>CM038675.1:205588238-207988238 GCA_021605145.1 Aegilops bicornis | reverse complement strand
AATTTGAGAGATGGCCGGTCGTCGGCTTCAGCCCCCATGCCACGAGTCTTTGGGGTGTTCGGGATAAACTTGAGCTCTTGTTCCCATTCTTGGGTCCCTCGAGGGAGGCGCTCAACGCATACGAACAAGGCAACCAGACTATAATGCTAGAACACTCTCACTTAGCCATAGAAATCTATAATTTTAAATTTCGGCGAAGCCCCTGGTATTCGGAAGACCGAGTTCGGGGCGCTATCCACGCCTAGGCCGGACAATGCCGACTCCTCACTCTAAGCGGCATAAGTCTTTAGGGACTCGAAAACCTCTCGAACAGCGACCGGCTCTCGCCCTATCATGACGGTCAGTTTTAGCTTTCTCCACTGAGGTGCTTAACCCAGCTCAACCGGGGCACAATCGCAGTGGTTCTCCCAGCACTACCTTAGCCGATATAACGGAACATAAGGTACCAAAACATGGGAGCCGGGCAAACCCAACTATTGACCCAAGACATGATTCGAGCCGATGCATATAATGCTATAAGTTCGGGTGCCGCACTTGTGAAAGTGTTCGGACTTATCACACCATGTTATGGGGTACTTAAGCCCACAGTGTATTGCCCGTGCCAAAGTGTACGGTTGCACAATGTCACAAATGAACATATATATATATATATATATATATATATATATATATATATAGAAAAGGGAATTCAATAATAGCGTAAGCTATGTATTGTTTTATTCAAAAGGGCTGCGATGAAGAGCGTAGCGATACAAATAGTGCGATAAGCAAGGGATGGGACTTTTTAACGTGTCCCCTCCGAGGGTAAGCCGCGAGATGGTGTGTAAAACAGGTATACCGCTCGTAATAGAGACCACTGGACACTCGGCGTAACTTACTGCTTCCACAGGCTGTTGCATCGTGTGTTCGGCAATTCTACTGCCGGACAGGGCTTCGTGAGAACGGAGTCCTGAAAGTAAAAAAAAAGGAAAAGAAAAGAATGACACAATCGGGAGCCCCTGGTGCGGTTGAGCCGCATTCTGGGCATGCCGTGGTCGTGCCCCTTCCCCCTATGCCCATGGTATTTCCAGAGCGTAATTATGTATGCGTAGTACTGGTTTCGCAATTTTGCGAGAGCTGGGGCTTGGGCCGCATTGCTATGCGTGCTCGGAACGTGCCAGGCGGTCTTGTTGTAGGTTACTCCGGGCGCGCTTGACGGTGTCCGGTCGTTTAATAGCCGGACTCGAGAATTGCCTTAAGAGGCTGCTTTGTACTTTCGCCGCGAGGGCCGCCGTATGCTCCTCCGTCCGGAGAGAGCGTTCGGTGTTTCCGTTGACCGTAATGACTCCTCGAGGACCTGGCATCTTGAGCTTGAGATATGCGTAGTGCAGCACCGCATTGAACTTTGCAAATAAGGTTCGTCCGAGCAGTGCGTGATAGCCGCTGCGGAACGGGACTATGTCAAGATTAACTCCTCGCCGGAAGTTATCCGGGATCCAAGACCACTTCAAGTGTAATCGAGCACTGCAGTTGGCCTATACACACTGGTATGACGCCTTTAAAGGTCGTCTTCGTGGGTTTAATCCTTGATGGGTCTATGCCCATTTTGCGCACTGTGTCCTGATAAAGCAGGTTCAGGCTGCTGCCGCCGTCCATTAGGACTCTAGTGAGATGAAATCTGTCAATGATTTGGGTCTAGAACCAATGCGGCGAATCCGCCATGGTGGATGCTAGTGGGGTGGTCCCTTTGATCAAAAGTGATCGGGCAGGAAGACCACGGGTTGAACTTTGGGGCGACTGGCTCCATCGCATATACGTCCCTTAGTGCACGCTTCTGCTCCCTTTGGGGTATGTGGGTTGCGTATATCATGTTCACCGTCCGCACTTGCGGGGGGAAGCCCTTTCGTCCTCTATTGTTCGGCGGCCGGGGCTCCTCCTCGTCATCGCTATGCAGCCCCTTGTCATAGTTTTCGGCATTTAACTTGAACACCCAACAATCCCTGTTGGTGTGATTGGCTGGTTTTTCGGGGGTGCCGTGTATCTGGCACGAGCGATCGAGTATTCGGTCCAAATTGGATGGGCCCGGAGTATTTCTTTTAAATGGCTTTTTCCGCTGACCGGGTTTAGAGCCTCTGAATCCGGCATTGACTACCGTATCCTCAGCATTATCTCCGTTAATGCGGCGCTTGTGCTTGTTGCAACGCGACCTGCCATTGCTGTCCTTGGTATCCGAATTACCAGGGCTCTTGGTCATGTTGTTACTGCGAGCTAGCCAGCTGTCCTCTCCCGCGCAAAAGCGGGTTATGAGTGTTGTGAGGGCTGCCATGGATTTCGGCTTTTCCTGTCCTAGGTGTCGGGCAAGCCACTCGTCGCGGATGTTGTGTTTGAAGGCTGCAAGGGCCTCTGCATCCGGACAATCGACGAGTTGATTTTTCTTGTTTAGGAACCGTGTCGTAATTGTCCGCCGATTCCTCTGGCTGCTGAATTATGTGGCTTAGGTCATCGGCGTCTGGTGGTCGCACATATGTGCCCTGGAAATTGTCGAGGAATGCGGCTTCCAGGTCTTCCCGACAACCAATTGACTCTGCAGGCAAGCTGTTAAGCCAATGCGGGGCTGGTCCTTTAAGCTTGAGTGGGAGGTACTTGATGGCGTGTAGATCATCACCATGGGCCATGTGGATGTGAAGGAGATAGTCTTCGATCCAAACCGCAGGATCTGTTGTGTCATCGTATGATTCAATGTTTACGGGTTTGAAACCCTCAGGGATTTGGTGATCCATCACTTCATCTGTGAAGCATAGTGGGTGTGCGGTGCCTCAGATTGGGCTATATCACGACGCAGCTCAAATGAGCTTTGTCTACGGTGTTCGGCCCGGCCGGAGTTGCCATATCTGGCGTGACGGTTATCGTCACGTGTCGCGGGGCGCCCTCGCGATCCGTAGATCGATCTTGTTTGCCTTGCCTTGTCCTCCAATATGTCTCGCAGGTCTGGCGCATTTCCACGCGCCTTGGTATTTTTTTGAGCGGCGCCGGGGTGCGGCTTGAGTTGAGGGCCGAGAGGCCTCTTTGTCGCGGCCACGAAGTGGTTGGTCAGCCGTGTCATGCGCTGGTGATGTAGGTTTGGGTGCTTCCTCATCTAATCGGCGTAGCAGCCTGCGTTTTGGGTAGCTCTTGGAGGAGCGCTCGAGTTCATACTCTTCGGCCGCAAGATCTTCAGTCCATCTGTCAGCTAGCAAGTCTTGGTCAGCTCTAAGCTGTTGCTGCTTTTTCTTGAGGCTGCTTGCCGTGGCCATGAGGCTGCGTTTGAAATGCTCTTGTTCGACGGGATCCTCGGGCACGACGAATTCATCGTTGTCGAGGCTTGCCTCATCTTCGGAGGGAGGAATGTAATTATCGTCCTCTACCTCTCTTTCTGCCGCTCTCTCATGAGGGCTGGCTTCTCCATCCTCCTGCGCTGAATCCTGCTGGAGGGGGTTGTCTTCGGCACTGTCCGTGGTGTTATTGTCTCCCATGCCGGAATCACCGTTTTTGCTGTGGCGGGATTTAGAGCGGCGCCGCTGACGCCGGCGCTTGGGCTATTTCTTAGAGGGGTCATCCTCCGCTGTTCCATCGCCATTCCCATCTTTTGGGATGTTCACCATGTATATGTCGTATGACGAGGTGGTCTTCTAGTGCCCCGTGGGCGCTGGTTCTTGGTCATTTCCTGCATCGTCGTCCATACCGTCGATGTCTTCGGACTCGAAGTCGGGCATGTCGGTTAAATCATCGACAGTTGCTACGAAGTGGGTGGTGGGTGGGCTTTGAATATCTTCGTCGGCCGCATCCCAACCTTCCAGACCATAATCCGGCCAGGGCTCTCCTGATAAAGAGAGAGACTTTAGTGAATTCAGGATGTCGCCAAAGGGCGAAAAGTCTTTGAAAGATGTCATGATGGTGAATTCCATGATTGGCGCCCAATCGGATTCGATTGGCGGGGGCGCGGAAGGCTCGGAGTCCGGAGAGGAGTCCGGCACCTTGGAGTTACGAGCTTCGCAAATGATGGGGTAGGTGTACGGCTCGATCACCGTAGAGATCGCAGCCCCCGAGGCGGTATCCAGCCACCCGTCCTCGATCGGCGCAGTTGGGTCCGAGCTAAAGGTCGGAGCGGACATCTTGCGACCTCCGGAGACCTGATTCGGCTGACAGAGCTAGATCATGCCCCTCGTGGCGGTCTTGGCGCGCTTGGTCGTGGCTCGAACCCGTCGAAGATCAAGTCTCCGCGGACGTCGGCCGTGTAGTTCAAACTTCCAAATCGACCTGGTGGCCAGGCGTAGCTTTCAATCTACTCCGGATGGCCAAGCGAATTGACCGCGGTGCAAAGCCGCCCGAATACGAAGATCTGTCCGGGAGAAAAGTCTCACCACAGGCGCGCATCGTTGATGATCGGAGGAGCCATCGGGCCTAAGGATGATGACACGGAGGAACTCTCAATGAAAGCACCAATGTCGGTGTCAAAACCGCGGATCTCGGGTAGGGGTCCCGAATCGCTGTGCGTCTAGGCGGATGGTAACAGGAGACAAGGGACACGATGTTTTACCCAGGTTCGGGCCGTCTCGATGGAGGTAAAACCCTACTCCTGCTTGATTAATATTGATGATATGGGTAGTACAAGAGTAGATCTACCACGAGATCGTAGAGGCTAAACCCTAGAAGCTAGCCTATGGTATGATTGTTGTTCGTCCTCGGACTAAAACCCTCCGGTTTATATAGGCAATCAAGAGGGTTAGGGTTACACAGAGTCGGTTACAATGGTAGGAGATCTACATATCCATATCGCCAAGCTTGCCTTCCACGCCAAGGAAAGTCCCATCCGGACACGGGACGAAGTCTTCAATCTTGTATCTTCATAGTCCAGGAGTCCGGTCAAAGGCTATAGTCCGGCTATCCGAACACCCCCTAATCCAGGACTCCCTCATTCACCCTCGGGTGAGGGTATGTACCAGAAGCTATGTGTTTGATCTCTCTCTCTCTCTCGTGTTCTTGATTTGGCACGATCTTGATGTATCGCGAGCTTTGCTATTATAGTTGGATCTTATGTTTCTTCTCCCCCTCTACTCTCTTGTAATGGATTGAGTTTTCCCTTTGAAGTAATCTTATCGGATTGAGTCTTTAAAGAGTTGAGAACACTTGATGTATGTCTTGCCGTGCGTATCTGTGGTGACAATGGGATATCACGTGATTCACTTGATGTATGTTTTGGTGATCAACTTGCGGGTTCCGCCCATGAACCTATGCATAGGGGTTGGCACACGTTTTCGTCGTGATTCTCCGGTAGAAACTTTGGGCACTCTTTGAGGTTCTATGTGCTGGTTGAATAGATGAATCTGAGATTGTGTGATGCATATCGTATAATCATACCCATGGATACTTGAGGTGACTGGAGTATCTAGGTGACATTAGGGTTTTGGTTGATTTGTATATTAAGGTGTTATTCTAGTAAGAACTGTACGGCTGTTTGTGACACTTATAGGAATAACCCAACGGATTGATTGGAAAGAATAACTTTGAGGTGGTTTCGTACCCTACCATAATCTCTTTGTTTGTTCTCCACTATTAGTGACTTTGGAGTGACTCTTTGTTGCATGTTGAGGGATAGTTATGTGATCCAATTATGTTATTATTGTTGAGAGGACTTGCACTAGTGAAAGTATGAACCCTAGGCCTTGTTTCAACTCATTGCAATACCGTTTACGCTCACTTTTACCACTTGTTACCTTGCTGTTTTTATATTTTTAGATTACGAAAACCTTTATATACCATCCATATTGCACTTCTATCACCATCTCTTTGCCGAACTAGTGCACCTATACAATTTACCATTGTATTGGGTGTGTTGGGTACACAAGAGACTCTTTGTTATTTGGTTGCAGGGTTGCTTGAGAGAGACCATCTTCATCCTTCGCCTCCCACGGATTGATAAACCTTAGGTCATCCACTTGAGGGAAATTTGCTACTGTCCTACAAACCTCTGCACTTGGAGGCCCAACAACGTCTACAAGAAGAAGGTTGTGTAGTAGACATCAAGCTCTTTTCTGGCGACATTGCCGGGGAGGCTAGGTAAGCGACACTCACACCCCGTCAATTAAGCTCTTTTCTGGCGCTGTTGCAGGGGAGGTGAGTGCTTGAAGGTATATCTTTAGATCTTGCAATCGAATCTTTTTGTTTCTTGTTTTAGCACTAGTTTAGTTTATAAAATAAAACTACCAAAAATGGAGTTGAGTTTGTCTCATACGCTTCATCTTTTTAATATCTTTCGTGAGAATGATGGAAAGGAAAATTGTGCTCAAGTGCTAGAAGAAGAAATCTATAAAATGTTTGGCACTAAATCTTTGTATGATGAGCATGATTGCAATGTTGTTAGTATAAATTCCTTGAATATCCATGATGCTAATGATATGCAAAGCCACAAGCTTGGGGAAGCTATGTTTGATGAATATGATATTTTTTGTCCCCCAAGCTTTGATGAGCAAATTTACTATGATGAAAGCATGCCTCCTATCTATGATGATTATTGTGATGACAAGTATGCATTAAAGAATAATGATAACCATGAAACTTGTCATCTTGATCTTAATTTTCAATCACATAATAGTTATTTTGTTGAGTTTGCTCCCATTATTATTCAAGAGAAGAATTTTGCTTATGCGGAGAGTAGGAAAATTTCTATGCTTGTAGATCATGAAAAGAATGTTTTAGGTGCTGGTCATATTGTGGAATTCATTCATGATGCTACTGAAAATTATTATGAGGGAGGAACATATGCTTGTAGGAATTGCAATAATATCAAGTTTCCTCTCTATGTGTTGAAAATCTTGAAGATTTTCTTGTTTTGCCTTCCTATGCTAGTTGATTATTGTTCCCATAAATTGTTTGCTCACAAAATCCCTATGCATAGGAAGTGGGTTATATTTAAATGTGCTAGTCATATTCTTCATGATGCTCTCTTTATGTTTCAATTTTTATGTTTTATGTGAGCATCATTGAAATCATCGTGCCTAGCTAGGGGCATTAAACGATAGCGCTTGTTGGGAGGCAACCCAATTTTATTTTAGTTTCTTGCTTTTTGGTTATGTTTAGGAATAAATAATCCATCTATATTCTGTTTAGATGTGGTTTTATGTTTTAATTAGTGTTTGTGCCAAGTAGAACCTTTGGGAAGACTTGGGTGAAGTATTTATGATCATGCTGTAAAAAACAGAAACTTCAGCGCTCACGAGATTAGCTTAAACTTTTTACTGGAGAGTGATATTTAGTTGATTCTTTTTGAAGATGATTACTAGACAAATTACTCAGGTCAACCAATTTATTTTAGAATTTTTGGAGTTCCATAAGTATACGTTTGATACAGATTACTACAGACTGTTCTGTTTTTGACAGATTCTGTTTTCATTGTGTTGCTTGCTTATTTTGATGAACCTATGGCTAGTAAAATAGTTTATAAACCTTATAGAAGTTGGAATACAGTAGGTTTAACACCAATATTAATAGAGAATGAGTTCATTACAGTACCTTGAAGTGGTATTTTGTTTTCTTTCGCTAACGGAGCTTACGAGTTTTCTGTTGAGTTTTGTGTTGTGAAGTTTTCAAGTTTTGGTTAAAGATTCGATGTAATATGGAATAAGGAGTGGCAATAGCCTATGCTTGGGGTTGCCCAAGGCACCCCAAGGTAATATTCAAGGATAACCAAGCGTCTAAGCTTGGGGATACCGCGGAAGGCATCCCCTCTTTCGTCTTAGTTCATCGGTAACTTTACTTGGAGCTATATTTTTATTCACCGCATGATATGTGTTTTGCTTGGAGCGTCGTTTTATTTTCTTTAGCTTTGCTTGCTGTTTGAATAAAATACCAATATCTTAAATTATTAAATGGGAGAGTCTTCACATAGTTGCATAATTATTCGACTACTCATTGATCTTCACTTATATCTTTCGGAGTAGTTTGTTGTTTGCTCTAGTGCTTCACTTATATCTTTTAGAGCACGGCGGTGGATTTATTTTGAATAAATATATGAACTCTCATGCTTCACTTATATTATCTTGAGAGTCTTAAATAGCATGGTAATTTTCTTAAATAATCCTAATATGCTAAAGCATACAAGATTTGTAAAAATTCTTATGAGTGTGTTGAATACTATGAGAAGTTTGATGCTTGATAATTGTTTTGAGATATGGAGATGATGATATTAGAGTCATGCTAGTTGAGTAATTGTGAATTTGAGAAATACTTGTGTTAAAGTTTGTCATTCCCGTAGCATGCACGTATGGTGAACCGTTATGTGATGAAGTTGGAGCATGATTTATTTATTGATTGTCTTACTAATGAGTGGCGGTCGGGGACGAGCGATGGTCTTTTCATACCAATCTATCCCCCTAGGAGCATCTGCGTAATACTTTGCTTTGATAACTTGTAGATATTTGCAATAAGTATATGAGTTCTTTATGACTAATGTTGAGTCCATGGATTATACGCACTTTTCTCATCCTTCCACCATTGCTAGCCTCTCTAATACCACGCACTTTTCGCCGGTATCATACACCCACCATATACCTTCCCCAAAACAGCCACCATACCTACCTATTATGGCATTTCCATAGCCATTCCGAGATATATTTCCATGCAACTTTCCACCGTTTCGTTTATTATGACACGCTCCATCATTGGCATATTGCTTTGCATGATCATGTAGTTGACATCGTATTTGTGGCAAAGCCACCGTTCATAATTCTTTCATACATGTCACCCATGAATCATTGCATATCCCTGTACACCGCCGGAGGCATTCACATAGAGTCATATTTTGTTCTAAGTATCGATTAGTAATTCTTGAGTTATAAGAAAAATAAAAGTGTGATGATCTTCATTTTTAGAGCATTGTCCCAAGTGAGGAAAGGATGATGGAGGCTATGATTCCCCCACAAGTCGGGATGAGACTCCGGACGAAAAATAAAAAAAAGAAAAGAAAAGAGGCCATAAAAAAAGAGAAAAGGCCCAAATAAAAAAATAAAAAATTAAAAAAAATGAGAGAAAAAGAGAGAAGGGACAATGCTACTATCCTTTTACCACACTTGTGCTTCAAAGTAGCACCATGATCTTCATGATAGAGAGTCTCTCATTTTGTCACTTTCATATACTAGTGGGAATTTTTCATTATAGAACTTGACTTGTATATTCCAATGATGGGCTTCCTCAAATTGCCCTAGGTCTTCGTGAGCAAGCGAGTTGGATGCACACCCACTTAGTTTCTTTTGTTGAGCTTTCATATACTTATAGCTCTAGTGCATCTGTTGCATGGCAATCCCTACTCACTCACATTGATATCTATTGATGGGCATCTCCATAGCCCGGTTGATACGCCTAGTTGATGTGAGACTATCTTCCCTCTTTTTGTCTTCTACACGACCACCATTCTATTCCACATATAATGCTATATCTATGGCTCACGCTCATGTATTGCGTGAAGATTGAAAAAGTTTTGAGAATGTCAAAAGTATAAAACAATTGCTTGGCTTTTCATCCGGGTTGTGCATGATTTAAATACCTTGTGCGGTGAAGATAGAGCATAGCCAGACTATATGATTTTGTAGGGATAACTTTCTTTGGCCATGTTATTTTGAGAGACATAATTGCTTTGTTAGTATGCTTAAAGTATTATTATTTTTATGTCAATATTAAACCTTTGTCTTGAATCTTTCGAATCTGAATATTCATACCACAATTAATAAGAGTTACATTGAAATGATGCCAAGTAGCACTCCGCATCAAAAATTCTCTTTTTATCATTTACCTACTCGAGGATGAGCAGGAATTAAGCTTGGGGATGCCTGATACGTCTCCAATATATCTATAATTTTTGATTGCTCCATGCTATATTATCCATTGTTTTGGACTATATTGGGCTTTATTTTCCACTTTTATATTACTTTTGGGACTAACCTATTAACTGGAGGCCCAGCCCAGATTTGCCCTTTTTTTTGCCAATTTATGTGTTTTGAAGAAACGGAATACCAGACGGAGTCGAAACGGAACGAAATCAACTAGAGAAGTTATTTTTGGAACCAAAGCTACCCGATGGACTTGTACCCCACGTCAAGGAAGGAACGAGGAAGCCACGAGGGTGGGGGGCGCGCTCACCCCCCTAGGGTGCGCCCCCTGCCTCGTGGGGCCCTCGTGGCTCCCCTGACGTGCTTCTTCCGCCTATATAACTCCATGTACCATAAAACTTCCAGAACAGAGAATAGGTCGGGAGTTCCGCCGCTGCAAAATCTCCAGAGCCACCAAAAACCAATCGGGACCCTGTCCTGGCACCCTGCCGGAGGGGGGAACCCTCACCGGTGGCTATCTTCGTCATGCCGGCGATCTCCATGACGAGGAGGGAGTAGTTCACCCTCGGGGCTGAGGGTATGTACCAGTAGGTATGTGTTTGATCTCTCACTCTCTCTCTCTCTTGTTCTTGATTTGGCACGATCTTGATGTATCGCGAGCTTTGCTATCATAGTTGGACCTTATGTTTCTTCTCCCCCTCTACTCTCTTGTAATGGATTGAGTTTTCCCTTTGAAGTAATCTTATGGGATTGAGTCTTTAAAGATTTGAGAACACTTGATGTATGTATTGCCGTGCGTATCTGTGGTGACAATGGGATATCACGTGATTCACTTGATGTATGTTTTGGTGATCAACTTGTGGGTTCCGCCCATGAAACTATGCATAGGGGTTGGCACACGTTTTCGTCGTGATTCTCCGGTAGAAACTTTGGGCACTCTTTGAGGTTCTATGTGTTGGTTGAATAGATGAATCTGAGATTGTGTGATGCATATCGTATAATCATACCCATGGATACTTGAGGTGAATGGAGTATCTAGGTGACATTAGGGTTTTGGTTGATTTGTATCTTAATGTGTTATTCTAGTACGAACTCTAGGGCTGTTTGTGACACTTACAGGAATAGCCCAACGGATTGATTGGAAAGAATAACTTTGAGGTGGTTTCGTATCTACCATAATCTCTTCATTTGTTCTCCACTATTAGTGACTTTGGAGTGACTCTTTGTTGCATGTTGAGGGATAGTTATGTGATCCAATTATGTTGTTATTGTTTAGAGAACTTGCACTAGTGAAAGTATGAACCCTAGGCCTTGTTTCAACTCATTTCAATACCGTTTACGCTCACTTTTACCACTTGTTACCTTGCTGTTTTTATATTTTCAGATTGCAAAATCCTTTATCTACCATCCATATTGCACTTGTATCACCATCTCTTCGCCGAACTAGTGCACATATATAATTTACCATTGTATTGGGTGTGTTGGGGACACAAGAGACTCTTTGTTATTTGGTTGCAGGGTTGCTTGAGAGAGACCATCTTCATCCTACGCCTCCCACGGATTGATAAACCTTAGGTCATCCACTTGAGGGAAATTTGCTACTGTCCTACAAACCTCTGCACTTGGAGGACCAACAACATCTACAAGAAGAAGGTTGTGTAGTAGACATCAGGGGCCGATGTAATTTTTTACATCTGCGCCCTACACGGTAGTACCGCTCCGTTGGCGCGGTAGTACCATGGGCTCTGGCCAGGCACATCAACATAAGCGGATGTAGGGGCGGATGAAATTTTTTACATCCGCGCCCTATGCGGTAGTATCGCTCCAGGCTTGCGGTAGTACCGTGTTGGATTTTTGCATAGATCAAAACTCAGCGGAAGTAGTCACCTATGTATTTTTATATGTTCGTGCCTTCCCAGCATAGACTAGTCCTGCCTTGCGGTAGTACCACAAGGGGGCGCGGTAGTATCGCGCCAGCGGTTCTACCGCTCCATGCCTTAGCGCATCTGGGCTAGTTCTAGCCCCTGTCGTGCCAGCGGTAGTACCGCATTCCTTCACGGTAGTACCATAGGACGGCGCGGTAGTACCACTTGTATGATGCGGTAGTACCGTGTGTCGCAGGCTGAGTTGGTGGATAACGGTTGGATTTGTTCTTCTTCTTCTCCGAGTTGACTATCTCTTCCACCCCCAAGCTCCATTGTTGCTCTAAGCTCCATTTTCGTCCGATCTCTCTCCCTAGCCAAACAAACTTGTTGATTTTCTAGGATTGGTTGAGAAGGCCACGATCTACACTTCCACCAAGAGAAATTTGATTCTCCCCACTAATCCCTTGCGGATCTTGTTACTCTTGGGTGTTTGAGAACCCTAGACGGTTGAGGTCACCTCAGAGCTATATTCCATTGTGGTGAAGCTCCGTGGTTTCGTTGGGAGCCTCCAACTCGGTTGTGGAGAGAGCCCCAACCTTGTTTGTAAAGGTCCGGTTGCCACCTCCTAGGGCACCAATAGTGGAATCACGGCATCTCGCATTGTGTGAGGGCATGAGGAGAATACGTTGGCCCTAGTGGCTTCTTGTGGAGCATTGTGCCTCCTCATCGCTCCAACGAAGACGTACTTCCCCTCAAAAGGAAGGAACTTCGGTAACACATCCTCGTCTTCACCGGCTCTACTCTTGGTTATCTCGTACCTTTCCTTGTGCAAGTGTATATTGTATTGCATCTCTTGCTTACTTGTGTGCTTGTTGTTGTTGCATCATATAGGTTGCTCACCTAGTCCCATATCTAGACAACCTACTTTGATGCAAAGTTTAAATTGGTAAAGAAAAGCTAAAAATTGTTAGTTGCCTATTCACCCCCCTCTTCAACTATATCGATCCTTTCAATTGGTATCAGAGCCTCATCTCTTTATTAAGGACTTTGCCGTCCGAAGAGTATGGTTGACACCGTAGACGGTGGGGAGGAGCACTATGGTGTGAATCCATTCTCATCTAGGGCCGATGGGGGAACCACGGTCTCTCGTGAGGAATTCAATGTGGATTTGGACACATTGAAAACCTCCATGATGACCGAGGTTGAAAGCATGTTTAACAAGTTCTTAGAAGGGCTTAAATTATCCACCGTACCTATGAAAGCAGGTGATCCCGCTAGCAAGGTGAGAGATGCTAACTCCGACAAGGGGGAAGCTACTAGTGAAAAAGCTCCTTCTTCTAGTGGTAAAAATGGTAACGACATCTTTGCCCATGTGGAACCTCCGCTTACTTCTGGTGGACCTATTCCTTCCACTCATTTGAAGCATGCCGGTTCTCCACCAAAGATTGTGAAAAATGAGGACTTTGATGCTTGGGTTTATCGCATTAAGCATCATTTAAACCATGTTAATACTAATCTTTGGAGAATCATTGAAGAAGGTTTCTATCCGCATGACCGAAGCAACTTCACTCCTAGAGAAGCCGCGGATAATCAATTCAATGAGAATGCTCTCTTCATCATCCACAATGCAATTCCGCCTGAAGATATTGCTCATCTCAGACCCTTCATTGTGGTCAAGGAAGCATGGCACCATGTCATTTCCCTTTACAAGGGAATCACAAGCATTCAACGCTCCAACTATGAAGTGGTGCAAGATGACGCCGATGAGTTTGCAATGAATGAAGATGAAGAACCTCGTGAGCTTTACCGGAGGCTAACCACTCTCGCGGTCTCACTCCGAGATCATGGGAGCAAGGATACGAATGACAATTGGATCAAGCGCAAGTTCCTCAAGGCCATGACCTACCACAAGGGCATGTCGTCTGTCATCCGTCAAAGGCCGGACTTCCACACCTTGTGCTCAAGTAAAGTCTTGGATGAGTTTGTGGCAATGCGGATCTTGGACAAGACAGCCGACAATGCAGTATTGTCGGCGTTCTGGGAACGGGGGTACCCAGACTTGCCTGCCTGCGGCCTGCGGCGTGGCTCAATGGGTGGCCCAGCACGGCCCATCTTCATCAGCACAAGCTCAAGACCCTCGTGAGGGCCCAAGCCTCGCGGGGCGGACGACAGGAAGCTTCCTCGGGCATGGCCTCGTCAGGCTGGCTCGTGAGGAGGCGGAGAGATCAAGGCGGGGTACCTCACGAGGTGCCCATGACACAAGCCATGACGACCAAGGGCGCCAGGTGGGCGCCAGCCTGTGCAGTGTCCTTATTTCCTCTTTGGTGCAAAGGAGGCAAGCGCAGGCGAGAGCATCAAGCAAAGGCAACTGTTTCGTTGCAACAAGACCAAGACCATCGTAATGGCAGGAAGGAGGTCATCATGGAGCCCAAGCCGGCGTCACCACCAGAGCCTTTGACAGGCGAGGACCAACCTTAGTCAGGATAAGTGTACTAGATGTTCCCTTCAAAATGGCCAATTGTTGGCGCCCTTCCCGCTCAATATTTGGGAAGAGGCCTAGGGCCTTTGCCTATAAATAGGACTAGCCACCCACAGGGTAGAGGCATCTAGAGGCATCTGGCATCTTTGATCCGGAATCCAGAGCAGAGCTAGAGATCAAGCAATCTAGAGAGAGAGAGAGAGAGAGAGAGCGACCGAACTCCCCCTAGCAGTTCGTCACACCGGCCAAGAAAAGACCCTCGCGAGGCTGTTCTTCCTTGTATTGTTCATCATCAGCCCCTGAGGCAATCCACCACACCACACACTGGAGTAGGGTATTAAACCACAATGGTGGCCCGATCTAGTATAAACCTTGTGTCTCTTGTGTTGCTCTTTGCGTAGTTCAGATCCTTGCGAGGCGGCGAGGTGAAGGTAGGTAGGGGGTGAGATCTCCGCGTGCACCCCAGAGTTCAAACCTAGAGGGTCTGCCGGAACCCGAGATCCGACATTTGGCACGCCAGGTAGGGGTGCGCCGGAATCTGCCTTCCGCCGCCCTGTTCTTCACCGCCCATCGCATCCATGTCAGACGCTCGTCGGGCCCGCGCCGAGCGCCGAGCTGCTCTCACCACCAGCCGCCCAGACGGCCCCCGCGGCCGCCCGCCATTCCCCTGCCGCCGTTGCCAACGCCGCCACCGGCCCGGAGGGGAACGAGCAGCAAGCATCGTCCCAGCATCCGTCCGTAAGGCGAGACGGCCCTACCGCTACTCCTTCGTTCGCCCCAGCCGGTTCTTCGTCTCGCGGGCTCCGCGCGCCCATGGAGTCTCGAGCCGCGCTCATCGCGGCAAAGAAGCTCCTGCGCTACCGCCCCGTCGACAACGTCTACGAAGAGTGGCTCGACCGCGTCGCCGAGCTCGTCCGCGCCGCAGGGGGCTCCCCCTCGCCGTCCTTCTAACTGCACCGCGCCCCGCCTAGGGCGGGTGATGAAGCTCCGGGGGCGCCTCAGCCGCCTCCTCAAGAAGGCGCCCTGGCCCCAAGGCGCGTGGCCCCTGGGCGGAACCCACTCCGTCCGGCACCGGTAGACAAGCAGAGCTGCCAAGAGGTCCCTCACCCCAAGAAGCTGCCCAAGTGCTCCCTGCACCGCCCGTCACGACCACGCTCTGCTCCAAAGACGCCAAGACCCAGCGCTGCTCCGGTGCAGCGCATGGGGACCCGCAAGACCAGTCCCTTCGTCACCAAAGGCCTCCCGTGGCCACTGCAGGCTGCCGCGCCTTCACCGCCGAGTTACGCAGCGTCACGTGGCCCGGCAAGTTCAAGCCAGACCTACCTCCTCGCTACGACGGCACGGCCGACCCTGCGGAGTTCCTCCAGCTCTACGAGATGGGCATCGAAGCCGCCAGCGGGGACGAGGAGGTCATGGCGAACTGGTTTCCCATGGCGCTCAAGGACGGTGCCCGCACCTGGCTCCTGGTACGATCTCCTCCTCGGACGAGATGCGCACCTGCTTCATCGCCAACTTCCAAGGCACTCGCGACCGGCCTCCTGCCGTGAGCGACATGCGCCGCATCAAGCAGCAGCCAGGAGAAACCCTGCAGAAGTACATCCAACGCTTCAACAACGCACGCCTCAAGATTCCCAAGGTGACCGAGGAGGCCATCATCTCAGCCTTCTCCGACGGGGTGCGCGACGAAGATCTGTGCACATCCTTGGAGCTGTTCAACTTGGTGACCAAGTGCGCCAGGGCTGAGCAAGGACGCCTTTCCCTCCTCAAGCTGCCAGCCGTGGACCTAGAAGAGAAGAAGCCCAAGGTCAAGGACGTGAAGCGCAAGGGGGCTGCCGTGCTCGCGACAGAACCAGATACCAAGCGAGGCAGAGATCAGCCCGAGTCTTCCAAGGGCAGCCGGTACTGTGTGTACCACGACCTCCACACCCACAACACCAACGAATGTCAAGAACTCCGAGCCGTGCGCGAAGGGCGAATCGGTCGACATCCCGACCGCAACGATCGAGGCTACGGCCGAGGAGGAGGAAGAAACGCAGGACGCTGGGAAGACCGCGGCCCTCGCCAAGGGTGGCGCGACTGACCTCGCGAGGACCTCTGGCAGGATCAGCCTCGCGAGGGAGGTTGGTGGGACCCACCTCGTGAGGGAGGCTAGAGGGATCAGCCTCGCGAGGATCGCCCGCAAGGCAACGCAGGCCTCCCTCCTCTACCACCGCAGCCAAGAAGAAATGAGGACCACTGTCGGTGTCAAAACCGGCGGATCTCGGGTAGGGGGTCCCGAACTGTGCGTCTAGGCGGATGGTAACAAGAGACAAGGGACACGATGTTTTTACCCAGGTTCGGGCCCTCTCGATGGAGGTAATACCCTACTCACTGCTTGATTAATATTGATGATATGGGTAGTACAAGAGTAGATCTACCACGAGATCAAGGAGGCTAAACCCTAGAAGCTAGCGTATGGTATGATTGTTGTTCTTCCTCCGACTAAAACCCTCCAGTTTATATAGACACCAGATAGGTTAGGGTTACACGTAGTCGGTTACAATGGTAGGAGATCTACATATCCAGATCGCCAAGCTTGCCTTCCACGCCAAGGAAAGTCCCATCCGGACACGGGACGAAGTCTTCAATCTTGTATCTTCATAGTCTTGGAGTCCGGCGCGATGATAGTCCTGGCTATCCGGACACCCCTAGTCCAGACTCCTCGGTAGCCCTGAACCAGGCTTCAATGACGACGAGTCCGGCGCGCATATTGTCTTCGGCATTGCAAGGCGGGTTCCTCCTCCGAATACTTCATAGAAGGTTTTGAACACCAGGATAGTGTCGGCTCGCAAAACAAGTTCCACATACCACCGTGAGAGAATAACTTTTGCAGATCTGCTGACGTATTCCGCGCGTGACATCACACCACGGCCAGGCCTTTATATGAATCATTTTTACTGTTCCACCTTAGCACGTTTAGCGAGGCGGTTTCCACAGCACGTCTTATCAAAGCATAGATCGTGCCCCTTATTCCGGGATTCTCATCAATACGGACGTGGGTAACCCATCCGCGCCATTGATTACGGCGCTTGGGAGATAAGCGAGTTTTACCAGGCTGGTGGGGGACGCATAGCTTCGTCCGTCCATATAAGGGGATAAGGATCCTCCTTTTCACCTACGCCTTCTTCCTCCTTTGCTCATCCATTTCCGTGCACTCGAGCTCCAGCGCCCAAGTCCGCACATCCCGCCCCAACCTTCCCCAACCATGTCAGGAGCGGGAGGCAGGTGGATGGCCTCCTCCATCACGGAGGGGCATAGGCTTCCCGACGAGGGGCAGCTCATTCCAACCCCCAGGCCCCATTAGAGGGTGGTGTATCTCCCCCACTTCCTCCACGGACTAGGTTTTCCACTTCACCCATTTGTCCGGGGGCTCATGTTCTATACGGCCTGGACTTCCACGACCTGGCCCCGAATTTCATCCTCAACATCTCGCCGTTTATAAATGCGTGTGCGAGGCCTTCCTCTGCATCCAGCCCCACTTCGGCCTATGGCTGAAGATCTTCAACGTCAGGCCGAAGGTAGTGGGCGGCCGCCAAGCGGAGTGCGGAGGCGCAATGGTTGGCAAGATAGCCAAAGTCCTATGGCTCGAGGGCTCCTTTGTGGAGAAAATAAAGGGGTGAAAATCGGGGTGGTTCTACATCACCGAGCCACGCGACCCCAAATCGGTGGCGGCCCCCGAATTCAGATCTAGCTTCCCCACACGGCTCTCGTCATGGAAAGAGACGGGCCGGACTTGGGGGAATTCGGACGAGACATCCGGACTCCAAACATGCGTCTGAAACCTGGTGGACAAGAATCTCGGGCTTGTCAACGTAATCCGTGTGATGCTCATCCGCCGGATCCTCCCATGCCAACAACGGGCCTTCAAATTATGGGAGTTCGATCCGCACAGACTCGACTCTAAAAAGGCTCTTCGACACTATGTACGAAGACGCTGGAAGGGGCTGTTCAAGGCGCCGAAGTCTCCCTCATCCGCCATCAAGATCGCGGATACAGCTCGCAACGCCAAGCCGGGCGAGGTAAGTTATTTTTCCCTTTACGGGACTCTTTTTCATAGATTGACTCTATGTGGGATCTAAAACTCCCTAATCTTTTGACAGATCGGTCGAAGACGTCCGGACAGATTAACTGTCCGGCTCCTTTGCCGGAAGACCCGGCGGACGCCCAATTGATGGGGCTGCTAGCTCCGGCACCCCATGTGGTGCCGGAGAAGAAGGCCAAGAAGGAGGCCACGGGAACTGGAAGGAGCTCCCGACGCCAGTCTTTGTCGGTCTGAAGCGTAATCTTCTCCTGAGGAGGAGGAGGAGGAAAAAGAAGCTTCTCCCCCAGTGGGGGAGGAGAGGAAAAGGAAGGCCGCCCCAACTGGGGAGGCCGGAGGGTCCAAGAAAGGAAGAAACCTTCCTCCGGACTTCTCCACCAACGTCGACAGCGACGAGGAGGATTGGCCAACAAGGGCCAAGCCCCTGGCGAGATCGTAAGTGTCCGGATACCCATGACTTTTTTATTATTGCATAGTGTTCTCTAATGTCGAACAATCATGCAGCCCGCCCAAGAGCGAGCTAGCCGCTTCGACGAGCGGTTCCCTGGGTTCGTAAAAAATGGAGAGTACTTCGCTTCCGACCGCCTCCTCGCCTCACGCTGCGGACGACGCCAAGGTGGTGCCCCAAGGGGGGCCTGGTCAAGAGGAGGTAGCGCAGGAGGTGCCACAAGGCAATCTCCCGGACTCCAGGCGCGCGGGGGGCAAGACCCCCAGGGGCTCTAAGTCCGACCCTTGTCCGGACTCTATGCCGGAACCTTCAGTGGTTCCGGAGTCCGGCAAGCGGTCCCTTCGTAAGAAGGGTAAGACGCCGGTGTCCTCCGTCCAACCGGAGGCACCGGATAGCTTACTGGAGGCGCTTAACAGCGCCTCCATTGAGGAGGAGCACCACACTGTTATGAGTGCGGTGATCCGGACAGTTCAGTCTGTCCAGAGCGGGCTGACCGAAGCCTGTACCAGCCTTCTAACAGGCTTTGAGGTAAGTTTAGAATATGTAAAAATATTACCGCATAGACAGTAGCCCCTGATGTTTAGTTTGGTGTTCGGAAAGAAAAGCCGGACTAAGGATCGAAAAAGATATCTGTGAGAGTCTAACATAAGGATGTCAATATGGGAATGCAGTCAGTCTTGACCTCTGCCCGCCTTGACTGCTGAGATCAATGCATCAAGCGAGAACCTCGGCGGTCCGAGAACGAGCTCGGACAAGCCAAGAAGCAGCTCGAGGACAAGGAATGTAAATAATACCTTATTAAGAAAAATACCTTATAGAAAAGGTTTTGGTTGCCAAAAATAACAGGAATAACATGGGTACTGCAGGGCCACGAGCGAGGTGGCGACCACAGAAGGAAGCGGTGTCCGTGGGCCGAAACAAAGCTGGCCGGATGGCACCGAGCGAGAGAAGGGGAGGCGCAGCTGGCCAAATGCGGCAAGAGCTCCAAGCTCGTGGAAAAACACGAGAGTTTGGAGCGTGACTCGAAGACTCGAGAGTCCGAGCTCGCCTCGGCTCTTGAGAGTGCCAAAGCTGCTAAGGCCGAGGCCCAAAAGGCCCTCCAAGAAATTGACTCCATAAAGAAGATAGCGGCGGGTAAGGCATTCTTTATGCAAAGCAGGCATGTGAAAGTGAATTACCTATTACTTACCCGGATTCGGAGCTCTCCAGGAGCATTCGCAGATTTGCCCCGTAGTGTGTCTGATGCTGCCGCATTCTACCGCGCCAAGGAGGGGAGCTCGACGGAAAAGGTGTTCTGGTCCCAGTATGCTGAGGCCGGACATCCGGTGCCCCTGAGCGACCAGCTGAAGCAGCTGGTCGAGCTCCACAAGGTCGCCGAACAGGCCATGAAGGGCCTTATAGCGTGGTTGTGGCCATTGGAGGCCATGCCTGGGAGCTACTTCGGCTTGGTGCAGCGGTGGTGGGACGCTTGTCCACGGATTGAAGTCATCAAGCGCTCCGTCTACATTGAAGGTGTCCGTCGGGCCCTTGCCCGTGCTAAAGTGCACCGGGCAAGCTGGATGCGGAGAAGCTTGTGACGGACAGGCCACCGAAGGGCAAGGAGCATCGCACGCCCGAAATGTACTATGAGGGCCTCCTGAAGGGTGCCCGCCGAATAGCGGATGAGTGCTCGAAAGATGTAATTTTTAAATAGACTCGCATTTGTTATCCTGTACGCTGAAAACTTGTTCATATGCACTAAGAAACGCTTGTTAATTTAAAATACTACCTTATGTGCGGCCGTTTATCAAATTTGAGAGATGGCAAGTCGTTGGCTTCAGCCCCCATGCCATGAGTGCTGGGGTGTTCGGGATAAACTTGAGCACTCTAGTTCCCATTCTTGGGTCCATCTAGAGAGGCGCTCAACGCAACGAACAAGGCAACCGAACTTATAATGCTTGAACACTCTCACTTAGCCATAGAATTCTATAATTTTAAATTTCGGCGAAGCCCCTAGTATTCGGAAGACCGAGTTCGGGGCGCTATCCACGCCTTGGCCGGACAACTCCGGTTCCTCGTTCTAAGCGGCATAAGTCCTTAGGGACCCGAAAAATCCTCTCGGACAGCGACCGGCTCTCGCCCTATCATGACGGTCAGTTTTAGCTTTCTCCACTGAGGTGCTCGACCCAGCTCAACTAGGGCATAATCGCAGTGGTTCTCCCAGTGCCACCTTAGCCGATATAACGGAACGTAAGGTACCAAAACACGGGAGCCGGGCAAATCCAACTATCGACCCAAGACATGATTCAGAGCCGATTCATATAATGCTATAAGTTCGGGGTGCCGCACTTGTGAAAGTGTTCGGACTTATCACACCATAATTGTGGGGTACTTAAGCCCCACAGTGTATTGGCCGTACCAAATTGTATGCAGGTGCAACATGTCATGATACGAACATATATATATATATATATATATATATATATATATATATATATATATATAAATAAAAAAGAGTGCAATAATAGGCAAAAGCTATGCATTGTTTATTCAAAAAGGTACTGCGATGAAAGCAGAACGATACAAATAGTGCGATAAGCAAGGGATGGGACTATCTAACATGTCCCCCTCCAGGGGTAAGCTGCGGGATGGTATGTAAAACAGGTATAATGCTCGTAATAGAGACCACCTGAACACTCGACGTAGTTTTCTGCTTCCCTGGCTGTTGCATCGTGAGTTCGGCGATTCTAGTGCCGGACAAGACTTCTAGAAAACGGAGTCCTGAAAAAAAGGAAAGAAAGAAGAAAAATAATGACACAATCGGGAGCCCCTGATGCGGTCGAGCCGCATTCTTGGCGTACTGTATCCTGATAAAGCAGGTTCAGGCTGCTGCCGCCGTCCATCAGGACTCTGGTGAGGTGAAATCCGTCGATAATTGGGTCAAGAACCAATGCGGCGAAACCGCCGTGACGGATGGTAGTAGGGTGGTCCCTTCGATCGAAGGTGATTGGGCAGGAAGACCATGGGTTGAACTTCGGGGTGACTGGCTCCATCGCATATACGTCCCTTAGTGCATGCTTCCGCTCCCTTTTGGGTATATGGGTTGCGTATATCATGTTCACCGTTCGCACTTGTGTGGGGAAAACCCTTCTGTCCTCTATTGTTCGGCGGCCGGGGCTCTTCCTCGTCATCGCTATGCAGCCCCTTGTCATTGAGTTCGGCACTTAACTTGCCTGCTTGCTTGAACACCCAACAATCTCTGTTGGTGTGATTGGCTGGTTTTTCGGGGGTGCCATGTATCTGGCACAAGCGATCGAGTATTCGGTCCAAGTTGGGCCAGGCCCAGGTATTTCTTTTGAATCGCTTCTTCCGCTGACGGGTTTAGAGCCTCTGAATCCGGCATTGACGACCGTATCTTGGCATTATCGCCGTTAATCTGGCGCTTGTTCTTATTGCGACGCGACCTGCCATTGCTGTCCTTGGTATCCGAACTATCAAGGTGTTTGGCCAAGTTGTTGCTTCGAGCTAGCCGCTTGTCCTCTCCCGCAAAGCGAGTCATGAGGGTTGTGAGGGCTGCCATAGATTTCGGCTTTTCCTGTCCTAGGTGCCGGGCAAGCCACTCGTCATGGATGTTATGTTTGAAGGTTGCAAGGGCCTCTGCGTCCGGACGATCAACGATTTGATTTTTCTTTGTTAGGAACCGTGTCCAGAATTGTCGGCGATTCTTACCTGCCGAATTATGTGGCTAAGGTCATCGGCGTCTGGTGGTCGCACATATGTGCCACAGAAGTTATCAAGAAATGCGGCTTCCAGGTCCTCCCAACAACCAATTGATTCTGCTGGCAAGCTGTGAAGCCAATGCCGAGCTGGTCCTTTAAGCTTGAGGGGGAGGTATTTGATGGCATGTAGATCATCTTCGCGGGCCATGTAGATATGGAGGAGATAATCCTCGATCCAAACCACAGGATCTGTGGTACCATCGTATGATTCGATGTTTACGGGTTTAAAGCCCTCAGGGATTTGATGATTCATTACTTCATCTGTGAAGCATAGTGGGTGTGCGGCGCCTCTGTATTGGGCTATATCACGACGCAGCTCAGATGAGCTTTGTCTATTGTGTTCGGCCCTGCTGGAGTTTCTGTATCGGCGTGACGGTGATCATCCCGCATCATTGGGCGCCCACGCGATCCGTAGGTCGATCTTGTATGTTTTGCATTATCCTCCAATATATCTCGCAAGTCCGGCGCGTTTTCCCGTGCCCTGGTACTTTTTGAACGGCGTCGGGGTACAGCTTGAACGGAGGGTCTAGAGGCCTCTCTATCGTGGCCACGAGGTGGCGATCTGCCATGTCGTCGCTGGTGACTTGGGTGCTTCCTCGATCGAGGCAACGGCCCTGCGTTTGGGGTAGCTTTTGGAGGGCGTTCGAGTTCATACTCTTCGCCGCGAGGACTTGATCCATCCGCCGACTAGCAGGTCTTGATCAGCTCTAAGCTGTTGCTGCTTTTTCTTGAGGCTACTTGCCATGGCTATAAGCCTGCGTTTGAAAATCTCCTGTTCGGCGGGATCCTCAGGCATGACAAATTCGTCGTCGTTGAGGCTTGCCTCATCTTCGGAGGGAGGCGCATAATTCTCGTCCTCGACCTCTCTTTCTGCCGCACTGTCGTGCTGACTTGCTTCTCCCTCCTCCTGCGCTGAGTCCTGCTGGAGGGGGTTTTCTTTGGCACTGTCCGGGGCGTTATTATCTCCCGTGCCGGAATCACTGTTTCTTTGTGGCTGGATTTAGAGCGGCCTTCTTGGCGTCGGCACTTCGGTTGCTTCTTGGAGGGGTCATCCTCCGTTGTTCCATCGCCGTTCCCATCTTTTGGGATGTCCACCATGTATATGTCGTATGACGAGGTGGCCTTCTAGTACCCTATAGGCGCTGGGTCTTGGTCTTCTCCGGCATCGTCGTCCATACCGTTGATGTCTTCGGAGTCGAAGTCGAGCATGTCGGTTAAATCATCGACAGTGGCTACAAAGTGGGTGGTGGGTGGGCGTTGAATTTCTTCGTCGTCCGCATCCCAACCTTCCTGACCGTAATCCGGCCACAGCTCTCCGGATAAGGAGATAGACTTTAGTGAATTCAGGATGTCGCCCAAGGGCTAGTGCTTAAAGATGTCCGCGGCGGTGAAATCCATGACCGGCGCCCAATCGGATTTGATTGGTAAGGGCGCGGAGGGTTTGGAGTCCGGAGAGGAGTCCGGCACCTCGGAGTCACGGTCTTCGCAGGGGACATGTATAGAGTTCGACTCAATCGCCGTAGAGATCATAGCCCCCGAGGCGGTGTCCAACCACTCATCCTCGGTCGGGGAATCCGGCTCCGGATTGAGGGTCGGAGCGGATGCTGGTGCGGCCTCCAGGGCACTGTTCGGCTGCAGAGCTTGATCATGCCCATCGAGACAGTGCGGCACGCTTGGCTGCGGCTCGAATCCGTTGAAGATCAAGTCTCCGCGGATATCGGCCGTATAGTTCAAACTTCCAACTCTGACCTGATGGCCAGGGGCGTAGCGTTCGATCTGCTCCAGATGTCCAAGCGAATTGGCCCGCAGTGCAAAGCCGCCGAATACGAAGATCTGTCCGGGGAGAAAAGTCTCACCCTGGACCGCGTCGTTGTTGATGATCGAAGGAGCCATCGGGCCTATCGGTGACGACACAGAGGAACTCTCAATGAAAGCACCAATGTCGGTGTCAAAACCGGCGGATCTCGGGTAGGGGTCTCGGCTGTGCGTCTAGTTGGATGGTAACAGGAGACAAGGGACACGATGTTTTTACCCAGGTTCGGGCCCTCTCGATGGAGGTAATATCCTACTCCTGCTTGATTAATATTGATGATATGGGTAGTACAAGAGTAGATCTACCACGAGATCAAGGAGGCTAAACCCTAGAAGCTAGCCTATGGTATGATTGTTGTTCGTCCTACGGACTAAACCCCTCCGGTTTATATAGACACCGGATAGGTTAGGGTTACACAGAGTCGGTTACAATGGTAGGAGATCTACATATCCGTATCGCCAAGCTTGCCTTCCACGCCAAGGAAAGTCCCATCCGGACACGGGACGAAGTCTTCAATCTTGTATCTTCATAGTCTTGGAGTCCGGCCGCGATGATAGTCCGGCTATCCGGACACCCCCTAGTCCAGGACTCCCTCAACCACCATCAGGACGAGGGGGCCGGGGGCTTCCAGGAGCCGCGCGCGATCTCTTGCATCCTGGGCGGAGCTCAAGCCCCAGCCTCTCAATGCATCTTCAAGCAGTTCGGCCGCAAAGTGAACGCAGTCCTCCCCAAGCTCGAAGCCACACGCCCTCTCAGGTGGTCGGCGTGCACCATCACGTTCAGCTCAGCGGATCAGCTCAAGTCTTGTGACCACAGGAGTCCTCCCGATGCTTTGCTCCCCAATCATCAGCAACGTGCAAGTTACCAGGACCCTCATTGATGGCGGAGCGGGGCTTAATGTCCTGTCCTTCGAGACGTTCAACAATCTCCAAGTGCCGTAGAATCAGCTTCAGCCAACCAAGCCTTTCTCCGGAGTCACCGATGGATCCATAGTTCCGATTGGGCAGGTCCGCCTCCCTGTCACCTTCGGGGCGCGCGACAACTACCGCACCGAGCTCATTGACTTTGACGTCGCCCACATTCGCCTGCCATACAATGCCATCCTCGGGTACCCAGCTCTGGCCAAGTTAATGGCCGTGACTCATCACGGCTACAATATCCTCAAGATGCCAGGAAGCGGCGGAGTCAACACGGTGCCTTGTGAAGAGAGGGGCCTTGATGTGCTCCACAGGCGTGCTTTTCAAGCCGCGTCACTTGAAGACCCAGATCGCAGGAGCGGGAGGCTCCCCGAGGATGCTCCCAAGAAGAAGAAGACATCTCCTGGCCCGACCCCTCGGGAGGCAGGCCCCTCGGGGTCAGCGCCTGTCCAGGGGGCACCTCCTTCTGTCGCATAGGAAGGCGCGCCCAGCGCCCTCCTCGAGCAAGGCTCGGGGGCTCTCTCCTGGAGGGCCACCGACTTTGCTAAGATCACGAGGGAGGCGCTTGGGCACCACTTGGAGGCGTGTTTCAAAGCACGTTTCCCTCAGGAAGGAGCGAGGCAAGGAGGGCCAAACCCTCAGGAGTTCGTCGGCCAGATCATTCAGGAGCTGCAGGAGTCAAGAGTCATGAGTGGCAGCCGCCGCTTACCCGCCGTAGCTCCCCATGCAGGCGAGGATGGTGGGCTGCGCATCTGCATCGACATACCAGGGATCAACCGAGCCGCCTCTCAGGAGCGCCTCTGGCCCTCGCGAGTGGGGCGTTGTGAGGGTCCACCCCACAGCTACGGTCGCATGCCTTACGGTTTGCTGAACGCGGCTGCCACACGCCAGCGCCTCATATGAAGCATCCTGGAGGCTCAAGAGGCCAGGCGTTCCGCAGTCCTGGCGGAGATGGAGATGGTCCGCGAGGATCCACAAGCGCCTCCGGAGCCCCCCGAGGCTCCTGGGCCTGGGGGCTCATGAAGATCGGCTTCCGCAGCCCACGACATCCGCTACTTCAACATCCCTTCGTCTTAAACGTTATCAGGTGACATCCTTCGAGTTTCATTTTCAGCTGGGAGCGCCCCCCAGGGCTGCATCATTCCCAGGCCGCGTGGGTCCGTCCCTGCGGCGTGTATCTCTTTGCTTCATGTTCCTAGCTTGCTTCATTGGGCGCCCCTCGGCTGCATCATCCCCAAGCCACTCGGCGAGACCCAGCGGCATCTACCTCTCTTGCGTTTATTCGGGTTGTGCGTTTGACCCATCATGATTGTTATTTGGTGCCCACTCACGGCACCCCATCTTCCTTCTTGTCGGCCGCATGCTCGTTAAAGGGGGGGGGGGTACCTGAGAATCGCGACTCATGGGCTCCTACTGGCTCTCCAGCCCTCATCCTCTGGTCTTGTCCACGGCATCGCGACCTGGCATACCAGCGACGGCTGAGACCCGCTCGAGGGCCGGGACTCGAGGACATAGAGCGTCGACATCTAACCAAATCTGCAGGAACACATCACAAGTTAAGGCCCAGTGCCAGGCGCAAGCCGCCTAGAGGTAGGGCCCCGTGAGTCCCGTGCTGGCTCACGGGTGCCCAGATACACCTCGTCAGGCCCTACCGTGCGACCACGTGTCGAGCGAGGTTGTACACGCCCGGGGATGGCGGGCGGCTGAGGGGGGAGGCGGTGGAGAGGGGTAGGGGAGGTCGCGGGAGAAGAGAGGAGGAGGCGGACGGGGTGCAACCTGGAGGGGCCTGTCTGAGGCGGGCGATGGAGGGTTCGGTGGCGCGCCCAAGGCGCAACAGCAGTGGCGGCGACAGGCGTGAGGCGCGAGGGCAGGGGGGGCGGCGCCGGGGACGGAGGGGGCGGGGACGCGCAGCGTCTGGTTGGAGTGGGGAGGAAGGGGAGGGAGGGATTAAGTTTTTTTGCCAAAAAGAAAAAAAAAATTACTGGCGCACTCCGTCTCCAGTGCTCCATTAGTAGTTCTAACTACTAATGGCGCACTTTGCCCAGATGCGCCATTAGAATGTTTGAAAAAATGAAAAAAATTGTTTTACTAGTGCCACACCTTCTGCCTGGTGCGCCATTAGTGTATTCCACAGTAATGGCGTATCTACACCAGGTGCGCCAATAGTATATAGTAGTGGCGCACCACTTCTCCGGTGCGCCATTAGTGTCAATCCAATCTTTAGCCCTTTTCCTAGTAAGTGCCACGCACCAGTGGAAGCACCATGCTCCGCGCTGGCTGAGGACACTGCCGAGGAGCGGCTATGCCATTACACATACGAAAGCGCTATGCTCCGCGCTGGTGATAAACAACTGAGGGTGGCCCCCGGCTGCATCAACCTCAGGGAGCCCAGAGCTCAATGTCTGGCCTCATCGCAACGCCTCCCCTCGGGAGTGCCGCGCAAGGGGGCTGGGAACGGGGGCTACGCCTGGGTCACGCCGAGACGCACGCCACCTAGCCAGGCCCCTCAGGCCTGGTTCATCGTACGTCCCTCCCCGAGCGGAGCCAAGGCACGAAGGCCGTTTGAACTTCAAGGGGGACTCCTGAGCATCGCGACTCAGGAGCCTAACTGGTCATGTAGCCCCTCACCCCTTAGTTCCGAAAGGCTAACGGCGGCCGAGGTATGCGCGGGGTCGGGCTCTACAGACGTAGAATGGTAAATTCACCCATACATCTCACCTCCCTACTTGCTGTTCGTGCACCAAGGGGGACTCCTGAGCATCACGACTCAGGAGCCTAACTTGTCACGTAGCCCCTCACTCCTTGGTCCCGTCCTGGTTTCCGGTCGGGGCTAACGACGGCTGAGGTATGCGCGGGGCCGGGCTCTGCCGGTGTAGAACATAAGAAAGTAGGAAGGAAAAGCGCAAATCTCAAGGAATTCAAAAGCAAATATTACAGTCCATAACTGTTTTCACAACGCCAAACACAAGTTTAAACACCTCCCCGAGGCATGATGCGTGTTGCAGGAGGTGAAAGCAGGACATGAGCCACAAAGGAGTCACTTGTTGGCGGAGGAGCTGCGCTGGGCGGGTTCGCCTCGCGAAGCCTCAGGACCGGCATCGCCTCGCTTCGGCTTGGTGCGGAAGGCCTGGAACTTCGCTAGCAGAGCCTCCGCTTGACCCTTCACGGCCTCAGCAGCGGCAGCGGCAAGCTCGCCGCTCACGGGCTCCAGCAGGCTATCGAGGTCGACGTTGGGGTCGCAATGGTAGACGTGGGTAAGGACGCGCGTCAGCGCTGCAGAAGACATGATGCGTGCCTCGGCCTCAGCCGTGGGGCCAAGGCCAAGGGTGACATATTTAAGGGCATGGACCAGGAAGGGAAGCAGCTTGGCAGGGCCGTCCTCGGCACCGGCCAGCGGGCTTTCCAGGCCGCTGTCGTAAAGCGACCTCAGCAAGGTGCGAGCCTTCGCCTCCATCTCCGCGAAGGCCACGCGGTCCTCGGCGAGGACCCGCGCCTTGCCGTCCAGCTCGACCCTCTTTGCCTCCAACTCCTGCTCCAGCGCACCCAAGCGGTCACGGCGCCGGTTAAGCTTGGCATCCCGGTCCTTGGCGGCCGCCTCACGAGCTTTCATGTCCTCCTCCTTCTCTTGGCGGATGCGGGCCTCCTTGGCAAGGTAGTCGCGCAGGACCTGCAGCTCACTCTCCAGCGCCTTACAGCGACCACGGACATCGGCTAACTCCCCCAAGGCGGCATCGCGAGCGGCCTTCGCCCCAAGGACGGCCTGCGTCTCCTCGTCGCAAGCCGTCGCGGCCTGAACCAGCGCCGCTCGAACCGAAGCATCAGAGCGAACCCAGCCGGAGGCCAGCTCCAAGCTTCCGGCCACCAAGCGAGGGTCGGCGCCCAGAAGATCTTGCCGCAGCAGGTCCAGTTCAGCAGCAGCACAATCCAGGACAGTGGAAGGAGTCGGAGAGACAGCAGTTGGCGGAGTAGGAGGAGAGGACGGCAGCGTAATCGCAGCACCAGGGGCCGGGGCCCCCTGTGCCCTGACGATTGCGGCAGTGGCATCAGGCAAGGATACCTCGGGAGTCGCTTGGGCCATGGGGGCTGAGCTCTCCCCAGCTAGCTCTGCCAGGCCTCGCGAGGATGACCGGGCAGGAGAGGCCTGTGTCTTGCCGTCGCCTTCTTTCGCGGACGGAGGCGCTGCCCCGGAAGAGGCCTCAGGAGCCCCCTTCAGCTTCTTCGCCGCACGCGCCAGCCTAGCCAAGGAATACAGATATCAAGCCCCAGCAGAAAAGCAAGGAATAAAACAAGAATCTAGCACTTACTGGTCATCGCTCGCGGGCTCGAGCAACCTCATCGTCTCAAGAGGGTCGGGAGCAGGAGGGGCGTCTGCAGATCGCCTTGGAGCCGGGGCAGACCCGCGGGGGACCAGCCCCGTCCTGTCCTTCTTCGGAATCAGGGGCATGCTCTCACCGCCCCACTCATCGCCATCCTCATCGTCGCACGGCAAGAGGCGGAGAACGCGTGACCTGCGCAGGGGAGGGGCGCTCTCGACTCCCCATCGGTCGCCTCGGAGTCGGGCCCCTCTCCCCGCTCCTCTTCTTCCTCCTCTCCGCTGGAGTCGCCGGAGGACACGTTCACCGTCGCCAGGGCCGCCGGGTCCTCGGGAACCTCCGCGGGCACAGGCCCGTCCCCGTTGAAAGCAGGCATGGAGTCCACCACCTGCTCCCAATCATCTCGAAGGAACAGGGGTACAGGAGCGCCCTCCAGCCTCGCCACGTCTCCCCCGACCAAAGATTGGAGGACCGCGGCCAGATCTTCGTCGGCCAGGACCACGGGGTTCGGTTGAGGCCTCCACAGCGGAAGTGAGTACTGACGAAGCGGGACCACCCGGTGCTCCAGGAACTCCCTCAGGAGCGACGCCCCGGTCAGGTTCGCCGTCGCCATGTTGCCCGGCCACAGGTCCGCGTTCATCTTCTCCAGCACTGGCTACGCGCGGGGATCCACGAGTTCTGCGCGAGACCAATCGTCGATGGGCGTGGGCTGCTCCGTGGGCAGAATCAGCCGAGGATGGATGCGCCCGACATCTACCATGACCCACTTGCTCGTGAAGCCTTCAATCCTCTTCCCGGGCTTCGAGATGGCGTTGGAGCTCGCGCACGCGGAGATGGGTCCGCGGGAGACCCGAAGATAGAAGTAGTGGCGTAGCAAGGCCACTGAGGGCTGCACCCCGGCATGAGCCTCACAATAGTAGGTGAAGATCGCCAGGAGAAGAACGGGGTTGGGATGGAGGTGCAGAGCTTGCAGCTTGTAATGGCGGAGAACAGAGAAGAAGAACTCAGAAAAGGGAGGCACCAGACCGGCGGCAATGGCGCTCACGAAGAGCGGATAGAAGGTGCTTCCTTGGTCCTCAGGAAGGGTGGAGCCAGCCTTGAGCACCGCTGCCCCGTCGTTGCCTTGCGCCGCCATCATCCGGCGCGCTCGGGCAAGGCTCTTCTCCGACACGTTCGGGGAGTCCAAGGCAGGCGAGTACCAAGCCCCGGCCGGGGTCCGGCGAGGCGCCATGTCTTGCTAGGGCACGCGGTCGAAGTAGATCTGGAGATTTTGGAAGCAGGAAGGAAAGGCGCAAGAAAGCGGATCTGGGCTATGATTGGAGAAGGAAAAGGAGGCAAAACCTAGATGGGTGCCGCTCTTTTGACGATTCGCGTAGTTGCCAGGGCATCATGGGGAAGTAGATACGCCCATGTCCAATCAACCGCCACGCGGCGCTTGAGGCCGCAGGCTGTTAGGGCCCGCGGCGCTTCGCACTTGCCCCTTCGCTCCTCTGCTCAGCCAAGTCCAGGCGCGCCTTGGGTCCGGGGGCTACTGCCCGGCATTACAGGAATGGGGTACCAGACTTGCACACTGCGGCATGGCTCAAGGTGGCCCAGACGGCCCATCTTCATTAGCACAAGCTCAAGACCCTCGCGAGGGGCCAAGCCTCGCGGGGCGGACGACAGGAAGCTTCCTCAGGCACAGCCTCGTCAGGCTGGCTCGCGAGGAGGCGGAGAGATCAAGGCGGGGTACCTCACGAGGTGCCCATGACGCAAGCCATGACGACCAAGGGCGCTAGGCGGGCGCCAGCCCGCGCAGTGTCCTTATTTCCTCTTTGGTGCAAAGGAGGCAAGCGCAGGCGAGGGCATCAAGAAAAGGCAACCGTTTCGGTGCAACAAGACCAAGACCATCACAACGGCAGGAAGGAGGTCATCTTGGAGCCCAAGCCGGCGTCACCACCAGAGCCTTTGACAAGCGAGGACCAACCTTAGTCAGGATAAGTGTACTAGATGTTCCCCTTCAAAATGGCCAATCGTTGGCGCCCTTCCCGCTCAATATTTGGGAAGAGGCCCAGGGCCTTTGCCTATAAATAGGACTAGCCACCCACAGGGTAGAGGCATCTAGAGGCATCTGGCATCTTGGATCTGAAATCCAGAGCAGAGCTAGAGATCAAGCAATCTAGAGAGAGAGAGAGAGAGAGAGAGAGAGAGAGCGACCGAACTCCCCCTAGCAGTTCGTCGCACCGGCCAAGAACAGACCCTCGCGAGGCTATTCTTCCTTGTATTGTTCATCATCAGCCCCTGAGGCAATCCACCACACCACACACTGCAGTAGGGTATTACACCACAATGGGGGCCCGAACCAGTATAAACCTTGTGTCTCTTGTGTTGCTCTTTGCGTAGTTCAGATCTCCGTGTGCACCCCAGAGTTCAAACCAAGAGGGTCTGCCGGAACCCGAGATCCGACAAGTATTGCGTTCTCAAAGAGCTAAGAAGCCCAACCTTGCTTTGAAGGCCAAGGTTAGTGTGGAAGAAGAGAGCAATCCCGAAGATACAAAATATGCTTATCATGAGTACATGGCTCTCGCTTCAAGGCAATTTTGGAGCAAGAAGAACACGAGGCCCAACTTCAACAAGAACAACTCAAGTGCTGCGAAGGGAAAGCAACGAGTGAGGACTTGCTACGATTGTGGCAATGTGAGCCACTTTGTTGCGGAGTGCCCATATGAGAAGAGGGAAGACAATGGTGGCAAGCTCATCCGAAAAGACAAGGCCAAGTCTTTCCCCAACAAGAGCAACTTCACCAAGAAGACTCCTCCCAAGGGGTTGGTGGCCCAAGAAGAATACAATGAGGAGGATGATGATGATGAAGACGGTGACTCGGTTGCCATGGCCTCCGTGGCCATTGCAACAACTCCATGGGTGTCCCTCTTCGACTCACCCAATGAGAACATCACCGCCAAGTGCCTCATGGCTAAAGCCACCAATAAGGTAACCCCTAACATCAAAACTACCATCATTACTAATCCTTCTTTGGCCGGATTGCATTGATGAAAGTGAGGGGCCTAATGAGGAAGAACATGAATTTGAGTATTTTATGAGTAAGCTCAAGGGCAAGTCCAATAAGCACTTTGTTGCACTCTTGGAACAACTTGGTGAAGCCAATGACATGATCGAGGCTCACGAAGAAACCATCTCTAAGATGGAGGGGCATACTCGTGACTATGCCGATGAGATATCGGATCTCTCTAATTCTCTCGAGGAAGAGCGTGGTCATCGTTTGTCTCTTGAGGAGTCATACAACGATGATCATGCTAGATTAAAGAAAGATCTTGATCATGCTCTTGTTGTATCTCGTGTGCTAAATTCCGAGAAGGCCAAACTTGGGATTGATCTTGCTAGCCTCAAGGGGGAGTTTGATATACTTGACAAGGCTCACAAGGCCTTGAAGGGTACTCATGCTAGTCTTAAAGAGTCTCATGATCAACTCCAAGTGAAGCTAACCAAGGAGAAACCACTTTTCCTCATATGTTTTTAATTGATAATGCAAATGCTACTAACCCTTGTTGTGAGCATGTGCATCTTGTTGAGGAGAATGCTAAGTTGAAGGAGCAACTTGAGAAAGGCCTTGTGTCATGCATACAACGTGAGAAGAACCTCAACGAGCTTTTGAGCAATCAAAAGGAAGTTTTGGCCAAGGAAGGGATTGGGTTCGCACCCAAGTCCAAGAACAAGAAGAAGAATGACAAGACCAAACGACCTCCTCCTCTCAAGCAAACTTTTGTGAAAGAGGGAGAGGGTGCTTCTAAGGAGAAGAAGAACAATGTGAAGGGTGGTGGTGTCAAGAAAGACAATTCCACCCCTTCCAACAAAGCCGGTGACTTTAACCCTTCCTATGCGTTATGCCGTGCTAGTGATGGACATGTTTATGCTAAATTTGTTGGTTCTCCTTATGAGTACATTGAATGGTCTATTTGGGTTCCTAAGACCCTTGTCACTAACATCAAACAACCCATTACAAAATGGGTACCTAAAACGAAGCATTGATCGCTTGTAGGTGTTTGCTTCCGGTGGGGGATCATGGTTGCTTGATAGTGGAGCTACTAATCATATGACCGGAAGCAAGGACTTGGTAGTGGACGTGCACAAGATTCCATCTATGCCCACCAATGTCGAGTGGGGTGATGCCTCGTCTTCTAAGGTATTGGGTCTTGGCAAGTTTGTCATTTCTCATGATCTCACGATCGAGAAAGTCATGCTTGTTGAGTCCCTTGCATACAAATTACTTTCCGTTCGTCAACTTGCACTTATGGCCTTTGCTACTTTCTTTGATATTGATACCGTGACCCTCTTGTGGAGCAAGACTCTTAAAGTAGCCTTTGTTGGGCATGTCGAGAATGGTCTCTATGTGATTAACTTCTCGGAGCGACCCACTACGACCGCGACATGCCTAATGGCTAAAGTTGATGTGGGATGGCTTTGGCATCGCCGTTTAGCCCATCTCAATATGAGATCTTTGCAAAGTATTCTCAAGGGGGACCATGTCCGTGGACTAACAGATGTTATTTTTGCCAAAGATCGTGCTTGCAATGCTTGTATCGAAGGAAAGCTACATGAGAAGGCTCACCCTCCCACAACTATCATCTACTCGAAGAGGCCTTTGGAGCTCCTTCACTTGGATATCTTTGGGCCTCCATCCTTTGATAGTCTTGGGGGTAGAAAGTATTGCTTGGTGATTGTGGATGATTATTCAAGATACACTTGGGTATATTCTTCAAGAGGAAGAGTGAGACCCAACAAACCGTCATTCATTTTGCAAATGAAGCTCAAAGCCAACACAATGCAAAGATCTTGACGATAAGAAGTGACAACGACACTGAGTTCAAGAACTACACCTTGGATGAGTTCCTTAGTGATGAGGGGATCAAGCATCAATATTCCGCACCTTACATCCCTCAACAAAATGGTGTAGCGGAGAGGAAGAATCGGACATTGATGGATGCGGCAAGGACCATGATGGCGGAGTTCAAGTCTCCATACAACTTTTGGGCCGAAGCCATCAACACCGCGTGTCATGCATCCAATCGGCTCTATCTCCTCAAAGGCTTGAACAAAACTCCATATGAGATTCTCACCGGTAACAAGCCCAACCTCAAGTACTTCCGGGTGTTCGGGTGTAAGTGTTTCATTCTCAAGAAAGATGTTTGTTTGTCTAAATTTGAGGCTAGAGCTCATGAGAGCATATTTGTTGGTTATGCTACAAACTCTCATGCTTACCGTGTCCTCAATAAGTCCATGGGACTTATTGAGGAGACGTGTAATGTGGAGTTTGATGATAATAACGGCTCCCAAGTGGAGCAAAGTGGTACCTGTGATGTAGGTGATGAAATTACTCCCCAAGCCATAAGAAGAATGGGTGTTGGTCATATCCTACCCATTTAGGAACCCCTTGTGGCCGAAGGAGAAGGACAATGTTCCACTCAAGTGGAACCGTCACCAACCCAAGACCCACACTCTTCCGAAGAACAAACTGAAGGCCCTCAACAAAATGAACAAGATCAAGGGCAAGAGCAACCTCAAGATGGTGGTGAACCACCAAGTGATGCTCAAGGTCAATTTCGCTCCTCCGAGCAACTTCAAGATCAAGAACAAGCTCAAGACAATGCTCAAGATGATCAAGTTTCCGCTCCTCAACTCACCCCTAAGGAGGAATTGGAGCGTCGTGCCTCCAAGATTGCATCCAAGCTCTCTACCAAGGGTCATCTCATGTCGAATGTGCTTGGAAGCATTCGAAAGGGGGTAAGCACTCGTAGACAATTGGTAAACAATTGTGAACATCACGCATTTGTCTCTTGTGTTGAACCCCAAAAGGTCTATGAGGCGCTCGAAGATCCGGATTGGCTTAATGACATGCATGAAGAACTCAACAACTTTGAGTACAACAAGGTGTGGAGATTGGTGCCAAGGCCAATGGGGAATCATAATGTCATTGGAACCAAGTGGATATTCAAGAACAAGTAAGATGCTCATGTGATTATCATTCGCAACAAGGCAAGATTGGTAGCACAAGGCTACTCCCAAGTCGAGGGTATCGACTACGGTGAAACATTTGCTCCCGTTGCTCGCCTTGAATCCATACATTTGTTGATTGCTTATGCTTCTCATCATAACTTTAAGTTGCAACAAATGGATGTGAAGAGTGCTTTTCTTAATGGCCCTATTAATGAGTTGGTGTATGTCAAACAACCCCCCGGGTTCGAGGATCCCTACTTCCCCGATTATGTGTATCAACTCGATAAGGCACTCTATGGCCTTAAACAAGCCTCACGTGCGTGGTATGACCACCTTACCGAGTTGTTGCAAGATCGTGGGTTTGAAGTTGGGAAAATTGACCCCACTCTTTTTACTAAGAAGGTTAAAGGGAGTCGTTTGTGTGCCAACTATATGTTGATGATATTATCTTTGGTTCCCCTAACAAAGCTTTCAATGAGGAATTTGCCGCTCTCATGGCCTCAAAGTTCAAGATGTCTTTGATGGGAGAGTTGAAGTTCTTTCTCGGGTTCGAAGTCAAGCAAAGAAAACAAGGAACCTTCATCAACCAAGCCCAGTACACTCAAGACATGCTCAAGAGATTCAAGCTAAGTGATGTCAAGCCGGCTTCCACTCCAATGCCCGTCAAATGCCAACTTGACATAGATCCCAATGGTAAAGCGGCGGATCAAAAGGTATATCGCTCCGTGATTGGCTCCTTTCTTTACCTTTGTGCATCTAGACCAGATATCATGTTGAGTGTGGGAAATTGTGCACGGTTTCAAGCCGCACCTAAGGAAAGCCACTTTGTGGCGGTCAAGCGAATATTTCGATATTTGGCTCATACCCCCAAACTTTGGCCTATGGTACCCAAGAGGTGCAAACTTCAAGCTCGTTGGATATTCAGACTTTGATTGGGCGGGAGATAAAGTGGATAGGAAGTCCACTTCCGCAGGGTGCCGATTTCTTGGTTGCTCTTTGGTGAGTTGGTCTTCTAAGAAGCAAAGTTGTGTATCTCTCTCATCCATCGAAGCGGAGTATGTGGCGGCCGGTAGTTGTTGTGCACAACTTCTATGGATGAGGCAAACTTTAAAGGATTATGGTGTCATATGTGGCAAAGTGCCACTTTGGTGTGACAATGAAAGTGCCATCAAGATTTCTCTCAACCCGGTGCAACACTTCAAGACGAAGCATATTGAGATTCGGTATCACTTCATCCGGGATCATAATAGGCGAGGGGAGATCGAGCTCAACTATGTCAACACTCATGATAACCTTGCATATATCTTCACGAAGCCCTTGGATAATGCAAGATTTCGCGAGTTAAGGCATGAGCTAAATATCATTGATTCAAGCAATGTGGCTTGAACCCTTGCACACCCCGCCATACTCATCTTGATGTCTTGTTTAGGTGTAGGCATGGACACAGGGGGAGTGTTGTTCTCTAAGTGAACTCTCCCTCCCCCCATTATGCATAAATTGATCAACTCTTTCACATTAGCCATTATTGATGGTACTTGTGCTTCAAAGACGAGTTTTGATCATGGGCCCAAGGATAATTCTTCACGGTGCCATACCAATTGACTCAAACATAGGTGGTGCTACGTCTTGAGCTTGCGTTGGTTTTCCCCGAAGAGGAGAGGATGATGCAGCACAGTACCGTAACTATTTCCCTCAGTTTTTGAGAACCAAGGTATCAATCCATTAGGAGGCAACGCACAAGTCCCTCGTACTTGCACAAAACGATAGCTACTGGCAACCAACACGATTAGGGGTTGTCAATGCCTTCACGGTCACTTACGAGAGTGAGATCTGATAGAGATAATATTTTTTGGTATTTTTGGTATAAAGATGCAAAGTGAAAAGTAAAAAGTAAAGTAAAAACAAAGCAAGTATAAAAGTGATGGAGATTGATATGATGAGAATAGACCCGGGGGCCATAGGTTTCACTAGTGGCTTCTCTCAAGAGCATAAATATTCCACGGTGGGTGAACGAATTACTGTTGAGCAATTGACAGAATTTAGCATAGTTATGAGTATATCTAGGTATGATCATGTATATAGGCATCACGTCCGAGACAAGTAGACCGAAACAATTCTGCATCTACTACTATTACTCCACTCATCGACCGCTATCCAACATGCATCTAGAGTATTAAGTTAAAAGCGAGTAACATGTAAGCAAGATGACATGATGTAGAGGAATAAATTCATGCAATATGATAAATACCCCATCTTGCGATCCTCGATGGCAACAATACAATACGTGCCTTGCAACCCTTTCTCACATCCTTTGGGTAAGGACACCGCAAGATTGAACCCAAAGCCATGCACTTCTCCCATTGCAAGAACTACCAATATAGTTGGCCAAACCAAAGCGGATAATTCAAGAGACTTGCAAAGATAACTCAATCATACATAAAAGAATTCAGAGAAGATTCAAATATTATTCATAGATAAGCTGGATCATAAACCCACAATTCATCGGTCTCAACAAACACACCGCAAAAAGAAGATTACATCGAATAGATCTCGAGAGAGGGGGAGAACATTGTATTGAGATCCAAAAAGAGAAGAAGCCATCTAGCTACTAGCTATGGACCCGAAGGTCTGAAGTAAACTACTCACACTTCATCGGAGGCTATGGTGTTGATGTAGAAGCCCTCCGTGGTGGATGCCCCCTCGTGAGCTCGGAACAGGCCCCAAGATGGGATCTCGTGGATACAGGAAGTTGTGGCGGTGGAATTAGGTTTTTGGCTCCTGTTCTGATTGTTTGGGGGTACGTAGGTATATATAGGAGGAAGCAGTACGTCGGTGGAGCATCAAGGGGCCCACGAGGCAGGGGGGCGTGCCCTAGGGGGGGGTGCGCCCCCACCCTCGTGACCACCTCCGATGTTCCTTGGCGTAGGGTCCAAGTCTCATGGATCATGTTCAGTGAGAAAATCACGTTTACGAAGGTTTCATTCCGTTTGGACTCCGTTTGATATTATGTTTCTTCGAAATACTGAAAAAGGCAAAAACATCAATTCTGGGCTGGGCCTCCGGTTAATAGGTTAGTCCCAAAAGTAATATAAAAGTGGAAAATAAAGCACATTATAGTCCAAAACAATAGATAAAGTAGCATGGAGCAATCAAAATTATAGATACGTTGGAGACGTATCGAGGCATCCCAAGCTTAATTCCTGCTCGTCCTCGAGTAGGTAAATGATAAAAAGAGAAATTTTGATGCGGAGTGATACTTTGGCATAATTTCAATGTAAATCTTCTTAATCATGGTATGAATATTCAGATCCGAAAGATTCAAGACAGTTCATATTGACATAAAAATAATAATACATCAAGCATACTAACTAAGCAATTATGTCTTCTCAAAATAACATGGCCAAAGAAAGTTATCCCTACAAAATCATATAGTCTGGCTATGCTCCATCTTCCCCACACAAAGTATTTAAATCATGCACAGCCCCGATGACAAGCCAAGCACTATATGTGGAATAGAATGGTGGTTGTGGAGAAGACAAAAAGGGAAGATAGTCTCACATCAACTAGGCATATCAACGGGCTATGGAGATGCCCATCAATAGATATCAATGTGAGTGAGTAGGGATTGCCATGCAACGGATGCACTAGAGCTATAAGTATATGAAAGCTCAACAAAAGAAACTAAGTGGGTGTGCATCCAACTCGCTTGCTCACGAAGACCTAGGGCACTTGAGGAAGCCCATCATTGGAATATACAAGCCAAGTTCTACAATGAAAAATATTACGCGCATGCTCCTAGGGAGATAGATTGGTAGGAAAAGACCATTCCTCGTCCCCGACCGCCACTCATAAGGAAGACAATCAATAAATAAATCATGCTCCGAGTTCATCACATAACGGTTCACCATACGTGCATGCTACGCGAATCACAAACTTCAACACAAGTATTCTTTGAATTCACAACTACTCAACTAGCATGACTCTAATATCATCATCTTCATATCTCAAAACAATTATCAAGCATCAAACTTATCTTAGTATTCAACGCAGTCAAAAGAAAGTTTCACATATCTTGAATACCAAGTATATTAACATTAAGCAAATTACCATGCTATTAACAACTCTCAAAATAATCTAAGTGAAGCATGAGAGATCAAGTTTCTTTAAAACAAATCCACCACCGTGCTTTAAAAGATCTAAGTGAAGCACTAGAGCAAAAATTATCACGCTCAAAAAGATGTAAGTGAAGCACTATGAGCAAAACTATCAAGCTCAAAAGATATAAGTGAAGCATATAGAGTATTCTATCAAATTCCAATTCATGTATGGCTCTCTCAAAAGGTGTGTACAGCAAGGATGATTGTGGTAAACTAACAAGCAAAGACGCAAATAATACAAGACGCTCCAAGCAAAACACATATCATGTGGTGAATAAAAATATAGCTCCAAGTAAATTACCAATGGAAGTGGGCCGAAGAGGGGATGCCTTCCGGGGCATCCCCAAGCTTTGACTTTTTGGTGTCCTTGGATTATCTTGGGGTTGCCATGGGCATCCCCAAGCTTAGGCTCTTTCCACTCCTTGTTCCATAATCCATCAAAAGAATTCACCCAAAACTTGAAAACTTCACAACACAAAACTCAATAGAAATCTCGTGATCTCCGTTAGAGAAAGAAAACAAAAGACTACTTTAAGGTACTGTAATGAACTCATTCTTTATTTATATTGGTGTTAAAACTAATGTGTTCCAACTTCTATATGGATCATAAACTATTTTACTAGCCATAGATTCATCAAAATAAGCAAACAGCACACACAAAACAGAATCTGTCAAAAACAGAACAGTCTGTAGTATTTTGTCACTAACGCAAACTTCTGGAACTCAAACAATTCTACCAAAATTAGAAGACCTGGAAAATTTGCTTATTAATCAGAAGAAATTGGAATCAATATTTTATCACGTTATGGTGATTTTTAACAATTCGGGCACTGAGCGCAAAGTTTCTGGAAATTACAGCAAGATCAAATAACTATCATCCAAGAAGATCCAATAGGTTTAACTTGGCACAAACACTAATTAAAAGATAAAACCACATCTAAACAGAGGCTAGATGGATTATTTATTCCTAAACAGAAGAAAAAACAAAAAAACTAAAAAATAAAATTGGGTTGCCTCCCAAAAAGCGCTATCGTTTAACGCCCCTAGCTAGGCATAAAAGCAAGGATAGATCTAGGTATTGCCATCTTTGGTAGGCAATCCATAAGTGGCTCTCATAATAGATTCATATGGCAATTTTAATTTCCTTCTAGGGAAGTGTTCCATTCCTTTCTTTAATGGAAATTGGAATCTAATATTCCCTTCCTTCATATCGATAATTGCACCAATCGTTCTAAGGAAAGGTCTACCAAGAATAATAGGACATGAAGGATTGCAATCTATATCAAGAACGATAAAATCTACTGGCACATAATTCCTATTTGCAACAATAAGAACATCATTAATTATTCCCATAGGCTTTTTAATAGTGGAATCCTCAAGATGCAAGTTTAGAGAGAAATCATCAAAGTCACGGAAATCTAGCAAATCACACAAAGTTTTGGGAATTGTAGAGACACTAGCACCCAAATCACACAAAGCATGAAACTCATAATCTTTAATTTTAATTTTAATGGTAGGTTCCCACTCATCATAAAGTTTCCTAGGGATAGAAACTTTCAACTCAAGTTTTTCTTTAGAAGATTGCATCAGGGCATCAACAATGTGTTCGGTAAAGGCCTTATTTTGACTATAAGCATGAGGAGAATTTAGCACGGGTTGCAACAAGGAAATACAATCAATTAAAGAGCAATTTTCATAATTAAATTCCTTGAGATCCAAAATAGTGGGTTTAGCAATATCTAGATTTGTATTTCTTTCAATCCCACTTTTATCAATTTCATCATCAAGATCTAAAAACTCCGAATTCTTGGAACGCCTTCTAGGTAAAGGAAGATCATATTCAGTTTCATCAAGATTCATATTGCAAAACAAAGATTTGATAGGGGACACATCAATAACTTTTAGATCTTCATCTTGATTAACATAGGAATTAGAAGAACATGCTTTAATAAAGGCATCTTTGGAAGCACGCATCCTAGCGGTTCTTTCTTTGCACTCATCAGTGGAAATTCTCATAGCTTTGAGAGACTCATTGATATCATGCTTAGGAGGAATATATCTAAGCTTTCAAGAATCAACCTCAAGATAAATTCTATCAACGTTCCTAGCCAAATCATCAACTTTAAGCAATTTCTCTTCAAGCAAAGCATTAAAATTCTTTTGTGAATTCATAAACTCTTTAACACTATTCTCAAATTCAGAGCGCATCTTATTAAAATTTCCATAAGAGTTGTTGTAGGAATTTCCATAATTATTAGAAGGATTACTAGGATAAGGCCTAGGATTAAAATTCCCTCTATAATGCGTTGTTACCAAAATTATTCCTACCAACAAAATTTACATCCATAGATTCATTACTATTCTCAATCAAGGTAGACAAAGGCATATCATTAGGATCAGAAGAAACACTCTTAGTAGCAAATAATTTCATAAGTTCATCCATATTTCCACTCAAAACATTAATTTCTTCTATCGCATGCAATTTTTTATTAGTAGATCTTTCAGTATGCCATTGAGAATAATTAACCATAATATTATCTAGGAGTTTAGTAGCATCCCCTAGAGTGATTACCATAAAAGTGCCTCCCGCGGCCGAATCTATGATTTCCGAGCAAAATTCAATCCGGCATAATTTTTTTGTATAATCATCCACAAGTTCAAACCATGAGTAGGACAATTATGTATCATTAATTTCATTATCTCCCAAGCTTGTGCAACATGTTCATGATCAAGTTGCTTAAAATTCATAATATCGTTTCTAAGAGAGATATTCTTAGCGGGAGGAAAATACTTAGAGATAAAAGCATCTTTGCACTTGTTCCAAGAATCAATACTATTTTTAGGCAAAGATGAAAACCACGCTTTAGCACGATCTCTAAGCGAAAAAGGAAATAGCTTCAATTTAACGACATCATTATCGACATCTTTTTTCTTTTGCATATCACATAAATCAACGAAGCTATTCAGATGAGTAGCGGCATCTTCACTAGGAAGGCCGGCGAATTGATCTTTCATAACAAGATTAAACAAAGTGGTATTGATTTCACAAGATTCAGTATTGGCAAGAGGAGCAATCGGAGTGCTAAGGAAATCATTATTATTGGTATTGGTGAAGTCACACAATTAGGTAGCATCTTGAGCCATCACGACAAACAAGCAATCCAACACACGAGCAAACAAGCGGACGAGGAAAAGGCAACGGTAAAAAGAGGAGGAGATCGGGAAAGAGAGGTGAATAAAACAGCAAGGGTGAAGTGGGGGAGAGGAAAATTTTGCATAGACTCCCCGACAACGGCGCCAGAAATCCTTCTTAATACGTCTTGAGCTTGCGTTGGTTTTCCCCGAAGAGGAGAGGATGATGCAACACAGTAGCGTAAGTATTTCCCTCAGTTTTTGAGAACCAAGGTATCAATCCAGTAGGAGGCCACGCACGAGTCCCTCGTACCTGCACAAAGCGATAGCTACTCGCAACCAACGTGATTAGGGGTTGTCAATCCCTTCACGGTCACTTCACGAGTGAGATCTGATAGAGATAATATTTTTTGGTATTTTTGGTATAAAGATGCAAAGTGAAAAGTAAAAAGCAAAGTAAAAACAAAGCAAGTATAAAAGTGATGGAGATTGATATGATGAGAATAGACCCGGGGGCGATAGGTTTCACTAGTGGCTTCTCTCAAGAGCATAAATATTCTACGGTGGGTGAGCAATTCTGTTGAGCAATTGGCCGAATTGAGCATAGTTATGAGTATATCTAGGTATGATCATGTATATAGGCATCACGTCCGAGATAAGTAGACCGAAATGATTCTGCATCTACTACTATTAATCCACTCATTGACCGCTATCCAGCATGCATCTAGAGTATTAAGTTAAAACAGAGTAACGCCTTAAGCAAGATGACATGATGTAGAGGAATAAATTCATGCAATATGATAAATACCCCACCTTGTTATCCTCGATGGCAACAATACAATACGTGCCTTGCAACCCTTTACATCCTTTGGTAAGGACACCGCAAGATTGAACCCAAAGCCAAGCACTTCTCCCATTGCAAGAACTACCAATCTAGTTGGCCAAACCAAACGGATAATTTGAAGAGACTTGCAAAGATAACTCAATCATACATAAAAAGAATTCAGAGAAGATTCAAATATTATTCATAGATAAGATGGATCATAAACCCACAATTCATCGGTCTCAACAAACACACATAAAAATAAGATTACAGCGAATAGATCTCCACGAGAGAGGGGAGAACATGGGATTGAGATCCAAAAAGAGAGAAGAAGCCATCTAGCTACTAGCTATGGACCCGAAGGTCTGAAGTAAACTACTCACACTTCATCGGAGAGGCTATGGTGTTGATGTAGAAGCCCTCCATGGTGGATGCCCCCTCCGGCGAAGCTCCGGAACAGGCCCCAAGATGGGATCTCGTGGATACAGGAAGTTGCGGCGGTGGAATTAGGTTTTTGGCTCCTGTTCTGATTGTTTGGGGATACGTAGGTATATATAGGAGGAAGGAATGCGTCGGTGGATCATCGGGGCCACGAGGCGGGCGTGCCCTGAGGCGCCCCCACCTCGTGACCGCCTCCTATGTTCCTTGGCGTGGGGCCCAAGTCTCTGGATCACGTTCGGTGAGAAAATCACGTTCCGAAGGTTTCATTCCGTTTGGACTCCGTTTGATATTCTGCTTCTTCTTGAAATCTGAAAAGAGGCAAAAAAAACAGCAATTCGGGCTGGGCCTCCGGTTAATAGGTTAGTCCCAAAAGTAATATAAAAGTGGAAAATAAAGCCCATTATAGTCCAAAACAATAGATAAAGTAGCATGGAGCAATCAAAAATTATAGATACGTTGGAGACGTATCAGGTGGCTCCGGCCACCGCCCTCTCTTGGAGAGGTGTGTTTCGTGTTTAGTCCTTGTTGTCTCTAGCCTTCTTTCTTCGTGCAGAGCTTGCGTGTGTTGTCTTGTGTGTTAGCTCTTTCGTGTGTCCATTCGCTTAAAGGTTGCTTTGCAAAGGCTGCTTTCCTCTCTTTTTGTGAAACTTGCATTTTCTTGGGTCTACGGTACTACCGTGGCTTGCCACGGTACTACCACAGGAGCTATGCACGACACTACTGCAACCAGCACGACAGTAAGTTTTTACTACCGCTGGACAAGCGGTACTACAGCCCAGCGTGCGGTACTTCCACCCGGGTGGTACTACCGCGTAATCGCGAGCGCGTGGGGGTTAAGAGCGGGCAGGGGGAGTTCCAACTCCCGCATACCCATTCAACTCGTTTTCCTCACGTCGTCTCTCTCTCTCTCTCTCTCTCTCTCTCTCTCTCTCTCTCTCTCTCTCTCTCTCTCTCTTTCCTGCCCAAGAACGGCGCCAGAGGACCTCGCCTGATCTCCGTCTTCGGCCCCTCTCCTCGCATTCCATCCGGTGGAATCGTTCCCCACCACGTCCTCTTGCCATGGAACAAGGTTTCTTCCCAAATCCCTCTCTTTGGCTTGCTATTTCGTCTCTAGATTTTTGAGGAGAGATGCATGTTGTTCTTGAGATTTTAGGCCAAATCTTTGCAAGAGTAGGGTGTAGGAGAGTAGTAATGCGTAGAGATGGTATTTGGTATGTTGCTCCTTGGTAGATTTGATCAACCGTAGTACCGCTCCATTGTCACGGCTGTATTCAGATTCGTTCTATCTCGGATCCGACCCCATGCGGCACTACCGCTCCTCCGGAGCGGTACTACCGCGTGAGGCGCGGAAGTAAAATTTTACTTCCACTCTAGGCGCGGCGGTACTACCGTGCCATCACGGTGTGGTACTACCGTGGCTAGAGCAGTACTAAAATTTTAGTTCCGCACATCTATGCGGTACTACCGTTGATGTCAAATCTCCCATGTGGCAATTACCCAATGCTCTTTCTACTTGTTTCACTTGTTTTGTTGTGGTCTTTGCATTGATCCTTCTCGTTTCTTTTGCGTGTTCTTGTGTTGTGTGTCATAGGTGGTGGCTCCGGTTCCAATGTCTGTCGGTCGAACCCGTTCACGACACGGGCTCGAAGCGCCTGCGCAACCAAGATGAAGCTCCAGAGGGCTCCAATGCCCCCACGCAGAACCAAGACCACCGCCAACAAGAACAAGGAGCCCTCAATGGGCATGGATGAGATACCACTGGCTGAGTTTGTTACTCAAAGGAAGATCAACCCTATGTGAATCCTCGTGCAAACTTCAGAGGGAATGATTTGTTCTAGACCAAGCAGCAGAATCTTATCTATCTGGATGTGATCAAGGCCAAGCAGAACATCTACGTGGATGTGCACTGGATTGATATGAATCATATGAGGCAGGATAAGCACCGTGGCTATTTTGGTGAGGCTTTGGACTTGGTAGAGCAGTTTGGCATTGAGGACTTGATCACTTTCCATCTGGACTTTGACCCTAAAATTGTGGCTCGGTTCTTTGCTTCGGTCCACTTCCATCCTGTCGAGGAACGGACCATGACCTGGATGACCAATGCACAATAGATGACCGCTACGTTGAAGAACTTCATGGATTTGCTTCAGGTTCCTGACGAGGGGCTCAACACGCCTGTTGGTGTACGCCTTCATGCCAATCCCGAGTCAGCCAGCAAGAACAAGCTTCAACCCTACTATGTTGAGAAGACGCTTCCCAATGGCAAGAAGGCGTGGGTGCTGAACTCATTCCTTAACATTATGCATCGCATCTTCCGCAACTCCCTCTTTTTGTGCATTGGTGACAAGGACAAGGTGCACGCCTATCTCGTGGATATGATGCTCATTTGTGAGGAGGCGCGTCATGCTCAGACGCAACCACTTGATGTCTCACATATCATGTGGTGCGAGCTTCGGTTTGCGGTCTTCAACCATAAGGTACCCATCTATGGACCTTACCTGTTTCTTTTGATCACGAAGACTTGGGAGAAGCTCTAACCCGATGATGAGTTTCTTGCCCCTGACTGGATTCGTCATGAGCCCATCAAGCTCCGCATCAAGACCCAGTGGGCCAACACCACTACCCGTGCTGAGGCAGCGGCTGCTCAGATGGACGTGGATGAGGATGAGATCAAGGAGGTGGATGTTAATGAGGACATCTCTGCTGGCTACTCGCCTTCATCTTCTGAGCCTTCTTGGGCTAAGAAGCTGAAGACCAAGATGAAGGCTCTGTTCTGCATGCCGGCCAAGGGGCAGTACATGTCACATGTTTCTTAGAAGGAGAGTCGCCGGCTGATACGTCTCCGTCATATCTACTTTCCCAAACACTTTTGCCCTTGTTTTGGACTCTAACTTGCATGATTTGAATGGAACTAACCGGTTGTGTTGTATTCAGCAGACTTTCCATGGTGTTATTTATGTGCATAAACAAAAGTTCTCGGAATGACCTGAAACTTCACGGAACGTCTGTTTTGAAATAATAAAAAATCCTTGCAAAAGATGAAGACCAGGTGGGCCCACATCCTGTCCACGAGGGTGGGGGGTGTGCCTGCCCCCCTAGGGCGTGCCCCCTACCTCGTGGGCCCCCTGGAGCTCCTCCGACCTCAACTCCAACCCTATATATTTGCTTTCGGGGAAAAAAAAGAGAGAAGGATTCATCGCATTTTACGATACGGAGCCGCCGCCAAACCCTAAAACCTCTCGGGAGGGCTGATCTGGAGTCCGTTCGGGGCTCCGGAGAGGGATTAAATCGCCATCGTCATCATCAACCATCCTCCATCGCCAATTTCATGATGCTCACCGCCGTCAAGGCCAAGAATTCCATCGTGAGGCTTGCTGGGCGGTGATGGGTTGGATGAGATCTATCATGTAATCGAGTTAGTTTTGTTAGGGTTTGATTCCTAGTATCCACTATGTTACGAGATTGATGTTGCTATGACTTTGCTATGCTTAATGCTTGTCACTAGGGCCCGAGTGCCATGATTTCAGATCTGAACCTATTATGTTTTCATGAATATATGTGTGTTCTTGATCCTATCTTGCAAGTCTATAGTCACCTACTATGTGTTATGATCCAGCAACCCCGAAGTGACAATAATCGGGACCACTCCGGTGATGACCATAGTTTGAGGAGTTCATGTATTCACTATGTGCTAATGCTTTGTTCCGGTACTCTATTAAAAGGAGGCCTTAATATCCCTTAGTTTCCGCTAGGACCCCGCTGCCACGGGAGGATAGGACAAAAGATGTCATGCAAGTTCTTTTTCACGAGCACATATGACTATATTCGGAATACATGCCTACATTACATTGATGAATTGGAGCTAGTTCTGTGTCACCCTATGTTATGATTGTTACATGATGAACCGCATCCGGCATAATTCTCCATCACTGATCCAATGCCTACGAGATTTTCACATATTGTTCTTCGCTTATTTACTTTTCCGTTGCTACTGTTACAATCACTACAAAACACCAAAAATATTACTTTTGCTACCGTTACCACTACTATCATATTACTTTGCTACTAAACACTTTGCTGCAGATACTAAGTTATCCAGGTGTGGTTGAATTGACAACTCAACTGCTAATACTTGATAATATTCTTTGGCTCCCCTTGTGTCGAATCAATAAATTTGGGTTGAATACTCTATCCTCGAAAATTATTGCGATCCCCTATACTTGTGGGTTATCAAGACAATTTTCTGGCGCCGTTGCCGGGGAGCATAGCTCTATTCTTTGAGTCACTTGGATTTATATCTGCTGGTCACTATGAAGAACTTGAAAGACGCTAAGACAACAATTTATGCCTCAACTACGAGGGGAGGTAAGGAACTGCCATCTAGCTCTGCACTTGATTCACCTTCTGTTTTGAGTAATCTTGCGACACCTAAACACCTTACGCTATTCGTTACGATATGTCGCATGTGATTGATGATGCCACTTCTGCTATGCATGATACTTATGATGAAACCACTTCTATGCTTGATACTCTTGTGCCACTTGGTGAATTTCTTGATGAACAAATTGCTAGGGCTAGAGACAAAGAAATTATTGAAACCGATTATATTGATGAAAGTGATGATGAAGACTTGCCTGTTATTCCTGAGGGTTATGTTTTTTATAAAGAAGCTACTTTAGCTATTTTAGCTTGCAAAGATAGATATGAGCTCAAGAGGTTATTAGCTAAATGGAATCAACAATCTCTTAATGATAGAATGAAACCTGACCATGCTTTTGCTACTTCACCTAACAGTGTTACTGATAAGGATTATGAATTCTCTATTGATCCTGATATAATTACTTTGGTTGAATCTGATCCTTTTCATGGCTATGAATCTGAAACTGTTGTGGCACATCTTACTAAATTAAATGATATAGCCACCCTGTTCACTAATGATGAGAGATCTCGATACTTCTATGTCCTTTAAATATTTCCATTCTCATTAAAGGGTGATGCTAAGATATGGTTTAATTCACTTGATCCTGGTTGTGTGCGTAGTCCCCAGGATATGATTTATTACTTCTCTGCTAAATATTTCCCTGCTCATAAGAAACAAGCTGCTTTGAGGGATATATACAATTTTGTGCAAATTGAGGAAGAGAGTCTCCCACAAGCTTGGGTGAGGCTTTTCAAGTTACTTAATGCTTTGCCTGATCATCCTCTTAAGAAAAATGAAATACTTGATATCTTTTATAATGGACTAACCGATACTTCCAGAGATTACCTGGATAGTTGTGTTGGTTCTGTTTTTAGGGAAAGAACACTGGATGAAGCTGAAATTCTATTGAATAATATGTTGACAAATGAAAATAATTGGACACTTCCTAAGCCAGCTCCAGAGCCAATTCCTGAGCCTATTCCTAAACCAACTCCAAAGAAGGGAGGTGTTCTATTTCTCAGTCCTGAAGATATGCAAGATGCAAAGAAATCTATGAAAGAAAATGGTATTAAAGCTGAAGATGTTAGGAATTTACCTCCTATTGAAGAAATACATGGTCTTAATCTACCGCCTGTTGAAGAAACATATGATCTTAATCCTCTACCTATTGAATAACCTTACACATGTAGTAAAGGTAATTTCTCTCTATAGATATGATAAAGCTGAAATCCCTCCTACTAAAATTGCTAGCCAATGCTTCGATGAGTTTTATAACTTTATGGTTAAGCAAGAAGATTTCAATGCTTATTTTGGTAGATAATTAAAACAAAATGCTTATATGATTGAACACTTGGGTAATTACATGGCTAATGTCATCGGGGTTGTGCATGATTTAAATATTTTGTGTGGGGAAGATGGAGCATAGCCAGACTATATGATTTTGTAGGGATAACTTTCTTTGGCCATGTTATTTTGAGAAGACATAATTGCTTTGTTAGTATGCTTGAAGTATTATTATTTTTATGTCAATATAAACTTTTGTCTTGAATCTTTAGGATCTGAATATTCATATCACAAGTAAGAAGAATTACATTGAAATTATGCCAAGTAGCATTCCACATCAAAAATTATCTTTTTATCATTTACCTACTCGAGGACGAGCAAGAATTAAGCTTGGGGATGCTTGATACGTCTCCAACGTATCTATAATTTTTGATTGCACCATGCTATATTATCTACTGTTTTGGGCAATATTGGGCCTTATTATCCACTTTTATATTATTTTTTGGGACTAACCTATTAACCGGAGGCCCAGCCCAGATTTGCTGTTTTATGCCTATTTCAGTGTTTCGAGGAAAAGGAATATCGGGCAATTCGAAGCGAACGAAATCAACTAGAGAAGTTACTTTTGGAAGGAAAGCCACCGGATAGGCTTGGACTCTACGTCAGAAGATACGGGAGCTGGCTGATACGTCCATTTTGCATCATGCTTTTATATCGATATTTATCGCATTATGGGCTGTTATTTCACGTTATGTCACAATACTTATGGCTATTCTCTCCTATTTACAAGGTTTACATGAAGAGGGAGAATGCCGGCAGCTGGAATTCTGGGCTGGAAAAGGAGCAAATATTGAAGGCCTATTCTGCACAACTCCAAAAGTCCTGAAACTCCACGGAATACCTTAAAATAAATAAAGAAAAATCGTCGCCAAAGATGAAGGCCAGGGGGCCCACACCCTGCTCACGAGGGTGGGGGGCGCGCCCTCCCCCCTGGGCGCGCCCCCTACCTCGTGGGCCCCCTGGTGGCTCTCCGACGTCCATCTTCTCCTATATGAAGTCTTTCGATGAGAAAAAAATCATAAGCAACCTTTCGGGACGAGACTCCGCCGCCACGAGGCGGAACCTTGGCGGAACCAATCTAGGGCTCCGTGAGCTATTCTGCGGGGACACTTCCCCTCGGGAGGAAATCATCGTCATCATCATCACCAACGCTCCTCTCATCGGGAGGCAATCTCCATCAACATCTTCACCATCACCATCTCATCTCCAAACCCTAGTTCATCTCTTGTATCCAATTCTTGTTTCCAAGTCCGGGATTGGTGCTAGTAGGTTGCTAGTAGTGTTGATTACTCCTTGTAGTTGATGCTAGTTGGTTTACTTGGTGCAAGATTATATGTTCAGATCCTTTATGCACATTATCACCCCTCTGATTATGAACATGAATATGCTTTATGAGTAGTTACGTTTGTTCCTGAGGACACGGGAGAAGTCTTGCTATTAGTAGTCATGTGAATTTGGTATTAGATTCGATATTTTGATGAGATGTATGTTGTCTAGCCTCTAGTGGTGTTATGTGAACGTCGACTACAAAACACTTCACCATTATTTGGGCCTCGAGGAAGGCATTGGGAAGTAATAAGTAGATGATGGGTTGCTAGAGTGATGAGCTTAAACCCTAGTTTATGCGTTGCTTCGTAAGGGGCTGATTTGGATCCATATGTTTCATGCTATGGTTAGGTTTACCTTAATACTTTTGTTGTAGTTGCGGATGCTTACAATAGAGGTTAATCATAAGTGGGATGTTTGTTCAAGTAAGAACAACACCCAAGCACCGGTCCACCCACATATCAAACTATCAAACTACCGAACGCGAATCATATGAACGTGATGAAAACTAGCTTGACGATATTCCCATGTGTCCTCGGGAGCGCTTTTCCTATTATAAGAGTTTGTTCCGGCTTGTCCTTTGCTACAAAAAGGATTGGGCCACCTTGCTGCACCTTATTTACTTTTGTTACTTGTTGCTCGTTACAATTTATCTTATCACAAAACTATCTGTTACCACTTATTTCAGTACTTGCAGAGAATACCTTGCTGAAAACCGCTTATCATTTCCTTCTGCTCCTCATTGGGTTCGACACTCTTACTTATCAAAAGGACTACGATAGATCCCCTATACTTGTGGGTCATCACTGGCCATGAGGGTGGGAGGCGCGCCCACCCCCCTAGGGCACGCCCCCCTGCCTCGTGGGGCCCCCGAAGCTCCACCGACGTACCCCCTGCACCAATATATACCTACGTACCGTAAAACTTCCAGAACAGAAGATAGATCGGGAGTTCCGCTGCCGCAAACCTCTGTAGCCACCAAAAACCTCTCGGGAGCCGTTAGGCACCTATGGGAGGAACCCATCACCAGTGGCCATCTTCATCATCCCGGCGCTATCCATGACGAGGAGGGAGTAGTTCACCCTCAGGGCTGAGGGTATGTACCAGTAGCTATGTGTTTGATCTCTCTCTCTCGTGTTCTCTCTCGTGTTCCCTCTATGGCACGATCTTGATGTATCCCGAACTTTGCTATATTAGGTGGATCTTATGATGTTTCTCCCCCTCTACTTTCTTGTGATGAATTGAGTTTCCCCTCTGAAGTTATCTTATTGGATTGAGTCTTTACGATGAGAACACTTGATGTATGTCTTGCCGTGTTTATCTGTGGTGACAATGGGATATCACGTGCCACTTGATGTATGTGTTGGTGACCAACTTGCGGGTTCTGCCCATGAACCTATGCATAGGGGTTGGCACACGTTTTCTTGACTCTGCAGTAGAAACTTTGGGGCACTCTTTGAAGTACTTTGTGTTGGTTGGAGGAATCTGAGATTGTGTGATGCATATCGTATAATCATGCCCACGGATACTTGAGGTGACAATGGAGTATCTAGGTGACATTAGGGTTTTGGTTGATTTGTGTCTTAAGGTGTTATTCTAGGACGAACTCTTTAATGGATCGATCCGAAAGAATAACTTTGAGGTGGTTTTTGTACCCTACCATAATCTCTACATTTGTTCTCCGCTATTAGTGGCTTTGGAGTGACTCTTTGTTGCATGTTGAGGGATTGTTATATGATCTATCTATGTTATTATTGTTGAGAGAACTTGCACTAGTGAAAGTATGAACCCTAGGCCTTGTTTCCTATCATTGCAATACCGTTTACGCTCACGTTTATCACTTGTTACCTTGCTGTTTTATTATTTCAGATTACAAATACCTTTATCTACTATCCATTTTGCACTTGTATCACCATCTCTTCGCCGAACTAGTGCACCTATACAATTTACCATTGTATTGGGTGTGTTGGGGACACAAGAGACTCTTTTTTATTTGGTTGCAAGGTTGCTTGAGAGAGACCATCTTCATCCTATGCCTCCTGCGGATTGATAAACCTTAGGTCATCCACTTGAGGGAAATTTGCTACTGTCCTACAAGCCTGTGCACTTGCAGGCCCAACAACGTCTACAAGAAGAAGGTTGTGTAGTAGACATCAAGCTCTTTTCTGGCGCCGTTGCCGGGGAGGCTAGGTAAATGAAGGTATATCTTTAGATCTTGCAATCGAATCTATTTGTTTCTTGTTTTAGCACTAGTCTAGTTTATAAAAGAAAATTAAAAAATGGAATTAAGTTTGTCTCATACGCTTCATCCTTTTTTATATCTTTCGTGAGTATGATGGGAAGGAAAATTGTGCCAAAGTGTTAGAAGAAGAATGCATTAAAATATTTGGCACTAAATATTTGAATGATTAGCATCATTGCAATGTTGTTAGTATGAATTCCTTGAATATCCATGATGCTAATGATATGCAAAGCCACAAGCTTGGGGAAGCTATGTTTGATGAAGAAGATATTTTTTGTCCCCCAAGCTTTGATGAGCAAATTTATTATGATAAAAGCATGCCTCCTATCTTTGATGATTATTGTGATGACACGTATGCTTTAAAGAATAATGATAACCATGAAACTTGTCATCTTGATCTTAATTTTCAATCATATGATAGTTATTTTGTTGAGTTTGCTCCCACTACTATTCATGAGAAGAAATTTGCTTATGTGGAGAGTAATAAAAATTCTATGCTTGTAGATCATGAAAAGAATGCTTTAGGTGGTTCTTATATTGTTGAATTCATTCATGATGCTACTGAAAATTATTATGAGGGAGGAATATATGCTTGTGGAATTGCAATAATATCAAGTTTCCTCTCTATATGCTTAAAGTTTTGAAGTTATGCTTGTTTTGCCTTCCTATGCTAGTTGATTGTTGTTCCCATATGTTGTTTGCTCACGAAATCCCTATGCATAGGAAGTGGGTTAGACTTAAATGTGCTAGTCATATTCTTCATGATGCTCTCTTTATGTTTCAATTCTTATCTTTTATGTGAGCATCATTGAAATCATAATGCCTAGCTAGGGGCGTTAAACGATAGCGCTTGTTGGGAGGCAACCCAATTTTATTTTAGTTTCTTGCTTTTTGGTCCTGTTTAGGAATAAATAATCCATCTATATTATGTTTGGATGTGGTTTTGTGTTTTAATTAGTGTTTGTGCCAAGTAGAACCTTTGGGAAGACTTGGGTGAAGTCTTTATGATCATGCTATAAAAAACAGAAACTTTAGCGCTCACGAGATTAGCTTCAACTTTTTACTGGAGAGTGCTATTTAGTTGATTCTTTTTGCAGATGATTACTAGACAAATTCCTCAGGTCCACCAATTTATTTAGAATTTTTGGAGTTCCAGAAGTTTGCGTTAGTTTCAGATTACTACAGACTGTTCTGTTTTTGAAAGATTCTGTTTTCATTGTGTTGTTTGCTTATTTTGATGACTCTATGGCTTGTAAAATAGTTTATAAACCATAGAGAAGTTGGAATACAGTAGGTTTAACACCAATATAAATAAAGAATGAGTTCATTACAGTACCTTGAAGTGGTGTTTTGTTTTCTTTCGCTAACGGAGCTCACGAGTTTACTTTTAAGTTTTGTGTTGTGAAGTTTCCAAGTTTTGGGTAAAGATTCGATGGACTATGTAATAAGGAGTGGCAAGAGCCTAAGATTGGGGATGCCCAAGGAACCCCAAGGTAATATTCAAGGATAACCAAGAGCCTAAGCTTGGGGATGCCCCGGAAGGCATCCACTCTTTCGTCTTCGTTCATCGGTAACTTTACTTGGAGCTATATTTTTATTCACCACATGATATGTGTTTTGCTTGGAGCGTCATGTCATTTTCTTTAGCTTTGCTTGTTTTTTGAATAAAATACCAAGTTCTGAAATTATTAAATGGGAGAGTCTTCACATAGTTGTATAATTATCCGACTACTCATTGATCTTCACTTATATCTTTCGGAGTAGTTTGTCATTTGCTCTAGTTCTTCACTTATATCTTTTAGAGCACGGTGGTGGATTTGTTTTATAGAAACTATTGATCTATCATGCTTCAATTAGATTATTTTGAGAGTCGTTAATAGCATGGTAATTTGCTTAATATTAATATACTTGGTATTCAAGATATGTGAAACTTTCTTTTAAGTGCGTTGAATACTAAGAAAAGTTTGATGCTTGATAATTGTTTATAGATATGAAGATGGTGATATTAGAGTCATGCTAGTTGAGTAGTTTTGAATTTAAAGAATACTTGTGTTGAAGTTTGTGATTCCCGTAGCATGCACGTATGGTGAACCGTTATGTGATGAACTCGGACCATGATTTATTCATTGATTGTCTTCCTTATGAGTGGCGGTCGGGGACGAGCGATGGTCTTTTCCTACCAATCTATCCCCCTAGGAGCATGTGCGTAATACTTTGCTTTGATAACTTCTAGATTTTTGCAATAAGTATATGAGTTCTTTATGACTAATGTTGAGTCCATGGATTATACACACTTTTTCCCATCCTTCCACCATTGCTAGCCTCTCTAATACCGCGCACTTTTCGCCGGTATCATACACCCACCATATATCTTCCTCAAAACAGCCACCATACCTACCTATCATGGCATTTCCATAGCCATTCCGAGATATATTTCCATGCAACTCTCCACCGTTTCGTTTATTATGACACGCTCCATCATTGTCATATTGCTAGCATGAACATGTAGTTGACATCGTATTTGTGGCAAAGCCACCTTTCATAATTGTTTCATACATGTCACTCTTGTTTCATTGCATATCCCGCACATCACGGAGGCATTCATATAGAGTCATACTTTGTTCTAAGAATCGAGTTGTAATTGTTGAGTTGTAAGAAAAATAAAAGTGTGATGATCATTGAGGGAGTCCTGGATTAGGGGGTGTCCGGATGGCCGGACTATAACCTTTGGTCGGACTCCTGGACTATGAAGATACAAGATTGAAGACTTCATCCTGTGTCCGGATGGGACTTTCCTTGGTGTGGAAGGCAAGCTTGCCGATACGGATATGTAGATCTACTCCCATTTGTAACCGACTCTATGTAACCCTAACCCTCTCCGGTGTCTATATAAACCGGAGGGTTTTAGTCCGTAGGACGAACAACAATCATACCATAGGCTAGCTTCTAGGGTTTAGCCTCTCTGATCTCGTGGTAGATCTACTCTTGTACTACCCATATCATCAATATTAATCAAGCTGGAGTAGGGTTTTACCTCCATCGAGAGGGCCCGAACCTGGGTAAAAACATCGTGTCCCTTGTCTCATGTTACCATCCGCCTAGACGCACAGTTCGGGACCCCCTACCCGAGATCCGCCGGTTTTGACACCGACAATCATCATTTTTTAGAGCATTGTCCCAAGTGAGGAAAGGATGATGGAGACCATGATTCCCCCATAAGTCGGGATAAGACTCCGGACAAAAAATAAAAAAATGAAAAATGAAAAAAAAAGAGGCCATAAAAAAAGAGAAAAGGCCCAAATAAAAAAATGAGAGAAAAAGAGAGAAGGGACAATGCTACTATCGTTTTACCACACTTGTGCTTCAAAGTAGCACCAAGATCTTCATGATAGAGAGTCTCTCATTTTGTCATTTTAATACTAGTGGGAATTTTTCATTATAGAAGTTGGCTTGTATATTCCAATGATGGGCTTCCTCAAATGCCCTAGGTCTTCGTGAGCAAGCGAGTTGATGCACACCCACTTAGTTTCTTTTGTTGAGCTTTCATATACTTATAGCTCTAGTGCATCCACTGCATGGCAATCCCTACTCACTCACATTGATATCTATTGATGGGCATCTCCATAGCCCGTTGATACGCCTAGTTGATGTGAGACTATCTTCCCTCTTTTTGTCTTCTCCACAACCACCATCCTATTCCACATATAGTGCTATATCCATGGCTCACGCTCATTTATTGCGTGAAGATTGAAAAAGTTTTGAAAATGTTAAAGTATGAAACAATTCCTTGGATTGTCATCGGGGTTGTGCATGATTTAAATATTTTGTGTGGGGAAGATGGAGCATAGCCAGGCTATATGATTTTGTAGGGATAACTTTCTTTGGCCATGTTATTTTGAGAAGACATAATTGCTTTGTTAGTATGCTTGAAGTATTATTATTTTTATGTCAATATGAACTTTTGTCTTGAATCTTTCGGATCTGAATATTCATATCACAAGTAAGAAGAATTACATTGAAATTATGCCAAGTAGCATTCCACATCAAAAATTATCTTTTTATCATTTACCTACTCGAGGACGAGCAAGAATTAAGCTTGGGGATGCTTGATACATATCCAACGTATCTATAATTTTTGATTGCTCCATGCTATATTATCTACTGTTTTGGGCAATATTGGGCTTTATTATCCACTTTTATATTATTTTTTGGGACTAACCTATTAACCGGAGGCCCAGCCCAGATTTGCTGTTTTATGCCTATTTCATCGTTTTGAGGAAAATGAATATCAGACAGAGTCGAAACGGAACGAAATCAACTGGAGAAGTTATTTTTGGAAGGAAAGCCACCAGATAGGCTTGGACACTATGTCAGAAGATACGAGAGCTGGCTACGAGGGTGGGGGGCGCGCCCACTCCCCTAGGTCGCGCCCCCTGCCTCGTGGGGCCCCCGAAGCTCCACCGACGTACCCCCTGCACCCATATATACCTACGTATCGTAAAACTTCCGAGCAGAAGATAGATCGGGAGTTCACGCCGCAAACCTCTCAGAGCCAGCAAAAACCTCTCGGGAGCCCGTTCCGGCACCCTGCCGGAGGGGGAACCCATCACCGGTGGCCATCTTCATCATCCCGGCGCTATCCATGACGAGGAGGGAGTAGTTCACCCTCGAGGCTGAGGGTATGTACCAGTAGATATGTGTTTGATCTCTCTCTCTCTCGTGTTCCCTCTATGGCACGATCTTGATGTATCTCGAGCTTTGCTATATTAGTTGGATCTTATGATGTTTCTCCCCCTCTACTCTATTGTGATGAATTGAGTTTCCCCTCTGAAGTTATCTTATTGGATTGAGTCTTTATGATAAGAACACTTGATGTATGTCTTGCCGTGTTTATCTGTGGTGACAATGGGATATCACGTGCCACTTGATGTATGTTTTGGTGACCAACTTGCGGGTTCCGCCCATTAACCTATGCATAGGGGTTGGCACACGTTTTCTTGACTCTCCGGTAGAAACTTTGGGGCACTCTTTGTAGTACTTTGTGTTGGTTGGATGAATCTGAGATTGTGTGATGCATATCGTATAATCATGCCCACGGATACTTGAGGTGACAATGGAGTATCTAGGTGACATTAGGGTTCTGGTTGATTTGTGTCTTAAGGTGTTATTCTAGTATGAACTCTTTAAAAGATCGATCCGAAAGAATAACTTTGAGGTGGTTTCGTACCCTACCATAATCTCTACGTTTGTTCTCCGCTATTAGTGGCTTTGGAGTGACTCTTTGTTGCATGTGGAGGGATTGTCATATGATGTATCTATGTTATTATTGTTGAGAGAACTTGCACTAGTGAAAGTATGAACCCTAGGCCTTGTTTCCTATCATTGCAATACCGTTTACGCTCACGTTTATCACTTGTTACCTTGCTGTTTTTATTATTTCAGATTTCAAATACCTTTATCTACTATCCATATTGCACTTGTATCACCATCTCTTCATGAACTAGTGCACCTATACAATTTACCATTGTATTGGGTGTGTTGGGGACACAAGAGACTCTTTGTTATTTGGTTGCAGGGTTGCTTGAGAGAGACCATCTTCATCCTACGCCTCCTATGGATTGATAAACCTTAGGTCATCCACTTGAGGGAAATTTGCTACTTTCCTACAAACCTTTGCACTTGCAGGCCCAACAACGTCTGTTGGGGAACGTAGTAATTTCAAAAATTTTCCTACGATCACGCAAGATCATGGTGATGCATAGCAACGAGATGAGAGTGTCGTCTACGTACCCTCGTAGACCCACAGCGGAAGCGTTGACGCAACGTAGAGGAAGTAGTCGTACTTCTTCACGATCCAACCGATCCAAGTACCGAACGTACGGCACCTCCGAGTTCTGCACACGTTCAGCTCGAGGGCGTCCCGCGAACTCGGATCCAGCCGAGTGTTGAGGAGAGTTTCACAAGACGACGGCGTGGTGGCGATGATGATGTTCCACCGGCGCGGGGCTTCGCCTAAGCTCCGCCACGGTATTCTCGAGGTGTAATATGGTGGAAGGTGGCACCGCACAAGGCTAAGGAAAGATCTCAAGGATCAAATTGTGTTTCATGGGTTGCCCCCTGCCCCAGGATATAAAGGAGGGAAGGGGAGGGGCTGGCCGGCCAAGGAAGGAGGCGCACCAGGGTTTCCTACTCCTACTGGGAGTAGGATTCCCCAATCCTAGTCCAACTAGGTTTCCCCAAGTGGGAAGGGAGAGAGAGAGGCGCCCTTCTCCTAGTCCTAATAGGACTAGGGAAGGGGAAGGTGCGGCCAGCACTTGGGCCCCTTCTCTCCTTTCCACTAAGGCCCATGTTGGCCCATTAGCATTCGGGGTTCCGGTAACCTCCGTACTTGGTAAAATTCCCAATTTCACCGGAACACTTCCGATGTCCAAACATAGACTTCCAATATATGAATCTTTATGTCTCGACCATTTCGAGACTCCTCGTCACGTCCGTGATCTCATCCGGGACTCGAACAACCTTCGGTACAGAAACATCATAACAACTCATAGTAAGCTGTCATCGAAGCGTTAAGCGTGCGGACCCTACGGGTTCGAGAACTATGTAGACATGACCGAGACACCTCTCGGTCAATAACCAATAGCGGGACCTGGATGCCCATTTTGGCTCCTACATATTCTCTGAAGATCTTTATCGGTCGAGACCGCATAACAACATCGTTGTTCCCTTTGTCATCGGTATGTTACTTGCCCGAGATTCGATCGTCGGTATCCAATACCTAGTTCAATCTCTGCAAGCAAGTCTCTTTACTCGTTCCGTAATACATCATCTCACAACTAACACATTAGTTGCAATGCTTGCAAGGCTTATGTGATGTGCATTACCGAGAGGGCCAGAGATACCTCTCCGACAATCGGAGTGACAAATCCTAATCTCGAAATATGCCAACCCAACATGTACCTTCGGAGACACCTGTAATGTACCTTTATAATCACCCGATTACGTTGTGACGTTTGGTAGCACCCAAAGTGTTCCTCGTGTAAGCAGGAGTTGCATAATCTCATAGTCATAGGAACATGTATAAGTCATGAAGAAAAGCACTAGCAACAAACTATACGATCAGGTGCTATGCTAATGGAATGGGTCATGTCAATCAGATCATTCAACCAATGATGTGATCCCGTTTAATCAAATAACAACTCCTTGTTCATGGTTTAGGAAACACAACCATCTTTGATTAACGAGCTAGTCAAGTAGAGGCATACTAGTGACACTTTGTAGGTTTATGTATTCACACATGTATTATGTTTCCTGTTAATACAATTCTAGCATGAATAATAAACATTTATCATGATATAAGGAAATAAATAATAACTTTTATTATTGCCTCTAGGGCATATTTCCTTGAGTCTCCCACTTGCACTAGAGTCAATAATCTAGATCACATCACCATGTGATTAACATCGATAGTTCACATCATCATGTGATTAACACCCATAGTTCACATCGCCATGTGACCAACACCCAAAGGGTTTACTAGATTCAGTAATCTAGTTCACATCGCTGTGTGATTAACACCCAAAGAGTACTAAGGGATGATCATGTTTTGCTCGTGAGAGAAGCTTAGTCAACGGGTCTGTCATATTCAGAGCCGTATGTATTTTGCAAATATTCTATGTCTACAATGCTCGCACGGCTACTCTAGCTAATTGCTCCCACTTACAATATGTATCCAGATTGAGACTTAGAGTCATACGGATCGATGTAAAAGCTTGCACCGATGTAACTCTTTCTGACGGGCTCTTTTATCACCTCCATAATCGAGAAATATTTCCTTAGTCCTCACTAAGGATGTTCTTGACCAATGTCCAGTGATCTACTCCTAGATCACTATTGTACTCCCTTGCCAAATTCAGAGCAAGGTATACAATAGGTCTGGTACATAGCATACTTTATAGAACCTATGGCTGAGGCATAGGGAATGACTTTCATTCTCTTTCTATCTTCTGCCGTGGTCGGGTTTTGAGTCTTACTCAATTTTACAACTTTGTAACACAGGCAAGAACTTTTCTTTGACTGTTCCATTTTGAACTACTTCAAAATCTTGACAAGGTATGTATTTATTGAAAAACTTATCAAGCGTCTTGGTCCATCTCTATAGATCTTGATGCTCAATATGTAAGCAGCTTCTTTGAGGTCCTTCTTTGAAAAACTCCTTTCAAATACTCCTTTATGCTTTGCAGAATAATTCTACATTATTTCCGATCAACAATATGTTATTCACATATACTTATCAGAAATGTTGTAGTGCTCCCACTCATTTTCTTGTAAATACAGGCTTCTCCAAAAGTCTGTATAATACCATATGCTTTGATCATACTATCAAAGCGTTTATTCCAACTCCGAGATGCTTGCACCAGTCCATAGATGGATCGCTGGAGCTTGCACATTTTGTTAGCTCCTTTAGGATTGACAAAACCTTCTGGTTGCATCATATACAACTCTTCTTTAATTAAAGAATGTAGTTTTGACATCCATTTGCGATTTCATAAAATATGACAATTGCTAACATGATTCGGACAGACTTAAGAATCGCTACAGTTTGAGAAAATCTCATTGTAGTCAACACTTTGAATTTGTCGAAAACCTTTTTGCGACAAGTCGAGCTTTGTAGATAGTAACACTACTATCAATGTCCGTCTTCCTCTTGAAGATCCATTTATTTAACTTGACTTGCTGATCATCGAGCAAGTCAACCAAAGTCCACACTTTGTTTTCATATATGGATTCTATCTCAGATTTTATGGCCTCAAGCCATTTCGCGGAATCTGGGCTCATCATCGCTTCCTCATAGTTCGTAGGTTCATCATGGTCTAGTAACATGACTTCCAGAACATGATTACCGTACCACTCTAGTGCGGATCTTACTCTGGAAGACCTACGAGGTTTGGTAGCAACTTGATCTGAAGTTTCATGATCATCATCATTAACTTCCTCACTAATTGGTGTAGGAATCACTGGAACTGATTTACGTGATGAACTACTTTCCAATAAGGGAGAAGGTACAATTACCTCATCAAGTTTCTACTTTCCTCCCACTCACTTCTTTCGAGAGAAACTTCTTCTCTAGAAAGGATCCATCTTAGCAACGAAAAACTTGCCTTCGGATCTGTGATAGAAGGTGTACCCAATAGTTACCTTTGGGTATTCTATGAAGACGTACTTCTCCGATTTGGGTTTCAGCTTATCAGGTGAAAACTTTTTCACATAAGCATCACAACTCCAAACTTTTAAGAAACAACAACTTTGGTTTCTTGCCAAACCACAGTTCATACGGTGTCGTCTCAACGGATTTAGATGGTGCCCTTTTTAACGTGAATGTAGCTGTCTCTAATGCATAGCCCCAAAACTATAACGGTAAATCGGTAAGAAACATCTTAGATCGCACCATATCTAGTAAAGTGCGATTACGACGTTCGGACACACCATTGCGCTGTGGTGTTTCCGGGAGGCGTGAGCTGTGAAACTTTTCCACATTATTTTAATTGAAGACCAAACTCGTAACTCAATTATTCGTCCTTGCGATCAGATCGCAGAAACTTTATTTTCTTGTTACGATGATTTTTCCACTTTACTCTGAAATTCTTTGAACTTTTCAACTATTTCAGATTTATGTTTCATCAAGTAGATATACCCATATCTGCTCAAATCATCTTGTGAAGGTCAGCAAATAACGATACTTGCCACGAGCATCAACACTCATTGGATCGCATACATCGGTATGTATTATTTCCAATAAGTCAGTAGCTTGTTCCATAGTTCCGGAGAACGGAGTTTTAGTCATCTTGCCCAAAAGGCACGGTTCGCAAGCATCAAATAATTCATAATCAAGTGATTCCAAAAATCCATCAGCATGGAGTTTCTTCATGCGCTTTACACCAATATGACCTAAACGGCAAGTGCCACAAATAAGTTGCACTATCATTATTAACTTTGCATCTTTTGGTTTCAATATTATGAATATGTGTATCACTATGATCGAGATCCAATGAACCGTTTTCATTGGGTGTGTAACCATATAAGGTTTTATTCATGTAAGCGAACAACAATTTATTCTCTTACTTAAATGAATAACCGTATTGCAATAAACATGATCAAATCATATTTATGCTCAACACCAAATAACACTTATTTAGGTTCCACACTAATCCCGAAAGTATAGGGAGTGTATATCAAATATACCTTTGTTCACTTTGCCATCCTTCTTATCCGCCAAATGCTTGGGGTAGTTCCGCTTCTAGTGACCAGTTCCATTGCAGCAAAAAGCACTTAGTCTCAGGCTTAGGTCCAGACTTGGGCTTCTTCACTCGAGCAGCAACTTGCTTGCCGTTCTTCTTGAAGTTCCCCTTCTTCCCTTTGCCCTTTTCCTTGAGACTAGTGGTCTTGCTGACCATCAACACTTGATGCTCTTTCTTGATTTCTACCTCCGCAGCTTTCAGCATTGCGAAGAGCTCAGGAATTGTCTTCGTCATCCCTTGCATACTATAGTTCATCACGAAGTTCTCGTAACTTAGTGATGGTGACTAGAGAATTCTGTCAATCGCTATCTTATCTGGAAGATTAACTCCCACTTGATTCAAGTGATTGAAGTACCAGACTATCTGAGCACATGCTCACTAGTTTATCGATTCTCCTACATCTTTTAGCCATTGAACTTGTTGGATACTTCATATCTCTCATCTCGGGTATTTGCTTGAAATATTAACTTCAACTCCTGTAACATCTCATATGGTCCATGACGTTCAAAACGTCTTTGAAGTCCCGATTCTAAGCCGTTAAGCATGGTGCACTAAACTATTAAGTAGTCATCATATTGAGCTAGCAAAACGTTCATAACGTCTGTATCTGCTCCTGCAATAGGTCTGTCACCTAGCGGTGCATTAAGGACATAATTATTCTGTGCAGCAATGAGGATAAACCTCAGATCACGGATCCAATCCGCATCTTTGCTACTAACATTTTTCAATACAATTTTCTCTAGGAACACATATAAAAAACATAGGGAAGCAACAACGCGAGCTATTGATCTACAACATAATTTGCAAAATACTACCAGGACTAAGTTCATGATAAATTAAAGTTTCAATTAATCATATTACTAAAGAACTACCACTAAGAAAAATATACCTCCAAATCTCTAAGTGATTGCGAGATCCATATCAACTACACCATGACCGATCATCACGTGTGATGGAGTAGTTTCAATGGTGAACATCAATATGTTGATCATATCTACTATATGATTCACGCTCGGCCTTTCGGTCTCCGTGTTTCGAGGTCATATCTTATATGCATAGCTCGTCAAGTATAACCTGAGTATTCTGCGTGTGCAACTGTTTTGCACCCGTTGTATTTGAACGTAGAGCCTATCACACCCGATCATCACGTGGTGTCTCGGCCGCGAAGAACTTTCATAGCGGTGCATACTCGGGAGAACACTTCTTGATAATTTAGTAAGGGATCATCTTATAATGCTACCGTCAATCAAAGCAAGATAAGATGCATAAAGGATTAACATCACATGCAATCAATATAAGTGATATGATATGGCCATCATCATCTTGTGCTTGTGATCTCCATCTCCGAAGCATCATGATCACCATCGTCACCGCGCCGACACCTTGATCTCCATCGTAGCATCGTTGTCGTCTCGCCAAACTTATGCTTCTACGACTATCGCTACCGTTTAGTGATAAAGTAAAGCATTACAGAAGCGATTGCATTGCATACAATAAGCGACAACCATATGGCTCCTGCCGATTGCCGATAACTCGGTTACAAAACATGATCATCTCATACAATAAAATATAGCATCACGTCTTGACCATATCACATCACAACATGCCCTGCAAAAACAAGTTAGACGTCCTCTACTTTGTTGTTGCAAGTTTTACGTGGCTGCTACGGGCTGAGCAAGAACCGTTCTTACCTACGCATCAAAACCACAACGATACTTTCGTCAAATAGACTCCGTTTTAACCTTCTCAAGGACCGGGCGTATGCACTCGGTTCAACTAAAGTTGGAGAGACAGTCTTCCACAAGCCATCTATGTGCAAAGCACGTCGAGGAACCGGTCTCGCGTGGAAATGCAGCGTAAGGTTGGTCTGGATCGTCTTTCCAACAATACCGCTGAACCAAAGTATGACATCTTTGGTAGGCGTATGACTTGTATCGTCCACAACTCACTTGTGTTCTACTCGTGCATATGACATCTACGCATAAAACCTGGCTCGGATGCCTTTGTTGGGGAACGTAGTAATTTCAAAAATTTTCCTCACGATCACGCAAGATCATGGTGATGCATAGCAACGAGATGAGAGTGTCGCCTACGCACTCGTAGACCCACAGCCGAAGCGTTGGCGCAACGTGAAGGAAGTAGTCGTACTTCTTCACGATCCAACCGATCCAAGTACCGAGCGTACGGCACCTCCGAGTTCTGCACACGTTCAGCTCGATGGCGTCCCTCGAACTCCGATCCAGCCGAGTGTTGAGGGAGAGTTTCACGACCTGACGGCGTGGTAGCGATGATGATGTTCCACCGGCGCAGGCTTCGCCTAAGCTCCGCTCACGGTATTCTCGAGGTGTAATATGGTGGAAGGGGGCACCGCACCTGCAGCTAAGGAAAGATCTCAAGGATCAACTTGTGTGTCATGGGGTGCCCCTGCCCTGTATATAAAGGAGGGAAGGAGGGGCTGGCGGCCAAGGAAGGAGGCGCACCAGGGTTTCCTACTCCTACTAGGAGTAGGATTCCCCAATCCTAGTCCAACTAGGTTTCCCCAAGTGGGAAGGGAGAGAGAGGCGCCCCTTCTCCTAGTCCTAATAGGACTAGGGAAGGGGGAAGGTGCTTGGCCAGCACTTGGGCCCCTTCTCTCCTTTCCACTAAGGCCCATGTTGGCCCATTAGCATTCCGGGGTTCGGTAACCTCCCGGTGCTTGGTAAAATTCCCAATTTCACCGGAACACTTCCGATGTCCAAACATAGACTTCCAATATATGAATCTTTATGTCTCGACCATTTCGAGACTCCTCGTCACGTCCGTGATCTCATCCGGGACTCGAACAACCTTGGTACAGAAACATCATAACAACTCATAGTAACTGTCATCGAAGCGTTAAGCGTCACGGACCCTACGGGTTCGAGAACTATGTAGACATGACCGAGACACCTCTCCGGTCAATAACCAATAAGCGGGACCTGGATGCCCATTTTGGCTCCTACATATTCTCTGAAGATCTTTATCGGTCAGACCGCATAACAACATACGTTGTTCCTTTGTCATCGGTATGTTACTTGCCCGAGATTCGATCGTCGGTATCCAATACCTAGTTCAATCTCGTTACCGGCAAGTCTCTTTACTCGTTCCGTAATACATCATCTCACAACTAACACATTAGTTGCAATGCTTGCAAGGCTTATGTGATGTGCATTACCGAGAGGGCCCAGAGATACCTCTCCGACAATCGGAGTGACAAATCCTAATCTCGAAATATGCCAACCCAACATGTACCTTCGGAGACACCTGTAATGTACCTTTATAATCACCCGATTACGTTGTGACGTTTGGTAGCACCCAAAGTGTTCCTCGGGTAAACGGAGTTGCATAATCTCATAGTCATAGGAACATGTATAAGTCATGAAGAAAAGCACTAGCAACAAACTATACGATCGGGTGCTATGCTAATGGAATGGGTCATGTCAATCAGATCATTCAACCAATGATGTGATCCCGTTTAATCAAATAACAACTCCTTGTTCATGGTTTAGGAAACACAACCATCTTTGATTAACGAGCTAGTCAAGTAGAGGCATACTAGTGACACTTTGTAGGTTTATGTATTCACACATGTATTATGTTTCCTGTTAATACAATTCTAGCATGAATAATAAACATTTATCATGATATAAGGAAATAAATAATAACTTTTATTATTGCCTCTAGGGCATATTTCCTTCAACGTCGACTTTGTTGCTAGGAAACATGGTAAAGCAAGAGAACCATGGGTTCAGAAACCATGCCTTTTCCTCCGAAACCATCCAAGAAAAAGGATTATGAGGATTTTGAGTGCTTTGCTGAAATGATTTGACCTATCTTTTTGCGCATGCGATTAACTGATATGCTCAAAATGAATCCTTATGCTAAGTATATGAAAGATATTGTTACAAATAAAAGAAAGATACCGGAAGATGAAAATTCCACCATGCTTGCTAATTATATTTTTAAGGGTGGAATACCAAAGAAACTTGGAGATCTAGGAGTACCCACTATACCATGCTCCATTAAAAGAAATTTTGTTAAAACTACTTTATGTGATCTTGGAGCCGGTGTTAGTGTTATGCCTCTCTCTTTATATCGTAGACTTGATATGAATAAGTTGACACCTACTGAAATATATTTGCAAATGGCTGATAAATCAACTTCTATACCTGTCGGCATTTGTGAGGATGTGTCTGTTGTGGTTGCAAACGTTACTATTTTAACGGACTTTGTTATTCTTGATATTCCCGAGGACGATAGTATGTCTATTATTCTTGGAAGACCCTTTGTGAATACCGCAGGGGCTGTTATTGATTGCAACAAAGGTAATGTCACTTTTCATGTTAATGGTAATGAACATACGGTACACTTCCCGAGGAAACAATCTCAAGTTCATAGTATCAATTCTATTGGAAAAATTCCATCAATTATATTTGGAGGTTTTGAATTTCCTCTTCCTACTGTCAAGAAGAAATTTGATATTCTTATTATTGGGGATGAGCATATCCCCGTTGAGGTAACATAGTGTTATTCAAAATTTCACCGGTTCCATGTTATTCGGAATGAGTTTATTAACAAGACCTGATCAACCTTGTTAGTGGATTCCTTTTTGATGAGCATGAGATGGATGAAACTAGAAGGCACAACCTTCTGTACGCTCTTTCTACTTTCTGCTATTTAGTTGAAATAAAGTAAAAATAGTATTTTCTGTCTGTTTTACGATTTATCATGCAATATAAAATACCCGAAAATAAAAGTTCTTCAAATGCCCGAAAATGGAATATGATTTTTCTGGAATATTTGAGAATATCTACTTGAGAACAGTAGGAGGGGCAAGCACCTGGCCACGAGGGTGGAGGGCGCGCCCTACCCCCTGGGCGCGCCCCCTGCCTCGTGGGCCCATGGTGGCCCCCTCCACTTATTCCTGCACCCATACTCCCACAAACACCAATATCCAGCTCAAGCATGAGTTCTAGCTCATTTTGCTGCGATTTTCGATCTCCTTGCTCAAAGCACCTTTCACAAAACTGCTTGGGGAGATTGTTCCTTGGTATGTGACTCCTCCATTAGTCCAATTAGTTTTTGTTCTAGTTCTTTATTCATTGCAAATTTGTGCTGCCTAGGTGACCATGTTCTTGAGCTTGCATGTCAAATTTATATGGTTCCAAGTAGTTCTAATGCATGATATAGTCTCTAGGCACTTGTAGGAGTAGTTGCTATCAATTTTATCGAGCTTGGTTCACTTTTGTTTGAAGTTACTAAAAATTTCAGAATTTTTCAGAAAATAATGAAGAGATTTTTGAGGGGCTCATCAAGTCGAAGCTCGAAGGAAAAGCAAAATGAAGAAGCACAGAGGCCCAAATATAATTTTCCTCGCACCGCGGAGGTCCGGCCGTGTGAATGGCCTGCAGATGATTTCTTGAGAGAAGCCAAGATATATGATGATTTCTATTCATTGGCTGAGAATGCTGGTCTCTCCGACTTCCTCCGCGACCAACGTCATCAGTATCTCTTACTCACCAATACTTTTGTTCAAAACTTCTACTATTTTCCTAAAGAAACACCTCCTTCAGTAGAGTTTCATTTATTTGATCTTGTTAAGAAGATGCCACTAGATGAATTTTGCAAGGTTTGCAAAATACCCTTCGAGGGTACCTTAGATGAGCCACATCGTAAATATGTGGACGGCTTTATTGACACCATTACCGTGGGGGAAACCAGGAAGGTTTCTGATGCAAGAATCACTAGCATACATTTTCCTGTTTTATGCTACTTTGCCATATTTGCTAGTCGTTGCTTGATTGGTCGCGGAAACTGTGGAAACCTTAGTGTTCCTGATATTATCATTTTGTTCCCTGGTTTATTTTCCGATAACACTGTTAGTATGGGCAGTATTATTGCTAAACGGTTAAGTTTGAACCGTACTAAGGGTCCCATCTTTGGAGGTATTTACGCTTCACGCCTTGCTGCATATTATAATATACCTATTAGGCTCTATGAGAAAGAAGAAAAATTGTTGCCCAATGCTTATTTAGATTATAAGAGTATGTTAGCGCATGACTTTATTGTTAAGAACAAGGAAGGGGAGCTTAAATACAAATTGTTCTTTGATAAACATCACCTTGAGACTATTACCTTACCTGCTCCTTCCTTGTTTAATTTATCTAAAGGTCTGTATCTCGTTCCGTGGGCGGCCATTCAAGCCTACCGGAACCCTAAACCAGCCCTGGAGCCGGAACCACAATTTGAGCCTCCACGACAGTCTGATTACTTTTGGGATCCGGAGATGATTGCCAGCCAGTGGCAGTCAGAGTCTTCTTCATCTCAGTACGACCCCAGCTACACCTATGGGTATCCGCCAGGCCATCCTTGGCAATGAACCAACTTAGGCCAAAAGCCTAAGCTTGGGGGAGTACGTATTTCCCACCGACATTACATTTATGTTCACACACACTCATTGCTAGATGTCGGTGCTCATACTCTTTCACTGTAATATCCATGCTAGTTTATTTTCTTTTTCTTGCTTTATTCTTGTGTGTTTGATAAATCTTAAGAAAAACCAAAAAACTTAGTTGTAACTTTTAGTTAGTTTACTTTTCTTGTTGTAGTAGTAGTAATTAAAAGAAAAAACCAAAAAGATTTCCCCTTCTTCTTTTGCTTGTTGGGAGCTTGCCCGTGTAAATAGTTTTATTTCTTTTCTTTGGGGGTCGATAGGAGAAGAACATAATTAAATTGTTGAAGTGGCTCTTATATGCATTATTGTTGATTTAACCAAGAGTCCATATTGCCTGGTCTTCTCCTTTTTATTGAATGCTCGCAGATTCCAGCTTAGTCCAATGCACGTGCACTCTTATTATTTTCACATCGTTCGGTCGTGCAAGTGAAAGGCAATTATGACGATATATGATGGACTGACTGAGATGAGAAAAGCTGGTATGAACTCGACCTCTCTTGTTTTTGTAAATATGATGAGTTCATCGTTCCTGATTCAGCCTATTATGAATAAACATGTTTGCAATGACAATTAGAGATTATACTTGCTCGTGCCATGTTTAAATAGCTATGAGTTATAATGGTTTACCTTGCGTGCCAACATGCTATTAAAATGGTTGTGATGTGGTATAGTGGGGTGGTATCCTCCTTTGAATGATTTAAGTGACTCGACTTGGCACATGTTCACACATGTAGTTGAAACAAATCAACATAGCCTTCACGATATTTATGTTCATGGTGGATTATATCCTACTCATGCTTGCATCCAATCTATATTAATTTTTATGCATGTTTCATGACTGTTGTCGCTCTCTAGTTGGTCGCTTCCCAGTCTTTTGTTAGCCTTCACTTGTACTAAGTAGGAATACTGCTTATGCATCCAATCCCTTAAACCACAAAGTTATTACATATGAGTCCATTATACCTTCCTATATGCGGTATCTACCTGCCGTTCCAATTAAATTTATCTCTATTTCAAAACCGAGCTCTGGCACCTCTACAAATCCCTACTTCCCTATGCGAAGGGCCTATCTATTTACTGTTATGTTGAGTCATCACCCTCTTATTAAAGAGCACTAGCTGGAGAGCGCAGCTGTCATTTGCATCCATTACTATTAATTTATATTGGGTATGACTATGACTGGATCTCTTTTACCATGAATTACAATGTCTAGTCAGTCCTTGATCTTTAAAGGTGCTCTGCATTTATGTTTTGCGGTCTCAGAAAGGGCTAGCGAGATACCATCTTGTTATACCATATCATGATTGTTTTGACAAAGTGTTGTCATCCAAGATTTATTATTATGGCTCGCTAGTTGATTATGCCATTGATATGAGTAAACATGAGACTTAAGAGTTATTGCAAATGTGGTTAGTCATAATCTTTGCTGAAACTTGAATGCTGGCTTTACATATTTACAACAACAAGAGCAAACATAGTTTTTTAAAGTTTTTCTTTATCACTTTCAGTTTGTCAGCTGAATTGCTTGAGGACAAGCAAAGGTTTAAGCTTTGGGGAGTTGATACGTCTCTGTCGTATCTACTTTTCCAAACACTTTTGCCCTTGTTTTGGACTCTAACTTGCATGATTTGAATGGAACTAACCCAGACTGACGCTATTTTCAGCAGGCTTTCCATGGTGTTATTTATGTGCAGAAATAAAAGCTCTCGGAATGACCTGAAACTTCATGGAACGTCTGTTTGGAAATAATAAAAAATCCTTGCAAAAGATGAAGACCAAGGGGCCCACATCCTGTCCACGAGGGTGGGGGCGCGCCTGCCCCCCTAGGGCGCGCCCCCTACCTCGTGGGCCCCCTGGAGCTCCTCCGACCTCAACTCCAACTCTATATATTTGCTTTCGGGGAGAAAAGAATAAGAGAGAAGGATTCATCGCGTTTTATGATACGGAGCCGCCGCCAAGCCCTAAAACCTCTCGGGAGGGCTGATCTGGAGTCTGTTCGGGGCTCCGGGGAGGGGGATTCGTCGCTATCGTCATCATCAACCATCCTCCATCACCAATTTCATGATGCTCACCGCCGTGCGTGAGTAATTCCATCGTAGGCTTGTTGGACGGTGATGGGTTGGATGAGATCTATCATGTAATCAAGTTAGTTTTGTTAGGGTTTGATCCCTAGTATCCACTATGTTCTGAGATTGATGTTGCTATGAATTTGCTATGCCTAATGCTTGTCACTAGGGCCCGAGTGCCATGCTTTCGGATCTGAACCTATTATGTTTTCATGAATGTATGTGTGTTCTTGATCCTATCTTGCAAGTCTATAGTCACCTACTATGTGTTATGATCCGGCAACCCCGAAGTGACAATAATCGGGACCACTCTCGGTGATGACCATAGTTTGAGGAGTTCATGTATTCACTATGTGCTAATGCTTTGTTCCGGTACTCTATTAAAAGGAGGCCTTAATATCCCTTAGTTTCCGCTATGACCCCGCTGCCACGGGAGGGTAGGACAAAAGATGTCATGCAAGTTCTTTTCCATAAGCACGTATGACTATATTCAGAATACATGCCTACATTACATTGATGAATTGGAGCTAGATCTGTGTCACCCTGTGTTATGATTGTTACATGATGAACCGCATCCGGCATAATTCTCCATCACCGATCCAATGCCTCTGAGCTTTTCACATATTGTTCTTCGCTTATTTACTTTTTCGTTTACTCTTGTTACAATCACTACAAAACACCAAAAATATTACTTTTTCTACCGTTACTTTTGTTACCATTACCACTACTATCATATTACTTTGCTACTAAACACTTTGCTGCAGATACTAAGTTATCCAGGTGTGGTTGAATTGACAACTCAAATACTAATACTTGAGAATATTCTTTGGCTCCCCTTGTGTCGAATCAATAAATTTGGGTTGAATACTCTACCCTCGAAAACTGTTGCGATCCCCTATACTTGTGGGTTATAACCGGTGCAACAAGAGGATCTTGAGGACGTTTGGCAAGGAGGTATCCAGCGGGTCCGAGAAGCACATCACCCCAGAGGCAGCTTGGATGGCAAAGCAGGGCTACAAGTGGACTGATTCTGAGGAGGAGAAGGAGGAGACCATTCCCACTGCCGAGACCGACGAGGAGCGCGACGAGTGGTTGTATCAGCTTGAGCTCCCACCTGTGTCATAGATGTCCTATCTGCCTTTTTGGTGTCTCGATGCCAAAGGGGGAGAGAGTGTAGGATTTGTGATTTGCATCTTATGTCGTGTTGTTTCGCTTTGTCGCTTTGCTTTCGTTCTGTTAGACCTCGTTTGCTTTGGTTTGGTTCATGCTTGTAAGACCAAGTTCCCTATCATATGGTGTAAGACATATCGACTCTAGCGTATCTTATTGTCTTTCATGCTTAGTATCCCGTGAGCGTATGCTATCTTGTGCAAGCTTCTTTATGCTCATAGTTATTATCTTGCCTTCTTGCTTAGTGTTAGGTTCATTATTGCAAGATATGCCTTGTCTATAAAATATAGGGGGAGTGTTGATCCTAGTATGTGTGTCGTGCAGTCCAAATCACTTCTCTAGTGTGCACACATCTAGGGGGAGCCTGTCTATATTTTATAGATGGTAGGATTGTCGTTCTTTCTTTTTATATCCCTTTGTGCAAATCCCGTATTGTCATCAATCCACCAAAAAGGGGGAGATTGTAAGGGCATATTTATCCCTTAGTAGTTTTGGTGATTGATGACAATGCTTTTGCGGACTAATCATGTGCAGTGAGCATTTCAGATATACCATGTCTAAGCACAACACTATTTGGTGCCTCTCGGAGTTTATTGAAGACGGTGTTTCTCTACGTTCTTTTCGGTGCATTTGAGTCGTAGGAAAGCGTACTATTAAGAGGTAGTCCGCGTTGGAAAGGTTTGGGTGGAATCATCACGTATACGGTAGTAGGGGCGGATGTAATTTTTTACGTCCGCGCCCTACGCGGTAGTACCGCTCCGTTGGCACGGTAGTACGTGGGCTCTCGCCAGGCACAACAACATAAGCGGAAGTAGGGGCGGATGTAATTTTTTACATCTGTGCCCTACGCGGTAGTACCGCTCCAGGCTTGCAGTAGTACCTTGTCGGATTTTTGCATAGATCAAAACTCAGCGGAAGTAGTAACAGATGTATTTTTATATGTCCGTGCCTTCCTAGCCTAGACTAGCCATGCCTTGCGGTAGTACCGCAAGGGGGCGCGGTAGTACCGCACCAGCGGTTCTAACGATCCATGCCTTAGCGCATCTGGGATGGTTCTAACCCGTGCCGTGCCAGTGGTAGTACCGCAGTCCTTCGCGGTAGTACCGTAGGCCGGCGCGGTATTACCGCTTGTATGATGCGGTAGTACCGCATGTAGCAGGCCGAGTTGGTGGATAACGGTTGGATTTGTTCTTTCACTATATAAGGGGTGTCTTCTTCTCCGACTTGACTATCTCTTCCACCCCCAAGCTCCATAGTTTCTCTGAGCTCCATTTTCTCCCGATCTCTCTCCTTAGCCAATCAAACTTGTTGATTTTCTAGGGATTGGTTGAGAAGGCCATGATCTACAGTTCCACCAAGAGAAATTTGATTCCCCCCACTAATCCCTTCCGGATCTTGTTACTCTTGGGTGTTTGAGCATCCTAGACGGTTGAGGTCACCTCGGAGCCATATTGCATTGTGGTGAAGCTCCGTGGTTTCGTTGGGAGCCTCCAATTCAGTTGTGGAGAGAGCCCCAACCTTTTTTGTAAAGGTCCGGTCGCCGCCTCCAAGGGCACTAATAGTGGAATCACGACATCTCACGTTGTGTGCGGGCGTGAGGAGAATACGGTGGCCCTAGTGGCTTCTTGCGGAGCATTGTGCATCCACACCGCTCCAACGGAGACGTACTTCCCCTCAAAAGGAAGGAACTTCGGTAACACATCCTCGTCTTCACCGGCTCCTCTCTTGGTTATCTCGTACCTTAGCTTGTGCAAGTGTATATTGTGTTGCATCTCTTTCTCAATTGTGTTCTTGTTGTTGTTGCATCATATAGGTTGCTCACCTAGTCGCATATGTAGACAACCTACTTGATGCAAAGTTTAAATTGGTAAAGAAAAGCTAAAAATTGTTAGTTTCCTATTCACCCCCCTCTAGTCAACTATATCGATCCTTTTAACACACCTCCCCCTCTCCATCATATCGGGCATTCTTTATCTCTCACGTGCATGCGCAACGATCGATGTTCATCTATGTGTGTGTATATATAGCTAGGTCTTTCACAGTTTTCCACACAAACCGATCAATCTATATATCTAGTGAGGTCTCACCCTCGTTCCCATGTCCACATCGATCAATCTATAGATCTCTATATAGGATTACATAGCTAATACACCCACATTAATTATATATCCAACGTCCCCCTCTCATCATCCATGCCTTCCGCTTCATCTCTCAGACGCGCACACAGTGGCAAAGACAGGGGGTAGCAAGGGCCTTGCCTCCCTAACATCACTATATATCGAGGATAATATGAATGTGATCATTAGACAATTGCTGGTAAAATGGTTTAAGAGTATGAATTGGCCCTCCTCGTAAAGGATTAGCAATGCTTGGCCCCTAGCTCATTTATTTTTCCTGGATCCGCCACTACGGGCAACAGCGCACGTTCTCACCCCCTCTCTTTAAGTATCCATCTTGCACTTGTGCACTACTTCATACTCTCCCTCCACTTGGCCCCTCGCTCCATCTTCTAGCCCCCGCCAGATTTTGCCACATGTGCAATCTAGCAGACTCCATGGTTGAACTTAAGCATAATGCACAAACCTCAAAACACAGGTGCTTCTCCTTTGTTCTAGAATCTTCCGTATCATAACTGCCCAAACTTTTTTTTAGTTGAATTTCCATTATTTGTTTTTACTTTATGCTTTACAACGCACAATTCCATGAATCATAAAATAGATTAAGGGCTTCTTTTATTCAAAGGATTCTCAAAGGAATTTTGGAGGATTCTAGTCCTTCGGAATTTTTCCTATCTTGGTTGTTTGATTCGTAGGATTGTAAACCATAGGAATTTTTCCATAGGATTCATTTGCACTAGATTTCATAGGAAACATCCCATCCACTCAAACATATTTGAAAGAATCCTACGTTTTTTCTATGCACAATTAAACACTCGTACAATCTTGTAGGATTCAAGACGACATTCCACTCTAATCCCATGTTTTTCCTATTCCCGCGTTTTGGAAATAATCCTATGAATCAAAGAGGCCCTTGCTTTTTTATAAAAACTAATTTATTTTGAATGAGATGAACTATAAGAATTAAACGAACGTCTACATCAGGCATATATGACTCAAATCTTACATGCTATAGTGTGGTATTTATTCATAATTTGGTTGCCAAATCTGATGCGTGCAATGCACGTGTACCTTACTAGTACTTCGAGTATGTGCAAAACAGGTAAATTAGAATTCCAACGGCACGCTACATAGTGTCTCTCTTACAGTTTATGAAGCCATGTGGCACATGTGGAGGCATTGTCGCGACCTCCTGTGTGGATTGATCAAAGTGACGTGCTGCTGGTTCCAGAAGGATGTACTCGTCCTCTCTGAGGCACACTGGCGGTACATGCACGAAGCGAAGATGTGCACGCACGCCACACACGCACTCATTCCCTCGCATGCTCATGCGGGTACGGGGGCGCATTTTTGTATGAAGATCCACCCCATGTGATAATTTGACGCTGTAAAGTCCTTAACTTCATTGATGGTCAATTAATACAACGCATGCGAATTGAGTGGACGTGAGGGAGGAAGAAATACATTACTATTGCATTGCATGCATGCGAGTAGTTAAATCATGGGTTGCTACTTCCATTGGTCTCCTTCGTATTTTATGCCAATTTTTGACCATATTTTTAAGTAACATAATATTTATGCATGTCATAAAAAGTGGCACAGAAAAAGGGGACCAATAAACCAGGACGCAGGCACCATAATCAATTTTTGCCAGGGCTACTATTGGTGGCCTTTGTATTTAAATATGGACGGAGTGGAGTAGTACTATCTTTATCCTAGCCTCGTAGGGCTCTCCCAACACCTAGGTTCGCCTCCCCGCCTCGCTCACCGGATCCTGCCATGGATAATCCCTTAGATCCCAGGATCCCACAGGTTGCCCTCTCGCTGCGGCCCGCAGCACTGTCGCCTTTGAGAAAAACCCACATGTGTTTTAGAAGGGATCCATTTCTCTGGAATCACAGATCGGTGGCGCCGAAGGACATGCCAGGGCTGTGTTTCAGGTGGTGGGCAGCAAGGGAAAATTGGATCAAGGAAGCGTCGCATCGATTGGAGAGAAGTTCCAAAGAGCTGCGCCTGGTGCATAACAAGGCGGAGGCGCAAGTCGATCTCAGGGGAGAGATGTTGAGGGATGTCGGCATCTGGCAGCGTCTCGTTGATTTCGAGCTAGGGCTAATGCCAGAGATAATATTCACGGAGTCGACTGCGGAGGAAAGAACGCGCATGCCTGTGCAATGGCATGAGCAGCCGGTGCAACTGTCGGATTTCGGGTTCTGGCAGACCCTCTAGGTTCGAACTCTGGGGTGCACGCGGAGATCGCACCTCCAACCTACCTACGTCTCGTCACCTCGCAAGGATCTAAACTACACAACGAACAACACAAGGGATACGAGGTTTATACAGGTTCAGGCCACCATTGTGGTGTAATACCCTACTCCAGTTTGTGGTGTGGTGGATTGCCTCAGGGGCTGATGATGAACAATACAAAGGGAGAACAGCCTCGCGAGGGGCTGCTCTTGAGCTGGTGCGATGAACTTCTTGGATGAGTTCGATTGCCTCTCTCTCTTTTCTAGGGTTCTATCTGATTGGTCTCTTCCGGAATCATCTCCCCTGCCTTGGTGGTGGCTAGTCCTATTTATAGAGGGAGGCCCTGGGCCTCTTCCCTAATATTGAGCGGGAAGGGCGCCAACAATTGGCCATTTTGGAGGGGAACATCTAGTACACTTATCCTGACTAAAGTCGGTCCTTGCCTGCCAAAGACTCTGACGGTGACACCGACTTGGGCTCCACGATGACCTCCTTCCTACCGCTCTGCTGGTCTTGGTCTTGTTGCACCGAAATGGTCGTCGGGGCGCAGAAGGTCCCTACTCATGGTGTCGTGATTCCGCTGTCGTCTTCTCCTCCTACTCCGCCAACTGCCATTTCTCCGACTCCATCTACTGTCCTGGATCGTGCTGCTGCTGAACTGGACCGGCTGCGAGGAGATCTCCAGGGTGCCGACCCTCGCCTGGTGGCCGGGCGCCAGGAGCTAGCCTCCGGCTGGGTCCGCTCTGATGCTTCAATTCGAGTGGCGCTGGTTCAGGCCGCGTCGGCCTGCGACGAGGAAAACATGCCATCATTCAGGCCAAGCCCACTCGCAATGCCGCCTTGGGGGAGGTTGTGGATGTTCGGGGTCGCTGCAAGGCGCTGGAGAGCGAGCTGCAGGGCCTTCACGACCAGCTCGCCAAGGAGGCCCGTGACCGCCAGGAGAAGGAGGCAGAGATGACTCATGAGACTGCTGCCAAGGACCGGGATGCCGAGCTTGATGAGCGCCATGGCCGCTTAGATCTGTTGGGCCAGGCGTTGGAGGCGAGGAAGATCGAGCTGACGGCGGCCCAGCGGAGTCTGGCCGAGGACCGCGTGGCCTTCACGAAGATGGGCGAAAGCTCGCGCCTTCTTTGAAGACGCTTTATGACAGCGGCCTGGAGAGTCCGCTGGCCGGCGCCGAGGATGGTCCCGCCAAGTTGCTTCCCTTCCAGGTCCGCGCCCTTGAAGATGTCGCGATTTGCCTGGGCCCCACGGCTTAGGCTGAGGCGCGTGCCCTTTCTTCTGCAGCACTAACGCGCGTCTTCACCCATGTCTACCTTCGCGACCCCAACGTTGACCTTGACAGCCTGCTGGAGCCTGTGAGCGGTGAGCTTGCCGCTGCCGCTGCTGAAGCTGTGAAGGGTCGAGCGGAGGCTCTGCTGGCGAGGTTTCGTGCCTTCAGCACCAAGCCAAAGCGAGGTGCTGCCGATCCTGAGGCTCCACGAGGCGAACCCGCCCAGCGCAGCTCCGCCGCCAGCGACGGTGCTGCGGAAAGGTGACCCCTTCGTGGCTCATGTCCTACTTTCAGCTCCTGCAACATGCATCATGCCTCGTGGAGGCATTTAGACTTGTGTTTGGCATTGTGAAAACAGTTATGGACTGTAATATTTGCTTTTGAACTCCTTGAGATTTGCGCTTTTCCTTCCTACTTGCTTGTGTTCTACGTCGGCAGAGCCCGGCCCCGCGCATACCTCAGCTGCCGTTAGCCCAGACCGGAAACTAGGACGGGACCAAGGAGTGAGGGGCTACGTGACCAGTTAGGCTCATGAGTCACGATGCTCAGAAGTCCCCCTTGACGCGCGAACAACAAGTAGGGAGGGGAGATGCATGAACTGATTTACCGTTCTACGTCGGCAGAGCCCGGCCCCGTTCATACCTCAACCGTCGTTAGCCTTTCGGAACTAAGGGGTGAGGGGCTACGTGACCAGTTAGGCTCCTGAGTCGCGATGCTCAGGAGTCCCCCTTGACGTTCAAACGGCCTTCGTACCTTGGCTCCGCTCGGGGAGAGGCGTGCGACGAACCAGGCCCGAGGGGCCTGGCTGGGTGGCGTGCGTCTGGGCGTGACCCAGGCGTAGCCCCCGTGCCCAGCCCCCTCGCGCGGCACTCCCGAGGGGAGGCGTTACGATGAGGCCGGACACTGAGCTCTAGGCTCCCTGAGGTTGATGCAGCCGGGGGCCACCCTCAGTTTTTTTTATCACCAGCGCGGAGCATAACACTTCCGTATGTGTACGGGCATAGCCGCTCCTCGGCAGTGTCGTCAGCCAGCTTGAAGCATGGTGCTTCCACTGGTGCGTGGGAGGGGGCTCCCCTCCGGGAGGATCCCCCGGGGCATGTACAGCCCCGCCCTGACACGTGGCTGACACGGTAGGGCTTGGCGAGGTGTATCTGGGCACCCGTGAGCCAGCGCGGGACTCACGGGGCCCTACCTCAAGGTGGGTTGCGCCTGGCACTGGGCCTTTACTTGTAATGTGATCCTGCAAATTTGGTTAAATGCCGACGCTCTACGTCCTCGGGTCCCGGCCCTCGAGCGAGCTCAGCCGTTGCTGGTATGCCAGGTCGCGATGCCGTGGACAAGGCCAGAGGGTGAGGACAAGAGAGCTAGTAAGGGCCCATGAGTCGCGATGCTCAGGTACCCCCCTTTAACATGCAAGCGGCCGACATGAAGGAAGAAGGGTGCCATGGACAGGCATTAAGTAACGATCATGAAGAGTCAAGCACACGACTTGAGTAAATGCGAGAGGGATACATGTCACTGGGTCTGGCCCGAGTGGCTTGGGGATAGTGCGGCCCGAGGGGCGCCCCCGATAAGGTAAACTAAAAACATGAATCAAAGGGATACATGCCGCAGGGATGGACCCACGCGACACAGGAATGATGCAGCCACAGGCGCTCCCAACTGAAAATGAAACTCGAAGGACGTCACCTGGTGATGTTGGAGATGAAGGGATGCTGAAGTAGCGGACGCCGTGCGCTGCGGAAGCAGATCTTCACGAGCCCCCAGGATTAGGAGCCTCAGGAGGCTCCGGAGTCGCCGGTGACTCCTCGCGGACCATCTCCATCTCCGCCAGGACTGCCGAACGCCTGGCCACTTGAGCCTCCTGGATGCTCCTCATGAGGCGCTGGCGCGCGGCAGCCGCGCGGTAGCCGCGTTCGGCAAGCCGTAAGGCATGCGAACATAGCTATGGGGTGGGCCTTCCCAGCGTCGCACACGTGAGGGCCAGAGGCGCTCCTAAGAGGCGGCTCGGTTGAACCCTGGTATGTCGATGCAGACGCGCTGCCCACCATCCTCGCCTGGATGGGGAGCTATTGCGGGTAAGCGGCGGCTGCCACTCATGACTCTTGACTCCTGTAGCTCCTGAATGATCTTGTCGACGAACTCCAGAGGGTTTGGCCCTCCTTGCCTTGTTCCTTCCTGAGGGAAACGTGCTTTGAAACACGCCTCCAAGTGGTGCCCGAGCGCCTCCCTCGTGATCTTAGCAAAGTCGGTGGCCCTCTAGGAGAGAGCCCCCGAGCCTTGCTCAAGGAGGGCGCCGGGCATGCCTTCCTATGTGATAGAAGGAGGCGCTCCTAGAATGGGCGTGGACTCTGAGGGGCCTGCCTCCCGAGGGCTATGACCAGGGGATGTCTTCTTCTTCTTAGGGACCACCTCGGGAAGCCCTCCGCTCCTGCGATTTGTTTCTTCAATTGACGCAGCTTGAAAAGCACGCTCCAGGGAACACACCGCGTCTCTCTCTTCACAAGGCACCGTGATGACTCCACCGCTTCCTGGCATCTTGAGGACATTGTAGCCGTGATGAGTCACGACCATGAATTTGGCCAGAGCTGGGTACCCGAGGATGGCATTATACGGCAGGCGAATGTGCGCGATGTCAAAGTCAATGAGCTCGGTGTGGTAGTTGTCGCACGTCCCGAAGGTGACAGGAAGGCGGACCTGCCCTATCGGAACTGTGGAACCATCAGTAACTCCGGAGAAAGGCTTGGTTGGCTGAAGCTGATTGTATGGCACTTGGAGATTGTTGAATGTCTTGACAGACATGACATTGAGCCCTGCTCCGCCATCGATGAGGGTCCTGGTGACTTGCACATTGCTGATGATTGGGGAACAAAGCATCAGGAGGACTCATTGTGGCTGCGCACTTGAGCTGATCCGGAGCTGAATGTGATGGCGCACGGTGACCACACGAGGCGTGTGGCTTCAAGCACAGGGAGGACTGCATTCACTTCGCGGGCGAACTACTTGAAGATGCGCTGAGAGGCTGGGGCTTGAGCTCCGCCCAGGATGCAAGCGATTGCGCGCGGCTCTTGGAAGGCCCCAGCCCCTCGTCCTGACGATGGTCTTCATTTCTCCTTGGCTGCGGTGGCAGAGGAGGGAGGCCTGTGTTGCCTTGTGGGCGATCCTCGCGAGGCTGATCCCTCCAGCCTCCCTCGCGAGGCGGGTCCCTCCAACCTCCCTCGCGAGGCTGATCCTGCCAGCGGTCCTCGCGAGGTCGGTCACGCCACCCTTAGCGAGGCCACGGTCTTACCATCGTCCTCCACCTCTTCCTCCTCCTCGGCCATAGCCCCGGTCACTGCGCTCAGGGCGTCGGCCGGCATGCACGTCCCGCACGGCCCTGAGCTCTTGGCATTCGTTGGTGTTGAGGGTGTGGAGGTCATGGTACACGCAGTACCGACTGCCCTTGGATGACTCAGGCTGATCCCTTCCTCGCTTGGTATCCGGCTCTGCCGCAAGCACAGCAGCCCCCTTGCGCTTCACGTCCTTGACCTTGGGCTTCTTCTCTTCTGGGTTGGCAGCCGACAGCTCAAGAAGGGAAAGGCGTCCTTCCTCAGCCCTGGCGCACTTGGTCGCCAAGTTGAACAGCTCCAGGGATGTGCACAGGTCTTCATAGATCGCGAGCTCTTCCTTCATCTTGAGGTCACACACACCGTCGGAGAAGGCTGAGATGATGGCCTCCTCAGACACCCTGGGGATCTTAAGGTGAGCGTTGTTGAAACGTTGCATGAACTTTTGCAGGGTCTCCCCGATCGCTGCTTGATGCTCGCAAAGTCACTCATGGCGGGGCCGATCGCGGAGTGCCTTGGAAGTTGGCGATGAATCGGTGCCCATCTTGTTCGAGGAGGAAATCGTGCGAGCTGAGTTCGGGAGCCAGTGCGGGCACCGTCCTTGGCGCCATAGAAACCAGTTCGCCATGACCTTCTCGTCCCCGTTGGCGGCTTCGATGCCCGGCTCATAGAGCTGGAGGAACTCCGCAGGGTCGGCCATGCCATCATAGCGTGGGGGCAGGTCTGGCTTGAACTTTCCCGGCCAGGCCACGCTGCGCAGCTAGGCGGTGAAGGCACGGCAGCCTGCAGTGGCCACGGGAGGCCTTTGGTGACGGAGGGCTTGATCTTGGAGGTCTCCGTGCGCTGCCACCAGGAGCAGCGCAGGGTCTTGGCGCGCTGGAGAAGGAGCGCGGTCGTGACGGGCCGGTGCGGGGAGCACTCGGGCAGCTTCTTGGGGACGAGGGACCTCTTGGCAGCACTTCTCTTGCTGTGGTGGTGCCGGACGGAGTGGGTTCCGCCAAGGGGGCCACGCGCCTTGGGGCCAAGGCGCCTTCTTGAGGGGGAGGCGGCTGAGGCGCCCCCGAAGCTTCATCGCCCGCGCAAGGCGGGGCGTGGTGCAGCGAGAGGGATGGCGCAGGGGAGCCCCCAACAGCGCTGACGAGCTCGGTGATGCAGGCGAGCCACTCGTCGTAGAGGTCGTTGACGGGACGGTAGTGCAGGAGTTCCTGTGCCAAGAGCAACGCGGCGTGCGCGTCCACAGGAGCGCGATGGGCATGGGACGAAGAACCGGCTGGAGTCAGCGACGGGGTGGCAGTGCGGCCTTCCCGCCGCACCGAAGGATGCAGAGACGACGCCTGCTGCTCGTTCCCCACCGGGCCGGTGGCGGCGTTGACGGCAGGCGATGGGGAACGGCGGGGGAGGCCGCCGACGGGGGCCGTCTGGGCGACGCGAGTAGCGAGAGCAGCCCGGCGCTCGGCACGGGCTCGACGAGCGTCTGACATGGATGCGAGGGGCGGCGAAGAGCAGGGCGACGGAAGGCGGATTCCGGTGCACCCCTACCTGGCGCGCCAAATATTGGATTTCGGGTTCCGGCAGACCCTCTAGGTTCGAACTCTGGGGTGCACACGGAGATCGCACCTCCAACCTACCTACGTCTAAATCGCCTCGCAAGGATCTAAACTACACAAAGAACAACACAAGGGACACGAGGTTTATACTGGTTCAGACCACCATTGTGGTGTAATACCCTACTCCAGTTTGTGGTGTGGTGGATTGCTTCAGGGGCTGATGATGAACAATACAAAGGTAGAACAGCCTCGCGAGGGGCTGCTCTTGAGCTGGTGCGATGAACTGCTTGGATGAGTTCGATTGCCTCTCTCTCTCTCTCTGCTAGGGTTCTATCTGATAGGTCTCTTCTGGATTGATCTCCCCTGCCTTGGTGGTGGCTAGTCCTATTTATAGAGGGAGGCCCTGGGCCTCTTCCCAAATATTGAGCGGGAAGGGCGCCAACAATTGGCCATTTTGAAGGGGAACATCTAGTACACTTATCCTGACTAAAGTCGGTCCTCGCCGCCAAAGACTTTGTGGTGGCCTTGGCTTGGGCTCCACGATGACCTCCTTCCTGCCGTTCTGCTGGTCTTGGTCTTGTTGCACCGAAATGGTTGCCTTTGCCTGATGCCTTGGCCTGCGCTTGCCTCCTTTGCACCAAAGGGGAAATGAGGACACTGCGCGGGCTGGCGCCCGCCTGGCGCCCTCGGTCGTCATGGCTTGCGTCATGGGCACCTCGTGAGGTACCCCGCCTTGATCTCTCCGCCTCTTCGCGAGCTAGCCTGACGAGGTAGTGCCTGAGGAATCTTTCTGTCGTCCGCCCCGCGAGGCTTGGCCCCTCGCGAGGGTCTTGAGCTTGTGTTGATGAAGATGGGCCGTACTGGGTCACCCCTTGAGCCACGCCGCAGGCTGGCAAGTCTGGGTACCCCCGTTCCCAGAACTACGACAACAACTGTTCAAATGGGCGGTAGGAGAAGCCAAATCCCGAGACTAGTTGCGGCGGCACCGCTGGGCATGCATCATAGGAGAGGTGAGCTGCCCTCCTTCCCCGCGATGCAGTGACCTAGTCGGTTTGCTGCTGCAGTGAACTTGCAACGCCATGTTAGTTTGCAACCTTGACAATCACTCCATCTATATGTATTGTATTCCTGTGAAAATACTTGGTCGTTTAGAAAAAGATGGCAATTGATTTATCACTAGTTTTATAATGCCTCATCATGACAATCAACTGAAGCCACAACCAGAAGTCTCCATCGCATAATACTTTACGGTCGACCGCACCAACAGACGGTCGGTCGGACCCGCATCTCACTGAAGGGACACACATCGGCTTGGTCTGACATGTACGACCAGTTACATCACTGACTTGTGCGACCGCATTTGAGCAGTGTAGTACTCCCTCTGTCTCAGTTTATAAGTCTTTCACGTGTGCCTAGGTTGTTAATTTGACCAACTTAATAAGAGGCATACATTATGAAAAATATCTCATTACAAACTTCAAATATTCTATTTTTTAATGATATATTTTTTATGTTAAACAATTTATTTTATATAAGTTACATTGATGACTTAGATACACATGCAAGCCTTGTAAACTGAGATGGAGGGAGTACTTGAAATTTATGTTCAACTAAACTCACCGGGAGCCGTTTCAGGCCTCGAAACGAAAACCATCAATTAGTCTATACCTTGTTCCCATCACATTCCAAAGTACTAGTGCTACAATTAAGTGCAAGCCTGCTCACACCTATTAGTACATACCAAACCTGAACGTTGCAGGTTTTAGTACTAGTGCTAGTACTTAGGTTATAAAAAGGGGAACTACCTAACCAAAAATTACTCTACCTTCCTCCTCATAAGTCCTTGTTCGTCCATCCTTGCCATGGCCGGTGTGTAGAGCTCTAGGACGAGAACTACTCGTAACAAGGGAGCGGCAACCAAGGCTGCGGAAAAAAAGAGTGGGCTCGCCGCCTCGTAGAGACCTCAAAAGTTCTGTCACGGGCAGGTGATGGCTCCCAGGAGCGCCCTAGCCGCGGAGGCGAACATGCCTAACTGGCGGCGCTGGAGTCGTTATCCATCGACAGCATGCCCGATCAGCTCAATAAGCACCTCAATAAGCACCTCAATAAGCAAAAGGAGTTCATCCACGGCTTGGTGGAGCAGCTGAAGGAGAGCCTCGACGACATGCCCGCTGAGCTCAATGAGCATGGGGAGTTGACCGCCGGCTTGGTGATGCTGTCGAAGAAGAGCATTGCCTCGGAGAAGAAGGCGACTAGAAAAATCCTGCAACTTCAGGAGGACAAGGCGAAGCTCTGCCACGAGCTCGACCTGCTGAGGGAGGAGAACACCGGTTGGAACAAGCTGCATGAGAATAGTAGTTCCTCGATGAAGATGCTGCAGGCCCTCATCATGGAACAAAAGGAGGAGTTGGCGAAGCTCCGCATCGAGCACCCGACTGCTGTCAAGGTACGTAATGCGGCCGTGGAACAGACGATGAAGGCTCGCGTCGAGAAATCCTGCATCATGGATAGAATGAAGAAGATGGCGGGGGAGACGCGCAAGGATGTGGAGGTCGTGGAGGCGATGAAGAAGCGGTCACGACTCCGCGGCCAGCAACCCTTCATGTAGTAGAGAGCAGCGCTCCAGACTTGTGTGTGTGTCTTCCTTCTTTTTTTGGGGTGATAATCTTCCTTCTTCTTTTGCTCCTGTGTTTCTTCTTTTGCTTTGGGTGTTTCGCCGCACGTGTCACGTTCTCTGCGAGGCATGAATAGAACAATGCTAACAATGAGATGACTAGCAAATTAGATCATTTTTTATCGCCATATGGCATTGGGCTGCCATGTTTCGTGCTCCTTCGTCGTACTCCAGTGGAAAACTTGAGTATACCGCACGGTTCTTTGCTCCTCCTCAGGTCGTCGGCACATTTATACGAGCAGTCAAATCACAAGGCCCCACATTCCAGCAGTAATGAGCCGTCAAATCAGAAAGGCCCCCGCCTCTCTTGAAACCGACCAAGCTAGACTACCCCACCCTCTAGCCTTTTAAAAAATGTATACTTTTGTACAGTAGTAGTATCTATGGATTGCGCCATGGAGCAAAACTAACAAGATGAAATCAAAGAAAAAAGGTGGTACATATAGAGAGCGCAATTATGCACATAGTACTATTAAAAAATCTAGTACATGCTTAAATGGGGTGCTAAATTCTATTAAAGAAATTAGCATACCTATTTAATTCTTGGCTTCTTATTATTTATATGCCACTAGTTGTGTATCACTACTCAATTTTGCCATTAGAAGTTACAACTACTCAAAAATGCCATCGATCCATGAGATGCCTACTCAAAGATGCAATTAGATATCTAAAAATGCTATCGTTAAGTTAGATGTTTGCTCAAAAATGCCAGTAGACATTGTTATTTTCACGTCAAACCCGTTGACCATGTTATATGACAAAAATAAGCTGATTCTCACAATGATAAGTGTGTCCCCGCTTCTCAAGAGTAACCAAGCGAATAATTTTACAGGAAAATAATAATGCTGTTGGGATCAATAATGGTGTCCAGCACAACACACCCCTCAAATAAAACTAAGCACCCTGAAATTCTTTGACAAAACTAAGCACCCTGAAATTCTTTGATAACTAAATTGCTAGCTATATGATGTTGGCCATGTATATTGTACGTATATAATGTGAAGAAATGAGTGGTAGTACTATACCAACTAAAAGATGAACTGTAAGAAATACTAGTATGTACGTACCGAAGAGTTAAAGTAATGAGAAGGAACATAACATAGTTCTGCTGAGGGCTCAGCGCAGCACACCCCTCAAACAAAACTAAGCAAACTTGAAATTAAACTAAGCAACTAATCTAGTAGACATTACATTAGAACCACCATGAGCAACGCCACTGCCACGTTATTCGGACTCCTCGTCCACGTGCTCGACTTCGTCCTTGTCCCTCTTCCTCTTGGGCGATATTTCTTTGCTTGAACCGCACACTTGGCTCTTGCTCTTCATCCAACCCTTGTAGATATTGAAACAAAGGTAGCCATCCATTGCAGCGTAGTGGATGTGGTCTATATCTAGTACATTCCACTGCCATGCACGATGAAACTTGGGCGGAGGTTTCTTCAGTTTATCGTACAAAGGATGAACCATGGCTCCTGTCAGGGTCAGCATTGAAGGCTGATCAAGGGAGGGCACCAGCCCATTCTTCTAGAGGTCGAAGGGGTTGCCTACAACAAGGCCTATCCGACCCAGGATTGTTCTGTCATTCATAAAGTGTACAGTAACGGATTTAACTAGGCCACCCTGAGGAAGTTCTTAAATTCCTCGCACTTAATGTCGGCATGGCATATGTGGTAGACCAAGCATAAGTCATGCACACAAACCTGGATCACGGCGGGCTTCATCTTCTCTTCCTCCTTTAGATTCTTCTCTTTCTCCAGGGTTTTGGTGTACTCAACATCTAGCCCAGCGACCCACTCATCATTTGAGTTTTCGAACATGCGTCTGAAGTGAAAAAGGCATCCTTTCACCATCATGGAAGAGCGGGTGTAGATGGCATCGAACTCATCACCGGTGATGGTTCTAACCTTGTACTCACTGCTAATCATGGATATTTGGGACACCATGGATTTGGGAGGAGGGTTAGGATTAGTGGAACTGCCGTAATGTGAAAGGACACGACGACTAGGAGCGAACTGCCGTAATGTTAAAGGACATCCGGGGACGAGTAGGAGCGAGCTGCCATCGGTTTTTCGATTGTAAAAATGCTGAGTGGGGTTTGCGAATGGCAGGGTAGTGGCTTGCCTGGTGGATAAATGGATTCATGCACAGTACTATGGGGGCCCAATTAGATGTCATGTCTACTCAATGCCCAATTAAATGGTTTTCAATGTCATGTCAAGCATCGGGAAAATTACAGGTGATATGAAGCTTTCCATTCTCTCATGATACGGGCTTCCGAGAGCCCTTGGATCTGAGATCAAACGGTTGCATGGCGTGATTCTAGACCTATGGGTGAATATCCTATTCTGGAGGGTTATTCTACAAATTTTCAGCAACTTAGCATGCGACCATTCGATCTCAGATCCAAGGGCTGCCAGCAGCCCGTATCATGGTCGCGCCTACCATGACCATCGCCTTGTTCGCGCGGTCGCGCCCTTGGAGATTTCACACGGTGCGTTAGGTTATCTGATGTTGGCATGTCATACATAGTCATCACTTAGTCACTCATACAACAAGGTTAGCTATAAGGTTGGTGTCGGTGTCAAAACCGGCGGATCTCGGGTAGGGGGTCCCGAACTGTGCGTCTAGGCGGATGGTAACAGGAGACAAGGGACACGATGTTTTTACCCAGGTTCGGGCCCTCTCGATGGAGGTAATACCATACTCCTACTTGATTAATACTGATGATATGGGTAGTACAAGAGTAGATCTACCACGAGATCAGAGAGGCTAAACCCTAGAAGCTGGCCTATGGTATGATTGTTGTTCGTCCTACGGACTAAAACCCTTCGATTTATATAGACACCGAATAGGGTTCGGGTTACATAGAGTCGGTTACAATGGTAGGAAGTCTACATATCCGTATCGCCAAGCTTGCCTTCCACGCCAAGGAAAGTCCTATCCGGACACGGGATGAAGTCTTCAATCTTGTATCTTCATAGTCCGTGAGTCCGCCAAAGATGATAGTTCGCTATCCGGACACCCCCTAGTCCAGACTCCTCAAGAGCCCCTGAACCAGGCTTCAATGACGACGAGTCCGGCGCGCATATTGTCTTCGACATTGCAAGGCGGGTTCCTCCTCCGAATACTTCATAGAAGATTTTGAACACCAGGATAGTGTCCGGCTCTGCAAAACAAGTTCCACATACCACCGTAGAGAGAATAACTTTTGCACAGATCTGCTGACGTATTCTGCGGCGTGACATCACACCATGGCTAGGGCTTTATACGAATCGTTTTTACTGTTCCACCTCAGCGCGTTTAGCGAGGCGGCTTCCTTGGCACGTCTTATGAAAGCGGAGATCGTGCCCCCTTATTCCGGGATTCCCATCAATATGGACGTGGGTAACCCATCCGCGCCATTGATTACGGCGCTTGGGAGATAAGCGAGTTTTACCAGGCTGGCGGGGGACGCATGGCTTCGTCCGTCCATATAAGGGGATAAGGATCCACCTTTTCACCTACGCCTTCTTCCTCCTTTGCTCATCCATTTCCGCGCACTCGAGCTCCAGCGCCCAAGTCCGCACACCCCACCTCAACCTTCTCCAACTATGTCCGGAGCGGGAGGCAGGTGGATGGCCTCCTCTGTCACGGAGGGGCACATCAAAAAGCTGCGGAAGGCCGGATACTTGTCCAGCGACACCGTGCACCGGCTACCCGACGAGGGGCAGCTCATTCCAACCCCTAGGCCCCATGAGAGGGTGGTGTTTCTCACCCACTTCCTCCGCGGACTAGGTTTTCCACTTCACCCATTTGTCCGGGGGCTCATGTTCTACTACGGCCTGGACCTCCACGATCTGGACCCGAATTTCATCCTCAACATCTCGGCGTTCATCGTCGTGTGCGAGGCCTTCCTCTGCATCCAGCCCCACTTCGGCTTATGGCTGAAGATCTTCAATGTCAAGCCGAAGGTAGTGGGCGGCCGCCAAGCCGGAGTCTTGAGGCGCAATGGTTGGCAAGATGGAAAAAGTCCTACGGCTCGAGGGATCCTTTGTGGAGACCATAAAGGGGTGGCAATCGGGGTGGTTCTACATCAGCGAGCCGCGCGACTCTCAATGGCGGCGGCCCCTGAATTCCGATCTGGCTTCCCCACACGGCTCACATCATGGAAAGAGACAGGCCAGACGTGGGGGGATTCAGATGAGCTGTCCGGACTCCAAACTTGCGTCCGAAACCTGGTGGACAAGAATCTCAGGCTTGTCAACGTAATCCAGGTGATGCTCACCCGCCGGATTCTCCCATGCCAACAACGGGCCTTCATATTGTGGGAGTTCGATCCGGCACCGCACCCAACTCTGAAAAGGCTCTTCGACACTACGTACGAAGACGCCTGGAAGGTGTTGTTCAAGGGCGCCGAGGCTCCCACATCAGCTGCCGAAGATCGCGGATTCAGCTCGCAGCGTCAAGCCAGCGAGGTAAGTTATTTTACCCTTTATGGGACTCTTTTTTCATAGTTTGACTCTATGCGGGATCTAAAAATCCCTAACCTTTGACAGGACTGGCTGAAGACGTCCGGACAGATTAGCTGTCCGGCCCCTTTGCCAGAAGACCCAGCAGACGCACGCTTGGCGGGGCTGCTGGCTCCGGCGCCTTACGTGGTGCTGGAGAAGAAGGCCAAGAAGAAGGCCACGAGAACTCGAAGGAGCTCCCGGCGCCAGGTGCTGTCGGACTCATCGCCCGACAACCCTGAGGCGGAATCCTCCTCTGAGGAAGAGGAGGAGGAAAAAGAAGCCTCTCCCCCAGCGGGGGGAGAGAAGAAAAGGAAGGCCGCCCCAACTGGGGAGGCTGGAGGGTCCAAGAAGGGAAGGACCCTTCCTCCGGACTTCTCCACCAACGCCGACAACGACGAGGAGGAGTGGCCAACAAGGGCCAAGCCCCTGGCGAGATCGTAAGTGTCCGGATACCCATGGCTTTTTTTTCATTGCGTAGTGTTCTCTAATGCCGAACAATCATGCAGCCCGCCCAAGGACGAGCTCGCCGCTTCATCGAGCGGGTCCCTGAATTCGTCGGAAGTGGAGAGTACTTCACTTCCGGCCGCCTCCTCACCTCACGCTGCTAACGACACCGAAGTGGGGCCCCAAGGGGGGCCTGGTCAAGAGGAGGTGGCGCAGGAGGCGCCACAAGGCAGCCTCCCGGACTCCAGGCGCGAGGGGAGCGAGACCCCCAGGGGCTCTAAGCCCGACCCTTGTCCGAACTCCATACCGGAACCTTCAGCGGTTCCGAAGTCCGGTAAGCTGCCCCTTCGTAGGAAGGATAAGACACCGGTGTCCTCCGTCCAACTGGAGGCACCGGATAGCTTACTGGAGGCACTTAACAGCGCCTCCATCGAGGAGGAGCACCGCACTATTATGAGTGTGGTGATCCAGAAAGTTCAGTCCGCCAAGAGCAGGCTGACTGAAGCCTGCAACGGCCTTCTAACATGCTTAGTTCAGTGTTCGGAAAGAAAAGCCGGACTGAGGATGTAAAAAGATATATGCAGGAGTCTAACATAATTATGTCAATATGGGAATGCAGGCTGCCCTGCTGACCTCTGCCGCACTTACTGCGGAGGTCAATGCATTGAAGGAGAGCCTCGAGCGGTCCAAGAACAAGCTCGGCCAAGCCAAGAAGCAGCTCGAGGACAAGGAAGGTAAGTAATACCTTATGGAATTTAAAAAATGTGGTTGCAAAAGAAAACAGGAATAACATGGGTACTGCAGGGGCCACGAGCGAGGTGGCGAGCCTGAAGGAGGCGGTGTCCGCGCCGAAACAAAGCTCATGAGCGCACCGAGCGAGAGAAGGGGGAGGCGCAGCTGGCGGAGGTACGACAAGAGCTCCAGGCTCTCGTGGAAAAACATGAGGGTTTGGAGCGTGACTCGAAGACTTGAGAGTCCGAGCTCGCCTCGGCTCTTGAGAGTGCCAAAGCCGCTAAGGCCGAAGCCCAAAAAGCCCTCCAAGATATTGAATCATTAAAGAAGATAGCGGCGGGTAAGGCATTCTTTATGCAAAGCAAGCATGTGAAAGTGAATAACCTATTACTTACCCGAATCCGGAGCTCTCCAGGAGCATTCGCAGATCTGCCCGTGGTGTCTGATGCTGCCGCGTTCTACCGCGCCAAGGAGGGGAGCTCGACGGAGAAGGTGTTCTGGTCTCAGTATGCTGAGGCCGAACGTCCGGTGCCCCTGAGCAACCAGCTAAAGCAGCTGGTCGAGCTCCACAAGTTCGCCGAACAGGCCATGAAGGGCCTCATAGTTCGGCTGTGGCCATTGGAAGCCATGCCTGGGAGCTACTTCGAGTTATTGCAGCGGCTGGTGGACGCCTGTCCATGGATTGAAGTCATCAAGCGCTCCGTCTGCATTGAAGGTGCCCGTCGGGCCCTTGCCCGTGCTAAAGTGCACCGGGCAAGCTGGATGCGGAGAAGCTTGTGATGGACGGGCCACCGAAGGGCAAGGAGCATCGCAGGCCCGAAATGTACTATGAGGGCGTCCTGAAGGGTGCCCGCCGTATAGCGGGTGAATGCTCCAAAGATGTAATATTTGAGTAGACTCGCATTTGTTATCCTGTACGCTGAAAACTTGTTCATATGCGCTAAGCAACGCTTGTGAATTTAAAATATTACCTTCATGCGGCCGTTTATCAAATTTGAGAGATGGCGAGTCGTTGGCTTCAGCCCCCAAGCCACGAAAGTCTTTGGGGTGTTCGGGATAAACTTGAGCACTCTTGTTCCCATTCTTGGGTCCTTTGAGGAGGCGCTCAACGAACGAACCAGGCAACCGGACTATAATGCTTGAACACTCTCACTTAGCCATAGAATTCTATAATTTTAAATTTCGACGAAGCCCCTAGTATTTGGAAGACCGAGTTCGGGGCGCTATCCACGCCTTGGCCGGACAATGCCGGTTCCTCGCTCTAAGCGGCATAAGTCTTTAGGGACTCGAAGAAACCTCTCGAACAGCGACCGGCTCTCGCCTTATCATGAGGGTCAGTTTTAGCTTTCTCCACTGAGGTGCTCAACCCAGCTCAACCGGGGCACAATCGCAGTGGTTCTCCCAGCGCTACCTTAGCTGATATAACGGAACGAAGGTAGCAAAACATGGGAGCCGGGCAAACCCAACTATTGACCCAAGACATGATTCGGAGCCGATGCATATAATGCTATAAGTTCGGGGTGCCGCACTTGTGAAAGTGTTCGGACTTGTCACACCATGTTTTTGGGGTACATAAGCCCCTGGTGTATTGGCCGTACCAAATTGTACGGTTGCGCAATGTCATAAATGAACATATATAATAGGAAAGAATGCAATAATAGGCAAGAGCTATATATTGGTTATTCAAAAGAAACTGCAAATAAAAGCACAACGATACAAATTGTGCGATAAGCAAGGTACGGGACCTTTGACATGTCCCCCTTCCAGGGGTAAGTTTGCGGTGTGGTATGTAAAACAGGTATACTGCTCGTAATAGAGACCACCTGGACAGTCGACGCAGTTTTCTGCTTCCCTGGCTGTTGCATCGTGTATTCGACACGAATGCCGGACAGGGCTTCTAGAGAACAGAGTCCTGAAAGTAAAAGGAAGAAAAAAGAAAAAAAGGAATGACACAGACGGGAGCCCCTAGTGCGGTCTAGCCGCATTCTGGGCGTGCCGGGGTCGTGGCCCATCCCCTATGCCCATGGTGCTTCAGAGCGCAATTACGTGCGCGTAGTACTGGCTTCGCGAGTTTGCGAGGGCTGGGGTTGGGGCTGCATTACTACGCTTGTTCGGAACGTGCCAGGCGGTCTTGCTGTAGGTTACTCCGGGCGCGCTTGACAGTGTCCGATTTATTGGCCGGGCTGGAGAATTGCCTTAAGAGGTTGTTCTGCACTTCTGCCGCAAGGGCGGCCGTATGCTCCTCCATTCGGAGGGAGGGTTCGGTGTTTCCATTGACCGTGATTATGCCTCGAGGGCCTGCCATCTTGATTTTGAGGTACGCGTAGTGCGGCACCGCATTGAATTTTGCGAATGCAGTTCGTCCGAGCAGTGCGTGATAGCCGCTGCGGAACGGGACTATGTCGAAGATTAACTCCTCACTCTGGAAGTTATCCGGGGATCCGAAGACCACTTCAAGTGTAACAGAGCCTGTGCAGTTGGCCTCTACACCTGGAATGACGCCTTTAAAGGTCGTCTTTGTGGGTTTGATCCTTGACGGGTCTATGCCCATTTTGCGCACTGAATCCTGATAAATCAGGTTCAGGCTGATGCCGCCGTCCATCAGGACTCTGGTGAGGTGAAATCCGTCAATAATTGGGTCAAGAACCAATGCGGCGAAACCGCCGTGAGGGATGCTAGTGGGGTGGTCCCTTTGATCGAAGGTGATCGGGCAGGAAGACTATGGGTTGAACTTCGGGGCGACTGGCTCCATCGCGTGTACGTCCCTTAGTGCGCGCTTCCGCTCCCTTTTGGGTATGTGGGTTGCGTATATCATGTTCACCGTCCGCACTTGTGTGGGAAAGCCCTTCTGTCCTCTATTGTTCGGCTGCCGGGGCTCTTCCTCGTCATTGCTATGCAGCCCCTTGTCGTTGTTTTCGGCGCTTAGCTTGCCTGCTTGCTTGAACACCCAACAATCCTGTTGGTGTGGTTGGCTGAGTTTTAGGGGTGCCATGTATCCGCATGTAAGATCGAGTATTCGGTCCAAGTTGGGCCAGACCTGGTATTTCTTTTGAATGGCTTCTTCACGACCGGGTTTAGAGCCTCTGAATCTGTCATTTACTGTCGTATCTTCAGCATTATCACCGTTAATGCGGCGTTTATGCTTGTTGCGACGCGACATGCCATTGCTGTCCTTGGTATCCGAACTACCAGGGTGTTTGGCCAAGTTGTTGCTTTGAGCTAGCCAGCTGTCCTCTCCCGCGCAAAAGCAGGTCATGGGTGTGGTGAGGGCTGCCATGGATTTCGGCTTTTCCTGTCCTAGGTGCCGGGCTAGCCACTCGTCGCGGATGTTGTGTTTGAAGGCTGCTAGCGCCTTTGCATCCGGATAGTCGACGATCTGATTTTTCTTTGTTAGGAACCGCGTCCAGAATTGTCTGGCTGATTCTTCTGGCTGCTGAATTATATGGCTATGGTCATCGGCGTCTGTTGGTCGCACATATGTGCCCTGGAAGTTATCAAGGAATGCGGCTTCTAGGTCCTCCAAACAACCGATTAAATCTGTTGGCAAGCTGTTGAGCCAATGCCGAGCTGGTCCTTTAAGCTTGAGTGGGAGGTATTTGATGGCTTGTAGATCATCACCGCGGGCCATGTGGATATGGAGGAGATAGTCCTCGATCCAGACCGCAGGATCTGTGGTACCATCGTATGATTCGATGTTTACGGGTTTGAAGCCCTCGTGGATTTGATGATCCATTACTTCATCTGTGAAGCATAGTGGGTGTGCGGCGCCTCTGTATTGGGCTATATCACGACGTAGCTCATATGAGCTTTGTCTACTGTGTTCGGCCCGGCCGGGTTTGCTGTATCCGGTGTGACGGTAATCGTCCCGAATCGTTGGGCGCCCGTGTGATCTGTAGATCAATCTTGTTTGCTTTGCCTTATCCTCCAATATATCTCGCAAGTCTGGCGCGTTTTCCCGTGCCTTGCTACTTTTTGAGTGGCGTCGGGGCGTGGCTTGAGCGGAGGGCCGAGAGGCTTCTGTCATGCTGACCACGGGTGGCGGTCTGCCATGTCGTCTTGGCTGGTGACGTGGGTGCTTCCTCCTCGATCGAGGAAAGCGTCCTACGTTTGGGGTAGCTTTTGGAGGGGCGTTCAAGTTCATACTCTTCGCCGCAAGGACTTCACCATCCGCCGACTAGCAGGTCTTGGTCAGCTCTAAGCTGTTGTTGCTTTTTCTTGAGGCTGCTTGCCATGGCCATGAGCCTGCGTTTAAAAAGCTCCTGTTCGACGGGGTCCTCTGGCATGACGAATTCGTCGTCGTCGAGGTTAGCCTCGTCTTCGGAGGGGGGCGCATAATTATCGTCCTCTACCTCTCTTTCTGCCGCACTGTCGTGTGGGCTTGATTCTCCCTCCTCCTGCGCTGAGTCCTGCTGGAGGGGGTCGTCTTTGGCACTGTCCAGGGTATTATTGTCTCCCGTGCCGGAATCGCCGTTTTTACTTTGGCGGGATTTAGAGCGGTGCCTCTGACGTCGGTGCTTGGGTTGTTTCTTGGAGGGGTCATCCTCCGCCGTTCCATCGCCATTCCCATATTTTGGGATGTCCACCATGTATATGTCATATGACGAGGTGGCTTCCAGTGCCCCGTGGGCACTGGCTCTTGGTCGTCTCCGACACCGTCGTCCATACCGTCGATGTCTTCGGAGTCGAAGTCGAGCATGTCGGTTAAATCATCGACAGTGGCTACAAAGTGGGTGGTGGGTGGGTGTTGAATTTCTTCATCGTCTGAATCCCAACCTTCCTGACCATAGTTCAGCCAGGGCTCCCCTGACAAAGAGAGAGACTAATGAGTTCAGGATATCGCCAAAGGGCGAGTGCTGAAAGATGTCCGCGGCGGTGAACTCCATAACCGGCGCCCAGTCGGATTCGACTGGTAGAGGCGTGGGAGGTTCGGAGTCTAGAAAGGAGTCCGGCACCTAGGAGTCACGAGCTTCGCAAAGGACAGGGATGGTGTTCGGCTCAATCACCGTGGAGATTTCGGCTCCCGAGGCGGTGTCCAACCAACCGTCCTCGATCGGCGAAACCGGCTCCGGATTAAGGGTCGGAGCGGATCTTGAGTGCGGCCTCGAGGCGCTGTTCGTGAGCTAGATCGTACTCCATCGAGACAAAGGCGGCACGCTCAGGCTCGAATCGTCGAAGATCAAGTCTCCGCGACATCGGCCGTATAGTTCAAGCTTCCAAATCGACATGATGGCAAGGTGTAGCTTCGATCTGCTCCGGATGGCCTAAGCGAATTGGCCCGCAGTGCAAAGCCGCCGAATACGAAGATCTGTCCAGGGAGAAAAGTCTCACCCTGGACTGCGTCGTTGTTGATGATTGAAGGAGCCATCGGGCCTAAAGATGACGATGCAGAGGAACTCTCAATGAAAGCACCAATGTCGGTGTCAAAACCGGCGGATCTCGGGTAGGGGGTCCCGAACTGTGCGTCTAGGCGGATGGTAACAGGAGACAAGGGACACGATGTTTTTACCTGTGTTCGGCTCCTCTCGATGGAGGTAATACCCTACTCCTGCTTGATTGATATTGATGATATGGGTAGTACAAGAGTAGATCTACCACGAGATCAGAGAGGCTAAACCCTAGAAGCTAGCCTATGGAATGATATTTGTTCGTCCTACGGACTAAAACCCTTCGGTTTATATAGACACCAAATAGGGTTAGGGTTACACAGAGTCGGTTACAATGGTAGGAAATCTACATATCCGTATCGCCAAGCTTGCCTTCCACGCCAAGGAAAGTCCTATCCGGACACGGGACGAAGTCTTCAATCTTGTATCTTCATAGTCCAGGAGTCCGGCCAAAGATGATAGTTCGGCTATCCGGACACCCCCTAGTCCAGGACTCCCTCAGTTGGCTATAAGAGTATTTTTTACTTCTCTCTATCTCTTTCTTCGTTGTATTTATTGCATTTGCCAAGGAGTGACCTCTTCCAATGAAATGGTGCTTAGATGAGGTGCTAAGGGCATTAAATGGATTAGCAACTCAAGTCCCAAATGAATAGGTGCTTAGTTTTTTGTTGCTAAGTTTGCTTCATTTAATTAGCTATAGACTCAAAATTTTCTTTTCACCAAGGTACACACGCTTAGCATCGTTTCTTGCTGGGGTCTCCAAACTAGTCTCTCTCTTCTTAATTAACTTGCCACATCAGACTCTATGCCTATGTAGCAGGCTTAGCACCTGTACGAGAAGTACAATAGTGGGCTATAAGCCCGCTTACATGGCATTTTTGCATATGTGGAGGAAAGAGGCAAGGAAAAAGTGGAGGAGTGGCCTCTCATGCAAGAGCCAGCCTCTACATGGTGGAGCATTGGGAGAGGCACTTGTATACCATGGAGGTGGTCAGGAATCGGGAGACTCATGCCGGTCGTTGCGTCGCAGTTAAAATGATTGTAGCAAGTCAAATCACGGGGCCCCACCTGTCCAGCAGTAGCTCGTTGTCAAATCACACAACCCTACGTTTGCAGCAGCCTACTCCCTCATCTTCTCGTGTCTTTGTCAAACCGACTAGGCAGAATCGCTTTCCCATCACAAGGAAAAGCCCCGCCCTCAACTTTTAAATAGTACAGTATACTAATTTTGTATCCATGGATTGCGCCATGGAGCAAAGTCTCAAGAAAAGGGTGGTACACATGTACGGAGCATACAACACGCCCGTCGCGTTCGCGTCGCACCCTAGACGGTCGGTCGGTGTAGCACGCCGCTCTCGAATGGAACATGCGTCATATTGCACTTGCACACACATGTGGGACCGCAATTGAGAACCGACCATATGCACACTCCCCGGCCCCGCAAGTTGGGTGAGTTAATAGAAGAGAGAGACGAGCGATAGTAGAGTACTAGAGAATTGTTGTACAGATGTTGGTGCCTGGACGATCCCTGCATGACACGGAAGATCAGTTCGTCCATGCATGTGACCAGACTCCAGCAGACACGCCTGGATTGGCTATCGTCTACATATCGTGCAGGTTGTGTTGTACAGGGCTGTAGTTCTGATGAGAAATAAAAACAAAGGTTTCTTGTCATCTCGGAATATTAGGTGTCATGTGCTTCGGATCACTGCGAGGGTTAAACAGCGACAGTTGAGTTCGTCCAAGGCGCTGGTCATTGGGGGCACATGCACGAAGACTAGTCGGCTGCCATCTAGGTCAAGCCGGCTATGTTAATTACGACATCTATCGATGGACCCCTTTTCTACGAGTTTATCTTTAATTTGAGCTTTGATCCTCATCTAGTTTGTCCGTCAGGATTCGTGTTGTCTCCTTTGCGCAGTGAGGTTACGGTTTCTTGTCATGTGCCATTTTTTCGTGGTATATGTTATAATCCGGTGCTTCAGATCAAAATGACTACAATTGCACCTCCGGGGCACGTGCATGAAGACTTCTCGACAGTCATTGACAAGGTCAAGCCAGCTCCGGTAGACAAAAGAAAACTAGTACTCGACTATATAGGCAGGAGCCTTCGTGCTTACTTTCTAGTGTTGCTCTCTTCACACTATCTCGTTCTCTCCAGATCTAAACACGACAACGATGGCCACACACTCTCTCTCTGCTCACTTCTGGTCACAGATCCAACCGGATCCTCTCTGTCGGGGAAGGTGAGAAGGTGCAATATTCACGCGGTCGTCCTCGGCGACGGCTCTTACCACTGTCTGCACGTCCCAATCAGCGTGCCTTGCCGTTCTCTCCCAAGCACCGTTGGCTAAGGAGGGCCTCCGACCCCTTCTTCCTCGCTACCATAGTGTTGGCAGATCCGGCCTTCCGCCGCCCACCTAGCAACATCCTGGTGACCCTCAGGTATAACTTCCTTCGAAACCGGCCTTGCTATTGACGTCGCTGCATTTGTATCTTTTACTATTTCTCAGGCCCCCTCGTAGATAGGATCAATCGGCTGTTCGAAAGCCACCTAAATTTTTACTGTTAAGAGGTAAAACTAGTTCATGCACTCGAATCTAGTACTACTTGGTTCAAACAAGGAAGAACGGGGGGTGGGGGGAAGATTTGTTACCTGAATCTAGGACTTGGTTGAAAGAGGAAATAATGTGGGCGAAAAGTAGCAGAGACTAGCTATCCAACTGGTCTCTAGGTCTAATAGGGAAATAAAGGGAAACACAGTACAAACTCAATATAAACCCGCTCTATTGGTTGAAAAAGGAAAGAAAGTGGGGACTGGGGACAAGTCAATGTAGTAAGTCGAGCACTAGATTTGCTAGCCTCACACAGTATAAGGTGGCTATACCGAACAAAAATGGTACCAACCCAGATATCCTATTCTGATGTTTGTTGCCCCGAGCGACTCTTATGTAATGCCACTGGTAAAAAGTAGCAGCGCACTGTTAAAAGTAAGGACATGTTAAACCAATGTTGTTTTCAATGTAATGCCTCCAGTAATATGAATCATTGGCAATTTTTTCATGTCCTGCTAAATTTCCCATTAAGATAAGTAGCTTCTTTTCGTCAGAAATGCAACTGTCCTGGTCCACGTATTCTCCCGTGCCCAAATACCAACTCTGTAGGAGTTGTTAATGTAATGTTGCTGGTAAAATGAAGCAATGGCACCATTAAAGTAATGTCGTATTTAACGGTTGTCATAGTAAATCCTAATGCCCACACTAATATCTAGCAATGATGCTGCTTTAGAAATGGCTACTGTCCTTGTAGGATTGCCATTCAGATAAGGACTATGCTTATTTTCATTTGATGTATGTTTCATCACTTGTTAGTCACCCTCCTTTCCACCTTCTTTGTGCAAACAGAGATATACATTTCACGCTTGATTTTAGTTGAACTGCACAAATGATATCCAAATTATAGTTGAACATTCCAGGACCTTCACAACCAACCTTGATGTGGCTCAATTTTATTGCAACTAATGAAGAAGAAGTTCTATGAGTTTTGTTTTCTGATGGAAATGGAACCGGGGCTGGACCACTTTTCTTAAAAAAATGAAGAAGTTGCTAGCTCATCGGACATTGCTTCATTTTAGGTGAACTGCACCAAAAGGTCCATGAATTGAATCATCCATGTTGGTGACTGGTGTCATCCCTTCTATGATGGCGTTGACTCTAGATATGGTTCCCATCATGAGGTATGTTCCCTTTTGGTCTGACCATTTGCCAAAGATCCTGCATGTTGAGTCTGCTCTTGTGCTACTGTTTTGGCACTGCCATGATAAAACAGTAATGTTATTATTTTGCACCTTAATCTAGTGGCACTATTAATTTGAGGCAGTGTTTCAGCACCGCTAGTGCCACTGATTTTTTTTATATTGCGAAAGAGGGGGTTTCCTCTGATTTCATTAAAGAAACCCAACCATAGAGAACAATTGTCGGACAACATCTCAGTGTAAACGGGAAGTTATGAAATGACTACTAGAACGGACTGAGTACTAGCAGGAGACAAGTTCGCCACATATGCTATGCAGGTAGTGGCACGCAACAGGAGCTCGACCAAGTTTGGATTACAACCGAAATGCAACCACAGAAACATCAGGGGGAAGATAGGTGCTGAAAGAGGCAACTTCAGCATCCCAGTCTAAGCACCCTCGGCCTCCATCCTTGCGACGGATGGTACACCTTGTTTGCCACCAGCTCGACCCTAGTGCCATTGGTAAAATGAAGTAATAATACAGTTAAAATAGAGCGAGTGTCCTCTCTATCATTTCATTTCCAATGTAGATAAAGAAAGTGCTTCTCTTTGTTAGTATATCTTTCATCAACTAGTCCCATTGTTAATATTTAAGCGTTTCTGCAAACTGGGGTTCTTAATTTTAGTTGATCTGCACAAAAATAGAGATTGGAATGTCTCAAGGCCCCTCCTTGTACTACCATTGTACACTGATGTTCATCACTGGCAGAATGTGTATCGGGGAGACTTGGGTCGATTTCCAGTATGAGGCATACCGTATGAGGCGTCGCAGGGCCCATCTCGCCCTCGCAGCATGGCATACTATGATGCTATCGCAATATTTTCTTCTATGTATTAGTGTATGTTTCATCAACTAGTGCGACTATAATGTAATCACACTTTTTCATTATCTGTGCAAAGAGGGTTATTCAGCTACATTTTGGTGGAACTGCACAAATGTACGGATGGAACCGGCATATATGCAGAGTGCGAGGTGTGCCAAGTAAAAATTGCCGACACCAACCATGCTCCATGCACGCATTGGCATCCACCACCACAAGTGGGATGTGTTGCACTCTCTGTGGACGGATCTTTCTCGGCAGCAAATCCTCTAACCAAATGCTAGTAGCTTCACTACAAAAAAAGACACATCCGTGACATTTTGGGACGAACGAATTTTTTTCTGTCATACATATGACACTTCTATGACGATAATTGTGACAAAACTCGGTATCATCATAGATGTGGGGGGGGGGGGTTGGATGAACAGTGAGTGGTGGCGTTGCCTCTGGATGAACATGACCCCGTGGTGTGGTGGAGGGCTGGATGAACAGTAGACGGTGGAGGGGTGCCCGTGGAGGGGTGGTTGAACAAGACCCTGTGGTGTGGAGGGCTGGATGAACAGTAGACGGTGGAGGGGTGGTTGAACAGTAGCTGGTGGAGTAGCGCACGGTGGAGGTTGGATGAACAGGAGCCCGTGGAGGCTAGAGGAGGTCGACGTTAGCCCGTGGAGGCTGGAGGAGGTCGACGGTGGAGATGAACAGTATTCCGTGGAGTCCTGTTTTGCGGTACGCCACACCCCTCCCGATCGACAGGACCCCCGTTTCGACCGTAGGTGGTCCGTTTCGTCCATTTTGCGGTACGCCACACCCCTCCCGATCAACATGACCCCCGTTTCGACCGTCGGAGGTCCGTTTCCTCCGTTTTGCGGTACACCACACCCCTTCCGATCAAGAGGACCCTGTTCCGAACGTAGGAGGTCCGTTTCCTCCGTTGTGCGGTACGCCAGGCCTCGTTTCCATCGCCTGTTCCGTCCAAGCCCTCCCAATGAACATGACCACGCATTCCGTTCCGACCCAGCCGGTTGGCTCCCCATGAACACGAAGACGACGCTGTTTCTCCGTTTCGACCCAGCCATGTACGTATGCGCGAGTAGGCGTTCGAGACCCTGCCCGTATGTACGTACGTGGCCGTATTTTCTTTCCTGCACCCTCGTCGCTGTACGTACGTGTACATGCTACGTGCGCTCCTCTACTATGACACGTGCGCGCCCCTACAATGACAAGTATGTACATACACATTCGCGACCAGAATGACAACACTACGTACACTTCGACCAGGTGGGTCCCGACTGTCAGGCACTTCCTTGCATGCGAAAATGTAGCTGGTGGGTCCCAACAGTCAGGGGGCGAATCGTTTTTTTCGGACGCACTTCCTTGCATGCGAAGATGTAGCTGGTGGGTCCCAGCAGTCAGGGGGGCGAATCATTTTTTTTCAGACGCACTTCCTTGTGTGCGAAGATGTAGCTGGTGGGTCCCAGCAGTCAGCGGGGTGAATCATTTTTTTGCCCGGACGCACGTCCTTGCGTGCGAAGATGTAGCTGGTGGGTCCCAGCAGTCAGGGTGGCGAATCGTTTTTCGCGAAATACGGTGGCCCGTCCGGTGGGTCCCCGCTGTCTGGTGGAGGAATAATTATTTTGCACGTAATAAGGAGGCACTTCCTTGCTGCGGCCGTGGACCCAGCTGTCAGCCTCTCCACGTCTGATCCACGTCCGATGGAAGCCGTTCCTTGACCATATTGACCACGCCGCGCCGAGAGCACCAGGCGGTGGGCGATGGCGAGGCCTAGGAAGGGACGACGCGAGTCGGGAACACGCGGCAGTGGATGCCCACGCGTAGAGGAGTACGAGGGTCCACTGGTTCGCTGCGGTGTGAGGCTGCCATCGTCACAGAATAACAGGGGGTGTGGGTGAGTAGAGGGATGGCCTGGCCAGTGGTGGGAGTTGTAGGGGGCGGTGAGGCCTCCGCCGCATCGCAGCCGTCCACGGGAGGCAGGAGCACGAGGCACGACCGGCGCTGGTTTCGGCGGCTGGAGCAAGAAGACCAGAGGTTGAAGAAGCACTACAGTCGTTGGATGGACATCGTACGGTCACTGGAGCTAGAATCATGCATATTGACTAAGTTGACAAAGCCCTCCGTCCCCGTCAACTTAGTAGGCCCACAAGTCAGCATGCCACTATACTTGGTCCCAGCTAACAGGCGGAGTATTCATTTTTTTGTGCGTAATAAGGAGGCATTTCCTTGCGTGCAAAGATATAGCTGGTGGGTCCGAGCTGTCGGGCCGGTAACGTTTTTCGCGAAATCTGAGGCCCTTTCGGTGGGTCCCTCGATGTCGATGGAGGAATCGTTATTTTGCGGCGTAATAAGGAGGCATTTCCTTCACGTGCGCCGTGGACCCAAATTGTCGGCCTCTCCATGTACAGTCCACTTCAGATGCATGTCGGTCGTTGACCACGTTGACCAGGCCGCGCCGAGAGCACCAGGGGCGGTGGACGACGGCGAGGCCTAGGAAGGGAACGACACAAAGGCAGGGAAGACTCGGCAGTTGTTTCCCACGTGGAGGGGAGGGTTTACTGGTTCGTCTGCTGTCGCCGGAGAATAACAGCAGGTGTGGGTGAGTAGAGGGATGGCTAGGCCAGCGATGGGAGTATGGTGGGGCGGTGAGGCCTGCGTGGTAGCAGAGCCGGCCGCGGGGAGGAGGGAGCAGGCAGTCCCGCCGGCGCTTGTTTGAGCGGCTGGAGCAGGAAGAGCAGAGATTGAAGAAGCACGACGGGTAGCAGAGCCGGCCGCGGGGAGGAGGGAGCAGGCAGTCTTGCCGGCGCTTGTTTGAGCGGCTGGAGCAGGAAGAGCAGAGATTGAAGAAGCACGACGGAGTAGCAGAGCGGCCTTGGGAGGAGGGAGCAGGCAGTCTTGCCGGGCGCTTGTTTGAGCGGCCGAGCAGAAGAGCGAGATTGAAGAAGACGACGGCCGTTGGATGGCCATCCAACGATCCTTTGCTTGTCGTCAACCTTTTTTTAGGAAAGCCTCAAATCTGTGGAAAACAGCATACATCCCATCTGCCATTATTTCTAATAATTTACAGCCCATTTGCTAATTCTTAAGGTTTTTTGGAGCCCATATTATTTTTGTTAGCATTACATCCCATATTGTGGCCACGGTTAAAAAATTATACGAAATTTTGCATATTTCGGTGCAGTCCGAACTGTTTTTAATCCCGAAATTTCGACTCACATTCAAACTGATTTTAAAAATAAATGTATATCAATATAAAATCCAACAAATTCTCCACGCATAAAAATTAATGTAATTTAAAATCTTGAAATAAAAGATATTTGGAACTAATTGCCGGTTTGATGTGTTTTAAAATGTACAGCCCATTTCTCATTACTGATGGGCCATTTTCTCGGCCAGCCGAATGAAAGCTCTCCTCGTCTTGAAAGATTTGCAGCCCAACAGGCCTGACAAAGCGACTTACTTGGCAAATCACAAAAAAACTGGGCTGTGGCCGTGGACCCAGCTGTCAGCCTCTCCACGTACAGTACTCTTCCGATGAAAGTCGTTCCTTGACCACGTTGACCACGCCGCGCGGAGAGCACCACGGCGGTGGACGACGGCGAGGCCTAGGAAGGGGACGACGTGGAGCCGGGGAAGACGCGGTAGTGGAAGACCGCGCGGAGAGGAGTATGAGGGTTCACTGGTTGGGCTGCGGTGTGAGGCAGCCGTCGCCGCAGGGCTTGGCCAGCGATGGGAATAGTACGGGGCGGTGAGGCCTCCGCGACAGCACAGCCGGCCACGGGAGGCAGGAGCATGAGGCACGACCGGCGCTTGTTTGGGCGGCTGGAGCAAGAAGACGAGAGGTTGAAGAAGCACTACGGCCGTTGGATGGACATCGTACGGTCACTGGAGCTACAATCGTTCATATTGACTAAGTTGACAAAACCCAACGTCCCCGTCAACTTAGTAGGCCCACAAGTCAACCTCCCACCAAGGTGGGTCCCAGCTAGCAGGGGAGTATTCATTTTTTTGTGCGTAATAAGGAGGCACTTCCGGTGGGTCCAAGCTGACAGTGGGGGGAACATTTTTTTCACGAAATACGGTGGCCCGTCAGGTGGGTCCCAGCAGTCAGGGGGCAAATGTTTTTTTCGCAAAATATGGGGGCCCGTCCAGTGGGTCCCTCATTGCCGATTGGAGGAATCATTATTTTCCGCATAATAAGGAGGCACTTACTTGCTGTCAGTGGACCCATGTGAGACTCTCCACGTCAAGATACTTCCGATGGAAGTCGTGCCTTGACCACGTTGACCTCACCGCATTACATTGCATGCATGCGTCCATGGGCGTGGTGCGTCCCATCGACCTCTCACGTCTGATCATCTGCCGATGACTCTCGGTTGTTGACCACGTTGACCACACCGTGCCGAAAGCGCACCTGCATCGAACGACCCGGAGATGGGGAAGACGGGCTGTGGAGTCGCAGATGGAGAGGAGTGGAAACTTCAATGGTTCGGTGCGTGGCAGCACAGCCATGTGCTGCCCATGGGAGACAGGAGCAAGAATGAGGTTGAAGAAGGAGCATGGCTGTTGGATTAACATCCAACGGTCCAGCTGCTAGAATCATTTGTTGATTAAGTTGACAAAGCCGCGCGTACCGCCCACTTAGTAGGCCCACAAGTCGGCCACCAAATTTACGGGTCCCAACTGTCAACGGGATGAATAATTTTTTCGCAAAACAAGGAGGCACTTCCTTCCGTGCGAAGATACAGCCGGCGGGTCCCAGCTGTCAGGTGGAGGAAACATTTTTTTCAGCTTAATAAGGAGGAACTTTCCTTGCGTGCGACCATGGACCTCGTGGGTCCCAGCCGTCAGGCTCTCCACGTACAGTCCTCTTCCGATGACTCCCGTTTGTTGACCATGCCGCACCGAACACAGCGAGGCGGTGGACGAGGGCGAGGCCCCGGATGGGAATGACTCGGCGATGGGAAAACGCGGCAGTGGAGTCGCAGATTGAGAGGAGGAGAAGGGTTATAACTGGTTCTGTTGCGGTGTGGGGCTGTAGTATGTGGAGAATAACAGGAGGTGTCGAGGCGTGGAGGGATAGCCCAGCCGGCGGTGGGGTAGCGCTTCGCAGCGATGCGTGCTAAGTAGAGCCGCTAGCCGCCGGAGGCCGGACCAGGCGGTCCCGGCAACGCTGGAGGAATAAGACGGGAGATTGAAGGTGCATGCCAGCCGTTGGATATAAATCCAATGGTTGTGGATGACACAATCATTTGTTGACCAAGTTGACAACGCCTCGTGAGGCTTCGACCTATTGGCCCACATGTCACCGCAAAATGTGGCATATATTTAACCCATGTTTTCTAGAATGTACAGTCCATTTGCTGGGCTGGGTGAACAAATAATTTCACGTCAATCGGGCCCATTTATATTTTCTAAGAAATCCCAGCCCATTTGCACTTCCTTGAAATACACGTATTAGGTGGGCTCGTTATATATATAATGTTATGTTAGAAGGAGCAATTAATATCAAAGAATAAACCGGAGAGGCACATTATATATATATAATTAAGAAATTAGCGAGTTATTGCTCAAAATAAAAATGAGCGCGTTATTATTAAATTGGTCCTTAAAATCTTTGCAAGCTTTTGTACACAATCACCAGGATTTTCCATGCATGTGAGTCAAAAACAACCAGGATTTTCCGTTAAACATTTACTTTTATAAGTTAATAACACGTGGGATGTTTTTATAATGTATATATAAGTCTATAAAATATAAGATAATAGTAATAATTTAAATATATATAATGTGGTTAGAAGGGAAAACATAAATTGGACACAGCATTACTTTTATAAGAGACCTGCGTTTTATACCCCACAAGAGGGCATACTAACAAGTTCACACACAAATACAACAGAAAAGGTAAACATTTATATCAAACTCAGGTTCACAGGACACGTTCATATTCATAGCCAACATTCACTATAAAGAACTCAAAAGATTCATATATACACAAGCTTAGCATATCTATGCATCCAAATGATTGATAGATCACACGACAATAATCATACATAATTCACAAAAAGATTCAGATATACGCATGTACAGTATGTTTATGCATCCAAATGATTGAGATCACAGCCAATATGATCCATGGACGAACTTTAATTACCTAGGGTACAGACTGGTAAATGGTTTTCAATCGAAGGTACTTCTTGCTAAAATTAGTTCTTGTACGAGTAAACTTTCGAGTACATAAGAGGCAGCACAAACAATCTGAACTTTGCTTGTAGGTTTATCCTCAAATAGTGGCCTCGTGCCGAGGGAGGTTTGAGCAACTTGGCCACTACTTTCATCCAACTAGTTTATCGCTCATCTTGGTCCTGTATCTCGCCAAAATTCTACATTGCGCATTTAGTAAGGAGGCGGTTGAGAAAATGAACCACCCAAATTTTTTGTGCAGTTCAACCGAAATGGAGCATCCTTGGCGTGCAGGTGATTAAGTGTCGATGAATATACGCGTCAACCAACTTGTCTGGAATCTTTAGACTCCATGCCATATAGTTCGCTACCATATGTGCTGATAACCAAAAGGCACAAGTTGGGACCAAAGACTGGACTGCATTTTTCTGGGCTATGAACCAAGCAATATTTTTGGCGTTCACTCTCCTAATACTTGGAGTTTGACAATTGGTTGACGCCGGTTGATACTCGAATGAATATAGGCACTTCTTGTCAACACCGATGCTTGTCTGAGTGAACTTTGGAGTACATAGCAGCAGCATAAGTACCTGTCCATCTGATCATTTTGTGCATTTCTACTGAAATCACCCGATGTAATGATTTGCCTCCGAGTTCAGGCTCCAAATTACTCCTTTATGAAATCGGCAAAAAGTAGCACAATACCAAATTACCAATACATATGACAGGCACAATAATCAGGATAAAGACCAGTACCAACCTGTGTGAGGTAGCATATCAATTACTATTTCCTTTTACTGGAAGCCGAGATAAGCCAAGCGACTGATAGCAAAGCAAGAAAGCAAGCGGAGATTAGCGACTGACAGGAAAGGACGAAAGCTGTCGAGGCAATGAAGCACCCAAAGTTTTAGTGCAGTTCCACCAAAATCGAGCATCCCTGTTGGCACATATATTGAGAGAGTGAGATTACTGTAATAGTGGGACTAGTTGATGAAACATACACTAAGAAATAGAAGCACCCTCATTATCTTAATGGGTAAAGTTAGCAACATAGTAGTCTTGCTTAAAGAGAGGTATTAGTTTATTTAATCAGTGCCAATTGGCTCAACTCAACACTCAAAGCATTGCCATTTATCATAGGTTGCAAAACTTAAAAGTGCAAAGATAAAGGAGTTTCTCATGTCAGTAGCACGATACAAATAGAGATGACAGCAAACTAATATGGATGAAGGCCTTAGGCCCGTACCAACCTGAGAAAAGAAGCTTATTCATGTAGTCCCATAAGATATGATAAAGCACTCACTGGAATCACACAATAGTATATATTTTTGTGCACTTCAAATGTATGGTTGAAATCACTCTTGTTTACCAGTGCTGAGATTATATCGAAAGATTATCAAGAACTTCCAGCAGAGTTAAAGCACTGGCTGGGATACAATTCATTGTATTGTCTTGTGTAGTTCCACTAAAATGTATGATTGGCACAACATGATCCCTGTTTGCACAAGTAGGAACAAGGTGAAACCTTCATTAGCTTAGTGAGAAAGGATAAGAAGACATTAGCATATTACTCAAACAGTAGCATCAAATTCATGATGGAAAATACGCAAAACATTGCCTAATTGAACCAATGGCAATAAATTGACATGCAAAACAATAGCAATATTATGTCATGACACTAATAATATTCCCTCCCTGCTCCACCACATGATTCACCTACATAGACAAACATTCACACATACATGATTCAGCATAGGGCCTACTAAAGATTTGTTTAACTCCAACATGAAAATTAGGCACTAATAAATTAGTGGTACTTAATTACTCCTAATTAATTAAGTGAGACAGTAGAAGTGGAAGGGCTCCCTGGAGGATGGTCTCAAATGTAAGGTAGGCGTTGCCGGAGCCCTTGAATGGCCTCGACTGAGGCCTCTGGCTTCAGCAAGATCGCCTTGGCACTGTTTATTATTATTCTTATTCTTCTTCTTCCTCTTCATGCTCTGTTTCTCTTTCTCCTCACCAGTTGGTGAAACCAAGTACATGATTGGCCTTCTAATTCAGAATTGGTTTTGTCAGTGAGGGAGTACAAGTGTACTAGTAAAAAACAGCATTATTTTCTCATGGCAGCAGGAAAATAGAGATGAACACATGCATTAAATATCATTCTTACCTAAAGGAAGGTTATGGCGCCAATATGGATGATGAGGATAGGAACACAGATCTCCCTTTGTGCAGTTCCACCAAAATGAACCAACTGTTCCATTCTGACATTCCAGTTAAACAGCACACACTTCTTTTAAGAAGAGTTTTGTGCAGTGCACCAAAAGGTCACAACAGCAACCAGGTGAATTGGATATCCCTGTTTGCACAAAAAGGCACAGAGGAAACAGTCAGAGTCTCAAACAACTACAGGCAAAAACATTTGGCTAAACTTGTCAGAGTCTCAAAGCGATTCTGAGCAAAAAACAGTGGCATGGCTTCATTTTTACCAGGGACATTATATTAAGAACAACTAAGGCTGCGTTCGGTTCATAGGTTTGGTGCAGGATTTTCGTAGGAACACAATTCCTACGGTATCCTTTCACTTCCAACCGTTTGTAACACGGGAAAGGTGAATAGTGTTTCATAGGAAAGCTGGTCTGGTAGTACTGATTCCATAGGATTAGAAACATCCACGCGATGCTCAATTTTTGCGCGGAAGCCTGAGGCAGGCGCTCGCTTGTAACATCCCAAAATTCTAAATTTTGGAATGTTAATATAATTAATTGAATTGTTTGTTTGTTTGCTTGAGTGAATTAAACTTGAGTGAAATTTGAACCTTTTCAAAAACTTTTGAATGAGAGGGAATAAAATGACTTTCCCCTTCTCCGGTAAATTCAAATTCATCCTATTAAAATCAATGAGAGAAGATGACATGACTTCTTCAACTATAAAGAACTTGAACGGAGTTTTGCAATTTAATTCTTTCAAATATTTGCACTTGCTTCTCTATTTTTCTTCCCCGAGAAATACCCTGAAAAATAAATTCTTGCAAGCAAGAAAGAGCGGAGGAAAATGACCCTCCAAAATCAGGGGCATTTTTGAAAATATTTGAGCCAAGAAAAACCAAAGTTTTTATTTAAAAATTATTTGCAAAAAGAAATAAAGCCTTTAGGGATTTTCTGAAAAACATTTTTTTCAGTTTTTATTTTGGCCGTGGAATGCTCATCATCTACATTTTATTTTTCTGATAATTTTAGTATATAAAAACTCTTTATTCCGAATTGATTTGATTTCCTTTTTATTGTTTTAGTTTCCTAATTTTAAAAATAGGAATGGAATCGTTTTATTAGGAAAAACCTGCTGGCCCATTAAGCACTTTCCTATTCTAGCCCAACAAGAGATCATCTGCTTCCTCTGTTTCCTCTCACGTTCTGAAGCTTTCCATATCCATGGAGACAGAAAACTCCACCTTCCCGATCTCCCTCGTCTTTCCATCCCAGCGCCTCCCGAGACCGCCTATAAAACCCCTCCCTCTCCTCGTTCCATTTTTCCCATCACCACGCCCCCTCCCTGCCCGTAGCCTCCTCGCCACCGTCCTCCATTTCCTGCCTAGAAACGCTCACCAGGAGCTCTCCTGGAACCTCCCCATCGCCCAGCGCCACCTCCCCAAGCGCCGACCCCCTCCTCCGCCACCCCCACCCTCGCCGGCGACCTCGCCCCCTCGCCGGAGCAGCCCTCCACATCGCCATCTCCTTCCTGCCATCTCTGCCTCACGTACAGGTAACTCCCTTGTTGTTTTTTTCGTTTTCAGATTTATTTCCGTAACAGATTTAGTTCCGTTCTTGTTTAGCTTATAACTTTTGATCTAGAAGTCCAATGATGCTGATTCTTTTGCGTTAGATCACAATTTTCTTGTAGTTTCCAAAAATATATAATTTGTCTATGTTTGGATTTATAAAAATTGAGTTAGATCAGATTTGAATTAAAGTTTGTTTAGCTTATTCCGGGAGTTTAAAAATAGATTTTTATTTGATTCTTTTTTCTACTGATCACTAGTGATCATATTTACCAGTGGTAAAAAGTTCAAAATTGTTTGAGTACTTTAGCTTATTGTTTCATGTAAAACAAATTCTGTTTTAGTTCTATTCAATAATAGCTACTTCTTTTCTATAGTTGTTTTTAAATTATTTTATTTTATATTTCAGAAAGTTTATGTTTGGTTTCTATTAGTTAAACAGTAGGTGTTCAACAAGTTTTTATATTTATTTTTATTTTGTTATCATGAAATCAATTCAAGTTCGCTAATAACTTGCAATGGATTTCTCTACTGTTTTAACTCCCAATTGAAAATACTTTCAAAATAGCTTTATGAAAAAAATACTTTATATTTTTGTCTTAACTAAATTTATATTTTATTCTCTGTTATTTTAGTGTTTTATTTTCCGTTAGACAAAACTATTTTTGTGAATGTTGTAGAAGAAGACTCCCTAGTTTTATTTGAAGTTCCTTCGGATTCTTATTCGCTCTCTCCTTTGTTTTCATTGTTAGTGTGAGTGCTTATGTGAATGATATGTTTGTTATATAGATTTCATCAGAGAGTGACGAGTAGTCTATCAAGTTATTTCTTGAGAACGATAATTCTTCTTCGTCAACATCACCAGGCAAGTTCACTTTGATCATTGCTTTCATACCTATGTTTTTATTGCATTTAGTGGCATCCTTGCAACCACCCCTCAGTAGTGTTATTGAATCCTTGTAGTTGAGTAGTATGCATGAGGTAGGAACCCATCACCCTGTTACCAAGCCCGAGACGTTATTTATTTTAATGCTACGCTATAGTAGACGGGGTTGGTATGAGTGCACGAGGAGTGGTGTGAGAATGAAGGATCTACGTCAATGACGACAACACCATGATGAAAGCTGCAAGGACTGCATCTTCAAGGCCTCAAGACTTCAAGACTCGAGACAAGAATTCAATACACACTCACTGGGTGAAGGACGGTTGACGGAACCCCGGAGAAACCAGTGGTTGGCCGGGATGCATGGAGAAGCGCCATGACATCTTATGGAAAGCTTCACCTGCACCCAAAGAGACGGAAGAATACTTCATGCCCGGAAGCTTACCTGTGCAACCGCAAGTCATTATGGGCTCGCTTGGTTGACCTTAGTTGTGACTCTGGCTGGGGACGGTACTAGCAGATGTAGAACTACGGTAGGATGGGTTGAGTACCGGACAGCGGTCGGAGGAACTCTTTGGAAGACCATGTTTCGTCATCTTGTTCTCAAACACCACGAAGTGCGAGAATGTAAAGAGAGGGATCGAATCTTGCGGGTAAAGTGTACAAACCTCTGCAGAGGGTTATAACCTAATCGATTAGCCGTGTCCCCGATTCACGGACAATTTGAGCCTCTGGACTTGGATCTATCTCGGAACTCTCAACACCGGATTGATAACTTAATTGTGGGCAACTTATGATGATTTTGGGCTATGAGACATCGGTTGGCGGAACCATGTCATGACAGAAACTCCATAGTACAGACTTCATTCTATTCTTTTGATGTAGGTAAAATAAAATCAGCTTTTATGCAAACAAAACTCGAATCTGAGCCACAAAGCCAAATTGCATATAGTATAGTTTTACCATCTGTTTTCTCATGTTGTGATCTTGCGGTACATTCAATGTAATCGACCTACACACGGCTGCAACGTATCATGTTGCAGATATTTCCTCGACGAGTAAGAGTTACGATACAGGTTACGGTCTACACTCAACCTGCCGATGGCGTTGATGGGACTCCACACCCGTTTGATTGTTTCCGCTGAGTATTATGAGGTATATATCAGTTTTACATTATTTATACATGTGATTGCACTTTGATATATACATTGATGTACTGTGTGTGCCGAGATAGTGATCCGAGGATGGCATAAGAACATAGAGGCTTGACCGTGCGAGGTCGGGTCGCTACTGTAAATGGTATCGAGCACATGTTGACTGTAGGACGTGACCCTAGAAACCGGAAAAGCCCTTAGGACAGGATATCTCAAAACTTTATTTACAAAAAGACTCTTACTTCTCATCTTTTCTGAATTTATCAAATAGACCCTCTCACCTCAAATAGTTAGAATATACCCCTTATCCTTTGATCACCCGGAGGATCAACTGAAGACGCTCCAAGAAGGATTTGATATCGGAGAACTGATGACCCCTTCAGAGTAAAGAGGATTTCACCATGTATTAGAAGCTACAACAGTTGAAGACTCCGAAGATTTGAAGTTCCTGAAGAAATATTTGACCTTTAGAAGACCAAACCCCTGTTACACACTTACGTTAGATGCGACGATGTGTGAGCTGTCATTTGTTTGATGTTTTCCGACAGCCACAAAGTAAAACTTGTTTCTTCAAAAACTATTGTTTGTATTGTGTGTATATCCCTCCCCACCTCTCTCTCATCTCACCCTAAAACCCTTGAACCCCATAGATGATGAATGAAGTTGGACTGATATTCTCTGGATCAAGACTTCAGCGGAGGCGAGAGCTATGGATGCGTAACATGGAGAATCACTGGGAACAATTTGGTTTCAAGGAAGTATGAGGTCCAATACGCTCTTCAGTACTTTACAGAAAGTGCTGCAACCTGGTGGAGAATGCATCAATCCATACAAGGATTTAAAGGAGCAAGAACTTGGGAGGAATTCAAGAAGACCCTGATGAGATCACGTCTTATCCGGAAGCACAATGATACACCAAGAAGTAAACCTTGTGCCTGCAAGATTTGTGGAGAAATAGGACACACCCAGGAGGAACACAAAGATGGATGCCCTCATTGTGAGGAGAAACACCCAGCTGAGGAATGCCCAACTAGCCAGGTGACTTGCTTCCTGTGTGAAGGAACCACCCACTACCCGACTCAGTGTCACATTTACCCCACGGTGCAACAAACTATTCGAAGCGGGGAAGATGGAATGAAAGAAGCCCTCAAGGAAGACCTAGAAGAACCAGTAATGAATGAAAGTGTTGAAGATCTGGATGGAGAAGGTCTCAACAGATTTTACTCCAATGCCTGCTATTCATGTGGAGAAGAAGGACATTATTCACAGATTGCCCCAAGGGAAGAAAAGAGTATCCAGGATATTTCCCGACAGCAGAAGTGAAGTTTGACCCTCTGGAGATAGAAACTCTGATCATTATAGAGAATTCCAGGAAGAGAAAAAGAATACAACCCGAGAACAACGCAATTTTTGCAGAGAAGGACCTAAGTCATATCACTTGTTACAGTGCAAGGATTTAGGTCATTTCGCTAGTAAATGCCCGTAAAAGAAGCCAAGAATCCAAGGAGCCCGCATAATCACAAAGAAGCCCCGAGACATGTCGGAAGTCATTTGTTTTCGCTACAAGGAGGCAGGACATTATGCTATTAAATGTCCCAACAAGATGAAAGCTGAAGTTGAGTAGTTGGAATTTTGATATGGATAATAAGAGTAGTAGAAAGCAATTTCATTTTCATAAGCTCAATGAGTTGAGTTATGTAATAGATTACCCTGAGATTGTAATAGTTCATGACTCAATAAAGTTGAAATGTCACATGCTGAAAAGCTTTAAGGAGTTGTCATATTTTATCTTGGAAATTAATATTCTTGATGAACATGGAAGAAGGTTAGTTGTGATGCATAAATAGGAAATTGGAAATTGAGTTTGAAGTTTTGTTTGGATGATATGAATGTGTGCCCCAGGAGATAAGTACCTTACTCTGAGCATCATTTCTGTTTCACAAACTGCAGATGACGACACTTTACGAGTCTTTCCTTAAAGGTCCTGAAACGATCATGACCTCGACAAGTGATCATGATTACCGAAGATCCTGAAGGACATGATGAAGCATATTCACCTTGAAGGAGATGCAGTCTACAAAGGCTACCCCTTCATGCAAAAGGGAGTGGAACTTTGGTATGTGGAGGTACACCTCCACCGTTTGAAAGGAGTTTGCCCAAAGAGGATGGGGCATTACTTTTTCATCTCACGTGTGCCACAAGCAACTTTCTTCGATGCTGTTCGTGAAACAGCCATGGAAGCCATACGCCGAACCGAGAAATACTTGAAGCAAGACTCCGTTATACTCAGGAAGTCCTAAGCGAAGTGGATGCTGATATGTTGTTCACGAAGCTCTAGACCCCCAGGATGAAAAAGTAGATTGAAGATTTCAAGGCTCATGGCGCTCAATTCCAGTGGGAGTGAAGAATCCTCGAGGAGGATAAATAAATAAAGTTGGAAGTAATGTCTGACCATACCAAACCATGTGGGTGGCAGCATTTGTAACAAGTACTTTTTGGAATTTGGATTTACGAAAATGGTTAAGGATGTAATGAAAGATTGATATGAGATTAATGAGATTTTATGGATAAACTTGTGCACTTATTTTGGTCATAGTACTCTATAAAGCTACAGGATCAATGAAGAAAGAAACGTGTTATTCATGACGGCCATAGAAGGAAGCTGGACAAAATAAGTTGGAGTTTTGTTTTGATATGATGGTATGAAGAAACAGAGTACTACTGGATTTAAGGAGGTGTAACAAGAGAGTTACTCCAAGGATGGGTTAAAGCTGCACTAGTGTTGAAGTGGGCCATAACCCACAGGCCCAGGATTTTGAGAAGGAACCGTTGTAACCTCGATAAAGGAATAAATTTGGAAGAATCAGTGATCCAATCAGCATAAGTTTCAGAGGGAGATCACGCAAAAACCTGAGAGTGGTGAAATAACGATAGATGTTTGTTCAGCTTGCATAAACCATGGATTTACTCGAAACCAGTTCGAGAACAAGAGAAATTTCTGCAATGCTTGTGAGTATGCCCAAGTGTTAGAATACGTGATTCGATATTTACGTATGTGGTAATGATTCAAGCACGGGATGGATTGGCCCCTCATACCGAAGACTTCTATCATGAACTATCATATGTTGATGGAAAATCGAGAGCCTCGAAAACCTTAGAAGAGTGTCCACACGATAAGCCATAAAACCATAGAATGGTAGTGCGATGGAACCCTTTACAGCAACCGTTGCCAATCGTAGGATATACGGTGAAGTTCAACCTGCACCCGTTTTCTGCAGGAGAAAACCATAAATTGTAGACCACCATGAGTGTTTCGATAGTTGTTTAGAATGGACACAGACCCATCAGCTAAGAAGATCCAAATCTCAGACGAACTTCAACTTTGACGAACCGACCCAAGATTACGAGGAAAACTCTATACTTCTCGCGTAAGAGCCTTAATGAAGGAGCTATTGTAAGATATGTGAAGGGACATACATTTTCAGCCCTCCAGAGGAAGTATCTGAGTTTATTGGAACCATGACCTTGTTTTTTAAGCGTGGTAGCACCCTGACCTTTCTGACCAAAACATTTGCTAGAAGACCCCAACCCCTAACCTTTTTCTTGCTAGCCTCTTCGAATCTCGAGGACGAGATTCATTTTAAGTGTGGTAGGTTTGTAACATCCCAAAATTCTAAATTTTGGAATGTTAATATAATTAATTGAATTGTTTGTTTGTTTTCTTGAGTGAATTAAACTTGAGTGAAATTTGAACCTTTTCAAAAACTTTTGAATGAGAGGGAATAAAATGACTTTCCACTTCTCCGGTAAATTCAAATTCATCCTATTAAAATCAATGAGAGAAGATGACATGACTTCTTCAACTATAAAGAATTTGAACGGAGTTTTGCAATTTAATTCTTTCAAATATTTGCACTTGCTTCTCTATTTTCTTCCCGAGAAATACCCGAAAAATAAATTCTTGCAAGCAAGAAAGAGCGGAGGAAAATGACCCTCCAAAATCAGGGGCATTTTTGAAAATATTTGAGCCAAGAAAAACCAAAGTTTTTATTTAAAAATTATTTGCAAAAAGAAAAACCAAAGCCTTTATGGATTTTCTGAAAAACATTTTTTTTAAGTTTATATTTTGGCCGTGGAATAATGCTCATCATCTACATTTTATTTTTCTGATAATTTTAGTATATAAAATTCTTTATTCCGAATTGATTTGATTTCCTTTTTATTGTTTTAGTTTCCTAATTTTTAAAATAGGAATGAAATCGTTTTTATTAGGAAAAACCTGCTGGCCCATCAAGCACTTTCCTATTCTAGCCCAACAAGAGATCATCTCCTTCCTCTGTTTCCTCTCACGTTACAGAAGCTTTCCATATCCATGGAGACAGGAAACTCCACCTTCCCGATCTCCCTCGTCTTTCCATCCCAGCGCCTCCCGAGACCGCCTATAAAACCCCCTCTCTCCTCGTTCCATTTTTCCCATCACCACGCCTCCCTGCCCGTAGCCTCCTCGCCACCGTCCTTCTTTTCCTGCCTAGAAGCGCTCACCGGGAGCTCTCCTGAACCTCCCCATCGCCCAGCGCCACCTCCCCAAGCGCCGACCCTCCTCCGCCACCCCCACCCTCGGCGACCTCGCCCCCTCGCCGAGCAGCCCTCCACATCGCCGTCTCCTTCCTGCCATCTCTGCCTCACGACAGGTAACTCCTTGTTGTTTTTTTCGTTTTCAGATTTATTTCCGTAACAGATTTAGTTCCGTTCTTGTTTAGCTTATAACTTTTGATCTAGAAGTCCAATGATGCTGATTCTTTTTGCGTTAGATCACAATTTTCTTGTAGTTTCCAAAAATATATAATTTGTCTATGTTTGGATTTATAAAAATTGTGTTAGATCAGATTTGAATTAAAGCTTGTTTTGCTTATTCCGGGAGTTTAAAAATAGATTTTTATTTGATTCTTTTTTCTACTGATCACGAGTGATCATATTTACCAGTGGTAAAAAGTTCAAAATTGTTTGAGTATCTTAGCTTATTGTTTCATGTAAAACAAATTCTGTTTTAGTTCTATTCGAATAATAGCTACTTCTTTTTCTATAGTTGTTTTTAAATTATTTTATTTTATTTTTCAGAAAGTTTATGTTTGGTTTCTATTAGTTAAACAGTAGGTGTTCAACAAGTTTTTATATTTATTTTTATTTTGTTATCGTGAAATCAATTCAAGTTCGCTAATAACTTGCAATGGATTTCTCTACTGTTTTAACTCCCAATTGAAAATACTTTCAAAATAGCTTTATGAAAAAAAATCTTTATATTTTTGTCTTAACTAAATTTATATTTTATTCTCTGTTATTTTAGTGTTTTATTTTCCGTTAGACAAAACTATTTTTGTGAATGTTGTAGAAGAAGACTCCTAGTTTTATTTGAAGTTCCTTGATTCTTATTCGCTCTCTCTTTTGTTTTGATTGTTAAAAGTGCGAGTGCTTATGTGAATGATATGTTTGTTATATAGATTTCATCGAGAGTGACGAGTAGTCTATCAAGTTATTTCTTGAGAACGATAATTCTTCTTCGTCAACATCACCGAGCAAGTTCACTTTGATCATTGCTTTCATACCTATGTTTTTATTGCATTTAGTGGCATCCTTGCAACCACCCCTCGATGAGTGTTATTGAATCCTTGTAGTTGAGTAGTATGCATGAGGTAGGAACCCATCACCCTGTTACCAAGCCCGGACGATATTTATTTTAATGCTACGCTATAGTAGACGGGTTTGGTATGAGTGCTCAGGAGTGGTGTGAGAATGAAGGATCTACGTCAATGACGACAACACCATGATGAAAGCTGCAAGGACTGCATCTTCAAGGCCTCAAGACTTCAAGACTCGAGACAAGAATTCAATACACACTCTTTGGGTGAAGGGCGGTTGGCGGGCACCTGGAGAAACCAGTGGTTGGCCGGGATGCATGGAGAAGCGCCATGACATCTTGCGGAAAGCTTCACCCAGACCCAAAGAGACGGAAGAATACTTCATGCCCGGAAGCTTACCTGTGCAACCGCAAGTCATTATGGGCTCTGGCTTGGTTGACCTTAGTTGTGACTCTGGCTGGGACGGTACTAGCAGATGTAGAACTACGGTAGGATGGGTTGAGTACCGGACAGTGGTCAGAGGAACTCTTTGGAAGACCATGTTTCGGTCATCTTGTTCTCAAACACCATGAAGTGCGAGAATGTAAAGAGAGGGATCGAATCTTGCGGGTAAAGTGTACAAACCTCTGCAGAGGGTTATAACCTAATCGATTAGCCGTGTCCCGATTACGGACAATTTGAGCCTCTGGACTTGGATCTATCTCGGAACTCTCAACACCGGATTGATAACTTAATTGTGGGCAACTTATGATAATTTTGGGCTATGAGACATCGGTTGGCGGAACCATGTCATGACAGGAAACTCCATAGTACAGACTTCATTCTATTCTTTTGATGTAGGTAAAATAAAATCAGCTTTTATGCAAACAAAACTCAGAATCTGAGCCACAAAGCCAAATTGCATATAGTATAGTTTTACCATCTGTTTTCTCATGTTGTGATCTTGCGGTACATTCAATGTACTGACCTACACGGCTGCAACGTATCATGTTGCAGATATTTCCTCGACGAGTAAGAGTTACGATACAGGGTTGCGGTCTACACTCAACCTGCCGATGGCGTTGATGGGACTCCACACCCGTTTGATTGTTTCCGCTGAGTATTATGAGGTATATATCAGTTTTACGTTATTTATACATGTGATTGCACTTTGATATATACATTGATGTCTTGTGTGTGCCAAAGATACTGATCCGAGGATGGCACGAGAATACGTAGACATGACCGTCTGAGGTCGGGTCGCTACATCGCTGCCATGCATTAGACAGGTTGCTGTGCTGTCTTTGCCGGAATAAAAAAAATCAACCTATGTGTGGTACGTGAGGTGAGGACAAGAGTAGTCACTATGCAGCTGAATAAACAAATAGCATCTCATACTACCAAGCATGCTACTCTAAAAAAACAAATCTGTACATTTCGTAGTCCATCCGAACACATTCTCTTGAGAGTTTCCTCTGGTTCGTTGTTCCATAGTTTTATACCTACATTCCTTTCCTATTCCTCTATTTTCATCAAGATCTATGTTTTCTGCCCCTTTATTCCGACCGGAGCCTAAATATTTGGTATAAGGGCATGGGACAATGGGTGCACCAGCAGTACAGCACCATGTAACATGGGCATAAAGTGGTGATTCATAGTTTGTTGCCCCGAGAAACAAACATCCAAGAAACATATCTGGGTTGGTCACATTTTTGTTCACTCTAGCCACCTACTCCTTTGTGTGGATAGCAAATCTAGTCCTGGTCATACCATTGTGTACAGCGTTACCCCTATATTTCCCTTGTCGACCAAGAGACCGGTTGGTTGACCAGTCTGTACTACTTTCACCCCCTTTCCTTCCTGTTTGTACCAAGTCCGATGTACATACTAAATTCCCCCACCCCAACTTTATTTCTTATTTGAACCAAGTACTCCCTCCGTCCAGAATTACTTGTCATCAAAATGGATGTGTCTAGAACTAAAATACATCTAGATACATCCATTTCAATGACAAGTATTTTCAGACGGAGGGAGTACAAGATTCGACTCAAGTAGCTTTACCTCTAACAATAGAAGAAAAAATAGGTGACGTTGGACCATCCGATCGAGAGGGGCTGAGAGGTGAAAATGATGCACATGCAACGACGTAGCGAGCTGGGGAAGTAGAGCTAAGGCGGTTTCGAACGAAGATATACTTGAAGGTCGTCGGGATGTGGATAGGTGGGCGGCGGGAGGCCGGCTCCGCCCACAGGCAATGATGAAGGGATCGGAGGACCTCCCACGCCGGCGCTCGGCCAGAGATAATGGTGCGGCCGGCAGTGGGTCTCCTCCCTCACTGTCGACGACGGGCTAAACGTTGCCCCTCCTCCACTTCACTGGTGGAGGGGGATATGTCCGAATCTGTAACCAGCGGTGAGGATAGAAAGCCAGTGTTTTTTGAAGGGAGAAAGACAATGTTACTACCCCTATCTTGTTTAGATCTGGAGAGGATGAGGGTATGTGAATAGAGCAACCCTAGAAAGCAAGCGCGGAGGCTCCGGCCTATATATAAGTAGTGGGGTAGTTTTCCTTTTTCACTCCATCAAAACAATCGTTTAAAATTGTGTACTACTACATGCCAGGTTGCGGTTTTTTTAGTTGTTGATTGTTTTTTGAGATAGCTACCCACTTGTTCCAAGTGGTGTTACGGTGTGCCAGGTCGCACTTTGTATCGTTCAAGTCCGTACTACAAGTCACTCCACTAAATGAACAACCACCCCTCGTAAAAATTGTGAACAAGCCGACGGCTAAAATTAAGCGGAAACGTGGGTTGCCCCAACATGCATTATTATTTATATTTTCTACTCCCTCCGCTCCTAAATATAAGTCTTTTTATTAGCCACACCTAAGACAAGATTTTTTTATTAGCAGTGAACCCCACATGTCATAGACACAATAATTGTGGCAAGATTCCCTTAGGCAAGCCAAAGTGTGTCTAACAATTTGAGCAACTCAGGTTAGGCAAGTGTGGCAAGTGTGTCTAACAACATAAGACAAACATAGTCACAATCCAAACAGCCCCGTAATTTTTTGTGACATGCATGAAAATTTGGTTAGTTAAATTTATAGTCAAAATTTGGCAGGGTGAATCTAATCAAGACATGCAAGTATCAAAAGGAAAGTCACGACATGCATGCATGCGTTGTACTCCCTCCGTTTCCAAATATAAGTATTTTTAGAGATTGCAACAAGTGAGTACATACGAAGCAGAATATGTCTACTCCTACATACGAAGTAGCCCATTTGAAATGTGTAAAAAGACTTTTATCGAGTGCAGTGCTTTGATGTGTCGCGTCAACTCGTACAAGACCGAAAAATTTGATTACTACGACGCCCTCTCCCTCGTGGACTGAGCTCTGGTGCCTTAACTGCACCTGCCTTTGGCTGCATGACAGGAGGGCCAACCACCTGTTGGGCCCACCTGTCATAGACACAAAGGCAGGAGCAGTAAGTAGAAGCTTTCCCTACACGCTATCCCTCCCGCACGATGTGGACGGACATGCAGCACTGGATTCGATACTGTAGAAGTAGGAGTAGCATCATTGTTCCTCTTCTCGAAGAGGCGAAGAGCCAAGCACAACCCGAACGTGGCGATTCACGAGCGCTCAGCGTGGTCTGCGGTTCCTTGGAGCACGCATATACTAGCCAGGCTCTTGCATGAGACAAAATTGCTAGTCCCTCCTTTCCGGTTTATAGTGATCAATTAAAAAATCTCACCAATCAATGTAGATGGTGAGTGGTGGAATACAGTTTGTAGTTTTGCAAAAGCACCTAATTAATGCTCTTGTTTTCCTCAAAAAATTATGTTTATCAATGCATTAATTGCAATGCATGCATGCATAAAGTACACACATTGGTCAATTTTCTCTTAATACTTGCATGCAATGATTTAATGCACCTTGGAATCTGAAAATGTGATGGAAAACAACCAAATTGAGCCTTATAAAATGGAAAACATAAAATTTTGAGATAAGCCCTATAAACCGGAAAGGAGGGAGTCTTGTTTAATAATTAAACACCATTATCCATTGGTTGATACTCATTCTGCATAGGTCCACACGCTTAGCACCGTTTCATCCTAGGGTCACCAATGTTTATTTGCTAATTAATAGCATTGCATGCAATGAACTAGCCATTGCAAGTCATTAAAAGAATACACACCTCTCATCTCTTATTGGTTGATATGTCAAGAAACAAGAAGCAAGGTAGAAGTTAATGCACCGCGCCTAAGTGTTTTGGGACTATTTGGTTTTCGTAAGATGACTTACACACCTAGACGGAGGGAGTAGTATAGAACTGTAAACCGGAAAGGAGTATTTGCCTTTCTAGATATTTCAACAAGTGACTAGACTACACTGTGTGCAAGACCCCTCCCTTCCGGTTTATAGGGCTCAAATCTCAAATCTCATGAACCAAGGCATTTTGCGATTGGAGGAATGTATCTCGTACTTTACAAAACTACCCAAATTAAACTCATGCACTAATTACGTAGTTCTCTCGTTTTCCTCTCCGCCTTGGCCGCGGTGCACAATATTGAACACTCCCATATGACTAGCCGCTCTATCTACATCCGGGACATTTCAAAGCATCCAGGCCCGCGTGCCATCCACCAAATCACAGCGAGGTGCTACATTCGGGACTCACCTGTCACCCCGGTGTGGCCGTCATGACCCCGTCATATCACAAAACCCACATCTGTACCAGCAGTGGTAAGGTGGCCTCCAAGTTGGACTGGACGAAGCAACCATCATTTTATTGGAATGCTCGTTCAAGCCCTTTCTTCCCTTTCTTGAAGAAAACCTCACTCCAGGCTACTCAGTTATGCTGCTATATTTTCTTCTGTACCGACGAAGGAAAGGTGGGCGAATCAGTTATGCTGCTATATTTTCATTCCAATAATCTTATTTTTGCGAAGCACCGACCGATTCTCACATCCTATTCTTTTCCCGTTTTCATTGCGATTGTGGTTTCCTTTCGATTGCTTTTTGTTTGTCAGTTCATTGATGGATCCTGGAGCACTAGGCAAAGAGTTGCCGGTGGACAACCCACTGGAGACAGCGATCTCCAGGAAGTGAGAACCGACCAACGAGTTGACCATGTTGGCGGGCCAACCCATGGAGACGAAGAACTCCAAGAAACAAGCACTGGCCAAAGAGTTGAGGACGTTGGCGAACGAACTCCTCAAAGAAAGTTGGAAGAACAGCAAGGGCCCCACCGTGCCGACCCCAGGAACTCTGATTGCCACCTATGTGAGGCTCAAGACCGAGTTTGAGGAGATAGTCACCGTTGAGAAGTAGTATTCCCCTGGCAAGGTGATGACCCCCATCGAGGACGAGGAGATGGCCCCCGGAGGGATGAGATCCCCCGGTGAGCTGCACAAGGTAAAAAATAATGGCTTATTACCATAGTTGTGGTTTTTGATTATTTGCAATGTGCTTGCTAATATGTTAGGGTTGTGCAGGTGCAGGTGGTTGTCCTTGATGATTCCGATGTCGTGGCCCGTCCTGTTGGCATCGCCCCGGAGATCGATTCCGATGTCGTTGTCCATCCTGTTGACATCTCCCCAGAGATCGATTCTGATGTCGCGGCCAGTCATGTGGACATCGCCCTAGAAATCGATTCCCATGCCGCTGTCCGTGATGTGGTCATTGCCCGAGAGATCGATGACAAGAAATAGTTGGTCGCGCTAATCCTTCAGGGTAGTTTGCATTGCCCTGTGTTTAATTACCAGAACGATGCGTGTTATCAAACCATCTTAGGGCTAGTGCACTGTCTTGTGTGGGCGGATCTTGCTACTTTTGTTTGATAGTGAATCATGCGAACCCTCTCCGAGTTATGGAAACAGATGTATCCTCACCAGCTTTTGATGTAATATATGGCATGCTTAGATGTAAGTTTGAACTGTTTATCATATCAGCGGGGCTTCTCGATGATTCTTGGTGTTAGTAGGCTAGCTCTTTATGCGAGCTATAGTACTTGCAAAACAATCACCGAAGAGAAACGTTGGGGCTGATGAGCTCGTGGTACGCTTATACGTATCCCTCGTCGATCAACCAATAGCCCTAGCTCCTAAAATTGTAGGCTTAGCGATCGATCAGACAATAGTCGACATACATTCAGGCCTCATTTGGTTCATAGGGTAGGAAAATCGTAGCAAAAAATCTGAAGGCGTGCAACACAAAATCATAGCAGTGCAGAGATGTACTCCCTCCGTTCCAAAATAGATGACCTAGGTGGGCTAGTTTGGCCTAGTGGGTTTTAGTGATACGACGTGGTACAGTACCGTCCAGTCTTCGCGCGTGGTAGCAGTATTGCGGGTACAGTAAGTTTTCTTGAACAAGCGGAATTCAACGAAGTCGTGATGGTTCCTTCGTCCGAACAACTTACAGTGGGAAAGGTTGGGCTGCTGATGCGACCGGGGTAGACCAGGATAATTTTTTGCATGGCAGGTGGACCAGGATGGTCGACGTCCCACATGTCCGCGAATGAAAGTATTCTTTCCGATATAGAGGATGAGCAATGAGTATTCATTGTTTATTTTTGATGAAACCTATTGTCTCCACTTTTACTCCTTGACTTTGTCAATCCCTCTCTCTCCTCCACATAAGCGGGGCCTACTTGCTATGCATGCAGCGGGCATCTAGCGTCTTGAGGGCCCAGGGCGGTGAGAGCGGGCTCCGGAAGCGGCCCGGACTCCAGCATGGCCCACCTCACATTATCACATTATATTTCTTGGAGTCCGTGCGTGTCGGGCGGGCGATCTCTTCTCCCTCCCCCGTTTCTCTCTTCTCGGCCGACGCCCACCAAGCGATTAGATTTCGGCTATCGACGGTTTATTCAATTACGGTCCCACATGTCATTGAAATTGCAAGACAACGCGTGTCCCCCTGGTGAGCGGCGTGTGAGTCGGATTGTCGGGGTTGCGACGTGTACGAGTCGTAAGTGTGCCACCTTTTCCTTTAGAACTCGCGAAGCGTAACATTTTCGCGCGATCGATTGATAGAAATCCAGAACAAAATGATGAGGGCGGTGCTTTCCCGCTTGTTAGGTGGGCTAGTTAGAGTGATATGATGTGCTACAGTGCCGCCCACTTGCTCCATTTTTATGTAAGCAAGAGTTTACACTCTTACGCGGGAGGAGTGCGAAACACCGCAGATCTGATTTTGATCGAGGCATAACTATTACCTGCCAAATACTGGAGGATTGTTAGCGATTATAGCAAGATAGTTAGGGCATCTCCAGCGCAGGCCCACAAATTTATACCGGCATCTGTCCGTGGACACTGATGGATGCCATCCGATGCTGCCTGCATACCTTTTGACAACTATATGAACTAACCGAACGAAATTCGTGCAAACAAAGCAAATTTCAAATTAACCGGATGAAATTCATTACATTTTGAAAACTTTTCCTACAAACTGGACGAAATTCATTACATATTTCGCACAAACCGTACTAAAACCTACTGTAAACCTAATCTAAACGATCGCCAGCGCCCGACCACCATGTCCGGCCATGAACCCGAGAAAGCCGGCCATTGCCTTTGCCTCCTCCTCATCCGCCTTGATAACCTCCTCCTCCGGAGCACAAGGTTCTGAAGATTTCCACCTCCATGTCGCCGTCAAGTGGCTAATTGGCCGCCGATGTTTACCCCACCAAGCTTGGCGTCGACTGAGTGGAGTAGCGGTGGTCTTCCCGGGACAAGAGCGGTAGCGACCTACCATGTACTACTCTTCCTCGCTGCTGGCTGCGCCATAGACGCCTGTGGCCGGCTTAAATGGTCGTGGGCGGCGAGGGCGGCGGAGGGGGGGTGGGTGCAGCGATCTCCTTCGTTTGCTCCTGCGACAGTACGTCGAAGAGAGCTCTGGAACGCGCCCGGAGCGGAGCCGTCGATGTCCCTCGTCTGCTCCTGCGACAGTACGTCCAAGAGAGCTTCGGAGCGCCAGGAGGCCATGGTTGAAGTGGCGCCGATAGAAGGAAGGGACTGGAGGAGAATAAGTGTGGGTCTTTGGCTATGGCTGGGAGCTAGGGCTCAAGTTAATATAGCGGGCGAATGGCAATGAGCCGCGGCAGACGGATGGACAACTGGCACCGAAGTAGGTTCGTCGGGCGTGAATGCGGAGTAAATATCAGTAGCTAGCGATGCTTTGATACAGTAGTTTTCTTCAAGAAGCGGAATTCAACGAAGTCATGATGGTTCCTTCATCCGAGCAACTTCAAAGTGGGAAGTGGGCCTGTGATTTGACGGCTCATTAGTCATTCTTACTGCAGCGCGACGACCTGGGTGACTCTCCCTTAGAGTTCTGCATGCATGGCAAGTGGACCAGGATGGTCGACGTCCCACATGTTGGCGAACGGAAGTATTCTTTCCGATATCGAGGAGCAAGGAAAACGCGTGGTATAGTATCACTGCTGATTGGTTCGCAAAAAATAGTATCACTGCCGATTTGTAATTATTTTTTATTTCTGATGAATGCTAGCATTTCAACTCTTACGACGAAGGGTGCCAAACACGGCACATGCTGGATGTCCCACACGTCAGCGAAAGGAGTGGGACATGAACAACATGGTAGAGCCTAGCGTAAAAAAACAGCGTGTTAGAGCGTCTCCACTTCTTCCACTTCTGGGTCGGAGACCACACGTAGTAGTACTTAGTGGTATGAACGATACAAAGTGCGACCTGGAGAGAAAGACACGTCTAGTTGGAAGGTCTCAGGACATACACGTAAACAAATATAAAAGTTAATATGTGCCTCAAACTAATATAGTAGTAGTAGAGTACTTAGGCTCGTACTCCATAACATCACCATGCATTGCACGTACAACATTTAGTGGTAGTACGTAGTAGGAGACAAATGCCGCCTAAGAGTTGCCTTCTCGACCTACTTTTGGGTGTTTGGTTGAGTTTATGGAGGGTGCATGAGTCCACACTTGTTTAGCACAAATACACTAGAAGCATGCATGAAGAGAGCATGCATGAAGAGGGGTGTTGAGTTGAGCATGCATGAAGAGGGAACAACTATGATGAGACGAGAACGCAACCAAACACACCCTATATGCCACGCATGTTCATACCATTTGTGCATTTCTACTTCACTTACTGTGCTACATTAGTCAGGTTAAATGCGTCCACTCCACAGGTACATGTCCGTCTCGTAGTTCCAAATCCCACGTGTTCTTCATATAGATGGAGCGATCCTTGCATAACACGTGCACCTTGATGCTAGATGTCTCGTGACATGTTGGCAAAGGATGAACAAAGCTCACGTAAAAAATAGAGTGGAAGAACATAGATTCCGGACGACCGAGAAGGAGCAAGGAACCTCGTGGTCGAGCATCTGCACTCATAATATTTAATATTATTCAGCGATATAAAATTAACCAATCATCTCCACGATTAATTTGGAAGAGTACGAAACATGGTAGCCCAGTGTAGTTACATCATACTAGTACATGGCTAACCCACGCTATCACCATATTTCTTGGCTTCCGTGTGACACCTATCTCTAGTAATCCAGCAGCCTGTATCGCTTCTCTCTCCTCGTCTCTATCAAAGTGTGGCGGGCTGGCATTTCTGTCGTCTATTGAGGTTGGTTAACTATCAGATGTTAGCGACATGCCAAGAGCATTCTAAAAAAAATTCCTTTCACGTTCCGTTTTCAAAAAGAAAAAAATCCTTTCACTTACGAATTTGCCTGTATGCTTTGAGAAACTTGCATGTCCTATACTGCTCCTGTTTGATACTCTAACTTAGCTAGAGGTTAGACTAACTCATGACTAACCCTGAACTAACTGTAGCCAAAGAGGTGTTTTGGTGACAAGGTTAGGTTGACAATAAATGCACTTCATGGAGAGAGAACAGTGATTTTTCAGTGGTCCCAATGAGAACTATCTCCAGTTAGCACCTCTTGGGTGGGATAGTTTTTTTTGGTGGGTTCGGTGCAACTTGCTCCAATTTAAACCTTCATGCTTGGATACTTTAGGGCTATTTGAGCCCCAACTAGCTCAAACTAACTCTAACCCATGGATCCAAACAGGGCCTATGGCGATCTCGGCCAGGAAGCGATCGCGTGCCCGAAGCGGCTGTCTCGGCCGTCGCGCCACTTCAAAGCCGGCGCCAGTGAGAGGTCTCCTCCGCTCTGGTCGGGCATTAATGCGGCACTAATGCTCTAGGGCGACGCTGACCGTTTCACGCGGGAAGGGCGCTGGCAAGGGAGTATAGGTTTTGAACCGTTTCAGGTGTAGTACTGGTAGTTTGCAAAACTACTCAATTATTGCACTTAGTTTCCTAAGAATTGTGGTAAAAAACTTTACTCCAGAGCCCGCTTCCCTTCTCCTTCCTCTTCCACCACCCCCGCACGTCCGAGGGAAGCGACCGGTCAACCCTTATATAGGAGTGCTAGCACAAAAAGATGCATGCGTGACCACTAAAATTTCCATATTAAAGCGCCGCTCCGGCGGGAGTATGGCGTATGTTGTTACCTTCGGCCGGCCCATGGCTACCGGGCGACGGCGACCAGAGAAGAGGCGGCGGGAGGGGAATGAATGCAGCTACTATTTGGGTTCGCCTTCCGGCTTAAATAAATGCACAACATCACGTGTAACCGCGGGTGCACAAATTGTAACATACTCATGTCTGCTTAAGTGGGCGTCACGTAACTAGTGTGTATGTGAGAGAGAGATTCTGAGAGACTGAGTGCGTGTGTGCGACTCTAGTCTTCGGACATGTACTCAACCTTTTGCATCGGGATATAAGTATAATGGTATTGACTTTAGCTAGTCATTTACGTGGCCATGTTAACGTGGTTGTGTCAAAAAAATGTCACTTCCTGCTCGTGATTTGCGTTATATAATTACAAGCAAGATTCTCGTGCATTGCACGGAACATCAATATGCATTTTTTACAGAACACCTGTTGTGATTGACCCATGCAGGAGTAATCCCATGTGTAAAAACTAGTGATATCTCGAGAATTTTATCAGAAAACTGGTTTCTCGAGAATGTCATCGAAAAAATGAAAGATGAGAGATAAGGCGAGGAGGAGCTTGGAGCGTGGCAGCGATTGGTGGTCGGAATGGGCGGAGGCATGGGAATGGACGGCGCCGGCAGGCGGCAGCGGCCACCATGCATGCTAGATTGTTGCAGAGACTTAGTCCTTTTTTAATTGTTGAGCAATGAGGTTGCGGGAGATAATGATGTGGAGAGAGGTGCGGGTATCTTTTGTAAAATTATCATAGTTTGCTTTCTATCTGTCAGATATAGATCATACGATCTGTATTACAAGATGGCAGGCACACCATCATCGCCAACTCGTTTTTTATAAGAGTACAGATGATAAGTTTGCTGACTACTAAAGTAAAGTGGAATTTGTCCATGTTATGCAAGTAAATAAAGGTGATTGTTTATCGTATGGGTAAGGTTGGATGAAGGGTGGTAGGAACAAATGCTCCGCCTAGAGCATGTGTGTGTGAGATGGAGTCTTAGTGTGTGTGTGGGGTGTGTGTGTGTGTGTGAGAGGGAGAGAGAGAGAGAGGAGAGAGAGCGATGGAGTCTTAGTTTGTGTGTGTGTGTGAGAGAGAGAGATGGAGTCTAAGTGTGTGTGTGTGTGGGGGGGTGCGTGTGTGTGTCTGTGTTTGTGTGTGTGTGTGTGAGAGAGAGAGATGGACTCTTAGTGTGTGTGTGTGTGGGGGGGGGAGGTGTGCGTGCGTGCGTGTGTGTGTATGTGTGTCGCGGGGTCCTCTGTGGCGGATGTAATTTAAGTGTGCATGGCTTCATCATAGAGAGGTTATGTGTATGGCAGAGGCCACCAACGATGGGGTGCGAGAGAGAAAATGCCCGTAGAGAGGGAAGAGAAGGTGCGTCTTGGCGTGAGAGGTGTCGACATCGAGATAACGTGTTTGTTAGAGAGACACCGAGGAAGACTACTATATATCGATGGTGCATGTAGGCGGGAATTAAACAAAGGGATGGTCTTATTGGTTTCGGGGATATAGGGGAAGAGTGAGAGGCACGGGGGGTAGCTAGAAGGAGATTGTTAAGTGTGAGTGTGTGTTTTACCCATCCATGTGGAAGTTATGTGCACAAAAGAGGAGAACGATTCGATGTGGCGTGAGGATTGAGGGTAATTAACTACGTATGGAGACATAGAGACCTTGAACGTGCATGTCTGAGAGGTATACATATATACGTGGGAAGTGTGTGTGTCTTGGCATGATCGAGATAAAGAAAGAAGACATAAGTCATAAGATCAACAACATGGGAGAGACGGATCGGTATGACAATATGCATGCATGTGAGAATGCAGGGAAGAAGGCCCGACAATTGAGCATGTGTTTTTGTCTTTAAGAGATAGTGGCGTGGGCTGGAGCATGCATCTATGGCCAATAGAGGGGGTGAGGCGCAACGATTGTCCAAAAGAGATCAACCTATAAATGCATATGTATGGAGAGACATATATAGTGTGGGTGATACGAAGCAAGACTCCGTGCGATAGAGATGGAGATGCTAGCTAGAGGGACATCCGCTAGTTTGGGTGTTGGAGATGACCGTAAGGTGGTTCAAATGGTGAAGTTATTTATGTGTGTGAGAGGGCAATTGACTACATGTAGAGAGAAACATATGTAGTGTGCGTGATATGAATCAAGAGTGAGGGCGAGAAAGAAGGTTGATGGAGAAACAGATAAATAGAAAGATAAAGATGCTAGCTAGTGTGCATTAGAGATAGGAGTCGAGTGGATCGAGAAGGCTGGGTTATGTGTGTGGGTGTGAGAGAGATAGAGAGAGGTGCATGTGAGTCACATACAAACAGATATCGAGAGAGAAATGAGATCCAGGAGAGACGGAGTTTTGTGTCTGCGAGAGAGAAAGATATTTCACAACGAGAGTGATAGCTAGAGAGACATATGAGGGAACACAAGATATCTCTAGGGAGAGAGGGTGTGTGTGAGCGACATACAAGAGAACAATGGAGAAATATGAGACCCTGGGAGACAGAGTTTGTGTTTGTGTGTGAGAAAGAGATATTGAAGAGGAAGAGTCGTAGGTTGGACGTGGAGTTTCTGCACCCGAGCTCATATGAGCTCGGGTGAACAGTAAAATAAAAAAAAAATTAAAAAAAAATTCAAAAAATTCCAATTTTTTTTTGCTAGAAACATTGACAAAAGTTTTAAGTGCTTGCAAAAATTCGTCATGAAATCACATTTCTAGAAGGTGTGGCAAAAAAAACAAAATCGGTACTCTGAAAATGCTACTTTCAAAAGCATTTGAGGCTGAATTTGTTTTTTTGTCACGCCTCTGAATGTGATATCATGATGAATATTTGCAAGCACATAGAACTTTTGACAATGTTTCTCTGAGAATTTTTTTGGAACTTTTTGAATTTTTTTTATTTTTTGTCGATTTTACTGTTCACCGAGCTCAAATGAGCTCGGGAGCAGAAAGGGACTTTCGTCGTAGGTTCTCATATCAAAGGAGCGAAAGACATCTCTGTATGAGGGGTGTGCGAGTGGCACACATGGGAATAGTAGAGATAAATGAGACCCCGGGAGACAAAGTTTTGTGTTTGTGTGAGAGAAAGAGATTCCACATGGAGAATCATAGTTAGAGACACATAGCAGAGAGCGAGATATACTTAGAGAGAGATAGAGTGATGAAGGTCGAGGGAGAGAGTATCGTCAGTGTGTTACAAAGATAAAAGATCATTGTCGACATACAGGTAGCACGAGAGATACCTGAGAGACGATGAACGCGTATAGGTCCAGAGAGATAGTCCTATATAAGCATTAGTGATAGCTATATGAGACGAATATCTGGATTAAAGGGGATTCAAGTATTTAAACTGGAGATCACGACATCGACAATATCATAACGCAAATTGGTGTATCAAACATGCATATTCATTTGAACTTGGGCACACGTGTAATGTTATATAGTTTATCAATATTGGTGATCCATAGATTCTTCACTTACAAAAAATGCATGGTTTATATGCAATTAATGTCTAAACGGGATTACACTATATATTGCGTGTGTGAAACACATTATACATGTTTGAGAAGTTAAAAAAGACCCGCATGAAACACACATTAATTGGAGACAGTTAGCGAGGAATGCATACATTGGATTTCAACATAAAGTGGTTTCAAATATTTGAAAATCCAAATTGATGGATACAACCTTATGAATCGACATCATGCCATTTGTAAACCATATTTATGTATAAATGGTGTTGTGCTTTTGAAAGTATATATAAAAATGATGTATATAGAATGTAATTCCAATTGAAAATGGATCCCGCCTGAAAAAATAGAATACAAACGGGATTCGAATTGAGTTCGCACGATAAACGTGCACTCTGCAAAATTTGAACGAAGCGGGGAAAGTCGCAGTAACCGCCCGAAACAAAAATATGCGAGATGGAAATCACTACTGCCTATCCCTGCCACGCAAAGCCTATCTGCTGGATTTCTATAAGTTTCGATACGGGTAGGTTTGTAATTTCACCTAAACGTGACGTAACCGCCTCTCACCCAGATTGATACACGATGGGCGCCAAAACATAGTGTGTCCTCGGCCGAAATCGACTCCCTCCCAGATTCATAGTCATACACGGTGGGCGGCAAAAACAAACTCTCGTCGGCAAATATTCATTATACGCGAGATTACCGTCCTATCCCCAACCGACTAATGTTGCTGTGATGTAGTAGAAATTTGAAACGGGGGCTAAGTTTGTAAATTTCCTCGCATCTGAGACAAGCGCACCCTGAATACATGGTTCCCCCCTTCCTCTCTACCTCCCTTTTCCCCATTCGTACTCCGTGGGCGCCAAAACACCCTCTCCACCCCACCCTCTTCCGTCCGCTGCCGTCCGCCACCCCATCCACCGCCGTCCTCCTCCACCATGCCGGAGCTGATACCCCGACGCCGCGTCCATTACAAGAGATAGAACTCTCTCATGGACGCCTTCGGACTGGGATCCTTGCATCCCATCCTCTTACTTCATCCCCGCCGTCGTCCACCTTGCCGGCGCCACTCCTATGACCTTCTCGTCCATCGCGCCCCGCCGCCACCGTCTACATTCCTAGATCTGCTTCCACACCGCCGACAGCCATCGCTACCGTAGCACCATCAAATTCTCAGCAGATGCATACATGGCGCCGCACCAGAGGCGGTACTCTTTCGTATCTGCTCAACTTATTTATCGCAGCAAGAAAATAGATCGCCACTGCTTTCCTCTAATTTCTTGTCTTGGTTACGAAGTTGCCTTTGTCCGGTTTGCACCTTCAGATCCGCCATGGCATGCTCAACACTATACTCCCAATGCTTATGGTTTTCCCCTTTTATATTCCACACTAGTTAAATCACAGTAGACTAAATTTAGAATTGGGTTAGTCGATTTTTCAGAGCTCGCAGGAGTTCGCCGGTGCGATCGAAGGGGATCGGTGGTTGTGGGGCCTTGCCGAACGAAGAAAACTCGACGTGGGTGGGGGTTGGGGCGCGGGTGGGGGGTGGGGGTGGCGGAGGAACACAGGTGGTGGGGGCCGGTGGTCCGGCCGGCGGCCCGTGCGGTGTTCTGTATGGGAAGAATCAGAGATGAGGAAGAAGAAGGGTTAGGAGACGTAGGATCTTCATGCAACCGCCTGAAATGGTCGAGAGACAGCTAGGAGTTGCATTCTTAATGCGCTCTGGTTCATCATGTGTGGGCACTGTGCAACCAACATTTTATTATCCAAAATCTGCTTGCTCTTCTTTACCATGTTCGATAGAGCTGGCACATGTCGTGATCGATAGGCTTTCAATTACTAGCGGCAATACAACACCGTATTTTCAAGCCAGATCCACTTTCCTGATTTATATATCATGGTTATGGTGTACCCCTATTATGTACACTATGATCTGCCTAGTTCTTTGTGTGCTCTTGTTATCATGGTTTGGCAATAAACTCTCTATACAGTATATTATGAACCTATCATCTGCCAGCTATCCTTACTTCTGGAGCCTATTTTTTGTGTACTTGTGCCAGATTTTATAAATGCAGGCACCATATTACAGCACACATGAGCTCTCTCATCAGAATCCAGTGATAGCACATAAGTGTTTACAGGGGCGCCCCTATATTAGAATATCATCTGCATTACAAAGATAATCTCACAACTATTTATGTTTCCATGGTTCTCAGATATTATACGCAACTACAGTGAATATCAGAATCCGCGCATCAGAAGAATATTGTGGAACACTGCAATGACTTACAAAATTAGCACCAAGGCATTGAGTGCCATTGTGGAAGCAATGAAACTCGTACGCTCCCCACCTGTTGCTTCTTGTTCAGAATATCATCCTAATGACTATTCTAACCTCGAGGAGTCAAAGGCAGATGGCCTGTCCTGTTCACCCATCAAGGTGCCTGTTCTAATTTGGCAAGGTTTTATTGATTGTGCGTATCTTTCATATGTTGTCTTGCATTTCTTCTACTTTGTTGCACCGCCATCTTCTTAGTTTACTCATCATATAACTCGAGATGCCATGCCCATCCATTATCAATACATATTCCATCTTTCATCATACCATGTTTTTCCACTCAAATGTTGTTCTTGTGCATCAGACATCAAAAAGGAAGAGGGTGATTGCCGAACCTGAAGGAGCACCAGCAAAGTCATTGAAAAACATGGTGGTGCTGGAGAAATCAGATAGCGCCCCACTTAAATTGGTTGTACAACCAGTGACACAAAACATAGGACCGACTCCAGCAGACTGTACCCATACTTCACTGGCCACACCACTAGCCCCACCACACAGGACCTGCACTCCGAAAAGGTATACCGATTTCATTTGCCATAGCACCAGCCATACCACGAAAAAATCCCTCCAGCAAAAAGTACGCAAGTCCACCGGCCGAAGACCTATCCCAACTGCAGAGATGGCCAATTCCTGCAGATTGGAACCCCATTCCATTTATTCCCAGTTTAAAAGACAATGCTTTCAATGTTGTTGGGGACTACGTGAAATATTCCCATCATGGGAAGATTATAGTGAAGACAAACACCATTTTCACATATTCCTGTCCAACTTACGTGTAAGTGCTATTATTCATGGTTATTATTTTCCTGTTTTCTGCTGATCGAACACATCAATGTTTTACATTACATTGTTGTAACTAGGCGAGGGTCAATCTGGATAGTCATGACGAGCAAAGGCTGCTTGTGCTTTTCAAGGAAGCATTGCAGCAGTATCGGTGTTACGTGAGGAAATCACACTTTGATGGCAAGTCTATAAACGAATTTCCGGTGAAGTCTCCTGTGCTAAATTTAGAAGACATTGAATGGAAAAACCTTGTTATGCACTGGTTCGTTCCCAGGATGAGGTACTGTCTATGAAATCACATGACAATTTGAACTTCTACTTTTCCGCATTTGCGTTACGGATCTTTTTTGCAGGAAATCTGCTCAAAGAAGAATTCCGGTTTGAAAAGAACGACAGGATATCGCAAATATGCTGCCCGCTGCTTTGCTCTTGTTAGTACCTGTTATCCTGTATCACTGTAATTGCATACATACCTGGTTCATTATGTGACAGCAGTATGCATGATAGCTTGCTTATCAATTGTTCGCTCCAAATTATCTGATCTGTATGAATGGTTACATAGTGTAGAATATATCCAATGCCAATGAATTTCTTTAGCTCTGCATTGTTCTTGTAAGTACATGCTGTCCTTTATCGGTGTACTTATATTGACAGGTAGTTGTTCATGTACCATCACTCTGCATCTTATTTTCCTTTGCCCTCCATTTTCTACACATCAGATCTATATTTACTCTTACCATAATGTTGGTACTGAAGAAGTTTAGCTGTGCATTGCTCTTGGCTGTGCCTTTTGCCTCAATCGCTGCACATACATTTATAGCTACTTGGTTATGTAGCATCACTCTTCATCTTATCTTAAATATTCTCCATTTTTTCGTATATTATCACATCTATATTTACTCTTAACAAAATGTAGAATAAATGCAATGCTTATGAAGAAGATTCTGTGCTAAACTTCTCGAATTGCCCCCCCCCCATCAGCATGGAAAAGGGCTCTAGAGAGACTGTCTTCACCAGTAATGTAAGTTTGTCCTTCTCAAGCCTTCAAACTTTGTTGTGTATATTTGGTTAGGCATGACTGCAACAACTGTTTATTTTTGGTGTTTGCATCAAATTGCATGTTTAAAGATTATTATGTACATAAACAAAAGTTTGTCCTTCTCAATTTAAGTTTTCAGTTGTACAACCAAGTTCCTTCTTCATACCATGTAAATTAAACTATACAGAGCAAGTGATCTTCTTTTGCACCTTTGCATGTATGCTTCATTCTTCATCCGTAATCCGGTGGTGTGGTGAACCTACCCACTGACATAATGTCAAATTCTACAATGTCTTAACTATGAACAATGTCATATCATTCTACTATTATTTAAACCATCTCTTTATTTGCCAATCTGAATTGGGATAAATTGACAGGACACTAACCATTGATACTTATGAGTTCTTGATCTATAATCCAGTGGTGTCGTGAAGCTGCCAACTCCTTCACAATGTCATTTCCTGCCATGTCTTGACCTGAACAATACCATATTGTGTTAATGCAATTTTAAACTGTGTCACTTTATTCGTCAGTAAGAAATGTGATGAATTGTCAGCACTGATACTTTTATGTGCAAAACCTAATCTGTCTGCTTGTTTATCTTTCAGAGTGAGGAAGATATAAGTGTTGAACAAGCACAGTCTCATCATCTTGCTCAATTTGCTTGTATGCGGCTCCCAGCCAGAGCTAACCTTTCTTGAACTCTATTGAAGTCTTTGTCGGTTTTGTATATTATTTTCTCGGCGTGTTTATTTGCCTTTGGTGGCGATCTTTGATGCTGCCCAGTGTATGTAATCTATTTGTTTGCTTGTGCTTTATTATCATAGTGGCGAACTTTGATGCCCAGTGGATGTAATATGCCGTAATTTCTTTATTGTATAGTCTAGGTTTTTTCTTATTCACGATGCTATAGTTATTTTACTGTATATATATCCTGTCTTCGCAGTAAACCGGCCAAACCATAAAATTATGGTACATAGTCGGCCCGTCATGCAATCACGATGTATGATCCGCATCATGGGCCCCGTCAAACTGGCCCACTAGTAGATTCGGGCCTTTAATAGGCCGAGTAACCCCCGGCCCTCTTTTCGCAAGAAAACTCAATGGGCTTTTAGGAGGCTGAGAAGTAGGTTGGGCCTGAAACGTGCTGAATAGCTCACGGGCCGGCAGCAGCCCGAAATGGACCCGGCCCATGATTGTGCGAATCAATTCACGGGCTTTTAACAGGCCAAAGTTGTCTCGGTCCTTGTTTGGCCCAATCAGATATCTGTTGCGAGCAGGCCGGATGCAAACCGGGCCGTAGTTAGGCCCAACTATATGACGGGATTTTAGCAGGCCGAAATAAATATAGGGCCGAAATGTTAAACGGGCCCTTAACAGGCCGAAACTAATATCAGGCCTAATTACTAAATGTGCCTTTGGCAAGTGGGCCCAAAAGCATACCGTCTAGTTAACGGGCCGAATCTGATATGGGCCATAATTGAGCCCAAAGCCTCTTAAAGGGCTGGACCTGATCCGGGCCGTGATTTGGCCTAGAAAGTGGGAGGCTTTTAACGGGCCGGATCTTATATGGGCCACTATTAGGCCCGGAATGTGGCAGGTCATTAATGGACCGAATCAAATATGGGCCGGCATTTGGCCCAAAACATGGCAGCCAGGTAATGGGCCGGCCTACTAGGGTCCTCAAAATCTTGTGGGCCTACAGCTGGGCTGGCCCATTAATGTCGGCAAAATCTCATGGGCCTTTAGCTGCGCCGGCCCATTATGATCCGCAAGAATTTTGTGGACCTTTACCTGTGCCGGCCCATTATGGCACACAAAAATCTTGTGGGCCTTTACCTGAGCCGGCCTATTATGGCCCGCGAAATCTTGTGGGCCTTTAGCTGGGCCATCCCATTATGGTCCGCAAAATCTCGTGGGCATTTAGCTGGGCCAGCCCATTATGGTCCGCAAAATCTTGTGGGCCTTTAGTTGGGCCGACCCATTTAAACTTGATGGGCCATGCCACATGTCAACGTATCATAGGCGCCTTCTGTCAATGAGCTGACATCTGTCCCAACGATGAGCCGACACGTGTTTCCTCCAGCCAATGATGATTTTACACGTGGAAAATCCCCATTGGTCAGGGCTGTTAACGGGTTATCGGATCCAAAACCCGACCCGATAGCTTAACGGCGTTCCGTTATGGTGGATGCCACGTGTCAGTCACCCTTGACGAAAGCACTTCTGTGACGCGCGATTTATCGTCATGGAAGTGGACACTTCCGTGATGATAATTTTGGTAATGTCATGGAACACTTCTACGACAGCAAAGGTATGACTATCTTGATTCTGTCATAAAATCGTCATGGATGTACATGCATGACAAAAAACGCGACCTACTTTGACAAACACGTATCATCACGGAAGTGTATTTTTTTTGTAGTGCTTATATTGGCAGTTTGCTAGGGAGTACTCTTTTCTGAAAGAAGCACCAATCTATTTTTCTTTATTTGTACACAGTGTCACAAATTTGACTTAATGGTCTAGAGCTATTTTAGGGTGATTGGTGTAGTACTCGGTGACTGATTGTAAGCATGTTTTTCATTAGCTGTCACACTGATTGTAAGAATGAGTAGATGGAAGATTAGGTTAGTGCGAAGCTTACCTTAAACTCTACCACCGCCGTTGAAACGAGGCGAGCGTCGAGGGAACCGTGGAGAATGGCGGGGAAGCAACGTTGTGCCATCCGACCTCTTCTAGTGGTGGGAGAACGAATACTCACGTGGCTCCGGCTGGCTCTACACCCTCACGTACGACACACCGTACTCGATCGATTCGTTATCCTCTGGGTGCTTGACCTTCGACCTGTCGCCCACCACCTCCGCCTGACTTTTGCCTCGGGCGAATCTGTCAGCTCCATCACCCAGAGGAGATACTCGATGAACTCGAAGGATTGCGGCGTGACTGCCGCCGAGGGGTACATCGCCGCCCTCATCACTGCCGTCTCGCTCTATCGCATACATTGCCACATGGCCCTCACCGTCCTCGAAATCTCCCACTCATTGTCAAACCAAGTAAGGATCTCCTTCAACCTGGCTAACTTTGCCTGGTTCTGAGTGGTCTGGTGCTAGCTTTGGAAGATGGGAGGAGAGACGGTGGTCTTGCAATAGAGAAGAGGGAGAGGCGAGACGGTGTTTTTTGAATGGAGATGATGGAGAGGAAGGGGTGGTTTTGCAATGGAGAAGAGGGAGAGGCGAGACGGTGGTTTTGGAATGGAGATGATGGAGAGGAGAGCAGGTGGTTTTGCAATGGATAAGAGGGAGAGGCAAGATGGTGGTTTTGGAATGGAGATGATGGAGAGGAGAGGAGGTGGTTTTGCAATGGGGAAGAGGGAGAGGCAAGACAGTGGTTTTGGGATGGAGATGATGGACAGGAGGGGAGGTGGTTTGCAATGGAGAAGAGGGAGAGGAGCGTGGGGCAGAGATTTAGGATTGGACTAGAGGGCCGGCGCGCTGTGACTGGATCAAAATCAAAATCAATTTACCCTTCAATTAAGAAAGCGACCCCACATTAACTAGTCTCCCTTTTATTCTGGGTCATAATTGACCATGATTTTCACAAATAAAATATATGTTATACATTGCAAAAAAATATAATTTTAAAGTACATTCGATTCTGAACCAAACGATACAATTTTTGGTGACATGCATTCACATTTTGCTTGTCAAATCCAGTACATGGTCAAACTTTGACCCAAAATACGCAAAACAAAAAAAATACTTCCAAGACCAGTGCCGCTCCTCTCCTCTTAAACCATCGCCGCTCCTCTGCTGTTCGAATCTAAAGCCAGCGCCGCTCCTCTCCTCTTCCATTTCAAAACCACCGCCCCTCCTCCCATGTTCCAATCCAAAACCAGCGTCGCTCCTCTCCCGTTCTAATCCAAAACCAGCGCTGCTCCTCTCCTCTTCCATTCAAAAACCACCACCTGCGAGTGAAGGTGCTGCGGAGAAGTAGATCGATGGAGGAGTACAACCGATACGTGAGGATCGTAGACGGCGACCATGTGAAGCTAGCTAGGATGTTAGAGATATAGTCTTGGTTTGAGAACGAGGACCAACTAGCGGCGACGGCGACATCCATGGCCAAATATTTGCAACATAGCGAAAACGCGGCGACACTCCTGAAGGGTGTCGCGCGGGAGTACATAGAGCTGCTCCTCTGGGCCATGGAGCAAACAGATTCACCGAATCCGATCGTGAGGGAGGGGTGGTGGGAGTATCGATCCCAGATGGAGCATCCACTAGAGATTGAAGGATCGAGCATCTACAGGGTGCCGTTTGTGAGGATGTCGTGCCAGAGCGAGCCGGTGGAGTCTTCGTCGACCGAACCCAACTGCTAGAGGAGAAAAGCAGTTGGTCCGCAGCCCAATAGTCGGGCAGGTTGTGAATTGTCAGGAGGAGCTTTGGGTTGTCAGTATTTGTAGGTTGTGAATTGTGTTTTGTGTTGTGTATTTTGAGAGTACTTTCAGATATGAATGCTTTTGAATTTCAGATTTGCAGTATTGAGCATATGAAATATTTTATGAATTCTAGAGATCTATTTTTAGCACTTAAAAAATGTAATTTCATAGGAGTATAAAAGTGCAGACAATGTGATTCTCAGAGAAGAAACTACTAGTTTCAGTTTCAGATAAGAAACTGCAAGTTCAATTTCAGATAAGAAACTGCAACTTTTAGAGGCAGAGCATTTATATTAACACGGCCTTTTCAAACAGGGATAACATCATGTTGCAAGTTTTATTCATGGTTGATAATGGAACTACCAGCCAGTTAACATCATGCTGATCAACATTCATGCATAGCACATCTTCATATGATGCACAACAAAAAGGTATGTTATTTTCAAAATGCCCACACAATGTCGAGTGTGTGAAAAACAGAGAAAACGAGGGACGAAGTTTTGGCAAGTGTTGGACGTGGTGTGCGTAGATGACAATGGGGACCTGCATGTCAATAATGGCAGAGGCAAAAAATTTGGAGATATTTTCCCTACATCAGGTGGAATCGAACCCAGGTGGAACAGCTATCGGGTAGTGTCATTTGGCCACTGGGCTAGTTCAGTACTTTCGTTACAAATAAGGCACTGCCTCAGGTGGTCAGATCTCCTCCCGCGCCTTCGTGTGCTTTGTGGCCACATTGTCTGCTGTTGTGAACATGCTGAACAAACAAGAGGAATCTGGAGAGGATCAGTATGTGGAGAGGCGGACAATCGGGACCCACTGTGTCTATGGCCGTACGCAAGCAAGTGCCTCATTGAAAAAAATACTTCCTCCTAATGCTATACTGACGTTGGGGCCCACGGGTGTGTCAACATAGTTACATTTTTTAGGTGCTTCAACGTAGTTACTAAAGGAGATAAATTCACAACGAAGCCGTGGAGCTGGTAGGTATCATTTATTATCACTGGGGCAGCAAGTATCAGCTGGGTTGTGGGCTGCCTCGTCTAGGCTTTATTTTTTTAACATGGGCAGCCCACGACATACCGATTTGTATTTTCTTGAGGGCCGTCATGTATCGACCAGTCTATGGACCTCCATCCGAGGTTTTATTTTTCCTGAAACATCGGCAGCCCAATTTATGTATTTTTTTGAAGAAAACGCAGGGGTCTGTTCTATTTTTCTATATAAGAATAGGAACGCCTCGTCCAACATATGTTTCCCTTAAAACTATATTATATATATTTAAATTATTTTATATGTTATTATATATTATTGTTATTGTCATCATCTATTTAACACATACTTACATATGCAAGAAAACAATATCCCACATCTTATTAACTTATAAAAATAATTTCTTAACAATAAAATCCTGGATTTTTTTGGCAATGAAAATCCTGGTGATTGCGTACAAAAGCTTGGTAATATTTAAGGACCAATGTAATAATAAATCACTTATTATTTAAATATATTTATAACAAAATTCTCAGCCCCTGTTTATTTTTTGATAACATTGCTGCGCCCAACCCAACATTATAATTAGAATCAGCCCAACGAAATCATGTAATTCAAAAAAGTGCAAATGGCCTGTAATTTTTTAGGAAAAAAATAAATGGGCCGCATGGATGCTACATTATTTGTTCTCCCAGCCTAGCAAATGGGCTGTAATTCTAAAAAAAGAGATCAAATGGACTGTAAATACTGAAAAAATGGGTTGAATATGTGCCACATTTTTGGAGGCTGAAATGTGGGCCAATAGGTCGAAGCCAACGCAAGTCATTGTCAACTTAGTCAACAAATGATTCTGACATCGTTAGCCGTTGGATTTACATCCAACGACCAGCATCCATCTTCAATCTCTCGTCTTCTTCCTCCAGCGCCGCCGGGACCACCTACTCCTGCCTCCTGCTGCTAACAGCTCTGCTTAGCACGCTTCGCTATGAAGCGTGTGGCACCCCGATCCGCATGGAGCAGGGACCTTCGGACGTCAGCCCAGGATAACACCTGACACACGACAGGTCCATTATACAGCATTCCAGGTACAAGAATATTCATTAAATACATGTATATACATCATTGATGAATACAGTCATCTGGCATAGCTCTAAGGATATTTAAAAGGCGGTGGAAGTCTTGGTTTGGCAGCTCATCGACTCTGGCTGGGCTCCACAACTCACAGGACTGCCAAGGTTACGGCCTAGCGTGACTAGACAAGCAAACAATCCAGGCACGACTTACAAACTGGCATGACATGCCAGGTCAGTACAATTAATGTACTTGCAAGACAACCAAATACATAGCATCCAAACAAGCAGAAGACAAAGCAAGAACCAAGCGCATGCAACAACCTATCTCATATAAATTACTAAACATGGCATGATATAGATCAACTAAGCATGAACAATATCATAGCATCTACTAACATGGCAATAACATGGCATATCAAAACATGCTTCTGACATGGCAATAACATAACATGGCATAGCATATCATGTCAATCATGGCATAATTTAGCGTATCAATCATAACATGTCATGGCATCAGGAAACTATGATGAAAATGCACTACCAGTTACCTCCCATGAAGACATATCGTTTTAACTTTATGCAACAACCTCTTGCTCTGCCACAGCTCCTTGGAGCAAACTCATGACTCACCGAGACCTCGTCTCGTGATCATATCAAACCTTCACTATGACTTCTCACGACTATCTCATAGTCCAAGTCACCACATTCTTTATATCACCTTATTTATCACATCTGTTATTTAAGGTTTATCATCCATTTCGACCAAGACCCGATAGTGTGACCTACTACGAACTGTGCGGCCCTCGATAGACTTAATAAACACTCTGCAGAGGTCGCACACTTTCCCCACACCACGGAACCCATGGCCCCGGACTCCCATCCGGGTGGACCAACGGCGTTCCGACAAAACCGACCTACTGCCATGACACTCTCCCGGCCACTCCGACCAACACCCCATTTTGGGTTCAGTCCTGGGTGGCCCCGTGCCTACCAAAGGCATCAACGGCCACCGTCGTGGCAAAACATAAACGGTCCCAAACGGGGACATGATCTCAAAAACAAACCTGCGCACACAAGGCTTATGTCCGCCTACCTGATCAGGGTAGCGCGTGCCCATAACCTTCCCTCGTTGGAGGCACCGGCGAGAGGCATGAAAATAGATCGCATTAAGGCCTTCCCATAAAGACATATGTGGCTGCACTGAAGAAGTTTGATTTGGTGGCACTATGACTCAATCCCATCGATGGAGGAGGTTTGTTATTATTAAGTCATCTTATTATCTTCTCCATCATCATGAGCATATTTAACATGAATGCAACAATGAGCATGCAGCATACACAAGCTTTAACAAAATACCAAGCTTCACAAGTGAACAATTATAGCATATAAACAAAGCACTAGCATATCAACGATGTAACAGAATCATCATAACATCAATACTACAGGCATGAAACCAATCCAAAGCAGGGGCATGATATTATCACTAAATGTATCTAGCATGGAAAAAGATATAATAAAGGGCAAGCATGACATGGCAAGCAATACAACATATACCACAACTGAAATAACTCCAGACGAAATAGATCCAAAACAACTGCACTACGCACACACAAGGTGCAAGAAAAGTCAACAAGCAAGTTTGGGGCTCATGATAAGAGGTTAGCTTGCCTGGGGTTGAGGAATACTCCGGGAAGAAGTGTGGAATGATCGCGGAAAGATTTGCCGAAAACAGTTCTCTCTTAGAGGGGCTGTTTACAGGAAAGGGCAAAGTGGTCATTTTCACTATGTGCAAACAATATAAAAATGGTACCAGACGGAAATATCTCGATGAACAGAGAAAGCAAGCGCTGGAATCACCCCAATAGGAGTTACGAGCGCGAAGTTGTGGCCGTTCACTTTTTAGGCAGAAAAAGGCTAAAATAGTGAGTGTTCACAAAACAGTGGCTTCGGCCGGCGGGGCTGTGTAGAAAACGTATTTTACAGAATACGCCTTCGCGCATGGAAAGTGTATTCCAGCCGTAGCAGCAGAAAAGTACGCCTTCTCCAAAGGAAAGCGCACTTCTGCGAAGGCGTCTCCACTTAAAAAGTCAACGGCCCCGCCCGGTCATCGTCTGAGAGGTTGACGCTCGGTGCCCACCGCATCTCCTTCTCTCTCCTCCCAGTCTTCTTCTCCATCGCGACGCCGAGAATAGAGGCGGGCCAGCCGCCGGCCTGGCCGTCGCCCTACTGCTCCAGAGGGCCGGCCGGCGAGCTCAGGGCACGGCCGCTCCGCGCCGTACCGATGGGTAGCCGCAGGGCTGCTCGAGGTGGCCCACATCGACAACGCCATGGGGAGGCCGCGGCGGCCGAAGATCTTCAGCGAGGATGCATGATGGCAAGGCTTCTCCGTCAGAGTGGGAGGGGTGTGCAGTGGTATGCGGCTCTAGGGGAGGCCTGGGAGCAGAATGGGGGGGGGGGGGAAGGGCCACGACCGAGAATGGCTGAGGGGGATCGGCGGCGGCCACGACTGTCGGTGTCAAAACGGGCGGATCTCGGGTAGGGGGTCCCGAACTGTGCGTCTAAGGCAGATGGTAACAGAAGGCGGGGGACACAATGTTTACCCAGGTTCGGGCCCTCTCGATGGAGGTAATACACTACTTCCTGCTTGATTGATCTTGATGATATGAGTATTACAAGAGTTGATCTACCACGAGATCGTAGAGGCTAAACCCTAGAAGCTAGCCTTTGGTATGATTGTTGTTCTACGGACTAAACCCTCCAGTTTATATAGACACCGGAGGGGGCTAGGGTTACACAGAGTCGGTTGCAAGGGAGGAGATCTACATATCCGTATTGCCAAGCTTTCCTTCCACGCCAAGGAGAGTCCCATCCGGACACGGGACGAAGTCTTCAATCTTCACAGTCCAACAGTCCGGCTAAAGTATATAGTCCAGCTGTCCGAGCAACCCCTAATCCAGGACTCCCTCAGTAGCCCCCGAACCAGGCTTCAATGACGATGTGTCCGGCGCGCAGATTGTCTTCGGCATTGCAAGGCGGGTTCTTCTCCAAATTCTGAGTACCTGTTGAGTAGTGTCCGGCTTCCCATAAATGTTGCACTCCTTGGCTTCCGCGCCCAATAATGGCTATCTTCCACGTGTCGAGTGAATGCGAGAAGCTGAGGCATTTTTACATTTGCCACCCTAGCCATGTGAGTAAATCGTCTATTAAAGAGATGGGGATTCGCAGATCCAGATCACACCATATTCTCACAACGAGTATCCATCAGAGCGCGCCCGAAAAAATCCATTCCAACATGGCCGGCCATCGCAGCTCCTCCTCTCGCTCCCGTAGCCCTAAGCCCCGCGGTTGGAAGAAGTGTTCCGTCCCTCACAACCAATTAGTAGAGTTGCAGACCCAGGGATTTCTCCCTCCAGTGTATATGGTCCCCGTTCGAGCCGGGCTCGCTACTTACAATGGCGGGGAGCAAGCGGAGAGCTTCCCCAGCCCATCCAAGGGGGAGCGGGTATGCCTTGTCCCTTACTTATTAAAGGGACTTGGATTTCCAATCCATCCGTTCCTCTGCGGGCTCCTAGAGTTCTACGGCCTCCAGTTGCATAACTTTACCCCCGCTTCCACATTACACATCGCTGGCTACGTTGCCCTTTGCGAGCTGTTTTTGGGCTGTGAAGCTCATTTCGAGCTATGGTAGAGGCTATTCTGCCTCGTGCCCCGTACACAGAAGGGGTCAATATACCAAGTGGGCGCAGCCGAAATATGGCGCATCGCCGGGACCGGATATCTGTCCGGTACCCCAAGAAGACGTCCAAAGACTGGCCTTCAGAGTGGTTTAACTAGAGGATGTCCCCCTTCTGGATCCTATTCGGATGGGCCTTACTGAGTTCGACAACGCCCCTTTGAAGAAACACCGCAACTGGCATCCTCGGAGCCCCCAGGAGGAAGATAACAGAGAAGTCCTCTACCTGATGGGCCGGAGAGAGGTGCTGGCCAAATAAGGATTGATGATAACCGAGGTCATTTCCATATGCATAATGCAGGGGGTGCATCCACTCCAATATCGGGGACAACCCATGTGGCACTTCAATGGAGATGATGCCACCCGTTGTGGTCGTAAAGGTCCGGACTCCGTCGCTGCCCTAGCGAAGATAATGTCCGATTTGTATAAAGGAGAAGAAGAGGAGTTCATCTGCATCAAGCCACGGGATGGATTCTCCATGTACAACCCCCCAAGCTGGGGGAGCTGCTACTTTTCACTCCCAACCTTCCTGCATTCTTCGTCATAAGTATTTACCTTGCCATTTCATAGCAGGAACTGTGAAAAGCTGTAAAGGAGGTCCGCAGCCCGTCTCCACAAACAGAGGACCCTGACCGGGCCCTTGACCCCGGACTCGAAGAAGATCCGGACACATTTGTGGAGCTCATCGACAGAACATTCTATTAGCTGAGTTGTAACAGTACCTTGGTGGCCATCATAGCCGATTATCCTGGACTGCTCCCCGCATCGCATGTAAGTAAAACCGGAGCCCTAACTTCCAAGAAGGATCCCCTTTTTCTGCACTTCACCTAATGCACACATATGATGTCTTACAGGGAAGGCCCTCGGGATGCCATGTCGAACTCGCAGTGACTCCCCAACAAGGGGCACCGAAGCCGGGTAGGCTTAAAAGGAAGGCGATCAGGACTGAGACGTCGTCGCAGAGGTACGAAAGAGAACCCCGCTCCATGGTGGCCGTCTTTTATAATATAATAAGGCCAATGCTTCCTAGTAGGAAAAACGCTCGCCGGACTATATCCGGAGAGGTTCCCGGTCACGCCTCCACCAGTCGGGCTCCAGAGCCGGACATAGAGGCGGACGCTAACATGGGACCAACGCCGGATGTTCCTCCTACAGAGGATGCGGATAGGCTATCCGCCACAAATTCTGAAGTGGAGAGTGCCATGAATCACAAAGCGCCGCCGCCGTGCCATTGTGACGCTTGTTTCTCCCAAGAGGCGTTCGACGCCTTCAATTCAGGAGACGCGTACATCCGAGCTGCTCAAACTAGTCTTGCCAGAGCCACGGACCAGTATGTAAAGGATATATGGGTAAGAAAATCTAATAATTATGTATATCAGTAGCCCCTGAGACTTGAAACAGTTGGCACAACTGATTGAAGGATCATCATTTGCATTGGCTCTTACGGAGAAGAATGCCCAGTTGGCTCAGGAGCTGGAGGAATGTAAAGCCAGCTTCAGGCCGCAGTTGCCACAATGAAGGAGTCCGAGAAGGCTCCCTCAGGTAACACTTGCTTCCATTGCAAAGAATGTCATGTACCAGGTAGTATGCGGCATGCGTGCAAATCTAACAATAGATGCTGCAGATGACTCCGGAGTTAATCCGGAGGCCATGCCAGGGGGTGAGCAACGGGCTAACCGACAGATAAATGTTGGGGAGCGCGTGCTTAAACGGGTTAGGCAGTAGCAAAATGATCTCCAAGACGCCAATACCCAGCTGGGCGTTGAACTTAAGGATGTTCGAGCCCAGCTTGCCGACTCCGTAAAGGAGAATAAGAGGCTTCGACGCGGCATTTTTAGTAAGTGCTTGAATGAACTTTTTAAAGAGTTCAGTGAGGAAACAAGCTGACAGAATTATATCTGTAGGTATGCTGATAGGTCGTCCCGCAGAGGAGATGCCCGGGTCTACAGGCGATCTTCTGCCAGAGCTCTCACAACTGCACGAACAAGTATGACAGGTGATGCAGGGCATCGCACAAGCCTTGTGGCCATCCGCCTCAATGCCCGGAGGCATGAGAGATCTTGCAGAAAAGCTCAAGGGAGCGCGACGGCGCTTCCGATTGTGGAAGATATCCGCCTGCCGATAAGGTGCAAGGGAAGCCTGGGCCGAGGTCGGACCTGTGGGGCCTGATGGGAAAGAGATCCCCGTCAGTTTGGTTTATGACCATGTAGAATTAGCCGCAAAGTATTCTCAACTGGATGTAGGCTAGACAGCCTGTTGGATGGTATACAAGAATAATTTAGTCAGTCTAAGTGATTGTGTACTTCAAGTGACATATATTGTCCCTAGCCGGATTGTAAATCATTTGTCATGGCGGACCCTTTGGCTTCAACCTCCGGACCCGACAGTCCGGAGTGTATCTGAATACCCGCTCAGTTATGTAAAAACCGGGATATGCATGGAAACCAGGCGTAGGGGTCATACGTGCGTGAACAGGCAAGTACCCAACTAGCTATGTTATATTACATGGATAGTAAGAAACATCTTCTAGGGAGAATAGTTCCGTTAAGGATTCCTTTCCCTGGGTACGCATGCCCTAATGTGCATGCCTGGACTGCGAAAAGAAACGCAGGATATAAACTTCTGAGGGCATGTAGTACAATAAATAGAAATTGTCTTTTGTTCACCGACCGAATATTCCCTTAAGAACGCTAGTTTTCGGCTTCACACAGTCTAAGGTACACGTCCGGCTGACCCGGCAGTAACAATCGCAGAGGTGCTCCCCTTATGCCCTAGCTGAATTAACGGGAATGTAGGGCATAAACACAAGAGCCAGGAAACCTAGCTTGGCCAAAACTTAAGTCATATCGATGCATATAATGGGGAAAAAAGGAACATGTGAAAAGTAACACATGTGTTGGGCCTGAAGCCCGGAATGTAGCTATATGAAGCTTCTGTATAAGAAGCCCCTATGTATTATGAGCGCGGCTAGCGCGTCAAGAATGTGTAGTGAAGACACATTGTAGCCTTATAAGGCTTTGAAGAAAAAAGGGAAGAAAGAAAGAAAGAAAGAAAAGACAGATAATGCATATATAAAAAATTGACAGAGGTAAGGAGACGAACACCAAGTCCGGCACTAGGCGTAGAATCTTTGGAGTCTTGCTGCGTTCCATGGGTTTGTCTCGAGTCGATTGTCCAATGCATCCCGCAGACGGTACACTCCACCGGTCAGAACTTGGTCAATAATGAAGGGACCTTCCCACTTGGGCTTGAGCTTGTTCTTTTTCTTCTCCGGTAGGCGTAGAACGAGTTCGCCAACGTTATAAGTTTTGGCCCGTACTTCTCTGCTTAGGTACCTTCGAGCATGTTGCTGATAGAATGCGGAACGGGCTTTTGCCACGTCACGCTCCTCCTCCAGGGCGTCCAAATTGTCATGCCGATCAAGATCGGCTTCTTTCTCTTCATACATGCGCAGTCGAGGTGAGTCATGAATTATGTCGTAGGGCAGTACTGCCTCTGTGCCGTACACCATAAAAAACGGTGTGTATCCGGTAGTGCGATTCAGCGTGGTCCGTAGCCCCCATAGTACAGAGTCGAGCTCCTCTAACCAGTGCGTATTAGATTCCTTCAAGGATCGCCCTAATCTGGGTTTAATGCCACTCATGATAAGACCGTTTGCTCGCTCGACTTGACCGTTAGTTTGCGGGTGATAGAGAGAAGCATAATCGAGCTTGATGCCCATGTTGCTGCACCCAAGTTTTACCTCGTCGGCTATAAATTTCGAACCGTTATCGGTGGTGATGCTGTGGGGGACGCCATAACGGTGTACGACCCCGGATATGAAGTCTATCACTGGTCCGGATTCGTCCGTTTTAACTGGTTTGGCTTCTATCCATTTGGTGAACTTATCCACCATGACCAATAAGTATTTTTTCTTATGGCTTCCCCTTTTGTGGGGTCCGACCATATCAAGCCCCCAGACCTCAAAGGGCCAAGTAATGGGGATTGTTTGGAGAGTGGTAGGCGGCATATGGCTTTGGTTTGCAAAAGCTGGCAATCGACGCAACGTTGAACGAGGTCTGTCGTCTGCTCAGCCGTCGGCCCAAGATAAAACCTGTACGGAAGGCCTTGCTTACAAGGGCCCGAGCTGCGGTGTGATGGCCACCAAGTCCAGCATGAATTTCTGCCAAAAGTTGCTGCCCCTACTCTTCGGAGATGCACCTTTGAAGCACTCCGGTAGTGCTTTTCTTATAAAGCTCTCCCTCGTGGACCTTGTACGCTTTAGGCCGCCGCACAATGCAGCGCGCCTCGTTCGGGTCCTCGGGTAGTTCATGCCTAGTTAGATAGGCCATGAATGGTTCTGTCCACGGGGCGATGACAGCCATTATCACGTGGGCGGAAGGTGTTATTTCAGTGGCAGAGCCTCCAATTATGTCAGAGTGTTCGGTATCCGGTGTTGTGGCCGGGTCCAGACTATTGTTACCGGTCTCCCGTTCCCATACCACGGATGGCTTAAACAGCCTTTCCAGGAAGATATTAGGTGGGATAGGGTCGCGCTTAGCGCCGATGCGGGCGAGGATATCCGCCGCCTGGTTGTTTTCCCGGGCCACATGGTGGAATTCAAGCCCCTCAAACCGAGCTGACATTTTGAGGACGGCGTTGTGATAAGCCGCCATTTTTGGATCCTTGGCATCAAAGTCTTCATTTATTTGAGATATTGCGAGGTTCGAGTCCCCACGCACCTCCAGGCGTTGAATGCCCATGGAGACTGCCATCCGGAGACCATGTAACAGGGCCTCATATTCTATCGCGTTATTGGAGTCCGTGTATTGTATTTGGAGTTGTATTGGACTGTATCTCCAGTGAGGGACGTCAGGACGACGCCAGCCCCCAGACCATCCAGCATTTTAGAGCCGTCAAAGTGCATAATCCAATTGGGATGGTGCTCTGCGGTATTGTTGATGAGGATATCCTCACCGCTCTTGGCCACCTGCCGGAGTACCCAACATGCTCTAAGGCTATGTGTTGGTATGGTATCTGTTGCACTATGAATTTTGCATGGCCCGTTAAGCCATCCCACCAACACGGTTCCACGCCCTGTGGTGGGCTTTTGTTTCTTTGTAATTGGATCGGGTGACTTACGAGAGTACACCCTTTTAATTCGGACGGGGGGTTTAGTGAGAGCCGGAGGATCAAAGAATTTTGTTTGGGTTTTCCAGGCGCTTTCCATCACACAGTACTTCTGTACTATGGCCGCCAAGTCAGCAAAGTGTGCTATGTCACGACTGTCGGATTTCGGGTTCCGGCAGACCCTTGAGGTTTGAACACTGGGGTGCGCGCGGAGATCCAACCTTCCACCGTCTGGCACCTCGCCGAATCGCTGGGACCTAAACTACTAAACGGAACAGCACAAGAGACACGAGATTTATACTGGTTCGGGCCACCATTGTGGTGTAATACCCTACTCCAGTGTGTGGTGTGGTAGATTGCCTCTTGGTCTGATGAGGAACAATACAACAAAGAACAGCCTTGCGGGGGTCTGTTCTTGGCAGGTGCGATGAACTGCTAGGTGGTGTTCAGTCGCTCTAGCTACTGGTTTCGTGATGAGGATTCCGGTCTCCTCTCTTCTCTCCCAGATGCCCCTAGCTCTGAGTGTGGCTACTTCTATTTATAGGCGAAGGCCCTGGGCCTCTTCCCAAATATTGAGCGGGAAGGGCGCCAACAATTGGCCATTTTGAAGGGGAACAGCGGGTACACTTATCCTGACTAAAGTTGGTCCTCGCCTGCCAAAGGCTCTGGTGATGACGCCTGCTTGGGCTCCACGATGACTCCCTTCCAGCCGTTGGGCTGGTCTTGGTCTGGTTGCACCGAAACGGATGCCTTTGCTTGTTGCTCTCGCCTGCGCTTGCTCCCTTTGCACCAAAGAGGAAAGGAGGACACTGCACGGGCTGGCGCCCGACTGGCGCCCTTGGTCGTCATGGCTTGCGTCATGGGCACCTCGCGAGGTACCCTGCCTTGAACTCTCCGCCTCCTCATGAGCCAGCCTGACGAGGCCGTGCCTGAGAAGCTCCTCGTCGTCCGCCCCGCGAGGCTTGGCCCCTCGCGAGGGTCTTGAGCTTGCGTTGATGAAGATGGGCGTGCGGGCCTCCTTCGAGCCACGCCGCAGCCGCAGCAGTGCAAGTCCGGGGACCCCCGTTCCCGAACGCCGACAAGAGCTCCCTGGCCCACGGCGCGCCCGAACTTGGCCGAGCAGAGGCCAAAGGGCAGAAGTCTTGACGTCGCGAACCCCTAACAGCCTGCGGCCTTGGGCGCCGCGTGGCGGTTGATTGGACGCGTGCGCCTCTGCAACCGCGTGGGTTGATAACAGAGCGGCATCTTCCTTGCCTCCTTTACTTTCTCCAGTTGCTGCTCAGATCCCCTTTCTTGCGCCTCTCCTCTCTGCTTCCAAGACCTTCAGATTCACTCCGCCTGCGTGCCCTAGCCAGTCATGGCGCCTCGCCAAGCCCGGCCGAGCTTGGTACTCTCCTGCCTTGGACCCGCCGAATGTGTCAGGGGCGAGCCTCGCCCTGGTGCGCCGGATGGCGGAGGCGCAGGGCGTCAATGGAATGGAGGTGTTCAAGGCCGGCCCTGTCGCCCCAGAGGGTCGGGGGAGTACCTTCTACCCGTTCTTCGTGAGCGCCATCATTGCTGGTCTGGTGCCTCCCTTTTCTGAGTTCTTCTTCTCCGTCCTCCATCACTACAACATTCAAGCTATGCACATCCATCCCAACTCCGTCCTTCTTCTGGCAATCTTCGCCTACTATTGTGAGGCCCATGTTGGGGTGAAGCCCTCGGTGGCCTTGTTGCGCCACTAATCTCCCTCCGAACCTCCCGTGGTTCCGCCTCAGCGTCTTGTGAGCTTAAATCGCATCTGGCGGAGCCATCGCCATTTCAAACCACAGGAAGCGGATTGAGGCTTCAAGAGCAAGTGGGTCTTGGTGGATGCTGGGCGCATCCACCCACGGCTGATCCTGCCCACGGAGCACCCGAGAGCTCCGACGACCGTCCCGAGTGGAGCTTATGGATCCCAGCCTTGGCTGGTCTTTGGAGAAGATGGACGCAGATCTGAAGCCGGCCAACGCGGCGGCGGCGAAGCTGACCGGTGCGTCGCTCCTAAGGGAGTTCCTGGAGCATCAACTGGCTCCGCTTCTTGATGCTAAGCCTTCGATGTGGAGGCCTCACTCGAGCCCGTGGTCACAGCGGTGAGGATCTGGCGACGGTCCTCCAGTCCTTGGTTGGGGGCGACGTGGCGAGACTGGAGGGCGCCCCCGTGCCCTTGTTCCTTCGCGAGGATTGGGAGCAGGTAGTGGGGCCCATGCCTATGTTCAATGGGGACGGGCCCGTGCCCGTGGAGGCTACGGAGGACCTGGTGGACGTGTCCTCTTCCGACTCCAGCGAAGAGGTGGAGGAAAGAGAGCCGGGAGAGGGGGTTGATTCGGGGGCGGAGTCAAGGGCTCCCCCCCTTCGGCGCAGGCCCCGCACTCTCCGCCTCCCCCAGAGTGACGACGACGAGGATGAGGATGACCATGGAGGCAGAAGCCTACCCCTGGTCCCGAAGAAGGACCAGACTGGGCTGGTCCCCCGCAGGTCCGCCCCGGCCCCGGGGCAATCCGCAGGCGCGCCTCCTGCTCCCGGTCCCCTTGAAGCTGCTCCCTGCAGCCGGCTCTCGGGCTTCAAGTATGGCCGGAGGCTGCTCGAGTCCACCAGCGATGACCTGTAAGTGCCTGCTTCCCGTCTTGATTATTGCTCCGTCGATGAGATCTGATGTCCACGTCCTTCGGCCAGGCTGGTGCCCGCGGCGAAGAAGCTGAAGGGGCTCCTGAGGCCCCATCCGTGGCGGTGCCTCTGCCCGAAGAAAGAAGGTGATCCTGACGCCCAGGCCTCTCCTGCCCGGGCGTCCTCGCGAGGCCGAGCCACTGGGCGAAAGCGAGCCCCTTGACCCAGGCGACTCCCAAGGTGCCCTTGCTTGGCGCTGCCTCCACTGTTGCCGTGGCGCCGCTGGTTCCGCCTCATGGCGTAGTGGTCACGCAGCCGTCTTCTCCTCCTACTCCATCGATCGCCGCTCCCCCGAATGCTGTTCTGGATCGCGCCGTTGCCGGACTGGACCGCCTGCGGCAGGATCTTCTGGGCGTCGACTCCCGTCTGATGGCTGGGCGTTTGGAGCTGGCTTCTGGCTGGATTCGCTCCGATGCTTCGATTTGGGCGGCGCTGGTCCAGGCCTCGACGGCCTGCGACGAGGAGAAGTAGGCTGTCCATGAGGCGAAGATTGCCCGCGATGCTGCCCTGGGGGAGGTAGCTAGCATCCAAGGTCGCTGTGATACGCTGGAGAGCGAGCTGAAGGGCCTGCAGAACCAGCTTGCTGACGAGGCCCGCCTCCGCCAGGAGCAGGAGGAAAGCATGAAGGCTCGCGAGGCGGCCGTCAAGGACCGGGAGGCCAGGCTCAAGAAGCGCCGCGACCGCCTAGGCGCTGGAGCAGGAGCTGGAGGCGAGGAAGGTCGAGCTGGATGACAAGGCGCGGGTTCTCCCGGAAGATCGCGTGGCCTTCATGGATATGGAGGTGAAGGCTCGCTCTTTGCTGAAGACGCTTTACGACAGCGGCCTGGAGAGTCCGCTGGCCGGCGCCGAGGATGGTCTGGCTAAGCTGCTTCCCTTCCTGGTTCGCGCTCTTGAAGATGTCTCCCTTGGCCTTGGCCCCACGGCCGAGGCCGAGGCGCGTGTCTTGTCTTCTGCGGCACTGATGCAGATCCTCACCCACATCTACCTTCGCGATCCCAGCGTCGACCTGGACAGCCTGCTGGAGCCAGCAAGCGGCGAGCATGCAGCCGCTGCTGCCGAGGCTGTGAAGGGTCGCGCGGAGGCTCTGTTGGGGAAGTTCCGGGCCTTCAGCACCAAGCCGAAGCGAGGCGTTGCCGGCCTTGCTGCTCCACGAGGCGAACCCACTCCGCGCTGCTCCACCGCCGACAAGTGACTCCGTTGTGGCTCCTGTACTGCCTTTAATTCCTGCACATGTATCATGCCTTGGGGCGGCGTTTAAACTTGCATTTGGTATTGCGATAACAGTGTGGACTGTAATATTTGCTTTTGAATTCCCTGAATTTTGCGCTTCCTACTTGCTTATGTTCTACGCCGGCAGAGCCCGCCTCACAAGATACCTCAGCCGTTAGCCCCGACCGGAAACCAAGATGGGACCAAGGAGTGAGGGGCTACGTGACAAGTTAGGCCCCTGAGTCGCGATGCTCAAGAGTCCCCCTTGGCGCACGAACAGCAAGTAGGGAGGTGAGACGCGGGCGGATCCACTGTTCTACGTCTGCAGAGCCCGGCCCCACGCATACCTCAACCGCCGTTAGCCTTTCGGAACTAAGGGGTGAGTGGCTACGTGACCAGTTAGGCTCCTGAGTCGCGATGCTCAGGAGTCCCCCTTGACGCTCAAACGAAATTGCACCTTGGCTCCGCCGGAGTGACGTGCGACGAACCAGGCCCGGGGGGCCTGGCTGGGTGGCGTGCGTCTGGGCGTGACCCAAGCGCAGCCCCCGTGTCCAGCCCCCTCGTGCGGCGCTCCCGAGGGGAGGCGTTGCGATGAGGCCGGACACTGAGCTCTGGGCTCCCTGAGGTTGGTGCGACCCGGAGGCCACCCTCAGTTGTTTATCACCAGCGTGGAGCATAGCGCTTACGCATGCGTACGGGCATAGCCGCTCCTCGGCAGTGTCGTCAGCCAGCGCGGAGCATGGTGCTTCCACTGGTACGTGGGAGGGGGCTCCCCTTTTGGAGGAGCCACAGGCGTCTCTGGCCCCACCCTGACACGTGGCTGGCACGGTAGGGCTGGACGAGGTGTATCTGGGCACCCGTGAGCCAGCGCGGGACTCACGGGGCCCTACCTCAAGGCGGGTTGCGCCTGGCTCTGGGCCTTATCTTCGAGTGAGTTCCTGCAAATTTGGCCAGATGTCGGAGCTCTATGTCTTCGGGTCCCGGCTCTCGAGCTAGTCTCAGCCGTCGTTGGCAAGCCAGGTCGCGATGCCATGGACAAGACCAGAGGGTGAGGGCCGGAGAGCCGGTAGGAGCCCTGAGTCGCGATGCTCAGGCACCCCCCCTTTAACGCACAAGCTGGGTTAGATGACGAAACACTACGTCATCGGGTCCCGGCTCTCGGGTTGGTCTCAGCCGTCGCTGGCAAGCCAGGTCGTGATGCCATGGACAAGACCAGAGGGTGAGGGCCGGAGAGCCGGTAGGAGCCCTGAGTCGCGATGCTCGTGAACCCCCTTTAACGCACAAGCTGGGTCGATGCAAGCAACTCTACGTCCTCGGGTCCCGGCTCTCGGGCTGGTCTCACCACAGCAGCAAGCCAGGTCGCGATGCCATGGACAAGACCAGAGGGTGAGGGCCGGAGAGCCGGTAGGAGCCCTGAGTCGTGATGCTCAGGCACCCCCCCTTTAACGTGCAAGATTCCGTCACCCAGGAAAAGGCACCAAATAACAAGCATGGTGGAACGAGAGCACAATCCTAAGGGAAACGTAAGAAGGATACATGCCGCTGGGACAGGCCCGAGCGGCTTGGGGATGATGCAGCCCGAGGGGCGCCCCCAACAGGATAGGCTAATGACATGAAATAAAAGGGATACATGCCGCAGGGACGGACCCACGCGGCACAGGAATATCGCCGCCTAGGCGCCCCACCGGAATAAAACTTAAAGATGTCACCTGGTGATGTTGAGGACGAAGGGGTGTTGGTGTAGGAGACTCGATGGGCTGCGGGAGCCGATCCTCACGAGCCCCCAGGCCCGGGGGCCTCGGGAGGATCCGGAGGCGCTGGCGGCTCCTCGGGGGCCATCTCCATCTCTGCCAGGGCTGCGGCGTGCCTGGCATCTCGGCGTCGAGGATGGCCCTCATGAGATCTTTGGTGCGCAGCCTGCGTTTAACAAGGCTGTGAGGCATGCGCACGTAGCTATGGGCGGGCCTCGAACGCCCCACTCGCGAGGGCCAGAGGCGCTTGAGATGCGGCTCGCTTGAGCCTGTGTATGTCGATGCAGACGCTGCAGCCCACCATCCTCGCCTAGATGGGGGGGCCACAGCTGGTGGCGGCGGCTGCCCCTCATGACCCTTGAATCCTGTAGCTCTGAATGGCCTTGCTGACGATCTCCTGAGGGTTCGGCCCTCCTTGCCTTGCTCCTGCTTGCGGGAAACGTGCTTCGAAGCACGCCTCCACGTGGTGCCCAAGCGCCTCCCTCGTGACCTTAGCGAGGTCGGTGGCCCTCTAGTGGAGAGCCCCCGAGCCCGGCCTGAGGAGGGCGTTGGGCGCGCTTTCCTATGCGATGGAAGGAGGCTCCCCTGGCCCGATGCGGGCCCTGTGGGGCCTGCCTCTTGAGGAGCCGGGCCGGTCGATGTCTTCTTCTTCTTGGGTGCGGCCTCGCAAGGCCTCCTGCTGCTGTGGTCTGGGTCTTCTAGTGATGCGGCCTGAAAGGCTCGCTCCAGGGAGCACACTGCGTCTCTCTCTTCACAGGGAGCACACTGCGTCTCTCGCTTCCTGGCATCTTGAGGACGTTGTAGCCATGGTGGGTTACGGCCATGAACTTGGCCAGTGCCTGGTACCCGAGGATGGCGTTGTACGGCAGGCGAATGTGGGCGACATCGAAGTCGATGAGCTCGGTGCGGTAGTTGTCGTGAGCCCCGAAGGTGATAGGAAGGCGGACCTGCCCGATCGGGACCGTGGAGCCGTCGGTGACTCCGGAGAAAGGCTTGGTTGGCTGAAGCTGACTGTAAGGCACTTGAAGATTGTTGAATGTTTCCACGGACAGACGTTGAGTCCTGCCCGCCGTCGATGAGGGTCTTGGTGACCAGCATATTGCGATGATTGGGGAACGAGCATCGGAGAACTCCGGTGTCGCCCGCCAAGACTTGAGTTGATCCGCTGAGCTGAACGTGATGGCGCACGCTGACCACCTGAGGGGGCGCGTGGACTCGAGCTTGGGGAGGACTGCATTCACTTCGCGGGCAAACTTCTTGAAGATGCGGTGAGAGGCTGGGGCTTGAGCTCCGCCCAGGATGCAGGCGATCGCACGCGGTTCACAGAAGCCCCAGCCACCTCGCCCCGATGACGGTCCTCAATTCTCCTTGGCGGCGGCGACAACGGAGGGAGGCCTGCGTTCCCCTGCGGGCGATCCTCGCGAGGCTGATCCCTCCAGCCTCCCTCACGAGGCGGGTCTTGCCAACGGTCCTCGCAAGGTTGGTCGCGCCACCCTTGGCGTGGGCCTCAGTCTTCCCAGCATCCTGCATTCCTTTCTCCTCCTCGGCCGTAGCCCCGGTCGCTGCGCTCGGGGCGTCTGCCGACCCTTCCTTCGCGCACGGCCCGGATCTCTTGGCATTCATTGGTGTTGTGGGTGTGGAGGTCGTGGTACACGCAGTACCGACTGCCCTTGGAGGACTCGGGCTGATCTCTGCCTCGCTTGGTGTCTGGTTCGGCCACGAGTACGGCAGCCCCCTTGCGCTTCACGTCCTTGGCCTTGGACTTCTTCTCTTCGCGATCCGCGGCAGGCAGCTCGAGGAGGGAGAGGTGCCCCTCCTCAGCCCTGGCGCACTTGGTCGCCAAGTTGAACAGCTCCAAGGAGGTGCACAGATCTTCATGCATCGCCAGCTCCTCCTTCATCTTGACATCACGCACGCCGTCGGAGAAGGCAGAGATGATGGCCTTTTGCGCTGTTGAAGCGCTGGATGTACTTTTGCAGGGCTTCCCCTGGCTGTTGCTTGATTCGGCGCATGTCGCTCACGGCGAGTGGCCGGTCGCGAGTACCCTGGAAGTTGGCGATGAAGCGGGTGCGCATCTCGGCCCAGGAAGAGATCGTGCCTGGGGCCAGATTCAGGAGCCAGGTGCGGGCTCCGTCCTTGAGCGGCATGGGAAACCAGTTTGCCATGACCTTTTCATCCCCATTGGCAGCCTTGATGCCCAGCTCGTAGAGCTGGAGGAACTCCGTAGCGTCAGCTATGCCGTCGTAGCGAGGAGGCAGGTTTGGCTTGAACTTGGCGGGCCACGCAACGCAGCGCAGCTCGAAGGTGAAGGCGCGGCAGCCCGCCGTGGCCGCGGGGGGCCTCAGACGACAGGGAGCTTGGTCTTGTGGGCCTCCCTGCGCGCTTGGCCAGGGCAGCAAGAGGTCTGGCGTCTTTGGGCGGGGGCCTTCAGGCGGCTTCTCGTGGGCGAGAACTTCTTCACAGCTCTGCTCTTGCCGCGCCGGTGCCTGGCGGAGCGGGTTCCGCCCAGGGGCTGCGCGCCTTGGGGCCAGGGCGTCTTCTTGAGGAGGAGGCAGCTGAGGCGCCCCGGGAGCTTCATCGCCCGCGCGGGGCGGGGTGCGGTGCAGCGGGATGGACGGCATGGGGGCGCCTCCTACAGCGCGGACGAGCTCGGCGACTCGGTCGAGCCATTCTTCGTAGACGTCGTCGACGGGGCGGTAGCGCAGGAGCTCGTTTGCCGCGATGAGTGCAGCCCGGGCCTCGATGGCGCGCCAAGCGTGTGACGGAAGAACCAGCGGGGTGAGCGAAAGGCGTGGCGGTGCGGCCGCCCCGCCTCATGGACGGTGCTTTGGGATGATGCTTGCTGCTCGTTTCCCTGCCGGGCGGTGGCGGCTTTGGACGGCAGCCGACGGGAACGACGAGAGCGCCCGACGGGAGCTATCTGGGCGACATGGGAGGCGAGGGCGGCTCGGCGCTGGCGCTGGTTCGACGGGCGTCGAACATGGTTGCGGTGGTCGGGAAGAACGAGGCGACGAAAAGGCAGATTCCGTGCACCTACCGGCGCGCCAAATGTCGATTTCGGGTTCCGGCAGACCCTTGAGGTTCGAACCTTTGGGGTGTCTTGCGGAGATCCAACCTTCCACCGTCTCGCACCTCGCCGACTCGCTGGGACCTAAACAACTAAACGGAACAGCACAAGAGACACGAGATTTATACTGGTTCGGGCCACCATTGTGGTGTAATACCCTACTCCAGTGTGTGGTGTTGTAGATTGCCTCTTGGGCTGATGAGGAACAATACAAGGAAGAACAGCCTTGCGGGGGTCTGTTTTTGGCAGGTGCGATGAACTGCTAGTTGGTGTTCAGTCGCTCTAGCTACTAGTTTCTTGATGAGCATTCCGGTCTCCTCTCTTCTCTCCCAGATGCCCCTAGCTCTAAGTGTGGCTACTCCTATTTATAGGCGAAGGCCCTGGGCCTCTTCCCAAATATTGAGCGAGAAGGGCGCCAACAATTGGCCGTTTTGAAGGGGAACAACGGGTACACTTATCCTGACTAAAGTGTCCTCGCCTGCCTAAGGCTCTGGTGATGACGCCTGCTTGGGCTCCACGATGACTCCCTTCCAGCCGTTGGGCTGGTCTTGGTCTGGTTGCACCGAAACGGATGCCTTTGCTTGTTGCTCTCGCCTGCGCTTGCCCCCTTTGCACCAAAGAGGAAAGGAGGACACTGCACGGGTTGGCGCCCGACTGGCGCCCTTGGTCGTCATGGCTTGCGTCATGGGCACCTCGCGAGGTACCCTGCCTTGAACTCTCCGCCTCCTCATGAGCCAGCCTGACGAGGCCGTGCCTGAGGAAGCTCCTCGTCGTCCGCCCCGCGAGGCTTGGCCCCTCGCGAGGGTCTTGAGCTTGCGTTGATGAAGATGGGCCGTGCTGGGCCTCCTTCGAGCCACGCCGCAGGCCGTAGGCAGGCAAGTCTGGGGACCCCATTCCCAGAACGCCGACGACGACGACTAATGGCGTTGAGGATTCCCTTGTCCGTGCAATTTTTGCAAAACAATGAAATTGCGTCTTCCTCGCGACAGTCCTTGACCTTGCTCATTACAAGGAGGAATCTATCCCAATAGTGATGTACTGTCTCTTGGGGCTCTTGTCTAATGTGGGAAAGATCACTTCTATCTGGGTGGGTTTGTAGATTTAGGTCCGAACCCTGACCCGATCTGAGACCCAGGAGCGGCGGAGGTTCCGATCTTGATAGTTCGGTCTCCGATTTGTTGCCCAATAGGTCTGGCCCGTTGTCTGCTTCTAAGTTCAGAGCTTGGGCCATGTCCTCCCGTAGACGGGTATCCGGCTTAGAGAGCTCGGGAATCCGGACATAGCTTGTCCTAAAAATAGAGGAGGAATTGCTGCGTTGCTCCTCCACCACCGCTATCTGATGGGTGACCGGCGGAGAGTTAATCGCCCTTTGGTCGGGTTTAAGCCCGATCCGATCATAGTCCATAGCGACTCCCAAGGCGGCGATGCGATCCAAGAGCTCGTTCAAAGAAGAGAGCTCCATTGGATCCATCTGCTCGGCGAATTCCGAGCCGACGTGGAGACTGTTTTTGATGACCCGATAAGTCATCATCGACAAAGCGGCCGAACGGGCAGTCATGACGAAGCCGCCTAGTCAGAGAGTTTGGCCTACAGCCAGGGATCCCCCAGAGGTGATGTTGTCCTTGACAATGAGACGGGCCATCAAGCCTTACGGTGACGGCACAGTGGAACTGTCAATGAAAGTTCCAATGTCGGTGTCAAACCCGGCAGATCACGGGTAGGGGGTCCAGAACTGTGTGTCTAAGGCGGATGGTAACAGGAGGCGGGGACATGATGTTTACCCAGGTTCGGGCCCTCTTGATGGAGGTAATACCCTACTTCCTGCTTGATTGATCTTGATGATATGAGTATTACAAGAGTTGATCTACCACGAGATCATAGAGGCTAAACCCTAGAAGCTAGCCTATGCTATGATTGTTGTTCTACGGACTAAACCCTCCAGTTTATATAGACACCTGAGAGGGCTAGGGTTACACAGAGTCGGTTACAAGGGAGGAGATCTACATATCTGTATTGCCAAGCTTGCCTTCCACGCCAAGGAGAGTCCCATCCGGAGACGGGACAAAGTCTTGAATCTTGTATCTTCACAGGCCAACAGTCCGGCTAAAGTATATAGTCCGGCTGTCCGAGGACCCCCTAATCCAGGACTCCCTCGACGACGGCGGTGGAGGTCAGAGAGGAGCTCCGGGGACGAGAGGGCGTTTTGGGAAGGTGTAGAGAGGTGGGAGAGGCTATAGATGATCTCCAAAGAGTCGAGGGCGGGCTATATATAGCCGGGGCGAGGGCACCCGAGCCAGTTGCCGCAGGACGAGTTCGGCCACGGCTCTTCCATGCTCAACAGTGATGGGGAGGGATGGAAAGGCGATGAGGGGGAAGCGAACGAGCACTAGAGGGTCATGGAGACGAGCAGCGCTCAGAGACGAGAGGAGGAAGAGGACAGAGGGGAGGAAGGAGACGATGGCAGCGGGAGCGAAATTTGCGGCCATTGGAACGACTCGCCGGAGAAGAAAACAGAGGGGGTGAGAGGTCTAGGGGAAGAGGACGCTGCAGGGGTGCTATAGGACATTGATGAGGAGGCCAGAAACGGTCGAAGCGACGCTAGCGACGACCACAGTACGCAGACCACCGTTTTGGCCGGCTGCTCTCAGGGTCACCACGGACATGGCGCGCTCTGGCCACCTTAATGATGCCAGCTCATGTCTACAGCGTAATCCGTCGAAGATAGAGAAATACTGCAGTAAAGAGTCGAGCAAAGACACGAGGAGTGGAGTAAACCAAGCTCCACAAGTTTGTTGTAGCAAACTTGACCACATCCTTGAGATCAAACCGGGGAGGTTAAAAAGTAAACTTATTGTCTGGGAGGTTTAGGGTAGTAAGGACTACGGTCCTGGGAATTATAAGGACATTAGGGCAAGAATTTAACATAGTTGCAGTACAAATACCAAATCTGGTCCAGAAACCAAATGATGAAGAAGCACTCACTAGGAGTGTTGGATTGGGCTAAAACTTGGCAAAGCTTGATGATTTAGACAAATAATGATGTTGTGAGAATTTCATACCAAATGGACTTATGAAAATGGTACTTCCTTCACAGCTATTATTTCTGCCTAGAAACTTGAGAAAAATACTCAGGGAAATGGCTAGATGATATCAGCCAAAATTATGTGGACATAGTTTATATGGATATTAGAAGGCTTATGAAAATTTTCAGCCACAATGGAGCAAGATAAAATATACTTGCTTCACAAACTGAAAATTTTGACAGAAACGAAGAACTGCTCCTGTGATTTGGGATGTTTGAAATGATGGCAAAGTTTCATCCCCTTTGGATACTCTATGAAGGTACTTCCTTCACAAAGTTGCAATCTGGTCAGAAATTTTGAGAAAATTGCACATGAAGACTAGATAGATCGATTGAGCTGATTTTTGGTATCCAGAGGTTATTTATCAATGTCAATCATCTTGCAAAATTTCAGCTCAAATGGATCAATGGTTCAAGCACTTCCTTTGCAATTTTTTTAGAAAGGGCAGAAACTTGCGTTGGATCGTGTGCTCAAATGCTGAAGATATAGCAAGTACAAGCTCCACAAATTATTTGGGAATTTTCCTTGCTATAAATATGGAAAAATGGCAGAAATGCAATATTGGCTTAAAATAGGAAAATGCAATTTCCCTTATTTAAATGTGGCGAATATTTTTGCCAGAGCTAAGATTAGACATAAATATCATGTCCACCAATTTTCATGAATTTAGGAGATGACTAGCTATGCCTTTGGATTTTATTCCTTAGAAAGACAAGAAAATGAATAAATCACAAATGAAAAATATTGCATAGGACTTAGCAATATTTTTGCATATCCAAGGTTTGGAAAGGGTAGGAGGATCTCTGGGAACAATTGGGAGGATCAACAGATCAAGGAAAATGATGGCTCCTTTGTATTCACAAAGGGCATACCCAAATTCCAAATTTTGGGAATTAGGGCTTTGAGAGGGTTAGAGCTGATGCAACTGAGATCTTGCCCACTAAAAGAGACATGAGCAAGGTTTTGAAAGGTTGGAAATGTCAAGAATTCTCAGAGTCATCCAGAAAACTCAGGAGAAAATTTGAAAAGTGATTGCCAGGAAGGAATAACAACACAAAAATTGATAATCCAATTTCGGGACTGTTACAAAGCGCTATTCCACCGCCGGCCAGACCATCCCTCCACCCCTCCACACCTCCTGTTCTTCTCCACCGACTGCCGAACCACACCGCACCAGCACCAGTTAACCCTCGTACACCTCTCCGTCTGCGACTCCACTCCCGCATCTTCCCATCTCCGGTCGTTGTTGTCCGGGGCCTCACCGTCGTCCACCACCTTGGATGCGCTCGACGCGGAGTGGTCAACGTGGTCAACGAACGACATCCATCAGAAGTGGACTGTACGTGGAGAGGCTGACAGCTGGGTCCACGGCCGCACGCCAGGAATACCTCCTTATTACGTGCAAAATAATGATTCCTCCACCTGACAGCTGGGACCCACTGGAAGGGCCTCTGTATTTCGCAAAAAAACATTCCCCCCACTGACAGGTCGGATCCACCAGCTATATCTTCGCACACAAAGAAGTGCCTCCTTATTACACACACAAAAATGAATACGCCATTGCTAGATGGTACCCACCATAGTGGGAGGCTGACTTGTAGGCCTACTAAGCTGACGCGGACGGAGGGCTTTGTCAACTTAGTCAATATGAACAAGTTTAGCACTAAATATGGACTTGCCTCTGAGATAGTAGCCTCTTTTTGTGAATCATTTGCTACTCATGTTGATCTCCCTAAGGAGAAGTGGTTTAAATATCATCCCCATTGAAGAAGAAATTAAAGAACCATACATAGCTAAAGATGAAACTATCATTTACAATGTTGATCTAGTAGTTCCAACTACTCATATTGAAAAACCATCTTTACCTGTTAGGATAAAGTTACATGCTAAGGTATCAACAGTGGTTCGCAAAAGTCATATTCGAGCACCTAAACTAAATTAAGGTAGAACATAGTGTTGCTATGGTAAAGATCTCTTAGTCGATAATATTGATGGGCATGTCATTTACATCTGCGATGAAGCAGCTATAATTTCCAAACCCGGTCAAAAAGATAAACATAGACCTATTGTTGGCATGCCTGTTGTTTCAGTTAAAATAGGAAATCATTGCTATCATGCTTTAAGTGACTTAGGTGCTAGTGTGTGTGCCATTACTTTTACCTTATACCAAGAAATTATGAATGACATAGCACCCGCTGAATTAGAAGACATAGATGTTACTATTAAACTTGCAAATAGACACACCATCATGCTACTTCTTGAGCTTGCATTGATTTTTCCCTTGAAGAGGAAAGGGTGATGCAGCAAAGTAGAGATAAGTATTTCCCTCGGTTAAGAACCAAGGTATCAATCCAGTAGGAGGCACAAGAAAGTCTCCAATATATGCACCTGCACAAACTAACAAACACTTGCACTCAACGTGAAAAAGGGGTTGTCAATCCCTTCACGGTCACTTGCAAGAGTGAGATCTAACAGATAGATTTAATACAAATAAAAGTAAATAAAATCAATTAGTTGTTTTTTGTGTTTTTTAGTTTTATAGATATGAAAATATATGATGGAAAATAGACCCGGGGGCTATAGGTTTCACTAGAGGCTTCTCTCTTGAATAAAGCATACGGTGGGTGAACAAACTACTGCTGAGCAATTGATAGAAAAGCGCATAGTTATGACGATATCTAAGGAAATGATCATGAATATAGGTATCATGTTCGTGACAAGTAGACCGAAACGATTCTGCATCTACTACTATTACTCCACACATAGACCGCCTCCTACCTGCATCTAGAGTATTAAGTTCAAGAGAATAGAGTAATGCATTAAGCAAGATGACATGATGTAGAGGGATAAACTCAAGCAATATGATATAAACCCCATATTTTTACCCTTAATGACAACAATACAATACGTGCCTCACTACCCCTACTATGTCACTGGGTGAGGACACAGAAAGATTGAACCCATGACAAAGCACCTCTCCCGTTACAAGAAAAAACCAATCTAGTTGGCCATACAAAATCGATAGATGGAGATAAATACAAAGCTATCAAATCATGCATATAATAATTTAGAGGAGACTCAAATAATATTGATAGATAATCTGATCATAAACCCACAATTCATGGGATCTCAACAAACACACTGCAAAAGAAGATTACATCGGATAGAACTCCAAGAACATCGAGGAGAACATGGTATTGAAGATCAAAGAGGGAGAAGAAGCCATCTAGGTACTAGCTATGGACCGGTAGGTCTTTGGTAAGCTACTCACACATCATTGGTAGGGAAGCAAGGTTGGTGTAGAGGTCCTTCGTGATCGAATCCCCCTCCTGCAGATAGCCGAAAAAGGCCCCAAGATGGGATCTCACGGGAACAGAGGCTTGCGGCGGCAGAAAAGTATTTTGTGGACGATCCTGATGTTTGGGGAATATTTGAGAATATATAGAGGTGGAACTAGGGTTAGAGGACCCTCGAAGGGCCCACAAGCCAGGGGGCGCCCCCCTGGGGCACGCCCTCGAGGCTTGTAGCCTTCTCGGGACTCTTCTGGCTTTCTCTCCAAGTCACGTAGGTGTCTTCTAGTCCAAGAAAAATCATTGTAAAATTTTATTCCGTTTGGACTCCGTCTGATATTCCTTTCTGAAAATTTAAAAACAAGGGAAAACAGAAACTGGCACTTGGCACTAGGTTAATGGGTTAGTCCCAAAAATGATATAAAATAGTACCCAAATACATATAAAACATTCGAGATAGATAATATAATAGCATGGAACAATAAAAAATTATAGATACGTTCGAGACGTATCAAGCATCCCCAAGCTTAATTCTTGCTCGTCCTCGAGTAGGTAAATGATAAAAATTGAATTTTTGTTGCGGAATGCTACCTAACATGTTTATCAATATAATTTCCTTCATTATGGCATGAATGTTTATCCATAAGATTCAAAACAAAAGTTTAATACTGACATAAAAACAATAATACTTCAAGCATACTAATAAAGCAATCATGTCTTCTCAAAATAACATGGACAAAGAAAGTTATCCCTACAAAATCATATAGTCTGGCTATGCTCCATATTCATCACACAAAATATTTCATCATGCACATTCCCGATGTTAGTCAAGCAATTGTTTCATACTTTTAGTTTTCTCAAACTTTTTCAACTTTCACGCAATACATGAGCGTGAGCCATGGATATAGCACTATAGGTGGAATAGAATATGGTGGTTGTGGAGAAGACAAAAAGAAGGAGAAAGTCTCACATCAACTAGGCAAATTAATGGGTTATGAAGATGCCCATCAATTGATATCGATGCAAGTGAGTAGGGATGTCCATGCAACGGAAGCACTAGAGCTATAAGTGTATGAACGCTCAAAAAGAAACTAAGTGGATGTGCATCCAACTTGCTTACTCATGAAGACCTAAGGCAATTTGAGGAAGCCCATCATTGGAATATACAAGCCAAGTTATATAATGAAAAACTCCAACTAGTATATGAAAGTGATAAAATAGGAGACTCTCTATCATGAAGATCATGGTGCTACTTTGAAGCACAAGTGTGGAAAAGGATAGTAACATTGTCCCTTCTCTCATTTTCTTTTTTTGTTTGGGCTTCTTTGGCCGCTTTTTCTTATATGGGCTTCTTTGGCCTCTTTTGTTTTTTATAAAGTCCAGAGACTCATTGTCGGTGTCAAAACCGGCGGATCTCGGGAAGGGGGTCCCAAATTGTGTGTCTAAGGTCGATGGTATCAGGAGACAGGGGACACGATGTTTACCCAGGTTCGGGCCCTCTCTATGGAGGTAATACCCTACTTCCTGATTGATTGATCTTGATGAATATGAGTATTACAAGATTTGATCTACCACGAGATGGTAATAGCTAAACCCTAGAAGTCTAGCCTATATGACTATGGTAATGAGTCTCTCCCTTTCTGGACTAAGTCCTCTGGTTTATATAGACACCGGGAGGATCTAGGGTCACACAAGGTCGGTTACAACGGAAAATAATCTACATATTCAGTCGCCAAGCTTGCCTTCCACATCAAGGAGAGTCCCATCCGGACACGGGTGCAGTCTTCGGTCTTCATATCTTCACAGCCCATCAGTCCGGCCCATGGCTAACAGGTCGGACGTCCAAGGACCCCTTAATCCAAGACTACCTCAGTAGCCCATGAACCTGGCTTCAATGATGAGGAGTCCGGCATGCAGATTTGTCTTCGGCATTGCAAGGCGGGTTCCTTTCTTTCCGAACTCCAAGGTAGTCTCCAGTCCTAATGATTGTATCCGGACCTGTAACACACACCACACATAACCGCAGAGAGAATATAATATTCCACGAGTCCAATCCGCTGACAACTTTTTACAACGTGACATCATGCCTGTCCGGTCATAATTTCGGACCGTTTTGTTCTACCGTTCCATGTTTCGAGACGCGGTTGCCATTGGCATGTCTTGTCGAAGCAGATATTGTGTCCCCTTATTGTGGGATTCTCATCAATACGGGTATGGGTAACCCAACCGTGCTGCTTACACAGCCCTTGGGAATAGGCGAGTTTTAAGGCGAGTGAGGAGGCGCTTGATATTCGCGACCCTTTATAAGGGAATAAGAATTCACCCTTGTCTACTCCTCCTTCTCCTTCTTCTGCCCTTCCATCCTTGAGCTCTAGCGCCCAAGTCCCCATCTTTCTCCATCTCCGAAAAGCATCCGACCATGTCCGGATCCGGAGGTCAAGGCAAATGGATGGTCTCCTCCGTCAATGAGAAAGACATTGCCGAGCTTCGGGCGGCCGGGTATTTGGTGAAGGAAATAACCCACCGTCTTCCAGCCCAGGGGCAAGTCGTTCCCACTCCGAAGCCCAAGGAGAGGGTGGTATTCATCCCTCATTTCCTCCGTGGGCTAGAGTTTCCACTCCACCCTTTCGTCTGCGGGCTAATGTACTATTATGGGATAGACTTCCACGATCTATACCCGAACTCTTTCCTCAACATCTCGGCGTTCATCGTCGTGTGTGAGGCCTTCCTCTGCATCCAACCCCACTTCGGGCTGTGGCTCAAAGTATTCAATGTGAAGCCAAAGGTAGTGGACGACCACCACACGGAGTGCGTAGGAGCCATGTTGAGTAAGCTGGCCAATGTCTCCTGGCCAAAAGGCACTTTCGTGGAGACTGTCAAGGAATGGCAAAAACAATTGTTCTACATCACAGAACCCCATGGCACAAACTAGGCCGCGGCTGCCGAATTTAACTCTGGCGCTCCCATGCGACTTACCTCCTGGGTCGAGAAGATCCCGTACTGGTGCTCGCCAGACGAGATGGTAGCACTGCAGACGCGCGTTCAAAGCATGGTGGACAAGAATGTCAAACTTTTCGATGTAATACAAGTGATGCTGGTTCACCGGATCATCCCATGCCAAAGCCGAAAACGCCCCCTTTGGGAGTTTAATCCGAGGAGGCACCAAACCCTGCAGAGGCTCTTCGGAATGACTCACGAAGATGCCTGGAAGTTGCTCTTCAAGGGCGACGAGATACTGCCAGCCACGGATTCAGATCTTGGGCACGACATTAACCATCCTGCCAGTGAGGTAAGTTTCTATCGCGTCCTCTACTTATTTGCTTCAAGGAGGATATCTAAGATTTTACTATCATTGCCTCTTCAGGAATGGATGGAGAGGGTGAAGCGGATCCAGTGTCCGGCTCCGCTACCTGAAGAACCAGGCATTCCAAGTTTAGCGAAGATGCTGGTGCCGGCGCCCTATACAGCACCGGCGAAGAAGGCCAAGGGGAAGGCCAAGGGGGTCCGGATTGGCCCCTGTTGCAAGAGTGCTTCGGACGTGACGTCCGAAGACAAGACCCGCTCCTCTGCCGCCGAAGATGACGACGACGAGGAGGAGGAGGAGGAGGAGGAGAACAACCCTCCCCTTGACGGGGGAAGGAAGAAGAGGGCGGCCTCCACGAGCCTGGAGGCGGGGATGTCCAAGAAGGGGAAGGGCTCCTTCACGGACAAACCTGCATGGGACGTCAACAGTAGTCCGGAGCGACACCCCCGCACCAAGCCTCAAGCTGCTTCGTAAGTGCTATGACTCCCGCATACCCATATGTCCAGCCTCTCCATTTCAATGTATTGACATGGCTACTTATGCTGTTGCAGTCCCGCCCACGACAATTCCCAGCGATCCTCATCAAGAGGTTCGTTAGACCCACAGGAAATGGCCAGCGAGACACCGCCAGCCGCTTACTCTCCCAAGGCCAAAGGGGACGATGAGGTGCTCTCCCAATGGACCTTCCCAGGCAGCGGAGAGGCTCAAGACGCGCCCGAAGGCGAAGCCCCCATCGCTGAACACCAGGGGGAACCAATCCCCCGGGAGACTAGGGAGGAGAGCCGTACTCAGTTCGTCCCTTAACCGGACTTGATTCCGGAGACCAATATGGCTCCGGAATACAGCAGGCAACCTCCTTCAAAAGAAGGGGGTATGCCTATTACACCGGTGACCCCTGTCCAACCAGGGGCACCAGATGATCTGCTGGAAGCGCTGCGAGGCGCTTCCATTGTGGATGACACTACTAGGAAAAGGCATGCTGGTGGCGCACCAGTTTTTCCTTCTAATGGTGCACTACTGGTGCGCCACTAGCATCACACCATTAGAATTAAATTCTAATGGCGCACCACTGATGCGCCATTAGTATCTGGTGTTGTAATGGCGCACCACATAGTGCGCCATTAGTATTGCCCACAGTGCGCCATTAGAATTCCTCCCAGGGGGCCATTAGTATCTGGTATACTAATGGCGCACCACATAGAAGTGCGCCATTAGTAACAATTTTTTTTAATTTTTTTTCAGATTTTTTTTTAAAAATCAATTTTTTTTCTATTTTTTCGTTTTTTTCTTAATCTTAGGTCACTATTGCTTAATCTCAGGTCAAATCGCACTCCGTGGTCAAACTTCCCAAAAGGTCACCCATCCTCACACTACGCCAGCCCAAGCATGCTTAACTTCAGAGTTCTATCCAACCCCAACAACAGCTCACTTCACAGGAACTTGTTGATATATCTAGCATATCAATCCTATTATACCTTGTTGATGTCTAAGACTTTGTTCATGTTCATGACTATGATGAATTTTTGAAAAATATTTCAAACTTCCCGCTCATATTACGTATCATTTCTTGAAAAAAAATTCAAAAAAAAATAAAAACCATTTTTTTCTGTTACTAGTGGCGCACCACATCCACGGTGCGCCACTAGTAAGTTTGAAATTTTTTGAATTTTTTGCCTCTAGATCTTGACAGCCCCGTAACTTTTTCCTGTTAGGTTTTTGGGGATTTTGAAAATGTTTAACGGGGTCTACATCACAGAACCCCATGGCACAAACTGGGCCGCGACTGCCGAATTTAACTCTGGCGCTCCCATGCGACTTACCTCCTGGGTCGAGAAGAGCCTGAACTGGTGCTCGCCAGATGAGCTGGTAACGCTGTAGACGCGCGTTCAAAGCATGGTGGAGAAGAATGTCAAACTTGTCGATGTAATCCAAGTGATGCTGGTTCGCCGGATCATCCCTTGCCAAAGCTGAAAATGCCCCCTTTGGGAGTTTAATCCGAGGAGGCACCAAACCCTGCAGAGGCTCTTCGAAACGACTCACGAAGATGCCTGGAAGTTCCTCTTCAAGGGCGACGAGATACCGCCAGCCACGGATTCAGATCGTGGGCACGACATTAACCATCCTGACAGTGAGGTAAGTTTCTATCGCGTCCTCCACTTATTTGCTTCAAGGAGGATATCTGAGCTTTTACTATCATTGCCTCTTAAGGAATGGATGGAGAGGGCGAAGCGGATCCAGTGAACGGCTCCGCTACCTGAAGAACCAGGCATTCCGCGTTTAGCGAAGATGCTGGTGCCGGCGCCCTATACAGCACCGGCGAAGAAGGCCAAGGGGAAGGCCAAGGGGGTCCGGATTGGCCCCCATCGCAAGAGTGCTTCTGACGTGACGTCCGAAGACAAGACCCGCTCCTCCTCCGCCGAAGATGACAACGATGAGGAGGACGAGGAGGAGAACAACCCTCCCCCTGATGGGGGAAGGAAGAAGAGGGCGGCCTCCACGAGCCTGGAGGCGGGGATGTCCACGAAGGGGAAGGGCTCCTTCGTGAACAAACCTGCATGGGACGTCAATAGTAGTCCGGAGCGACACCCCCACACCAAGCCTCAAGCTGCTTCGTAAGTGCTATGACTCCCGCATACCCATATGTCCAGCCTCTCCATTTCAATGTATTGACATGGCTACTTATGTTGTTGCAGTCCGGCCCACAATAGTTCCCATTTATCCTCATCAAGAGGTTCGTTAGACCCACAGGAGATGGCCAGTGAGACACCGCCAGTCGCTTACTCTCCCAAGGCCAAAGGGGACGATGAGGTGCTCTCCCAATGGACCTTCCCAGGCCGGGGAGAGGCTCAAGACGCGCCCGAAGGTGAAGCTCCCATCGATGAACACCAGGGGGGAACCAATCCCCCGGGAGACTGGGGAGGAGGGCCGTACTCAGTTCGGCCCTCAATCAGACTTGATTTCGGAGACAATACGGCTCCGGAATCTAGCACGCAACCTCCTTCGAAACAAAGGGGGTATGCCTATTCCACCGGTGACCCCTGTCCAACCAGGGGCACCAGATGATCTGCTAGAAGCGCTGCGAGGCGCTTCCATTGTGGATGACACTACTAGGAAAAGGCATGCTATGGCACACCAGTTTTGCCTTCTAATGGCGCACTACTGGTGCGCCACTAGCATCACGCCATTAGAATTAAATTCTAATGGCGCAATACTGGTGCGCCATTAGTATCTGGTGTTCTAATGGCGCACCACGTAGTGTGCCATTAGTATTGCCCACAGTGCGCCATTAGAATTCCTCCCAGGGGGCCATTAGTATCTGGTATACTAATGTCGCACCACATAGAAGTGCGCCATTAGTAACAATTTTTTTTCAAATTTTCAGAAATTTTTTTAAAATAAAATTTTCAATTTTTTTTCATTTTTTTTCTTAATCTCATGTCACTATTGCTTAATCTCGGGTCAATATGCTTAATCTCAGGTCAAATCGCACTCCGTGGTCAAACTTCCCGAAAGGTCACCCATCCTTACACTACTCCAGCCCAAGCAAGCTTAACTTCAGAGTTCTATCCAACCCCAGCAACAGCTCACTTCACAAGCACTTGTTGATATATCTAGCACATCAATCCTATTATTCCTTGTTGATGTCTAGGACTTTGTTCATGTTTATGACTACGATGAAATTTTGAAAAATATTTCAAACTTCCCGGTCATATTACATATCATTTTTTGAAAAAAAATTCAAAACCAATTTTTTTTCTATTACTAGTGGCGCACCACATCCATGGTGCGCCGCTAGTAAGTTTGAATTTTTTTGAATTTTTTTGCCTCTAGATCTTGAAAGCCCCGTAACTTTTTTCTGTTAGGTTTTTGGGGATTTTGAAAATGTTTAACGGGGTCTACATCACAGAACCCCATGGCACAAACTGGGCCGCGGCTGCCGAATTTAACTCTGGCGCTCCCATGCGACTTACCTCCTGGGTCGAGAAGAGCCCGAACTGGTGCTCGCAAGACGAGCTGATAGCGCTGCAGACGCGCGTTCAAAGCATGGTGGACAAGAATGTCAAACTTGTCGATGTAATCCAAGTGATGCTGGTTCGCTGGATCCTCCGTTGCCAAAGCCGAAAACGCCCCTTTTGGGAGTTTAATCCGAGGAGGCACCAAACCCTGCAGAGGCTCTTCGGAACGACTCACGAAGATGCCTGGAAGTTGCTCTTCAAGGGCGACGAGATACCGCCAGCCACGGATTCAGATCGTGGGCACGACATTAACCATCCTGCCAGTGAGGTAAGTTTCTATCGCGTCCTCTACTTATTTGCTTCAAGGAGGATATCTGAGATTTTACTATCATTGCCTCTTCAGGAATGGATGGAGAGGGCGAAGCGGATCCAGTGTCCGGCTCCGCTGTCAGGACCCCGATTCCAAGTCACATCGATCTAGCCGGTAACACCTCATATCACTTTGCGGCCTCACGCACGGTATTCCCACGGGTGTCGCCTTACCATGGCCCGGGACCGTTTGCGCCTTTTGGCTCACGTATATGATAGTGTCGCTAGCATCCATATGACAGAGAACCTGGGCCAACATGGCTAGTCATGAACCCAAAGCGGCATAACCCATGGGAACAGGCATACATGAATCGCATCGAGCATGTCGGTCATCAACATGTGAATCCGGGCTGTAGCACTGGGCTAACAGGACTCCGATAACCCGGGCTGTAGCAGACTAGGCAGGACTCCGGATGTCACCACGTGACATTTCCCCGAAGGGACAAACACAGGAACGAAGTGAAACACATGCCGGCCAGTCAAGTGACCAGAGCAATAGTGCTGGGCTAAAGGTGACTCCGTGAACCGGGCCGAGCGGACTACTATCGCCAGAAGCACTAGACTACATTTCCCCATATGAGAGGCTGCCAAGGATAAACAACTAGATTGTCGGATCCCACACATACCAAGCATTTCAAACATACACACAATATGCTCAATATGTGTAAATACAACATGGCATCACAACATAACTCTACGACTCAAAGTATTTATTCATTAGGCTCCGAGGAGCGAGATATTACAAACATGGGTCTCATGACCCAACATTCAGAGCATACAAGTCAAAGCACACGCGAAAGCTTAACATGTCTGAGTACAGACATCTACAAATGGAAAAGGCTGGGAAGCCTGACTATCTACCAGATCCTGCCGAGGGCACAAGATCGTAGCTGAGGTAACAAGCTAAACGTCGAAGTCCACGCGGAACTACTAGCGAGACTGACGTATCTCTGCAAAACATAAAATAGGCAAACGTCAGTACAAATGTACCCAGCAAGACTTACATCAGAACTAGCTACATATGCATTAGTATCAACAAAGGGGGTGGTGGAGTTTGACTGCAGCAAGCCAGCTTTGACTCGGTGGCCATCCTGAACTACGACTTCCAATAACTCTTTTGAAGGGCCGCACACGAGTCCACATATTCACCAACTCAATACACGACTATGGATCCGCTCCCGTCTCCCTACGAGAACGCCATCCATAGCACTCACGCTTATCTTGCGCATTTTAGAGTATCCACTTTCACTTGTCTATGAACCGTTATAGGCAACCCAGAAGTCCATTACCGCAGACACGGCTATTCGAATAGATCATTTATAACCCTGCAAGGGTGTACTTCTTCACACATGTTTCCACCACTTAGCGTCTGCACACGACATGTGCTCGGCATACTTCAAGCGAAAGCCGACGTGGGTGTAGACCACGACCTGACTAACCACACAAGTCTCTATTCCAGGTTTATCGCCTTCTCGGGTTCCATCCGCGAGGAGATCCGGCCGGAGTTTCGCTCACAGCCCCAAACGATGTGTGCAGGGTTCCCGAGACACCTAACGGGCGCCTGCACACCGTACACGTATATGTACCGCATCATAGCCCACCCCTAGGGTCAGTGCTACGCACAGCCTCCAACACATATCCTACAAACACCAGAAACTAGTTGCAACTCCTGGACAGAGGACAAGGGCAGTTAATAAGTCGAGCGGGGTCATATTTCAGGGCCCAACGTGTGGTAGTAGCTGTTCATGGATCACAAACACAGAACTCAGTTCCTGAGGACGGTTTCAATGAGACAACCCACCATGTACTCCTACATGGCCTCTCACCGCTACCTTTACCAAATTGTATTCACACACTTAGCTCACACACAGTAGGACATGTTTACACACCTGCGATTCATCCCCGATGAATCAGACCTGACTCAACTCTAAGCAAGAGCAGGCATGACAAACAAGCATGTATGAGTAGGCACATCAGGGCTCAAACAACTCCTACTCATGCTAGTGGGTTTCATCTATTTACAGTGGAATGACAGGTCATGCAGAGGATAAAGGGGTTCAGCTACCGCAGCAAGTAAATGTGATAAATCGTTGTTGTCCTAATGCACTAAAAAGAGAGCAGGAGCGAGAGAGTGGGATTGTATCGAATGTACAAGGGGGTTTTGCTTGCCTGGCACTTCCCAAGATAATATAGCTCTTCATCGCTGTCATCGATCTCATCGTCGAAACCACGCCTATCGAGAGGAGATGACATCGGCAATAGAGAAGAAACACAATCAATGCAATGCACAATATGATGCATGATCATGACATGGCAAAATGAGTGTGTTGGGCTAATGCAACTACAACCAGATGGGTTTGAGCTATTTTGAACCAAAGATTCAAAGTTCAAACACATTTGTGATCTTAAATAGTGCTTTATCATGTTTTGCACTAAACAGCAAGTTAACTTATTTAAACATGCATGAAACTAGTACAGATGGATAGATTGGACTTTTCTGATCATTTTTCATATATAACTTGTTTGATTTGGAGCTACGGTTGATTTTCTATTATTTTTAAAAGTTTGTACTATTTCCTGGAATTTCCTGTATAAGAATAATTCCAGAAATCGAATTAATGCCTCAGCATTGCATCATGCTGACCTCAGCAGGTCAACAGGCGCTGTCCAGGTCAAACCTGACCAGTGGGGAACATACGTCAGTGTCTCAGGCTGGTTTAGGTGTATGACAAGTGGGAACGGTCAACGTTGACTTGACCAAAGTCAAACTGACATGTGGGGTCCGCAAGATTAACACTAATCTAAATAGGAAATAAAACTGGAGTTAATTAGGGAGTAGGGTCCATGTGTCAGTGGCCTAGGGGGTTGGTTAGCGGGGGGATTAGCCTCTAATTAAATTGGCCCCGTGATCACGCCGGTGATCTGCCGGCGGCGACCATGGGAACGGCGGAGGCACGCCGGAGTTGCTCGGGCTCGCACTACAGGCGGCGGTTTGCGGCGGGGTTTGGCTCTACAGAGAGCTGGCGCTTGCGCGCGTCTAGTGGTGCAAGTGGTTGGACACAGGGACGCCGGAAACGACGCCGGCGAGCTCGACAGCGGCGTCCGGAGTTCAGCCGTGCTCGAGTTCCTCGCTAGGGTGTTCGGGAGGAGGAGCTGGGGGTGGCTGCGGGTGCGCATGGAGGTTCTGAGCACACTGGTGTGCTCGGGCATGGGCTGCAGTGACCGTGGCCGCGGCGGCGGCATGACCGGCGGTGAGGTGCTTCGGCTGGGGTGGGAGAGGGAGCTACAACACGAGAACGGAGGAACGGAGAGAGGGGAACGGAGCAAAAGCTCAGAGCGGACTCGACGGCCTTGACGGAAAGCTCGGGGATGCACTGGAGACGGCGGGGCGGCGATGACGATCTCCGGTGGCCGGGGATGAAGATGGCGTCGATGGAGGCGCCTGTGGCCTCCCGAGGCGCGTGGGTTGGCGGAGAGGTAGCCGGCGACGTGGTGGAGCTTCTGGGCACAAAGGAGGGGCGAGGGATCGGTGGTAACTACAGCAACGGTGGTCGGCGGCGACGGCAGCGCTCGGCCGCGGGGTGAGGGAGAGAACCAGGGAAGGAGGAGGAACGAGAGGGAGTGAAGAGGTGCGGGGCTGCGTGTGGCGTCGCGCGGGGCTTCCAGGCGATGAGGGGGAGGCCAGGCAGGCAGGTGGCATGGCGGCATGGCCGTGTGCGCTCGCCGGACACACGCCTGGCCGACTGGCGCCAGGAGGACGACGGTGCTGGCGGGCTGGTCCAGCTGGGTCAAGATAAAGGTTGGGCCAAGACAGAGCTGGGCCGCAGGTAAGCACAGGTAGGTTTTTTTCCATTTTTGTTTTCTTTTCTATTTTTCTGACATTTGTTTGGTTTAATAAAAATACTAAACCATTTTATTTTCTTATGCCAATTTTCATAGGGGGCTAGTGGTATTATTCCAAAGCTCCTCAATAACTGGCATAATTTTTGGACAATATTATATATATATAACAATATATATCCAAAGCAAATAATTATCAAGATTAACTCCAAATGCCCAAAATAAATACTTATGAGCCCCTGGAAATATTGGTTTGATTTTTATCTTTGTCCAATATTTTCAGAGAGCAACATGAACATTTTCTTGGACCTTTTTGGGGCAATTTTTATCTGGGTCATTTCCAGATATGATTCTGAGGGTTTCACAAATCCCCATTTCAAATTTAATAGGACTTTAAACATGATGCACACATGACTATCTAGTCTAGGTCATACCAGAATTAGGGATGTGACAGCTCACCCCTACTAAACGAGAATCTCGTCCGGAGATTCAAGTCGTGAGGTAAGAAGTCAAAGGGGTCACAAGCTAACACGATCCGCTCCAACTGTCCTTCTCAAGATGTTGATTCATTGCTTCATATTGATCTTGACGTCTTTGTTTTCTAGATCTTCATCCAAATCGATGACGTTAGAAAGAAACTCTATCGGAAAGGATCATTAAAACTCTCCATACCAGGCTAAGGCAATTCACAACGATTGTTTGAAAGGGATTTGGGGAAATGGCATACTCAATTCGGAAAGGAAACTATGGTTATAGAACAACTCGGCAAACGGGAGGCACATTCCAATTGATACCGAGGATATAACCTAGTGACTGAGTGTTCTCTCAAGAACTTGAGCATTTCCATAGTCATCAAGGTTTTACCAACATCCGTGCCGAGGATCGTGGCAACACATCTTACTACCATGATGAATAGTGATGGATGATGCGGATACAAAGGAAGATAACAGCTTCTCAGACTTCCTTAGCGAGGCCAAGAGAACGAAATCTGGATGATCGAATCGAGAGACATTTAGCACCCCGCTTCTAATGTTCTCCTTGATGTTCTAGCTACCACGGTCATGCTTAAAAGCATCAACATGGCCATCAAGTAAAGGTCAGACTTCGGAAGCACAAAATCCATAAGGATCAACTTGTGGAATAGGTCATACCAAATCCTCACGGAGAAGGGTTGAATTGCTTGTTCAAGATACTACAATAATAGATCTTCTGGCTAGGTGTGTCGGCCAGAACATCAACCTCGTCGGGAGCTACATCATATATCTTGGAAATGTGCCAGCCATCATATCTGCCTGAGATTCAAATCTGGCTGGTAACAGGATTTTTCAGACAACATGTCCAGAAAAGAAAAGGTTGCAACACAAGCTTCCATTTAGATAACGCTATGAGAATCTCGGGATATGAACTATGATATCAAGCTCCGAAACATGAGTTGGTTCTGCTACACACATGTGAACATGTTGTCCAAGAAAAGCAGGACCACAGAGTAGTCTTACAATAAAACACTACCGAGTTCAGGTGGGGGAACCATCATCAAGGATATCGAAGTCTTTTCATAGGTCCGGATTAGCTCTTATGAAGGGACTCCTTCTCCTTGAGCAAATCAGTCAATGGCTTGGTGTGCTAGGAACACATATGGAGTGGAGGCAGCCAACCTATCAAACCACAGAGCACTTCGCACGTGCATGACTGACTTGGGATGGTACAATAGGAAACAAAACAATCCTTTATCGAACTCACGGCGGCAGCTTGCACCAAATGCACATGAATCAGAGAAAGTCACTTCTTACATCCAACATATGCTTCATGAGCGGGACGTGAAGATAATGCTTTTTAGAAGTTTCCAACACTAGCTGGATGTTCAACATGAATCATGGGGGAGACAAAATGCTGCTGTTGGGCTCAACAACAACTTATCGGAATTTCCATATCACTGGACTTCCACCATCATGTGAACACGGTGATAGCATTGGTCAGACCAAAAGATGTAATGGTGTATGCTCGAGGGATCAACCATGAGTAAGACAACATTACGAACATCGTTGGTTCTGATTTGACTTGATGATAGCCCATACTCAAGTCAAAGTTTTGGTTAGGATGATAAGTCCAGCAATTGATCGCGAGGATCAATCAATGAAGACATCACCTTTCTTCAACACACATACAAGATATCCCTTAGAATGAACTAAGTCGGACAAGCTTTCATCTTCCAACTCTCCAAGTTGTTGTTTAGCTTAACCAACTAGCCTGTGGGTATCCAACACGATTCTTGGAGAAGGGGTGGTTACGAGGAACCAACTTGATCATTTAACTCAACATAGCGGTCAGGTGACAACCTGGTGATACCTCCGAGAAGATATTTGGAAAATCACGAACCACCGATATGTTACTAAGCTCGAGAACAAACTTGCTTTTCAGGGCAAGACGATATGATCAACAGAGCAAGGGTTTGACGAAATCCTAACCCATCGATCGAAGAGTGCACCAGAAATAAGGACTAGGTAGCAAAATCTATCTTAGAATGATGATTCAAGAAGCAACACACTAAGAATGAAATTATTGTCCTTTAACTACCAAGCAACGGGGTTGCTAGAAGTATTTATTTCACACATCACGGTTCACTTGTCGGCATTCCGGTTGTAACAACACGGGAGCCGAGAAATGAATAATGAGGGCGAAAAGTATCACTGTATCAAGAGTTCATAGAATGGTGTGGAATTCCCATGATACTCATGATATAAAGTGGGTAATACTTCAGGATAGAACAGAATCAAAAGCTTGATTGCATCTGATCTGCGGATTACAACTGCTTTGACCCAATCCTGGATATGGATGAGGTACTGGAGTTTGTTTCTCCCAGTCATTCCAGAATAGAATGGCTTGACAGACCACAAGAGTAATAGGCATCGATAAACGAATGCTCGCATACTCTTGACTATCAATTGATAGACGAGGGTCAGAGTACAACTAAAGAGAACAACTCAAAGGAACATATAATTTTCTGAGTTGTGGATGCATAGATTAGTATGTCGAGCGAAGCTCAACATTTCTTCCTGATAACCCATGCGGTAAGGTAGAACTGGCAGATTCACAATTATGAATGGAGAACTCATCAAGAGCACTCTGGTTGTGATCTTTTGGTTTAAAAGAACTCCTGCCAAGAATGGTTCATGGTAATTGGAAGAAAGATGTACCACGAACCTCGAGGACTATCACAAAGGTTACTAATATCCTAAAGGAACTAGCAACACTATCAACATTAGGTAAGTAGGGTGAATCTCGGGTTCAAGAACCCAGGAGTAGAATACCTACTACTAAATGGCATCACGGGATGCTTTCGAGATTGGTGGCTAGAATCATCACACTGGAACACAAAACATGGCTAGTTTACTAGGTGACGCCCTAAAACACCTAGGGTCATAATAATAGCTCCAACATATATGTCAAGGCAATAAATTACCTCATCGCACTGGTTAGTGTGCTTATTCTAACCAAAAAGGACATCGGGAACGGAAAGAAAGGATTTGCAAATGCATCAGACTATTTAGAAACCTGGGATGACTCGGACAGCATAACAGCTGTAAATGCTCAAAATGATTTGAGACATCCTGCAAAAATGGTGGCATGACCACTCAACGTCACAATATCAAGGTTCTGAGACCAACTATGAACACACGGAAGTAGTAGAAACTGAACTGGGCTTAAAACCAACAATCTTAAAAGTCTATGGATTAGTAACACGTCATCCAGATAGATAGATGAGAAGCCTAGTTCTTAAACCAAGAAGAAGAGAAGAGGATGACTCAGATCAGAAGGCCATGAGGTATAAGGAGTAAAAAGAGCCTTACGTTCCCTTCCACAATCAATTCCCTTACATAACTAAAGCATTTCTAGACACAACTTCGACCAGTTTGGCATGGTAATCCTACAGGCAGTCAGGCTCTCATACCAAAGCTGTCAGGACCCCGATTCCAAGTCACATCGATCTAGCCGGTAACACCTCATATCACTTTGCGGCCTCACGCACGGTATTCCCACGGGTGTCGCCTTACCATGGCCCGGGACCGCTTATGCCTTTTGGCTCACGTATATGATAGTGTCGCTAGCATCCATATGACAGAGAACCCGGGCCGACATGGCTAGTCGTGAACCCAAAGCGGCACTAACCCATGGGAACAGGCATACATGAATGACATCGAGCATGTCATCAACGTGTGAATCCGGGCTCTAGCACTGGGCTAACAGGACTCCGGTAACCCGGGCTGTAGCAGGCTAGGCAGGACTCCAGATGTCACCGCGTGACATTTCCCGAAGGACGTATACACGAGAACGGTGAAACACATGTCCGGCCAATCAAGTGTCCAGGCAGTAGTGCTCGGCTAGCGTGACTCGGTGAACCGGGTCAGAAGCGGACTACTATCGCCAGAAGCACTAGACTACATTTCCCCATATGAGAGGCTGCCAAGGACAAACAACTACATTGTCGGATCCCACACATACCAAGCATTTCAAACATACACACAATATGCTCAATATGTGTAAATACAACATGGCATCACAACATAACTCTACGACTCAAAGTATTGGAGTTAATTAGGGAGTGGGGTCCATGTGTCAGTGGCCTAGGGGTTTGGTTAGCGGGGGGATTAGCCTCTAATTAAATGTGCCCCGTCATCACGCTGGAGATCTGCGGGCGGCGACCACGGGAACGGCGGAGGCACGCCGGAGTTGCTCGGGCTCGCACTACAGGCGGCGGTTTGCGGCGGGGTTTGGCTCTACGGAGAGCTGGCGCTATGCTGCCTAGTGGTGCAAGTGGTTGGACACGGGGACGCCGGAAACAACGCCGGCGAGCTCGACAGCGGCGGTCGGAGTTCGGCCGTCCTCGAGTTCCTCGCTAGGGTGTTCGGGAGGAGGAGCTGGGGGTGGCTACGGGTGCGCTGGGAGGTTCTGAGCACACTGGTGTGCTCGGGCATGGGCTGAAGTGATCGTGGCCACGGCGGCGGCATGACCAGCGGCGAGGTGCTTCGGCTGGGGTGGGAGAGGGAGCTACGGCGCGAGAACGGCGGAACGGAGAGAGGGGAACGGAGCAGAAGCTCAGAACGGACTCGGCGGCCTTGACGGAAAGCTCGGGGATGCACGGGAGACGGCGTGGCGCCGATGACTATCTCCGGTGGCCGGAGATGAAGACGGCATCGATGGAGGCGCTCAAGGGCCTCCCGAGGCGCGTGGGTTGGCGGAGAGGTAGCCGGCGACGTGGTGGAGCTTCTAGGCACGACGGAGGGGCGAGGGATCGGCGGTAACTACGACAACGATGGTCGGCGGTGACAGCAGCGCTCGGCCGCGGGGTGAGGGAGAGAACCAGGGAAGGAGGAGGAACGAGAGGGAGTGAAGAGGTGCGGCGCGGCGCATGGCGTCGCGCGGGGCTTCCAGGCGATGAGGGGGAGGCCAGGCAGGCAGGTGGCGTGGCGGCACGGCCGTGTCTGTGGCGCGGACACACGCCAGCCGATCAAGCGCCAGAGGACGACGGCAATGGCGGGCTGGTCCACTGGGTCAAGATAAAGGTCAGCCAAAGACAGAGCTGGGCCGCAGGTAAGCACAGGTAGGTTTTTTCCCATTTCTGTTTTCTTTTCTATTTTTATGATATTTGTTTGGTTTAATAAAAATACTAAACCATTTTATTTTCTTACGCCAATTTTCGTAGGGGCTAGTGGTATTATTCCAAAGCTCCTCAATAACTGGCATAATTTTTGGACAATATTTTTTATATATAACAATATATATCCAAAGCAAATAATTACTGCATTAACTCCAAATGCCCAAAATAAATACTTATGAGCTCCTGGAAATATTGGTTTGATTTTTATCTCTGTCCAATATTTTCAGAGAGCAACATGAACATTTTCTTGGACCTTTTGGGGCAATTTTATCTGGGTCATTTCCAAATGATTACGAGGGTTTCACAAATCCCCATTTCAAATTTAATAGGAATTTAAACATGATGCACACATGACTATCTAGTCTAGGTCATACCAGAATTACGGATGTGACATCCGCTACCTGAAGAACCATGCATTCCGCGTTTAGCGAAGATGCTGGTGCCGGCGCCCTATACATCACCGGCGAAGAAGGCCAAGGGGAAGGCCAAGGGGGTCCGGATTGGCCCCCGTCGCAAGAGTGCTTCGGACGTGACGTCCGAAGACAAGACCCGCTCCTCCGCCGCCGAAGATGACGACGATGAGGAGGAGGAGGAGGAGGAGAACAACCCTCCCCCTGACGGGGGAAGGAAGAAGAGGGCGGCCTCCACGAGCCTGGAGGCGGGGATGCCCAAGAAGGGGACGTCAACAGTAGTCCGGAGCGACACCCCTGCACCAAGCCTCAAGCTGCTTCGTAAGTGCTATGACTCCCGCATACCCTTATGTCCATACTCTCCATTTCAATGTATTGACATGGCTACTTATGCTGTTGCAGTCCGGCCTACGACAGTTCCCAGCGATCCTCATCAAGAGGTTCATTAGACCCACAAGAGATGGCCAGCGAGACACCGCCAGCCGCTTACTCTCCCAAGGCCAAAGGGACGATGAGGTGCTCTCCCAATGGACCTTCCAGGCCGGGGAGAGGCTCAAGACGCGCCCGAAGGCGAAGCCCCCATCGCTAAACACCAGGGGGAACCAATCCCCCGGGAGACTAGGGAGGAGGGCCGTACTCAGCTCAGCCCTCAACTGGAATTGATTCCGGAGACCAATATGGCTCCGGAATCCAGCACACAACCTCCTTCGAAAGAAGGGGGTATGCCTATTCCACCGGTGACCCCTGTCCAACCAGGGGCACCAGATGATCTGCTGGAAGCGCTGCGAGGCGCTTCCATTGTGGATAACTCTACTAGGAAAAGGCATGCTAGTGGCGCACCAGTTTTTCCTTCTAATGGCGCACTACTGGTGCGCCACTAGCATCACGCCATTAGAATTAAATTCTAATGGCGCACCACTTGTGCGCCATTAGTATCTGGTGTTCTAATGGCGCACCACGTAGTGCGCCATTAGTATAGCCCATAGTGCGCCATTAGAATTCCTCCCAGGGGGCCATTAGTATCTGGTATACTAATGGCGCACCACATAGAAGTGCGCCCTTAGTAAGATTTTTTTTTCAAATTACTAATAATTTTGTTTATTTTTTTTATTTTTTTTCAAAACTACTAATGGCACACGGTGGGTGTGATGCGCCATTACTATGTCAACTAGTAATGGCGCACCATCCCACGGTGCGCCATTAGTAACAATTTTTTTATTTTTATTTTTTCCAAAACTTCTAATGGCACACCACACACCAGGTGCGCCATTAGTAATATATTACTAATGGCGAACCTGTATGTGGTGCGCCATTAGTGTCCATTTCATCTATAGCCGTTTTCCTAGTAGTGTGAGCATCGTGTTCTTATGGGCATGGTGATTGAAAGGGTTCAGTCTGCCAAGAGCGGACTAACCGAAGCCTGCAGCAGCCTGCTGATAGGTTTTGAGGTAAGCGACGCAAAAAGAGAAAATCCCCATATAGACTGTAGCCCCTGAGACGCTGTCCGGTGTTTCAAAAAGAAAAGTCGGACAGAGGATCATTCCTTTATTGCAGGGAACTAACTAAATTTGTTTGGAATGAATATGCAGGCGTCGCCACTGGCCGCGGCCTTACATCCTACTGAAGTCTCCGAACTTAAGCGGAGGTTGGAGCAAGCCGAGGAGGAGCTCGGCCGGGTGAAGAGGCAGCTCCAAGAGAATCAAGGTATGTAATAACCCAAGAAGTATTCGGAAAGAGTAGGATGTTATATATTGACCAAAGTGTCTTGATATAAATAGGAGCAACGACCGAGGTTGAGGCCCTGAAAAATGCCCTGGGTGAAGATGAGGGGAAGGCCATTGTCGGCGTTCTGGGAACGGGGGTCCCCAGAGTTGCCTGCCTGTGGCCTGCGGCATGGCTCAAGTGGGGGCCCAGCGCGGCCCAGCTTCATCAGCTCAAGCTCAAGACCCTCGCGAGGGGCCAAGCCTCGTGGGGTGGACGATAGGAACCTTCCTCAGGAGCAGCCTCGTCAGGCAGGCTCACGAGGAGGCAGAGAGATCAAGGCAGGGTACCTCATGAGGGTGCCCTGTGACGCAAGCCATGACGATCGAGGCCAGGCGGGCGCCAGCCCGCGCAGTGTCCTCATTTCCCCTTTGGTGCAAGGGAGGCAAGCACAGGCCAAGGCATTAGGCAAAGGTTGCCACTTCGGTGCAACAAGACCAAGACCAGCAGAGCGGCAGGAAGGAGGTCATCGTGGAGCCCAGGACGGCGTTACCGTCAGAGCCTTTGGCAGCCGAAGACCAACTTTAGTCAGGATAAGTGTACTAGATGTTCCCCTTCAAAACGGCCGATTGTTGGCCCCCTTCTCGCTCATTATTTGGGAAGAGGCCCAGGGCCTCCCTCTATAAATAGAGCTAGCCACCACAACAGAGGAGATGTGGAGATATTCATCGGATAGAGCCCTAGCAGAGAGAGAGGCGATCGAACTCACCCAAGCAGTTCATCGCACCAGCCCAAGAACACCCCTCGCGAGGCTGTTCTTCCTTTGTACTGTTCATCATCAGCCCCTGAGGCAATCCACCACACCACACACTGGAGTAGGGTATTACACCACATCGGTGGCCTGAACCAGTATAAACCTCGTGTCTCTTGTGTTGTTCATCGCTCGTAGTTTAGATCCCTCGCTAACCATTCACACATTAGCTGGTCGGGGAAAGATCTATGCACACACCCCAGTGTTCGAACCTCAAGGGTCTGCCGGAACCCGAAACCCGACATTTGGCGCGCCAGGTAGGGGTGCGCCGGAATCTTTCTTCCGCTGGTCGCGTGTGATCTTCCGTCGTGTCCATGGCTGACACTCACCGAGCTCGAGCCGAGTGCCGGGCTGCTCGCGTCGCTCGAGTCGCCCAGACGGCTCCCATCGGTGGACACCCCTGTTGTTCCCCGTCACTTGCCGCCAACGCCGCCACCGGCCCGGTGGGGAATGAGCAGCAGGCCTCGTCCCTGCATCCATCGGTGAGGCGAGAAGGCCGCACTGCTACTCCATCACTCACCACAGCTGGTTCTTCGCCCCGCCCGCACCGCGCTCCCATGGAGGCTCGAGCCGCGCTCATCACGGCAAACGAGCTCCTGTGCTACCGCCCCGTCAATGACGTCTACGAGGAGTGGCTCGACCGGGTCGCCGAGCTCGTCCACGCCGCAGGGGGCTCCCCCATGCCGTCCCTCTCGCTGCCTCGCCCTTCACCCCGCGCGGGAGGCAGTGAGCCGGAGGTGCCCCCGCTGCCTCCTCCTCACGAAGGCGCCCTGGCTCCAAGGAGCGTGGCCCTGGGCCGAGACCCTCCGCGTCCGGCGCCCGTGCAGCAAGAAAGGAGCAGCCAGGAGATCCCTCATCCCCAAGAAGGTGCTCGCGTGCTCCCAGCACCGGAGCGCCGCGATCACACTCCAGCGCCACCGCGTCAAGACCCCGCGCTGCTCCAGGTAGCGATGCGCGGGAACCCACGAGAGTAAGCTCTGCATCAGCAGAGAGCCCCGGTAGCCACTGCAGGCTGCCGCGCCTTCACCGCCGAGCTACGCAGCGTCCCGTGGCCCGACAAGTTCAAGCCAGACCTGCCACCTCGCTACGATGGCACCGCCGACCCCGCGGAGTTCCTTCAGCTCTACGAGCTGGGCATCAAAGCCGCCAACGGGGACGAAAAGGTCATGGCGAATTGGTTCCCGATGGCGCTGAAGGACGGAGCCCAAACTGGCTCTCAACTGGCTCCGCCACGGTCTCCTCCTGGGGCGAGATGCGCACCGCTTCATCGCCAACTTCCAAGGAACTTCGCGACGGCCTCCGCCGTGAGCGACATGCGCCGCATCAAGCAGCAGCCAGGAGAGACCCTGCAGAAGTACATCCAGCGCTTCAACAACGCCCACCTCAAAATCCCCAAAGTGACTGAGGAAGCCATCATCTTAGCCTTCTCCGGTGGCGTGCGTGACATCAAGATGAAGGAGGAGCTAGCAATGCATGAAGACATGTGCACATTCCTGGAGCTGTTCAACTTGGCGACCAAATGCGCCAGGGCTGAGGAGGGGCACCTCTCCCTCCTCGAGCTTCCGACTGCTGATCCAGAAGAGAAGAAGCCCAAGGCCAAGGACGTGAAGCACAAGGGGGCTGCCGTGCTCGCAGCCGAACTAGACACCAAGCAAGGCAGGGATCAGCCCAAGTCATCCAAGGGCATCTGGTACTGCGTGTACCACGATCTCCACACCCACAACGCCAACGAATGCCAGGAGCTCAGGGCCGTGCGAGAAGGGCGTATCGGCCGACGCCCCGAACACAATGATCGGGGCTACGACCAAGGAGGAGGAAGAGCCGCAGGACGCTGGGAAGACAGTGGCCCTCGCCAAGGATGGCGTGACAGACCTCGCGAGGACCGCTGGCAGGACCAGCCTCGCGAGGGAGGTTGGAGGGACCAACCTCGTGAGGATCGCCCTCAAGGCAACGCAGGGCTCCCACCTCTGCCGCAGCCGCCAAGGAGGTACGAAGACAATCATCAGGACGAGGGGGCTGGGGGCTTCTAGGAGCCGCGCGCGATCGCTTGCATCTTGGGTGGCGCTCAGGCCCCAGCCTCTCAGCGCATCTTCAAGCAGTTTGTTCGCGAGGTAAATGCAGTCCTCCCCAAGCCAAAGGCCATGCGCCCTCTCAGGTGGTCGTCATGCGCTATCACGTTCAGCTCAGCGGATCAGCTCAAGTGCGGGGCAACGGCAGGAGTCCTCCCCATGCTTTGCTCACTAGTCATCAGAAACGTGCAAGTCACCAGGACCCTCATCAACGGCGGAGCAGGACTCAACGTCATATCTGTCGAGACATTGAACGATCTCCAAGTGCCATACGATCAGCTTCAACCGACTAAGCCTTTCTCAGGAGTCACCGATGGCTCCACCATCCCGATAGGGCAAGTTCGCCTTCCCGTCACCTTCGGACAGCGCAACAACTACCACAGGACCCGCGCTCGTTCAAGGGGCGCCACCCTCTGTCGCATAGGAAGGCGCGCCCGGCGCCCTCCTCAGGCAGGGCTCGGGGGATCTTTCATGGCGAGCCACCGACCTAGCCGGGGTCATGAGGGAGGCGCTCGGGCACCACTTGGAGGCGTGCTTCAAGGCACGTTTCCTCGTGAAGGTATGAGGCAAGGAGGGCCAAACCTCGTGAATTCATCAGGAGGAACACCCAGAGCTACAGGATTCAAGAGTCATGCGCGGGTCGTCGCCGCTTGCCGCCATGGCCCCACATCCAGGCGAGGATGCTGGGCTGCGAATCTGCATCGACATACCAGGGCTCAACCGGGCCGCGTCTCAGGAGCGCCTCTGGCCCTCACGCATGGGACGTTGCGAGGGTCCACCTCACAGCTACGTTTGCATGCCTTCCGGCCTGCCGAACATGGTTGCCGCCCATCAGCGCCTGCTGAGGTCCGCTCTCGAAGCTCAGGAGGTCAAGCAACGCAGGGTCCTGGCAGAGATGGAGATGGCTCTCGAGGAACCCCCCGTGCCCCCGGAGCCTCCCGAGGCTCCAGGTCCGGAGAGCTCGTCAGGGTCGGCTTCCTCATCACGCGTCACCCGCTACCTCAACATCCTGCCATCTCCGACCATATCAGGTGACACCTTTCCAAGTTCCGCTTTCAGCTGGGAGCGCCCCTCGGGCTGCATCATTCCCAGGCCGTGTGGGTCCGTCCATGTGGCATGTATCTGTTTTGCTTATGTTCTTTACTTACCTTGTCGGGGGCGCCCATCGGGCTGCATTATCCCCAAGCTGCTCAGGCCAGACCCAGTAGCGTATGCTTTCTCCGCACCTATCTAGATGGATTTGCTTATTCATACATAACATGCTTGACCTAATCGCCTGCTCGATTGACACCTACCTTTGGAGCCGCTCGCTCAGGCACGGTACTTGTGCACGGGTCCGTCTCGCAATGCCGAGCAATCTAAGTGGCTGAGCTCTGGCCGCGGCAGCCCCGCAAGGCGCCACCTCACCAAGCCCTCAGTGCCCCCGATCACTCCCTCAGAGCGACCAATGGTTGGCTGGCAACCGTAACAACGAACCTTGTTTCCCCTCGTAATTGGTACACAGGACCTGCTCCAGGAGTAACGCTGGCGGCATCGCGAGCCTTCTCTCCTCCTCTCCGGCGCGATCCGCTTGCACGTTAAAAGGGGGGCGCCTGAGCATCGCGACTCATGGGCTCTTACTGGCTCTCCAGCCCTCACCCCCTGGCCTTGACCCACGGCATCGCGACCTGTCATACCAGCGGCGGCTGAGCTCGCTCGAGGGCCGGGACCTGAGGACGTAGAGCATTAAGGAAAGCGCGGGGGAGAGGGAAGAAGCTCGCGAGGTCCCGACCCAGCAACACTGCAGTTGCCGTCGCGCAGACACGGCACCTCATCGAGCGCCACTCCAAACCCGCAAGATAAGTCACACAAAAACTGATCCGCCTCAGTGCTAAAACCCTCGCCTACTGCAGCCTTGTCACGGCAAAGCTGCCTACCTTTCTTGCCCAGCGAAGGCTGCTTGAGTGCTAAAGGGGACCTCCTGAGCATCGCGACTCAGGGGCTCTTACTGGACCTCGGGCCGCTCACCTCCTGGCCTTGACCCACGGCATCGCGACCTGTCATACCAGTGACGGCTGAAGCCTACCTGGGGACCGAGACCTATCAGCGCAGAGGACCAAGCCCTCGTGAGGAAAGAAAGGGGGAGCTGAGCTGGGGCAGAACAAGCATCTCGCACTGATTCATCATAAGGACATAATATTCATAAAATCATGGCCAGCGCCTTACATACCCCCGCGGGGTGCTACTTCGATTCTTTGCAGGAAATAAAAGGTGCTAATCCTAAGGAACGCCGACTACGCGTGCCTCCGCAGAGGACGCCATCATCAACAGTGGGCCACCAGGCGCCGGCGTCAACCCCATCCAGATCACCGACGTCGGTAGCCTGAAGCGCCCGCCCGGCTCCGAGCGCGGCGCGAGCTCGGGGGCTCGTAGCTGTCGTCGCTCCTCTCCGGAGTCGCCAGAAGCTCGGCGGAGGCCCTGGACCCTCCGTCCCCTTCGCTCCTGCTCGAGGAGCTGCCGAGGGGGCGACCGGCAGGCCTAGTCCTCATGACGACGACGCCCCGACCGCCCTTCTCGGGGCAGCATTCCAGCCGGCGTCCTTCCGCGTCGAAGACGTTGAAGAACATCAAGGAGGCGCCATCGTACTCCAGGTGGATAACGAGGGCACCCCACGTCCGGCAGACCCAGGCGATCTCGCCCCAGCCTCGGGTCATGTAGACCTTGCCCGGAGCTACAACCGCAACCTCCGCTCCGGTCGCAGGGGTGCTGCAACCAGCGTGCTGCAACCAGAGCTCCAGAGAGCCCCTCTGCGGGATCTTGAAGGCGAAGGAGGGAGGAAGGCGAATCCAAGATTGAGGAGGCATGGCGGCGTGAAGCACAAGCTCTCGGGGGGAGCCCTCGGCATGGACTCCAGGGGGAACAACACGCACCGCCGTGACCCGCCGGCGCCGACGGCGGCGTTGTCCGTGGCGCTCGGCGTCTACTCCTCCAGGGCCCTCAATGCGGGCGTATAAGGGCAGCTGGAACCCTGGCGGTGGCCGCTCGTACCAGGGCCTCGATACCTCCTGCCGGAAGCCCTCATCTTGGCGGCAGAGGACTAGCCGTTTCTTCGGCGAAGCGGGTCGGGACCTTCTCGGGGGGCCTTTCCCTTCTCTTTAGTGGAAAACCGGTGGATCGGAGCCATTGTCGCAATGCGGAGCAAGGGCAAGGATGGTAGATAAGGAGTAGCAAGAAGAGATGGACTGGAAGGACTTGCATCGTTCCGTACTTATAGCCAGAGGAGGCCAACCGTCGGCCTCCACGATCACAGGTAATCATAACCCATTTCTGCGTGCAGGGACTTGTCAAGTCGTGCAGTTGCCGAGGCATTGTGGGGAGCGGAGACGCCCATGACCAATCAATCACCATGCGGCGCCCAAGGCCGCAGACTGTTAGGGCCCGCAGCGCTTCGCACTTGCCACTTCGCTTCTCTGCTAAGCCAAGTCCGGGCGCGCCTTGGGCCCGGGGGCTACTGTCGGCGTTCTGGGAACGGGGTCCCCGGACATGCCTACCTGCGTCCTGCGGCGTGGCTCAAGTGGGGGCCGAGCGTGGCCCAGGTTCATCAGGTCAAGATCAAGACCCTCGCGAGGGGCCAAGCCTCACAGGGCAGACGACAGGAACCTTCCTCAGGAGCAGCCTCGTCAGGCAGGCTCACGAGGAGGCAGAAAGATCAAGGCAGGGTACCTCACGAGGGTGCCCTGTGATGCAAGCCATGACGATCGAGGCCAGGCGGGTGCCAGGCGGGCGCCAGCCCGCGCAGTGTCCTCATTTCCCCTTTAGTGCAAGGGAGGCAAGCACAGGCCAAGGCATCAGGCAAAGGTTGCCACTTTGGTGCAACAAGACCAAGACCAGCAGAGCGGCAGGAAGGAGGTTATCGTGGAGCCCAAGACGGCGTCACCGTCAGAGCCTTTGGCAGCCGAAGACCAACTTTAGTCAGGATAAGTGTACTAGATGTTCCCCTTCAAAACGGCCAATTGTTGGCGCCCTTCCCACTCATTATTTGGGAAGAGGCCCAAGGCCTCCCTCTATAAATAGAGCTAGTCACCACAGCAGAGGAGAGGTGGAGATATTCATTGGATAGAGCCCTAGCAGAGAGAGAGAGAGAGAGAGAGAGAGAGAGAGAGAGAGGCGAGCGAACTCACCCAAGCAGTTCATCGCACCAGCCCAAGAACACCCCTCGCGAGGCTGTTCTTCCTTTGTACTGTTCATCATCAGCCCCTGAGGTAATCCACCACACCACACACTGGAGTAGGGTATTACACCACATCGGTGGCCTGAACCAGTATAAACCTCATGTCTCTTGTGTTGTTCATCGTTCGTAGTTTAGATCCCTCGCTAACCATTCATGCATGAGCTGGTAGGGGAAAGATCTCCGCACGCACCCCAGTGTTCGGACCTCAAGTGTCTGCCGGAACCCGAAACCCGACAACCATCAAGGAGCAGGCTGCCCGTAAGAAGCTCAAGGCCCGGGTCAATGAGGTCTAACAAGAGCTCCACGACGTGGTGAAAAGGTGTGAGACCTTGGAGCGTGATGTGTCGGCCAAAGAGGCCGAACTCTCCAAGGCTCATCAGAGTGCGGAGACGGCCCGGAACGAGGCCCAGGGCGCCCTCCAAGAGGTCCAGGAGGGGAGGAAGATTGCTGCGGGTAAGGCATTCAGTATGCAAAGCAAATATGCAAACAGGAAGTATCTTTTACTAACCCGGGTTCGGAGTTCTCCAGGGGCTTTTGTTGTTTTGCCGCGAAGTGTGTCCGACGCCGCGGAGTTCTTCCGAGTCGAAGAAGGGAGCTCCACGGAGAAGCTATTCTGGTCGCAATATCTTGCGCCAGAGCATCCCGTGCCCTTCACCGATCAGCTGAAACAGCTGGTGGAGCTGCATAGGGTGGCCGAACTAGCCATGACGGATTTGAAAGTGCGTTATATCGACTAGAGGGGGGGGTGAATAGGCGATTTTTATGAATTCTTCACTGAGGAATTTGCGAGTGGGGAAATTCCTTAGCGAAAACTACTTGCAGCGGAATAAGTACTCAGAAGTAAACATAACAGAACACAAGCATACTCATCATGATGAAATGAGGACAGTCACAGAGTACAGAAAGCGTAATCACAGGATAACACAGGATGAAGACAAACAGACTGAAGAAATTGAACTGAGGAAATTGAGAAAGTCCTCAGTCAAAGTCTTCAAACACAGATATGACAAGCACACAACACAGTAATGAGGAAATGAAAGAGTTGAGGAAATAGAACCAGTTGGCTTGGTCAAGACAATGATTTGGTAGACCAGTTCCAACAGCTGTCTCATTTGTACATCTGGTTTGAGCGGCTAGGTATTTAAACCTGAGGACACACAGTCCTCACCGTATTCTCCTTGAGCTAAGGTCACACAGACCTCGCCCAATCACTCGTGGTAAGTCTTCAGGTGACTTCCGAACCTTCACAAACTCGGTCACTCAGCGATCCACAATTCCTCTTGGATGCTCTAGACCTTGACGCCTAACCGTCTAGAAGAAGCACAGTCTTCAAAGGTAACAAGCGTCAGATCCACGCAGGATCAATCTCTTCAGTGATGCTCAATCACTTTGGGTTTGTAGGTGTTTGGGTTTGGGTTTTCCTCACTTGATGATTTTCTCTCAAAGTCCTCGGAGGATGGGATGCTCTCAAGTGACAAGTGTCAGTTTCTCTTGGAGCAGCCAACCAGCTTGTGGTTGTAGGGGCGGCTATTTATAGCCTAGGGAGCACCCCGACATGATAAGAGATAAATGCCCTTCAATGATATGACCGTTAGGTGGATAAGATATTTTGGGACAGCTGGCACAAGGCACAACAACGGTCGGAAATTAGAGGTTCAAATTCCTCAGGGCTATCATGTTCCTCACTGTGTAGGCAATCCACACTGGCGAATTCCTAATTGCTCAGTCAGAACAAATTCCTCAGTGACTAGAAGAACTTCGTCTCTATCACTGAAGAAATTGATTGAACTGTATGAGATTTCCAATGGCTTCACTCGTAGGGATGTGTAGATGTAGGATTTTGAGTTGAGCATCACATGGAAATTTTTCCTTAGTATTTCCTCGACCCCCTTTAACAGTACGGTGTTTCCTATGACTCAAGAAAGAGAGAATGGAACTACGAAAACAAAAGTCTTCACGTTTCATGTTCCTCGAATGAATACCAAGTCTTCAAGGTCACACCAATTTCTTCACTTTCAAAGTCTTCAGAAAGTCTTCAGAAATCCAAAGTCTTCAGTCGAAGAACTTCATTTTTAGGGGTCGACTTTCTCTGTAAATATCAAACTCCTCATAGACTTATAGACCTATGTACACTCATAAACACATTAGTCCCTTAACCTATAAGTCTTCAATACACCAAAATCACTAAGGGCACTAGATGCACTTACAATCTCCCTTTTTGGTGATTGATGACAATATAGGTTAAGTTTTCAATGGGATAAACATATGAAGTGTAAATACTGATATTGAGGAATTTGATTGCAAGATATAGAAGAACTCCCCCTGAAGATGTGCATAGTGAGGAATTTTCTTTTGAAGCAATGCACACTTGAAGAGTTGAAACATGGACATCTCCCCCTATATCTTGTGATTCATACACGCATTTGACATATAATATGAAGAATTTGAAATGCATGATGAAATATGGTGACTGATGTAATAGACATGCGTGCATTAACATATATGAGGAATAAGCATGCAGAGGAACACAACAAAAGTATCAGGCCACCATAGAGTTTAAGTTTACAACTCGATCCAGCAAAGTTTCAGAAGAACGAGAGTTGTAACATCAGCGCAAGGTGCGTATTCAAAAGATAGAAAGGAGATGGGCAAGAAAATGGAGGGAGTACAGATATGTTACTCCCAAATACATGAAGAAATCCGCACTCAATCCTCCATGCCCAAGACCTCCATTGGCACCTGGCCAAGAAGCAAATCCCACCAGCCTCAAGTGCGGTGAGGATTATCCTGATGAATGGGCCAAGCGCCAGGCCAATCTGTCCATAGAGTTTAAGTTTACAACTCGATCCAGCAAAGTTTCAGAAGAACGAGAGTTGTAACTTAAGAAAAAAAACGCCCATAAGATAGACCCGCTTGAAGACTAACTCAAATTTCTCCCCCTTTGTCAACGAATGACCGAAAGGATCGAAAATGAGGACTAACGCCCCTGAAGAATATCAAGTTGATGAAGGAGCACCAGCGTTGTTGGGGTCGTTTGTCGTAGTAGGGCCTGCTGCATTATCATCCAAGTCTTCATGCTCATCGGTTTCGCGAGATGAAGAATAGGAGCTGGCCACCAAGGAAGGAACCTTGACCTTCTTGTATTTCTTTGGTGGAGGTGCAGACCAGTCAAAGTCTTCCTTGAGACCCATGTTCTTCAGATCTTCTTCACCATATACATTTGACAGAGTAGCCTAGGTGCGACCGAACGCTTCATGGAGGTAGTAATGGTTTTTCTTCACTGCATTATGTGTAGCTGTCATGTTTTGAAGAATTGAACCAAACTGATGCTTAACCCATTTATGGTTTCGATCCACCTTCTGGTGAAGACTTAGCAGAAGCTCACGATCAGTCATCACACGAGGAGCAGTAGCTTGAGGATTTGGCTTGGAGGCATGGGCAGCGTAATCATGAGTGGCGAGTCATCATTGGTGGAATAAGATGCAGCTTTTAAATCGACCATCCAACGGACGAATGCCTTCATCTATAATATCTGGTGCCTTGCCCTTTTCGTCACCGAGGAATAGGTCCGCTTTGAGGACTTCAATCGGGGCAAGTAGCTGAGGTGATTCTGAAAATCAGCCTTGTAGTTGAGTGAAGACCTTGTTCTGAGGAATCTCATAATCCACGGTGCATAAGGCTTCAGCTCAAACGGTGAAAGTGCAACATTCGCCAGAGTCCTCATGAAGAAATCGTGATAATTGACAGGAATGCCACGAACGATGTTGAATACCAGATTCTTCATGATGCCAACAATTTCCTCATCAGATGAGTCGTGGCCTTTGATTGGACTAATATTCTTTGTCAGAATGCGATAGACTGTCCTTGGTACATACTGTCATTCCTTCTCGAGGAATTTCGTCCTTGAGGCTTGACCAGGTTTCAATGGCTTCATGAGCACTTGCATATAGTGATCTGTAAGCTCAGGCTCTTGGTACATGCAACGAGCTCTTTCAGGTGGAGGACTGATGGGCAGGGCGTGAAGCAATTCATAGGCCGGTGCCTTATAGTGAGTATTTTCGGTCATCCTGTCCAAAAACCAAGAGTTCACATCGTCAGCATCTCCTGTGATTTGCAAAGTTGCATAGAATTGAAGAATGAGTTCTTCATTCCAATCAACTATGTCTGTGCAGAAGTTGAGGAGGCCTGTGTCATGAAGCACACTGAGGACGGGTGTGAAGCATGGCAGTGATTCCATGTCCACATGAGGAATATGCTCGTGGTCGAAGACTTTGTCCTTGTTGAAGAGCAGTGAAGAATAGAAGTTGGCTTGGCTGGCGGTCCAGAAGCGCTTCCTTCTAAGACGAGCAGAGTCATAAGGATTGTACTCAGTGAAGAACACATGCTCGTCGAAGAAATCACCAGCCTCGAATTTCTGCTTCTTTGAGAATTGATCCTTTGGCTTGGGCTGAGGAGTGTTAGTCAATTGCATTATCACCTCAGGAATCACAATCTCAGGTTCTTCAGACTGAGGAATTTCAGCTTCTACTCTAGTGACAGCCTGGGTCTTCAATTCTTCATTTTCATTTTCTTCAGCACTAGTGGCTGGAATTTCTTCATGGACAGATGGTGTGGCATGTGGTTTATCAGATCCCATTTGAACTGTAGTTGCTGGGGACTGAGGAATTTGTTGCAATGGTCTGAAGAGTGGAGAGTTGGGGTGCCGACTTTCCCAAAAGTCATCATTGAGCACGGGTGTGGTACAGCCAATGTCCACATCTTCATCTTCCATTTCTTCAACGCCAGCCTCTTCAGCAGTAAACTGAGGCATAGGCGAGGAAACAGCTGGAGTTGAAGGGATTTCATCCACTTCAATTTCTTCATCCATCTGCTCCGACGTAGCAGCAGAAGGAGTTTCTTCATCAGATCCGCTAGGGATCACATATTGTTCATCAAAAGGGACGATTTCCTTTGATGGCATGGTTGAGATAGGAACAACATCAGTAGGGTTTGCAAATGAGCTGGTCATAGACTTCATTTTCTTCGGAGCTGAAGAATCTGAAGGAGCTGATGCTTTCCTTTTCTTCACTACTGCATGCTCTGCAGTCTTGGTCTTCTTCACATCTGATGTAGATGGAAGGATTGGAGTTGGAGTAGGCGCAGGAGGAGCAGAGGAATGTGGTTGGTTTTCTTCAGGCACAACTGATGCAGTTGCCCTAACCTCTTCATTTTCTTCAGGCGCACCACTAGTGGATGCCCTGGCAATTTCATCAGCGGCTGGAATGCAGTCATCAGCCCTGGAACTCACATTTTCTTCAGCAGCCTGAATGTCATCAGTGGTGCTGGCATGTTCTTCAGTAGGCTGAGCAGATGCTTCAGCCTGAGGAATTTCTTGTTGCGATGGGGCTGCAACATTGGAGGTGAACTTCTCAGTCAGTTTAACAAACCTGACCTTGGCTCCTTGCCAATCAGCATAGTAAGCATTGAAATCATCGCTGAGGACTTTGATTTCAGACTGGATTTTCAAAAGATCATCAGTTGTCATAGAGACAACGTTGTTCTTTAGGAATTTTTCCTTCCTGTACCGCGCTTTCTTGATCTTCCTGGCCTTCTCATATTTCCATTTTCTTCTAGGATGAAGGCAGTTAGCATATGACTTTGACCAGGAGTGAGCTTAAAGTCAGGCATAGGAGTATTGGGTCCTTTTGTTAGAGATCAATGTAGTCGAGGATCAACTTGGGATCCAAAAGCAAAGGCACATTTGTGCCCTTGCTCTAGCGGCCCTGACTTGCCTATCTCTGGTGATCTCTGCAAGTTCATCATCATCATCTTCGTCTTCTTCAGATGGCACTTGGAAGGCGACCTGCTTCTTGTGAGGACTTGGGCGAGAGCCTCGTCCAGCAGTGGCCTTTGTCTTCAGCAGAGAGGGTCCCATTGAAGAGTTTGGTGCAGCAGAGGAACTAGCAGAAGCTCCTGAGGCAATAGAGATGCCTGTAGTCCTTTGGCACGTGGCAAGATGCACAGGTGCTGAGGAACTTGCCGGAGTAGCTGAGGACTTTGGAGGAGGATCTGGGGACTTTGGAGCGGGAGCAGCATGAGGAGTTGGCCGTGAGGGCTTTGAGGATTCTGGCCGTGAGGGCATTGCTGAGGAACTTGGCCTTGAGGGCATTGAAGGTGAAGCACTTGACTTGTGCGCGGGCTTCTTTGCCATGGATTTCTTCGGCTTGATAGAGGCCTTAGCAGCAGCAGCAGAGTCTTCATTGAATTTCCTCACTGCTTCTTTGTCTTGTCTAGCCAGCTTGGCCTGGCGCTTGGCCCATTCATCAGGATAATCCTCACCGCACTTGAGGCTGGTGGGATCTTTTTCTTGGCCAGGTTCCAACGGAGGTCTTGGGCATGGAGGATTGAGTGCGAATTTCTTCATGTATTTGGGAGTAACATATCTGTACTCCCTCCATTCTCTTACCCATCTCCTTTCTATTCTTTGAATACGCACTGAGGGAGTCCTGGATTAGGGGGTGTCCGGATAGCCGAACTATCACCGTTGGCCGGACTCCTGGACTATGAAGATACAAGATTGAAGACTTCGTCCCGTGTCCAGATGGGACTTTCCTTGGCATGGAAGGCAAGCTTGGTGATACGGATATGTAGATCTCCTACCATTGTAACCGACTCTGTGTAACCCTAACCCTATTTGGTGTCTATATAAACCGGAGGGTTTTAGTCCATAGGACGAACAACAATCATACCATAGGCTAGCTTCTAGGGTTTAGCCTCTCTGATCTCGTGGTAGATCCACTCTTGTACTACCCATATCATCAATATTAATCAAGCAGAAGTAGGGTTTTACCTCCATCGAGAGGGCCCGAACCTGGGTAAAAACATCGTGTCCCTTGTCTCCTGTTACCATCCGCCTAGACGCACAGTTCGGGACCCCCTACCCGAGATCCGCTGGTTTTGACACCGACATTGGTGCTTTCATTGAGAGTTCCTCTATGCCGTCGCTGTCAAGAAGGATGCCTCATCCCGTCTTTAAAGACGGCACCGTTGCTAAAGGATCTTTGGCCAACGGCCAAACTCCCCGGCTAGGCGGTTTTCTTATGACCGCCTGTTCGGCCGCCGCGCCGACGATGATTTCTCGGGTCATCGAAAGCAATCTTCACGTTAACTCGGAACTCGCCGAGCAGTTAGATCCGATGGAGCTCTCTTCCTTAAACGAGCTCTTGGATCGCATCGCCGCCCTGGGAGTCGCTACAGACTACGATCAGATTGGGCCTAAAACCGATCTGAGAGAGATCAACTCTCCCCAGGCTACCCACCACGTTGCTGTGGTAGAGGAACAATACGGCGACACTTCTCCTACCTTAAGGACTAGCTATGTCCGGATTCCTGACCCATCCATGCCGGATTCCCACGGAGGGGAGGACACTACTCAAGCCCTGAACTTAAAGTCAGGCAGCGGGCTAGATTCATTGGACAACCTCCAAGAACCCAAGCTTCCAAGTTCGAAACTTCTTGGCCCTCGAATCTTAGATCGGACGGGTTCGAATTTAATTCCACCCGCCCACCCAAACATAAGCGATCTATCCCAATCCGGCAAGAGCCCGGTCAAACAGCACATCATTACTGGGCCAGATTCCTCCTGATTATGGACAGGATAAAGGATTGCCGCGAGGAGGACGCAATCTCATTCTTCTGCAATAATTGCACGGACAAGGGAATCCTAAATGCCATAAGTCGTCGTGAAATTACACGCTTCGCTGACTTGGCGTCCATAGTACGAAAGTACTGCGCGATGGAGAGCGCCTGGAAAACCGAAATCAAATTTTGGGATAATCCGGCCCCGAATACGACCCTAGTCCGAAATAAAAGGGTGCATCATCACTGTGCACCAGGTTACATACCAAAAAGCAAAAACCCCTCAAAGGGCATGGAACCGTACTGGAGGGATGGCTCAATGGACCCTGCAAAATTCATAGCACAGAGGGCGCCACTCCAACTCATAGCCTTAGAGCATGTTGGATACTACGGCAGGTGGCCAAAAGTGGCGAAGAGCTTTTAGCTCCAGAGCACCAGCCCAGCAATACCAGTACGGTATTAACAGTCTTCGAGACTTTTGCATCAAATAATATGCGGAAACGAACACTCTGCAGCCTTGCCGAAGTCTACCAGATAGCAACAATAAATCCATGGAGTGACACGGCTATTACCTTTAACGCCAGTGACGAACCTAAAATCCGAACAACCCGAGCACCAGCCGCAGTGGTCCTCAGTCCAATAGTGGACGGCTTTCGCCTTACCAAGGTACTCATGGACGACAGCAGCGGATTAAACCTCATCTACGAGGAAACCCTTCGAAAAATGGAAATAGACTGGAGCCGCATTGAGCAAAGCAGCACAACCTTTAGAGGAATAATCCCCAGTCGGGAAGCATGCTGTACAGGAAAGATCACACTAGATGTGGTGTTCGGCACGCCTGACAATTATAGGTCCGAGGAGGTCATATTCCAAGTGGCCCGGTCAGCAGCGGATACCATGCTCTATTAGGGCGAGAGGCATTCACAATTTTTCAAGCTATACCCCATTACGGGTACATGAAGCTCAAAATTCCCGGACCCAACGGAATTATCACTCTCGCTAGTGACTCGGACATAGCGCTCCGCGTCGAAAATAAAACAGCCGCACTTGCCCTTGAGGCACTATCCGAAGCCCTAGCGGCAGATGAACTCACTGCGCTGCCCTCCACGGTGAACAGGGACGATGTGATACTCGATAAGAGATCCAAGTCCACCTCTTTTAAACCGCGCATTTAAATAGTCAAATTCCAAGTCCATCCAACGGACCCTACAAAAACGTCCTCCATCGGGGCACAATTAAACCCTGATGTGGACGCCGCATTACGAGAATTCCTACGTGAAAATTGGGACATTTTTGCCTGGCAACCTTCAGACATGCCAGGAATCCCACGCCGGCTGGCCGATGACAGCCTAAATATCCTAAAAGGATTCAATCCAGTCAAACAAGCTCTTCGGCATTTCTCCGAAATCAAGAGACAGGCCATGGGAGAGGAGCTAGCCAAACTATTGGAGGCCGGATTCATCAGAGACATTAAACATCCGGACTGGCTAGCAAACCTGGTAATGGTACCAAAGAAGGAAAAATCCAGGCGCCTATGTGTTGATGTTAAGGACCTTAACAAGGCTTGCCCAAAGGATCCCTTCCCCCTCCCTCGCATCGATCAAATTATCGAAGCTACCGCAGGACACAATTCATTGTGTTTCCTTGACGCATACTCCGGCTACCACCAAATTAAGATGGCAGAGCCAGACCAAGCCGCAACGGCATTCATCACTACATACGGCCCATTCTGCTTCAACACAATGCCCTTTGGGCTCAAAAACGCCAAGCAACATATCAGCGCATGATTCGTACATGTCCGCAAACCAGATCGGCAAAACAAAGGAGGCATACGTGAGACGATGTGGTCGTCAAATCCAAGCATGTCGAAACCCTAGTCGACGACTTGAGGCTCACATTCGATAATCTCCAACATATGACATCAAGCTCAACTCGGAAAAATGCGTTTTGCGTCACGAGCCGGAAAGCTCTTGGGCTTCATTGTATCCGTAGAGGAATTGAAGCAAACCCAGCCAAGATCCGAGCTCTGTCACAATTGGATATCCCCAAAGACCTCAAACAAATACAAAAATTGACTGGATGTGTGGCGGCTCTAAGCCGTTTTATCTCCCGCTTAGGAGAAAAGGCATTACCCCTTTATCGCCTCCTCCGGCGCACCGAACACTTCGAGTGGATAAATGCCGCCACGGCCGGACTCGAAGAAATCAAATCCATATTGGCAACAAATCCGGTCCTGGCCGCGCCCAACATGGGCGAACTAATGCTATTATACATCGCAGCAACCCATCACGTTGTAAGCGCGATGCTCGTTGTCGAACGAGAAACGGACGGACACAAGTTCCCTCTCCAAAAACCAGTTTACTATGTGTCCACTGTCCTAAGTCCATGCAAGTCATGGTACCCGCATTATCAAAAGATAGCATACGCGGTGTTCATGGCATCCCGGAAGCTGCGACACTACTTTCAAGAGTGTTCGATAACAGTAGCCTCCGAAGTACCTCTTAATGACATTATAAACAACCGCGACAATAACGGGCCGGATCGCTAAATGGGCCATTGAGCTCCTCCCGTTCGACATAACCTACAAGCCAAGATGAGCTATTAAGTCGCAAGTTTTGGCCGACTTCGTCGCCGGATGGACTGAAGCCGTAATCCCTAAAGAGTACGGCGCATATTCCAACTGGATCATGCACTTCGACGGCTCCAAACTGTTGGCCGGCCAGGGGGCTGGCGTCGTTCTGACGTCCCCAACCGGAGATACAGTCCAATACGTACTTCAAATAATGTACAAGGACTCCAACAATGCAGCCGAATACGAGGCCCTTCTACATGGTCTCCGGATGGCAGTCTCCATGGGCATTCAACGCCTAGAGGTGCGCGATTCGAACCTCGCGATATCCCAAATAAATGGGGACTTTGATGCCAAGGATCCAAAATGGCAGCTTATCGCAATGCCGTCCTAAAAATGTCAGCTCGGTTTGAGGGGCTCAATTTCACCATATAGCCCGGGATAACAACCAGGCAACGGACGTGTTGGCACGCATTGGCGCAAAGCGCGATGCCGTCCCCCCAACATCTTCCTAGAGAGGCTTTTCAAGCCATCCGTATTATGGGAGGGAGAGTCCGGAAATAACAACCCAGACCCAACCGCACTGCCCCACACCGAACATTCTGACATAGTTCGTGGTTCCGCCAACGAAATAACACCGTCAGCCCACACAATAATGGCAGTCATTGCCCCGTGGACAGAACCATTCCTAGCCTACCAAACTAGGCAGGAGCTTCCCGAAGACCAAAACAAGGCCCGCTGCATAGTGCGGCGATCTAAAGCCTATAAGGTCCATGAGGGAAGCTTTATAAGAAAAGCACAACCGGAGTCCTTCAAAGGTGTATCTCCGAAGAGCAAGGGCGGAATCTCCTGGCTGAAATTCATGCCGGACTCGGTCGGCACCATGCCGCAGCCCGGGCCCTTGTAGGCAAGGCCTTCCGTACAGGATTTTATTGGCCGACGGCCCGGGCAGATGCTCAGGACTTAGTCCAACAATGCGTCGGTTGCCAGCTCTTTGCTAATCAAAGCCACATGCCACCCACCGCCCTCAAAACTATACCCATCACCCGCCCTTCGCGTGCAGGGGCTTGACATGGTTGGACCCCTTAAAGGAGGAATCCACAAGCAAAAATACCTATTGGTCATGGTGGATAAATTCACCAAATGGATAGAGGCCAAGCACAGAAGACGGCGAATCCGGACCGGTGATAGACTTTATATCGGGGTAGTACACCGTTACGGCGTCCCCATAGCATCATCAACGATAACGACCACGAACTTCATGGCCGACGAGGTCAAACTCTGGTGCAAACACATGGGCATCAAGCTCAACTACGCTTCAGTCTATCACCCCCAAACTAACGGTCAAGTCGAGCGAGCAAACGGTCTAATCTGTAGCGGCATTAAACCCAGACTAGTGCGGTCCCTCGAGGAATCTAACACGCACTGGGTTGAGGAGCTCGACTCCATACTCTGGGGGCTGCGGACCACGCCGAATCGCACTACCGGATTCGCACCATTTTTTATGGTATACGGCGTAGAGGCAATTTTTCCCTGCGACATAATTCATGACTCACCTAGCGTGCGCATGTATGAAGAAAGAGAAGCCGAGCTCGATCAGCAGGACAGTTTGGACGCCTTGGAGGAGGAGCGCGACGTGGCAAAAGCTCGTTCCGCATTCTATCAACAGCAGGCTCGAAGATATCAAAGCAGGGAAGTACGGGCCAAAGCTTACAACGTTGGTGAACTAGTTCTACGCCTGCCGGACAAGAAAAAGGACAAACTCAAGCCCAAATGGGAGGGGCCCTTCATCATCGACCAAGTCCTGACCGGCAGAGCGTACCGTCTGCGAAACACATCGGATAACCGACTCGAGCCGAACCCATGGAACGCAGTCCGTCTCCGAAGATTCTACGCCTAGCGCCGGATTCTGAGTTCGTCTCCTTCCTCCGTCTATATTTTATACTTTAAGCTGTATTTTATTTCTCTCCTTCTTCCTCCTTTTTCCGAAGCGGTTAAAGGCTCGTTAGGTGCATTGTTCGCGACACTTGACGCGCTTATCCGCTCATTATACCTGGGGCTTCTCTAATGTAAGCTTATTTATACGGGCTTTAAGCCAAACACAAGTGTCACACTACCGCATGTACCTATTAATCAACATTATATGCATCGATATGACTTAAGTTTTGGCCAAGCTGGGTTGCCTGGCTCCTGTGCTTACCCCTACGTTCCCGATGGTTCGGCTAGGTGGTAAAGGGAGCACCTCTGTGATTGTTACCGCCGGGTCAGCCGGACGTGGACCTCAGAATGGGTGAAGCCGAAAGCTAGCGTTCTTAAGGGAATATTTGGTCAGTGAACTAAAAGACGATTTTTTATTTTTTTTCATTTATCTGCCCCCAGATGCTTTTCTGCTTTTTTCGTAGTCCGGACATGCACTTTAGGGCATGCCTCCCAGGGAAAGGAACCCCTAACGGAACTATTCTCCCTGGAAGATGTTTCTTGCTAACCATGTAATATAACATAACTAGTTGGGCACTTGTCTGATAAAGCACTCATGACCCTTACGCCTGGTCTCCACGCATGCCCCGGTTTTTACATAACCGCGAGGGTATTCGGACACACTCCGGACGATTGGGTCCTGAGTTTGAAGCGAAAAGGTCCGCTACGACAAACAATCTACAATCCGGCTAGAAGGCATTTTACATGTCATTTTAAATTACAGTCAAATTGACTGATTGTATTCCTCTTCAATGCCATCTAATAGGCTGTCTAGTTTACAGTCCTGCTGGGAATACTTTATGCCAACTCTACTTGCCGTGACACTAAGCTCACATGGATCTCCTTGCCGTCAGCCCCATAGGTCCGACCTCGGCCATGTGGTTTGGGTCCGCCTTATGTACTGCTGCGTCTTCACCATGGCCCAGGCTCCTGGCGCCTTGACGACAGGCCGATATCTTCCATAGTCGGAAGCGCCGCCATGCTCCCTGAAGCTTCTCTGCAAGCCCTCCAAGGCCTTCGGGCAGGGAGATAGATGGCCACAAGGCCTGTGCGACGCCTTTCATGACCTGCCGAACTCGTTCGTGCAGTTGCAATAGCTCGGGAAGAAGGTCACCCGTAGAACCGGGCATTTCCTCTGCAGGACGACCCGTGAGCATACCTACAGACATAACTATGTTATTTGACTTCCTCGCCGAACTCTTTTTCAAAGTTCGCTCAAGCACTTACTATAAATGCCGTGACGAAATCGCCAATTCTCCTTCACGGAGTCAGACAGCTGGGCACGAACATCCTTTAGTTCCACACCCAGCTGGGTGTTGGCATCCTGGAGATTATTTTTTTCTTGCCTCACCCTTGTAAGCACATTCTCGCCGGCCTTCAACCGGCGCAAGAGCTATTGCTTGTCCGGATCTAGTCCGGCGCCATCTTCAATATTATTGTCAGATTTACACACACGCCACACTTCACAAACTACTTTTATTTTGAAGCATATATTACCAGAGGGGGTCTCTGTGGCTCCCCCTGTAGCGGCTAGTGCGGCCTCAAGTTGGGCCTTGCATTCTTCAAGCTCCTGGGACAGTTGGGTATTCTTTTGCAAGATCCTCAGATAACAAATGATCCTTAAATCAGTTATTCTAACTATTTTAAGTCTCGGGGGCTACTGGCATATATAACTGTCAAATTTCCTCACCCGTATGTCCTTTACATACTGCTCCGTGGCTCTGGCTAGACCATCTTGAGCGGCACGGAGGTGCACATCTCCTGAATTGAAGGCTTTCAATGCCTCTTGGGAGAAACATGCGTCACGAAGAACTGTCCGGCCGCGCCTGTGATTCATGGCGCTCTCCACCTCGGAGTTGGTGGCGGACAATCTGTCGGCATCCTCTATCGGAGGAGCGTCAAGCCTTGCGCCTCGTGCTCGCCTCCGCTTCTGGACCAGGCTTTGGAGCCTGGCTGGCGGAGGCTCGATTGGCAACCTCTCCGGACACAGTCCTGCGAGTGCTCTTTACCCTGAAAAGGGCACCAACGTTAGTACGCCTTCCAGGAATCAATCCTGGGAATATGGTGACGCGCCATACCGTTGCGGCGGCGTTTCGATCTGGACCACACTTCTTTTTTAGCTGCGGGCCGTGCTGCCTTGTTGGCTAGCCGTGGGCTCGGCCTCCGCCTCGAAGCCACCTGCGAAACACCATTGGTATATGGTGATCAAAAATAAGCACGGATGGGTCATTATCGAGTATTGGGACCTCGGTCTCGATTACTGTGAGGTGGAAGTATTCTGGGTAATCGGCCGTAATGGCAACCAAGGCATTATCGATGCTCAGTTGGTGAAATACCCCATCAATCAGCTCCACCAATATGTTCGGATCCTCTTGGGAGGCCGGATCGAGGAGCCGTTCCGGATCCTCGGGTTGTAGAGGCGGGTTGTTTATGTCTTTTACGGTCTGGCGCAGTTCCTGCTCAAAATCACAAAATGAGATACCTAACCATGGGAATACGGATCGGATGTGCAAAAAAGAAATGTCCACTTACCCAGCTTCGAGGATTGTTCATAGAAAATCCGTTCAATGGACTGACGCGGAGAAAATCTTCCTTTTCTCCCTTGTACAGCGCGGACAAGGTCTTCACCAGGTCGGTGACCGATCCCGGCCCCTTACGACCATGACGGGTGGCATCGTCCTCCCCATTGAAATCCAACATGGGGTGGTCCCTATACTGGAGCGGCTGCACCCCCCGCATAATACATGTGGCCATGACACCGATCATGGTCAGTCCGGAATGAGCTAACAATCTTATTCGGCTCATCAGGTAAAGGACGTCCCTATCGTCTTCCCTCTGGGAGCTCCGCGGGCGCCAACTCAGGCGTTTCTTCAAAGGAGCATTGCTGAACTCCGGGAGACCGATCCGAACAGGATCCGGCAGTGGGACGTCTTCTATATAAAACCATTCCGAAGGCCAGTCTTCGGACGCCTTCTTCAGGGTTCCGGATAGACATTCGGTCCCGGCGATGCGCCATAGCTCGGCTCCGCCCACTTGATATATTGACCCCTCATGAGAACGGGGTACAAGGCAGAATAATCTCTTCCACAACGCAAAATGAGCCTCAACGCCCAAGAACAGTTCGCAAAGGGCCACAAAGCCCGCGAGGTGCAAAATGGAGGCAGGCGTAAGGTGGTGCAACTGGAGGCCGCATAACTCCAAGAGCCCCCGGAGAAACGGATAAATTGGAAATCCGATTCCTCTTACTAGGTAAGAGATAAAGCATACCCGCTCTCCTTTGGAGGGATCGGGGACACTCTCCGCTTGCTTTCCGCCCTTATAGGTGGCGAGTCCGGCTCGAACCGGAACCATGAAGGCTGGGGGAAGAAATCCCTTGGTTGTCCAGGCTGGGGGCTGGGAGCGCGAGAGGAGGAGCCGCGTCGACTGTCCATGATGGAATGGATTTTTGTCAGAGGCGCTCCGATGAAAGCTCGCGGAGGGGGGATGGTGTGACTCAGATCTAGATCCTCGTCCCTTTCATAGGCGGCTCATTTGCGCAGCTAGGGGGATAAGTGTAAAAATACCCTGGCTTTATTCAAACACGTGGAAGATGGCCATTATTGGGCGTGGAAGCCAAGGAGCGCAGCATTTATCAGAAGCCGGACACTATTCGACAAGTATATGGAATTCGGAGAAGAACCCGCCTCGCAATGCCGAAGACAATCTACGCGCCGGACTCGTCGCCATTGAAGCCTGGTTCGGGGGCTACTGAGGGAGTCCTGGATTAGGGGGTGTCCGGATAGCCGAACTATCACCGTTGGCAGGACTCCTAGACTATGAAGATACAAGATTGAAGACTTCGTCCCATGTTCGGATGGGACTTTCCTTGGCGTGGAAGGCAAGCTTGGCGATACGGATATGTAGATCTCCTACCATTGTAACCGACTCTATGTAACCCTAACCCTATCCGGTGTCTATATAAACCGGAGGGTTTTAGTCCATAGGACGAACAACAATCATACCATAGGCTAGCTTCTAGGGTTTAGCCTCTACGATCTCGTGGTAGATCCACTCTTGTACTACCCATATCATCAATATTAATCAAGCAGGAGTAGGGTTTTACCTCCATCGAGAGGGCCCGAACCTAGGTAAAAACAACGTGTCCCTTGTCTCCTGTTACCATCCGCCTAGACGCACAGTTCGGGACCCCCTACCCGAGATCCGCCGGTTTTGACACCGACATGCACCTTGCGCTGATTTTTATCTTCCTTAGGGGGTGTGCAATACCCAGCATAGATGTCCTCAGGGATTTCAAAGGCAGTGTTGACCTCAGGCCTCTTTCCTCCCTTCTGTGGCTTCTTTCCATCAACCATTTTCTTCAGTTGTGAAATTTGAACAATTGAATTCTCTGAAGAAGTATGCAACTTTTCTTCGAGGAATGCTGAAAATGAGTTAAGTTGATGAGAACCTAGTGATTCAACAGTAGACATGAGTACCTGTGAACAGAGTATAGTTGCGAGGAATTTGGAGAGGTCATATGAGTTCTCAGAAGGTTTTGTAAAAATAACAAGTTTGAGGAATTTGACCAGACGAGTCTTAAAGAATTTTGCTTAGCGTTCTTTGTCTTAGGTTCCAGAGTTGTATAGATCGAAGATCCACACAATTGAGGAATCTTGAAGAAAAATGATGCTTAGAGAAACAAATCAAGAACAGATGATATGTAAGGTGTTTAGTGTGTGAAGAATTTGAAGAACAAACACCTTTGAAGATTTTGCAGAAATCATTTGAATCAAGGAGGGCAGTAAAAGTAACTTTTAATTACCCTGAACGAAGAACACGACGAACTATGAGGTGGAGAAGTGAAGTTCGTCTGTGCAGATCTTCCACGCCCTAACTCGGTGGAGGAAGACAGCTACGGCGACGGCAGAGTGAAGATTTCCGCGGCCGGCGCGAGTACGACGGCGACGAGGTCGAGGCAGTGAAGCTCTTCCTCACCGGCAACAATGAAGTAGTGGCGGCGCTAGGGTTTGAGAAGCTCGAGCGAGAGAGAGGTCGAGTAGAGTAAAGGAAGTAAGGAAGGGGAGGAGGTACTTATAGCCACGGTGAAAAACTGTTCGCCTGAAGAAATTGGACGAACGTGCCCCTGACCCTTCTCATTCGCTTGACATGTGTCACCCACGTACTGAGAAGTGGAGATCGTGTGCGATTGTGGGTGAATAGATAAGTATTTCGTCGGATGCGGAACGGTTTGAGCGGCAAAGCCGAAAATTTGGATAAGATAAGTTTTAAAGTTCCGTTCGCAAATTCTTCAGCTGATAATGACACAGTGAAGATTTTGAATAAGTTTCAAATAGAACGAACATGAAGAATTTGTGAATATATTGGGTTGAGTTTAGCATAGAGCGGGAAGGGTCCGATCACATACACTTAGCAGAAAAAGCAACTTGAAGAATTAGCCATAAGTGAATGTTGTAGAGGACATAAACTCATATATATATATATATATATATATATATATATATATATATATATATATATATATATATATATATATATATAGCCAATGATGAAAAACAACGGAAACAGTGAAGACAATGCAAAGTTGAAGAAATTGAACAATTGAGGAATTTCAAAACTGAGGAAAAACTCAAATTGAAGATTTTCAACTTTTGGTGGTTGCATGACCCACCGTATAAGAATGATGATTTTAGACACCGCGTACAATTGTCGTAGGGTTCTGAGAATCAAATTCTTCGTTAATTTCTTCACACTTAGAGTGTTATTCTTCATTGATTGAAGAAAAATGTTTCTTCATGTGTTGCACATCTAAGTCATCAATTTTGCATAAGTATTAGGATGAGTGTTCTTTTCAAAGAACATTCAAAGATTCTAAGATATTTAGCTCACACCGCAACTTGATAAATCTCTTCTCATCCAAGGGCTTTGTGAAGATATCGGCTAGCTGTTCTTCAGTCTTCACATGCTCAATAGAAATGTCGCCCTTCAACACATGATCACGAAGAAAATGATGACGAATCTGAATGTGCTTTGTCTTCGAGTGCTGAACTGGGTTGTGAGCAATCTTCATGGCTCTCTCATTATCACAGAAGAGAGCCACATTCTTCACGTTGACGCCGTAGTACTTGAGAGTTTGCTTCATCCACAGCAATTGATCACAGCTAGAACCAGCAGCAATGTACTCAGCTTCAGACGATGAAGCGATGTCTGTGATTCTGTTTCTTCGAGGACCAACAGACCAAAGATCGTCCGAGGAAATGACATGTACCAGATGTTAAATTGTGGTCCACACGATCACCAGCATTGTCAGAGTCTGAATATCCAATGAGATCAAAAGCCGAGCCCTTGGGGTACCATAATCCAAGTGTTGGTGTGTGAGCTAGATATCGAAGAATATGCTTCACAACCTTATGGTGTGATTCCTTCGGTGTAGCTTGAAATCGAGCACACATGCAAACACTAAGCATAATGTCTGGCCTAGATGCACATAAATACAATAAAGAACCAATCATGGAGCGGTATATCTTATGATTGAAGTCAATACCATTTTCATCAGTGCACAAATGGCCATTTGTGGGCATATGAATTTTGACGCCTTTGCAATCTTGCATGCCGAATTTCCTTATTACATCTTTGAGGTATTTCTCCTGAGATATGAATATGCCATTGCGTTGTTGACGAATTTTAAGACCTAAGAAGAATTTCAATTCTCCCATCCTTCACTCATCATATAGGCAAATTCATCACTATAACGTTGGTCAGTACAGCCAAAGATAATATCATCAACATATATTTGGCACACAAACAGTTCACCATAATAGATTTAGTGAAAAGAGTAGGGTCGAGTGAACCGGGTTGGAAGCCTTTCTTCATGAGGAAATCCTTCAAAGTACCATACCACGCACGAGGGGCTTGCTTGAGGCCATAGAGGGCCTTATTGAGACTGAAGACTTTGTCAGGATGCTTTGGATCTTCAAAACCTGGGGGTTGAGCAACATATACTTCTTCCTCAAGCTTACCATTGAGGAATGCACTTTTCACATCCATTTGATATAAAGTGATATCATGATGTTTAGCATAAGCAAGTAATATGCGAATAGCCTCAAGTCTAGCAATAGGTGCAAAAGTTTCATCGAAATCAATTCCTTCAACCTGTGTGTAGCCTTGAGCTACTAGCCATGCCTTATTCCTCACCACAAGGACATTTTCATCTTGCTTGTTGCGGTAGATCCACTTTGTGCCAATGATATTGTGCTTGCGAGGATCTGGACATTGTTGAGCTCGAACTGATGTAATTATTCTTGCATGGCCTGAATCCACTCAGGCTCCAGAAATGCTTCATCTACCTTAGTGGGCTCTGTGATAGAGACAAACGCATAGTGACCACAAAAGTTAGATAAATGTGAAGCTTTTGAGCGTGTGAGAGGACCTGGTGCTTCAATGTCATTTATGATCCTTTCAACTTGCACTTCTTTTGGAACGCGAGGATGAGCACGTTGTCGTCGAGGAATTGGATCAACATTTTCTTCAGCACCATTCTCTTCAGTATTTTCGTCAGGTGCATTAGCTCGATGTTCTTCATGCTCTGGAATGAATTCTTCAGCAGATTCTTCGGTAGGAATGGCATCCTCAGTAGCCTTGAACTTGATAGTTTCCTCAGGTGTTGGTTCATCTATCACAGAAGGTAGGTGCTCTCTTTGCGAGCCATTAGTTTCATCGAACCGCTCATCTACAGTTTTCAACAGCCTTGTGAAGAACGTTGTTGAAGACTCTATAGGTGTGCGAGTCCTTTCCTTAACCAAGCATAAAACCTTCATGTGCTTTCGGTGCAAATTTAGAGTTGTGATGAGGATCTCTAATCCAGCATTTAGCAATCAAGACTTTGAAATAACTCACATTGGGTTTCTTGTCAGTGAGGAGTTCATAGGCAGTCTTCTTGAAGAATTTGTGAAGATATACTATGTTGATGATATGGCACGCAGTATCAATTGCATCAATCCAGAAATGACGAGGCATTTTGTATTCATCAAGCATAGTGCGAGCCATCTCAGCAAGAGTCCTATTCTTGTGCTCCACGACACCATTCTGCCGAGGAGTATAAGGAGCAGATAACTCATGAGTAATACCAAGTTCATCAAGATATTCATCAAGACCGGAATTCTTGAACTCAGTTCCATTGTCACTTCTGATGTGCTTGATCTTCACAACAAAGTTGGTTGAAGCCCTTGAGGAAAATCGTTTGACGACTTCCTGCACTTCACGTTTGTAAGTAACAATGTGTACCCATGTGTATCGAGAGTAATCATCAACAATAACAAAGCCATATTGGGATGCATCATTTGAAACTGCAGAATAATGATTAGGACCAAAGAGATCCATGTGAAGCAATTCAAATGGTCGAGTAGTGGTCATGATAGTCTTCGCTGGATGCTTAGCCTTTGTCATCTACCCAGCTTCACAGGCTCCGCATAAGTGATCCTCGAGGAATTTGACATTTTCAATGCCAATGACATGCTTCTTCTTCGCAAGCGTGTGCAAATTCCTCATGCCTGCATGACCAAATCGTTGATGCCATAGCCAGCCTTCTGAAGCTTTTGCAAGTAGGCACACGGCTGGTTGCGGTCCTGTAGAGAAATCAACAATATACAAGTCTCCTCTTCTAAAGCCTTCGAAGACTTTGGAATTGTCAGCTTCCATAACCACAACACAACGATACTTTCCAAAAACAACAACCATATCAAGATCACAAAGCATTGAGATAGACATGAGGTAGTATCCTAAGGACTCGACAAGCTTGACTTTGTCCATGTGTCGATCCTTTGTGATCGCAACCTTACCTAGACCCAATACCTGGCTTTTGCCTTTGTCAACGAAGATGATATGCTTCAGATGCGATGGTGATAAGGGAGCATCCATCAATAGATTCTTCTCACAAGTCATGTGATTTGTACATCCACTATCAAGAAACCACTCAGTGACTTTGGGTTGATCATCCTGCAGATGAATTAGTGCAGCTTACGAACTTCATATACTTCATCAGTGAAGAGTATGACATCACAATTCATCAGATCAATTTCATCAAGTAATAGAACAGATAAAGCAGTATGAGGACATGAGAAATGGAAGTTCATTTCTTCATGATTAGCCTGCGTCCTTTCAGGCATCTTTCAGGACTCCAGCAAATTCTTCAGACGTTTAAGCACGTCTGGAGACCTGACCCTGCAGAAGAGATTAGTTCTTTTTCATCACCACCCACATTTTAAGGGGTGGCAAAGAGTTCATCACTCTGCGAGCTCCATACAAGAAAGGTGGTATAGAAGCCAGTCCATTTCGTTTCACATAAGAGGAGTTAGGATAAGCATATGAATAAGCGGAGAAATTCTTCGAGGACTTATGAACATAATGATTAGAAGAATAATGCTCATATTCATAGCCCTTAGCTCTTCCCTGCGAAACAGAGTTGTTAGCACGATGATATTCATATGAGGACTTTGATCCTTTTGAGGAATATGATCCACGTGAGGAATTTGGTCCGTATGAGGACCTAGATCCATATGAAGAATTTGATCTGGGGTTCCTATTATTCACAGGTGGTGTCATGAGGACATTCACCTGAATACTTTCAAGGAACTCTTTGGGAACCCAGATTTTCTTCATAGGGGAACCGTTCCTGCAGTTAGTGCCATCATATCTAGCAAATACTTCATCGTTCTGATTTTTGAACAGTTTATAGTTGGAGTCAAATGACTCATCAGAAGAATGAGGAGATTCACATGTAAAGCCAGATAGATTAGATGGATCAACTGGAGGTCCCTGTGCAGCAACCCATGAGGTTTTGGGGTACTTCTCAGGCTTCCAATATATACCATCAGCATTGAGTTTCCTCTCAAAGGCAATACCCTCTTTCCTAGGGTTCCTGTTGAGGATCTGCTTTATAAGCACATCACAAAGAGTCTGATGTCCTTTGAGGCTTTTTTACATGCATGTCATGTACAATTCCTTCAGCCCTGCATCATCAGTGATACTATCAATGTCCTTATATGAGGAATTAGTGATAGCAGAGGCAGGTGAAGAATTTGTAACATTAGAAGCATTTGAACATTCAGGTGAAGAATTAGCAGATTCACGTTCAATGCATTTCAAACATGGAGGAACAAATTCTTCTTGAGCAGCGCTGATTTGTTGAGCAAGTAATGAATCGCGCTCCTTCTGAAGATCTTCATAACTCGCTCTTAGCTCCTCAAGATCTTGCTTTCTTTGAAGAAATTCATATGAAAGCTTCTCATGATCAAATAAGAGAGTGTTATGATGACCTTGAAGGTTGTCAAACCTAGTCTGAAGTCTCTGAAGATTTTCAGTCAAGGTTTTAGTGCGATCCATTTCTTCACCCAACATATCATCACTTTTGTCTAGCATGTTTTGAACCTTTTCAAAAGCCCTTTGTTGTTTCACATCAATCTTAGCAAGTTTAGAGTAGCTCGGCTCGAGATTTTCATCAGATTCATTCTCACTGGATTCAGAGGAGGTATATTTGAGTACCTTGGCACCCTTTGCGATGAAGCAATAGGTGGGAGCATAGTCATCATTGCCTTCATCAGCCTTGTTGGTGAGGTCATTTTCTTTAGTGTTGAAGATAGACTTGTCGATTTAATGCGATGGCGAGGGCTAGGCTCGCCACACGGATTCGGACTCCTCAGATGCCTCATCTTCCTCGTTTTCTTCAGATTCAGCCTCAGAGTCCATTTCCTTGCCAATGAATGCCCGAGCCTTCTTGGAGCTGCTCTTCTTGTGAGATGAAGACTTTGAGGATTTTCATGATGAAGATTTTGAGGATTTCTTCTTTTTCTTCGCATCATCAGAACTATAATCCTTGTATTTCTTCTTCATTGATTCCTTTTCCCACTGAGGAGAATCTTGAATGTAGTGTCCAGGTTTCTTGCATTTGTGACAAAGCCTTTTCTTGTAGTCACTGGACGAGGAAGCATTGCTCCTTGAGGATTTTCCAAAGCGACCACGTCTTGAGAACTTCTGGAATTTCTTCACAAGCAGTGCTAGCTCATGGCTTAGTTCTTCAGGATCACCAAGGCTACTACCAGAATCTTCATCTTCAGACTCAGAAACTGCCTTGGCCTTCAGTGCACGTGATCTGCCATAGCTCGAACCATAGAGATCTGTCTTCTTAGCAAGTTGGAACTCATGAGTATTTAACCCATCAATGATATCAGCGGGATTAAGTGACTTGTAATCAGCACGTTCTTGTATCATCAATGCAAGAGTATCAAATGAGGAATCAAGCGATCTCAGCAATTTCTTCACCACCTCATGATCGGTGATGTCAGTGGCACCAAGCGCTTGAATCTCATTTGAGATGTCAGTGAGGCGATCGAAGGTTTGTTGAACATTTTCATTGTTGAGTCTTTTGAAGTGGTTGAAGAGATTGCGAAGAAAATCAACTCGAGAGTCACGCTGTGTTGAGACTCCTTCATTGACTTTGGACAGCCTACCCCAGATAAGCTTAGCAGTTTCCAAAGCACTCACTCTTCCATACTGTCCTTTGCTCAGATGGCCACAAATGATATTCTTCCCTTGAGAATCGAGTTTCTTGAATCTCTTCACATCAGCAGCATTCAGAGAAGGTGTGACTGAGGGAACACCATTTTCCACAACATACAAGAGATCGTTATCAATTGCCTCAAGATGCATTTGCATCTTATTCTTCCAATATGGGTAGTCCGTTCCATCGAAGGTAGGACACCCAGCAGAGACCTTGATCATACCTGTGGTCGACATAACTAAAACTCCAGGCGGTTAAACCAAAATCACACAGAACAAGGGAGTACCTTGCTCTGATACCAATTGAAAGTGCGTTATATCGACTAGAGGGGGGTGAATAGGCGATTTCTATGAATTCTTCACTGAGGAATTTGCGGGTGAGGAAATCCCTTAGCGAAGAACTACTTGCAGCGGAATAAGTACTCAGAAGTAAACATAACAGAACACAAGCATAGTCATCATGATGAAATGAGGACAAGCACGGAGTACAGAAAGCATAATCACAGGATAACACAGGATGAAGACAAACAAACTCAAGAAATTGAACTAAGGAAATTGAGAAAGTCTTCAGTCGAAGTCTTCAAACACAGATATTACAAGCACACAACACAGTAATGAGGAAAGTAAAGAGTTGAGGAAATAGAACCCGTTGGCTTGGTGAAGACAATGATTTGGTAGACTAGTTACAACTGTTGTCTCAGTTGTACATCTGGTTGGAGCGGCTAGGTATTTAAACCTTGAGGACACACAGTCCCGGACACACAGTCCTCACCGTGTTCTTCCTTGAGCTAAGGTCACACAAGCCTCGCCCAATCACTCGTGGTAAGTCTTCAGGTGACTTCCGAACCTTCACAAACTCGGTCACTCGGCGATCCACAATTCCTCTTGGATGCTCTAGACCTTGACGCCTAACCGTCTGGAAGAAGCACAGTCTTCAAAGGTAATAAGCGTCAGATCCACGCAGGATCAATCTCTTCAGTGATGCTCAATCACTTTGGGTTTGGGTTTTCCTCACTCGATGATTTTCGCTCAAAGTCCTCGGAGGATGGGATGCTCTCAAATGACAAGTGTCAGTTTCTCTTGGAGCAGCCAACCAGCTAGTGGTTGTAGGGGGCGGCTATTTATAGCCTAGGGAGCAGCCCGACATGATAAGACATAAATGCCCTTCAATGATATGACCGTTAGGTGGATAAGATATTTTGGGACAGCTGGCACAAGGCACAGCAACGGTCGGAAATTTGAGGTTCAAATTCCTCAGGGCTATCATGTTCCTCACTGTGTAGGCAATCCGCACTGGCGAATTCCTAACTCCTCGGTCAGAACAAATTCCTCAGTGACCAGAAGAACTTCGTCTACATCCTTTGAAGAAATTGACTAAACTGTATGAGATTTCCAATGGCTTCAATCGAAGGTATTGGTAGGTGTAGGATTTTGAGTTGAGCATCACATGGAAATTTTTCCTTAGTATTTCCTCGACCCCTTTAACGATGCGGTGTTTCCTATGACTCAAGAAAGAGAGAATGAAACTACGAAAACAAAAGTCTTCATGCTTCATGTTCCTCGAATGAATACCAAGTCTTCAAGGTCACACCAATTTCTTCAATTTCAAAGTCTTCAGAAAGTCTTCAGAAATCCAAAGTCTTTAGTCGAAGAACTTCATTTTAGGGGTCGACTTTCTCTCAGAATATCAAACTCCTCATAGACTTATAGACCTGTGTACACTCATAAACACATTAGTCCCTTAACCTATAAGTCTTCAATACACCAAAATCACTAAGGGGCACTAGATGCACTTACAAAATTTGAATCCGGCTATGCCCTTGCGAAGCTATGCCCGGCAGCTACTTCGGACTCGTGAGGCGGATGGTGGACGCATGTCCTCGGCCGGATATCGTCAAGCGATCGGCCTGTATTGAGGGTGCTCGTATGGCCTTTGCCCATTGCAAAATGTGGTGGGCGAAGATGAACACCGTGGATCTGGCCCGGGGGCCGCCTGAGGGCAAGGAGCACCGCACACCCGATCCCTATTTCGCGATGTCCTGGAGGGGCCTCGTATTGTAGTAGCGCAGTGTGGGCAGGACATTATTTTTGAATGAATAAATTCGCGTTGTCTTTGCCTTGTATGGTGAAACAAAGTGGGTTTGTAATATAATGATTGTTATGTTTTAAATTTTACCTCCTGTGTGGCCGTGTTTATATGAAATCTGAGGGTTGGCCAGTCGTCGACTTCTGCCCCCACATAGGTAGTATGGAGGTGTTCGGGATGGAATCTAAACAATCTTGATCCAATTATATGGTCCTTGAAGGAGTTGTTTAGCGCAACGAACCAGGCAACTAGACTATTCGGCTTTAACACCCTCACTTAGCCATAGGAGTTCAACAATAAAAACACTGACGCAGCCCCTAGTTTCCGAACTAGAGTGCTATAAGCGTCTGATCAGGAAGTGCCGATCCTTCGCACAACGCGGAAGAAATGTCCAACGATTTGTAACCTCCGAACAGCTGACCGAGTCTCGCTGCATCATGACAGACAGTTTTCGGCTTTCTCTACTGAGGTGCTCCTTTGGATAAACCAGGGCACAATTGCAGTAGTTCTCCCTTTACTACCTTAGCCGATATAGCGGAACGTAAGGTAGCAAGCACAGGAGTCGGGCAACCCAACTATTGACCAAAGACATGATTCAGAGCCAATGCATATAATGCTAAATTCGAGGTGCCGAACTATACTATAAAAAGTGTTCGGAGTTTGTTTCCATATTGTAGGGCGCCTGGGAGCCCCTGGCAAATATGAAACGTACCAAAGTGTACGGGTGCTAAAAGATAAGTTATTAGAGGAAAACAGAAAGAAAGCAGAGGTGATATCTTGGGCCCTTAAACTTGAGCCACGAACTGTTTCCATTATAATTGAGTTAATGCGTCAAAGCGCATTAATACAAATAGTGCGATAGGCAATCCGGCTATTTAACATGCCAAGACCAAGGGCGAGCTGCGTGTGGGTCCTGGCAACAGGTAGAGTGGTCATTGAATTGACCTCTAGGGCTTCCCCTATACGTTTGTGCTTCTAGCCATCCTGGTGTTTTTATCCTTTGACATGATCGGTGGTCGGGCTGTCGAAGAAGGCCTAAATAGACCTGGAAAAGGAAAAAAGGAAAAATTTGACAGTGTATGTGTGTCCGGGATCGGTCGAGCCGAACTGTGGACCACAAGCTAGTTGTGCCTCCATCGATGCCCATGGGATTCTAGTGCGTAATTATGTACGTGTGGTACAAATGCCACTACCTGATCGGGGCTGGGACGGAGGCCAAATTGCTAATCGAGCTCTTGACGAGCTGAGCTGTCCTGTTGCAGTGTAGTACGGACCTTCTTAATGGTGTCCAGGGGCTCGGCAGCCGGATTACGATTCTGATTGAGAAGGACATTATGTACTTCTGCTGCTAGGGCGGCGGTGTGCTCCTCTGTACGGAGGGAGCGTTCTGAATTTCCGTTGACCGTAATGATGTCGTGTGGACCGGGCATGTTGAGCTTAAGATAGGCATAGTGTGGCACTGCACTGAATCAAGCGAACGTGCTTCGTCCGAGCAGTGCGTGATAGCCGCTGCGAAAGGGGATGATGTCGAAGATTAATTCCTCGCTTCAGAAATTGTCCGGAGTCCCGAAGACAACTTCTAGCGTGATTGCGCCCGTGCAGCGGGCCTCGACACCTGGTATGGCTCCTTTGAAGGTAATCTTTGTGGGCTTTATCCGTGATGGATGGATGCCCATTTTTCGCACTGTGTCCTGATAAAGCAGGTTGAGGCTACTACCTCCGTCCATAAGGACGCGTGTCAGGTGAAATCCATCGATGATTGGGTCGAGGACTAGTGCGGCTGAACCGCCATGACTGATACTGGTCAGGTGGTCCCGATGATCAAAGGTGATCGAAAATGACGACCATGGGTTGAATTTTGGGGCGCCTGGCTCTATCGCATAGACGTCCCTTAGTGCGCGTGTGCGCTCCCTTTTGGGGATGTGTGTAACATATATCTTGTTTACAATTTTCACTTGAGGGGGAAACTTCTTCTGTCTCCCTGTGTTTGGTTGCCGGGGCTCCTCGTCGTCGTCCTCGCTTTGTGATCCCTTTTCCCTGTTCTCGGCGTTTAATTTTCCGGCCTGTTTAAGAACTCAATAGTCTCTGTTGGTATGATTGGCTGGTTTTTCCGGGGTGCCATGTATCTGGCACGGGCGATCGAGTATGCGATCCAGGCTGGATGGTCCCTGATTGTTTCTCTTGTATGGTTTCTTCCGCTAGTTGGACTTGGAGCCACTGAATCCGGCGTTGACTGTAGTGTCGTCCGTATTATCACCATTGCTTCGGCGTTTGTGTCTGTTACGTCGGAGCTTGCCGTTGTTGTTCTTATCCTCGGAGGGGCCTGCCTCGCTAGCTGTGTTTTTGCGGCGAGCCAACCAACTATCCTCACCCGCGCAAAAGCGGGTCATAGATTTTGGCTTTTCTTGGCCGAGGTGGCGGGCGAGCCATTCATCGCGGATGCTATGTTTAAAGGCCGCTAAGGCTTCGGCATCCGGACAGTCGACGATCTGGTTCTTTTTAGTTAGGAACCTAGTCCAGAACTTCCTGGCTGGTTCCTGCTACGTCTTGAGCTTGCATTGGTTTTCCCCAAAGAGGAGAGGATGATGCAGCACAGTAGCGTAAGTATTTCCCTTAGTTTTTGAGAACCAAGGTATCAATCCAGTAGGAGGCCACGCGCAAGTCCCTCGTACCTGCACAAAACGATAGCTACTCGCAACCAACGCGATTAGGGGTTGTCAATCCCTTCACGGTCACTTACGAGAGTGAGATCTGATAGAGATAATATTTTTGGTATAAACATGCAAAGTAAAAGCAAAGTAAAAACAAACAAGTAAATAAAGTGATAGAGATTGATATGATGAGAATAGACCCGGGGGCCATAGGTTTCACTAGTGACTTCTCTCAAGAGCATAAGTATTCTACGGTGGGTGAACAAATTACTGTTGAGCAATTGACAGAATTGAGAATAGTTATGAGGTTATCTAGGTATGATCATGTATATAGGCATCACGTCCGTGAAAAGTAGATCGAAACGATTCTATATCTACTACTATTACTCCACTCATCGACCGTTATCTAGTATTAAGTTAAAAACAGAGTAACGCCTTAAGCAAGATGACATGATGTAGAGGAATAAATTCATGCAATATTATAAATACCCCATCTTGTTATCCTCGATGGAAACAATACAATACGTGCCTTGCAACCCTTTCTGTCACTGGGTAAGGACACCGCAAGATTGAACCCAAATCCAAGCACTTCTTCCATTGCAAGAACTACCAATCTAGTTGGCCAAACCAAACGGATAATTCGAAGAGACTTGCAAAGATAACTCAATCTTACATAAAAGAATTCAGACAAGATTCAAATATTATTCATAGATAAGCTGGATCATAAACCCACAATTCATCGGTCTCAACAAACACACCGCAAAAAGAAGATTACATCGAATAGATCTCCACGAGAGAGGGGGAGAACATTGTATTGAGACCCAAGAGAGAAGAAGCCATCTAGCTACTAGCTATGGACCCGAAGGTCTGAAGTAACTACTCACACTTCATCGGAGGGGCTATGGTGTTGATGTAGAAGCCCTGCATGGTAGATGCCTCCTCCGACGGAGCTCCAGAACAGGCCCCAAGATGGGATCTCGTGGATACAGAAGGTTGCGGCGGTGGAATTAGGTTTTTGGCTCTTGTTCTGATCGTTTGGGGATACGTAGGTATATATAGGAGGAAGGAGTACGTCGGTGGAGCGTCAGGGGGCCCACGAGGTAGGGGGCGCCCAGGGGGGCGCCCTCCACCCTCGTGACCGCGTCTGACACTTCTTGGAGTAGGGTACAAGTCTCCTAGATCAAGTTCGGTTGGAAAATCACGTTCCCGAAGGTTTCATTCCGTTTGGACTCTGTTTGATATCCCGTTTCTTCGAAACACTGAAATAGGCAAAAAACAACAATTCTGTGCTGGGCCTCCGGTTAATAGGTTAGTCCCAAAAGTAATATAAAAGTGGAAAATAAAGCCCAATATAGTCCAAAATAGTAGATCAAGTAGCATGGAGCAATAAAAAATTATAGATACGTTGGAGTCGTATCAGGCATCCCCAAGCTTAATTCCTGCTCGTCCTCGAGTAGGTAAATGATAAAAAGAGAATTTTTGATGCGGAGTGATACTTTGGCATAATTTCGATATAAATCTTCTTAGTTGTGATATGAATATTCAGATCCGAAAGATTTAAGACAAAAGTTCATATTGACACAGAAATAATAATACTTCAAGCATACTAATCAAACCAATCATGTCTTCTCAAAATAACATGGCAAAAGAAAGTTCATCCCTACAAAATCATATAGTTAGGCTATGCTTCATTTTCGTCACACAAAGATGTTCCCAACTTCTATACCCCCGATGACAAGCCAAGCAATTGTTTCATACTTAAATAGTCTCAAACTTTTTCAACCTTCACGCAATACATGAGCGCGAGCCATGGATATAGCACTATGGGTGGAATAGAATATGATGATGGGGATTGTGTGGAGAAGACAAAAAAGGAGAAAGTCTCATATTGAGAGGATAATCAACGGGCTATGGAGATGCCCATCAATTGACGTCAACATGAGGAGTAGGGATTGCCATGGAACAGATGCACTAAAGCTATAAGTATATGGAATCTCTACAAAAGAAACTAAGTGGGTGTTCATCCAACTTGCTTGCTCACGAAGACCTAGGGCACTTTGAGGAAGCCTGAGGGAGTCCTGGATTAGGGGGTGTCCGGATAGCCGAACTATCTTCGGTCGGACTCCTAGACTATGAAGATACAAGATCGAAGACTTCGTCCCGTGTTCGGATGGGACTTTCCTTGGCGTGGAAGGCAAGCTTTGCGATACGGATATGTAGATCTCCTACCATTGTAACCGACTCTGTGTAACCCTAACCCTATTCGGTGTCTATATAAACCGAAGGGTTTTAGTCCGTAGGACAACAACAATCATACCATAGGCTAGCTTCTAGGGTTTAGCCTCTCTGATCTCGTGGTAGATCTACTCTTATGCTACCCATATCATCAATATTAATCAAGCAGGAGTAGGGTATTACCTCCATCGAGAGGGCCCGAACCTGGGTAAAAACATCGTGTCCCTTGTCTCCTGTTACCATCCGCCTAGACGCACAGTTCGGGACCCCCTACCCGAGATCCGCCGGTTTTGACACCGATATTGGTGCTTTCATTGAGAGTTCCTCTGTGTCGTCACCGATGTCCGTGGAGACTTGATCTTCGACGGATTCGAGCCACAGCCGAGCATGCCGCACTGTCTCGATTGGTATGTTCTAGCTCTGCCGCCGAACAGTGCCTTGGAGGCCGCACCAGTGCCCGCTCCGACCCTTAATCCGGAGCCGGATTCCCCGATCGAGGACGAGTGGTTGGACACCTCCTCGGGGTCTACGATCTCAGTGGCGATCGAGCCGAACTCCATCCCTGTCCTTTGCGAAGACCGTGACTCCAAGGTGCCGGACTCCTCTCCGGACTCCGAACCCTCCGCGCCCCTGCCTATCGAATCCGATTGGGCGCCGGTCATGGAGTTTACTGCCGCGGACATCTTTCAGCACTCGCCCTTTGGCGACATCCTGAGGTCACTAAAGTCTCTCTCTTTATCCGGAGAGCCCTGGCCGAACTACGGTCAGGAAGGTTGGGATTCGGACGACGGAGAAATTCAACGCCCACCGACCACCCACTTTGTAGCCACTGTCGATGATTTAACCGACATGCTCGACTACGACTCCGAAGACATCGACGGTATGGACGACGATGTTGGAGATGACCAAGATCCTGTGCCTACAGGGCACTGGAAGGCCACCTCGTCATACGGCATATACATGGTGTGTTGGGGAACGTAGTAATTTCAAAATTTTCCTACGATCACGCAAGATCATGGTGATGCATAGCAACAAGATGAGAGTGTTGTCTACGTACCCTCGTAGACCAGCAACGGAAGCGTTGACGCAACGTAGAGGAAGTAGTCGTGCTTCTTCACGATCCAACCGATCCAAGTACCGAGCGTCACGGCACCTCCGAGTTCTGCACACGTTCAGCTCGATGGCGTCCCTCAAACTCCGATCCAGCCGAGTGTTGAGGAGAGTTTCACAAGACGACGGCGTGGTGACGATGATGATGTTCCACCGGCGCGAGGGCTTCGCCTAAGCTCCGCCACGGTATTTTCGAGGTGTAATATGGTGGAAGGGGCACCGCACACGGCTAAGGAACGATCTCAATGATCAACTTGTGTGTTATGGGGTGCCCTCTTGCCTGTATATAAAGGAGGGAAGGGGAGGGCTGGCCGGCCAAGGAGAGGTGCGCCAGGGTGTCCTACTCCTACTAGGAGTAGGATTCCCCCAAATCCTAGTCCAACTAGGTTTCCCCAAGTGGGAAGGGAGAGAGAGGCGCCCCTTCTCCTAGTCCTAATAGGACTAGGGAAGGGGAAGGTGCACCAGCACTTGGGCCCCTTTCCTCCTTTCCACTAAGGCCCATGTTGGCCCATTAGCATTCCGGGGTTCCGTAACCTCCCTACTTGGTAAAATTCCCAATTTCACCGGAACACTTCCGATGTCCAAACATAGACTTCCAATATATGAATCTTTATGTCTCGACCATTTCGAGACTCCTCGTCACGTCCGTGATCTCATCCGGGACTCGAACAACCTTCGGTACAGAAACATCATAAAACTCATAGTAATCGGCCATCGAAGCGTTAAGCGTGCGGACCCTACGGGTTCGAGAACTATGTAGACATGACCGAGACACCTCTCTGGTCAATAACCAATAGCGGGACCTGGATGCCCATATTGGCTCCTACATATTCTCACGAAGATCTTTATCGGTCGAGACCGCATAACAACATACGTTGTTCCCTTTGTCATCGGTATGTTACTTGCGAGATTCGATCGTCGGTATCCAATACCTAGTTCAATCTAGTTACGGCAAGTCTCTTTACTCGCTTCGTAATACATCATCTCACAACTAACACATTAGTTGAAATGCTTGCAAGGCTTATGTGATGTGCATTACCGAGAGGGCCCAGAGATACCTCTCCGAGCAATCGGAGTGACAAATCCTAATCTCGAAATATGCCAACCCAACATGTACCTTCGAGACACCTGTAATGTACCTTTATAATCACCCGATTCGTTGTGACGTTTGGTAGCACCCAAAGTGTTCCTCGAGCAAGCGGGAGTTGCATAATCTCATAGTCATAGGAACATGTATAAGTCATGAAGAAAAGCACTAGCAACAAACTATACGATCAGGTGCTATGCTAATGGAATGGGTCATGTCAATCAGATCATTCAACCAATGATGTGATCCCGTTAATCAAATAACAACTCCTTGTTCATGGTTAGGAAACACAACCATCTTTGATTAACGAGCTAGTCAAGTAGAGGCATACTAGTGACACTCTGTAGGTTTATGTATTCACACATGTATTATGTTTCCTGTTAATACAATTCTAGCATGAATAATAAACATTTATCATGATATAAGGAAATAAATAATAACTTTATTATTGCCTCTAGGGCATATTTCCTTGATCTCCCACTTGCACTAGAGTCAATAATCTAGGTTACACAGTAATGATTCTAACACCCATGGAGTATTGGTGTTGATCATGTTTTGCTCGTGGAAGAGGCTTAGTCAACAGGTCTGCAATATTCAGATCCGTATGTATCTTGCAAATCTCTATGTCTCCCACTGGACCAAATCCGGATGGAGTTGAAGCGTCTTTTGATGTGCTTGGTTCTCTTGTGAAATCTGGATTCCTTTGCCAAGGCAATTGCACCGATATTGTCACAAGATTTTCATTGGACCCGATACACTAGGTACAACACCTAGATCGGTTATGAACTCCTTCATCCAGACTCCTTCATTAGCTGCTTCGAAGCAGCTATGTACTCAACTTCACATGTAGATCCCGCCCACGGCGCTTTGTTTGGAACTGCACCAATGACAGCTCCACCGTTTAATGTAAATCGTATCCGGTTTGCGATTTAGAATCGTCCGGATCGATGTCAAAAGCTTTAACGTCGGCGTAACCGTTCTGACGAGTTCTTTGTCACCGCCATAAATGAGAAACATATCCTTAGTCCTTCTCAAGTACTTAAGGATGTTCTTGACCGCTGTCGATGATCCACTCTGGATTACTTTGGTACTGCACCTGCCAAACTTACAAGAAGGCACACATCAGGTCTGCAGTACACAGCATTGCATACATGATAGAGCCTATGGCTGAAGCATAGGGAACATCTTTCATTTTCTCTCTATCTTCTGCGGTGGTCGGGCATTGAGTCTTAATCAACTTCACACCTTGTAACACCGGCAAGAACCCTTTCTTTGCATGATCCATTTTGAACTTTTTCAAAACTTTATCAAGGTATGTGCTTTGTGAAAGTCCTATTAAGCGTCTTGATCTATCTCTATAGATCTTAATGCCCAATATGTAAGCAGCTTCACCGAGGTCTTTCATCGAAAAACTTTTATTCAAGTATCCCTTTATGCTATCCAGAAATTCTATATCATTTCCGATCAGTAATATGTCATCCACATATAATATCGTAAATGCTCTGAGCTCCCACTCACTTTCTTGTAAATACAGGCTTCTCCAAAAGTCATGTAAAACCAAATGCTTTGATCACACTATCAAAGCGTTTATTCCAACTCCGAGAGGCTTGCACCAGTCCATAAATGGACCATTTGGAGCTTGCACACTTTGTTAGCTCCCTTTGGATCGACAAAACCTTCTGGTTGCATCATATACAACTCTTCTTCCGAAATCCATTCAGGAATGCAGTTTTAACATCCATTTGCCAAATTTCATAATCATAAAATCGGCAATTGCTAACATGATTCGGACGGACTTAAGCATCGCTTCTGGTGAGAAGGTCTCATCGTAGTCAATCCCTTGAACTTGTCGAAAACCTTTTGCAACAAGTCGAGCTTTATAGATAGTAACATTACCATCAGCGTCGGTCTTCTTCTTGAAGATCCATTTATTCTCAATTGCTTGCCGATCATCGGGCAAGTCAACCAAAGTCCACACTTTGTTCTCATACATGGATCCCATCTCAGATTTCATGGCCTCAAGCCATTTTGTGGAATCTGGGCTCACCATCGCTTCTTCATAGTTCGTAGGTTCATCATGTTCCGGTAACATGACTTCCGAGAATAGGATTACCGTACCACTCAGTGCGGATCTTGCTCTGGTTGATCTCTGATTCTGTAGAAACTTGATCTGAAGTTTCATGATCATCATCATTAGCTTCTTCCCTATTTGGTGTAGGTGTCCACGAAACTGTTTTTACGTGATGTACTACTTCTCAATAAGGGAGTAGATACGATTATCTCATCAAGTTCTACTTTCCTCCCACTCACTTCTTTCGAGAGAAACTCCTTCTCCTAAATTTTTCCGAATTTAGCAACAAAATTCTTGCCTTCGGATCTGTGATAGAAGGTGTACACAACAGTCTCCTTTGGGTATCCTATGAAGACTCATTTCTCCGTTTTGGGTTCGAGGTTATCAGGTTGAAGCTTTTTCACATAAGCATCGCAGCCCCAAACTTTCGAAGCGACAACTTTGGTTTCTTGCCAAACCCACAGTTCATAAGGCGTCGTCTCAGCGGATTTAGATGGTGCCCTATTTAAAGTGAATGTAGCCGTCTCTAAAGCATAACCCCAAAGCGATAGCGGTAAATCAGTAAGAGACATCATAGATCGCACCATATCTAATAAAGAATGCGATTACGACGTTCGGACACACCATTACGTTGTGGTGTTCGGTGGCGTAAGTTCTTGAAACTATTCCGCATTGTTTCAAATGTATGCCAAACTCGTAACTCAAATATTCTCCTCCACGATCAGATCGTAGAAACTTTATTTTCTTGTTACGATGATTTTCCACTTCACTCTGAAATTCTTTGAACTTTTCAAATGTTTCAGATTTGTGTTTCATTAAGTAGATATACCCATATCTGCTCAAATCATCTGTGAAGGTGAGAAAATAACGATATCCGCCACGAGCCTCAACATTCATTGGACCACATACATCGGTATGTATGATTTCCAATAAATCTGTTGCTCTCTCCATAGTTCCGAGAAGCGGTGTTTTAGTCATCTTGCCCATAAGGCACGGTTACTTAAGTGCCAAGTGATTCATAATCAAGTGACTCCAAAAGTCCATCAAGATGGAGTTTCTTCATGCGCTTTACACCGATATGACCTAAACGGCGGTGCCACAAATAAGTTGCACCATCATTATCAACTCTGCATCTTTTGGTTTCAACATTATGAATATGTGTATCACTACTATCAAGATTAAGTAAAAACAAACCATTCTTCAATGGTGCATGACCATAAAAGATATTATTCATATAAATAGAACAACCATTATTCTCTGATTTAAATGAATAACCGTCTCGCATCAAACAAGATCCAGATATAATGTTCATGCTCAACGCTGGTACTAAATAACAATTATTTAGGTCTAATACTAATCCCGAAGGTAGATGTAGAGGTAGCGTGCCGACTGCGATCACATCGACTTTGGAACCATTTCCAGCGCGCCGTCACCTCGTCCTTAGCCAATCTTCGCAATCCGTAGCCCCTGTTTGAGTTGCAAATATTAGCAGCAGAACCGATTATCAAATACCAGTGCTCTGCGAGTATTAGTAAGGTACACATCAATAACATGTATATCACATATACCTTTGTTAACCTTGCCATCCTTCTTATCCGCCAAATACTTGGGGCAGTTCCGCTTCCGATGACGATGCGCTTGCAATAGAAGCACTCGATTTCAGGCTTAGGACCAGACTTGGGTTTCTTCTCTTGATTAGCAACTTGCTTGCCGTTCTTTTGAAGTTTCCTTTTCTTTCCTTTGCCCTTTTTCTTGAAACTAGTGGTTTTGTTAACCATCAACACTTGATGCTCCTTTTGATTTCTACCTCTGCGGCTTTCAAAGCATCGCGAAGAGCTCGGGCATTGTTTTGGTCATCCCTTGCATATTATAGTTCATCACGAAGCTCTTGTAGCTTGGTGGCGATGATTGGAGAATTACATCAATGACGCAATCATCCGGAAGATTAACTCCAGTTGAATCAAGTGATTGTTATATCCGGACATTACGAGTATATGCTCCTTGTGAGAACCGTTCTCCTCCATCTTACACTATAGAACTTATTGGAGACTTCATATCTCTCAATCCGGGCATTCGCTTGGAATATTAACTTCAACTCCTGGAACATCTCATATGCTCCATGGTGTTCAAAAGCGACGTTGAAGTCCCGGTTCTAAACCGTAAAGCATGGCACCTTGAACTATAGAGTAGTCATCAGCTTTGCTTTGCAGACGTTCACAACTTCGGCGCAGCCCTTTGCACCAGGCCTGGCACCTAACGGTGCTTCGGGGACGTAATTCTTCTGTGCAGCAATAAGGATAATCCTCAAATTCTGGACCCAGTCCGTGTAATTGCTGCCATCATCTTTCAACTTTGCTTTCTCAAGGAACGCATTAAAATTCAACGGAACAACAGCACGAGCCATCTATCTACACATCATAGACAAGCAAGACACTATTAGGTACTAAGTTCATGATAAATTTAAGTTCAATTAATCATATTACTTAAGAACTCCCACTTAGAAAAATATCCCTCCAATTCTCTAAGTGATTGCGTGATCCATATCAACTACACCATGACCGATCATCACGTGTGATGGAGTAGTTTCAATGGTGAACATCAATATGTTGATCATATCTACTATATGATTCATGCTCGACCTTTCGGTCTCTGTTCGAGGTCATATCTTATATGCATAGCTCGTCAAGTATAACCTGAGTATTCTGCGTGTGCAACTGTTTTGCACCCGTTGTATTTGAACGTAGAGCCTATCACACCCGATCATCACGTGGTGTCTCAAAGACGAAGAACTTTTCATAGCGGTGCATATTCAGGAGAACACTTCTTGATAATTTAGTAAGGGATCATCTTATAATGCTACCGTCAATCAAAGCAAGATAAGATGCATAAAGGATTAACATCACATGCAATCAATATAAGTGATATGATATGGCCATCATCATCTTGTGCTTTTGATCTCCATCTCCGAAGCACCGTCATGATCACCATCGTCACCGGCGCGACACCTTGATCTCCATCGTAGCATCGTTGTCGTCTCGCCAAACTTATGCTTCTACGACTATCGCTACCGCTTAGTGATAAAGTAAAGCATTACAGGGCGATTGCATTGCATACAATAAAGCGACAACCATATGGCTCCTGCCAGTTGCAGATAACTTCGGTTACAAAACATGATCATCTCATACAATAAAATTCAGCATCATGTCTAGACCATATCACATCACAACATGCCCTGCAAAAACAAGTTAGACGTCCTCTACTTTGTTGTTGCAAATTTTACGTGGCTGCTACGGGCTTAAGCAAGAACCAATCTCACCTCGCATCAAAACCACAACGATACTTCGTCAAATAGACTCCGTTTAACCTTCTCAAGGACGGGCGTAGCCACACTCGGTTCAACTAAAGTTGGAGAGACAGTCTTCCACAAGCCATCTATGTGCAAAGCACGTCGAGGAACGGTCTCGCGTAAAATGCAGCGTAAGGTTGGTCTGGATCGTCATCCAACAATACCGCTGAACCAAAGTATGACATCTTTGGTAGGCAGTATGACTTGTATCGTCCACAACTCACTTGTGTTCTACTCGTGCATATCATCAAACCATAAAAACCTTGGCTCGGATGCCACTGTTGGGGAACGTAGTAATTTCAAAATTTTCCTACGATCACGCAAGATCATGGTGATGCATAGCAACAAGATGAGAGTGTTGTCTACGTACCCTCGTAGACCAGCAACGGAAGCGTTGACGCAACGTAGAGGAAGTAGTCGTACTTCTTCACGATCCAACCGATCCAAGTACCGAGCGTCACGGCACCTCCGAGTTCTGCACACGTTCAGCTCGATGGCGTCCCTCGAACTCCGATCCAGCCGAAAGTGTTGAGGGAGAGTTTCGTCAAGACGACGGCGTGGTGACGATGATGATGTTCCACCGGCGCGAGGCTTCGCCTAAGCTCCGCTTCACGGTATTTTCGAGGTGTAATATGGTGGAAGGGGCACCGCACGGCTGAGAACGATCTCAATGATCAACTTGTGTGTTATGGGGTGCCCTCTGCCTGTATATAAAGGAGGGAAGGGAGGGGCTGGCCGGCCAAGGAGAGGTGCGCCAGGGTGTCCTACTCCTACTAGGAGTAGGATTCCCCAAATCCTAGTCCAACTAGGTTTCCCCAAGTGGGAAGGGAGAGAGAGGCGCCCCTTCTCCTAGTCCTAATAGGACTAGGGAAGGGGAAGGTCTTGACCAACACTTGGGCCCCCTTTCCTCCTTTCCACTAAGGCCCATGTTGGCCCATTAGCATTAGGGGGTTCGGTAACCTCCCGGTGCTGGTAAAATTCCCAATTTCACCGGAACACTTCCGATGTCCAAACATAGACTTCCAATATATGAATCTTTATGTCTCGACCATTTGAGACTCCTCGTCACGTCCGTGATCTCATCCGGGACTCGAACAACCTTCGGTACAGAAACATCATAAAAACTCATAGTAAGCATCGCCGAAGCGTTAAGCGTGCGGACCCTACGGGTTCGAGAACTATGTAGACATGACCGAGACACCTCTCTGGTCAATAACCAATAGCGGGACCTGGATGCCCATATTGGCTCCTACATATTCTACGAAGATCTTTATCGGTCGGACCGCATAACAACATCGTTGTTCCCTTTGTCATCGGTATGTTACTTGCCCGAGATTCGATCGTCGGTATCCAATACCTAGTTCAATCTCGTTACCGCAAGTCTCTTTACTCGTTTAAGTAATACATCATCTCACAACTAACACATTAGTTGAAATGCTTGCAAGGCTTATGTGATGTGCATTACCGAGAGGGCCAGAGATACCTCTCCGAGCAATCGGAGTGACAAATCCTAATCTCGAAATATGCCAACCCAACATGTACCTTCGGAGACACCTGTAATGTACCTTTATAATCACCCGATTCGTTGTGACGTTTGGTAGCACCCAAAGTGTTCCTCGGGCAAGCGGGAGTTGCATAATCTCATAGTCATAGGAACATGTATAAGTCATGAAGAAAAGCACTAGCAACAAACTATACGATCAGGTGCTATGCTAATGGAATGGGTCATGTCAATCAGATCATTCAACCAATGATGTGATCCCGTTAATCAAATAACAACTCCTTGTTCATGGTTAGGAAACACAACCATCTTTGATTAACGAGCTAGTCAAGTAGAGGCATACTAGTGACACTCAGTAGGTTTATGTATTCACACATGTATTATGTTTCCTGTTAATACAATTCTAGCATGAATAATAAACATTTATCATGATATAAGGAAATAAATAATAACTTTATTATTGCCTCTAGGGCATATTTCCTTCATGGTGGACATCCCAAAAGATGGGAACGGCGATGGAACAGCGGAGCATGACCCCTCCAAAAAACAGCCCAAGCGCCGACGTCAGCGGCGCCGCTCTAAATCCCGCCACAGCAAAAACGGTGATTCCGGCACAGGAGATAATAACACTCCGGACAGTGCCGAAGACAACCCCCTCCAGCAGGAGTCAGCGCGGGAGGAGGGAGAAACAAGGCCACACGATAGTGCGGCAGAAAGAGAGGTAGAGGACGATAATTATGCGCCTCCCTCCGATGACGAGGCAAGCCTCGGCGGCAGCCAATTTGTCGTGCCGAGGATCCCGCCGAACAGGAGGCGTTTCAAAGGCAGGCTTATGGCTACGGCAAGCAGCCTCAAGAAAAAGCAGCAACAGCTTAGAGCTGACCAAGACACGCTAGGCAGCGGATGGGTGAAGTCCTTGCAGCCGAAGAGTATGAACTCAAACGCCCCTCCAAAAGCTACCCCAATCGCAGGCAGTTGCCTCGATTAGAGGAAGAAGCACCCAAGTCACCAGCGCACGACATGGCAGACCGGCCACCCCGTGGCCGCGACAGAGAAGCCTCTCGGCCCTCCGCTCAAGCCACGCCCCGACGCCGCTCAAAAAGTTCCAAGGCAAGGGAAAACGCGCCGGACTTGCGAGATATATTGGAGGATAAGGCAAAATACACAAGACTGATCTACGGATCGCGTGGGCGCCCCACGACACGCGATGATAACCGTCACGCCGGATACGGTAAACCCGGCCAGGCCGAACACAGTAGACAGAGCTCATATGAGCTACGTCGTGATATAGCCCAATACAGAGGCGCCGCACACCCACTATGCTTCACAGATGAAGTAATGGATCATCAAATCCCTGAGGGCCTCAAACCCGTAAACATCGAATCATACGATGGTACTACAGATCCTGCGGTCTGGATCGAGGACTATCTCCTCCGTATCCACATGGCCCGCGGTGATGATCTACATGCCATCAAATACCTCCCACTTAAGCTTAAAGGACCAGCTCGGCATTGGCTCAACAGCTTGCCAGCAGAGTCAATTAGTTGTTGGGAGGACACGGAAGCCGCATTCCTTGATAACTTCCAGGCACATATGTGCAACCACCGACGCCGATGACCTTAGCCATATAATACAGCAGCGGAAGAATCGGCCGGACAATTACGGGCGCGGTTCCTAACAAAGAAAAATCAGATCGTCGACTATCCGGATGCGTAGGCGCTTAGCAACCTTCAAACACAACATCCATGATGAGTGGCTAGCCCGGCACCTAGGACAGGAAAAGCCGAAATCCATGGCAGCCCTTACCACACTCATGACCCGCTTTTGCGCGGGAGAGGACAACTGGCTAGCTCGAAGCAACAACTTGGCCAAACACCACGGTAGTTCGGATACCAAGGACAGCAATGGCAGGTCGTGTCGCAACAAGCATAAACGCCGCGTAACGGTGATAATGCTGAAGATCTGGTATAAATGCCGGATTCAGAGGCTCTAAACCCGGTCAACGGAAGAAGCCATTCAAAAGAAATACCCAGGGCCCGTCTAACTTGGACCGAATACTCGATCGCTTGTGCCAGATACATGGCACCCCGAAAAACCAGCCAACCACACCAACAGGGATTGTTGGGTGTTCAAGCAAGCAGGCAAGCTAATCGCCAAAAACAACGACAAGGGGCTGCACAGCGATGACGAGGAAGAGCCCCGACCGCCGAACAATAGAGGACAGAAGGGCTTTCCCACACAAGTGCGGACGGTGAACATGATATACGCAACCCACATACCCAAAAGTGAGCGGAAGCGTGCGCTAAGGGACGTATACGCGATGGAGCCAGTCGCCCCGAAGTTCAACCCATGGTCTGCCTTCCCGATCACCTTCGATCAAAGGGACCACCCCACTAGCATCCGTCACGGCGGTTTCGCCGCATTGGTTCTTGACCCAATTATCGACGGATTTCACCTCACCAGAGTCCTGATGGACGGCGGTAGCAACTGAACCTGCTTTATCGGGATACGATGTGCAAAATGGGCATAGACCCTCAAGGATTAAACCCACGAGGGCGACCTTTAAAGGCGTCATACCAGATGTAGAGGCCAATTATGCGAGCTCGGTTACACTCGAAGTGGTCTTGGATCCCGGATAACTTCGAGCGAAGAGTTAATCTTCGACATAGTCCCATTCCGCGGCGGCTATCACGCCTTTGCTCGGCGAACAACGATTCGCAAAATTCAATGTGGTGCCGCACTACGCATACCTCAAGCTCAAGATGCCTGGCCCTCGAGGCATAATCACGGTCAATGGAAATACCAAACGCTCTCTCCGAACGGAGGAGCATACGGCCACCCTTGCGGCAGAAGTGCAGAACAGCCTCTTAAGGCAACTCTCAAGTCCGGCCAATAAACAATCGGACACTGTCAAGCGTGCCTAGAGTAACCTACAACAAGACCGCCCGGCACGATCCGGACACGCGTAGCAATCCGGCCCCAACCCCAGCCCTCGTGAAGTCGCGAAGCCAGTACTAGCCGTACATAACTACGCTCTGGAGATACCATGGGCATAAGGGAGGGCACGACCATATACGCCCAAGACTGCGGCTCAACTGCACCAGGGGCTCCCGATTGTGTCATTCTTTTTTTTTCTCACTTTCAGGACTCTGTTCTCCGGAAGCCCTGTCCGGCGTTCGCGCCGAACTCATGATGCAACAGCCAGGGAAGCAGAAAACTGCGTCGAGTGTCCAGGTGGTCTCTACTTCGAGCATTATACATGTTTTACATACCATCCCATGGCGTACCCACGGAGGGGACATGTTAAATAGTCCCATCCCTTGCTTATCGCACTATTTGTATCGTTCTGCTTTTATTGCAGTCCCCTTTTTAATAAACAATACATAGCTTTTGCCTATTATTGCACTCCTTTCTTTATTTATATATGTTCATTTCATGACATGTGGTACCTGTACACTTTGGTACGGCCAATACACCAGGGGCTTAAGTTCCCCAGTGGTGTCAGAAGTCCGAACACTTTCACAAGTGCGGCACCCCGAACTTATAGCATTATATGAATCGGCTCTGAATCATGTCTTGGGTCAATAGTTGGGTTTGCCCGGCTCCCATGTTTTGGTACCTTACGTTCCGTTATATCGGCTAAGGTAGCGCTGGGAGAACCACTGCGATTGTGCCCCAGTTGAGCTGGGTTGAGCACCTAAGTGGAGAAAGCTAAAACTGACTGTCATGATAGGGCGAGAGCCGGTCGCTGTTCGAGAGGTTTTTTCGGGTCCCTAAAGACTTATGCCGCTTAGAGCGAGGAGTCGGCATTGTCCGGCCAAAGGCGTGGATAGCGCCCCGAACTCGGTCTTCCGAATACTAGGGGATTCGCCGAAATTTAAAATTATAGAATTCTATGGCTAAGTGAGAGTGTTCAAGCATTATAAGTCCGGTTGCCTTGTTCGTTGCGTTGAGCGCCTCCCTCGATGGACCCAAGAATGGGAACAAGAGTGCTCAAGTTTATCCCGAACACCCCAGCACTCGTGGCATGGGGGCTGAAGCCAACGACTTGCCATCTCTCAATTTTGATAAACGGCCGCCGCCTGAAGGTAATATTTTAAATTAACAAGCGTTGCTTAGCGCATATGAACAAGTTTTCAGAGCATAGGATAACAAATGCGAGTCTATTCAAAAATTACATCTTTGGAGCACTCATCCGCTATACGGCGAGCACCCTTCAGGAGGCCCTCGTAGTACATTTCGGGCGTGAAATGCTCCTTGCCCTTCGGTGGCCCGTCCGTCACAAGCTTCTACGCGTACAGCTTGCCCCAGTGCACTTTGGCACGGGCAAGGGCCCTACGGACACCTTCAATACAGACGGAGCGCTTGATGACTTCAATCAGTGGACAGGTGTCCACCAGCCGCCGCGCTAAGCCAAAGTAGCTCCCAGGCATGGCTTCCAATGGCCACAGCCGAACTATGAGGCCCTTCATGGCCTGTTCGGCGACCTTGTGGAGCTCGACCAGCTGCTTCAGCTGGTCGCTCACGGGCACCGGACGTTCGGCCTCGACATCTTGAGACCAGAACACCTTCTCCGTCGAGCTCCCTCCTTGGCGCGGTAGAATGCGGCAGCATCGGACACACTCTGGGCAGATCTGCGAATGCTCTGGAGAGCTCCGAATCCGGGTAAGTAATAGGTAATTGACTTTTACATTCTTGCTCTGCATAAAGAATGCCTTTCCCGCCGCTATCTTCTTTAACGGTTTAATTTCTTGGAGGGCTTTTTGGGCCTCGGCCTTAGCAGCTTTGGCACTCTCAAGAGCCGAGGCAAGCTCGGACTCCTGGGTCTTCGAGTCACGCTCCAAACACTCGTGTTTTTCCACGAGAGCCTGGAGCTCTTGCCGCACCACCGCCAGCTGCGCCTCCCCTTTCTCTCGCTCAGTGCGCTCCGCGGCCACCCTGTTTTCGGCCACGGACACCGCTTCCTTCAGGGTCGCCACCTCGCTCGTGGCCCTGCAGTACCCATGTTATTCCTGTTATTCTTTGCGACCACAACCTTTCTATAAGGTATTTCTTTCATAAGGTATTACTTACCTTCTTTTTCCTCGAGTTACTTTTTGGCTTGGCCGAGCTCGTTCTCGGACCGCTCGAGGCTCTCCTTCAATGCATTGACCTCCGCAGTCAGTGCGGCAGAGGTCAGCAGGGCAGCCTGCATTCCCATATTGACACAATTATGTTAGACTCCTGCGTATATCTTTTTAGATCCTCAGTCCGGCTTTTCTTTCCGAACACCGAACTAAGCATCGAGGCTCTTGTCTATGCGGTAATATTTCTACATATACTAAACTTACCTCAAAGCCTGTTAGAAGGCTTGTACAGGCTTCGGTCAGCCCGCTCTTGGCGGACTGAACTTTCTGGACCACCGCACTCATAATAGTGCGGTGCTCCTCATCGATGGCGGCGCCGTTAAGCGCCTCCAACAAACTATCCGGTGCCTTCGGTTGGACGGGGGTCATCGGTGCCGCAGTCTTGCCCTTCTTGCGAAGGGGCCGCCTGCCGGCCTTCGGAACCATTGTTGGTTCCGGCCCGGAGTCCGGCACAGTACCGGACTTAGAGCCCTCTGGGGTTTTGCCCCCCTCGCGCCCGGTGTCCGGGAGGTTGCCTTGTGGCGCCTCCAGGACCACCTCCTCCTGGTTGGGCCCCTTTTGGGACTCCACCGCGGTGTCTTCTGCGTCACGAGGAGTGGAGGCCGTCGGAAGTGAAGTGCTATTCACATCCGACGTGTTCAGGGAGCCGCTCGATGAAGTGGCAAGATCATCCCTGGGCGGGCTACATGGTTATATTCGGCGTTAGAAGACACTATGCGGCAAATGAAAATTTATGAGTTATTCTGGAATCCGGACACTTATGATCTCGCCAGGGGCTTGGCCCTTGTTGGCCACTCCTCCTCGTTGTTGTCGGCGTTGGCGGAGAAGTCCGGAGGAAGGGTCCTTCCCTTCTTGGACCCCGGCCTCCCGGTTAGGCGGCTTTCCTCTTCTTCTCTCCCCTAGCTGGGGGAGAGGCTTCTTCTTCCTCCTCTTCTTCAGAGGAGGATTCCGCCTCAGTGTGGTCAGGCGATGAGCCCGACGGCACCTGGGGCCGGGAGCTCTTTCGAGTCCCCGAGGCCTCCTTCTTGGCCTTCTTCTCCGGCACCACGTGAGGTGCCGGAACCAGCAACCCCTCCAATCGGGCGTTCGCTGGATCCTCTGGCAAAGGGGCCGGACAGTTAATCTATCCGGATTTCTCCAGCCAGTCATGTCAAAGGATAGGGAGTTTTAGATCCCGCACAAAGTCAAACTATGAAAAAAGAGTCCCATAAAGGGCAAAATAACTTACCTCGTTGGCTGGACGCTGCGAGCTAAATCCGCGATCTTCGGTAGCGGATGTGGGAGCCTCGGCCCCCTTGAACAGCACCTTCCAGGCGTCTTAAATGCGTAGTGTCGAAGAGCCTTTTAAGAGTTGGGTGTTGTGCCGGATCGAACTCCCACAATGTAAAGGCCCGTTGTTGGCATGGGAGAATCCGGCGGATGAGCATCACCTGGATTACGTTGACAAGCCTGAGATTCTTGTCCACCATGTTCCGGACGCATGTTTGAAGCCCAGATAGCTCATCTGAATCCCCCCACGTTTGGCCCGTCTCTTTCCATGACGTGAGCCGTGTGGGGAAGCCAGATCAGAATTCGGGGGCCGCCACCCATTGAGAGTCGCGCGGCTCGGTGATGTAGAACCACCCCGATCGCCACCCCTTTACGGTCTCCACAAAGGAGCCCTCGAGCCATAGGACTTTGGCCATCTTGCCAACCATGACGCCTCCGCACTCCGCTTGGCGGCCGCCCACTACCTTCGGCCGGACATTGAAGATCTTCAGCCATAGGCCGAAGTGGGGCTGGATGCAGAGGAAGGCCTCACACACGACGATAAACGCCGAGATGTTGAGGACAAAATTCGGGGCCAGATCATGGAAATATAGGCCGTAGTAGAACATGAGCCCCCGGACAAATGGGTGGAGTGGAAACCCTAATCCGTGGAGGAACTGGGGGAGGAGCACCACCCTCTCATGGGGCCTGGGGGTGGGGAGGAGCTGCCCCTTGTCGGGCAGCCGATGTGCGATGTCGTCGGACAAGTATCCAGCCTTCCGCAAGTTTTTTACTTGGCCCTCCGTGATGGAGGAAGCCATCCATCTACCTCCCGCTCCGGACATAGTTGGAGAAGGTTGAGGTGAGGTGTGCGGACTTGCGCGCTGGAGCTCGAGTGCGCTGAAATGGATGAACCAGGGAGGAGGAAGGCGTAGGTGAAAAGGTGGATCCTTATCCCCTTATATGGACGGACGAAGCCATGCGTCCCCCACCAGCCTGATAAAACTTGCTTATCTCCCAAGCGCCGCAATCAATGGCGCGGTTGGGTTAATCACGTCCGTAATGATGAGAATCCCGGAATAAGGGGGCACGATCTACGCTTTGACAAAACGTGCCAAGGAAACCGCCTCGCTAAACGGGCTGAGGTGGAACAGTGAAAACCATTCGTACAAAGGTCTGGCCGTGGTGTGATGTCACGCCGCGGAATACGTCAGCAGATCTATGCAAAAAGTCATTCTCTCTATGGTTGTATGTGGAACTTGTTTTGCAGAGCCGGACACTATCCTTGTGTTCGAAACCTTCTATGAAGTATTCGGAGGAGGAACCCGCCTTGCAATGCCGAAGACAATATGCGCGCCGGACTCGTCGTCATTGAAGCCTGGTTCAAGGGCTACTGAGTGAGTCCTAGATTAGGGGGTGTCCGGATAGCCGAAGTATCTTCGGACGGACTCCTAGACTATGAAGATACAAGATTGAAGACTTCATCCTGTGTCCGGATGGGACTTTCCTTAGCGTGGAAGGCAAGCTTGGCGATACGGATATGTAGATCTCCTACCATTGTAACCGACTCTGTGTAACCCTAACCCTATTCGGTGTCTATATAAACCGAAGGGTTTTAGTCCGTAGGACAACAAAAATCATACCATAGGCTAGCTTCTAGGGTTTAGCCTCTCTGATCTCGTGGTAGATCCACTCTTGTACTACCCATATCATCAATATTAATCAAGCAGGAGTAGGGTATTACCTCCATCGAGAGGGCCCGGACCTGGGTAAAAACATCGTGTCCCTTGTCTCCTGTTACCATCCACCTAGGCGCACAGTTCGGGACCCCCTACCCGAGACCCGCCGGTTTTGACACCGACAAAGCCCATCATTGGAATATACAAGCCAAGTTCTATAATGAAAAATTCCCACTAGTATATGAAAATGACAAAATGAGAGACTTTCTATCATGAAGATCTTAGTGCTACTTTGAAGCACAATATATGAGACTCACTACATGAAGAACAAGGTGCTACTTTGAAGCACAAGTGTGGTAAAAGGATAGTAGCATTGTCCCTTCTCTCTTTTCTCTCATTTTTGGGCCTTTCTCTTTTTTTTTGGCCTTGCTCTTTTTTTTGTCCGGAGTCTCATCCCGACTTATGGGGAATCATAGTATCCATCATCCTTTCCTCACTTGGGACAATGGTCTAATAATGATGATCATCACACTTTTATTTCTCTTACAACTCAACAATTACAAATCGAAACTTAGAACAAAATATGACTTTATATGAATGCCTCCGTGATGTACGGGATGGTGCAATGAATCAAGAGTGACATGTATGGAAAATAATGCATGGTGGCTTTGCCACAAATCTGATGTCAACTACATGATCATGCAATGGCAATATGACAAAAGTAATGTATGTCATAATAATGATGAACGGTACGGTGGAAAGTTGCATGGCAATATATCTCGGAATGGCTATGGAAATGCCATGATAGGTAGGTATGGTGGCTGTTTTGAGGAAGATATAAGGAGGTTTATGTGTGAAAGAGTGTGAGGGAGTCCTGGACTAGGGGGTGTCCGGATAGCCGAACTATCATCTTTGGCCGGACTCCTGGACTATGAAGATACAAGATTGAAGACTTCGTCCCGTGTCCGGATAGGACTTTCCTTGACCTGGAAGGCAAGCTTGGCAATACGGATATGTAGATTTCCTACCATTCTAACCGACTCTGTGTAACCCTAACCCTATTCGGTGTCTATATAAACCGAAGGGTTTTAGTCCGTAGGACGAACAACAATCATACCATAGGCTAGCTTCTAGGGTTTAGCCTCCTTGATCTCGTGGTAGATCTACTCTTGTAATACACATATCATCAATATTAATCAAGCAGGAGTAGGGTATTACCTCCATCGAGAGGGCCCGAACCTGGGTAAAAACATCGTGTCCCTTGTCTCCTGTTACCATCCGCCTAGACGCACGCTCGGGACCCCTACCCGAGATCCACCGGTTTTGACACCGACATTGGTGCTTTCATTGAGAGTTCCTCTGTGTCGTCGCCGTCAGGAAGGATGCCTCATCCCGTCTTTAAATATGATACTATCGCCAAAGGAGCCTTGTCCATTGGTCAGACTCTTCGGTTAGGTGGTTTTCTTATGACCGCCCGGTTCACACCGCTACCGACGATGACTTCTCGGGTCATCGAAGCGAATCTTCACGTTAACTCGGAACTTGCCGAGCAGTTAGATCCGATCGAGCTCTCCTCCGTAAGCGAGCTCTTGGATCGCATCGCCGCCTCGAGTCGCCACAGACTACGACCAGATCGGGCCTAAAACCGATCTGAGAGAGATCAACTCTCCCCAGGCTACCCATCATGTTGCTGTGGTAGAGGAGCACTACGGCGATTCTCCTTCTATCTTAAGGACTAGCTACGTCCGGATTCCCGATCCCTCCATGCCGGATTCCCTTGAGGGGCGGATGTCGATCAAGCCACGAACTTAAAGTCGGTGGCGGGTTGGATTCATTGGATAGCATTCAAAATCCAAACTTCCAAGTTCGAAAACTTCTCGACCCTTGAGTCTTAAATTGGACGGGGTTCCGAATCTAGTTCCACCGCCCACCCAAACATTAGCGATCTATCCGAATTCGGCAAGAGCCCGCTGAAACAGTACATCATTACTGGGCCAGATTCCTCCTGGTTATGGACAGGATAAAGGACTGCCGAGAGGAGGACGCAATCTCACTTTTCTGCAATAATTGCACGGACAAGGGAATCCTAAACTCCATAAGTCGTCGCGAAATTACACGCTTTGCTGTCTTGGTGACCATAGTACAAAAATCTTTGTGCGATGGAGAGTGCTTGGAAAACCGAAAGTAAATTTTGGGATAATCCGGCCCTGAATACAGCCCTAGTCCGAAATAAAAGGGTGCATCATCACCAAGCACCTGGGTTAAACATCAAAAAACAAAAACCCCCTAAAGGGCACGGAACCGTACTGGAGGGTTGGCTAAACAGACCCTGCAAAATTCATAGCACAAAGGCCGCCACTCCAACTCATAGCCTTCGAGCATGTTGGATACTACGGCAGGTGGCCAAAATTGGCGAAGAGCTTCTAGCCTCAGAATCCCAGCCCAACAACACCAGTACGGTATTAACAGTCTTCGAGACTTTTGCATCAAATAATATGCGGAAACAAACACTCCGCAACCTTGCCGAAGTCTACCAAGTAGCAACAATAAATCCATGGATTGACACGGCTATTACCTTTAATGCCGATGTTAACCCAAATTCCGAACAGCCCGAGCACCAGCCGTATTGGTCCTCAGTCCAATAGTGGACGGCTTTCGCCTTACTAAGGTACTCATGGATGGCGGCAGCGGACTAAACCTCATTTACGAGGAAACCCTCCGAAAAATGGAAATAGACTGGAACCGCATTGAGCGAAGCAGCACAACCTTTAGAGGAATAATCCCCAGCCGGGAAGCATGCTGCACAGAAAAAATCACTGGACGTAGTGTTCGCTCACGGACAATTACAGGTCCGAGGAGGTCACATTTCAAGTGGCCCCGTTCAGCAGCGGATATCACGCTTTAATAGGGCGAGAGGCATTCACAATTTTTCAAGCTGTACCCCATTATGGATACATGAGGCTTAAAATCCCCGAACCTAACGGAATCATCACTCTCGGTAGTGATCCGAACATAGCACTCCGCGCCGAAAACAAGACAGCCGCACTAGCCCTCGAGGCACTATCCGAAGCCCTACCGGCCGAGGAACTTACTGCGATGCGCTCCACGGTGAACAGGGACGATGTTATACTTAATAAAAGATCCAAGTCCACCTCTTTTAAACCAGCGGATGAAATAGTCAAATTCCAAGTCCACCCAACGGACCCTGCAAAGACGGCCTCCATTGGGGCACAATTAAACCCTGATGTAGACGCCACACTACGAGAATTTCTACGAGAAAACAGGGACATTTTCGCCTGGCACACTTCAGACATGCCAGGAATCCCATGCCGGCTGGCCGAGCACAGCCTAAATACCCTAAAAGGATTCAAGCCAGTCAAACAGGCTCTTCGGCGCTTTTCCGAACCCAAGAGACAGGCCATGGGAGAGGAGCTTGCCAAACTTCTGGAAGCCGGATTCATCACAGATATAAAACATCCGGACTGGCTAGCAAATCTAATGATGGTACCAAAGAAGGATAAATCCTGGCGCCTATGTGTTGATTTCAAAGACCTTAATAAGGCTTGCCCGAATGATCCCTTCCCCCTCCCTCGCATTGATCAAATTATCGATGCTACAGCAGGACACGACTCATTGTGCTTCCTCGACGCGTACTCTGGCTACCACCAAATCAAGATGGTGGAGCCAGTCCAAGAGGCAACAGCATTCATCACTCTATACGGCCCATTCTGCTTCAACACAATGCCCTTCGGGCTCAAAAACGTCGGCGCGACATATCAGCGCATGATTCAGACATGTCTGGCAAACCAGGTCGGCAAAACAGTGGAAGCATATGTAGATGACGTGGTCGTCAAATCCAAGCATGTCGAAACTCTAGTAGACGACTTGAGGCTCACATTCGACAATCTCCGAAAATATGACATTAAGCTCAATCCGGAAAAATGTGTCTTTGGCGTTCCAGTCGGAAAGCTCTTGGGCTTCATTGTTTCCGGTAGAGGAATTGAAGCAAACCCAGCCAAGATCCGAGCTCTGTCACATTTGGATATTCCAAAAGACCTCAAACAAATACAAAAATTGACTGGATGCGTAGCGGCTCTAAGCCGCTTTATTTCCCGTTTGGGAGAAAAGGCGTTAATCCTTTTCCGCCTCCTCCGTGCATCAACACTTCGAGTGGACGGATGCCGCCATACGGCCGGACTCGAAGAAATAAAAGCCATATTGGCAACAAATCCGGTCTGGCGCGCCCAACATGGGCGAACCAATGCTATTATATATCGCCGCAACACATTAAGTTGTCAGCGTGGTGCTCGTTGTCGAACGAGAAACGGACGGACACAGGTTCCCTCTTCAAAAACCGGTTTACTATGTGTCCACTATCCTAACTCCATGCAAGTCCCGGTACCCACATTATCAAAAGAAGCATACGCGGTGTTCATGGCATCCCGGAAGCTGCGACACTACTTTCAAGAGTGTTTGATAACGGTAGCCTCCGAAGTACCTCTTAACGACATTATAAACAACCCGCTGACGACGGGCGGATTGCTAAATGGGCCATAGAGCTCCTTCCATTCGACATAACCTATAAGCCACGACGAGCTATTAAGTCGCAGGTTTTGGCCGACTTTGTGGCCGAATGGACCAAAGCTGAACTCCCTAAAGAGTACGGTGCATACTCCAATTGGATCATGCACTTTGACGGCTCCAAAATGTTGGCCGGCCTGGGGGCTGGCGTCGTCCTGACGTCCCCAACCGGGGACACAGTCCAATATGTCCTTCAGATAATGTATACGGACTCCAACAACGCGGCGAATCTGAGGCCCTTACGCACGGCCTCCGGATGGCGATCTCCATGGGCATTAAACGCCTAGAGGTGCGCGGGGATTCGAACCTCGCGATATCTCAAATAAACGGAGACTTTGATGCCAAAGATCCGAAAATGGCAGCGTACCGCAATGCGGTCCTAAAAATGTCAGCATGGTTCGAAGATCTCGAATTTCATCATATAGCCCGGGATAACAACCAGGCGGCGGACGTATTGGCACGCATCGGCGCAAAACGCGATGCCGTCCCGCCCAACATCTTCCTGGAACGGCTGTTCAAGCCATCCGTACTATGGGAAGGGGAGTCCGGAAATAACAATCCGGACCCAACCGCACTGCCTGACACCAAGCACTCTGACACAATCGGAGGCTCTGCCAACGAGATAACACCCTCCGCCCACGAAATAATGGCGGTAATCGCCCCGTGGACGGAACCATTCCTAGCCTATCTAACTAGGCAGGAACTCCCCGAAGACCAAAATGAGGCTCGCTGCATAGTACGGCGATCCAAAGCCTATAAAGTCCATGAGGGAGAGCTCTATAAGAAAATCACAACAGGAGTCCTTCAAAGGCGTATCCCCGAAGAGGAAGGGCGAAACCTCCTGGCTGAAATTCATGCCGGACTGGGTGGGCACAATGCCGTAGCCCGGGCCCTTGTAGGCAAGGCCTTCCGTACATGATTTTATTGGTGGCCGAGGCGGAATCTTGCGATTTAGTCCAACAATGCGTCGGTTGCCAACTTTTTGCTAACCAAAGCCACATGCCACCCACCGCCCTCAAAACCATACCCATCACACGCCGTTCATGGTCAGGGCTTGACATGGTTGGACCCCTTAAGGGAGGAACCCACAAGCAAAAATACCTATTGGTCATGGTGGATAAATTCACCAAATGGATAGAGGCCAAGCACTGTTAAAGCGGCGAATCCGGGCGGTGACAGACTTCATATCGGGGGTAGTGCACCGTTACGGCGTCCCTCACGGTATCAACATCGATAACGGCACCAACTTCATGGCCGATGAGGTCAAATTATGGTGCAAAAACATGGGCATCAAGCTCGATTACGCCTCGATCTATCACCCTCAAACCAGCGGTCAAGTGGAGCGAGCAAGCGGTCTAATCATGAGCGGCATTAAACCCGAACTAGTGCGGTCCCTCAAGGAATCTAACACGCCTTTGGGTTGAGGAGCTTCGACTCCGTACTACGGGGGCTGCGGACCACGCCCGAATCGTACTACGGATTCACACCATTTTTATGGTGTACGGTGCAGAGGCGATCTTGCCCTGCGACATAATGCATGACTCACCTCGCGTGCGCATGTATGAAGAAAGAGAAGCCGAGCTCGATCGGCAGGACAGTTGGGACGTGGAGGAGGAGCGCGGCGTGGCAAAAGCTCGTTCGCGGTTTATCAACAGCGAGCTCGAAGATATCAAAGCGAGGAAATGCGGGCCAAAGCTTACAACGTTGGCGAACTAGTTTTATGCCTGTCGGACAAGAAAAAGGACAAACTCAAGCCCAAATGGGAAGGTCCCTTCATCATCGACCAGGTCCTGACCGGTGGAGTATACCGTCTGCGGAACGCATCGGATAACCGACTCGAGCCGAACCCATGGAACACAGCCCGTCTACGAAGATTCTACGCCTAATCGCCGGACTCCGAGTTCGTCTCCTTCCTCCGTCCACATTTTCTATTTTTGCTGTCTTTTATTTCTCTCCTTCCTCCTCCTTCTTCTTGAAGCCTTTAGAGGCTCGTTTGCGCTTTGTTCGCACATCTTGACGCGCTGTCCGCGCTCATTATACACAGGGGCTTCTTTAACAAGCTTATTTATAGGGGCTTCATGCCCGGCACATGTGTCAAACTTCCGCATGTACCTTTTACTCACCATTATATGCATCGATATGACTTCAGTTTTGGCCAAGCTGGGTTGCTGGCTCCTGTGCTTACCCCTCGTTCCCGATTGTTCGACTAGGTGGTAAAGGGAGCACCTCTGCGATTATTCTTGCCGGGTCAGCCGGATGTATACCTCGGACCGGGTGAAGCGAAAGCTAAGCGTTCTTAAGGGAATATTCGGTCGGTGAACTGAAAGATGATTTTTAACTATTTATCCATCTGCCCCAGATGATTTTCTGCTTTCTTAGCAGTTTGGAGATGCACTTTAGGGCATGCCTCCCAGGGAAAGGAACCCTTAACGGAACTATTCTCCCTGGAAGATGTTTCTTGCTATCCATGTAATATAACATAACTAGTTGGGCACTTGTCTGATACAGCAATAATGACCCCTACGCCTTGTCTCCATGCATCCCCCGGTTCTTACATAACCGCGAGGGTATTCGGACACACTCCGGACTACTGGGTCCCGAGGTCGAAGCGAAAAGGTCCGCTATGACAAACGATCTACAATCCGGCTAGAAGACATTTTTCATGTCATATTCAATTACATAGTCAACTCGACTAATTGTATTCATCCTCAATGCCATCCAATAGGCTATCTAATTTACAATCTTGCTGGGAATACTTGGCGGCCAATTCTACTTGGCCGTACACTAAGCTTGCAAGGATCTCCTTCCCATCAGGCCCCACAGGTCCGACCTCGGCCATGTGGTTTGGGTCAGCCTTCATGTACCGCGTCTTTACCATGGCCCAGGCCTCCCTGGCACCTTGACGGCAGGCCGATATCTTCCATAGTCGGAAGCGCCGCCGTGCTCCTTGAAGCCGCTCTGCCAGCTCCCCAATGCCTTCGGCAGGGAGATAGATAGCCACAAGGCACTGGCGACGCCTTTCATCACCTGCTGAACTTCGTTAAATGCAGGTAGCCGATTAGGAAGAAGATCACCCAAGAACTGGGCATCTCCTCCTCAGGACAACCTGTGAGCAAACCTACATACATGTTTATGTTAGTCACCTTCCTCGCCGAACTCTTTCAAAGTTCGTTTAAGCACTTACTGAAAATGCCGCGACGAAGCCGTCGATTCTCCTTTACAAAGTTAGACAACTGGGCACGAACATCCTTTAGTTCCTCACCCAGTTGGGTGTTGGCATCTTGGAGGTTACTTTTCTTCTGCCGCACCCTCGTAAGCATGCCCTCGCCCACATTTAGCTGGCGCAGGAGCTGTTGCTTGTCCGGATCCATCCCGGCGCTATCTGCAATGTTAATGTCAGATTTATGCACACGCCGCACTTTGCGAAACTACTTCTACTTTGAAGGGCATATATTACCAGAGGGAGTCTTCATGGCTTCCCCGGTCGCGGCCAGTGCGGCCTCAAGTTGGGCCTTGCACTCTTCAAGCTCACAGGACAAGCGGGTATTCTTTTGGAAAGAACCTACATTCCAAATGATCCATAAATCAGTTATCCTAACTATTTTAAGTCTCGAGGCTCTTGGCATATATAATCGCTCAAAATTCCTTACCCGTATGTCTTTCACATACTGCTCCATGGCTCTGGCTAGGCCATCTTGAGCGGCACGGAGGTGCGCTTCTCCCGAACTAAAGGTGTCCAACGCCTCTTGGGAGAAACATGCGTCAAATAGAATAGTCCGGAGACGCCTATGATTCATGGCGCTCTCCACCTCCGACTTGGTGGCGGACAGTCTATCGGCATCCTCCGTTGGAGGAGCATCCGACGCATGCCTCATGTTTGTACCCCCTTCCGGACTCGGCTTTTGAGCCTGGTTGGCGGAGGTCCGATTGGCAACTTCTCCGGACTCAGTCCAGCGAGCGCTCTTTTTCCTGAAAAAACCACGAGCGTCAGTGTGCCTCCCAGGAACCTCTCCTTAAAACACGATGGCACATAATACCGTTGCGGCGACGTCTCGAGTCGTACCGCACTTCTTTTCCGCCTGCTGGGCCGAGCTGACCCTTGTTGGACGGCCGCGACAGGCTCGGCTTCCCGTTCTGAAGGCACCCCCTGCGAAACACCATCAAATACATGGTGATTAGAAGTAAAGCACGGGTGGGTCATGGTATCCGGACTTCGGTCACGGTTACCTGGGAGGCCGGAAATAATCCGGGGTAGTCGGCCGTAATGGCAACCAAAGCATTGTCGATGCTAAGTTGGTGGAACACCCCGTCGATCAGCTCCACCTTTATGTCCGGGTCCTCTTCGGAGGCCGGATCGAGGGACCGTTCCGGATCCTCGGGTTGTGGGGGCGGGCTGTGTATCTTCTCCATGGCCCGGCGCAGTTCCTGCGTAGAAACCATGAAATGAGATAATTAACCACGGGAACATGGATCGAACAGGCCACAAAGATATTTTCTTACCCAACTTCGAGGATTATTCGAAGAAAACCCGTTCAGTGGACTGACGCGGAGAAAATCCTCCTCTTCCCCTTTGTACATGGCGGACAAGGTCTTCACCAGTTCGGTGACCGATCCTGGCCCTTTGCGGCCATGGCGGGTGGCATCGTCCTCCCTGTTGAAGTCCCACATGGGGTGGCCCCTATATTGGAGCGGCTGCACTCCCCTCATAATGCAGATTGCCATGACTCCAATCATGGTCAATCCGGCATGAGCCAGTAATCTTATTCGGCTCATCAAATAAAGGACGTCTCGGTCATTTTCCCTCTGGGGGCTCCGCGGGCGCCATCTTAGGCGCTTCTTCAGAGGAGCGTTGCTAAACTCCGGAAGGCCGATCCGAACAGGATCCGGCAGCGGGACGTCCTCCATGTAAAACCATTCCGAGGGCTAGTCCTCGGACGCCTTCTTTGGGCTTCCGGGTAAGTATCCGGTCCCGGCGATGCGCCATAGCTCGGCTCCACCCACTTGATATATTGACCCTTCGTGAGAACGAGGCACAAGGCAGAACAATCTCTTCCACAGAGCGAAATGGGCCTCAATGCCCAGAAACAGCTCGCAAAGGGCCACAAAGCCCGCTATATGCAAGATGGAGGCAGGCGTAAGGTTGTGCAGCTGGAGGCCGTAGAACTCCAGAAGCCCCCGGAGAAACGGATGGATTGGAAATCCGAGTCCTCTCATTAGGTAAGAGACGAAGCGTACGCGCTCTCCCTTAGAGGGATCGGGGACGCTCTCCGCCTGCTTCCCGCCCTTATAAGTGGCGAGTCCGGAACGCACCGGAACCATGAAGGCCGGCGGAAGGAATCCAATCGTATGGAGCACCACCAATTATTTGTCTTGGGGTGAGCATCTCCCCCAATCTCCGGGCTGAGGGCTGGGAACGCGAGAGGAGGAGCCGCGTCGACTGTCCATGGTGGAGTGGGTTTCTTGTCAAAGGCGCTCTGATGAAGGCTCGCAAAGGGAGGATGGTGTGATCTGGATCTGGATCCCCGTCTCTTTTATAGACGGCTCATTTGCACAACAAGGGGGGTAAATGTAAAGATACCCTGACTTTTCACATTCGTTCGACACGTGGAAGATGGCCATTATTGGGCGTGGAAGCCGAGAAGTGCAATATTCACAAGAAAGCCAGACACTATTCAACACAGGATTCGGAGGGGAACCCGCCTTGCAATGCCGAAGACAATCAACACGCCGGACTTATCATCATTGAAGCCTGGTTCGGGGCTCCGAGGAGTCCTGGACTAGGGGTGTCCGGATAGCGAACTATCATCTTTGGCCAGACTCTGGACTATGAAGATACAAGATTGAAGAGTTCGTCCGTGTCCGGATAGGACTTTCCTTGGCGTGGAAGGCAAGCTTGGCGATACGGATATGTAGATTTCCTACCATTGTAACCGACTACATGTAACCCTAACCCTCTTCGGTGCCTATATAAACCGGAGGGTTTTAGTCCGTGAGGGCGAACAACAATCATACCATAGGCTAGCTTCTAGGGTTTAGCCTCCTTGATCTCGTGGTAGATCTACTCTTGTACTACCCATATCATCAATATTAATCAAGCAGGAGTAGGGTATTACCTCCATCGAGAGGGCCCGAACCTGGGTAAAAACATCGTGTCCCTTGTCTCCTGTTACCATCCGCCTAGACGCACAGTTCGGGACCCCCTACCCGATATCCGCCGGTTTTGACACCGACAGAGTGTATCATATCACGGGGTTTGGATGCACCGGCAAAGTTTTCACCAACTCTCAAGGTGAGAAAGGGCAATGCAAGGTACCGAAGAGGCTAGCAAAGGCGGAAAGGTAAAAGTGCGTATAATCCATGGACTCAACTTTAGTCAAAAGAACTCATATACTTATTGTAAAAATTTAGAAGCCATCAAAAATCAAGTACTACGCGCATGAACCAAGGGGGATAGATTGGTAGGAAAAGACCATCGCTCGTCCCCGACCACCACTCATAAGGATGCACAAGCCAGGTACACTTCATGTTTCAAATTTGTTACACAACTTTAACCATACGTGCATGCTACGGGACTTGCAAACTTCAACACAAGTATTTCTCAAATTCAAAATTATCAACTAGCACGACTTTGATATTATTACCTCCATATCTCAAAACAATTATAAAGCATCAAACTTATCTTAGTATTTAATTCATTCAAAAATAAAGTTTCACATATCTTGAACACTAAGTATATTAACATTAAGCAAATTACCATGCTATTAACGACTCTCAAAATAATCTAAGTGAAGCATGAGATATCAAGTTTATTTAAAACAAATCCATCACCGTGCTCTAAAAGATCTAAGTGAAGCACTAGAGCAAAAATTATCATGCTCAACAGATATAAGTGAAGCACATAGAGTATTCTAACAAATTCCAATTCATGTATGGCTCTCTCAAAAGGTGTGTAAAGCAAGGATGATTGTGGTAAACTAACAAGCACGCAAATAATACAAGACGCTCCAAGCAAAACACATATCATGTGGTGAATAATAATATAGCTCCAAGTAAATTACCGATGGAAGTAGATTTAAAGAGGGATGCCTTCCGGCATCCCCAAGCTTTGACTTTTTGGTGTCCTTGGATTATCTTGGGGGTGCCATGGGCATCCCCAAACTTAGGCTCTTGCCACTCCGTGTTCCATAATCCATCAAAATAATTCACCCAAAACTTGAAAACTTCAGAACACAAAACTCAATAGAAATCTCGTGAGCTCCGTTAGAGAAAGAAGACAAAAGACTACTTCAAGGTACTGTAATGAACTCATTCTTTATTTATATGGGTGTTAAACCTACTGTATTCCAACTCCTCTATGGATTATAAACTATTTTACTAGCCATAGATTCATCAAAATAAGCAAACAACACACGCAAAACAGAATCTGTCTAAAACAGAACAGTCTGTAATAATATGTAACTAACGCAAACTTCTGGAACTCAAAAATTTCTACCAAAATTAGACGACCTGGACAATTTGTTTATTGATCATAAGCAATTGGAATCAGTATTTTATCACGTTCTGGTGATTTGTAACAATTCGGGCACTGAGAGCAAAGTTGCTGGAAATTACAGCAAGATCAAATAACTATCACCCAAGAAGATCTAATAGGTTTAACTTGGCACAAACACTAATTAAAAGATAAAACCACATTAAACAGAGGCTAGATGGATTATTTATTCCTAAACAGAAGCAAAAACAAAAAACTAAAAATAAAATTGGGTTGCCTCCCAACAAGCGCTATTGTTTAACGCCCCTAGCTAGGCATAAAAGCAAGGATAGATCTAGCTATTGCCGACTTTGGTAGGCAATCCATAAGTGGCTCTCATGATAGATTCATATGGTAATTTTATTTTCTTTCTAGGAAAGTGTTCCATGCCTTTCTTTAATGGAAATTGGAATCTAATATTCCCTTCCTTCATATCAATAATTGCACCAATCGTTCTAAGGAAAGGTCTACCAAGAATAATAGGACATGAAGGATTGCAATCTATATCAAGAACGATAAAATCTGCGGGCACATAAATCCTATTTGCAACAATAAACACATCATTAATTCTTCCCATAGGTTTTTTAATAGTGGAATTCGCAAGATGCAAGTTTAGAGAGCAATCATCAAAATCACGGAAATCTAGCAAATCACACAAAGTTTTGGGAATAGTAGAGACACTAGCACCCAAATCACACAAAGCATGAAACTCATAATCTTTAATTTTAATTTTGATAGTAGGTTCCCACTCATCATGGAGTTTCCTAGGGATAGAAATTTTCAACTCAAGCTTTTCTTCATAAGATTGCATCAAAGCATCAACAATGTGTTCGGTAAAGGCCTTATTTTGACTATAAGCATGAGGAGAATTTAGCACGGTTTGCAACAATGAAATACAATAAATTAAAGAGCAATTTTCATAATTAAATTCCTTGAGATCCAATATAGTGGGTTTAGCAATATCTCGATTTTTATTTCTTTCAATCCCGCTTTTATCAATTTCATCATCAAGATCTAAAAACTCCGAATTCTTAGAACGCCTTCTAGGTAAAGGAAGATCATATTCAGTTTCATCAAGATTCATGTTGCAAAACAAAGATTTAATAGGGGACACATCAATAAACTTTAGATCTTCATCTTGATTTTCATAGGAATTGGAAGAACACGCTTTAATAAAGGCGTCTTTGGAAGCACGCATCCTAGCGGTTCTTTCCTTGCACTCATCAATGGAAATTCTCATGGCTTTGAGAGACTCATTGATATCATGCTTAGGAGGAATAGATCTAAGCTTTAAAGAATCAATTTCAAGAGAAATTATATCAATGTTCCTAGCCAAATCATCAGCTTTAAGCAATTTCTCTTCAAGCAAATCATTAAAATTCTTTTGTGAATTCATAAACTCTTTAACACTACTCTCAAATTCAGAGGGCAGCTTATTAAAACTTCCATAAGAGTTGTTGTAGGAATTTCCATAATTATTAGAAGGATTACTAGGATAAGGCCTAGGATTAAAATTCCCTCTATAAGCGTTGTTACCAAAATTATTCCTACCAACAAAGTTCACATCCATAGATTCATTATTATTCTCAATCAAGGTAGACAAAGGCATGTCATTAGGATCAGAAGAAACACTCTTAGCAAATAATTTCATAAGCTCATCCATCTTTCCACTCAAAACATTGATTTCTTCTATAGCATGCACTTTTTTATTAGTAGATCTTTCAGTATGCCATTGAGAATAATTAACCATAATATTATCTAGGAGTTTAGTAGCATCTCCTAAAGTGATTTCCATAAAAGTGCCTCCCTCGGCCAAATCTAAAAGATTTCTAGAAGCAAAATTCAATCCAGCATAAATTTTTTGTATAATCATCCATAAGTTCAACCCATGAGTAGGACAATTACGTATCATTAATTTCATTCTCTCCCAAGCTTGTGCAACATGTTCATGGTCAAGTTGCTTAAAATTCATAATATCGTTCCTAAGAGAGATAATTTTAGCGGGAGGGAAATACTTAGAGATAAAAGCATCTTTGCACTTGTTCCAAGAATCAATACTATTTTTAGGCAAAGATGAAAGCCACGCTTTATCACGATCTCTAAGCGAAAAAGGAAATAGCTTCAATTTAACGACATCATTATCGACATCTTTTTTCTTTTGCATATCACATAAATCAATGAAGCTATTCAGATGAGTACCAGCATCTTCACTAGGAAGGCCGGCGAATTGTCGGGAGTCAAATCTTGCCTTGACTTCGCGTAAGCCTCCCCGGCAACGGCGCCAGAAATGGCTCGTTGTCGGGAGTCAAATCTTGACTTGACTTCGCGTAAGCCTCCCCGGCAACGGCGCCAGAAATCCTTCTTGCTACGTCTTGAGCTTTCCTTGGTTTTCCCTGAAGAGGAGAGGATGATGCAACACAGTAGCGTAAGTATTTCCCTCAGTTTTTGAGAACCAAGGTATCAATCCAGTAGGAGGCCACGCGCAAGTCCCTCGTACCTGCACAAAATGATAGCTACTCGCAACCAACGCGATTAGGGGTTGTCAATCCCTTCACGGTCACTTACGAGAGTGAGATCTGATAGAGATAATATTTTTGGTATTTTTGGTATAAAGATGCAAAGTAAAAAGTAAAAGCAAAGTAAAAACAAACAAGTAAATAAAGTGATAGGGATTGATATGATGAGAATAGACCCAGGGGCCATAGGTTTCACTAGTGACTTCTCTCAAGAGCATAAGTATTCTACGGTGGGTGAACAAATTACTGTTGAGCAATTGACTGAATTGAGCATAGTTATGAGGTTATCTAGGTATGATCATGTATATAGGCATCACGTCTGTGACAAGTAGATCGAAACGATTCTGCATCTACTACTATTACTCCACTCATCGACCGCTATCCAGCATGCATCTAGAGTATTAAGTTAAAAACAGAGTAACGCCTTAAGCAAGATGACATGATGTAGAGGAATGAATTCATGCAGTATGATAAATACCCCATCTTGTTATCCTCGATGGCAAAAATACAATACGTGCCTTGCAACCCTTTCTGCCACTGGGTAAGGACACCGCAAGATTGAACCCAAAGCCAAGCACTTCTCCCATTGCAAGAACTACCAATCTAGTTGGCCAAACCAAACGGATATTTCGAAGAGACTTGCAAATATAACTCAATCATACATAAAAGAATTCAGAGAAGATTCAAATATTATTCATAGATAAGCTAGATCATAAACCCACAATTCATCGGTCTCAACAAACACACGGCAAAAAGAAGATTACATCGAATAGATCTCCATGAGGGAGGGGGAGAACATTTTATTGAGATCCAAAAAGAGAGAAGAAGCCATCTAGCTACTAGCTATGGACCCGAAGGTCTGAAGTAAACTACTCACACTTCATCGGAGGGGCTATGGTGTTGATGTAGAAGCCCTCTGTGGTAGATGCCTCCTCCGGTGGAGCTCCGGAACAGGCCCCAAGATGGGATCTCGTGGATACAGAAGGTTGCGGCGGTGGAATTAGGTTTTTGGCTCATGTTCTGATCGTTTGGGGCTACGTAGGTATATATAGGAGGAAGGAGTACGTCGGTGGAGTGTTAGGGGCCCATGAGGTAGGGGGCGCGCCCTCCACCCTCGTGACCGCCTCTGGCACTTCTTGGAGTAGGGTCCAAGTCTCCAGGATCACGTTCGATTGGAAAATCACATTCCCGAAGGTTTCATTCTGTTTGGACTCTGTTTGATATTCCGTTTCTTCGGAACACTGAAATAGGCAAAAAAACTGCAATTCTGGGCTGGGTCTCCGGTTAATAGGTTAGTCCCAAAAGTAATATAAAAGTGGAAAATAAAGCCCAATATAGTCCAAAATAGTAGATAAAGTAGCACGGAGCAATCAAAAATTATAGATACGTTGGAGACGTATCAATTCCCCGGGCTGTTGAACTATGTGACTTAAGTCATCGGGGTCTGGCGGCCGAACATATGTACCTTGGAAGTTGTCGAGAAAAGCTTCTTCCAGGTCCTCCCAGCTGCTAATAGAATTCTCGGGCAGACTGTTTAGCCAGTGCTGGGCTGGCCCTTTAAGTTTTAGTGGGAGGTATTTTATGGCATGAAGATCATCCCCGCGGGCCATGTGGATGTGGAGAATAAAATCCTCGATCCATATCGTGGGATCGGTTGTTCCAACGTATGATTCGATGTTTACGGGTTTAAACCCTTCTGGGAATTCATTGTCCATTACTTCGTCAGTGAAGCAAAGAGGGTGTGCGGCGCCTCTATATCGGTCCGCATCGCGACGTAGCTCTGATGGAGTCCGCCTGCGGTTTTCGTCTCGGGCGTGACTAGGTCTGTCACGCCCGAATAGATAGCTGTCCCCGCGTGTTAAGGCACGTCCTCACGATCCGTAGATTGATCTTCTATCTTCCGCTCTACTGTCCAGGTATTGGCGGAGGTCATATGTATGGCCCCAAGCTGTCTTATCCCTGCCTTTACGGTGGGGGTGGGACAGTCTGGTTTTCGGCTCGGGTTGCAGTTTTATCCCGACCACGCGGTGGCCGATCAGCCGTGTTGCATGATGCTGGTGAGGGATCTGGCGCCTCATCATCGAACTTCGGTAGTAATCTGCGCTACGGGTAGCTTTTGGCTGGGCGTTTAAGGCCGTATTCCTCGGCATCCATCTGTCATTGAGCAGGTCTTGATCAGCTTGAAGCTGATGCTGCTTCTTTTTCAGGCTCCTCGCAGTAGCTGTTAGCTGAAGCTTAAGGCACTCCTTCTCCAAGGGCTCCTCAGGCACGATGAAGTCTTTGTTGCCGAGGCTCAACTCCTCCTCGGAGGGCGGACGGTAACTACCGTCCTTCGAGTCTTCTTCTATGGCCTGTTTGTCAGGGCTGGCATGCCCTGATACCCGATTGTCTTGTTCGGCAGTTTGTTCATCGGGTTCTTCTGTGTCTTCGGCACCATCCTAAGTGTTGTCGTCTCCTGTGCCCGTGTTGCTATCCCTGCTGCGGCAGGATTTAGAGCGGCGTCGTTGATGCCGGCGCTTTGGTTGTGTTTTAGGAGGGTCCTCCTTTGCTGGGTTTTCCTTGTCATCACCGCTATTATTTTTCGGCGTATCTACCATGTAGACGTCATATGAGGAAGTGGTCCTCCATCATCTGGTGAACGGCGCGTTTTGGGCCTCCTCGTCTCTGGCGTCGTCGTCCATACCGTCAATGTCTTCGGAGTCATAGTCAAGCGTGTCAGTTAAGTCTTCAACAGTGGCTATGAAGTGGGTGGTGGGTGGGAGGCGAAATTCTCCCCATCATCAGCCTCCTGCTCGAACAGGACATAATTCGGCAGTGAGTCCCCCGCCAAGGACAGATTTCTTAACGAATTTAGCACCTCGCCCAAGGGCGAATGCTGGAAGATGTCGGCGCTAAACTCAAAGATTGATAAGAGATCCAGTTCGGCGTCCGCGAATGCACATGGCTCGGAATTTATGACCAGAGACGAGTCCGGAGTTCCGGTGAAAAAGACGTCATGTGACTTTAGGCCTATGTTCGGCTCCAACGCCGTGGAATCTGCGGCCTCCACGGTGGGGTTGAGCCTCCAGTCCTTGGACGGTGCAATATGCTCCGGATCTACGGCCAGAGCAGTTACAGGAGCAATCTCCTAGATGCGGCCCGATGACAGATTTAGGTCATGTTCATCGGGGTGACTAGGAGCGGTCGCCGCGGTCTCGAATCCGGCGAAGATCAAATCTCCACGGATGTCTGCGACGTAATTCAAGCTCCCAAATCTGACCTGATGGCCAGGAGCGTAGCTGTCGATCTGCTCCAGGTGGCCAAGTGAGTTGGCCCGTAGTGCGAAGCCGCCGAACATGAAGATATGTCCGGGGAGGAAGGTTTCCCCTTGGACAACATTGTTGTTGACGATTGAAGGGGCCATCAAACCTTTTGGGGACGGCACAGTGGAACTCTCAATGAAAGCACCAATGTCGGTGTCAAAACCGGCGGACCTGGGTAGGGGCTCCCGAACTGTGCGTCTAAGGTCGATGGTAACAGGAGACAGGAGACACGATGTTTACCCAGGTTCGGGCCCTCTCTATGGAGGTAATACCCTACTTCCTGCTTGATTGATCTTGATGAATATGAGTATTACAAGAGTTGATCTACCACGAGATCATAGTAGCTAAACCCTATAAGTCTAGCTCAGATGACTATGGTAATGAGTCTCTCCTTTCCGGACTACGTCCTCCGGTTTATATAGACACCGGGAGGATCTAGGGTTACACAAGGTCGGTTACAAAGGAAAAGAATCTACATATTCGGTCGCCAAGCTTGCCTTCCATGCCAAGGAGTGTCCAATCCGGACACGGGTGCAGTCTTCGGTCTTCGTATCTTCACAGCCCATCAGTCCGGCCCATGGCTAACAGGCTGGACGTCCGAGGACCCCTTAGTCCAGGACTCCCTCTCTCATCCCAACTTGTGAGGGAATCATAGCTTCCATCATCCTTTCCTCACATGGGACAATGTTCTAATAATGATAATCATCACACTTTTATTTACTTACAACTCAAGAATTATAAATGATGCTAGAACAAAGACATGACTCTATATGAATGCCTCATGCATATGAGAAAAATATGACAATGATGGTGCGTGTCATAATAAACGGAACGGTGGAAGTTGCATGGCAATATATCTCGGAATGGCTATGGAAATGCCATAATAGGTAGGTATGGTGGCTGTTTTGAGGAAGGGTATATGGCAGGTGTAAAACACCTGCGAAAGTTGCGTGGTACTAGAGAGGCTAGCAATGGTGGAAGGGTGAGAGTGTGTATAATCCATGGACTCAACATTAGTCATAAAGAACTCACATACTTATTGCAAAAGTTTATTAGCAATCAAAACTAAGTACTAATACGCATGCTCCTAGGGGAGAGGTTGGTAGGAGTTAACCATCGCGCGCTCCCGACCTCCACACAAAGGATGACAATAAAAAAAATCATGCCCCGACTTCATCACATAACGGTTCACCATACTTGCATGCTACGGGAATCACAAACTTTAACACAAGTATTTCTTCCAATCCACAATTACTCACTAGCATGACTCTAATATCACCATCTTTATATCTGAAAAAATGCAAGGAATCAAACTTCTCATATTATTCAATGCTCTTTATATGAAAGTTTTTATTATATCCCTCTTGGATGCCCATCATATTAGGACTAAATTCATAACCTAAGAAAATTACCATGTTGTTTAAGAATCTCAAAATAATATAAGTGAAGCATGAGAGATCAATAATTTCTATAAAATAAAACCGCCGCCGTGCTCTAAATAGATATAAATGAAGCACTCGAGCAAACTGGCTAGCTCAAAAGATATAAGTGAAGCACATAGAGTATTCTAATAAATGCACGGTTAATGTGTGCCGCTCTCAAAAGGTGTGTACAGCAAGGATGATTGTGGCAAACCAAAAATCAAAGACTCATGTCATACAAGACGCTCCAAGCAAAACACATATCATGTGGTGAATAAAAAAATAGCCTCAAGTAAATTTACCGATGGATTGAAGATGAAAGAGGGGATGCCATCTGGGGCATCCCCAAGCTTAGATGCTTGGTTGTCCTTGAATATTACCTTGGGGTGCCTTGATCATCCCCATGCTTAGGCTCTTACCAATCCTTATTCCATGGTCTATCAAATCTTTACCCAAAACATGAAAACTTCACAACGCAAAAATCAACAGAAAACTCATAAGCTCCTTTAGTATAATAAAGCAAATCACCACTTTTAGGTACTGTTGTGAACTTATTCTAAATTTATAATGGTGTTATATCTACTTTATTCCAACTTCTCCATGGTTCATACCCCCCGATACTACCCATAGATTCATAAAAAATAAGCAAACAACACAATAGTCCGTCTAAAACAGAACAGTCTGTAGCAATCCGAAAACTTTGTATACTTCTGTAACGCCAAAAAGTCTGAAAATTTATGAAAATCTAGGCAATTTGTATATCAATCTTGTGTAAAAAATTCAGACCAAAAGCACGCTTATGTGATTTTTAAAAATCCTGGCAACGAGCGCAAAAGTTTCTGTCTTTCAGCAAGATCAAATCAACTATCACGATGGACCATCCCAAAGGTCTTACTTGGCTCAAACACTAATTAAAACATAAAAAACATCTAACTAGAGGCTAGATGATAAAATTATTTCATAACAGAAGCAAAAAGGTAAAAACAAAAATAAAATTGGGTTGCCTCTCAACAAGCGCTATTGTTTAACACCCCTAGCTAGGCATATTGCAATAGATCTAGGTATTCACATCTTTGGTATTTAATTATTTAATTGCTTTTATATTCCCTTGGAGATTCATTGGGTTTATTGATGGTCACACTCCTAGGTAGGAAATCAAGAAATTCACTTGTAGCAATTGGTTCTTTGATAATATTGACAAAGCTTGGAAAAATACTTATCATCTTAAGGTCTTCGTTCCCTTTACTAGATGATTCACCTTTATTTTTAGGACCGTAAATAAACTTATTAGCATTGGTAGGAGGAAAATTCGGAGTAGTTTTAACTTTTAACAGCGGCAAAAGTGGAACCCAAGTTGGTAATAATATCTTCTAATTTATCAATTCTGGAAGAACCTTGATCTATTTTATCATTAACTATATGTTCCTTTTCCTTTAGATTCTTTAAAGTAATTCCTACCTTCGATCCAACTTGAGTAATGTGATTATTAATCTTTTTATCCATATTTTCAATAAGCTCTACGGTAGAAATTTTATTCTTAATAACATCAAGCCTTTGCATCACATGTTCCAAAGTTAAAACTGTTTCATTAACCATGAGTGGTGGTGAACCTACCAAATCTATCATAGCATTGTAAGCATCCAAAGTATGGCTGCCCAAGAAATTACCGCCAGTAATGGTGTCTAGCACATATCTATACCAAGTAGTAACACCCACATAGTAGATCTATTTTGAGCATTGCAAATTCTATACCAAGCATCTTTTAAATTTTCTCCCTCCCTTTGTTTAAAATTGAGAACCTCACTTTCAGGACTACTAACAATGGTAGGAGGACTGGCCATGATAGCCAAACAAGCAATCTAACACACGAGAAAACAAAAAGAAAACGGAAACACGAATGAAAGAAGGGCGAATAAAAAGGCAAATATTTTTGCATTTTTCTGAAAATGTCTTAGAAGTGGGGGAGAGGAAAACGAGAGGAAAATGGCATATAATTTAATGCAAGAGATGAGAGTTTATGATAGGTACTTGGTAGGCTTGATGTAGAACCTCCCCGTCAACTCTGCCAGAAATTCTTCCTGCTACTTCTTGAGCTTGCGCTTTGAAGAGGAAAGGATGATGCAACAAAGTAGAGATAAGTGTTTCCCTCAGTTAAGAACCAAGGTATCAATCTAGTAGGAGGCACAAGCAAGTCTCGAATATATGCACCTGCACAAACTAACAAACACTTGCACTCAACGCAAAAAAGGGGTTGTCAATCCCTTCACGGTCACTTGCAAGAGTGAGATGTAATAGAGATAGATTTAAAACAAATAAAAGTATATAAAATCTGTTAGTTTTTTTTGGTTTTATAGATCTGAAAATATATGCTGGAAAATAGACCCGGGGGCCATAGGTTTCACTAGAGGCTTCTCTGTTGAATAAAGCATACGATGGGTGAACAAATTACTCTTGAGCAATTGATAGAAAAGCGCATAGTTATGACGATATCTAAGGCAATGATCATGAATATAGGCATCACGTCCATGACAAGTAGACTGAAATGATTCTACATCTACTACTATTACTCCACACATCGACCGACTCCTTCCTGGATCTAGAGTATTAAGTTCAAGAGAACAGAGTAACACATTAAGCAAGATGACATGATGTAGAGGGATAAACTCAAACAATATGATATAAACCCCATATTTTTACCCTTAATGGAAACAATACAATACGTGCCTCGCTACCCCTACTATGTCACTGGGTGAGGACACCGAAAGATTGAACCCATCACAAAGCACCTCTCCCATTGCAAGAAAAACCAATCTAGTTGGCGAAACCAAATCGATAGATCGAAGAGAAATACAAATCTATTGAATCAAGCATATAAGAATCCAGAGGAGACTCAAATAATATTCATAGATAATCTGATCATAAACCCACAATTCATCAGATCTAAAAAAAGGCCGCAAAAGAAGATTACATCGGATAGAACTCCAATAACATCGAGGAGAACTTGGTATTGAAGATCAAAGAGAGAGAAGAAGCCATCTAGCTACTAGCTATGGACCTGTAGGTCTGTGGTAAACTACTCACACATGATCGGTAGGGCAGCAAGGTTGGTGTAGAGGCCCTCCGTGATCGAATCCCGCTCTGGCAGATCGCCGGAAAGGCCCCAAGATGGGATCTCATGGGAAGAGAGGCTTGCGGCAGCTAAAAAGTATTTTTGATGACGCTCCCGATGTTTGGGGGATATTTGAGAATATATAGAGGTGGAACTAGGGTTAGAGGACCCTCGAGGGGCCTACAAGCCAGGGGCGTCCCCAGGGGCGTGCCCTAGAGGCTTGTGGCCTCCTCGGGACTCTTCTGGCCCTCTTTCCAAGTCACGTAGGTGTCTTCTGGTCTAAGAAAAACCATTGCAAAGTTTTATTCCGTTTGGACTCCGTTTGATATTCCTTTCTGAAAAAGTCAAAAACAAGGAAAAAACAGCAACTGGCACTGGACACTAGGTTATTAGGTTAGTCCCAATAACGATATGGAATAGTACCAAAATACATATAAAACATCTAGGATAGATAATATAGTAGTATAGAACAATAAAAAATTATAGATACGTTTGAGACGTATCACATCACACCACTTGGGACTGTTAGAGATGTTGAAGTCTTGTGTGGGAAAATAAAATACCCTACTAATTTTCTAGCTCTTGGTTCCCCACAAGATGACTTTTGTCCCATAATTTTTGGTAGACCTTTCTTGAACACTGTCAATTCTAAGATAGATTGCCTTAAAGAAATTGTCAGTGCTAATTTTGGTGATGTGTCTCATGAGTTTAATTCTCTAAGTTTCGTAGACAACCTCATGATAAAGAATCACTTAGTAAAGATGAAATAATTGGTCTTGCTTCTATTGCCGTACCTCCTACTGATCCACTAGAACAATATTTGATAGACCATGAAAATTATATGACTTGCGTGAAAGAAATGAAATAGATAAAATATTCTTTGAACAACAACCTATCTTTAACACAATTTCCCTATTGAAACTCTAGGAGGTGCTCCTCCATCTAAAGGTGATCCTGTGTTTGAATTAAAGCAATTGCCTGACACTTTGAAATATGCTTATCTTGATGAGAAGAAGATATATCTTGTTATTATTAGTGGTAACATTTCATAACACGAAGAAGAGAGATTGTTGAAAATTGTGAGGAAGCATTGTGCCGCTATTGGATATACTCTTGATGACCTTAACGGCGTTAGTCCCACTCTTTCTCAGCGCAAGATTAATATGGAACGTGATGCTAAACCCATTGTTGATCACCAAAGAAGTTTGAACCCTAAGATGAAAGAAGTGGTAAGAACTGAAATATTAAAGCTTCTTGAAGCAGGTATAATCTATCCCATAGCTGATAGTAGATGGGTAAGTCCTGTTCATTGTGTCCCTAAGAAAGGAGGTTTTACTATTGTTCCTAATGATAAAAATGAACTTATTCCACAAAGAATATTGACTGGCCATAGAATGTAATTGATTTTAGAAAATTAAACAAAGCTACTAGAAAAGATCATGACCCTTTGCCTTTATTGATCAAATGCTAGAAATATTATCTAATCACACACACTTTTGTGTTCTTGATGGATACTCCGGTTTCTCTCAAATACCCATATCACAACACGACCAAGAGAAAACCACTTTTACCTATCCTTTTGGAACTTATGCTTATAGATGTATGCCCTTTGGTTTATGTAATGCACCTGCTACTTTTCAAAGATGTATGATTGCTATATTCTCTGATTTTTGTGAAAAGATTCTTGAGTTTTCATGGATGATTTCATCGTTTACGGAACTTATTTTGATGATTGCTTAAGCAAGCTTGATCGAGTTTTGCAGAGATGTGTACAGACTAATCTTGTCTTGAATTGGGAGAAGTGCCACTTTATGGTTAATGAAGGCATTGTCTTGGGGCATAAAATTTCTGAACGAGGTATTGAGGTGGATAAAGCTAAAGTTGATGCAATTGAGAAAATGCCATGTCCTAAAGATATTAAAGGTATTCGTAGTTTCCTTGGTCATGCTGGTTTCTATAGGAGGTTTATTAAAGACTTCTCTAAATTTTCTAGGCCTCTTACTAATATTTTACAAAAGGATGTTCCATTTGTTTTTGATGATGATTGTGTAGAAGCCTTTGAAACACTTAAGAAAGCCTTAACTTCTGCACCTATTGTTCAACCACCTAATTGGAACTTCCCTTTTGAAATTATGTGTGATGCTAGTGATTATTTTGTTGGCGTTGTTCTAGGACAAAGAGTTGATAAGAAATTAAATGTTACGCATTATGCTAGCAAAACTCTAGACAGTGCACAAAGAAATTATGCTACTACTGAGAAAGAATTTTTGGCAGTTGTGTTTTCTTGTGATAAGTTTAGATCTTACATTTTTTATTCCAAAGTAATTGTTCACACCGGTCGTGCTGCTATAAAATATCTTATGGAAAAGAAAGATGCTAAACCTAGACTCATTAGGTGTGTTCTGTTGATACACGAATTTGGTTTACATATTACTGATAGGAAAGGAGCTGAGAACCCCATTGCTGATAACTTGTCTAGGTTAGAAAATATTCTTGATGACCCACTACCTATTGATGATAGTTTTCCTGATGAACAACTAGCTATAATAAATGCTTCTCATAACACTCCTTGGTATGATTACTATGCTAATTATATCGTTGCTAAATTTATTCCACCTAATTTCACATACCAACAAAAGAAAAACTTCTTCTCTGACTAAAGATATTACTTTTGGGATGACCCACATCTTTATAAAGAGGGAGTAGATGGTATTATTAGATGTTCTATTATACCTGAGCATGAACATGAACAAATCTTACATAAGTGTCACTCCGAAGCCTACAGAGGACATCATGCAGGAGATAGAACTGGTCATAAGGTATTTGATACGTCTCTGTCGTATCTATAATTTTTGATTGTTCCATGCCAATATTATTAAACTTTCATATACTTCTTGGCAACTTTTTATATTATTTTTGGGACTAACATATTGATCCGATTGCCCGGTGCGGTTCACATGCATTGCATGTTATTGGTTTCGCAGAATATCCATATCAAACGTAGTCCAAAAGGGATAAAAATGGACGGAGCTTATTTTTGGAAAATATGGAAAATATGGAAGGAAAATCAACGCAAACCGGTGTCCGAGGTGGGCACGAGGTAGGCGGGTGCCCCCCCCCCCCTAGGGCGTGCCCCCTACCCTCGTGAGCCCACCATAAGACGGTTGACGCTCTTCTTTGCCGCAAGAATAATATTCGGGGAAAAAATCACGGCGAAGGTTTCAGGCCAATCGGAGTTAAGAATCTCCATATATACACGAAATGGTGAAACAGAGCCAGGAGAGAACGCTGAAACAGAGAGAGATAGAGAGACATATCCAATCTCGGAGGGGCTCCCACCCCTCCCAAGCCATGGGAGCCAAGGACTAGAGGGGAAACCCTTCTCCCATCTAGGGAGAAGGTCAAGGAAGAATAAGAAGGAGGGAGGCTCTCTCCCCCTCGCTTCCGGTGGTGCCGGAACTCCGCCGGGGTCCATAATCATCACCGCGATCTTCACCAACACCTCCGCCATCTTCACTAACATCTCCATCACCTTCCCCCCTCTATCTACAATGGTCCACTCTCCCGCAACCCGCTGTACCCTCTACTTGAACATAGTGCTTTATGCTTCATATTATTATCCAATGATGTGTTGCCATCCTATGATGTCTGAGTAGATTTTCGTTGTCCTATCGGTGATTGATGAATTGCTATGATTGATTTAATTTTCTTGTGGTCATGTTGCTGTACTTTGGTGCTCATCATATGAGCTTATCGCCGTGAATCACACCATAGGGTTAGTTGTATGTTGATAGGACTATGTATTGGAGGGCAAGAGTGACATAAGCTTCAACCTAGCATAGAAATTGATGCATACGGGATTGAAGGGGGACCAATATATCTTAATGCTATGGTTGGGTTTTACCTTAATGAAAGTTAGTAGTTGCGGACGCTTTCTAATAGTTCCAATCATAAGTGCATAGAATTCCAAGTAAGGGATGACATGCTAGAAGTGGCCTCTCCCACATAATACTTGCTATCGGTCTAGTAAAGTAGTCAATTGCTTAAGGGACAATTTACATACAGCTACCATCACTCTTCCACACTCGCTATATTTAGTTTAGTTGTGTCTTTACTTAAACAGCCCCTAGTTTTATTTTCGTGCTCTTCACTTTCTTGCAAGCCTATCCGAAAACACCTACAAAGTACTTCTAGTTTTATACTTGTTCTAGGTAAAGCGAACGTTAAGCGTGTGTAGAGCTGTATTGGTGGTCGATAGAACTTTAGGGAATATTTGTTCTACCTTTAGCTCCTCGTTGGGTTCGACACTCTTACTTATCGAAAACTGTTGCGATCCCCTATACTTGTGGGTTATCAAGACATTTTTCTGGCGCCGTTGCCGGGGAGTCATAGCGTGGGGTGAATATTCTCGTGTGTGCTTGTTTTCTTTATCACTAAATAATTTTTATTTGCTGTTCTTAGTTGTTCATTATCTTTAGTTATGGATATGAAACATGAAATACCAAAAAAATTAGGTGTACTTGCTACTCATGGAGATGGGGTAACTCCTAAAACCCTCGATTCTCATTATGTGAAAGATATTAAGTACTACTTTGATAATCCTGAGAAAATCCCATTCAACTTTATAATGAGAGACACGTTGGATCAACGTGAATACTTTAGGGATTATCGCTCGACACAAAAAGGGAAACTATTATGGGATCAATTTATTATGTTGCGTTGGTATGCCTGGAATCTATGCTTGAAATATGATATTACTTGTTGCTCTAGGATGGAGGCTCCACACCTTCCCTTTTCATGCAAATTTAATGATAATGAAACCTTAGCTTCTTATGCTAATGGTATATATGATTACTATGATGTGGAACAAATAGAAGAATTTGTTGCTTTTAAGGCTGCTTATGAAATTGAATCTTTGTTTGAAAAGTATGAAGCTTTAGATGATGATGCTTATAGGCCTGAAAATCTTGCTATACTTAGATATTGCTATGAATATTATGAATACAAATACTATATTAATGCATTTAAGAAGAAATTCTCCGCTATCCAAGAAGAGACTAATAATTTGCAGGAAGCTATGGAAGAAGAAATTGATGAAACTGTGAGCTCATTGGATGAAAAAGATGATGAGGAGAGCGAAGAACAAAAGGAGGAAGAGCGGATTAGCTACCCGTGCCCACCTTCTAATGAGAGTAACCCTCCAACTCATACATTGTTTAATTCCCTTCGTGCTTACCGAAGGATGATTGCTATGATGATTGCTATGATCCCTTGAATTTGTTTGAAATATCCCTTTTTGTTGATGCTTGCTATACTTGTGGCCAAGATGCCAATATGAATTATGCTTATGGAGATGAACTTTCTATAATTCCTTATGTTAAAAATGAAATTGTTGCTATCTCACCCACGCATGATAGTCCTATTATATATTTGAATTCTCCAAACTACACTATATCGGAGAAGTTTGCAGTTATTAAGGATTATATTGATGGGTTGCCTTTTACCGTTGCACATGATGATTTTGATAGATTTAATATGCATGTGCTTGCTGCTCCTACTTGCAATTATTATGAGAGAGGAACTATATCTCCACCTCTCTATGTTTCCCTACGATAGAATTGCAAGAAACTTCTTATACTATGCATTGGCCTTTACTTGGTGTGCATGAATTGTTCTTTTATGACATGCCGATGCATAGGAAGAGAGTTAGACTTCGTCATTGCTTGATATATGTTACTTTGTGCTCACTACTAAATTACAAATCATTGCTAATTAAAATTGGCTTTGATATACATTGGGATCCTGGTGGATTCACTACTTGAGCACTATATGCCTAGCTTAATGTCTTTAAAGAAAGCGCTAACAGGGAGACTACCCGGTAGTTTTAGAGAGTCATTTATTTCTGTTGAGTGCTTTCATATAGTTTAAAAACAACAAAAATAAAGAGGGGAACCCAAAACTTTTTCAAAAAGAAAAGTGAAAGTGAGAGAGACGAGCATTGTGAAAGTGGGGGACGTCCTTGAACTTTGTTCATGCCCATGGGAACTTTGTGAATCTTGATTACATAAAATTCTCAACAAAAATAATTATCCTCTTGTACAATTCCATTGTATTATAAAAATAATGTGCCAAGGTTTGCCTTTAGGATGTTTGCAATGCTTGTTGGTTTGTGCGGTGCAGGACAGAAACTTTGGCTGTAGTGCGCGAATTTTAATTTTTCACTGGAACGTGAAATGGTTCTGATTATTTTTGCACTGTATTGATGTACAAATTGTTTATTTTTACTAATTTTGGCAGAAATTTTCAAGTATCACAAGTATGGTTAATGTTCATATTGTTACAGACTGTTCTGTTTTAGACAGATTCTGTTTTTGATGCATAGTTTGCTTGTTTTGATGAAACTATCAATTTATATCAGTGGATTAAGCCATGGAAAAGTTATGCTACAGTAGACACAATGCAAAAACAAAGCATGAATTGGTTTGCAACAGTACTTAGAGTAGTGATTTGCTTTATTATACTAACGGATCTTACCGAGTTTTCTGTTGAAGTTTTGTGTGGATGAAGTGTTCGATGATCGAGAAGGTCTCGATGTGAGAAGAAGGAAGAGAGGCAAGAGGTCAAGCTTGGGGATGCCCGAGGCACCCCAAGTAAATATTCAAGGAGACTCAAGCATCTAAGCTTGGGGATGCTGGGAAGGCATCCCCTCTTTCTTCAACAAATATCGGTATGTTTTCGGATTCGTTTCGTTCATGCGATATGTGCATGTCTTGGAGCGTCTTTTGCAATTAGGTTTTTATTTTTCTTTTATGCACCATGCTGGTATGAGATAGTCCTTGGTTTATTATAGAATGCTCTTTGCACTTCACTTATATCTTTTGAGTATGGCTTTATAGAATGCTTCATGTGCTTCGCTTATATCATTTGAAGTTTGGATTGCCTGTTTCTCTTCACTTAGACAACCGCCATTTGTAGAATGCTCTTTTGCTTCACTTATATTTGTTAGAGCATGGGCATATCTTTTGTAGAAAGAATTAAACTCTCTTGCTTCACTTATATCTACTTAGAGAGATGACAGGAACTGGTCATTCACATGGTTAGTCATAAAATCCTACATAAAACTTGTAGATCACTGAATATGATATGTTTGATTCCTTGCAATAGTTTTGCGATATAAAGGTGGTGATATTAGAGTGGTGCTAGTTGAGTAATTGTGAAATTGAGAAATACTTGTGTTGAGGTTTGCATGTCCCGTAGCATGCACATATGCTGAATCGTTATGTAAGGAAGTCGGAGCATGAGGTGTTTATTGATTGTCTTCCTTATGAGTGGCGGTCGGGGACGAGCGATGGTCTTTTCCTACCAATCTGTCCCCCTAGGAGCATGCGCGTAGTACTTTGTTTTGATGACTAATAGATTTTTGCAATAAGTATGTGAGTTCTTTATGACTAATGTTGAGTCCATGGATTATACGCACTCTCACCCTTCCATCATTGCTAGCCTCTTCGGTACCGTGCATTGCCCTTTCTCACCTCGAGAGTTGGTGCAAACTTCGCCGTTGCATCCAAACCCCGTGATATGATACACTCTGTCACACATAAGCCTCATTATATCTTTCTCAAAACAGCCACCATACCTACCTATTATGGCATTTCCATAGCCATTCCGAGATATATTGCCATGCAACTTCCATCATCATCATATACATGACTTGAGCATTTATCGTCATATTGCTTTGCATGATCATAAGATAGCTGGCGTGATGTTTTCATGGCTTGTCCGTTTTTTTGATGTCATTGCTATGCTAGATCATTGCACATCCCGGTACACCGCCGGAGGCATTCATAGAGTCATATCCTTGTTCTAGATATCGAGTTGTAATATTGAGTTGTAAGTAAATGAAAGTGTGATTATCATCATTATTAGAGCATTGCCCCAGTGAGGAAAGGATGATGGAGACTATGATTCCCCCACAAGTCGGGATGAGACTCCGGACTTTACAAAAAAATAAAAGAGGCCAAAGAAGCCCAAATAAAAAAAGAGGCCACAAAAGCCCACCAAAAAATAAAAAAATATAAAAAAAGAAAAAGATAAAAATGTGAGAAAAAGAGAGAAGGGGCAATGTTACTATCCTTTTACCACACTGGTGCTTCAAAGTAGCACCATGTTCTTCATATAGAGAGTCTCTTGAGTTATCACTTTCATATACTAGTGGGAATTTTCTTTATAGAACTTGGCTTGTAAATTCCAACGATGGGCTTCCTCAAATTCCCTAGGTCTTCATGAGCAAGCAAGTTGGATGCACACCCACTTAGTTTCCAGTTTGAGCTTTCATACACTTATAGCTCTTAGTGCATCCGTTGCATGGCAATCCCTTCTACATCTCGAGCTTGCGTTGGTTTTCCCCGAAGAGGAGAGGATGATGCAGCACAGTAGCGTAAGTATTTCCCTCAGTTTTTGAGAACCAAGGTATCAATCCAGTAGGAGGCCACGCGCAAGTCCCTCGTACCTGCACAAAACGATAGCTACTCGCAACCAACGTGATTAGGGGTTGTCAATCCCTTCGCGGTCACTTACGAGAGTGAGATCTGATAGAGATAATATTTTTGGTATTTTTGGTATAAAGATCCAAAGTAAAAAGTAAAAGCAAAGCAAGTAAATAGAGTGATGGAGATTGATATGATGAGAATAGACCCGGGGGCCATAGGTTTCACTAGTGGCTTCTCTCAAGAGCATAGATATTCTACGGTGGGTGAACGAATTACTGTTGAGCAATTGACAGAATTGAACATAGTTATGAGTATATCTAGGCAATGATCATGTATATAGGCATCACGTCCGAGACAAGTAGACCGAAACGATTCTGCATCTACTACTATTACTCCACTCATCGACCGCTATCCAGATGCATCTAGAGTATTAAGTTAAAACAGAGTAACGCCTTAAGCAAGATGACATGATGTAGAGGAATAAATTCATGCAATATGATAAATACCCCATCTTGTTATCCTCGATGGCAAAATATAATACGTGCCTTGCAACCCTTTACATCCTTTGGGTAAGGACACCGCAAGATTGAACCCAAAGCTAAACACTTCTCCCATTGCAAGAACTACCAATCTAGTTGGCCAAACCAAACGGATAATTCGAAGAGACTTGCAAAGATAACTCAATCATACATAAAAGAATTCACAGAAGATTCAAATATTATCCATAGATAAGTTGGATCATAAACCCACAATTCATCGATCTCAACAAACACACCGCAAAAGAAGATTACATCGAATAGATCTCCACGAGAGGGGAGAACATTGTATTGAGATCCAAAAGAGAGAAGAAGCCATCTAGCTACTAGCTATGGACCCGAAGGTTTGAAGTAAACTACTGACACTTCATCGGAGGGGCTATGGTGTTGATGTAGAAGCCCTCCGTGGTGGATGCCCCCTCCGACGGAGCTCTGGAACAGGCCCCAAGATGGGATCTCGTGGATACAGGAAGTTGCGGCGGTGGAATTAGGTTTTTGGCTCCGTATCTGATCTGTTGGGGGTACGTAGGTATATATAGGAGGAAGGAGTACATCGGTGGAGCGTCAGGGGGCCCACGAGGCAGGGGGGCATGCCCAGGGGGGCGTGCCCTCCACCCTTGTGACCGCCTCTCGCACTTCTTGGAGTAGGGTCCAAGTCTCCTGGATCACGTTCGGTGAGAAGATCACGTTCCCGAAGGTTTCATTCCGTTTGGACTCCGTTTGATATTCCGTTTCTTCGAAACACTGAAATAGGCAAAAAAACAGCAATTCTGGGCTGGGCCTCCGGTTAATAGGTTAGTCCCAAAAGTAATATAAAAGTGGAAAATAAAGCCCATTATAGTCCAAAACAATAGATAAAGTAGCATGGAGCAATAAAAAATTATAGATTCGTTGGAGACGTATCAGGCATCCCCAAGCTTAATTCATGCTCGTCCTCGAGTAGGTAAATGATAAAAAGAGAATTTTTTATGTGGAGTGATACTTTGGCATAATTTCAATGTAAATCTTCTTAATTGTGATATGAATATTCAGATCCGAAAGATTCAAGAGAAAAGTTCATATTGACAGAAAAATAATAATACTTCAAGCATACTAATCAAAATAATCATGTCTTCTCAAAATAGCATGGCAAAAGAAAGTTCATCTCTACAAAATCATATAGTTAGGCTATGCTTCATTTTCGTCACACAAAGATGTTCCCAACTTCTATACCCCCGATGACAAGCCAAGCAATTGTTTCATACTTAAATAATATCAAACTTTTTCAACCTTCACGCAATACATGAGCGTGAGCCATGGATATAGAACTATGGGTGGAATAGAATATGATGATGGGAATTGTGTGGAGAAGACAAAACAGGAGAAAGTCTCACATTGACGAGGATAATCAACGGGCTATGGAGATGCCCATCAATTGATGTCAACATGAGGAGTAGGGATTGCCATGCAATGGATGCACTAGAGCTATGAATGCTCAACAAAAGAAAACTAGTGGGTGTGCATCCAACTTGGTTGCTCATGAAGACCTAGGGCATTTGAGGAAGCCCATCGTAGGAATATACAAGCCAAGTTCTATAATGAAAAATTCCCACTAGTATAAAAAGACAACTTATGAGACTCACTATATGAAAAACATGGTGCTACTTTGAAGCACAATATATGAGACTCACTACATGAAGAACAAAGTGCTACTTTGAAGCACAATATATGAGACTCACTACATGAAGAACATGGTGCTACTTTGAAGCACAATATATGAGACTCACTACATGAAGAACATGGTGCTACTTTGAAGCACAAGTGTGGAAAAAGAGATAGTAGCATTGCCCTTTTCTTTTCTTTTTTTGGGCCTTTCTTTTTTTTGGCCTTTCTCTTTTTTTTGTTTGGGCAATGCTCTAATAATGATGATCATCACACTTCTATTGATTACAACATAAAGATTACCACTCGAAAATAGAACAAGATATGACTCTATATGAATGCCTCCGGCAGTGTACCGGGATGGTGCAATGAATCAAGAGTGACATGTATGAAAATAATGCATGGTGGCTTTGCCACAAATACGATGTCAACTACATGATCATGCAATGGCAATATGACAAAAGTAATGTATGTCATGATGATGATGAACGGAACCGTGGAAAGTTGCATGTCAATATATCTCGGAATGGCTATGGAAATGCCATAATAGGTAGGTCCGGTGGCTGTTTTGAGGAAGATATAAGGAAGTTTATGTGTGAAAGAGCGTATCATATCACGGGGTTTGGATGCACTGGCGAAGTTTGCACCTACTCTCAAGGTGAGAAAGGGCAATGCACGGTACTGAAGAGGCTAGCAATGATGGAAAGGTAAAAGTGCGTATAATCCATGGACTCAACATTAGTCAAAAGAACTCATATACTTATTGCAAAAATTTAGAAGTCATCAAAAATCAAGTACTACGCGCATGCTCCTAGGGGGATAGATTGGAAGGAAAAGACCATCGCTCGTCCCCAACCGCCACTCATAAGGATGCACAAGCCAGGTACACTTCATGTTTCAAATTTGTTACACAACTTTAACCATACGTGCATGCTACGGGATTTGCTAACTTCAACACAAGCATTTCCCAAATTCACAACTACTCAACTAGCATGACTTTGATATTATCACCTCCATATCTCAAAACAATTATCAAGCATCAAACTTATCTTAGAATTCAACGCACTCAAAAGAAAGTTTCACATATCTTGAATACCAAGTATATTAACATTAAGCAAATTACCATGCTATTAACGACTCTCAAAATAATCTAAGTGAAGCATGAGAGATCAAGTTTATTTAAAACAAATCCACCACCATGCTCTAAAAGATCTAAGTGAAGCACTAGAGCAAAAATTATCACGCTCAAAAGATATAAGTGAAGCACTATGAGCAAACTATCAAGCTCAAAAGATATAAGTGAAGCACATAGAGTATTCTATCAAATTTCAAATCATGTATGGTTATCTAAAAAGGTGTGTACAGCAAGGATGATTGTGGTAAACTAACAAGCAAAGACGCAAATAATACAAGACGCTCCAAGCAAAACACATATCATGTTGGTGAATAAAAATATAGCTCCAAGTAAATTACCGATGGAAGTAGATTTAAAGAGGGGATGCCTTCCGGGGCACCCCTAAGCTTTGAATTTTTGGTGTCCTTGGATTATCTTGGGGGTGCCATGGGCATCCCCAAGCTTAGGCTCTTGCCACTCCTTGTTCCATAAGCCATCAAAAGAATTCACCCAAAACTTGAAAACTTCACAACACAAAACTCAATAGAAATCTCGTGAGCTCCGTTAGAGAAAGAAAACAAAAGACTACTTTAAGGTACTATAATGAACTCATTCTTTATTTATATTGGTGTTAAACCTACTGTATTCCAACTTCTCTATGGATTATAAACTATTTTACTAACCATAGATTCATCAAAATAAGCAAACAACACACGCAAAACAGAATCTGTCAAAAACAGAACAATCTGTTGTAATCTGTAACTAACGCAAACTTATGGAACCCAAAAAATTCTACCAAAATTAGACGACCTGAAAAATTTGTTTATTGATAAGAATAAATTGGAATCAGTATTTTAGCACGTTCTGGTGATTTTTAAGAATTCGGGCACTGAGCACAAAGATTCTGGAAATTACAGCAAGATCAAATAACTATCATCCAAGAAGATCCAATAGGTTCAACTTGGCACAAACACTAATTAAAAGATAAAACCACATCTAAACAGAGGCTAGATGGATTTTTTATTCGTAAACAGAAGAAAAAACAAAAAAACACAAAATAAAATTGGGTTGCCTCCCAACAAGCGCTATTGTTTAACGCCCCTAGCTAGGCATAATAGCAAGGATAGATCTAGGTATTGCCATCTTTGGTAGGCGATCCATAAGTGGCTCTCATGATAGATTCATATGGTAATTTTATTTTCTTTCTAGGAAAGTGTTCCATGCCGTTCTTTAAAGGGAATTGGAATCTAATATTTCCTTCCTTCATATGAATAATTGCACCAATCGTTCTAAGGAAAGGTCTACCAAGAATAATAGGAAATGAAGGATTGCAATCTATATCAAGAACGATAAAATCTACGGGCACATAATTCCTATTTGCAACAATAATAAAATCATTAATTCTTCCTATAGGCTTTTTAATAGTGGAATCCGCAAGATGCAAGTTTAGAGAGCAATCATCAAAATCACGGAAATCTAGCAAATCACACAAAGTTTTGGGAATAATAGAGACACTAGTCACACAAAGCATGAAACTCATAATTTTTATTTTAATTTTGATAGTAGGTTCCCACTCATCATGGAGTTTCCTTGGGATAGAAATTTTCAACCCATGCTTTTCTTCATAAGATTGCATCAAGGCATCAACAATGTGTTCGGTAAAAGCCTTATTTTGACCATAAGCATGAGGAGAATTTAGCACGGATGGCAACAAGGAAATACAATCAATTAAAGAGCAATTTTCATAATTAAATTCCTTGAGATCCAATATAGTGGGTTTAGCAACATCTAGATTTCTATTTCTTTCAATCCCACTTTTATCAATTTCATCATTAAGATCTAAAAACTCTGAATTCTTAGAATGCCTTCTAGGTAAAGGAAGATCATATTCAGTTTCATCAAGATTCATATTGCAAAACAAATATTTAATAGGGGACACATCAATAACTTTTAGATCTTCATCTTGATTATCATAAGAATTAGAAGAACACGCTTTAATAAAGGCATCTTTGGAAGCACGCATCCTAGCGGTTCTTTCTTTGCACTCATCAATGGAAATTCTCATAGCTTTGAGAGACTCATTGATATCGTGCTTAGGAGGAATAGATCTAAGCTTTAAAGAATCAACCTCAAGAGAAATTCTATCAACGTTCCTAGCCAAATCATCAACTTTAAGCAATTTCTCTCCAACCAAAGCATTAAAATTCTTTTGTGAATTCATAAACTCTTTAACACTACTCTCAAATTCAGAGGCATCTTATTAAAATTTCCATAAGAGTTGTTGTAGGAATTTCCATAATTATTAGAAGGATTACTAGGATAAGGCCTACGATTAAAATTCCCTCTATATGCGTTGTTACCAAAATTATTCCTACCAACAAAAATTCACATCCATAGATTCATTATTATTCTCAATAAAAGTAGATAAAGGCATATCATTAGGATCAGAAGAAACACTCTTATTAGCAAATAGTTTCATAAGTTCATCCATCTTTCCACTCAAAACATTGATTTTCTTCTATTGCATGCACTTTTTTATTATTAGATCTTTCAATATGCCATTGAGAATAATTAAACACAATATTATCTAGGAGTTTAGTAGCATCTCCTAAAGTGATTTCCATAAAAGTACCTCCCGCGGCCGAATGTAAAAGATTTCTAGAAGAGAAATTTAATCCAGCATAAAATTTTGTATAATCATCAACAAGTTCAAACCATGAGTAGGACAATTACGTATCATTAATTTCATTCTCTCCCAAGCTTGTGCAACATGTTCATTATCAAGTTGCTTAAAATTCATAATATCGTTCCTAAGAGAGATAATCTTAGCGGGAGGAAAATACTTAGAGATAAAAGCATCTTTGCACTTGTTCCAAGAATCAATACTATTTTTAGGCAAACATGAAAACCACGCCTTAGCACGATCTCTAAGCGAAAAAGGAAATAGCTTCAATTTAACGACATCATTATCGACATCTTTTTTCTTTTGCATATCACATAAATCAACGAAGCTATTCAGATGAGTAGCGGCATCTTCACTAGGAAGGCCGGTGAATTGATCCTTCATAACAAGATTCAACAAAGCAGTATTGATTTCACAAGATTCTGTATTGGCAAAAGGAGCAATCGGAGTGCTAAGGAAATCATTATTATTGGTATTGGTGAAGTCACACAATTTGGTAGCATCTTGAGCCATCGGGACGAGCAAGCAAACTAACACATGAGAAAACAAAAGGCAAAGGGAAAAAGAGGAGGAGATTGGGAAAGAGAGGGCGAATAAAACGGCAAGGGTGAAGTGGGGGAGAGGAAAACGAGAGGCAAATGGCAAATAATGTAATGCGAGAGATAGGGATTGTGATGGGTACTTGGTATGTTGACTTTTGCGTAGACCTCCCCAGCAACGGCGCCAGAAATCCTTCTTGCTACGTCTCGAGCTTGCGTTGGATTTCCCCGAAGAGGAGAGGATGATGCAGCACCGATGGCGTAAGTATTTCCCTCAGTTTTTGAGAACCAAGGTATCAATCCAGTAGGAGGCCACGCGCAAGTCCCTCGTACCTGCACAAAACTATAGCTACTCGCAACCAACGCGATTAGGGGTTGTCAATGCCTTCACGGTCACTTACGAGAGTGAGATCTGATAGAGATAATATTTTTGGTATTTTTTGTATAAAGATGCAAAGTAAAAAGTAAAACCAAAGCAAGTAAATAAAGTGATGGAGATTGCTATGATGAGAATAGACCCGGGGGCCATAGGTTTCACTAGTGGCTTCTCTCAAGAGCATAGATATTCCACGGTGGGTGAACAAATTACTGTTGAGCAATTGACAGAACTGAGCATAGTTATGAGAATATCTAGGCAATGATCATGTATATAGGCATCACCTCCGAGACAAGTAGACCGAAACGATTCTGCATCTACTACTATTACTCCACTCATCGACCGCTATCCAAAGATGCATCTAGAGTATTAAGTTAAAAACAGAGTAACGCCTTAAGCAAGATGACATGATGTAGAGGAATAAATTCATGCAATATGATAAATAACCCATCTTGTTATCCTCGATGGCAACAATACAATACGTGCCTTGCAACCCTTTCTGTCACTGGGTAAGGACACCACAAAATTGAACCCAAAGCTAAACACTTCTCCCATTGCAAGAACTACCAATCTAGTTGGCCAAACCAAACGGATAATTCGAAGAGACTTGCAAAGATAACTCAATCATACATAAAAGAATTCACAGAAGATTCAAATATTATCCATAGATAAGCTGGATCATAAACCCACAATTCATCGATCTCAACAAACACACCGCAAAAAGAAGATTACATCGAATAGATCTCCACGAGAGAGGGAGAACATTGTATTGAGATCCAAAAAGAGAGAAGAAGCCATCTAGCTACTAGCTATGGACCCGAAGGTCTGAAGTAAACTACTCACACTTCATCGGAGGGGCTATGGTGTTAAAGTAGAAGTCCTCCGTGGTGGATGCCCCCTCCGGCGGAGCTCCGGAATAGGCCCCAAGATGGGATCTCTTGGATACAGGAAGTTGCGGCGGTGGAATTAGGTTTTTGGCTCCGTATCTGATCTGTTGGCGGTACGTAGGTATATATAGGAGGAAGGAGTACGTCGGTGGAGCGTCAGGGGGCCCACGAGGCAGGGGGCGCACCCAGGGGGGCGCGCCCTCCACCCTCGTGACCGCCTCTGTCACTTCTTGGAGTAGGGTCCAAGTCTCCTGGATCACGTTCGGTGAGAAGATCACGTTCCCGAAGGTTTCATTCCATTTGGACTCCGTTTGATATTCCATTTCTTCGAAACACTGAAATAGGCAAAAAAAAGCAATTCTAGGCTGGGCCTCCGGTTAATAGGTTAGTCCCAAAAGTAATATAAAAGTGGAAAATAAATGTAACGCCCCGGATTCGATGCGCCAGGTGTCTGCCAGTTATTCGCCCTCGTTGCCATGTCATTTGCTTGCGTGTTGCACTTTGCCATGTCATCATCTGCATTTTTTATCATGTCTTCATGTGCATTTCATTTTGCATACGTGTTCGTCTCTTGCATCCGAGCATTTTCCCCGTTGTCCGTTTTGCAATCCGGCGCTCCTATGTCTCCCGGCACCCTCTTTTACCTCTTTTCGTGTGCGGGTGTTAAACGGTCTTGGAATGGACCGAGGTTTGCCAAGCGGCCTTGGTATAGCACCGGTAGACCGCCTGTCAAGTTTCGTGCCATTTGGAGGTCGTTTGGTACTCCAACGGTTAACCGGGTAACCGCAAAAGCCTCCTTCTCCTTGCAGCCCAACACCCCTTCCAAAGTGGCCCAAAACCCACCAAACTCCCCTCCATGCTCTCGGTCGTTCGATCACGATCGCGTGGCCGAAAACCGCACCTCATTTGGACTCTCCTAACTCCCTCTACCTATAAATATGTGATCTCCTCCGGATTTTCGCGCAGTCCAACCCTAGCCCCGCTCCCCGCGCGCCACCGGACATTTCGTCCCCGCCATCCGGACATGTCCGCCCCATCCGCCGCCACGTCGCCTCGGCCAATGAGGAGCCGCCACGTCAGCTCCAGCCGCCCCGCGCCCTCTCCCGCGCCACCACGTGTCCCCTGGGCCGCGCCCAATTCCCCGTGTCCGCCGCGGGCCAACCCGCCCGCGCCCATGACGGGCCCAGCCGCGCCCGCGCCCAGCCTCCACCGCCGCCGCCGCCCTGCGCCTCCGCGCCTCCGGCGATCGCCCGCCTCACACGGCGGCGAGGTCCCAGCCGGGCGGCCGCCGGCGCGCCCGATCTCCGCCCGGCCGCCCCTCGCCAGCGCCTTGGCGCCGCCCTCGCCGCCCGGCCTCCTCGCTCCGGCGACCCCTCTCCGGCCACATCTCCGGCGAGTCCCGACCCTCCTCGTAATCCGCGCCGCGGTTGACTTCTTCCCCCCTCTGAAAATCCACCAAGTCCCCGAATATGTGATATTTTGTGCCAATTTCATCATGCCATAACTCTCTGCATTTTACTCCGTTTCGTGCGTGTAATACGTAAAATTGTTCACCTCGAAGAGTAGATCATTTCGTCTCATTGAATCATTTTCATTTGAGCTCATCTTGATGCGCGAAATGCTGTGGGAAGAGTGCTATGTGATGTTAGTTTCTGTTTCTTATCAGAACTTGCACTTTTGTCATTTTTGCCATGATTGATGTGTGCACCCTATGAACTTGAGTCCTACATGTGTTTTGTAATATGCCATGCCATCTTTCCAGGGGTGCTTTCCAAGTATTTTTGTGAGTTGTGTAGTGAGTGCATCAAGCTTCTTAAGTAGGGTACTTGCTGTTGCTGTTTTCCTGGCAGATTCTGTTATATTTTTATGCCATGTTAACTTGATGCTACCGAGAGATCCATGGTTATTTTCAAATACTTCAGTAAGGATGTTTTGAACATATGGTTATTATCTATCTATCCATACCCTTGTTTGCAATTATGGAGTGCCATAGCTTGAGTCAATCGAGCTCTACTTTTGCTATAAAATGTTTCCTGGCAATTGTTTACATGTTATTCAATTTTGCCAAGGTTGTTGTAGTTGATCCGTGTATGTTATGATGTTGTTATTGCCATGTATAGCTTCTATGCCATGTCTTATTACTGTTTGTTTCCTTGCCATGCCATGTATTGCCTTGTCGTGAGTGGTTCAAGCTCACCAACATGCCTACTTATTGTTGTTCCTGCCATGTATGAATCTGTAATATATCTTGCCATGTTTACATGGGTGCCATCTAATATTCTGATCCTTTTTGGCTTATGGTCACTAAAGGACTTTTGTTATAGGCTTTGATTAGATTCATGCCATGCCTTTGTTTGCCACGTTAAGTTCCTGTAGCATGTTGTTTGATAGCTCTAAACATTGCAACCTGATGTTATTTTCTGCAAAGTCTGAAACTGTTATTATTTGCAACCTTGCTATGTCATTTTGAGCATGTTCTTGTGATTTCTGGAGATAGCTCAGTGTTCATGTTTTGTAATGCTTTACCTGTACATCATGCCCATGCCTTTTGTTTTCTTGTTGGGGTCCTGTAGCATGTTGTTTTGATGCTTGCAATATGCCTAGTTGCTGTTTTGGACAGATTGTTGCTATAACTTGTAGAGTGTATGTGTTGAACCGTTGCTCCGTTTTGAGTGTGCTCTATATGAAACTTGCTTGATTTTGCATGTAGTGTCAAATTATCATGTTGCATCCTTGTTTTGAGGTGTTTGCTTGATGTTTGTTTGCATTTTTGCATCAATGCCATGCTTATCTTGTTTTGCTCATATCTTCTAGGCCGTAGCTCCGAATCTAATGAACTTTATATGTAACTTGACTAGAATTTCGTGTGGATCATCGTGGTGCATATTAACTTGCTGTCTAACAACTTTAACATAAGGTTTATTCAGATCTGGACCAATTTCGAAATTTGCATATGGGGATTTACCGGAATTGTTATTTGTTGTTTCCGGCCTCATTTAAACTTGCCTTGATGTGTTGCTCTTGTTTGCATCATCTCTTGCCATGAGTAGCTTCATGTAGCTTTGTCATGCCTCATGGTTGTTGTGCATCATGTCTTGTTCATGTGTGGTGTGTTTACTATGTTGTGTGCTTCTTCTTGTTAGTTCCTGTTTCGTTGCGATCGTGAGGATTCGTTCGTCTACGCTTGGTTCGGCTTCATCCGTTCATCTTCTTCATGGACTCGTTCTTCTTCCTTGCAGGATTTCAGGCAAGATGACCGCTACCCTGGATCTCACTACTATCATTGCTATGCTAGTTGCTTCGTTCTATCGCTTTGCTGCGATACCTATTACCTGTTTATCAAGCCATCCCAAATTGCCATGTCAGACTCTAACCTTTTGCACCCTTCCTAGCAAACCGTTGTTTGGCTATGTTACCGCTTTGCTCAGCCCCTCTTATAGCGTTGTTAGTTGCAGGTGAAGATGAAGTTTGTTCCTTGTTGGAACATGAAGATGTTGTTCCTCGCTGAACATGTTTACTTGTTGGGATATCACAATATATCTTATATTTTTAATGCATCTATATACTTGGTAAAGGGTGGAAGGCTCGGCCTTATGCCTGGTGTTTTGTTCCACTCTTGCCGCCCTAGTTTCCGTCATATCGGTATTATGTTCCCGGATTTTGCGTCCCTAACGCGGTCGGATGATTTATGGGACCCCCTTGACAGTTCACTTTGAATAAGACTCCTCCAGCAAGGCCCAACATTGGTTTTACCATTTGCCTCACCACTACCTACCTTTCCCTTGGGAGTAATTAACCCAAGGGTCATCTTTATTTTAGCCCCCCGGCCGTTGCTTCTCTAAGTCTGGTCCGAACCGAAAGCTACCTTGAGGGGCCACCTTGAGGCAACCCGAGGTTTGGTTTTACTCGTAGCTAGTCTCATCCGGTGTTGCCTCGAGAACGAGATATGTGCAGCTCCTATCGGGATTGTCGGCGCATCGGGCGGCTTTGCTGGTCTTGTTTTATTGCCGTCGAAATGTCTTGTAGCCGGATTCCGAGACTGATCGGGTCTTCCGGGAGAAGGAATATCCTTCGTTGATCGCGAGAGCTTATCATGGGCTAAGTTGGGACACCCTGCAGGGTTTGATCTTTCGAAAGCCGTGCCGCGGTTATGTGGCGAGATGGGAATTTGTTAATATCCGGTTGTAGTAAACTTGAAGTAAACCCTTCTAAAATACACCAACCGTGTAATGCGTAACCGTGCGTGTCTCTTTTCGGGTTGATCGAGAGGAGAACACGGTTTCGGGTTATGTCTGACGTAAGTAGGAGTTCAGGATCACTTCTTGATCATTACTAGTTGACGATCGTTCCTTTGTTTCTCTTCTCGCTCTCATTTGCGTATGTTAGCCACCATATATGCTTAGCCGCTACTGCAACCTCACCACTTTACCCCTTCCTTTCCCATTAAGCTTTGCTAGTCTTGATACCCATGGTAATGGGATTGGTGAGTCCTCGTGGCTCACAGATTACTAAACCACCAGTTGCAGGTACAGGTTTGCGATGATCATGACGCGAGAGCGATGTTTGCTTGTGTTGGAGTTCTTCTTCTGCTTCTTCTTCGATCGAGGATAGGTTCCAGGTCGGCAGCCCTGGGCTAGCGTGGTGGATGTCGTTTGAGTTTCTGTTTATGTTTCATCCGCAGCCGGATGTTGTTCTTGTATATGATGTTGATGTATTTTTGTGGCAGTTGTGCCTTATGTATGTATCCCCATCTATTATGTAATGTTGATGTAATGATATCCACCTTGCAAAAGCGTTCCAATATGCGGGTCTATCCTTGGTGGGACCGTCAAGTTCCTTTTGGATAGGGTCGCATGTTGGGCGTGACAATAAAGCCCATTATAGTCCAAAACAATAGATAAAGTAGAATGGAGCAATCAAAAATTATAGATTCGTTGGAGACGTATCAATCCCTACTCCTCACATTGATATCTATTGATGGGCATCTCCATAGCCCGTTGATACGCCTAGTTGATGTGAGACTTTCTCCTTTTTTGTCTTCTCCACATAACCCCCATCATCATATTCTATTCCACCTATAGTGCTATGTCCATGGCTCACGCCATGTATTGCGTGAAAGTTGAAAAGTTTTGAGAACGTCAAAAGTATGAAACAATTGCTTGGCTTGTCATCGGGGTTGTGCATCATGTAAATATTTTGTGTGGTGAAGATGGAGCATAGCCGGACTATATGATTTTGTAGGGATGAGCTTTCTTTGGCTATGTTATTTCAATAAGACATAATTGCTTGGTTGGTATGCTTGAAGTATTATTGTTTTTATGTCAAAGGATAGACTATTGCTTTGAATCACTCGTGTCTTAATATTCATGCCATGATTTAGACATATGATCAAGATTATGTTAGGTAGCATTCCACATCAAAAATTATCTTTTTTTATCATTTACCTACTCGAGGACGAGCAGGAATTAAGCTTGGGGATGCTGATACGTCTCCGTCGTATCTATAATTTTTGATTGTTCCATGCCAATATTATTCAAATTTTATATACTTTTTGGCAACTTTTTATATTATTTTTGGGACTAACATATTGATCCAGTGCCAGTTCCTGTCTGTTGCATGTTTTTGGTTTTGCAGAATATCCATATCAAATGGAGTCCAAATGGGATAAAACGGAAGGAGCTTATTTTTGGAAAATATGGAAAATCTGGAAGGAAAATCAATGCAAACCAGCGTCCGAGGTGGGCACGAGGTAGGGGGTGCGCCCCCCCTAGGGCGCGCCCCCTACCCTCGTGAGCCCACCGTAAGGCGGTTGACGCTCTTCTTTTTCCGCAAGAAAGCTAATATTCGGGAAAAAATCACGGTGAAGGTTTCAGGCTGTAGCGACCCGACCTCAGACGGTCAAGCCTCTGTGTTATCGTGCCATCCCTGGATCAGTATGCTGGCACACACAGTACATCAATGTATATATCAAAGTGCAATCACATGTATAAATAACGTAAAACTGATATATACCTCATAATACTCAGCGGAAACAAACAACGGGTGTGGAGTCCCATCAACGCCATCGGCAGGTTGAGTGTAGACCGTAACCACAATATCGTAACTCTTACTCGTCGAGGAAATATCTGCAACATGATACGTTGCAGCCGTGTAGGTCAAGACGTTGAATGTACCGCAAGATCACAACATGAATAAACAGATGGTAAAACTATACTATATGCAATTTGGCTTTGTGGCTCAGATCTGAGTTTTGTTTATGCGTAAAAGCTGATTTTATTTTCCCTACATCAAAGGAATAAATGAAGTCTGTACTATGGAGTTTTCTATCATGACATGGTTCCGCCAACCGATGTCTCATAGCCCAAAATTCATCATATGTTGCCCACAATTAAGTTATCAATCCGGTGTTGAGAGTTCCGAGATAGATCCAAGTCCAGATGCTCAAATTGTCCGTAACTGAGGACACGGCTAATCGATTAGGTTTTAACCCTCTGCAGAGGTTTGTACACTTTACCCGCAAGATTCGATCCCTCTTTTATGTTCTCGCACTTCGTGGTGTTTGAGAACAAGACGATCAAACATGGTCTTCCAAAGAGTTCCTCGACCACCGTCCGGTACTCCATCCAGTCCTACCGTAGTTCTACATCTGCTAGTACCGTCCCAGCCAGAGTCACCACTAAGGTCAACCAAGCCAGAGCCCATAATGACTTGCGGTTGCATAGGTAAGCTTCCGGTCATGAAGTATTCTTCCGTCTCTTTGAGTCTGGGTGAAGCTTTCCGCAAGATGTCATGGCGCTTCTCCATGCATCCCGGCCAACCACTGGGTTCTCCAGGTGCCCGTCAACCGCCCTTCACCCAGAGTGTGTATTGAATTCTTGTCTGGAGTCTTGAAGTCTTGAGGTCTTGAAGGTGCAGTCCTTGCAGATTCCATCATGGAGTTGTCGCCATTGACGTAGAGTCCTCCTTCTTCACACCACTCTCGTGCACTCATACCAAACCCGTCTACTATAGCGTAGCATCAAAATAAAATATCGTCCGGGCTTGGTAACAGGGTGATGGGTTCCTACCTCATGCATACTACTCAACTACAAGAATTTCAATATCACTCTTGAGGGGTGGTTGCAAAGATGCCACTAAATGCAATAAAACATAGGTATGAAAGCATGGTCAAAGTGAACTTGCCTGGTTGACGATCTTCGAAAACTAGGGTTTCGTAGTAGCAATCTTCGCACTCCGGAAATTCTACCGAGGCAAACAATAACTATAATAAGCACATAGCAATAGGATCACATAACACAACATAACAAAAGTAACATAACACAACAAAACAACCAAAACCAAATCCAAAAGAAAAACTCAAAGAAAGGCCACTCAAGTTTCCTACTTCAAACAATAACAAAAATAGTTTTATATAATAAAATTTCTTAATATAACCTAATCATGGTTTTAGGTTAACTTAACAGAAAAGGTTTCACTAAGTAACTAGGAGCAAAAAGAATTAATTTAAAAGCTATTATAAAACTCATAATAGGCCTAATCCAATTTCTATTAAGAAAAATAAATTAAAACTTTTATTAATTATAAATAAAAGTTCATCTACTAGAGTGACAGAAACTAACCTAGAATAACCAATCACAAGTTAAAAATAAATTAATTTACTAATTAATTTAATAGGAAAACAGGAGCTAGCTAATTAATTAGGATTAATAGGATTCTGCTTAAAACTAATTATTTATTAATCCTAAAATACCCAAGTTAATTTCTATGGTTTGGCAATGTCAAAGTAAAGTTGGGGCAAAAAGAATCATGCAAAAATAATTTTTCTAACTCAAGTTATAGCAGATTTACTATTCTGACTAAAACTAAATTAAAGCATTTTTAATTAATTTTAACATAGCTAAATATATATTCTACAGAATTTACATAAAATTTTCAATCCAACAAAAAAAGAATCACCTAAAAATATTAAACAGAATAAAAGATATCAATTTTTGAAAATGTAAACTATTCTCGCTAAAACAGAAAATCAAAATAAAAGAAAAAGGCCTAATGGGCCTATCATCGTATACAGGCGTTAAATAGTCTAAACGGGCCTAGGTTTAAACTAAACGAACCGCCTAAAAAATAAACCTAAACTAAAACTAAACCGATCGGAACCGGCGGTTTTATAAATAAAACCTAACCCTTCGGGGCTTTAATCTAGGCCGTCGATCTAAGATCGGACGGGGGTGCTTTCCGGTGACTTACCGGACTCCATGACGGCGGCGTGGCGGCGGAGGCGTCAAGGCGGCCGAGCTCGGCGACTCGTCGGGAGATGCGGGGAGCACGGGGTGGTTCGTGGGGTCCAGGTGGGTCGGGGAACTAGGGCGTCGTCGTGGCGACTTTGGCGGGCGGTGGCGAGCTCGGTGCTCCCAGCCTCGGGAGAGAGAGAGAGAGGGTCCGCGAGGCTAGGGGGAATGGGGTGCGGAGGGGCTCGGCTTTATAGCCTGGGCCTCGGGTCGCTCCGGAAGGGATCAGGCGATCGGGGATCCGGATCCTTCGGGATCCAGTCGATCTCCAGCGAGGTCGTGGCGTGGGCGAGGGGGGAAGAAGAGGGGCGGGTCCCACGGGTCAGCGGGAGAGAGAGAGGGGCGAGGGGGTCGGGTGGCCGAGGCCAACGGGTTTCGGCGAGCGGGCGAGGGGTGAGGCGCTGGGCTGGCCTGTTGGGCCGGTCTAGCTGGCTCGGGCGCTGGGTCATGGAGGAGGCGGCGCTGGCCGGGCCTGGGTGGTTGGCCGGGCGCCCGAGGGGGTTTTTCTTTTAAAATTTTATTTTTTTAAATAAAACAAAAACAGAATTAAAACAATAACTATAAATATTCTATATAGGGTATATATATACCAAAATGATCAGGAATATTCCTATCATTTGAACATTTTTCCAAAGGCAAAATCCAAACTTTATAAAAATCCATTTTTTCAAATTCAAATAAAATTCAGATTTGAATCCAAATCTTTTGGCATTGTTTCCTCTGATATTTTTGGGGTGTCATGTTTGCTCCTGTCATACTTTTGATCAAGTATTTATCAGCATAGTTTTTTGAAACAATTCCAACTTGCCAAAGTTTTGAATTCAAATTCAAAACTCAAAATTTGAAAGAGGGTTTCAAGCACTTTCAAATGACTTTCAACTTGATACTTTTTAACTTCCAACTCATATTTCATATAATTGAAGAAGTCATTTTATCTTCCCTCATGAAAATCATTGAGTTGCATAAAGCTTTGAATTTGAAATCTTCCCAAATGAAATTCAAATCTTTTCCAAAACCCTATTCATTTCAAAATGGAAGAAGTCATGTCATCTTCACTCTAGGATTTGGTGTTGGTATGAATTTGAATTCATTGGGATCCAAAAGGCAAAGGGAAAGTTTTGGGAAAGTCATTTCATTCCCTCTCATTCAACTTTCAAAAGTTTTCAAATTTCACTCAGTTTCACTCAATCAATCAAACAAACAATCAGACAACAAGCATAGTTATTTATTTAATATAACATCCCAAAATTTAGAATTTTGGGATGTTACACAGGCCAATCGGAGTTACGGATCTCCATATATACACGAAACAGTGCCAGGAGAGAACGCAAAAACAGAGAGAGACAGAGAGACAGATCCAATCTCGGAGGGGCTCTCGCACCTCCCAAGCCATGGGAGCCAAGGACCAGAGGGGAAACCCTTCTCCCCCTCGCTTCCGGTGGCGCCGGAACGCCGCCGGGGGCCATCATCATCATCGCGATCTTCACCAACACCTCCGCCATCTTCACCAACATCTCCATCACCTTCCCCCCTCTATCTACAGCGGTCCACTCTCCCGCAACCCGCTGTACCCTCTACTTGAACATGATGCTTTATGCTTCATATTATTATCCAATGATGTGTTGCCATCCTATGATGTCTGAGTAGATTTTCGTTGTCCTATCGGTGGTTGATGAATTGCTATGATTGATTTAATTTGATTGTGGTCATGTTGCTGTCTTTTGGTGCCCATCATATGAGCGCGCGTGCGGATCACACCATAGGGTTAGTTGTATGTTGATAGGACTATGTATTGGAGGGCAAGAGTGATAGAAGCTTCAACCTAGCATAGAAATTGATGCATACGGGATTGAAGGGGGACCGATATATCTTAATGCTATGGTTGGGTTTTACCTTAATGAACGTTAGTAGTTGCGGACGCTTGCTAATAGTTCCAATCATAAGTGCATAGAATTCCAAGTAAGGGATGACATGCTAGAAGTGGCCTCTCCCACATAATACTTGCTATCGGTCTAGTAAAGTAGCCAATTGCTTAAGGGACAATTTCGCCACACCTAACATCACTCTTCCACACTCGCTATATTTACTTTAGTTCTGTCTTTACTTAAACAACCCCTAGTTTTATTTTCGTGCTCTTTATTTTCTTGCAAGCCTATCCGAAAACACCTACAAAGTACTTCTAGTTTTATACTTGTTCTAGGTAAAGCGAACGTTAAGTGTGCGTAGAGTTGTATCGGTGGTCGATAGAACTTTAGAGAATATTTGTTCTACCTTTAGCTCCTCATTGGGTTCGACACTCTTACTTATCGAAAACTGTTGTGATCCCCTATACTTGTGGGTTATCAGCATTACAATCTGGTTTTATTGGCCTACTGTTTTCAAGGATGCCCCTAAGTTTGTTTTATTTTGTGAGGAATGTCAAAGAATTGGTAATATTGGTAAGCATCAGGAAATGCCTATGAATTATTCACTTGTTGTTGAACCTTTTGATGTTTGGGGCTTTGATTATATGGGACCTTTTCCTTCCTCTAATGGTTACGCACATATTTTGGTTGCTATTGATTATGTCACTAAGTGGGTAGAAGCTAGTCCAACTAGCAGTGTTGATTACAACACCTCCATTAAAATTCTTAAAGAAGTTATTTTCCCAAGATTTGGAGTCTCTAGATATTTAATGACTGATGGTGGTTCACACTTTATTCATGGCGATTTCCGTAAAATGCTTGCTAAATATGATGTTAACCATAAAATTGCATCACCCTATCATCCTCAATCTAGTGGTCAAGTTGAACTTAGCAATAGACAAATAAAATTAATATTACAAAAACCTGTCAATAGTTCCCGAAAGAATTGGTCTAAGAAACATAATGATGAACTTTGGGCCTATAGAACAGCTTATAAAAATACTATTGGTATGTCTCGATATAAAATGGTTTACGGGAAAGCTTGTCATTTGCCTCTCGAGTTAGAACATAAAGCATATTGAGCAATTAAAGAACTAAACTATGATTTCAAACTTGCCGATGAAAAGAGGTTATTTGATATTAGCTCACTAGATGAATGGAGAACTCAAGATTATGAAAATGCCAAACTATTCAAAGAAAAGATTAAAATATGGCATGACAAAAGAATCCAAAAGCGGGAATTCAAAGTTGGAGAACATGTTTTGTTGGACAATTCTCGTTTTTGATTTTTTGCAGGAAAACTTCTCTATAAATGGGAAGGACCATATATCATCGAAGAAGTTTATCGCTCTGGAGCTATCAAGATTAATAATGCCGAAGGTACCAATCCGAAAGTGGTCAATGGACAAAGACTTAAGCACTATATATATGGCTATTAATGTTGAAACTAACATTATCCAAACCATGACACCGGAGGAACACATAAAAAAACCTTCCAGAACCCTTAAGAGGAACAGGTACGTGATACGATTAGTACACAGTCTCCGAAAAATCCGCAAAAACATTTTCTATCAGTTTTGGAATATTAGAAAAAATAGGAAAATAAGAAACAACCGGGAAGGCAACCCAGATGCCCACAGGACACCAGGGCGCACCTGCCCCACCTGGCGCTCCCTCCTGGGTGATGGGCCCCTCGGGCACCTTCCTGACTCTGTTTTCCTTCCGTATAATTGTTTCCCAAGATAAAAAAATCTTTATATACACCCCGGGACGATTTCACCACCGCATCACGGAGAAATCCTTTGTTCTTGTTTCGTGCTGTTTTTCTGACAGATCTAGATCGCCATGGCCGCACCAAGCTCCTCCAAGGACAAGTTCTTCTTGAGGGTAATCAATCCCTACTTATCGGAGGTGGTGAAGCACCCTCAAGCCATTTAGATGCATGAGGGGTGCTCCACATCTGGGATGTTCAAGGGCCCAAAAGACGGGAAGCGTGGAGGCCAGGTTTGAGGCGGTGGAGCAAGATATCTTCAAGTGCCAAGGGATGGTGGAGTGTGGACTCAATGCCAATCACCTCCTGATCACAAGGTGGATGGCCGGTCTATGAAGGACATCGTCTTCACCTTCAACGAGCAAATCAATTTTCTGCAAAGTCAAATCTATGATCATCAAAATTAAGTTTTTTGATTATGAGGCAAGATTTAAAGGTATGAGTTTAGTTGCCAGTTGTAGGACTCGGGAGACTCGTGCTTCCTCTTATGATGGTGAGCCGCTGCCATGGAAGCAAGAGGACAAGTTTGCCTCTACCTCATCACCACCACCATCGCCAAAGAAGGAGACTTGAGCACACGGGTATGGGCACTCCCCTTGGCTTCTTCCAGGCTTGGGGGAGATGCCCCGGTATCGTATCATCATCACTTTTATTACCTTTACCTATCTTAGTTTGATCCTTAGCTATTTCGTGATTTAGTTGAATAAAAGTTTAGTATGATATATTTTCGAGTGCTAGTTTCGTGATACTACTTGTGCATCCAAAAATCTTAAACCCAAACTCATTTTTGAGAGTCCACCATACCTACCTATGGATTGAGTAAGATCCTTCAAGTAAGTTGTCAGCGATGCAAAAAGGAAATAAAAATTGCTTCTAAATGTGTTTGATCCTTTAGTGTAAAGGAAAATAAGCATTGTACGAACTTGTGATGGCAAAGTAATAAAAGCGATGGACTGCATAATAAAGGTTGCTATCATAAGGGGCAATATAACGTGACGTTCTTTTGCATTAAGAGATCGTGAATACAAAACCAAAAAGTGCATGACAACCTCTGCTTACCTCTGCGAAGGGCCTATCTTTTACTTTTATGTATTTACTTTTATGCAAGAGTCAAAGTATTTTCCTCTATTCCTTTTTATTTTCTCTTTGGAAAGCACCGTGTGGCGGGGAAAGATCTAGGCACATATACCCATTTTGATATGAGTGAGCATGAGTTATCATTGTTCGCATCACCCTTGAGGTGAATAAGCTGGGAGGCGAAACTATAAGCCCCTATCTTTCTATGTGTCTAGTTGAAACTTTTTGCTCATATATACACTACAAAAAAAAGACACATCCGTGACATTTTGGGCCGAACGAATTTTTTTCCTGTCATTCTTATGACACTTCCATGACGATAATTGTGACAAAACCCGGTATCATCATAGATGTGGTGGGCTCCTACTTCTATGACAAAAAATCATGACAGAAAATGGGCCTTTTGTCCTGGGCGGGCGGGAGACGCATCTACATGACATTCTTTGGGCCGTCCATTACGGAAAAAACCGTGGTAGAAGCGAGGGCGAGGAAAATATCGGGGAGTTCCGGGTTACAGCGGGTGGTCGGGGGCCGAGCGATGCGCTTTTCTCTCGTACAGGTACACGCGTGTGTGCGAGGTGTTGCGCTCTAACTGATCCCGAGCGAGGCATTCCCCTACTGAACCCGAGCGATTGCACTGCAGGCTACGCGTTACTGAACCCGAGCTATTGATCGGTGGCCGTTAACTGAACCCGGTCGAGCGATTCCTTCGCTACTGCTGCTAACAGAAGCCGATCGAACCTACTTCCTCTTGATGAACAATGAGCGTTGTTGGGGGGGGGGGTATCGGTGTCAAAACCGGCGGATCTTGGGTAGGGGGTCCCGAACTGTGCGTCTAAGGCGGATGGTAACAGGAGGCAAGGGACACGATGTTTACCTAGGTTCGGGCCCTCCCTATGGAGGTAATACCATACTTCCTGCTTGATTGATCTTGATGAATATGATTATTACAAGAGTTGATCTACCATGAGATCGTAGAGGCTAAACCCTAGAAGCTAGCCTATGACTATGATTGTTGTATCTCTATCGACTAGCCTGGCCTCGGTTTATATAATGCACCACAGGCCTAGGATAACAAGAGTCCTAGCCGAATACGCCGGTGGGGAGGAGTCCTTGTCTTGATCGCCAAGTCTTGTGGAATCTTCCTTGTATGCGGCAATGTCCGGAATGGCCCATGAGTATACGGCCATGGGGTCCCCGCCCAATCTAACAGATCGGGAGATGACGTGGTGAGTACCCCTAGTGCAGGACACCGTCAAGAGCCCCTGAACTGGTCTTCAAGTTAGGAGCAGCTCCTCGATTCTTCCGAACTGTTCTTCATCTTCGGTCGTCGGTCTTGAAAACTGGTTCAACAAATCTTCTCATCTTCGATCTTGAGGATCGCCGAAGTGCATCCGAAGAGTTTACACATCGGGCATCCGAGGAGCCCCTTTAAGTTTTCGGCCTTTATCAATTCCTTGTTATTTTTATGCCTCACCTCGGGTTCCAAGTTTTTCCCGGGAGGCAGTGTCCTCTTGCGTCCGAGCACCAACACTGGACTGCATTTGAGCTATCTTTCGTAGCCGAGCACCAATACCGGACTGCTTCCGAGCTCCAACGTCGAAATGTATCCGAGCTCCCACGCCGGACTGTGTCCAAGCTCCAACGCCGGACTGTATCCGAGCTCCAACGTCGGACTATATCCAAGATGTCATAGATCATCTTGGTTCAAAAAAGTTGAAGGAGTTTAGCCGAGCTTAATGCCGGAAATGCCGGACTGCCTCCGAGGTGGTCCACCACCCCGACCGCGGGCTGGTTTTTTGTGAATATTTTTAACTGTTGCAGTTTATCCTCTGCCGAGATATATAGCCAGTATCCCTCAATGTGTGTATCAGCCTAAAACCCAAGACGCACCTGAAGGAAAGCATAAAACCGCTGTTCCCAGTAGCCCCTGAGACTCAGGTCAATGCGCGAAATCGGCCTGAGGATCAACTCCTAGCTCGGTAGCATACATAGGAATAAAAACGCAGTGTAATATATTAGAGATAATAGTGATCGGCGAACGGGCCCCTGAGAGAGGGTCGTGAGAAGTCGCCGTGATATATAGCTTGATGCCAGATAGGTCCAAATGGTACTTCTTGTTGTCCGAAGACGCGCTTTCCCATAGTTCGATCAAGCCGAACACTGAGCCCTTTGAATTCTCTGCATTGAATAGGCAATGCAGTAGCCCCCAAGACACTGGTCGGGTGGCAACACCAGATAAGGGGATCGATGTGCTCCTTTAATATTTGTAAATAATGAGCACAAAGCCCAGTAGCCCCCGAGCCTTAATGTGGGCACGGGTGGCCGAATTAAGGATCGATATCCAGAGTAAAATCACAGATTATGTGTAATGATTCTATGTATCCAAGTACTTTACATCATTATTTTGACTCCATTGTGACCGTTTATCAGTTGAAAGTGGCCCATCGTCGGCTTCTACCCCTTAGTAGATACTACATAGGGTGTTTCCGCAATAACAAAGCAACCCTTAGCCGACGTCTCGATGCCTGAAGGCGGTTGTGTTAGCAGAAACGAGGCAATCAGATATGCGGGCTTTAAAACTTTCGCTTAGTCATAGGAGCTTTAAACTGGGAAGCTAGCTATGAGCCCCCGGTTACTGTTCGGCGACATCCAAGGTCAAGCCGTAAACACTTCGGCCAATGTTATGAACGGCCCGTTATTTAACATAGTCATCGGATCGCTGACCAGTTTACGCCTATTGTGACAGTCAGTTTTCGGCTTTCTCCACTAAGGTGCTTGACCATGTGAGCTGGAAGCACAATCGCAGTGGTTCTCCCTTTGCACACCTAGCCGAACAAAGCGGAACATAGGAGGCAACCACAGGAGCCGGGCAACCCAACTATTGATCGAAGACATAATTCGAAACCGATGCATATATAGCAATATCCGAGAATGTTTTTGCCGAATCCCTAAAGGTTCCCAGCATTGCACTACGAGACTAATGCTAGAAACACACAAATAGTTTAAAAGTGCCATAGGCTCGAAAAGCCAAAAAACTTATTCAAAAGTTTAATGTCCGAACTAGATCAAGTGTTCGGTGCCAATCCGAAAATTGGACTTTAGAAAAAAGTGCTTCTGCCGTGCTTTAATCATGACACATCCTATCTCAAGACTTCAAACGGGTCAGCCTACGGCTTCAACCTCCTATCCTGTCGTGGTTTTGTCACGGCAGATGTCCTCATGAAAGGACTTAGTCGCGGAGCCATCGCTACGGGTTAACTTAGAGGGGTTAAAGCGGACGCAAAGACACGAGAGTTATACTAGTTCGGCCCCTTCGATGAAGGTAAAAGCCTACGCCTAGTTTGTGATGAGATTGATGTGGTCTCGATGACTAGGAGCAGATAGCTTCGCCTAGACCTCGAGTTGTTGTTGTCTGTCTTAAACCGTCCGCCGGTCGCCCCTTATATACATGGGTTGACGCCTGCTGGTCTACAGAGTCCCGAGGCCGACTCGCATAAGTGTTCGCTCGGTCTCTCCTTCCCTTATCTTACAACACAAGTTACATGACTATGGCGGTTTTACCATTATGGGCCCTAATCCGCCTTTGGGCTCCGGGCCTCTAAGTTTCATGGTAAAGCGCCATCTTCTGAGTCTTTGTGGGCTTCAATATAGCTGAGGGTGAACCGGCCCCTCCTGGGCGGTTTATATTCAGTAGTTACATCCCCAACATTAGGCCCCAGATTGATTTGAACCTGTTCATGTCAATCTTCAACACTTTAGAAAAAACTCTGTGAACATCTTCCTTCATTTCTCGTAAACCGCCATCTTGTTAAACCGCCATGACGTCATCCTCTGGACACAGCAACAGATCATCTTGACGTCATCTCTAAAAAAACGAAATAACAAGATTCCCTTCATTTAATATTATCCCGGAAATCAAGGCAACAAGCGCCATCCGCCGCTTTCAAAGACCTCGATTCTCGCTACCACAATTACTCGCCTTATTATAAATAGACCGAGGGCCCTTTCTCTTCTTCCCTTCCATACTTCTTCTTCCTCGCGACGCCCAGCTCAAGCTCTGCCGTCGCCTTCGACCTTCGAACGCTGCATCAACAAAGGCCGCTGCATCAACCAGGTTGTACCAGAGATCCTCGGTGTCCCTCCGCTATCCTGCGCATTGGGTAAGATTCTTCCTCATACCCCTAGATCTGTATCTTAGGGCTCCTGTTCTCATCGGCGTTCATAGGTGTTCATCCCTAGCTTCTTCGTATTCGCTCTGCCATAGCTTCTGTAATTCAACTGTAGCATATATCTTGTGCGGTAATTGCTCCGCATTCAGTTTAGCACTTAGTAGATCTTCCTTTTTGTTCAGAATCCCTTGATAGAACGCTCGAACTTCTCTGCCCTTATTTAAAGCCTTTATAGATCGCAGAAAATTTTTTCATCAATCTTTGGTAGATCCAAATTAATTCCGTCGATGTGTGAAACCTGTTTCTGTCAATACTTAGCAGATTTTTCCACTTTGTCCCTTCTGCCTAAGGGCGGTTTAATTTTTGATAGCTAATCCGCCATACCTCATTAGTCCTCACTTAAACCGGCAACTGAAACTGAATGGCAATCTGCCGGTTTAACACTGAATAATATGCATAAACCGTTAACTGTAAACCGGCCTTTACTTTTCCCTTCACTGTTTTTCTTCCGGAATGGCCAAACAATTCTCTGCCTGCAATTGGGTTCCGTCCAAGATCACCGAGACACAAATCAATGGATATGTCACCACTGGGGCTTTAGCATCCAAAAGTGTCCTTCATTGGCGTGTTCCGGATTCTGAATGCCCTCCTGAACCTCAAGAGGGAGAAGTGATTGTATTTATGCAACACTTAGACCGGGGATTCAGCCCGCCCGGATCAAAAATTTTCCGGGATGTCCTCGCAAGCTTCGAACTCCATCCACAAGATATTGGTCCGAACTCTGTGTCCAATATATGCAACTTTCAAGTCTTCTGCGAAGTCTATCTTCAAGAAGAACCAACTGTGGAATTATTCTGAGATTTCTTTCATTTGAACCGCCGCATGTAGTTTTCGGACGGTCCTAACACGTAACTTGGTGGCATTTCAATCCAAAAAGGAAAGAAGTGGACTTTCCTCACGCCAAACATCATAGCCATCCGAAAGATTGGAATCAAACCTGGTTCTATTGCCGGAATACTGCTCCTAACGGAGAAAATCCCTTGCCGGGTTATCGCCCTCACCGTCTTAGCAACACTCACCCATTGCCTTCACGCTTGACTGCCGCAGAACAAAATTATCAAGCTCCGGGCTCTAATGGCCAATGGCTTAACTGGTATTGACCTTGTCCGCTGTTGGGTTTCTTGGGGCATCTTGCCATTAAGCCGTCGCCCCGGATTGATGCACGAATACACCGTAACGCCAAAGACCCTCAACGACATCACGAGCTATCAATAATCGAGCTTGAAGTTGCCGAGACAAGGAAGAAAATGCTCGATGAACCGATCTCCGCGTGCAGCCAAACCGGGTTGGCCCCGTTCTGCGTCTCCAACAAACCGCCCGCAGTAAGGCTCCACTCATTGCTCTACTGATTTTGATTCCCTATTGATTGTATTAATTCTCAGGCTAACAGCTCCTTTTGGAAACGAACGAAACCGGCCCGGGTTCCTCGTGTAAAGACCAAGACCACCAAGAAAGCTGGCAAGAGGAAAACCGCCGAGTCTTCTGAACCGCCGGAGGATGAAGAATCAGATGCTGAGGTAGAGCTTGACTTACTTTGCTCCTTTTTGTCATTCATCTTATTGACAGTTACAATTCCCAGGATGACGCTGAGGCCAGCCATGCAGATCCTGTTGAGGTAATCCTTCTTTCTTCCGATTCTGATCTTGTACCGGTTAAAAGAATTCGCCGCACAGTCCGGAAAGTGAAACAATCTCACTCTCGTGCTCATTTGAATCCAAAACTTTCTTTGAAGACACAAAGAACCGAAGAACGCCAGACGACCCGGCATAGCGGTCAACAAATTACGTCGTCCGGTTTAGCTGACACACCAACCCGGAAACGTCGTCCAGAGGTGACTTGTTCTCCTGAAAAGCTTTATCCTTTGAAAGGTTTCTTCCGATGTCCTCTCAATCCGTCTGACCCAAATTATCAGGCTTCTTCCAACTCGTCTGGCGGTTCATCAACCACTCTGCTGCCTCCTCTCAAAGTTTCTGCTGGGTAAGCATATTACTCCATTTGTTTTTTGCATTGTCGGTTTATCATATTCTAACCCTTGATGTTGTAGCACCAAGGCTCGCCTAAGTAAGAAGGCGAAGACCCTCGACCCTACTGTGGATGTTGATCCGGAGAAGACTCCAGAGCATCATGGTGAAAATCCCGAAGTTGCTAAAAACAACTCTGCTGGGGTTAATCAAGATGACAATGCTAACCCGCCAGAGGTTGAACCGGATGTCCAAGTTGACACGTCACATCCTGCTCCACCGAGTCCAAAGATGACGATGTCGTAGTGACGGGCACCGCATATACCGCCCCTGGCCATCCGGTTGCTCTATCAAAACACAGCGCCAAGGAGGAGTTTACTGCCATGAGTAAAGGGAAGGAAAAAGCTGATCTGCTGCCTTATGACAATCTCTCTGCCCAAGATCTTCACTCCGGCTTCTGAACCGGCTCTAAACAAGTCGTGATTTCAAGCCGGTCCGGTAAATCTTATGAAGGAGCGCTATGAGGTAAGGAGTTATGCCTCTCTTGTAACTTCATTGTGTAGTAGTTTCAAGGGCCGGTTCAACTTAGCTTAGTTAAACCGGGACTTAATATAAAACTCAAACTTTTCAGACTTCATTGATGTAGCCCCCAAGGGCGGTTCAACTTAGTATAGTTAAACCGGATCAGAATTTGTATCGCCAGAGCGTAACATGTTCGAGCAAATAGCCATTAGCCCCCAAGTGCCAAGTTGAATACCTGTATTGAGCTTGGGACTTTGTGATGAAACTACTAACATGCTCCCTTTTGTCACAGAGTGAGATACGCCAACAAACCTCACAAATCAATGATCTTCACGTCAATCTGAAATCTCAACAAGCAGAAGCCTCCAAGGCCAAGATGAGCTGAAAACCGCCTTGACTACTATGGAGCAGCTCAAGGAGTGGTTTAAATCTGAAAGGTGCCAACCGGGATCTTGAGAAAGCTGGGTTGCTAAAACGGGCGGAGGATGCTGAAGCAGCTCTTAAACCGGTAACGGAAGAGCTCACCGGATTAAAGCACCAAATTAACGCCATGAATTCTGCAATATTTGGTAAGAAATGTTTCACCAAGGATTTGATTAATATTCCGTTTGGACATTTCCGCCGGTTTAACCTGAACTTTCTTAAATCGGTATAGGTAAGCGCATTGCTCATCTGGGCTCTGACATGCGGAAGAAAATCAAGGTCACAGATACGCTAATTGAATAGCTGTATACCGGCACCCAATGAGTTATTTGCGCCACCTCTTATGATAACACAGCTCCGCCCTTGATCAAGGATACACCGGACCGGCTATCCATGATACCGCGCAGCAGCTAGAAGAATTGAAACGATCCGCTGCCGGTTGGCACCTTATTGGCTCTAACTCGCGCCAAAGCATGGATAGCTGATCTTGATCCGGCCGACATAGCCAAACGCTTCCCAAAGGTGCTCAAGAAAATGGCGAAGCATTTGATAATGATGCTCTCAAACGGGTAACAAGGGAGATGCGTCTTCTGGCGAGTCAATCGGCAGCAGAGGCCAACCCGACGGTTCACCGCTTCCTTCTACGATGCAAACAACAGACGGGTTGAAGCTGTTATTCCGAAAGTGCAGAACCTTGTTCCACCAACCCGTAAGCACACTTATGCCCCTGACGTTGATCCGGCTGAGCTTATAAGTGAAGAGGCTATCTTTCAGGCTTTAACCCGGATTGACTGGACCACCAATGACTTCCGGCCATTGGGTGGTGAGGAGGAAGAAGTTGAACCGACGCCAGATGACCCATCTTCTTCACGTCAACCCGGCAATGAAGCTTAATCCGTCAGGCCGGTTGATGCATCAGAAGCTGCCTGTCATGACGCCATTCCAAATTTTGGGCCTCTGAATGCCTTGTAATAGGATAGCCATCATTTTTAATATGCCTTCGTGCCCTGGTGCGGACTCCTTTGATTGAATGATCGAAACCTTCAATTTTAAATTGCCTGTAGTCGCAAAATCTTAAACCGCCCCAGCGGTCTGTGCCGCCAGTCGGTTTGTAACATTCATACATATATGAAATATGGAGGTATATAATCAAAATTTTGTGATACAAAATACCTGTCGTCGCTGAGCATGAAGTTGGCTTAGCCAATCTTGAAGCGGAGGTTGTATAAACCATTACCGCCAAAGGAGAGAACAACTCGTGTTTATATCGCCGGTTTACTACGTACACCGTGTCAAGTTAGAATAAGCCCCATGTTACTCCATAATAGGATGTTAATGTAAACATCAAACCGGTGAAATTATCACCGGATTAAGAAAAATTGACCGAATTCCAGTAACTGACGGCTTTGAAAATGGTTTAATAATGTTGTCGGTTTAAGAAACGCAACAAAAATAAAATAACAGTTGACAAATATGGGGGCAAAGGCAATGATAAACCGTTTGCAAAAGTTAAAGCTGTACTGAGCCGATCAGATGGTGTTACCATGGACGGACACGACCAAGCTCCCTATAAGGTGTAGCCATGGTTCGAGTCAGCCAGATCCCCAACTAAAACCGTGGCATTATGCCAATCAAGTGGCGTGGCAATGGTTCGGGTTCGACCAAGCCCCCAAGTGACTCTATGGCCTTAGGCCGATCAAAAAGCGTGACTGGTTCAGATTTGACCATGTCCCCAAGTGATCTGGTGGCTTTCGCCTATCAAAAGGTGTTGCATTGGTTCGGACACGACCAAGCCCCCAAGTGATATCATAAAGCTTTTAGAAAGCAAACTCAAGGTAAACCGGAGGCCGCTTAAGACGTAACAACTCCATGTAACCACACATGATGTAATGTAACAGATACCCGCTTAGCCGAGGCTCCGGTTTATTGCTTTATTCATAATATATACACTGTCATAATATGTACATAAGTAGAGCCGATGGCTCAGGTATAATAAGGCCGAAGATGAGCTATGTTCCACGGCCTGTTGGTCTCCTCTTCTGATGTGCGTGAGTCTTTATGCTCTCGAACATTGATCAAATAGTACGACCCGTTGTGCAGATTCTTGCTATCCACGAAAGGTCCCTCCCAAGGTGGGGATAGCTTGTGCATATCTGTCTGGTCTTGAATGAGCCGAAGCACCAAATCTCCTTCTTGAAAGGTTCTGGTTCTGACCCGACGACTATGATAACAACGAAGATCCTGCTGGTAAATCGCCGAGCGAGCAGCTGCTATATCTCGCTCTTCATCGAGCCGATCCAAAGCATCCTGTTGTGCTGTCTCGTTATCCGCTTCAACATAGGCTGCCACACGAGGTGAGTCATGATGGGCGTCGCTGGGAAGAACCGCCTCCGCTCCATAAACCATAAAGAACGGCGTGTATCCCGTGGATCTGTTAGGTGTAGTATTTATACTCCGTAACACAGACGGTAGCTCTTCTACCCAACAACCCGGCGTCCTCTGCAAAAGGGACCATAAGCCGGGCTTGATGCCTCTCGTGATCTCTTGATTGGCTCTTTCCGCTGACCATCGGACTTTGGGTGAGCTATCAAGAAAGCGCTGCCGGATGTGCTCACGTTCACAGTAACTCCTTCATGGCACCTTTGGACAAATTGGTACCATTATCTGTAATGATACCGTGGAAAACCAAACCGAAAATCACCTTTTGATGAATTGAACCGCCGTGGTCGCATCACACTTGCTAACAGGTTCTGCCTCTACCCACTTTGTAAATTTATCAATCGCCACCAACAAAAGGTTTTCTTGTCCTTGGACCTTTTGAAAGGTCCAACCATATCCAGCCCCAAGTCGCAAATGGCCAAGTAATTGGAATCATCCTCAATTCTTGGGCCGGTACATGAGCACGTCTGGAAAACTTTTGGCAACCATCACATCGTCTGACCAGATATTCCGCATCAGCATGGGCAGTCAACCAATAAAAACCGTGGCGGAATGCTTTAGCCACCAAGGATTTTGCACCGGCGTGGTGACCACAGTTTCCTACATGGATCTCACGCAATATTTCATAGCCTTCCTCAGGGGACACACAGCGTTGAAACGCCCCTGACACACTGCAATGATGCAACTCGCCATTAACAACGGTCATAGACTTAGACCGCCGAACTATCTGTCAGCCAACGCCTCATCTTCCGTAACTCGCCCGGTTCATGTACGCCAGATAAGGGAGCGTCTAATCCGGAGTGACGCACAGAGCTGCCACCAATTGAGCCTCTGGATCAGGAATAGCCAAATCCGCTTCACCAGGGAGCTTGACTGACGGATTGTGTAGTACGTCGAGAAAAACATTGGGCGGGACCGGTTTGCGTTGAGAGCCCAACTGGTCAAAGCGTCCGCCGCTTCATTTTTCCGGCGATCCACGTCGTCCACATGATAGCCCTTGAAATGACCTGCGACAACATCCACCTCACGACGATATGCAGCCATGAGTGGGTCCTTGGAATCCCAAGTGCCAGACACCTGTTGAGCCACTAGGTCAGAGTCACCGAAGCACTTAACCCGCTTAGATTCATCTCCTTAGCCATCCGAAGACCATGGATCAAGGCTTCATACTCAGCTGCATTGTTAGTACAAGGGAACATTAAGCGGAGAACGTAACAAAACTTGTCACCTCGTGGGGAAGTTAATACGACTCCAGCCCCCGAGCCCTCCAACTGTCTGGATCCGTCAAAATGGATGGCCCAATATGTATGATCCGGCTTTTCTTCAGGCGCTTGCAACTCCGTCCAATCATTAATGAAATCCACAAGTGCTTGAGACTTTACTGCCGCCCGAGGTACATACTTCAAACCGTATGCCCAAGCTCTATGGCCCACTTATAATCCGCCAGTCGCCTCCGGTTCAGTATGATATCACCTAAGGGAGCTGAATCGACCACCGTGATGGGATGCCCTTGAAATACTTCTTTAGCTTCCGCTTGCCATAAAACTCCATACACCAGCTTCGCCAATGCGGATATCTCTGCTAGATTCAATAAGCACCTCGCTGATATAATAAACCGGACGTTGAACCGGATGCTCCTTCCTGCCTCCTTCCGCTCTACCACAATGGCCACGCTTAATCGCCTGGCGTTAGCAGCAACATATAGCGTAAGCGGCTCCTTGTCGATGGGGGCGGCGTAGTACAAAGCGGGTTGGCCAATTGCCGCTTTAAGTCCTCCAACGCTTCATCGGGCCGGACTCTGCATAAACCGATCTGTCTTCTTCAAAGATCTCGTACAAGGATGGACTTCTCTCCGAGGCGGCCGATAAACCGCTCAACATGCAATCCGCCCGCCAAACGCTGGACATCATTAATACACTTTGGTTTAGCCAGGAGGTGATAGCCGTAATCTTCTCCGGATTAGCTTCAATCCCCCTGTTGGACACAAGAAAACCCAATAACTTGCCTGCCGGAACACCAAAGACGCATTTGGCCGGGTTGAGCATCATCTTGTAAACCCGCAGGTTGTCAAAGGTTTCTTTCAAATCATCAATCACTGTTTCCTTCTTCCTTGACTTAACCATAATATCATCCACATAGGCATGCACATTACGACCGATCTGTTTATGCAAGCAATTCTGTACACAATGTTGATAAGTTGCTTGGGCGCTCTTGAGCCCAAAAGGCATAGACACATAGCAGAAGGCTCCAAAGGGAGTGATAAACGCTGTCTTCTCCTGGTCCTTAACCGCCATCTTGATCTGATGATATCTAGAATACGCATCCAAAAAGCTCAAACGCTCACAACCCGCAGTGGCATCAATAATCTGGTCAATGCGGGGGAGGGAAAAAGGATCTACTGGACAAGCCTTGTTATGATCTGTGTAATCCACACACATGCGCCAAGTGCCGTTTTTCTTAAGGACCAGCACCGGATTAGCAAGCCACTCTGGATGAAAAACTTCAACGATAAAGCCCGCTGCTAAGAGCCTGGCAACCTCCTCTCCAATGGCCTTACGCCTCTCCTCGTTAAACCGGCGGAGAAACTGCTTTACCGGTTTGTACTTGGGATCAACATTAAGAGTGTGCTCAGCGAGCTCACACGGTACACACCGGCATGTCAAGGCTTCCATGCAAAAATGTCCCGATTCTCACGGATGAACTCGATGAGCGCGCTTTCCTATTTTGGATCCAAGTTGGCACTGATGCTGAACTGCTTGGACGAATCGCCAGGTACGAAGTCAACAAGCTTAGTCTCAGCTGCCGATTTAAACTTCAGGGCCGGATCGTGCTCTGTAGTTGGCTTCTTCAATGGAGTCATGTCCGCCGGATCAACATTGTCCTTATAATACTTCAGCTCCTCGGTGGCACAAACCGACTCTGCGTAAGCCGCATCACCTTCCTCACACTCCAAAGCGATCTTGCGGCTCCCATGAACCGTTATTGTCCCCTTGTGACCCGGCATCTTGAGCTGCAAATAGATATAACAAGGTCGTGCCATGAACTTGGCATAAGCCGCCGCCCAAACAGGGCGTGATAAGGACTTTGAATTTTCACCACTTCAAACGTCAATGTTTCGATCCGAGTCATGTTCATCCCCGAAGGCCACCTCCAGAGCTATTTTACCAACCGGATATGCTGACTTGCCAGGCACCACACCATGGAACAATGTATTGGACGGTTTGAGATGTTTATCTGTTAACCCCATACGACGGAAGGTCTCGTAGTACATGTTGATGCTGTTCCCTCCGTCCATAAGCACCTTGGTGGACTTATAACCTCCCACCTGAGGTGCCACCACCAGGGCTAGCTGACCCAGATTGTCAACCCGGGGAGGATGATCCTCTCTACTCCACACAATGGGCTGCTCTGACCAGCGTAGGTAATGAGGCACGACCGGTTCAACAATGTTGACTGCCCGCTTCTGAAGCTTTCGGTCTCGCTTGTCTAAGCTGGTGGTGAAGACGTGGTATTGCCCACTATTCAACTGCTTTGGGTTGCTCTGATAACCCGACTGTTGCTGCTGCTGATTGTAACCACCCTGGTTATTCTGATTGTTCTGATTGTTATGTCCGCCCGGATTACCATTAAACCCTGGACCAGAATTTCCTCCACCGTAATCCGGCCGGACTCGAACCGCCACCGGAACCTTGATCATACCGGAAAGCATTAGAACTTTTGAACTCCTGCATAATGTAACAATCCTTCCAGAGGTGATTCGCTGGCGCCTCCTTCGTCCCATGCTCCGGACAGGGTTGATTCAACAGATAGTTCAAGCGGTCTGGATTGGGATTAGGCGCTCCACCTTGATTCGGCTGTTTACCCTTGCGCCACTGGCCCTTGTCCAGCGCGTTAGTGTTGGCTACGAAGTCCATGTTGCCGTTCGCTTTACGCTTATTTCCACCATTACCTGCTGGGTGATGCTGCTGGCCTTTGGAGTTGCTGTTCTTCTTTCCCTTCCCTGTCTCATCATCATCATCCGACTCGGGATCCTTGGTACTATCAGAATCAGCATACTTCACTAAAACGCCCATGAGAGTGCCCATGTCATTGCAAAACCGCTTCATGCGTCCCAGCTTCAACTTTAAAGGTTTAATCCGGCAGTTGCCCTCTAGGGTCAAGATCGCAGAATCAGCGTTGATCCGGTCTGAAGAATGTAAGACTTCCGAGACACGGCATACCCAATGGGTTGTTGATTCCCCCTGACCCTGGACACAAGCCGCCAAGTCCACCACAGACATGGGCTGCTTACAGGTATCTTCGAAATTCTGAATGAACCGGGTCCGCAACTGGGCCCATGAACTGATGGAATTGGGTGGCAAGCTTTTCAACCAAGTATGGGCCGTGCCCTCGAGCATCATGGTGAAGTACTTCGCACACGTGGGTTCATCCACATCCAAAGATCTCCATGGCCATCTCATAACTCTCTATCCATGCTTCGGAGCCAGATCGGCGGTGTAATTTGGCACCTTGCGCTGCCCCTTGAAATCCTTGGGCAAGCGTACATTGCGTAAAGCGGGACGAGGCAAGGTACCCCAAAGAGCTAGAGGTAACTCAGGCTCAAAGACGGTCAGGCGAACCGGCGTAGCTGATAATCCCGATGTTGTGCCGCTAACTCGGCCTCCCCACGTGCGGGCCCGTCCACCACGCATCGAAGCGTTGTCGAAACCACCCGCCGGGTTGTTGCCATGAAGCACCGCGCCGTGCATTACTTGATACGGCCGGTTCATCCACGCTACCGCTATAGCTCCGGCCAGCGGGGGTAGAGTGGATCCGATCGCGGCTGTCATTTAATACGCTCGCTGGACCAGAGCTGTCCTAAGGAGTTCCTTGACCCGGCGCGTCTCTACCGCCTGTGGTGAATCGCCTTCAATTGAATCGCCTCCAACCGTGCCGCAATCGCAACAAGGTTATCCATCGGGTTGGAGTAGTGACTGAGGTGTTTGCACAGCCCGAGGCGCATGGTATGATGGCGAGGTAGATCTATTATGCGGGGCTGAATCGGCGCGCCCGTCCCAGGTGCTTCCGCCCGGTTTACCACCGGCGGATTACTGGTACCTGCTCCTGGGGTGTTGAAGAGATCTCTTCCCTCGAAAACTGAAGGCAAACGGGATCTGTATTTCCTCTTCATGACTTCATGCGACGCGTTCTGATCCAACATGAGCCTATAACCTTGCGCATCCAAAGCGGCCCGCTCTGCCGCCATCCTGGCGTCTGCAGCTGCCAGATCCGCTTTAGCCTGAGTGATTTGTTCCTTCACCTTTGCAATCTCCGCATTATGAATGTCCTGGTCCGCCGGGTTAGCCTCTGCCATGAGCACAGCCAACGCATCGAATAGTTCTGATAAAACTTGAGCCGGCGGGCGCACAGGGCCTCCTGCCCCGGCTGCCATCGCCGCTGTTGAACCGGCGACCATTGTCGCAGCGGTCGAAGAGTGAAGCATCGCCAGTGTACCGGCCATGAATATTCCAACCCGGTTGGGCAGATCAAAGGGGTCCAGAATACTGTCACCGTCGGAACAGCCCCCAATCTGGCCATCTTGCAGCTGATACAGAGACTCAGTTTCTCCGGTCGACGACTCGTCATCAGAGTAGACGACGGTTTCGCCACCAGATTCTGATTCGTCCTCATAATTTCCTCCGTTGATGACTCCCACGAAAGGACGCTTGACGGCCGGTTTAGCCTGGGCAGGTTTCGCACGCTGAGCCGTCTCGACGAGGTCGGTGCAGATGTCCGGCTCAGGCCCTGGCTCACCGATCTTGCCGATGAAAACGTGTATGCCACCAAAGGGGACCCGGTACCCGTACTCAATCGAGCTGGCCTCGGGGCCCCAGCCTGCATCGTCGATGTAGAGCTTGCCGCGACCACTCTTGGTCATCCGGCCCATAGTGTAGCCTTCGAGTCCTTCGAGCTTTCCCTCCAAGATCATCAAACCATCGTGCGATAGCCCCACGGTGGGCGCCAACTGTCGTGGTTTTGTCACGGCAGATGTCCTCATGAAAGGACTTAGTCGCGGAACCATGGCTATGGGTTAACTTAGAGGGGTTAAAGCAGACGCAAAGACACGAGAGTTATACTAGTTCGGCCCCTTCGATGAAGGTAAAAGCCTACGTCTAGTTTGTGATGGGATTGATGTGGTCTCGATGACTAGGGAGCAGACAACCGCCTAGACCTCGAGTTGTTGTTGTTCTGTCCTTAAACCGCCGGGTCGCCCCTTATATACATGGGTTGACGCCCGGCTGGTCTACTGAGTCCCGAGGCCGACTCGCATAAGTGTTAGCTCGGTCTCTCCTTCCCTTATCTTACAACACAAGTTACATGACTATGGCGGTTTTACCAATATGGGCCCTAATCCGCCTTTGGGATCGGGGCCTCTAAGTTTCATGGTAAAGCGCCATCTTCTGAGTCTTCGTGGGCTTCAATATAGCTGAGGGTGAACCGGCCCCTCCTGGGCGGTTTATATTCAGTAGTTACATCCCCAACATATCCCGAAGGCGGAGTACTTCTCTGAGGCTAGTTTAGCAAACTGCACTCGAGCGGATTTAGAGAGAAGCAAGGCTATCCGGCTATTGACCACACACTTGCGTCGAGAAAGGAGTGATAGAAAAAATACTTTGCAACGACCAAGAAGAAAAACAACGCATACTAATTTAAGAGCCCCCACGTGACTTGGGTAAAAGAATTTTATGTATAATGATTGGATGTACCGAAGTACTAATATCATATCTTTGTTCACCCGAACTTTAAACGCGTCTTAACCAATCCTCTGCTTCTCCCTCTTCGGTCAAGGACCGAAAAGTGTTATGCACTCCGCCTGTCGAGAATATCAACGGTGTTTCCAATAACCAGGCAATCAGGCCATAAGGCTGTAACAGACAAAGCACGCTCAAGGAACTTATGCTATATTACTAACAAAATGTAAGAAGCATCTTCGAAGAAAATAGTACCCCCACCGATACCTTTCTTCGGTGCTCAATGTTACTATGAGACTTGTGCAATAGATTTTTTGTACTCATGAGTTCCGTTGTGTTTCGACCATAAGTAAAAACAATAAGGGCTCTAGATTTCGGCTTCACCCAGTCTGAGGTCCGGCTCGGATGACCCGATAGACAATCGTAGAGGTGCTCCCTTTACTCCCTAGCCGAACAATCGGGAACGTAGGGGTAAACACAGGAGCGAGGCAACCCAGCTTGCGAATCGCTTAAGTCAACATGGTGCATATTGTGGCGCAATACACGAACAAGGAACAAAGCCGTACAAGTATAATCATATGCAAGAGGAAAGGCTTCATAAAGGAAGCCCCCAAGCAAACGGGGTATTTGAATTTGTCTGTCACAAACAAAGTTTGGACAAGGAAATTTTTTACAAGCAACTTTTTTCCAAAAAAGTATAATGCTTAATCGAACCGAACACAAGTTAAAAATTTAAAACTTTGAGCATGAATGCAACTTAGCTGGTTAATGTGTTCGGTATTGATGACGTGGTCCGAGCTTGATGTGGGACAAGGTTCCATCCCCCAAGCCGGTCCCGAGGTGGCAGAGCAAAGAGCTCGGCGCTCCGAAGTGGTGACATAGCACGGTCAATGCAGGCCGGCACAGTGATGCCGAAGTCCCCGGCAAGGGGTAATGAAGTGTTGACGAAGCCCCCCGTCCAGCCGAGGTGACGCCAAAGGATATAGTCTGGCTGGATCATTTTCATGTGCACAAAAAATAGTGCAAATCGGGGATAATAGTAATAATAATAATTAAAAAATGTTGCATAATAAATAATTTATGCAAAGTGAGTAATAAAAAAATATGGCCTGGCGCTGAAGTCAATGTCGATGCAGGGCGTCAGCGTGATGCAGTAAAGGCTTGGCAAAGCCTGAATTCACAGGTCGGTCCGAATTCCAGATGCGGCGTTCGCCGGACTATGTATGGAAACTGACCGAACCACCATGCGACCATAGATAATGCGGCCACCGTTTGATAGACCTGTGTACATATGATGGACAAACCAGAGTAATAATTCCTTGGAAAAAATGAACCGAAGCAAGAAAAAAATACTAGGATTAATAGCACCTGGTTTATTTGTTGTAGCAATCCGAAGGAAGGTGATTCCCAAAATTGGGACTCGATCCGCACACCCATCGCCTGATGGGCGATAAACCGACGACATGGCAATGCTGGGAAAGGTTGGCTTGCCGAGGCAAAGCCCTCGGTCCAGCTAATCGTGATGAAGCTGGTCGGCTGGTGACGCCGAAGTCACCGGAGTAGGTTGATGAAGAGATGATAAATCCCCCGGTCCAGCTCAGATGTCGAAGCCTCGATGTCAGCCGATGGTTCAAAGTAGGTCGGCGTGATGGACACCGGCTTGAAGGAGCAACAGTGCGACCCTGCCGATGCAGGTCGTGACGTGGTCAATGCCGGCTTGATGAAGTGACCGTGCGGCGATGCCGGTGTGCCCGTTCCGTGTAATCCATGGGGGGGGGGCGATGTTTGTGACGATTTATCCTTTGCGACGCCGAACTCTTGTTTGGCTTGCCAAGATGATGATCCAAAGAAGTTGAGCTCGGCTCAACAAAGTGACGACGTGTCTAGTGCAGGTCGGCAGCCGTGGAGCAATATTGCCGGACTGGTTTGACACCAGCATGATGTCGAAGATCATGTTCAAAGGATTTTAAAGTTAGTGGGATGTGTTCGGGAACAAAACACAATACCCCATACAAAACTTCCTTCAAAAGGATGTCCAAAATCCCATTCATAAAAAAGACGAACTCGGGTGGGATTCGTTTTCGCGCAGAAAACAGATCCGAAAAGTGATGCACTAATCAGAAGGTTCCCGGAGTTTGGACGGTCGAATCGAGCTGAAATTATGAGGGGTGGTAGATATAGGAATTCCACAACCGATCAACGGTTGGATCTTCCAAAGGAAGTCCGAGCTAGAAGCTGGACACCACGCCCTAAACTCGTCCAGATTCTCGTCCAGATTTGACAGGGTTCCGGTATATCGCGGATTGCCAGAGATTCTTCCATCGGAACTCGACGAAATTTCGTAGGGTTGTTATAGACTCAATTCCGCACAATTCCACCGAAGCGATCATTAAAACGACACTTGAGGAGGTGGTGGCGGCGGACACAAGTTCGCTGTCCTGAAAAACAGCACGGTCGCCCGAGGGCAATGTTAACGTTGAGCACCCGGGGTCCCTGGATGATTCCTCCATGATCTTGATAGAGATCGGAGCTGATGTTGATGAAGGCCCTCATCCAAACATGACGATTGGAGGTAGGGTGCAGTCCTTGGTCGAACCAAGGTGACCAGTCGAGCTGGTAATGAAGATGCCGAAGTCGTAGTTGATCTTTAGGCGAGCCATCGACCTTTTGCCGAACACACATCGGAACTCTCAATGAAAGCACCAATGTCGGTGTCAAAACCGGCGGATCTCGGGTAGGGGCTCCCGAACTGTACGTCTAAGGCGGATGGTAACAGGAGGCAAGGGACACGATGTTTACCCAGGTTCGGGCCCTTCCTATGGAGGTAATACCCTACTTCCTGCTTGATTGATCTTGATGAATATGAGTATTACAAGAGTTGATCTACCACTAGATTGTAGAGGCTAAACTCTAGAAGCTAGCTTATGATTATGATTGTTGTATCTCTATCGACTAGCCTGGCCTCGATTTATATAATGCACCAGTGGCCTAGGGTAACAAGAGTCCTAGCCGAATACGCCGGTGGGGAGGAGTCCTTGTCTTGATCGCCTAGTATTGTGGAATCTTCCTTGTATGCGGCAGCTGTCCGGACTGGCCCATGAGTACACGGCCATGGGGGTCCTTGGCCCAATCTAACAGATTGGGAGATGACGTGGTGAGTACCCCCTAGTCCCGGACACCGTCAGGGGGGTTGGATGAACAGTTCTCGGTGGGGGTTGGAGGAACAGGAACCCGTGGTGTTGCCGCTGGATGAATAGGACCCCGATCAATCGAGCAGGTTGGGGGTGGATGAACAGGACCCCGTGGAGGGCTGGATGAACAAGACCCCATGGAGGGCTGGTTGAACAGTAGTCGGTTGAGGGCTGGATGACTAGTAGCCCGTGGAGGGGTGCTTGAACTGGACCCCGTGGAGAGGGCTAGTTGAACAGTAGCCAGTGGAGGAGCGGTGGAGGCTGGATGAACAGGAGCCCGTGGATGAACAGGAGCCCATGGATGAACAGTCGCAGGTGGAGGCTGGAGGAGGTCGATGGTGGATGAACAGTAGCCCATGGAGACTGCAGGAGGTCGACGGTGGAGATGAACAATATCCCGTGGAGTCCCGTTTTGCGGTACGCCACTCCCCTCCCGATGTATAGGACTCCCGTTTCGACCGTAGCGCTCCAGAACAAGTCTGTTTCCTCCGTTTTGCGGTACATCACATCCCTCCCAATCAACAGGACCCCGTTTCGACCGTAGGAAGTCCAAGAGAACTCTCTCTCCTCCATTTTGCGGTACGCTAGACCGTGGCATGTCGAACACAAGGCCGTTTCCTCCGTTCTGCGGTACGCCAGGCCTCGTTTCAATCGGATGTTTCGTCCAAGACGGTTGGCTCCCGATGAACACGACGTATTCCGTTGCCTCCCGATGAACACGACTCATTCCGTTGCCTCCCAATGAACACGACGACGCAGTTTCTCTGTTCTGACCCAGCCATGTACACGAGCCCTGGCCATACATATGCGCGAGTGGGCGTTCGAGACCCTGCCCGTATGTACGGACGTGGCCGTATTTACTTTCTTGCACCCTGGCCGCTGTATGTACGAGTACACGATAATAACGGGACTGCGTGACATACTATGTGGGCGCCTCTACTACGACACGTGCGCGCCTCTACTACGACATGTGCCCTTCCTTACACGTCCATGGTTCATCGGTGCAGCCTGCAGACAGACTAATCGACCAGTATGTACGTACACGTTCGTGACTAGAATGACAACGCTACGCACGCTTCGACCAGGTGGGTCTTGACTGTCAGGCACTTCCTTGCGTGCGAAGATATAGCTGGTGGGTCCCAGCAGTCAGGGGGGAAACGTTTTTTTTCATGAAATACGATGTCCCGTCTGGTGGGTCCCTGCTGTCAGGTGGAGGAATCATTATTATCCACATAATAAGGAGGCACTTCCTTGCTGCGGCCGTGGACCCAGCTGTCAGCGTCTCCATGTACAATACTCTTTCGATGGAAGTCGTTCCTTGACCATGTTGACCACGCCTCGCCGAGAGCACCAGGGCGGTGGACGACAGCGAGGCCTAGGAAGGGGACGACGCGGAGCCGGGGAAGACGCGGCAGTGGATGCCCACATGAAGAGGAGCACAAGGGTTCACTGGTTTGGCTGCAGTGTGAGGCTGCCGTCGCCGCAGAATAACAGGGGGTGTGGGTGAGTGGATGGCCAGGCCAGCGGTGGGAGTAGTAGGGGGCGATGAGGCCTCCTCGGCATCCCAGTCGGCCATGGGAGGCAGGAGCAAGTGACACGACCGGCGCTGGTTTGGGCGGCTGGAGCAGGAAGACCGGAGGTTGAAGAAACACTACGGCTGTTGGATGGACATCGTATGGTCACTGTAGCTTGAATCATTCATATTGACTAAGTTGACAAGACCCTCCGTCCCCGTCAACTTAGTAGGCCCACAAGTCAGCCTCGCACTATGGTCGGTCCCAGCTAGCAGGGGGAGTATTCATTTTTTTTTGTGCGTAATAAGGAGGCACTTCCTTGCATGCGAAGATATAGCTGGTGGGTCCAACCTGTCGGTGGGGGGAACGTTTTTTTCATGAAATACAGAGGCCCTTCCGGTGGTTCCCAGCTGTCAGGTCAAGGAATCATTATTTTGCGCGTTATAGGGAGGCATTTCCTTGCGTGCGGCCGTGGACCCAGATGTTAGCCTCTCCGCGTACAGTTCACTTCTGATGGATGTTGTTCGTTGACCATGTTGACCATGCCGCGTCGAGAGCACCAGTGCGGTGGACGATGGCGAGGCCTAGGATGGGAACGACACGAAGCCAGGGAAGACTCGACAGTTGTTTCCCATGCGGAGGGGAGTACGAGGGTTTACTGGTACGTCTGTCGTCGCCGGAGAATAACAACAGGTCTGGGTGAGTAGAGGGATGGCTATGCCAGCGATGGGAGTACGGTGGGGTGGTGAGGCTCAATGGCGGCAAACGGCATGAGGAGGAGAAGCGAGCAGTCCGGGCGTTTGTTTGAGCGGCTGGAGCAGGAAGAGCAGAGATTGAAGAAGCACGACGGTCGTTGGATGGACATCAAACAGTCACTGCCCTCGTGTGTTGACTAAGTTGACACGGTGTTGCGTGCGCGTCAACCTTTTTTTAGGAAAGCATACGTGTAAACCTGTAGTAGGCGCACAAGTCAGCCTCAAATCTGTGAAAAACAACATACAACCCATGTGCCATTATTTCTAATAATTTACAGCCCATTTGCTAATTCTTAAGAATTTTTTTGGAGCCCATCTTCTTTTTGTCGGCATTACACCCCATATCGTGGCCATGGTTAAAAATTATACGAAATTTTGCATATTTCGGTGCAGTCTACTCTTTTTAATCCCGAAATATCGAGTCACATTCAAACTATTTTGAAAAATAATGTAGATAAATATAATATCCAAATAATTGTCCACGCATAAAAATAAATGGAATTTAAAATCTTGTAATGAAAAAAATTTGAAACTAATTCCCGGTTTGTTGTGTTTTAAAAATGTACAACCCATTTCTGGGCAAACCGAATGAAACTCTCCTCGTCTTGAAAGATGTGCAGCTCAGCAGAGCTGATAAAGCAAGTAGGCCTCATTTGGGTATTTCTTAAAAAAATTGAACCGGGCTAGCCATTTTCAGCAAGAAAAAACCACAACTGGGCTCATGATGTGGTAAACATAAATAAAACACTGGCTAGACGGGCCAGAGCCCCCGCACAGCCCCGTTGTTACCCTGATCCGTTGCTAAAACTAGTATAAATAACAACTGCTTGTTCCTCAAAAAAAGTAAATAACAAGCTACGACCTGCTTTGGGTCCACAGTGTCACCGCCGTTGTGTAATTCTCTTGTTTATTGACTACGTTGACAATGGCGTGAGTCCTAGATGTCCAACCATTAGGAGGAACCATTTTTGGGCTTGTAATAACGAGGCACTTGCTTGCATACTACCATGACGCTGGTGGGTCCCTACTGTCATCCTCTCCACGTACATTCAACTCATTGTTCCTCTCGGTTGTTGACTATGTTGACAATGCAAGAGGGCGGTGCACCGTGCATGGCGAGCGAACCAAGCCGGAGGACGACGATGAGGCCTCAGACGGAACGAACAAGAGATGTGGAAGATGCGCCGGTCCAGTCGCAGGTGGAGGGGAGTACGAGGGTTGACTGGTTCGGGTGCGGGTGCGTGTTGGGGCTGACGTCGCCGGAGAATAACATGACGTGTGGGGGAATAGAGGGAGGGACTGGCCAACGTTGGAGGGTATGGTAGGGCGACGGAGGCAGAGCCAGCCATGGGAGGTGGGAGCAGGCGAAGCCGAGGGGGGGGTTTGGTTTGGGCGCTTGGAGGAAGAAGACAAGAGATAGAAGATACACGACAGAGGTTGGATGTCAATCCAATGGCTGGTAGGTAGAATCGTTTGTTGACTAGCTAGTAAGTCGACACCACCTTGGATAGGCTATTTCCTCGTGGGTACCAAATATCAAAATCCAAATCTGTCACGGTCATGCAGCCTTTCCTATGAAAATTTATAGCCCATTTGGTGTGCTAGTTCAAAATAAGTTTGTGGGTGCTAGTGGGGGCTAATCACTTGGCTTCTGTAAAGCACAGTGAGCTCAAGCAATCGGCAAGAGTGATATTATTTCCCTTGGTTGGGATTTGTTACAATATTTCACTCTAAATTAAATGAATGGCAAGCCATTTTCCTTGTTTCAAAGAAAATATGACAGTCACAACCGAGTTGAAAAGGTCAAGAACATCCAAATCCAACTTACAAACTATTCAAAATCACGAGGGTTAATTGTTCACCAGGTTTAGACAAAACCCAGGTTGAAAACATCCAACTCCAGCACTGTTTTCGGTAGTCACAGTCAAATGGATCGGTTAGGTCCATAGAATGAACATCCTGGTTCGTAAAATTTACTGGTTTATGACCACAATATGTTGTAAATAGAAGCCCGACATGTTCAAAAGCCCTTTTGCCCACCTGAAACTCCTTTTTTTGCTCTTTGACATACCCATACGTCAAAACTATGCTGCTGATAAACTTAAGCCTGATGGACAATAGTAACCTCACATTCAGTAGGAAGAATGTGACAAATCTAGTGTTTGCATGGTTGGCTACGTATCGTTCTAGCGTTATTGTCTTCAATCGAATGTCATGAGAAGTGAGAAAATCCCGCTTCTTAGAATCCACTGATTGGTTATAACTTTCTTACCCCATCTTGTTGCCTAAGTAGACATGAAGATTGAAAACAGTTAAGGTCTAAAAAAAGAGTGTCGAAAGAGCAACATCTGAACGGTAAATTCTAGTACACTAAATGCGGGTTTCCAATGTGCGTGAAATTATCACCTTTATATACAACTTCTCCAGGCTTGGAAAGCATTGCAGAAAGCCAATAATCTTGTTCAGATCAAGACTATTCATTTGGACATATAAGATCTTGACAGAATCCAGCACCATTGATAGGCTATCCATGGAGAAACTCTTCATTGAGCATAGAACATAATATTAGTAAAAAATGTGTACTCCAATATGATATATAACTTATGCGCAGAAATTTAAAATGCAGCTTATGGTTACAAGTGTAGATGATAATATAAAGTATCAGAAGAACTGTGGAGCCAAACACCATCTTGAAATGAGCACAGAGAACATGTATTACACCCATGGTCTCCAGTTTAGGCGCAGAGAGGACGGTTATTTGCGATGGTGAATAACTAGAATCAAGGATCAACCTTTGAAGTGAAGGGGCATCTTGGATGATGAGCTACCTTCCGTCAAAAGAAATTCCAATTCTTACATGGTTAGACGACTTTATTTGGAGACAACCGATTCTAACTGTAAAAACAAGCACCAAGCACTCCAGGGCAGGGCAACTGGAGTGGATGATGTTGTGCAATGAGGCCTCCGATATACGAACCCGCACAAGTGAAAGTTTCTTGAGAAATTGGAGTTGAAGGTTTAGTACCTGATTGTTTGGTAGGTAGCACAACGCAGAGGAGGAAAACCGTGAGATGGACATCGGTGCTGAGGGCACAAGTACATGGCGCTCGGTATCTGGTAGGTGATTTCCAGGGGAATAGTAGAACTCAAGGAACCGTAGTTTTGTGAATTCAGGGGATTTTAGCCAGGCGTCCACCGTGCAGGGCATGGTATGCTTGCTCAGGTTTTGCATGACTAGATGCAGAGGCTTTGAACGAAGCCCTGGTGGGAGGAGATAATGGCTCTCGGGATTTCAAAATCATTGAAGAGAGATAGCTGACGACAGTCGAGATTAAGGGGCAACGTGCCATAGAGGGCGCCACCAAATTGAGAGGACTTGGTTGCGGTAGCAATCCTTGGACGGGAGAAGCGAGATGATCTCCCCAAGGATGGCGTCCGGGAGATCGCTGATGCGGTCCACCCGAGATTCTATGGGTTCCTGGGATCCGATGGGGGCAGGGTCGCCGCTTCTCCCTGCACTGTCGGGTGTGGGATCTACAATAGGTCTCGCCGCTGGCGGGAGCCTCATCTTCTTGGTGCTGGGTCAGCTGACTCCAATTTCCTCGACGGCGTTGCGTCGCGCTCACGGATTTGAGCAGAGTAACGAATGACGAGCCTAGTTGTAGTGCGAGTGAAGAAGAAGGGCAGCTGGAGTTTTTCTATAGTAGTGAGGAAGAAGGGGAGCTGGGGTTTTCTGTAGGAGTGAGGTGAGGAATTTGGGGGTACGAGTGGAGCGAGCTGATGTGAGGTGGGTGGGAGTGAGGAGGAAGAAGAGCACCCAGTTTTTTTGGGGGGCGGTGTGCTGGGTGTGGGTAGCGCCTCTCACCAAGTAAATATATGGGCTTTTGAATTGATTTTATTATTTACTAAGGTCGATGGGCTGTTTTGTCTTGGGCCCAGAGAAACAATTACTACTAGTGCAGTGAAGACACTCTTCAGCTACCCAGAAAAACAATTACTACTAGTATAGTGGATACACTACCGCTTCTGGATCCTCCTAGGTCATCGAAACGTCTCCCTCTACTGAATGCCGTTTTACTTTTGTTCACCGACATGCGGGCCATGCAGCACGCGGGCCCAAATGCCATCCACCAAATTAGAAGGCAGTATGCAGGCAGAGAGTCACCCTGGTCGTAGCACGGCAGTAATGAGCTGTCGTATCACAAAACCCCACCACCCCGCAGTCTAAGTTTGACGGACGAAGCAACCATCATTTCACTCTTCGCTGAATCCCCTTCTCCCTCATCGTCTTCAAGAAAGCGAACACTCACATCTGCCACTATTCTTCTCTCCCAACGAAGGGAAGGTAAGCGGATCCGTGATGTTGGTATAATTTCATTCAGAAAAAAAAAGAACTTTTGCATAGCAGTAACCGATCCTCACTCTCTTTTTTGTTTTATTGTCATTGCGATTGTGTTTTCCTTTCAGTGGTCTCCTAGTATTCGTCAGTTTCATGATGGACCGAGGAGAACCAGGCAAAGATTTGCCGATATTGGAGCTGACGCGGGGGGCTCATCCCCACGAGACGGTGAGCTCCAAGAAGATGGAGGCAGGCACCAAGCCGACCCCAGATAAGCTCACGGCCACTACTGAGATGGTCAGCGCCCCGTTTGAGGTTACAACCCCCATGGCTCTGCAGGAGCAGTTTTCCCCCTTCGAGGATGTGTCTCCCCCCCCCCCCCCGCCTAAGCCGCCCAAGGTGATTTTCTTTTTTGCCGATCTCGATTGTGGTTTTCCATCTAAGTATGTGGTGATGAATAATGCATAATTTTGTTAGCTTCGATGCCATGCTATACATAGTGGTTTAAATAACTTGTGTTTCTTATACTGGAAAGTAATTCAGAATTTGTTTCATTGCAATTAGAGCCCTGATGCGCATAAGGATTGTGTGGTTGTACATGTCACCCGCTATGAGGCGGATGACCTGAATATACGACCGGAAAACAGAGTTCTTAGGCTGTTGGATCCTGGAAGCCATTTGCGCTTATACCGATGTCGAGTTGTATTCCAGCCGCACTGTTGTCAGGTGTGTTGTCCAGGGTGTACTGAAGCACAAGAAGTTCAAAGCTACTCCTTTGTTTGTGAGTCATACTATTCTTGTCAAGCTTACGCAGGAAGATGACGTGGCATGCCTCCACAAACAAGTTTATGAGTGGCAAGGCGACAAGGTTATCTTCATGAAGGTTCACAGGATTGCGCTGCTGCCGGACGTCCTCGGTGATGTTCATGGCAAGGTCCATCTTGTGTCCAACCCAAATTAGATCTAGGCATGAAAGAGTTGCCCCAGCTAGTTTTTAATAGTAGTTTGGATTGTGTCTAATTATTCGAACCTTGCCTATTATCGAGCCCTCTCGTCTAGTACTCTATTTGAATCCGCCTATGGGAACTGCTGCTACTTTTGTGTGCCCGTGAATCATGTGAGAACCATCATAATTGTTGCCGAAACAGATGTGTCCTCACTAGTTTTTTCAAGAATATGGCATGGTAAGACATAAGATGTCATGGTTTATCATACGAGCAGTGTGTGTTTGATGGAATAGAGTACTCGTTCGAGAAATGTGTGCCGATGTATACATAAGTACTTGTAAACACTATTGGTGCTACCCCACTTGTAAGCAGTTGTTCAAAACACGGGCACATTGGCTCAGCTCGCTTCAACACTAGGCTATTAACCAGCTATCAGGACCCCGATTCTAAGTCACACCGACCTAGCATGTAACACATCATATCACTTTGCGGCCTCACGCACGGTATTCCCACGGGTGCCACCTTACCTGGCCCGGGACGGTTTGCGCCTTTTGGCTCACGTATATGATAGTGTTGCCAGTATCCATATGATAGAGAACCTGGGACGACATGACTACTCGTGAACCCAAAGTGGTGCTAACTTATGGGGACAGGCATACATGAACCAGCATGGAACGTGTCGGTCATCAGCGTGTGAATCCGGGCTGTAGCAACTGGGCTAACAGGACTCCGGGAACCCGGGCTGTAACAGGCTAACAGGACTCCAAAAGTCACCGTGTGACATTTCCCCGAAGGGACAAACACAGGAACGAAGTGGATCACATGCCGGCCAGTCTAAGTGTTCAGGAGCAGTAGCAATTGGCCTAACAGGACTCCGGTAAACTGAGCTGCAGCAGACTACCATGGCTCAGTGGAAGCACTAGACTACATTTCCCCATAAGAGAGGCTACCAAGGATAAACAACTAGGTTGTCGGATCCCACACATACCAAGCATTTCAATCATACACACAATATGCCCGATATGTGTAAATACAACATGGCATCACAACAAAACTCTACAACTCAAAGTATTTATTCATTAGGCTCCGAAGAGCCAGATATTACAAACATGGGTCTGATGACCCAGCATTCAAGTCATACAAGCAACAAGCACATGCGGAAGCTTATCTTGTCTGTGTACAGACAACTACAAATGAAAAAGGCTAATAAGCCTGACTGTCTACAAGACCCTGCCGAGGGCACAAGATCGTAGCTGAGGTAACAAGCTAAACGTCGAAGTCCACGCGGAACTACTAGCGAGACCGAAGTCTCTCTTCAAAACATAAATTAAGCAAAGGGATTAAAAATGTACCCAGAAAGACTTACATCAGAACTAACTACATATGCATCGGTATCAACAAAGGGGGTGGTGGAGTTTAACTCCAGCAAGCCAGCTTTGACTCGGTGGCTATCCTAAACTATGATTGCAAGTAACTCTTTTGAGGTGGCGCACACGAGTCCACATATTCACCATATCAAAACACCACTATGGATCCGCTCCCGTCTCCCTACGAGAACGCCATCCATAGAACTCACGCTTATCTTGCACATTTTAGAGTATCCACTTTCACTTGTCTATGAACTGTATAGGCAACCCAGAAGTCCTTTACCATGGATGCGTCTATTCGAATAGATCATTTATAACCATGCAGGGGTGTACTTCTTCACACATGTTTCCACCACTTAGGGTCTGCACACGACATGTGCTCGACAGACTTCAAGTGAAAGCCAACGTGGGTGTAGACCACGACCTGACTAACCACACAAGTCTCTAGTCCAGGTTCATCGCCTATTCGGGTTCCATCCGCAAGGAAATCCGGCCGGGATGTCCTCAACGGCCCCAAACGATGTGTGCACGGTTCTCGAGACACCAAATGGGCGACTCGGTACACCGGGCCACGGTGTATCTACCGCATCATAGCCCACACCTAGGGTCAACACTACGCATGACCTCCAACACATATCCTACAAAGACCAGAAACTAGTTGCAACTCCTGGACAGAGGACAAGGGCGGTTAATAAGTTGAGGGGGGTCATATTTCAGGGCCCAACATGTGGTAGTAGCTGTTCATGGATCACAAACACAGAACTCAGTTCCTGAGGACGGTTTCAATGAGACAACCCGCCATGTACTCCTACATGGCCTCTCACCGCTACCTTTACCAAATCATGTTCACACATTAAGCTCACACACAGTGGGGCATGTTCATCACCATTCCAATTCATCCCCGATGAATCGGACCTAACTCAACTCTAAGCAGTAGCAGGCATGACAAACATGCATGAATGAGTAGGCACATTAGGGCTCAAACAACTCCTACTCATGCTACTGTGTTTCCTCTATTTACTGTGGCAAAGATAGTTCATGCAGAGGAAAGGGGTTCAACTACCGCAACATGTAACAAATGAATCGTTGTTGTCTTAATGCAGTAAAAGAGAGCAGGAGCGAGAGAGTGGTATTGTATCAGAATGAACAAGGGGGTTTTGCTTGCCTGGCACTTCTGAAGATAGTATAGCTCTTCATCGGTGTCATCGAACTCATTGTCGGAACCACATCTATCGAGAGGAAACAACCACCGGCAACAGAGAAGGTACATAATCACTGCAATGCGCAATATGATGCATGATCATGACATGCCAATATACTGTGATTTTAGCTAATGCAACTAGCAACAGGTTATATGGAGTTGGTTTGGACCCTAGGTTCAAATTCAAACTCCATATGTGAAGGTTTAAATGCCATTTATATGATTTGGCCTAAGCAGCAGCCATACGTTGTTCTAACATGCATGAGAATTGTACAGATGGATAGATTGGATTTTTCTGATCATTTTTCATATATAATTTATCATATTTGGAGTTATAGATAAATTTCTATGAATTTTAGAAGTTTTGGGCATTTTCTAAATTTCCTGAAGAAGAATAAGTCCAAAAAAACCTATTACCGCGTCAGCAATGCGTCATGCTGACCTCCGCAGGTCAACAGGCACTGTCCAGGTCAAAAATGACTAGTGCAGCCCATTGGTCAGTGACACAACTAACTAACATAGTTAGTTAGTGTTAGGTTAAGCACCAATCTAGGTTAATTAGCACTAAACTAAATCTAACTAAAATTAACAGGGGCGAGCCCACGCATCAGTGACCCTGGGGGGGTCAAACAGGGGTCAAATCCCGGTCAACTCACGGGAGTTGACCCGCGGCTCGTCGCCGGCGGAGCCAGAGACGGCGGCGGGCGTCGGGTTTCGCCCTCCGGCGACCAAAAGAGCGACGGAGGGGCTCTACGAGACGCCCAGGCTCGCACGCATCCATTGCGGCCAGTGGCAGGAGCTGGGGTGCACTACAGCGACGGCGACGATGGCAAGTGCGATGGGCGGAGCTCGGCAAGCTCGGGTGCGAGGATTACGGTGCACTAGCGAGCGACCTGAGGCGTACTGCAGCTTCCTGGGGATGCCCGGAGCACGACTATGTGCTTGGTTTGGCCAGGCGGGGCTACTAGCGACGGCGAGCTTCATGGCGGTGGCGGCGGGCTCTGGCCGAGGTGGGAACCATGGCTAGAGGTCGCAAGAGAGGACAGGGAGAGGGGCGGAGGAAAGACGGGCTCACAGGGAACTCGCTGAGCAGGCTAGTGAGCTCGGGGGAGGCCGGACGGCGACGTACGAGCGGCGGCGATCTCGGACGATCGAGGGGGAAAACAACGGTGTTGGAGATGCCACAGGGCTTCTGGCACCACGTGGCTCGGTGGAGAGGACGACGATGTCGTGGCGGAGCTCGGGGGGCACGTCGGTGAGGCGATGGGTGGACGATGGCCGTGGCTACGGCGAGCGGCGGCGACAGCTGCGCTCGGGAAGAGAGCAGAAAGGGGAGGGGAGAGGGCTGCGAGGAGGGAGGAGGTGCAGAGGGTCGAGGGTGTGCATGGCACCCTCGGGTGAGTCCAGCGGTGAGTAGGGAAGCAGGAGGTGGCTGGCCCGTGCGCGCGCGCGTCGGGCACACGCCCAGTGTCCTTCTGGCGTGGTGGAGACGACGACTGGCGTCGGCCAGCTGGGCTGGGCCGTGTTGAGCTAGGCCAGGTGAGCGCCAGGTAAGGTCCAGTGGGTTTGTCTCTCTCTTCTTTCTATCTTTTATTTCTATTTTGTATTTCTCTGTATTCTGTTTTGATTCGATTTAAAACATCAAATCATTTTTTAAACTTTCTGTAAATTGTTATGTGCGCTCAGAAACTAGTCCAAGGTCACAGGCAACTTACAAAAATATTTGTACTTTATTTCTTATATAACAAAAATAAATCCAACTCAAATATGTCATTGATTTAATTCAGAGGCCCCAAATAAATATTTCTGTGATTCTGAAAATATTGGTTTGAATTTTACCTCTTACCAATATTTTCACAAAGTAACAGAAACATTTCCTTGGGCTCATTTGATGAGAATTGAATGTTGATTATTTTTGGAACTGATTTTTGAGGGTTTGAACAAACCTCAATTCAACTTTCAGAAATTTTAGACATGATGCATGAGTGCAGAAGCTACTATTTCATTCGGGTATTCTAGGGTTGTGACAACTCACCCCCACTAAACAAGAATCTCGTCCCGAGATTCAAGACGTGTGGTAAGAAGACAGAGGGGACACAAACAATCACAATCTCCATGATCCAACTGTCCTTCTCGAAGATGTTGATTCATTGCATCATATTGGTCTTGACGTCTTTTCCTTCGAGATCTTTGTCTAATACGATCATGACAGAAAGAAGATCTATAGAAATCGGTCTTCTTGAAGATTGAGCACCCAAGATCAACTCATGGATTGGGACGTAAGAACATCTCTTGAGCTGAGACATAAAACACACATCCAAAGGAATGGAGTGAAACGGATGACGAAGGTTCATATTAGTAGGCAACAATTCCATGCTTAGAAGATGGTGCATGGTTTCAAAGTAGCGAGGAGATAACCGCCATGATTCCATAGCAGGGCACCTTGGAGGGTGACTTGTAGAAATATTCCCTTGAGTGGCAACAGAATTACTTTTGATATAGAAATCATTGAAACTCTCTAAACCAGCCCAAGGATAATCACAAACGATCGTTTGAAGGAGTTCGGAGAAATGGCATACTCAGTTTGGAAAGGAAACTAGAGTTACAAGACAACTCAGCAAGCGGAGAACACATTCCAGATGATGCCGAGGATATAACCCAGTGACTGAGTGTGTTGTCAAGAACTTGAGCATTTCCATATCCACCAAGGTTTGCCAACATCTGTGCCAAGAAGTTGGTGACACCTCGTACTACCATGATGAATATCATTGGAGGATGCAGCTGCAAAGGGACATAACACCTTCTCAGATTTCACCTTAGCGAGGCCAAGGAAACAAAATTTGAATGATCGATCGGAAGACATTTAGCACTCTGCTTCTAATGTTCTCCTTGATGTTCTAGAGTAACCCATTTATAGACATGGTTTGGTATCTAGAACATTAATTAAAAGGTCGGACTTCGGGAGCAGAAGAATCCATAAGGAACAACTACTGGAATAAATCCTACGAAATCCTTATGGGGAGGTGGCCAACTTCCTCAATCAAGTTACTAGAATAATAGGTCTTCCGGCTGGGTGTGTTGACCACGACATCCACTTTACCGGTTATAGAGAGACCAATATTTTAGTTCTTGGAATCTGTTCCAATCATCATGTCTGCCTGAGATTCAGATCTGGTTGGTGTCCGGATATTCCAGACTCATCAAGTCTAGAAAGAAAAAATGAAAGTTTGCAACACAAATTGACGAGATGGCATTGCGAGATTATCGGGGAGTGAACTACGATAGCAAGCTCCAAACCATGATCTGGTTCTGCTACATCCATGTGAACACGTTGTTCAAGACAAGCATGACCACATAGTAGTCTTACAATGAAACACTACCGAGTTCTGATTGGGAACCATCATTGCAGAGCGCGAAGTCCTACGCATGTACCTTTGGGTCCTTAAGGATTAGCACTTAATAACTTCTTTTCCTTGAACAAATCAATCAGTGGCTTGGTGTGCTAGGGATTCATATAGAATGAAGGTTGCAAGTCTCCAGACCACAGAATACTTTGCACGTATGCATGACTGACTTGGGATGATTCCAGGGGAAGCGAAACAAACTTTCTCAAATTCACGGCGGCAACTTGCATCATATGCACGTGAATTAGTGGAAGGCACTTCTTCCATCAAAACATAAACTTCATGAGCTAGCACGAAGAAATTGCTTTCAAAAGTTTCCAACACTAACTTAGATGTTCAGCATGAATCATGGACAAGATGAAAATGTTGTCAATGGGCTCAACCACAATCCATCCAGGCTTCCATGTAGATGGAATTCCACAATTAAGTGAACACGTGATAGCATTGGTCAGACCAAAAGATGTAAAGGTGTATGCTCGAGGGATCAACCATGAGTAAGACAACATTACGAACATCGTTGGTTCTGATTTGATTTGATGATAGCCCACACTCAAATCAAAGTTTGGACAAGACAATAGATCCAACAACTGGTAACGAGGACTAGTCGATGAAGATATCATCTTTCTTCAACACACACACACAAAAGATATCCCTTTGAAATGAACTAAGTTAGGCAAGCTTTTATCTTCCAACTCTCCAAGTTGTTGTTTAACTTAACAACTAGCTCAGGGGTATCCAACACATATTCTTGGAGAAGGGGTGGTTTACAAGAAACCAGCTTGATCACGAGCTCATAATAACGGTTAGGGGACAACCTGGTGATACCTCCGAGAAGATATTCGAAGAATCACGAACCTCCGATATGTTAGTAAGCTCGGGAGAGATCTTGCTTTCGAGGCAAGATGATGTGATCAATTAAGAAAGGATTGACACCATCCTAACTCATTGATCAAAGAGTGCACTAGGGGAAAATGGACCAGGTAGCATGATCAATCTTAGGATGATGATTCAATAACCAGCACGCTAAGAATGAGAGTATTGTCCATTAGCTACCAAGCAACGGGGTTGCTAGGAGTATTGATTTCACACATCACGATTCACTTGTCGGCATTCCGGTTACAACCAACACGGAGACCGAGGGATGAATAAGGATGGCAAGAAGTATCACTGCGTCAAGAATTTATGAGAGGTTGTGTAATTCTCACATCATTCTTGATATGAAAGAGGGTGACACTCCAAGGTAGAACAGATCAAAGGCTGGATTGGCGATTTGATCTGCGGAATACAACTACTTTGACCCAATCCTAGAAATGAATGAGGTACTGGAGTTTGTTTCTCCTAGTCATTCCGGAATAGAATGGCTTGACGGACCACAAGAATAATAGGCATCGATGAACGAATGCACGCATACTTTTGGCTATTAATTGATAGACGAAGGTCAGAAAACAGCTAAAGAGGGACAACTCAAAGGAACATATGATTTTCTGAGTTGTGGGTGCATATATTAGCATGTTGAAAGAGTTAACATATTTCTTCCAGGTAACCCATGTAGAAAGGTAGAACTGGCAGAGTCACAACATAGAATCGAGAACTCATCAAGAGCACTTTGGTTGTGATCTTTCGGTTCGACGAGGAACTTCTGCCATAAGTAGTTCATGGTATTTGGAAGAGGAAATTACCACGGACCTCGAGGACTATCGCAAGGTTACTAATATCCTAAAGGAACGAGCAAACACTATCAACAGGAGGTAAGTAGGGTGAATCTCGGGTTCAAGAACCCATGAATAGAATGCCTACTAACTAAGTGGCATCACGGGATGCTTTCGAGAATGGTAGCCAGAATCATCACACTGGGTACACTAATCATGGCTAGGTTACTAGCTGGTTCTCTAAGACACCTAGAGCATAATAATAGCTCCAACATATATGTCGAGGCAATGGAGTACCTCAACTCAGCAATTAGTGTGGTTAATCTGGCCCAAAAGGATCACCGGGTACGGGAAGAAGGGATTTGCAAATGCATCAGACTATTTAGAAACCTTGGATGACTCGGACAACATAACGGCTGTAAATGCTCAAAAATATTTGAGACATCCTGCAAAATGGCGGTATAGCCACTCAACATCACAATATCAAGGTTCTGAGACAACTGTTAACACACAGAAGTAGTACGAACTGAACGGGGGTTGAAACTATCAATCCTATGAGTTTACAGATTAGTAACATGTCATCCTGATATATAGATGAGAAGGCCTAGTTCTTAATCCCCGTAGAAAAGAAGAGGTTGACTCAGATCAGAAGGGCATAAGGTAAAGGACTAAAAAGAGCCTTACGTTCCCTTCCCCAATCAATTCCCTTACATAACTAAAGAATTTCTAGACTCAACTTCGACCAGTTTGGCTTGGTAATCCTACATGTAGTCAGGCTCTGATACCAAATCTGTCAGGACCCTGATTCTAAGTAACATCGATCTAGCATGTAACACATCATATCACTTTGTGGCCTCACGCATGGTATTCCCACGGGTGCCACCTTACCTGGCCCGGGACCGTTTGCGCCTTTTGGCTCACGTATATGATGGTGTCACTAGTATCCATATGACAGAGAACCCAGGCCGGCATGACTAGTCGTGAACCCAAAGTGGCGCTAACTTATGGGGACATGCATACATGAACCAGCATCGAACGTGTCGGTCATCAGCATGTGAATATGGGTTGTAGCAACTGGGTTAACAGGACTCCGAGAACCCGGGCTGTAACAGGCTAACAGGACTACGGAAGTCACCGCGTGACATTTCCCCGAAGGGACAGACACATGAATGAAGTGGATCACATGCCGGCCAGTCTAAGTGTTCCGGAGCAGTAGCAACTGGGCTAACAGGACTCCGGTAAACCAAGCTGTAGCAGACTACCATGGCTCAGTGGAAGCACTAGACTACATTTCCCCATAAAAGAGGCTACCAAGGATAAACAACTAGGTTGTCGGATCCCACACATACCAAGCATTTCAATAATACACACAATAGGCCCGATATGTGTAAATACAACATGGCATCACAACAAAACTCTACAACTCAAAGTATTTATTCATTAGGCTCCGAAGAGCCAGATATTACAAATATGGGTCTGATGACCCAGCATTCAAGTCATACAAGCAACAAGCACATGCGGAAGCTTATCTTGTCTGTGTACATACAACTACAAATGAAAAAGGCTAAGAAGCCTGACTGTCTACAAGACCCTGCCGAGGGCACAAGATCGTAGCTAAGGTAACAAGCTAAACGTCGAAGTCCACGCGGAACTACTAGTGAGACTGAAGTCTCTCTACAAAACATAAATTAAGCAAAGGTGAGTACAAATGTACCCAGCAAGACTTACATCAAAACTAACTACATATGCATTAGTATCAACAAAGGGGGTGGTAGAGTTTAACTGCAGCAAGCCAGCTTTGACTCGGTGGCTATCCTAAACAATGATTGCAAGTAACTCTTTTGAGGTGGCGCACACGAGTCCACATATTCACCATATCAATACACCACTATGGATCCGCTCCCGTCTCCCTACGAGAACGCCATCCATAGCACTCACGCTTATCTTGCGCATTTTAGAGTATCCACTTTCACTTGTCTATGAATTGTATAGGCATCCCAGAAGTCTTTTACCACGGACGCGGCTATTCGAATAGATCATTTATAACCCTGCAGGGTTGTACTTCTTCACAAATGTTTCCACCACTTAGCGTCTGCACACGATATGTGCTCGGCAGACTTCAAGCGAAAGCCGACGTGGGTGTAGACCACGACCTGACTAACCACACAAGTCTCTAGTCCAGGTTTATCGCCTACTCGGGTTCCATCCGCAAGGAAATCCGACCGGGGTGTCCTCAACGGCCCCAAACGATGTGTGCAGGGTTCCCAAGACACCAAACGGGCGACTCTTTACACTGGGCCACGGTGTATCTACCGCATCATAGCCCACCCCTAGGGTTAGTGCTACGCACGGCCTCCAACACATATCCTACAAAAACAAGAAACTAGTTGCAACTCCTGGACAGAGGACAAGGGTTAATAAGTCGAGCGGGGTCATATTTCAGGGCCCAACATGTGGTAGTAGTTGTTCAAGGATCACAAACACAGAACTCGGTTCCTGAGGACGGTTTCAATGAGACATCCCACCATGTACTCCTACATGGCCTCTCACCGCTACCTTTACCAAATCGTGTTCACACACTTAGCTTACACAAAGTGGGACATGTTCATCACCATTCCAATTCATCCCCGATGAATTAGACCTGACTCAACTCTAAGAAGTAGGAGGCCTGACAAACAGGCATGAATGAGTAGGCACATCAGGGCTCAAACAACTCCTACTCATGCTAGTGTGTTTCATCTATTTACTATGGCAAAGACAGGTCATGCCGAGGAAAGGGGTTCAACTACCGCAGCATGTAACAAATGAATCGTTGTTGTCCTAATGCAGTAAAAGAGAGCAGGAGCGAGAGAGTGGGATCGTATTGGAATGAACTAGGGGGTTTTGCTTGCCTGGCACTTCTGAAGATAGTATAGCTCTTCATCGGTGTCATCGAACTCATCGTCGGAACCACGTCTATCGAGAGGGAACAACCACCGGCAACAGAGAAGGAACATAATCACTGCAATGCGTAATATGATGCATGATCATGACATGTCAATATGCTGTGATTTGAGCTAATAAACCTAGCAACAGGTTAAATGGAGTTGGTTTGAACCCTACATTCAAATTCAAACTCCATATGTGAAGGTTTAAATGCCATTTATATGATTTTGCCTAAACAGCAGCCATAAGCTGTTCTAACATGCATGAAAATGGTACAGATGGATAGATTGGATTTCCTGATCATTTTTCATATATAATTTATATTATTTGGAGTTATAGATAATTTTCTATGAATTTTAGAAGTTTTGGGCATTTTCTGAATTTCCTGAATAAGAATAAGTCCAGAAAAACCTATTACTGCGTCAGCATTGCGTCATGCTGACCTCCGCAGGTCAACAGGCATCGTCCAGGTCAAACCTGACCACTGGAGCCTACGGGTCAGTGACACAACTATCTAAAAGACTTAGTTAGTGTTAGGTTAAGCACTAATCTAGGTTAATTAGCACTAAACTAAACCTAACTAAAATTAACAGGGGCGGGCCCACGCGTCAGTGAACCTGGGGGGGGGTCCAAACAGGGGTCAAACCCGGGTCAACTCGCCGGAGTTGAACCGTGGCTCATCGCCGGCGGAGCCAGAGACGGCGGAGGGCGTCAGGTTTCGCCCTCCAGCGACCAAAAGAGCGGCGGAGGGGCTCTACGAGACGCCCAGGCTCGCGCGGATCCATTGCGGCCAGCGGCAGCAGCTGGGGTGCACTACAGCGATGGCAGCGATGGCAGCGATGGCAAGTGCGGCGGCCGGAGCTCGGCAAGCTAGGGTGCGAGGATTACGGTGCACTAGCGAGCGACCTGACGCGTAGTGCAGCTTCCTGGGGATGCCGGGAGCACGATTACGTGCTTGGTTTGGCCAGGCAGGGCTGCTAGCGACGGTGAGCTTCGTGGCGGCGGCGGTGGGCTCTGGATGAAGTGGGAACCATGGCTTGAGGTTGCAAGAGACAACGGGGAGAGGGGCTCACAGGGAACTCACGGTGCAGGCTAGTGAGCTCGGGGGAGGCCGGACGGCGACGTACGGGCAGTGGCGATCTCGGACGATCGAGGGGGGAAGCGGCGGTGTTGGAGATGCCACAGGGCTTCTGGTACCGCATGGCTCAGTGGAGAGGACGACGACGTCGTGGCGGAGCTCGGGGGCACATCGGTGAGGCGATAGGTGGATGGTGGCCGTGGCTACGGCGAGCAGCAGCGACAGCAACGCTCAGGAAGAGAGCAGAGAGGGGAGGGGAGAGGGCTGCGAGGAGGGAGGGGTGCAGAGGGTCGAGGGGGTGCATGGTGCCCTCAGGTGAGTCCAGCGGTGAGCAGGCAAGCAGGAGGTGGCAGGCGCGTGCGCGCGCGTGTTGGGCACATGCCCGGTGTCATTCTGGCACGGTGGAGACGACGACTGGTGTCGGCCAGCTGGGCTGGGCCGAGCTGGGCCAGGCCAGGTGAGCGCCAGGTAAGGTCCAGGTAGATTTCTCTCTCTCTTTTCTTTCTGTGTTTTATTTCTCTGTATTTTGTTTTGATTTGATTTAAAACATCAAATCATTTTTTAAACTTCTTGTAAATTGCTATGTGAGCTCAGAAACTAGTCCAAGGTCACAGGCAACTTACGAAAATATTTGAACTTTATTTCTTATATAACAGAAATAAATCCAACTCAAATATACCATTGATTTAATTCAAAGGCCCCAAATAAATATTTCTGTGATTCTGAACATATTTGTTTGAATTTTACCTCTTACCAATATTTTCACACAGTAACAGGAACATTTCCTTTGGCTCATTTGATGAGAATTAAATGTTGATTATTTTTGGAACTGATTTCTGAGGGTTTGAACAAACCTCAATTCAACTTTTAGAAATTTTAGACATGATGCATGAGTGCAGAAGCAACTATTTCACTCAGGTATTCTAGAGTTGTGACACCAGCTAACAATCAATAATCTGCTGTTTGACATATAAGCAACTATCTATCTTGTTATAGTGGTTCATGCAGTTAACTGAGGCAACAATGTAAATTTCAGACATTCACACGCTAGTCCAGCATTCATGTGGAACACTCACATTAAACTCGGCTTCCTAAAAAACTTGAAAAGCATAAGTAAAGCAATTTTATACATCTCAATGATTCATAGAACATAAGAAACATGTACTAGTTCACAACGAAAGACAAAGTTGTGAGAAGGTTTACAAATCAGGAAAAAACAAGCAAGGCTTCTCTGAGCAAAAGGCCTCCCTAGAGTTCACTCTGGTTTTTTCTTGTTGCCACCAACCAGGGTTAGTGAGGGAGTCCCGGACTAGGGGGTGTCCGGATAGCCGGACTATCGTCACGGCCGGACTCCAAGACTATGAAGATACAAGATTGAAGACTTCGTGCCGTGTCCGGATGGGACTTTCCTTGGCGTGGAAGGCAAGCTTGGCGATACGGATATGTAGATCTCCTACCATTGTAACCGACTCTGTGTAACCCTAACCTATCCGATGTCTATATAAACCGGAGGGTTTTAGTCCGTAGGACAACAACAATAATCATACTATAGGCTAGCTTCTAGGGTTTAGCCTCCTCGATCTCGTGCTAGATCTACTCTTGTACTACCCATATCATCAATATTAATCAAGCAAGAGTAGGGTATTACCTCCATCGAGAGGGCCCGAACCTGGGTAAATACATCGTGTCCCTTGTCTCCTGTTACCATCCGCCTAGACGCACAGTTCGGGACTCCCTACCCGAGATCCGCCGGTTTTGACACCGACATTGGTGCTTTCATTGATAGTTCCTCTGTGTCGTCACCGATAGGCCCGATGGCTCCTTCGATCATCAACAACAACGCGGTCCAGGGTGAGACTTTTCTCCCCGGATAGATCTTCGTATTCGGCGGCTTTTGCATGGGCCAATGCGCTTGGCCATCTGGAGCAGATCGAAAGCTACGCCCCTGGCCATCAGGTCAGATTTGGAAGTTTGAACTATACGACCGATATCCGTGGGGACTTGATCTTCGACGGATTCGAGCCGCAGCCAAGCGCGCCGCACTGTTTCGATGGGCATGATCTAGCTCTGTAGCCGAACAATGTCCTGGAGGCCGCACCAGTATCCGCTCCGATCCGTAATCCGGAGCCGGATTCCCCGATCGAGGACGAGTGGTTGGATGCCGCCTCGGGGTTTACAATCTCTACGGCGATTCAGCCGAACTCCATCCCTGTCCTTTGTGAAGACCTCGACCCCAGGGTGCCGGACTCCTCTCCGGACTCTGAACCCTCCGCGGCCCTGCCAATCGAATCCGATGGGCGCCGGTCATGGAGTTTACGACCGTGGACATCTTTCAGCACTCGCCCTTTGGCGATATTCTGAATTCACTAAAGTCTCTCCGGAGAGCCCTGGCCGGACTGCGGACAGGAAGGTTGTGATACGGACGACGAAATTCAACGCCCGCCCACCACCCACTTTGTAGCCACCGTCGATCAATTAACCGACATGCTCGACTTCGACTCTGAAGACATCGACGGTATGGACGACGATGCCGGAGACGACCAATACCCAGCGTCTACAGGGCACTGGAAGGCCACCTTGTCCTATGACATATACATGGTGGACATCCCAAAAGATGGGAACGGCGATGGAACAACGGAGGATGACCCCTCCAAGAAACAACCGAAGCAGCGGCGTCGGGCGCCGCTCTAAATCCCGCCACAAAGAAATGGTGATTCCGCACGGAGATAATAAAACCACGGATAAGGTTGAAGAGAACCCCTCCAGCAGGACTCAGCCGCAGGAGGAGGAGAAGCAAGTCTGCACGATCAAGCGGCGTAAAGAGAGGTCGAGGCGATAATTATGCGCCTCCTCCGAAGATGAGGCAAGCCTCGATTTACAATTTAATTTGTCGTGCCTGAGGATCCCGCCGAACAGGAGCGTTTCAAACACAGGCTCATAGCCATGGCAAGCAGCAACAACTTAGAGCTGATCAAGATCTGCTAGCTGACAGATGGACTGAAGTCCTTGCAGCCGAAGAGTATGAACTCGAACGCCCCTCCAAAAGCTAGCCCAAACGCAGGTCGTTGTCTCGATTAGAGGAGGAAGCACCCAAGTCACCAGCGTACGACATGGCAGACCAGCCACCTCGTGGCCGCGATAGAGAGGCCTCTAGACCCTCCGTTCAAGCCGTACTCGACGCCGTTCAAAAGTACTGTGGCACGGGAAAACGCGCCGGACTTGCGAGATATATTGGAGGATAAGGCAAAACATACAAGATCGATCTACGTATCGCGTGGGCACCCCACGACACGTGATGATAACCGTCACGCCGGATACAGAAACTCCGGCAGGGCCGAACACAATAGGCAAAGCTCATTTGAGCTGCGTCGTGATATAGCCCAATATAGAGGCGCCGCACACCCACTATGCTTCACAGACGAAGTAATGGATCATCAAATCCCCGAGGGCTTTAAACCCGTAAACATCGAATCATACGATGGTACCACCAATCCTGCGGTCTGGATCGAGGACTATCTCCTCCATATCCACATGGCCCGCGGTGATGATCTACACGCCATCAAATACCTCCCCCTGAAGCTCAAAGGACCAGCTCGGCATTGGCTCAACAGCTTGCCGGAGAATCAATTGGTTGTTGGGAGGACACCGAAGCCGCATTCCTTGATAACTTCCAGGGCACATATGTGCGACCACCAGACGCCGATGACCTTAGCCACATAATTCAGCAGCCAGAAGAATCGGCCAGACAGTTCTGGACACTGTTCCTCAAAAAGAAAAATCAAATTGTTGACTGTCCGGATGCAGAGGCCCTTGCAGCCTTCAAGCATAACATCCGTGACGAGTGGCTTGCCCGGCACCTAGGACAGGAAAAGCCGAAATCTATGGCAGCCCTCACAAGCCTCATGACTCGCTTTTGCGCGGGAGAGGACAACTGGCTAGCTCGAAGCAACAACTTGGCCAAACACCCTGATAGTTCGGATACCAAGGACAGCAATGGCAGGTCGCGCCGCAACAAGAACAAGCGCCACATCAACGGGCGATATCAAGATACGGCCGTCCAATGCCAGATTCAGAGGCTCTAAACCCGGTCAGCGGAAGAAGCCATTCAAAAGAAATACCCAGGGCCCGTCCAACTTGGACCGCATACTCGATCGCTTGTGCCAGATACATGGCACCCCCGAAAAACCAGCCAATCACACCAACAGAGATTGTTGGGTGTTCAAGCAAGCAGGCAAGTTAGGTGCCGAACTCAACGACAAGGGGCTTCATAGCGATGACGAGGAAGAGCCCCGACCGCCGAACAATAGAAGACAGAAGGGTTTTCCCACACAAGTGCGGACGGTGAACATGATATACGCAACCCACATACCCAAAAGGGAGCGGAAGTGTGCACTACGGGACGTATATGCGATGGAGCCAGTCGCCCCAAAATTCAACCCATGGTCTTCCTGCCCGATCACCTTCGATCGAAGGGACCACCCCACTAGCATCTGTCATGGCGGTTTTGCCGCATTGGTTCTTGACCCAATTATTGACGGATTTCACCTCACCAGAGTCCTTATGGACGGCGGCAACAGCCTGAACCTGCTTTATCAGGATACAGTGCGCAAGATGGGCATAGACCCCTCAAGGATTAAACCTACAAAGACGACCTTTAAAGGCGTCATACCGGGTGTAGAGGCCAATTGTACAGGCTCAGTCACACTCGAAGTGGTCTTCGGATCACCGGATAACTTCCGAAGCGAAGAGTTAGTCTTCGATTTAGTCCCGTTCCGCAGCGGCTATCATGCACTACTCGGACGAACCACATTTGCAAAGTTCAATGCGGTGCCGCACTACGCATACCTCAAGCTCAAGATGCCAGGCCCTAGAGGAGTAATAACGGTCAATGGAAACACCGAACGCTCTCTCCGAACAGAGGAGCACAAGGCGGCCCTCGCGGCGGAGGTACAAAGCAGCCTCTCACAGCAATTCTCGAGTCCGGCCACTAAGCGCCCGGACACTGTCAAGCGCGCCCGGAGTAACCTACAACAAGACCGTCTGGCACGATTCAAGCACGCGTAGCAATCCGGCCCCAACCCCAGCCCTCGCAAAATTGCGAAGCCAGTACTACACGTACATAACTACGCTCTGGAGATACCATGGGCATAAGGGGAGGGGCACGACCACGGCACGCCCAGAATGCGGCTCAACCGCACTGTGGGCCCCGATTGTTTCATTCTTTTCTTTTTCTTTTCTTTCTTTTCAGGACTCCGTTTTTGATCTGTCCGGCACTAGAATCGCCGAACCCACGATGCAACAGCCAGGGAAGCAGTAAAGCTCCGTCGAGTGTTCAGGTGGTCTCTATTACGAGCATTATACCATCCCGCAGCTTACCCCTGGAGGGGGACATGTTAGATAGTCGTATCCCTTGCTTATCGCACTATTTGTATCATTCTGCTTTCATTGCAGTACCTTTTTGAATAAACAATACATAGCTCTTGTCTATTATTGCACTCCTTTCCTTTTCTATATATATGTTCATTTCATGACATGTTGCACCCGTACACTTTGGTACGGCCAATACACCAGGGGCTTAAGTACCCCAAAATTATGGTGTGATAAGTCTGAACACTTTCACAAGTGCGGCACCCCGAACTTATAGCATTATATGAATCGGCTCCGAATCATGTCTTGGGTCAATAGTTGGGTTTTCCCGGCTCCCGTGTTTTGGTACCTTACGTTCTGCTATATCGGCTAAGTTAGCACCGGGAGAACCACTGCGATTGTGCCCCAGTTGAGCTGGGTCGAGCACCTCAGTGGAGAAAGCTTAAACTGACCGTCATGATAGGGCGAGAGCTGGTCGCTGTTCGAGAGGTTTTTTCGGGTCCCTAAAGACCTATGCAGCTTAGAGCGAGGAACCGGAGTTGTCCGGCCAAGGCGTGGATAGCGCCCCGAACTCGGTCTTCCGAAAACTAGGGGCTTCGCCAAAATTTAAAATTATAGAATTCTATGGCTAAGTGAGAGTGTTCAAGCATTATAAGTCCGGTTGCCTTGTTCGTTGGGTTGAGCGCCTCCCTAGATGGACCCAAGAATGGGAACAAGAGTGCTCAAGTTTATCCCGAACACCCCAAAGACTTCGTGGCATGGGGGCTGAAGCCAACGACTTGCCATCTCTCAAATTTGATAAACGGCCACACATAAGGTAATATTTTAAATTAACAAGCGTTGCTTAGCGCATATGAACAAGTTTTCAGCGTCTGAGGATAACAAATGCGAGTCTATTCAAAAATTACATCTTTGGAGCACTCATCCGCTATTCGGCGGACACCCTTCAGGAGGCCCTCATAATACATCTCGGGCGTGCGATGCTCCTTGCCCTTCGGTGGCCCGTCCGTCACAAGCTTCTCCGCATCCAGCTTGCCCCAGTGCACTTTAGCACAGGCAAGGGCCCGACGGACACCTTCGATGTAGACGGAGCGCTTGATGACTTCAATTCATGGACAGGCGTCCACCAGCCGCTGCACCAAGCCGAAGTAGCTCCCAGGCATGGCCTCCAACAGCCACAGCCGTGCTATAAGGCCCTTCATGGCCTGTTCGGCAACCTTGTGGAGCTCGACCAGCTGCTTCAGCTGGTCGCTTAGGGGCACCGGAGGTCCGGCCTTAGCATACTGAGACCAGAACACCTTTTCCGTCGAGCTCCCCTCCTGGGCGCGGTAGAACGCGGCAGCATCCAATACACTACGAGGCAAATCTACGAATGCTCCTGGAGAGCTCCGAATCCGGGTAAGTAATAGGTAATTTACTTTCACATGCTTGCTTTGCATAAAGAATGCCTTACCCACCGCTATCTTCTTTAGTGATTCAATTTCTTGGAGGGCTTTTTAGGCCTCGGCCTTAGCAGCTTTGGCACTTTCAAGAGCTGAGGCGAGCTCGGACTCTCGAGTCTTCGAGTCACGCTCCAAACTCTCGTGTTTTTCCACGAGAGCTTGGAGCTCTTGCCGTACCTTGGCCAGCTGCGCCTCCCCTTCTCTCGCTCGGTGCGTTCCGCAGCCGCTTTGTTTTCGGCCACGGACACCGCTTCCTTCAGGGTCGCCACCTCGTTCGTGGCTCCTGCAGTACCTATGTTATTCCTGTTATTTTTCGGCAACCAAAACCTTTTTCTATAAGGTATTTTTCTTAATAAGGTATTATTTACCTTCCTTGTCCTCGAGCTGCTTCTTGGCTTGTCCGAGCTCGTTCTCGGACCGGCCGAGGTTATGCTTCATTGCATTGACCTCCATGATCGGTCTTGGCAGAGGTCAAGGCAGCCTGCATTCCCATATTGACATCCTTATGTTAGACTCCTACATATATCTTTTTAGATCCTTAGTCCGGCTTTTCTGTCCGGTGCCTCCGGTTGGACGGAGGACACCGGCGTCTTACCATTCTTACGAAGGGACCGCTTGCCGGACTCCGGAACCACTGAAGGTTCCGGCATGGGGTCCGGACAAGGGTTGGGCTTAGAGCCCCTGGGGGTCTTGCCCCCCGCGCGCCTGGAGTCCGGGAGGTCGCCTTGCGGCGCCTCCTGCGCCACCTCCTCTTGACCAAGCCCCCCTTGGGGCGCCACCTCGGCGTCGTCCGCAGCGTGAGGCGAGGAGGCGGTCGGAAGCGAAGTACTCTCCATTTCCGACGAACCCAGGGACCCACTCGTCGAAGCGGCTAGCTCGCTCTTGGGCGGGCTGCACGATTGTTCGACATTAGAGAACACTATGCGATAATAAAAGAGTCAGGGGTATCCGGACACTTACGATCTCGCCAGGGGCTTGGCCCTTGTCGGCCAATCCTCCTCGTCATTGTCGACGTTGGTGCGAAGTCCGGAGGAAGGGTTCTTCCCTTCTTGGACCCTCCGGCCTCCCGGTTGGGGCGGCCTTCCTTTTCCTCTCCTCTTCACTGGGAGAGGCTTTTTCCTCCTCCTCGTCCTCAGGAGAAGATTCTGCTTCAGAATCTGACAGCACCTGGCGTCGGGAGCTCCCTCGAGTTCCCGTGGCCTCCTTCTTGGCCTTCTTCTCCGGCACCACATGGGGTGCCGGAGCCAGCAGCCCCGTCAACTGGGCATCCGCTGGGTCTTCCGGCAAAGGAGCCAGATAGTTAATCTGTCCGGCCGTCTTCAGCCAGTCCTGTCAAAGATTAGGGAGTTTTTAGATCCCACCTAGAGTCAATCTATGAAAAAAGAGTCCCGTAAAGGGAAAAATAACTTACCTCGCCGGCTAGACGTTGCGAGCTGTACCCGCGATCTTCAGTAGCGGATGAGGGAGCCTCGGCGCCCTTGAACAGCCCCTTCCAGGCATCTTCGTACGTAGTGTCAAAGAGCCTTTTTAGAGTTGAGTGTTGTGCCGGATCGAACTCCCATAAATTGAAGGCCCGTTGTTGGCATGTGAGGATCCGGCGGATGAGCATCACCTGGATTACGTTGACAAGCCTGAGATTCTTGCCCACCAGGTTTCGAACGCATGTTTGGAGTCCGGATGTCTCGTCCGAATTCCCCCAAGTCAGGCCCGTCTCTTTCCATGACGAGAGCCGAGTGGGGAAGCCAGATCTGAATTCGGGGGCCGCCACCCATTCAGGGTCGCGTGGCTCGGTGATGTAGAACCACCCCGATTGCCACCACTTTATTGTCTCCACAAAGGAACCCTCGAGCCATAGGACTTTGGCTATCTTGCCAACCATGGCGCCTCCGCACTCCGCTTGACGGCCGCCCACAACCTTCGGCCTGACGTTGAAGATCTTCAGCCATAAGCCGAAGTGGGGCTGGATGCAGAGGAAGGCCTCGCACACGACGATAAACACCGAGATGTTGAGGATGAAATTTGGGGCCAGATCATGGAAGTCCAGGCCGTAGTAGAACATGAGCCCCCGGACAAATGGGTGAAGTGGAAAACCTAGTCCGCGGAGGAAGTGGGGGATAAACACCACCCTCTGATGGGGCCTGGGGGTTGGTATGAGCTGCCCCTCGTTGGGCAGCCTGTGCGCGATATCGCCGGACAAGTATCCGGCCTCCCGCAGTCTGTGATGTGCCTCTCCGTGACGGAGGAGGCCATCCACCTGCCTCCCGCTCCTGACATGATTGGAGAAAGGTTGAGGTGGGATGTGCAGACTTGGGCGCTGGAGCTCGAGTGCGCGGAAATGGATGAGCAAAGAAGGAGGAAGGCGTAGGTGAAAAGGTGGATCCTTATCCCCTTATATGGACGGACGAAGCTATGCGTCCCCCACCAGCCTGGTGAAACTCGCTTATCTCCCAAGCGCCGTAATCAATGGCGCGGATGGGTTACCCACGTCCGTATTGATGAGAATCCCGGAATAAGGGGGCATGATCTATGCTTTGATAAGACATGCCAAGGAAACCGCCTCGCTAAACGCGCTAAGGTGGAAACGGTAAAAAAGATTCATATAAAGGCCTGGCCGTGGTGTGATGTCACGCCGCGGAATACGTCAGCAGATCTGTGCGAAAGTTATTCTCTCTACGGTGGTATGTGGAACTTGTTTTGCAGAGCCGGACACTATCCTGGTGTTCAAAACCTTCTATGAAGTATTCGGAGGAGGAACCCGCCTTGCAATGCCGAAGACAATATGCGCGCCGGACTCGTCGTCATTGAAGCCTGGTTCGAGGCTACCGAGGAGTCCGGACTAGGGGGTGTCCGGATAGCCGGACTATCGTCACGGCCGGACTCCAAGACTATGAAGATACAAGATTCCGGATGGGACTTTCCTTGGCGTGGAAGGCAAGCTTGGCGATACGGATATTTAGATCTCCTACCATTGTAACCGACTCTGTGTAACCCTAACCTATCCGGTGTCTATATAAACCGGAGGGTTTTAGTTCGTAGGACAACAACAACAATCATACCATAGGCTAGCTTCTAGGGTTTAGCCTCCTCGATCTCCTGGTAGATCTGCTCTTGTACTACCCATATCATCAATATTAATCAAGCAGGAGTAGGGTATTACCTCCATCGAGAGGGCCCGAACCTGGGTAAAAACATCGTGTCCCTTGTCTCCTGTTACCATCCGCCTAGACGCACAGTTCGGGACCCCCTACCCGAGATCCGCCGGTTTTGACACCGACAGTTAGGTTCTCTCATTCCAGAATAACCAATTATAATTGTGTTCTCGGCTGGAATGCTGAACTGAACCATGTAGTGTACTGACCAACTCAAATTCTTGTCCGCGCACCTATCCCAAAATCCTCCGTGCAGCCGTGCCAGCTAGTCCTCGATCCATGGATGAACTGGTAGAAAGTGAATTCCGGACTAGGATGTAGTTGTTTTCGCTCGTCCTTGCACTGCAATCAGGAAGTGAAACGTACGAATCAACTTCTTTTAGATTGTGTTGGTCATTTTACCTAGTTACTACCAATGTAGTTAGAGGACGGCAACTAGGAACAGCCATCTCATTTTGTGCAGTTGTACTAAAACTGAGGTGTGTACTTTTGATTGCGCAGATAGAAATGATATGGATACAGACATCCCTGTTTGCGCAAATACGAAATACGGTTATTTAAATAGTGACAGATATTTGCAGTGGCGTATGATTAATAGCAACATCGATTGTGTTATAATTGGCACTAGATTGGCAGTATGAAAATGCCCTTAAGTAAGTAACATCACATCAACACTGCCACTAGATTAACATGCAGGACAATATCATTAGAATTACTGTCATGGGAGTAGCACATGGTCAGTATATGTGCAATCAAATTTGTGCAATTCCACTAGGATGAAGCAATGTTAGCGGTGTGAGATTTAAGTGTAACTGCAAAAACACAATTCATGGGAAATAAAGCAAGAAGGAAGCACTTCATAAAATGGTCGTGGCATTGCCTCAATTTATCGACGGCACTAGACCATTACTTGTAGTGACATTAGGTGGCATTGCTTAATGCTTCATGTGATTTTACATTCACGATAGCGATATGGGCGTAGGGACAGCAGGGGCATAAAGTGGCGAGGCAGATGTGGTTGCCGAGAGCGGCAAACACTCAGGCATCATGTCTGCATTTGTCCCATTTTTTATCTCCTCGACGACATTTTCCTATGTGAGCACAGGAAATCTAGATCTGCTCCTCATTTGCGTTGTCCCCCAACACCCCTCACTTTCCTTTTTCAACCAAGAGACAGGTCCACTTCCCCCACCCTTTGCCTTCCACCATGCTTTCTTCGCCTTTTCAACCAAGAGACCGGTTGGGTAGCCAGTATCTACTACTTTCCCCCATTTCCTCTTAGAGCCAAGTCCTAGATTCATGCTACAGCTTTCCCACTTTCTTCCCTGTTTGAACCAACTCTTAGATTCGACTGTATTAACTAGCTTTACCTCTAATAATAGTAAAAGTCTAGGTGGCTTTGGAACAGCCAACGGAAGTAGAAAAGATCCACATGCAACCACATGTGGAGTTGGAACATTAGAACAAGGCGGGTTTCGAAGGAATATATACCTGAGGGTCGTCTGCATGTGGCAAAGACGGCATCGGGAGGCCGCCTCTTGGCCACAATACCACAGGGAGGAAGAAGGGGTCGGAGTCCCTCCCGAGCCGGCGCTCTCTCGGAGAGAACGACACGGCCACCGATCGGAACGTGCAGGCAGCCGTTGGTCTCCTCCCTCACAGCCGACGACAGCGTGAACGATGCACCTACACCCCTGCCCCGGTTGAGGTGGTCCGGCCGGATTTGTGACTAGCCATGAGCAGAGAGGGAGAGTCTGGCCAGCTATGTCTTTCTTAGATCTGGAGAGCATGAGGGAGTGAAAGAGAGGAACCCTAGTAAAGCAAGCGCTAAGGCTACTACTCTTATTTATATATATATATATATATATATATATAATAGTGGGGTGATTTTGTTCTACCAGCTTAAAAATTCTCTCCAACGTGTACCTGCGAGTGGGTGTGGTAGAACTAGTGCGTGCGTTCACCGCTTCTCTTCGTGAGAGTACAATATACTATGCCCAAAGAACATTCGCCACAAGAGTAATAGTATAAGTGTGTGACGTGTGAGCTAATTACAATATACTATGCCCAAAGAATGTTCGCCACAAGAGTAATAGTATAAGTGTGTGACGTGTGAGCTAAAATAAAAGGTGCGCGACGTCTTCTGTTTTTTTTAGAAATTCTAAGGGTAGGGTGTGAAGAGCACATATGTGTGTGACGTCTACCGGCAGATAGACGGTGGGTGCGAGAGGACTCGGGAGAGTCGTGACTCGTGAAGGTGCATGTGTGCGTGAGAGAGAGGGGGCACGTATCAATGCAATGCATGTGTCCGTAAATCATTATCCGACAAACGTTCGCCGCAAGCCGTTTCCTGACGAACGTCGTAAGAACCGTTAGGTCGGCATCCGACAGTGTCAGTTTTGCCATGTCATTTAACAGAACAACCACTCCTCCTACACACAAATCTTCCACGTGATTGTTAGCAACTGTATGCTCCTTCCTCCGTTCCAAAATGCAGTGCATATAGCTTTATTTAAAATCCGAACCTCGCAAACTTTTACCGAGTTTTCGTGTACCAAAATGCACATATAGAATTCCCAGTATATATCATTTCATTCATCTTCGAGAGGTAACTCTAAAGATGGGGGAAGGGTCTACAAAGAAAGACCGTCGTATCACCTGCAGCAATTTCAACCATCCTTTGGTGTGGAGGAATATCATAGGAACTCAATATGATATGATTTTTATAGGATTTTTTCTTTAGAGCCAATTGGTTCATAGGAATAGATTCATATACTCCACATTCCAAAGGAAATAAATATGATAGCATTTTTATAGCTTTAGATCCACTTGGTTCATATGAATGGATTCCTATACTCTCATAATTTCAAAGGAAAATAAACATTAGCGTATATTCAATAGAAAAGTTCCTATGATGTGAACCTAATGACATCTCTTTTCTAATCCCTCCTCATAGGAATTGAGATACATGTCATCTCTAGATTCAATAGAAAAGTTCCTATGATGTGAACCAAATGACATCTCTTTTCTAAAACCTCCTCATAGGAATTGAGATACATGTCATCTCTAGATCCAATAGAAAAGTTCCTATGATGTTAACCAAATGACATCTCTTTTCCAATCCCTACTCATAGGAATTGAGATACATGTCATCTCTTTCCCTACAACTTCCATGTATACGTCTTCAATTCCTAAATAGCTAGTACATACCACTAGTAGCTTTTTTCCTAGACATGCAACTATGGCACAAGAACACGTCATGCATGCAAGTCATAAATCACATTGTTTTTGTACTCTATACATGCAAGCACCACATCATCAATTCGTGGATGTTACTCATAAGTTATTTCTTGCATTAAATTTTGTATTGACAATGTATGTGTTGGTCACGTGCACACATATGTAGTTCACATTGACATTTTTGTTAGAAATGTCATTCTTTTAACTGCAATTCATTTTTTCTCCTTGTACTCCCCCTGTCTAAGTGTGTAAGTCATCTTCCGAAAACAAAATAATCCCAAAGCACTTAGGCACGGTACATTAACTCCTTCCTCGTTTCTTGTTTCGTGACATATCAACCAATAAGAGATGTGGGTCGTGCATGCTTTCAATGGCTTGAGACTTTCAAACATGACATGCAGTGCTTAATTCATTGCATGGAATGCTATTAACTAGCAAAAAACCTAAGATGACTTATACACCTAGACGGAGGGAGTATTACATTTTTTCTCATTTTAAGCATACATTCACTTCCCATTAGTTATAGATGTTTTTGGAGGAACTTTTATGCATTATCTATACCCCTATATAGTGTGCGACAAACTTTGAAAGATGGTCGTTGGATGAAGCTAATCCGACAGTGCAGAGATGGCAAATCCGAGCACTACTAGCCGTTGGATACCATCAACATTCCACCAGATTCTGCCACATGTACAATCTAGAAGATTCCATGGTTGAACTTAAGCATAATGCACAAACCTCAAAACATAAGCACTTCTCCTTTGTTCGATCTTCCGTATCATAATTGCCCAAACTTCTTTTTTCTAAATGAATTGCCCTAGGTAGCTGCCGCACGCATCATTGGTTTTCTCGTTTCTTCATGCTCTTGCGCCATAGAGTGAAATGATGGTTGCTTCGTCCGTCCAGCTTAATGCGGGAAAGGTGGGGCTTTGTGATTTGACCCCTCATCGCACATTTACTACTACTGTGGCGCTATGACAGGGGTGCCTCCAAGTCCAACCACTGCTCCGAACTGTAATTTGGTGCATTGCACGTGGAAAAGACGGTGGATGAGCCACTTGTCGCCCAAAGGGGTCCTGTTAAGTGTGTCACCATTTCATGTGCGGACTGACCCTGCTTGAGTTGTTATGCCAGCACGACAGGAGCAGCCTACCACCTGGCTTTGCTCCATGGTGAATCCCGACTATATTGATCTAAAAAGATACGTACTGTACTACCCTCTCCGTCTCGGTTTATAGGGTGTGCACGTAGTTCTAGGTCATCCATTTGACTAACTAAATATGAGTTACTATGTCACAAAAAGTATATCATTGGATTCTTAAGCGGATGTAGTTTCTAAACATATATTGTCCATCACATATATAGCCAGTTAAATTCTCAACATAAAACGATGTGCATGCCCTATAAACCGATATGGAGGAAGTAGTAAAAATGAGGTGATTTTACCGAGCAATGGGCGGGGGAACATGGCATGTCATGCAGTCCCACGTGTCATGATGTACCAAGGCGATGCGTGTGTCCCTCTTGAGGCAGAACAATGGCAGAAGCAATACTACGTGGTTTTCTTGAAGGAGATGATGGTGAAGCGAAGTGTGAAATAATGGTTGCTTCGTCCCGTGCAGGAAGGTGCGGCATTGTGATTTGACGTCTCATTGCTCATTACTACTACTGGGGAGGTACGACTGAGGTGCGTCCCCCTGTTGTTCTGCACTGTTATTTGGTGCATGACACGTCGACCCGGTTGCTATATGTCCCACATGTCGGCGTGAGGAAGTACCTAATTCATGAATGCGAGCGTCGACGGAGGAGTACAAGACACGGCTTGGTTTTTACTGCAACGCGCGATCCATCGATACAAACCCGGACTAAAAAAAGGCAAGGGAGGGTCTTTTCCCGTGCGACAGGCAGGGGAGTTTGGCATAGTCTGTTCGAGCCAACGAGGCAGGAAGGGAAACAAGCAAACAAAGGTTGAGCGAGTTTTGGGAAAATCTGATTTTACGGAGTACGTACCCACTATGGAGGTAGTACTACTTACTACTCCCTCCTTTCCGGTTTATAGGGCTCATCTAAAAAATCCGTTTTTCCGTTTTATAAGTCTCAATTCTACTAGTAGTAATTGATCACAAGTTTGGATTTCGAGGTGCGTTAAATCACCCGATGCAAGCAGTGTCAAGAGAAAACTCGCCAATGCATGTAGAAGTTCATGGAAATTTAGTGGTCATGCATGCATTCATTCTAATTAATGCCTTGGTAAATATAACTTCTTGAGAAAACGAGCATACTAATTACTTGTGCAAAATACGAAATTAATTCCACCACGCACCGTCTACCTTGGTTGGAGAGATTTTGAAATTGAGCCATAAACTAGAAAGGAGGGAGTAGTAACATAGCCTAGGGTAGCTTGTTGCACCACAGACTCCAAGGAAATTGTTGTAGTAGTACTACTCCTATATACCACTGTACTACTCCTACTACTAAAAGACATATGTTTCAAACAATATGATAATCTCTCTAACCAAGGTAGGGACGAGGAGTAAACGAAGGGAGTAGTAAAATTCCTCATCCCGCGAGCCACCGCGCGCGTGGGCGAGGGAGCGGGCGTAAGGCGTAGTTAGCAAGCTTCACCTCGTCCTGCGAACCACCGCGCCTGTGGACGGGGTAGACGGTGTACTAAGCAAGCTTATCCTTGTTCTGTGAGCTGACGGGACAAATCGAAAGTACGTAATACGTACAGAGCATCTCGAGTGTATAGGGCCTTGCCTCTAAGGTAGGCCCCACATGGTTTGCCTCTTTTTTAACATAACACGTAAAGTTGCAATTTGTTTGTTCACCCGTGGTAGACGATCCTCCATCAAGTGGACAACCAGTACACATCTCAAATTACCATGTGGGCTGCCTTTTCGTATAGAAATGAGCTCCACCGTGTACCCGCGCGGGTGTGGTTGGGAAAGAGACGGGAGTACGTGCACTATGCGTGCACCTCTTCTCCTCGTTCACGTCCCCCATCTACGTGGGTGTGTGTGAGAGAGATACAAACCTAGACATAATATGCCTTCCCTCCCCATGCCTCTGCCCAGTCCGACCACCAGTCACCACCATGCCCCACTCCTCCTCACCTTATCTCTCATCTTTCTCGAGATATCATTTTTTTGATGAAATTCTCGAGATACCATTTTTCCGATAAAATTCTCGAGATATCATTAGTTTTACACATGGGATTACTCCTGCATGGGTCAGTCACAACAGGTGTTTTGTAAAAAATGCATCTTGATGTTCCGTGCAATGCACGGGCATCTTGCTAGTCCATGAAAACAACACTTGGCAAAATTTAACGGCGAACGAGGGATTTGAATCTGCTGGGAGAGGCTGTTTGGATCTTGCCCGGGGGTAGCCAAAATATTGGCGACCCTTTTGTCCACTGGTGCCTTTGCCAATGATGAACGAGGAATGGCTCGGGTGCTCATGCATCCTCCAGCGCGCATGTTGGAGATGAGCTCACATGAGCTTTGCTTTTTTGTTCCACCACGCCGTCTGAGCCGGCCGCAGACCGACCGGCGACCCGCAACTTACGCCATCCAACCGTAGACACATGTTCTGACAGCAACTCAACCAATCGGACGAAATTCATGCAAACATGATGATATTTCATATAAAAAATGACAGAATTCATATAAAATACGGGATATTCATACAAACATGACATATTTCATTACATTCAAATCAACTATGCGGTGCTAGTTCCGGACAGCGCAGGTATATAATACCTGGCCTAAATGGTCGCCCGCCGATCCATTTGTGTTCCTCATGTCTGGCAGCACGATCACCGGACTGCCGGGAGCCCCGGAGGTAAATGCTTCAGCGCAAAGGACGGCTCGCTTCCCCACTGCCCAACTGATATCGTTGGCTGATGCCCAAGATGATGGTGGAAGGGGGCTTCTCCGCTTCCGTGGAGCCAATGCAGGGTCGACAAATGTCCTCGTAATAAAAGAATCCAACAAGACACCTGCCGTGTAAGCCGGCGTCGGCTCCGCGGTGGCCTTCATGGGATCCGAGCGGTGGCGGCCTCCCGTGTTCTACTTCTCCTCCATGACAGCGGCGGACGCGGAGGCGCTGTCCACCGACTCATCGCTCTCTGCACACCCGGCTTCTGTCTCTGCTTGCATGGCATGGCCGCTGACATGAGAGTCTCGGCCACAGAAATGGGAGACGCAGTCGCAGACACGGGAGGCGCGGTACGAGGCAGCAGCATGGATGGTAGCGACGACACCCGTGCGCCACTCCTCGTCGAGCTAGCCTGGAGCGGTGAGTTGCTGAACCGTGCGCCGGCTTGGGGCGGCAACTGGCTCCATCGGGCGAGGGGAGGGAGGTGGATCAGCGAGCTGCATAGCTCGAATCCTGCAGGCTCGGCAGGCCACACGACCGGCTTGGATGCGGGATAACTACTCTTTGTAAGCCATTGTAAGAGTGGAAAAAATGGTGAAGGAGGAGATAGGGGAGCGGCGGAGGTGTGCGATTCTTGGCCGGCGTTTGGCCTCATTTAAATAGGAGATTAAATAGATGGCGGACGGCAGAAGCTCGGCCAGTTTTGCGTTTAATGCCGGCCTAGTCATGAACGGACGTGTGTCCAGAGTGGGTTTCTCGACTTCCACACGGGTTTCATGGAGGCGTTTGAATGCGACAAGGAGGCGTGTTCAGCCGGGCATGCAGTGAGTGGCGCCCTCGACTCTGACGTACGACACCGTGCCGTTCTTCCACTAACGTGTGGGCTCTTTGGGTACATGACCTGCATGTGAGTGGCCCAACGCAGGCAGCGCACATCAGACGAACTATTGGTGGGCCAGGGCGGTCAGAAGCGGGCATTTCATAAACCGATGATTGTTCATTGGGTGTGACGTCATCTATTTCATGTAGATAAGTCTGCTATATAATGTAAGATAATTTTAAAATTTTCATATATACGTTGATAGCCCGTTCGATACATTGTGATTCATAAAGAGCGCTGCAAACATCAATGTTCTGCTTATCACAGATAATATTGATTAATACCCATAACAATCCATGTCCTTAACAAAGGGTGCATGCACGTATAGGTTGAGCATGTGTACGTTTCAGTGTTGCATGCATGTGTGCGTACGTGCGTGTGTTCGTGAGTGCATGTGTACGTGTCAGTGTTGCACGCCTGCATGCATGCGTGTGTTCCTTATGTGTACGTGTCAGTGTTGCACGCCTGCATGCGTGCGTGTGTTCGTGCGAGTGTTGCATGCGTGCATGTGTACGCGCGGGGTGAGGCTACACTCGGCTACACGTCAGTCGACTAACTTTTTCATCTCTGGTCAATAGATTTTCTAGCCGTTCGATACGAAATCAAGGGCCTGCAGTTTATCTTCAACCTCCACCCCCCTGAGCCGCCAGCCACCACCGGCCGAACCGCCGGCCTGCGCCGCCACGCCGCCCCGCCCGCGCTGAAACCACTCCCCACCGCCGGTCCGCCCAGCCATCCCTCTAGCCCCCGTGCCAAGCTTTTTCTCCGGCGATCGCCACACCACCGCCAAATCACCGCGCCCCCACCGCTGGCAACTGCCAACCAGAGATCTCACGACTTCAAATCCCCACCGACCACTAATTTATTACCATTGTTGTCCTTCATATACGTGCTGACGTGTGGGACCTATGGTAATTTGCGCTGCTGAATGTGGACCGTTTGACTGGTCAATTGATCGTGCCATCAACAAATTACGAAGCTGTATGGTGAGCCAGTGACCGTATGATCACCCTAAAATGTATGTTATTAACACAATACATACTCAAACTACCATTTCTTTCTTTCATATACGCGCTGATAGGTGGGCCCCACGGTTACGCGCCCCGATGGTGCAACAATAGTTGCACCACGTGGAATGTTTGACTAGTCAATTGATTGTGTCATCAACAAAATACGGAGCTGTACGGGTGAGCCAGTGACTGTATAATCACGACATGTATTTTTTAACATGGTATAGATGCAAGTGCTCATATTTACGTGCAAGCACTCACCGCTATAAGTGCACACGCGCATACCCTACCCATATGAGCACCTTCGAGAGAGTGAGCCAGCATATGATCTTGAGATTTTACAAAGTCACCATAGGTGCCTCTTGGTCGAGTGGAACGTCTCCTCCCATTGAACGCACATCGCTGGAAAATACTGAAATTAACCCAGGATAAATGCGAGCACCATGACTTTAACCCTGGTGGCTCGGGAAACCACTGTCCTCCTAACCATCCAACCACAGGTTGGTTAGCACCACAAAATGTATGTGGTGACCTTGATGAGCTTATTCTAAAGTGAAGTGACCATATCGTGCTTTCGCTTCAAATACAATGACCATAAGTGTCGTCAACAAAATGAGGACCACACATCAAATACAATGTCCGTCAGTGTCATCAACAAAATACGAAGATGTATCATGAGCTAGATACCGTATGATCACCATGAGAATGTATATGGTGATCGTAATGAGCATATTTTGAAGTCCAGTGACCATATAGTTCTTTCAATTGAAATACAGTGACCGTCACGTGTGAATGTGTCATGGGCATGCATACTTTTAGAGGGCCGAGAGATAGTTTGTGTGCGTACGTGAAAGTGGTGTAGAAAGAGGGGGTGTCCGGTGGAGACAAGGAGAGATATGCCCTTCGTTTCTCTTTCCCGTGACTAATATTTTAGGAGAAAATATAAACATTCACAATGCAAAACAAATATTTTTGGATGCACCCTGCAATTAACTTTCATGTATAACATTGTACTATTGTATATGCTTATTTTCTTAGAGGCCAATTGCGTGTGTGGTGTGGTGGGCACATCATTTCTAGTTATGGTGGGCACATCATTTATAGTTGTGGTGGGTCAATATGAGGACTCATGGGTCAGTTCCATCCTGCGCCACATAGATTGGACCGAGACGCATTATACAAAGACCCATGTGGAGGACTCGTACAGACAACACGAAGCTACAGTCGTGGAGGACTCTATCCCCACCGGTGATAAGCCGACTATATATGATTTGTAACCCTAGGCCCCGAGTATGTTATAAAAGCACGGGGCTAGTTCATCGATAGTATACACACACGCACAATGCCTAGTATTCACGTGTACTTTGTACACACCCTACCACTAATATACAATTACCGAGTAGGCTTTTTCTCAAGCGCAAGGGTGCGAACTTGGGTAAAACTTTGCCTCGTATTACCATCCAGCCTAACAGTCAGGGATATCCTACCGAATGATCTGATGGAATCATATCTGCCAACTACTATGAGAGAGGTGTGTCTGTGGGGGGGGGGCAATGTGTGCGACAGAGGCCTAAAGATAATGTCCTCGCGGGAGACACGTAGGCACATATATGTGAATATAGAGGGCTAATAGAGACCGTGCATGTGTATATATGCATGTGAGAGAAATAGTGTTTTCCAACTGAGATTAGTGAAAAGAATGGTACATAGTAGTCAGAAAGAGAGAGAGAGAGAGAGAGAGAGAGAGAGAGAGAGAGAGAGTGTGCGCAAGACATCCCAACACCCCGAGAGAGATTGTGAGCATGTGTGAAAGAGAAACGCCGATGTATATAAAGTGTGTGCACTTATAAGTTAGATAGAGAGATATATAGTGCGTTTGTGAGAACGGGCCGAGGCATAGTACATCTACGTGTAAAAGGCGGTTCTACGCATTAAATTAAAATATAAATGGCATTATTATTTTTTAGATGAGATCATGAATTTTGAATTTGTGTATGAACAAAAATCGGTCTATCCGACACCCATACTCTATTCAATTCTAGCATGTGCATGTGTTTATTTCATATTATCGATCCATAGAGCGAGAGCGGTTTGAAATACAGGCAATGCATTGCTTTTGCAATTCATATATAAACATTAATTCGTGCACTCCATGTTGTTAGTGTGAAGCACTTTATACATTTGTCACTTACATGGATACATTCCAAATTGCTAGCTACGAAATAGAATACATGTTGAATTCAACATAAAGGCGGTTTCGAAGATTCGAATTCATAGGAAGTGCATTCATCTATTTGAAACCAAGATAATGGCATTTCTAAATCAGATCTAAAAGGGGGCATCAATCTTTGTTGTGCGTTTGAACATGCTATATATTCATATGCATGTCTAACTATTTTTTTGCAACCAAGGAGATTATATCTAGAACCATGCATGAACTGAGGTAAGTTGCATATTTATTAACATATACTCATGTACAATGTATATTCAAATGTACCCCCTCCATTCCAAAATAATCGTAGTTTTAGGATTTTCAAGAGTAAAGATTTGTGAAGTTTGACAAATCCTGAAAGTTCAATTCAAGAGAATCGGAAAACGTTAATGCTTCTGCTCCCAAATATTGAACGAAGCGCCAAATAAGCCTATGGTCACCCGAAACCACGCGAGACTAATGTTTGGTGGTAGGAAATTACTATCCTGACTCTGGCCCGTGTAGCCTATCGTCCCGATGTCCAAAGGTCTACACCAGGATAGGTTTGTAACTTCACCAAGACGCCAGTCTCAACCGCCTACGAGAAGCAGTCATACACCGTGGGCGCCTAAACACCCATGCGCTCTGCCGAAATCTATCCCGCCCACCATTTGGGACACCTGAGATTATTGTCCTACCCCCAACCCGCAATATGTCCGAAATTTTAGATGGGGGCAAAGTTTGTAACTTTCCCCAAATTTCAAACAAGCGCGTCCCAAACCAAAACATTGTTCCCCCTTAGTTCCCCCTCCCTCCGTTTCCGCATTCATACCCCATGGGTGCCAAAACACCCTCTCCACCAATCGCGAAACCCCAGCCTCCTCCGTCCTCCACCCCGTCATGCCCAATCCACCACCGCCCTCCTCCATCACGACGGAGCTAGTACCCCGACATCGTCGTCCAACACAACCGCAACCGCAACGCCCTCAAGGACTTAGCAGCTGAAGCCGAGGCAGAGCTGCCTCCACGACGCCGACGTTGACGTGCGCCGTACCAGAACCGCTTTGACCATGCCGTCCTGCACCTCACCGCTGCCGCTCCACTGTCGCAACCATCCACCGCACCGGAGTTGTTCCCGCTACGTCGTTGTTCGCCGCCTCGGAACTGGTTCCCCACCGCCTACAGACAGCCATCGCACCACACTCAACTACTTGGCCATGGGTTCGTCCAAGGCTCCACCGTCCTCCACAACTTAATTCTCGTTTCTAGCGAACCACAAGAAGATCGTTGGAAAAACAAAAGGAGGACACAGCACTGCCAGCAGAAAGAGGTACTCCTCTTCCCTTATTCGTGCAAATCTTATGTCTCTGCTCACACCGTATTCATCCCACGAAAGAAACTAGTTAAGTTCTTCTTACTGCATCTTCTTCGGGATACTAAATGCACAAGGTTTCCTCCCATTTACTATTTCACCTTTCCTAGAAGTCAGTAGCCCGCCTGCGTTTGAATTCAAGGTCAATCGAATTGCAATTAAAAGAAGCAGCACCCGCTTAGGCGCGCGGAGCACCTAGTCCGCATGTTCGCCGGGGAAGCGACGCATCGGTGTCTATCATAGGCGTGTGGGGCGCAGGAGCTGCTCGCGCGCGATCTGGAGGTCGGCGGGGCTTGAAGGGTTGGCCGAGGTGCGGTGCCAAGCACGGCGGTGCGGTGATGTCGAGGGGAGGGCGGAGGCAGGGGACTGGAACGGTGGTCGCTAGCGTTTCAGGGAAGATAGTAACACTGACTAGCTAGAGGTAGATGAAGGCGATCTGTCCGTTCTTTGTACATCGAACGGTGCAGAAAAAATGGACTGACCTATTTGTTTTCATTCGACTGTTATTTTCATAGGAACACACCTTGTAGTGTATTGGAGGAGCATCTGCATTTCCAAGCCACCCCTGTGCTCATATTTCAAAATCCTAGAATCTAGTAATTTCGTGTGCCATGCATGTTGTAGAGCTATCATATGTCTCCCGTCATTTATTTCTCACCGACCTGCTATCTGCTACCTTTACACTGTACTACTTGTGCACACACTTCACCCATACTCTCACTATTGTTTTTTTATGCATGGGTATTTCAGACTCTGACGCAGCGTTGATGAATACAAAAAAGAAAAGACAGAAATCGCTCTAGTGTAATTCGAAGATAAGAACTAAGAGTTTCAGCGCTCTAGAGGGTGCGATGTCGTGAGATGGAGCGATGGCAACGTAACTCTGCGCTTGATGATCTCAATTGCCACACACAACCATCCTGTGTGCTTGCTTTAACTTCACAATCAAATGTGGTTGCATGTTGCATATGGTGTCTAGCTTGTATTGCTTCCAATTTGGTTAAATTGCATCTCCTTACTTTACACATTATACCTTTGATAATGACATGCCTTCCTGTTTTTGATACATTGTAGCGACCCGACCTCAGACGTTCAAGTCTCTGTCCTTAAGTGCCATCCCTGGATCGGTATTGCTGACACACACAGTACTCGTGGATTTATTGCAGAGTTAAATCACACACTTATTATATCGAGTGTCCCAAAAAGAGTAATTATTACAATAATATGGCTAAAGGCCATCTAATTAAGATAACTGTGTAAGCTTCAAAGATAAATGAGTCCATCCAACTCCACGGCAATGCTGAGTGCACGACAACGACCTAGCGCACCTTGCTCTTCGTCTGAATATTCTGCAACATGAAATGTTGCAGCCATGTAGGTCAGCACATGGAATATGCTGGCAAGATAACACTATAGAGCAATGAAAAGAAAAACAACAAATACTATATGCATATATGGCTGGTGGAGGCTCTATGTTATCATTTGCATAAAGCTAGTTTTTCACTACAACAAAGGCATATATTTTATTTAACTACATAGTTTTTTGAAATAATTGAGAAGGTAACCCCAACTCAATCCCAAAATTTAAAGTTAATAACCTGACAAATTAATTAAGTAGAGTGATGAGATCAACATAATAATTCAGGCACCAGATACTCAAGACGTCCATAACCGGGGACACGGCTAACCATGATTAGTTTGTACACTCTGCAGAGGTTTGAGCACTTTTCCCCACAAGACTCGATCTCGTCCATTGAATTTCTTGCACTACATGATGTTTGAGAAACGGATGACCGAGACACAGTCTTTCAGAAGCATTAACTCTTTACTATGGGTAGACAGTACCACCTACATCTACTAGCCTACCACTGAAAGAGGTCACACAATATACTCAACTATGCTAGAGCCTATGATGGCTTGTGGCTGCACACGGAAGTTTCCAGCATGAATAACATTATGATCCCTTTGAGCCTGGGTGGCAAACCATAGGATGATCACACGGGTTCCCCGGGATCTCCATGGACTACACTGGTATATCCCCAGGTGCCCACAACCAATCCACCCAGATGTGTATTAAAGAAGTCACCTTAAGTTCCCTTATATAATAATAACTCTCACATCTTTCATGAATTCTCTCAAACCACACCACGTCTACTAGCATAGCAAAGTAGTACAAGCACAACGTAGTAACACCCAAGTGTTGAATATAACATAATAGGTTCCTACCTCATCAACTACTTCCCAATACCCACATGTTATCAAATACTACTCATGCAATGTTTGAGGGTTGAAATTAATGCATAAGAACTCTGTAATAAAGGGATATGATCAAAGTGTTACTTGCCTTGCTGACGATCGGAAAACTCTAGACATTCGTAGTAGCAAGCCTCGCACTCCGGAAACTCTATCGTGAACGAACAATAGCATACATAAGCACTCAAGCATAAGATGCAAAGGAAAATCCAAAATAAAAGATCTAAATTGAAAGCTCAAGTGAAGAGCTTCCATTTGCAAAAAGAATCAATCAAATCCGAGTTACGAAACTCAAACTACGATCAAAAGAAATTCGAAATCAAATCTACTTGAAACCAAATTTTAAATTTTCAAAATCATGTTCAAGTTTATTATCTGGACAGAGGGGAACAAGACGAAGATTTTGGCGTTGGTTCACTGGATTTGGACAAACGAGCAAAAAGTAGCGAAGGTTTGAAGATCAGGGACTAATCTGCGATAAAAATAATTACGGATAGGTCCCTAACCGAAAATAAAACTAAAAAGAAAAATCTATCGGACGAACGTCAGCTGACAAAGACTAATGAACGAATTCGTTCGCTAACAGAGAAGATCGGGTGAACGTTCGCAAATTAACGAACCCTAAAAATAAAACCGATCTATAAAAAATAAACCGAACTTAATAAAAAAAGGGGCGGGTTTTCTTCAGTTTTTTTACCGGTTCGGTGTGGGAAAACCGGCGGTGGCGGCGGCGTTCACCGATCGCAGGAGCTCCCGGCTCTTTGGCGGGCGAATCGAGGCGGGGTGGCCTTGGCGCAGCCAGCTGGCGGCGGCGGCAACGGCTCGGCGGTCATTGTGGCTGCTCATGGAGGCGGCGGCGGGCTCAGAGAGAGGGTGCGGTGGCTTATTAAGGAGAAGGCGGGTCGTCTTGCGAGCGACAAAGGCGGGAGCTGGACTCCTCACCGAGTCCGGCTCGATCCTGGGCGCGAGGAAGGCGGCTTTGGGTCAGTGGGCCTTCGGCCCAGTCGGTCCGAAAGATCTTTTGTTTAATAATTTTACCGAAATAGAAAAATTCAAAATAAAATAAATAAAAACCCTAAAATCCCAAAAACAATTTTCACGGTGCTCTACTAATATTTAGGACAACATGAACATTTTTCTGGGCAAAAATGTAAATTTTCCCTAATTTAATTAAATAAAAATCAAATAAAATATATATTAATTTAAAATTAAATTTCCATTATTTCCTCTGTTTTTGAAGAAGTCGTATTATCTTCTCTCCTTATTTATTTTTGCAATAATTGGAAAAAATAATTCCAAATAAAAATCACCTGGATCCAATTTACCAAGTTTGAAAAATTCAAAAATGGATTTTATGAAAACCTCCAACTCTCTCAAATGGTCCTTGAGTTGCTTAAGGTTTCTAGGATCAAAATGTCCAAATAAAACAAAAATAAAAATGCAAAGAGCATGGATGCAAATGATGAGCCAGTGATTAACATCCAAATTGAAAATTGGGATGTTACAAACCGACCCCCCTTAAGATGAATCTCGCCGTCGAGATTCGGGTTGGCTAGTAAATAGGTGTGGGTGGTCTTTTCGTAGGTCTTCTTCTTGCTCCCATGTGGCTTCCTCTTCGATATGGTGGCTCCACTGAACTTTGCAAAATTTGATGACCTTGCTGCGTGTAATTCGGCTAGCGAACTCGAGAATCTTGACGGGTTTCTCATCGTAGGTTAGGTCACTCTCCAACTGAATTGCTTCCAGGGGCACTGTATCTCTTAGAGGAATATCGACCATCTTTGGATGGCACTTCTTCAATTGGGAAACGTTAAACACATCATGAACTCCTGACAAACCTTCGGGTAACTCCAACTTGTAGGCCACTTCTCCCATACGTTCCAAAACTCGGTATGGAACTACAAATCTTGGGGCTAACTTTCCTTTCACTCCAAATCGCTTAACTCCTCGAAGTGGTGATACACGAAGATATGCTCTGTCTCCGATTTCGTAGGCTACTGTCGGATTTCGGGTTCCGGCAGACCCTTGAGGTTCGAACACTGGGGTGCGCGCGGAGATCCAACCTTCCACCGTCCCGCACCTCGCCGAATCGCTGGGACCTAAACTACTAAATGGAACAGCACAGGAGACACGAGATTTATACTGGTTTGGGCCACCATTGTGGTGTAATACCCTACTCCAGTGTGTGGTGTGGTGGATTGCCTCTTGGCTGATGAGGAACAATACAAGGAAGAACAACCTCGCGAGGGTCTGTTCTTGGCGGGTGCAATGAACTGCTAGGTGGTGTTCAGTCGCTCTAGCTACTGGCTTCTTGATGAGGGTTTGGATCTCCTCCTCCCCCTCTCTCCAGTCCCTCTACCCTGTGGGTGGCTAGTCCTATTTATAGGCGAAGGCCCTGGGCCTCTTCCCAAATGTTGAGCGGGAAGGGCGCCAACAATTGGCCATTTTGAAGGGGAACAGCTGGTACACTTATCCTGACTAAAGTTGGTCCTCGCCGCCAAAGGCTCTGGTGATGACGCTCGCTTGGGCTCCACGATGACCCCTTCCAGCCGTTGGACTGGTCTTGGTCTTGTTGCAATCAAACGGATGCCTTTGCTTGATGCTCGCTGCGCTTGCTCCCTTTGCACCAAAGAGGAAAGGAGGACATCATGCGGTGGCGCCTGACCAGCACCCTTGGTCGTCATGGCTTGCGTCATGGGCACCTCGCGAGGTACCCTGCCTTGAATTCTCCGCCTCCTCATGAGCCAGCCTCACGAGGCCGTGCCTGAGGAAGCTCCTTGTCATCCGCCCCGCGAGGATTGGCCCCTCGCGAGGGTCTTGAGCTTGTGTTGATGAAGATGGGCCATGCTGGGCCTCCTTCGAGCCACGCCGTAGGCCGCAGGCAGGCAAGTCTGGGGACCCCCGTTCCCAGAACGCCGACAATAGCCCCCGGGACCACGGCGCGCCCGAACTTGGCCGAGCAGAGAGGCGAAAGGGCAAGCGCGAAGCGTCGCGGGCCCTAACAGCCTGCGGCCTTGGGCGCCGCGTGGCGGTTGATTGGACGCGTGCGCACTGCTTCACCACGATGCCCCGGTGACCACCCGGATTCGACAAGTCCTCGTATGCGGAGTCGGTCACGATTACCGGTGATCGTGGAGGCCGACGGTTGGCCTTCACCGGCTATAAGTACGGAACGGCGCCCGCCCTTCCAGTCTATCCTTCTGCTTCTCCTCCTCCTCATTTCGCCTGGTTGCCATGGCTCCGATCCGCCGGTTCTCCACGGAAGAGAAGGGAAAGGCTCCTCAAGAGGATCCCGACCTGCTCCCCCCAAAGAAGCGGCTTACCCATCGTGTCGTGGCAAGAGCGCCGCCAGAGGCGCCTGCGTGCCACAGTGCGGCGGCCACCACCAGGGTTCCCTCTTCCCTTGTACGCGCACATTGGCGGCTCTAAAGGAGGCGACGCCGGGCGCCACGAGCGGCGCCGCCACCGACGCCGGCGGGTCACGAAGGTGTGCGTCTTCCCCCCTGGAGTCCACGCCGAGGGCTCCTGCCGGGAGTTCGTGCTTCATGTCGCCGCGCCTCCTAAATCTTGGATTCGTCTTCCTTCTTTCTTCGCCTCCGTCGTCCGGCAGGGGGAACCCCTCGGACTCTGGCTGCAGCACGCCGGCTGCGGCACCCTCGCGACCGGGGCAGAGGTCGCGGTAGTTGCCCCGGGCGAGGTCTTCATGACTCGAGGCTGGGGCGAGGTCGCCCAGGTCTCAAGGACGAGGGCGCCTCACGATCCACAGAGTACGATGGTGCTTCGGTGGTGTCCTTCAAGGTCTTCGACGCGGAGGGTCGTCGGCTGGAGTGCTGCCCTGGGAGAGGTGGTCGGGATCCTGCTGCGGTGAGACAGAGGCCGGCTGATCACTCCCTCGGCAGCTCCCCAGGCGACGGGAGCGCCGGTGGATCCAGCGACTCCGTCGAGCTCCTCGCAACTCCGGAGACGAGCGACGACAGGTACGAGCCCCCGAGCCTGCGCCGTTCCCGGAGCAGGGCGGGCTCGTCAGGTCGTCGCCGCCCTGATCTGGATGGGGTTGGCGCCGGTGCCGGACAGCCCACTGTTGAGGATGGCATCTGCCACGATGCCCCCTGTAGTTAGGATTCCTTAGGATGCGCGCCTTTTGTTCCTGCGAGGGGCCAAGAATGTACCCCGCGGGGGCTTGTAAGATGTCTGTAGCTTCGTTTGTCAATACAACCCTTTTTATGAGGCAGTGCGAGATGCTCATTCCATTCTAGCTCAGTTTCCTCCTTTCAGTCCTCATGAGGGCCTGATGCTCTGCGCCGACGGGTCCCAGTCCCAAGGCGGCTTTAGCCGTCGCTGGTATGCCAGGTCGCGATGCCGTGGTCAAAGCCGAGGAGGTGAGCGGCCCGAGGTCCGTAAGAGCCCACTGAGTCGCGATGCTCGGGGGTCCCCTTAAACTCAAGCAGCCATGATTCGGTGAGAAAGGAGAGCGGCGTTGCTAACACGGGGTTGCATTGAGTGTGGGGATGGTGTTGCGATAACTAGTGTGTCCGGGGGGTGACTTATCTCGAGGGTCAGGACAATGCTTCCTGGTGCGGCGCTAGGTCCGTGCTTAGGCCGGCGAGAGATTGAGTGGCGAGGTCGTTTCATGCTCCTTGGAGGGACCCTGCAGGTTCACCACAAAAGGAACAAGAGCTTGCCGTGGCGATCATTAGTCCTGCCATTAGTTGCTTGGGGGAGGCACGAGAGGCCTCGCGAGGTGTGTTGGGGCGCCCGCGAGCCAGCGCAGGGCTCACGGGGCCCTACCTCAAGGCGGGTTGCGCCTGGCTCTGGGCCTTATCTTCGAGAGTGTTCCTGCAAATTTGGCCAGATGCGGTGCTTTCACGTCTTGGGGTCCCGGCTCTCGGCTGGTCTCGGCCGTCACCGGGCAAGCCAGGTCGCGATGCCACGGACAAGACCAGAGGGTGAGGGCCGGAGAGCCGGTAGGAGCCCTGAGTCGCGATGCTCAGGCACCCCCCCCCCTTTAACGCGCAAGCTGGGTTAGATGATGAAACTCTATGTCCTTGGGTCCCGGCTCTCGGGCTGGTCTCAGCCGTCGCTGGCAAGCCAGTGTCACGATGCCATGGACAAGACCAGAGGGTGAGGGCGGAGAGCCGGTAGGAGCCTCGAGTCGCGATGCTCGTGCATCCCCTTTAACGCTGCAAGCTGGGTTAGATGACGAAACTCTCGTCCTCGGGTCTCGGCTCTCGGGCTGGTCTCGGCCGTCGGCCGGCAAGCCAGTCGCGATGCCATGGACAAGACCAGAGGGTGAGGGCCGGAGAGCGGTAGGAGCCACTGAGTCGCGATGCTCGTGCAACCCCTTTAACGTGCAAGATTCCGTCACCCAGAGAAGGCACCAAATAACAAGCATGGTGGAGCGAGAGCATAATCCTAAGAAAAAGCGTAAGAAGGATACATGCACCGGGACAGGCCCGAGTGGCTTGGGGATGATGCAGCCAGGGCGCCCCAACAGGATAGGCTAATGACATGAAATAAAAGGGATACATGCCGCAAGGATCGGACCCACGAGGCACAGGAATAATGCGGCCTCAAGGCGCCCCACCGGGAACGAAACTTAAAGATGTCACCTGGTGATGTTGGGGACGAAGGGGTGTTGGTGTAGCAGACTCGGTGGGCTGCGGGAGCCGATCCTCACGAGCCCCCAGGCCCGGGGGCCACGGGAGGATCCGGGCGCCCAGCGGCTCCTCGAGGCCATCTCAATCTCCGCCAGGCTGTGCCGTGCCTGACCTCTCGAGCCTTGGGATGGTCCTCATGAGATCTTTGGTGCGACAACCCCGCGTTTGGCAGGCCGTGAGGCATGCACACGTAGCTGTGGGGCGGGCCCTCGCAATGTCCCACTCGCGAGGGCCAGAGGCGCTCTTGAGATGCGGCTCGGTTGAGCCCTGGTATGTCGATGCAGACGCGCAACCCACCATCCTCGCCTGGATGGGGGCCACAGCGGGTAGGCGGCAGCTGCCCCTCATGACCCTCGACTCTTGTAGCTCCTGAATGGCCTTGCTGACGAACTCCTGAGGGTTCGGCCCTCCTTGCCTTGCTCCTGCTTGCGGGAAACGTGCTTTGAAGCACACCTCCACGTGGTGCCCAAGCGCCTCCCTCGTGACCTTGGCGAGGTCGGCAGCCCTCCGAGAGCCCCGAGCCCGGCTTTGAGGAGGGCGCCGGGCGCGCTTTCCTATGCGATGGAAGGAGGCTCCCCCTGGCCGGGCACGGGCCTTGAGGGGCCTGCCTCTTGAGGAGCCGGGCCGGTTGATGTCTTCTTCTTCTTGGGTGCGGCCTCGGGAGGCCTCCTGCTGCTATGGTCTGGGTCTTCTAGCGATGCGGCCTGAAAGGCTTGCTCCAGGGAGCACACTGCGTCTCTCTCTTCACAGGGCACCGTGATGACCCCGCCGCTTCTGGCATCTTGAGGACGCGTTAGCCGTGGTGGGTTACGGCCATGAATTTGGCCAGCGCCGGGTACCCGAGGATGGCGTTTTACGGCAGGCGAATGTGGGCGACGTCGAAGTTGATGAGCTCGGTGCGGTAGTTGTCGCGAGCCCCGAAGGTGACAAGAAGGCGGACCTGTCCGATCGGGACCGTGGAGCCGTCGGTGACTCCGGAGAAAGGCTTGGTTGGCTGAAGCTGACTGTAAGGCACTTGAAGATTGTTGAATGTTTCCACGGACAGGACGTTGAGTCCTGCCCCGCCGTCGATGAGGGTCTTGGTGACCAGCACGTTGCTGATGATTGGGGAACAAATCATCGGGAGAACTCCGGCTGTGGCCGCGCACTTGAGCTGATCCGCTGAACTGAACGTGATGGCGCATGCCGACCAACTGAGAGGGCACGCGGCCTCAAGCTTGGGGAGGACTGCATTCACTTCGTGGGCGAACTGCTTGAAGATGCGCTGAGAGGCTGGGGCTTGAGCTCCGCCCAGGATGCAGGCGATCGCCTGCGCGGTTCTGAAGCCCCAGCCCCCTCGTCCTGATGGCGGTCCTCATTTCTCCTTGGTTGCGGCGGCAGCGGAGGGAGGCCTGCGTTCCCCTGCGGGCGATCCTCGCGAGGCTGATCCCTCCGGCCTCCCTCACGAGGCGGGTCTTGCCAACGGTCCTCGCGAGGTTGGTCGCGCCACCCTTGGCGCGGGCCGCGGTCTTCCCAGCGTCTTGCATTCCTTCCTCCTCCTCGGCCGTAGCCCCGGTCGCTGCGCTCGGGGTGTCTGCCGACCCTTCCTTCACGTATGGCCCAGAGCTCTTGGCATTCATTGGTGTTGTGGGTGTGGAGGTCATGGTACACGCAGTACCGACTGCCTTTGGAGGACTCGGGCTGATCTCTGCCTCGCTTGGTGTCTGGTTCACCATGCACGGCAGCAGCCCTTTGCGCTTCATGTCCTTGGCCTTGGACTTCTTTTCTTCGGGATCCATGGCGGGCAGCTCGAGGAGGAGAGGCGTCCTCCTCAGCCTGGCGCACTTGGTCGCCAAGTTGAACAGCTCCAAGGAGGTGCACAGATCTTCATGCATCGCCAGCTCCTCCTTCATCTTGACGTCGCGCCGCCACGGAGAAGGCAGAGATTATGGCCTCCTCCGTTACCACAGGGATCTTGAGTCGCGGCGTTGTTGAAGCGCTGGATGTACTTCTGCAGGGTTTCCCCTGGCTGCTGCTTGATTCGGCGCATGTCACTCACGGCGGGTGGCCGGTCACGAGTACCCTGGAAGTTGGCGATGAAGCGGGTGCGCATCTTGGCCCAGGAAGAGATCGTGCAGGGCCGATTCAGGAGCAGTGCGGGCTCCGTCCTGAGCGCCATGGGAAACCAGTTCGCCATGACCTTTTCATCCCCGTTGGCAGCCTCGATGCCCAGCTCGTAGAGCTGGAGGAACTCCGTAGGGTCAGCTGTGCGGTCGTAACGAGGAGGCAGGTCCGGCTTGAACTTGGCGGGCCACGCGACGCTGTGCATCTCGGAGGTGAAGGCGCGGCAGCCCGCCGTGGCCGCGGGAGGCCTCGGACGACAGAGAGCTTGAACTTGCGGGCCTCCTTGCGCCACGGCTGGGGCAGCGAAGTCTGACGTCTTTGGGCGGGAGCGCTCGTGCAGCTTCTCGTGGGCGAGAACTTCTTGACAGCTCTGCTCTTGCTGCGCTTGGCGCTGGCGGAGCGGGTTCCGCCAGGGCCCGCGCGCCTTGGGGCCGGGCGCCTTCTTGAGGAGGAGGCGGTGGCGCCCCAGAGTTTATCGCCCCGAAGCGCGGTGCGGTGCAACGAAAAGTCTGGGCGCCTCCTGCAGCGCGGACAAGCTCGGCGACTCGGTCGAGCCATTCTTCGTAGACGTCGTCCATGGCGGTAGCGCAGGAGCTCTTTTGCCGCGATGAGTGCAGGTCGGGCCTCCATGGCCGCGTGGGGCGCGCGTGACGAAGAACCAGCTGGGGTGAGCGAAGGCGTGGCGGTGTGGCCGTCCCGCCTCATGGACGGGTGCTGGGATGATGCTTGCTGCTCGTTCCCCGCCGGGCCGGTGGCGGCGTTAATGACGGTGTGACGGAAACGACGAAGCGCCCGCCGGCAGGAGCTGTCCGGGCGACATGGGAGGCGAGGCGGCTCGGCGCTTTCAGCGCGAGACGGCAGGCGTCGAACATGGTTGCGGTGGTCGGGGAAGAACGAGGCGACGAAAGGCAGATTCCGGCGCACCCCTACCTGGCACGCCAAATGTCGGATTTCGGGTTCCGGCAGACCCTTGAGGTTCGAACACTGGGGTGCGCACGGAGATCCAACCTTCCATCGTCTCGCACCTCGCCGAATCGCTGGGACCTAAACTACTAAACTAACAGCATAAGAGACACGAGATTTATACAGGTTCGGGCCACCATTGTGGTGTAATACCCTACTCTAGTGTGTGGTGTGGTGGATTGCCTCTTGGGCTGATGAGGAACAATACAAGGAAGAACAGCCTCGTGAGGGTCTGTTCTTGGCGGGTGCGATGAACTGCTAGGTGGTGTTCAGTCGCTCTAGCTACTGGCTTCTTGATGAGGGTTTGGATCTCCTCCTCCCCCTCTCTCCAGCTCCCTCTACCCTGTGGGTGGCTAGTCCTATTTATAGGCGAAGGCCCTGGGCCTCTTCCCAAATATTGAGCGGGAAGGGCGCCAAAATTGGCCATTTTGAAGGGGAACAGCGGGTACACTTATCCTGACTAAAGTTGGTCCTCGCCTGCCAAAGGCTCTGGTGATGACGCCTGCTTGGGCTCCACGATGACTCCCTTCCAGCCGTTGGGCTGGTCTTGGTCTTGTTGCACCGAAAAAGATGCCTTTGCTTGATGCTCTCGCCTGCGCTTGCTCCCTTTGCACCAAAGAGGAAAGGAGGACACTGCGGGCTGGCGCTGGCCAGCGCCCTTGGTCGTCATGGCTTGCGTCATGGGCACCTCGTGAGGTACCTGCCTTGAATTCTCCGCCTCCTCATGAGCCAGCCTGGCGAGGCCGTGCACGAGGAAGCTCCTTGTCGTCCGCCCATGAGGCTTGGCCCTCGCGAGGTCTTGAGCTTGCGTTGATGAAGATGGGCCGTCTTTGGGCCTCCTTGAGCCACGCCATGCAGCCGCAGTGCAGGCAAGTCTGGGACCCCGTTAACGCCGATGAGCCTACCGCTATGCGTTTAGTATCGACATAACCTTTCTGCCTGGACTGAGCTACCTACAGTCTATCACGAATCAACTTAACCTTCTCTTCAAACTCTTTGATTAAATTTGGTCCAAACAACTAACGGTCTCCTAAATCATCCCACATCAATGGTGTCCTACACCTCCTTCCATACAAAACCTCAAAAAGGGCCATCTTCAAACTATCCTGCACTACAAAAAAATACACTTCCGTGATGATACGTGTTTGTCACAGTAGGTCACGTTTTCTGTCATGCTTGTACATCCATGACAAATTTATGACAGAATCGAGATAGTCATACATGTGTTGTCATAGAAGTGTTCCATGACATTACCAAAATTATCATCATGGAAGTGTCCACTTCCATGACGATAAATCGCGTCACGTAAGTGCTTTTCGTCAAGGGTGACCGACACGTGGCATCCACTGTAACAGAACGCCGTTAAGCTATCAGGTCCGGTTTTGGATCCGATAACCCGTTAAAAGCCCCGACCAATTGGCATTTTCCACGTGTAAAATCATCATTGGCTGGAGGAAACACGTGTCGGCTCACCGTTGGGGCAGATGGCATCCACTCATTGGACCCAAAGTGCCTATGATAAGTCGACATGTGGCACGCCCAACAGAGGCCCATTCCTGTGAAAAGGCCTGCCCGTTTGACTTGGTCAAAGGTGGCGGGCCGGCCCACGGCAAGCCTGTTAACGGCCTGTTCGCATATAGCCCATTTACAGCCCGCTAACCCAGGGCCCGTTTACGGCCTATCCGAATTAGGCCCAGTAGTGTCATCTGGGCCGTCCAATATAATTCCAGCCCGTTTTAACTTCCGGCCCATGTATGGCCCATGGCGTCTTTTGGCCCATATGAGGCCCTTAGTAACCCTCGGCCCATTAACGGCCCATGGTAAAACTAGCTCGTAATGAACAGTGTATCACTTTATACCCATTAACGGCCCATTATTCCGTTGGGCCATTTCCAGCCCATGTTATATTTCGGCCTTCTCAGGGCCCATTTATTCTTGGGCTCATTTCCAGCATTCATTTACTTTCGGCCCGTTACTGTCATTTTCTGCTTGTGGGCCAAATACATCCTGTGGTTATAGTCGGCCCGTTTGTGGCCCGTTAATACGTTGGGTCGTTTTAATTGCATCATAAAATACGGCCTATTAACGACGGCCCGTTATGGTCGGCCCATGAACGGACGATTTCAACTCTGGCCCATTTACGGCCATAATGTGGTCTGGTATTGGCTCATGTTTGGCCAACCGATCATACGGCCCGTAGAAGGCCCATTGATGACACGGCCATAGAAGGCCCATTGTGTCTACGCCCCGTAGAAGGCCCATTGTTTCTACGGCCCTTAGAAGGCCCATTGTTTCTACTGCCCGTAGGAGGCCCATGTTAACTACAGTAAATATGTAGCCCATTGTTAATGTGGCCTAGTTTTAAAAAATAGGTTATTGCGGCCACTAGCAAACCGCAGAAAATGAACTGCACTAACTACAAGAAAACAAATAAACAAGACAACGGAAATAAATAAGCAAGCAACTTACGCTAGGCTATCACGGTTATTACACATATTACATCCATTGGGCATCAAAGTTCACCAGAAGTGCAAATATAGGGAACAAAGCAGCACAAAACAGGTCCAGAACTGAAACCACTTCAGAAGAGCTCAAGAAACAATATCCTGGGTACCCATAATCTTTGGCAAGATGCTTAGCAAGCTTATTAACTTTCTCTTGTTTGGCGCTTAAATCCTCCAGCACTTGCTATTGCACCAGAAAGTATGCATCTGAATTCTGCAGGGACTTCCTCAGTCCTTCGCCTTCCTGTCGCATAACATCTGATCGACGTCTTTCAACATGAAGTTGAGACTCAAGAAGCCGAACTGATTCAGGCAGCGAGTTTGAAGAGCTGGAGCCAGCAGTAGTAGCCAGTAACTCGAACACTACATCAAGACAGGACTATGGGGTTGTCTCAGTGTCTTCAATATAGTTTTTATCAGCTTTCTTGGAGAACAACAGGGATGTCTCACTATCTTGAACCTGATCTGCATTACTTCCTTTACCATTGCATAACGGGGTACTCTTCTCCAATATTTTATCCGCGTTCTAAAAGAGAAACAAACAAACACATCACAGGTTTATAATGTAGTATATGAAACTCATTTTGGTAAACCAGTTTAGTAGTAAGGTAGACAGGATAATAGCATGAAACAAACATATATCTATGTAGTATGGTCACTGTATGGTCTATATCATTCTAGTTTATCTTGCCAAATCAAGATAGATACAGTTTGAATCATATTTATTTAAGACAAAGCAGCATAGACATAATATAAGTGTGGGAAACTACACAACAATAACAACACTTGTAATGTGCATGGCATGAGAATATAACTGTTTATTCAATTGAAACTGAAATCAACATAGAGCAAGTTACAACAACAAACACGTTAAAGAAACAGGTTTAAAACATACCTGTTGCACCATTGGAGTTTCAATTGCATCCTTCAAATTTGAAATTAGTTGGTATGAGTAAATCTGATGATGCAAGAGCAAAGTAGTATGAACCATAGCTACGGAACCTGACCTGAGAACAATTCTTCTTCTGCTTTAAGCGTTGACTTGGGGTTCAGAGTGGTGGTCCTCGTGCTTTGGGCACTGTAGTTGCCTTACTAACTGCTCGTGTTTGCGTGCTCTGTGGTGGAGACGGTGTTGTGTCAATGGGAACTGGGTTACTATCTACTGGGGTTGGGGTTAGAAGGGGTGTAGCTGGCTCTCTGTCCAACTGGGTAGGGGTACAATCTGCGTGAGTCTGGGTTATGTGTGGTGGGGCTGGTTCTTGGGAAAGTACTACCGTGATTCTATCTCCATCGACAGGTAGCATGATCTTTTCTGAAGACCGTGTTTTTACTCCCACAGATACTGCCATCACCCTCTCCAATTGAAATGGCTGATAAACAAGAAAAGTAATTGAATGTACAGACATTGTAAGATAGACAGGTGCAATGGATAGTAGGAAAGAAAACAGGGCATGAAATAATTCACATTTATGTTGTCTAACCAAATAGAATAGCAGGACATAATTTCAAATATATGATGGCTAATTAAATAGGATAGCATGACACAATTTCACATGTATGATGGCTAACTAAACAGGATAGAATGACATACTTCAAAATATGATGACTATGTAAACAGGATGACATGATATAACTATATGATGTGTCTATTAAAGTGATTGGCATGCCATAAATCACAAACATGCCGTCGATGGAAACATGATGGCATGATATAATTCATGGATAGAATGACTTAATTCAAAATATGATGACTATGTGAACAGGATGGGATGATATAACTATATTATGTCCTTAGAAAATGGGTTGGCATGCTATAATTCAGATACATGTTGTCTATGTAAATATCATGGCATGATATAATTCAAATATATGATTTACATACTAAGGAAGTGAGAAGAGGGCAATCGCATATATGATGTGTCAACTAAGGAGATGGCATTCAATATCGTGTATATGATGTAAAAACTAAGCATTGCAATACAACATATGCATGATATGAGTAATATAACCCTGCCAAGTTTGAGCATACACCTCAAGGGGATAATAGGACTGGTCATCTGCCTCTGAATCCTCCTCTGAAGAGCTATCTGTAACCAGCAACATATCTGCTTCACCAGGTAGCATTGTCTGCTCTGAAGACCTTGTTTTCACTCCAGATTTCTCCATCACCAATTCAAATGGCTGATGCACTGGAAGAGCAGTTGAATATACAAACATTGTCGACAAAAGCAATGAGAAATACAAAAAAAGGACGGCATGATATAATTCACATATATGACGCTTGGCTAAACAGCATGGCATTGCATAATTCACATATAGAACGCCTTGCAACAAGATAGCATTGCATAATTCACATATATAATGTCTTGCAAAAAGATGGCATTACATAATTCACATATATGGTAATTAGACACTAAACATGTGCCATTCACACAAATCATGTCTAAACTAAGCAAATGACATATCAATGCAAGACACCATACGCATGATATGAGCAACATAACCCTGCCAAGTTAGAGCAAGCACCTCGGGGGGGGGGGGAATAGGACTAGTCACCTCTCTCTAAATCCTCCTCTGAGGAGCTATCTGTAACCAGCAAGACATGCGCTTCGTCAGATAGCATTGTCTGCTCTGAAGACCTTGTTTCCACTCCAGATTTTTCCATGACCGTGTCGAATGGCTTATGCACAGGAAGAGTAATTGAATGTACTAAAATTGTTGACAAATTTAACACATAATAAAAAATGATGTCATGATATAATTCACATATAAGATGACTAGTTAACCAGGGTGGCATTGCAAAATTCAGATATATGATGCCTGGCTAAACAAGATGGCATTGCATGATTCACATATACGATAAAGAAACTAAACAGATGGCATTGACATAAAGCATGTCTAAACTAAGCAGATGACATCTTTGATGTATACAGTAAGCAATGCAAGGTACCATATGCATGCACAAATCCAGAGTGATGGTAGCAAACTATGGATAGACCCAAAAAAATGATAGCAGGCAGATAATAGCTTTAGTTAAAAAATACAGATAATGGCCGCTTAAATGTTTGTTTGCACCCAACATGAAACTCATAGTAGACACCCAAGATTAACCAGATAGTAGACAGATAGTACTGATTGCTGCCCCAATATGTACCCCACAACCATTTAAAAACTCAAGTTTCAGCATAAGTTTGGACCTTAGTCGGAGTCTAATAGGTGAACACGATAATAAAGTAGCATGTCGTCATATTAAGCAATGCATAACGTAAGCAGACACGGAAGAGTGTGACCTCTTGATACATCTGCAACATATCTATAATTTTTGATTGTTCCATGCTATTATATTATCTCTTTTGGATGTTTAATGGGCACTACTAAGCACTTTTATATGATTTTTGGGACTACCCTATTAACTTAGAGCCTAGTGCCAGTTTCTGTTTTATACCTATTTCAGTGTTTCGCAGAAAAGGAATATCAAACGGAGTCCAAACGGAATGAAACCTTTGAGACAATTATTTTTGGAACTGAAGCAATCTAGGAGACTTGGAGTGTACGTCAGGGAAGCAACGAGGTGGCCACGAGGCAGGAAGGCGCGCCTACCCCCCTGGGCGCGCCCCCACCCTCATGGGCCCCTCGTGGCTCCCCTGACCGACTTCTTTCGCCTATATATATCCATATACCCTAAAAACATCAGAGAACAAAATAGATCGGGAGTTCCGACGCCTCAATCCTTTGTAGCCACCAAAAACCAATTGGGACCCTGTTCCGGCACCCTGCCGGAGGGGGGGAACAATCACCGGTTGCCATCTTCATCATCCCGGCGCTCTCGATGACGAGGAGGGAGTATTTCACCCTCGGGGCTGAGGGTATGTACCAGTAGCTATGTGTTTGATCTCTCTCTCTATCTCTCTCTCTCTCTCTCTCTCTCTCTCGTGTTCTTGAGGTGGTACGATCTTGATGTATCGCGAGCTTTGTTATTATAGTTGGATCTTATGATGTTTCTCCCCCTCTACACTCTTGTAATGGATTGAGTTTTCCCTTTGAAGTTATCTTATCGGATTGAGTCTTTAAGGATTTGAGAACACTTGATCTATGTCTTGCCGTGCCTATCTGTGGTGACAATGGGATATTCACGTGATCCAGTTGATGTATGTTTTGGTGATCAACTTGCGGGTTCCACTCGTGAACTTATGCATAGGGGTTGTCACACGTTTTCATCTTGACTCTCCGGTAGAAACTTTGGGGCACTCTTTGAAGTACTTTGTGTTGGTTGAATAGATGAACCTGAGATTGTGTGATGCATATCGTATAATCATACCCACGGATACTTGAGGTGACATTGGAGTATCATGGTGACATTAGGGTTTTGGTTGATTTGTGTCTTAAGGTGTTATTCTAGTACGAACTCTATGATAGATCGATTGGAAAGAATAGCTTTGTGTTATTTTACAACGGACTCTTGAATAGATCGATCCGAAAGAATAACTTTGAGGTAGTTTCGTACCCTACCATAATCTCTTTGTTTGTTCTCCGCTATTAGTGACTTTGGAGTGACTCTTTGTTGCATGTTTAGGGACAATTATATGATCCAATTATGTTATTATTGTTGAGAGAACTTGCACTAGTGAAAGTATGAACCCTAGGCCTTGTTTCCTAGCATTGCAATACCGTTTGTGCTCACTTTTATCATTAGTTACCTTGCTGTTTTTATACTACTAAGCACTTTTATATGATTTTTGGGACTAACCTATTAACTTAGAGCCCAATGCCAGTTTCTATTTTTTTTTGCCTATTTCAGTGTTTCGCAGAAAAGGAATATCAAACGGAGTCCGAACGGAATGAAACCTTCAGGAGAGTTATTTTTGGAACGGAAGCAATCCAGGAGACTTGGAGTGTAGGTCAGGGAAGCAACGAGGTGGCCACAAGGTAGGGAGGCGCGCCTGCCCCCCTGGGCGCGCCACCCACCCTCGTGGGCCCCTCGTGGCTCCCCTGCCCGACTTCTTTCGCCTATATATATCCATATACCCTAAAAACATCGGAGAACAGAATAGATTGGGAGTTCCGCCGCCGCAAGCCTCTGTAGCTACCAAAAATCAATCGGGAGCCGGTTCCGGCACCCTGCCGGAGGGGGGAAACCCTCACTGGTGGCCATCTTCATCATCCCAGCGCTCTCCATGACGAGGAGGGAGTAGTTCACCCTCGGGGCTGAGGGTATGTACCAGTAGCTATGTGTTTGATCTCTCTCTCTCTCTCTCTCTCTCTCTCTCTCTCTCTCTCGTGTTCTTGAGGTGGTACGATCTTGATGTATCGCGAGCTTTGTTATTATAGTTGGATCTTATGATGTTTCTCCCCCTCTACTCTCTTGTAATGGATTGAGTTTTCCCTTTGAAGTTATCTTATCGGATAGAGTCTTTAAGGATTTGAGAGCACTTGATGTATGTCTTGTCGTGCTTATCTGTGGTGACAATGGGATATTCACGTGATCCACTTGATGTATGTTTTGGTGATCAACTTGCGGGTTCCGCTCGTGAACTTATGCATAGGGGTTGGCACACGTTTTCATCTTGACTCTCCGTTAGAAACTTTGGGCACTCTTTGAAGTACTTTGTGTTGGTTGAATAGATAAATCTGAGATTGTGTGATGCATATCGTATAATCATACCCACAGATACTTGAGGTGACATTGGAGTATCTAGGTGACATTAGGATTTTGGTTGATTTGTGTCTTAAGGTGTTATTCTAGTACGAACTCTATGATAGATCGAACGGAAAGAATAGCTTTGTGTTATTTTACTATGGACTCTTGAATAGATCGATCCGAAAGAATAACTTTGAGGTGGTTTCGTACCCTACCATAATCTCTTCGTTTGTTCTACGCTATTAGTGACTTTGGAGTGACTCTTGGTTGCATGTTGAGGGATAGTTATATGATCAAATTATGTTATTATTGTTGAGAGAACTTGCACTAGTGAAAGTATGAACCCTAGGCTTTGTTTCCTAGCATTGCAATACTGTTTGTGCTCACTTTTATCATTAGATACCTTGCTGTTTTTATATTTTCAGATTACAAAAACCTATATCTACCATCCATATTGCTCTTGTATCACCATCTCTTCGCCGAACTAGTGCACCTATACAATTTACCATTGTATTGGGTGTGTTGGGGACACAAGAGACTCTCTGTTATTTGCTTGCAGGGTTGCTTGAGAGAGACCATCTTCATCATACGCCTTCCACGGATTGATAAAAATCAGGTCATCCACTTTAGGGAAATTTGCTATTGTCCTACAAACCTCTGCACTTGGAGGCCCAACAACGTCTACAAGAAGAAGGTTGTGTAGTAGACATCACCTCTCTTGCGCACCCGTGTAGTCCTGAAGGTCATCTACTCAGTTGATGATGGTAATGCAGTTGTCATGGTTGCCGATGGCGGGGAAGAAGATCTGAGTCGGCGAAAGACAGTCTGGAGAGCGGATCCCTGCTGTGGTGAACCCTTTCATCGTTGGAGCAGCTGAGCTGGGGTGGAACACAACACCACAGGAGCAGGACAAACCACACAAGGTTTTCTTTGACACATATCTGTAACAGAAGTAATTGTGTAAGGGCTTGTTTGAATTTGAGGATTCTAACAATGCAGGGATAGGAAATAGATAGGAATAGGATAGGAATGCACGTGCAAAACAGAGAATTTAAAAACATAGGATTTCTGCCAATTTGGGTGTTTGGTTCACAAGAATTGGAAGATCACAAGATGCAAAGAAGCATGGTGAGATTAAGTCAAGTCACAAGAAGTGTACAACCTCTTTGGCGAAGCCATGTCGATCTCAGCGTGATTGGGTTGGCCGGTAAGGATGCTCCGGCTGACTTGGCTGTCGGAGGAGGGGAAGAAGATCTTAGGCGTCTAGAGATGGAGCCCGAGGTACTGCTCTGCTGTGATGGAGGGTTTCATCATTGGAGCAGCTCCGGTGAGTTGTACGACGCCGAGGCTGAAGGAGGACAAGAGAGACAACGTTAACCTGAGTGGAATTCTAATAGCATCTCCAATAGATGACGTTAAATACATAACCACAAAGTGCTAGATGTATACATCGGTTGCTCATCTCTGACCTTAACTATCGAAACTGAATTTAACTGTCGAAACTGAACTTAACTATCGAAACTGAATTTTGCTGTCGAAACTGAATTTTACTATCAAAACTGAACGCACTAGAGGTGAGGCTACACGTCAGTAGACTGACTTTTTCATCTCTGGTCAGTCGATTTTGCAGCCGTTGGATACGAAATCAAGGGCCTGCAGTTCATCTTCAACCTCCACCCCCCTGAGCCGCCAGCCACCACCGGCCAAACAGCCGCCCGCGACGGGCGGTGCGCTGCCCCGCCCGCCCCGAAAACACTACCCACCGCCCGGTCCGCAGCCCGGCCGTCCTCAGAGCCCCTCCCCCCCTGTGCCGAGCTTTTTCTCCGGCGACCATCGCCCCCACCCTGAATCCTAAGATTGATAGTGGGGTAACTCTCCGACGAGCCCCCCTCCCCGCTGTGGCTGGTTCTTCCTTAACTCCAGCGAGCCCCCCCACCCCCTGAAAATCGACTGACCCAAAAGTCGATTCAGTCGACTGAAGTGTAGCTAAATTGGAGCAGCATCACAAGCAAGAGCAAGAGCGATAGCATCATCGCGAGCAAGAGCAAGAGCAAGAGCAGAACAGGCAGGGGACCGAGAGCAAGAGCAGAGCAGCAGCGCGAGCGAAAGCTAAAGCAGAAGCATCTCCTACTGATGTGGACGTCGCTGCCGCGGGAGCGACGTCGTGGAGGAAGTGGCCGGCGATGCCGCCGTGGATGGAGTCGTGCTGTGTCGGCTCGGGACCGAGCGCCAGCAGCACCGTGAGATCGAATCAAGAAGAAAATGCGGCGACTAATGTACAACCTCTTGGGTGGCGCCGATTAGGCCGCAACTTCATCCGAGGAAACGGTGATGATGATGCTCTTCCGGTGGTGCAGGTGAAGACGGCAGTGTGGGAATGGAGGTGGCGCGAAAGACGAGGGAATGTCGGGGCAGCTCCTTGGAGGTGGAGGACGGGGTGGCTGAACTGGCAGGACGACCAGATCGATGACGGATCCTCATCCGGTACGGTGGATGAGGGACGTCGAGGTGTTGTTGTGGACGACGTCGTTGGGGAAGAGGCTTCGGCTGGGTGGCGGACGGAGGAGGGTGTGGGGCTTCACAGGTTTTGCCGGCCTCGGTGTACAAATGGGTGGGCGGATGGGATGGGAGTGGGGAACCATGGCTTAGGGACGCGCTTGTCCGAAATGTGGGGTAAGTTACGAAAGTACCCCCACCAATTTGAGGCGGTTCTTTCGGTTCAGGGGTATCACGGGCATTTCACGTGTCGGGATTTCATAGGAGGTGGGAGTTTTCGCGCGCGTTGTAATTTTGAAATAGCAAGGCGCGGGTTGAGATGGAGGGAGTTGTCGGAGCACAACGAGACAAAGATATATCTTAAATATTTCGGGCTAACAAGGCGCGGGTTGAAATTTCCGGACAAGCCTAACGTGTACTGTGCCAAATCAATTCGCACTACAAATGTCATTCAAAACTTTGAATTCATGTTATGTTCAATTAAAATATTTCGCTACGTGTATAATGCATGCAACCTAGTACTCAAATGAACGACTTAGTGCATTCCAAACGTATATACTACAGCTTTAATATGAACTAAATTTGAATTCGTTTCTCTATTTGAATAAGATCTACAATAATGATTGTTGTGAATTCAAAGCATTTGAATTCGTTTCTCTGTTTTAATAAGATCTACTATCGTCATTATTGTCAAGTTAAACCACCGTTTGTGTATTATCTTCACAGCACATCACATGATTAGTCTCGAGTTACATATGAACTATGTGTACTATATGAACTCAAACTCGATTTTTTGAATCCTCTTTATGTTGATTTCAAATCATGGTACATTTCAAGCTCTAGCTAGATCTTCACAAACTAAACCATGTCTCATATGTATAATGTGTTTATCACATTATGTAGGGTGCCCCGCCCCCTACGCCTACAAGTATTTATATGTGAGTTGCAAACACCACACATTACCACAAATTCAAATAAAATGTGAGAATGTTCGATATATAGTATTGTTTAGATTGTTCGATATTTAGTTGTAAGCTGCGAACGCCACACATTATCACAAATTCAAATAAAATGTGACACTGTTCGATGTATAGTATGGTTTAGATTGTTCGACATTTGGCTGTGAGTTGCAAACACCATGCATTATCACATTATGGTATAACATGTGCAGAACCACAACACGCGTATCACCGCTATATTCATGCATGCATATGTTTAAAACTCTATGATCTCCCATTCAAATATATGAATCCACGTTCATATCAAATTATGATCTTTGTTAGTCTCTTACACCCACACAATCCTCTAACCATTGTAGCTACCACTAACTTTCTCTCGTGCATGCACACGCCCTCCTTGCCCTCCCCCTCCCTCAGCATTCTATCCATCACGCACATTCATTTTTTTCTTTAGGTCGTTCTTCCACAGTCTCCACAACTCCTTTCTGACACACACCGATCGATAAACCTCTCCGGTGATGTCTGCCTACAACATACACACGCACCTTCAATCTCCTCCTTTATGTGTCCTTGCCTCATGTCTCTCATACGGTCCCACACACGTGTAAAATCTCGCCCCTCTTTTCATCGATCTCACAACCGCACATTCCTCCCCCTATCTAGCTAGTAGCTGGGCCTCTCGCACCACCTCCTAGCTCCATTCTCTCTGTCTATCCGTCTCGCCGGGCCTTATTTGCCTCTAACAAATGGACGTACACCGACCGGTCTCCCGCTATACATATATCTAGCTAGGTCCTTATAACTCGTTTTTTCCCATGCGTCGATCGATCTACCTCATTAGTTATGTCTCTCCCTTCCTCCGGCAAACAACAATTGATCTACCGATCTAGTTAGGTTTGCTTACCAAACACATGGTTCCCCTTCATCATCCATGGATGTGTCCCGACAGATCTATCATGCACAGGCACACATAGAAACACATCCCTACTCTGATTGATAATATTGCAGTTCCACCCTCAGTTTGTCTAGTAGGCCTCTCCCACCATCTTCAAGAAGCAACTCCATCACCCATCCAGCACTCTACCCCTCTCCCTCCCCCTCTCTCTCCTCTCTCTCTCTATCCCATCCTATTTCCCGTCCTTCAATTATCTATGGATGTCGACCGATCTCCCTCAAGACATAGTTGGGTTTCTCCTTCTTAACACATATACGAGTCGTTGTACCTCTATAGTTAGGCCTCTACCTACCCCTCCCCCACCCCCTCCCACACACACGGATACATCGAGCGCTCTAGTCATGTATCCCTGCCACACACAAACTTGACCTGTGCCCTCTGACGTTCCGGTAGCTAGGTCAGTCACTCTATATCTTTGACTTGCACACACACACACACACACACACACACATACAATTTCGATGGCTCTCTTCATCGATCTCGCACCCACCAACTTGATCCTCTCTTCGACTCTATCGATATCTATGACCCCTCCCTCTCTTCTCGTGGATCGCCTGACCCTCTATATATGATATGGATAGGCCTCCATTTCACACACATTGCATGCAAAATTTTGTTTGAGATGTCATCGACACATATTCCCACAAATACATTCACGAAATCAACCTCCCCCCAAAACAAAAACCACTCACGAATGCACAAGCCATTTGTCTAGGTTTGTATCTCTCAACACACCCACGTAGGTGGGGGATGTGCACGAAGAGAAGAGGTGCACACACGGCGCACGTACTCCCGTCTCTTTCCCAACCACACCCGCGCGGGTATAGGGTGGAGCTCATTTCTGTATGAAAAGGCAACCCACGTGGTAATTTGACATGTGTACTGGTTGTCCACTAGATGGAGGGAGGATCGTCTACCACGGGTGAACAAGCAAATTGCGACTTGACGCGTTATGTTAAAAAGAGGCAAACCATGTGGGGCCTACCTTAGAGGCAAGGCTCTATACACTGGAGTACGTTTGATGTGTCCCGTCAACTCGCAGAACAAGGAGAAGCTTGCTTAGTACGCCGTCTCCCCCGCCCACGGGCGTGGTGGCTCGCAGGATGAGGTGAAGCATGCTTACTACGCCTTACGCCCACTCCCTCGCCCACGCACGCGGTGGCTGGCAGGACGAGGAGAAAATTTTACTAGTACTACCTCCGTTTACTCCTCGTCCCTACCTTGGTTAGAGAGATTATCATATTGTTTGGAATATATGTCCTTTAGTAGATTTCAATGTTAACTACTAGTACATACTCCAAACGCTCACGTATTTTAGAGTGTAGAATCACTCATTTTGCTCCGTATGTAGTCCATATTGAAACGGACGTAATAGTACGCACTCTCCCTCGCCCCTCGCCCCTCGCCATGTGGTGGACGTGCAGCAATTCATTCGGTCTCATATAGCCAGAATGATATATACTGCAGTGCCATTATTGCTTGACTTCCCGAAGAGGCGAAGAGCCAATCGCAAGGTTAATAGTTTGGAGATGCCGAGCGCAAGGTTTATAGGAGAACGAGTAGTAGGTGCCGCATCATTTATAAATAAAGTTTTTTTCTTAAGTGGCACGTACACAATATAAATAGGTTCATATGGAGAGAAAAGGAAACCGCTCCACTATTAGCAAGCATCCGCAACTACTAACGTTCATTAAGGTAAAACCCAACCATAGCATTAAGATATATTGGTCCCCCTTCAATCATGTATGCATCAATTTCTACGCTAGGTTGAAGTTGCTGTCACTCTTGCCCTCCAATACGTAGTCCTATCAACATACAACTAACCCTATGGTGTGATCCACACGCGCGCTCATATGATGGGCACCAAAGGACAGCAACATAACCACAAGGAAATTAAATCAATCATAGCAATTCATCAACCACCAATAGGACAACGAAAATCTACTCGTACATCATAGGATGGCAACACATCATTGGATAATAATATGAAGTATAAAGCACCATGTTCAAGTAGAGGGTACAGCGGGTTGCGGGAGAGTGGACCGCTGTAGATAGAGGGGGGAAGGTGATGGAGATGTTGGTGAAGATGGCAGAGGTGTTGGTGTAGATCGCGGTGATGATGATGGCCCCAGTGGCGTTCCGGCGCCACTGGAAGCGAGGGAGAGAGCCCTCCTCCTTCTTCTTCTTCCTTGACCTTCTCCCTAGATGGGAGAAGGGTTTCCTCCGTCCTTGGCTCCCATGGCTTGGGAGGGCGAGAGCCCCTCCGAGATTGGATCTATCTCTCTGTTTACGCGTTACATTAAGCTCTGTTTCAGCGTTTGGCGTATATATGGAGATCTGTAACTCCGATTGGCTGAAACCTTCGCCCAGATTTTTTTCCGAATATTATCTTTCTTATGCAAAAGAAGAGCATCAACTGCGTTACGGTGGGCTCACGAGGGTGGCGGCGCGCCTGGGAGGGGCGCCTCCCCGCCTCGTGACCACCTCGGGCACCGTCTCGCGTGGATTTTTCTTCTGGAATTTTCCATATTTTCGAAAAATAAGCTCCGTTCGTTTTTATCCTGTTTGGATTCCGTTTGATGTGGATATTCTGCGAAACATAAAACATGCAACAGACAGGAACTGGCACTGGGCACTGGTTCAATATGTTAGTCCCAAAAATAATATAAAAAGTTGCCAAAAAGTATATGAAGGTGAATAATATTGGCATGGAACAATAAAAAATTATAGATACGACGGAGACGTATCAGGCCACATCTCTAACATCCCGGCGGATCACGTCCGCCGGGGGAAGGGGTGGATGCTTAGTTTAGATGCGGTTGCCGTCGTTGACGGCGAAAACCCACTATCGGCACGTCCCGATCAGGGGTCCCCGCCATTCTCTCTCACAAAGCTGGTGAGGTTGCCTTCGTCCATTGCTCACTGCCGCGACGTGGGTAGTTGCCTCCTCCCGCCGCCCTCCTCTAGGTTGAGCCATGTCCCAACATCCCTCAGGTACAACTCCCTTTACAGCCGGCTTGCACCACTGCTCCAGCTTCCCACATCACTCCATGTGGATATTTCTCTACTTCTTTGCCCTGCACATACCTCTACTGGCTTCTACGTATTGTACTTGTGATGAGTTTATTTCTAATCAACTAGTCCCAGTAATCTTATTCTAATCACGCTTCTTCAATTTCTCTGCCACAGGGATGCTCATCCCGATTTTGGTGAAACTGCACAAAATGATCTGATGGTCAAAGGGTTGCAAACTTCATTTCTTAGGAAGCGCCGACGTTGCCAGCAAATTGAAGCCTGGTTAGGGTTTACGGTTCAAGGGCTAGGGACTGCATGGATCGTTTTTTTCTTTAGCTGTCTCTATTTCAATTGCTAGGGACTGCATGAGTAGTAGTAGTAGTGTACGCCTTACGCCCGCTCCCTCGCCCACGCGCGCGGTGGCTCGTAGGACGAGGAGAAATTTTTACTACTCCTCCGTTTACTCCTCGTCCCTACTACCTTGGTTAGAGATATTATCATATTGTTTGGAATATATATGTCCTTTACTTTAGTAGATTTCAATATGAACTACTAGTACATACTCCAAACACTGATGTATATAGACGTATTTTAGAGTGTAGATTCACTCATTTTTCTCCGTATGTAGCATAAAGTTGAGACACTTATTTTGGAACGGAGGGAGTACATATTTGCTATGATCTATCAATCATTGAGATGCAATAGCATGCATGTTAGTCTCCTTTGTATTTGATGAAATGTTGCAACGGGCAACCTTGGACGCAAGATACATGTAACAGAAGCTGGAAGCTTCATCACATTATACTATCTCGCTGATAAATTACATTACGTACTATACAAGTACTTCCTCCGTTCCTAAATATAAGTATTTTTAGATATTTCACCATGAACCACATACAGATGTATATAGATGCATTTTAACTGTAGATTCATTCATTTTGTTCCGTATGTAGTCCACCTAGAGGGATCTCTACAAAGACTTATATTTAGGAACGGAGGGAGTACTATGTAAAGAGTTAGGTGTCGCACGGTGTCCAGAAAATATGGTGATAGTGTGAGGTGGGCCATGTAATCACTGAGCCTGCGTCTTTTCACTACTCTTGCACTCCTCCGCCTTAAGAATGGAGAAAATTGTAATCTAGTAGTACCTCCTATCGCCGAAAGCGTGGGACATCCAGCAGTCCTACCACCTCAGTAATAATGACCAATGAGCCATCAAATCACATAGACCCAGCAGTAAGTTGGACGGACGCCAACCATCACTCTTGAATCCGCTTCTCCCTTCAACGCAGCGCCATGAGAGGTCAAGGCCCACTCTGCCCGGCATGAATGCGGCACCCGATTCTTTGGAGCGGCGGACCGTTCAGGCGGGAAGCGTCTTGGATGATGGAGGGGCTTTGGGTGGGCCAGGCTAGTCAGGAGCGGGCATGGCAGCTGTCCGCCTGTCCCTACCGGACACCCGGAAACGAGAGGATGCACCGACTCTCGCGGCTAAAATCGTACACTACACACCATCTCTCTGTAGGAGTAGGTCAATCTGTCGCTCTATCTAACACACACATGCTGTTAAACACGCACACGCACATGCACACACAGGTTCATAGAATAGGAAAATCGTGCGAATGCGAAGCCACAGGAAGTCAGATACAAATGGACTACGTACAAGAAGAGAAGAGGTGAAGAATATTCCATCAAACCTAGACTGAGGAGTAGTACTCCCTCCGTCTAGGTGTTAAGTCATCCTACGGAAATCAGATATTCCCAAAATGTTTAGGCGTCTTCCATTAACTTCGCATCTCAATCCCGTCCTGGCCTCATTGCTAGCGAGCGTTGTTACTTAGGGAACGTTTGGATCCTTAGCAAGAACAGCTTATAGCATAGTCGGGCAAGGTTAGGCGTTTGTAACTGTTAAAATATGTTAGCTTTTGTGGGCCAGCTAGCTTGGGTGGGCTAGAAAAACCTTGCTAGCTCCGGAGAGCCAGATCAGCTCGCTTCTGACGGCAAACTTCATGTAGTAGTAACATATACTAGTAACATATGCATGTTGTACTAGTCCAAGTTACTCACCACTATGACCAGCCTAAGCAATGTAACCAAACGCTCCTTACTCTGCCTTGTTATCTGCCCGGAAACCCAATGCATGGAGCGCAACTACGCGTTGATCAGTCAAGAAATCAAAGTCGACTTGCATGCGAGTTAATACGTGGCCCTGCATGGTAGCTAAAACGGCATTTCTTAGTTGTTTGGATTAATTGTTGCGTTTAGAGACAGAAATCAGGGCTTTGATTGGAGGAATGACCGGTCAAGTTTCTCCTTCTCCTCCAATCTGCTTGCACCTTGGTCCCCCCGCACCTTCTAATGTGACTTATTACACCTAGACGGAGGGAGTCGTACGAGATACAGTGGCACACTGACTTAGGTCGAATACAAGTGCCCAAAATTGTGTGCATGTTATAATAAGGATTCACTGAAAATAGTACGTGAGCAAACAGAGGGATCAATTGGACACTGTTCCCGAGCAGTACTAGAGAGATGTGTGAGGTAAGATACACCGCTGGCGCTTTTAATTTTTCTTATTAATTTGTTTGTTTCACCCTCTGACTTGTGGGACCCAATGTACTACGTCGAGAGAGGTAAGGTGACTAAGGCTGCATTATTTCTGCACCACTGTGGATAGTCTTAACACCAAAGCCACATGACACGATTATAATTTAAATCCCAATGACTCCCACACACAAAAAAACACGGCATGCTTGTCACACGAATGCAGGAATGTATAAAAGGTTATTTTCCTCTCGTTGAACATAACGGGAGGGTTGTGTAGCTGGTTAGCCTGTTCGCTCATCAAACTTGGGGTCTCGGGGTTCGATAACTACACTTGAGCATAATTCGTGCCAGGAGGATTCTTTGAATAGTCAAAATGGATGGATATTGAGCTATACGATCTCGTAGTGACCGTATAATCACCTCATCACGTATAAGCTGCAGCCTCGGCGCTTGTTTTCTAGGGTTTGCACTCTTCACACTCTCTCCAGTATATATATACACGCTGGAGCCTCAGCGCTTGTAATTGCTCTCTTCACACTTTCTCACCCTCTCCAGATCAAAACAAGACTTCGTTGGCCTCTCTCTCTCTCTCCCCTCACTGCTGGTCTGCTTGTAGATCTAAACAAGACTTCGTTGGCCTCTCTCTCTGCCCTCACTGCTGGTCAAAGAGCCGACAGGATCCGTCCGTCGGGATGGGAAGGAGGCTTAATGTTGTCGCTGGCAGCGAGGAAGGGAATCCACTACCGGCGCAACTGTCCACTTTCACCCAGCGGTGGCGCGGGAGGGCCTCCAACCCCTTCTTCTTCGCCACCGTACATAGTGTGGGTCGAACAGCCTCCGGTCGCCGACCGAACCACACCCCAAGAACCTTAAGGTATAATTTACTTATTCCGCACGCATTGCTCTAGCTGCATGTGTGCTTTTTCCGCTTCTGCACTCGAATCTAGGTGTTGGATCAAACAGGAAAGTAGTGGGGAAAGTTGTATACCATGAATCTAGGACGTGGTTCAAAGAGGAAAGGAATGGGGAAAGTAGTGGGAAAAGTTGTATAGCATGAATCTAGGACGTGGTTCAAAAAGGAAAGGAAGGGGGAAAGTTGTATCGCATGAATCTAAGACGTAGTTCAAAGAGGACAGGAATGGGGGAAAGCTGTGGGGAAAGTTGTATAGAACAAATCTAGCACGTGGTTCACAGAGGAAAGGAAGTGGGGAAAGTACAAGTACAGACTGGCTATCCAGCACCTACGTTGGTCCAAAAGGGAAAACAATGACAAACATAGTACGCACATCTGTAACAAACTGATCTTTTGTTTTGGGGGACAAGGCTGTAGAGTTTGAGCAGGACTAGATTTGTTGTGCTCACATAGGGAAAGGTGTCTAAAGATAACAAAACTGGCACCAACACAAATACGCTCCTTGGTTGTTTCTTCTATGTTGCAACAGACTGTGCATCACTCCAGTACATCGGTAGATGCACATGGTGCTGGTGCGTCCACTGTCCCGTGCAACTCTTTAGTTGTTGTTAATCTAAGGCCCTATTTGGTTAAAAACTGCCTAGTCCCTACCTGCTTGGTTCCAGGGACTAAACATGGACTAGAGGTTATTAAATGACATGCTGAAAGACCATGTTACCCCTAGTAATGAACTAATAGAGACAAGGTGTGATGCGTGGCAGGGGCAACTGTTGGAAAAGGTCCCAAAAAGACTCTCCCTCGGGGTTTTCTTTCTTTAGTCCCAAATGCCCACTTTTAGTCCCTAAAAGTCCCTCCTGTTTGGTTTAGATGGGACTGACACGGAGTTTTTTTAGTCCCTCCACCAAAATGTCCCTGTAAACAAGCACCCTCTAATAATGCCGCTGGAAAATTGATGCAATGCCACAATTAAAAGCAAATTACATGTTTAACGAATTTTATTGTTAATATAATCTCTCTGTTAATATTAATCAATGCCACTATTTGAGAAATGATACTGTCTTGCTTTCTTTCCCATTTAGATAAGGTAGATGCTTCTTTTTGTTGGCTTCTGTGTCATCCACCGTTATTGACCACTAGTTGTTTCCTTTGCACCTCTGTGTAAACAGGGTTATCTACTTCACCTCGTTGCCATTGTGACCTTTTGTTGCACTGCACAAAACACTTTTGTTTTAAGAGTGTTTTGTGCAGTTCAACCAAAATGTCACACCGACAATGTTGCTTGATTGCTTGATCTTGGTGGAACTTCACAAGAGGAGATCTTACTTCCTATCCGTGTTGGCAAATTTGGTTCAGATCTTCTTCTTGTGAGTTGTTTGAATTTCGCGTCATGAGAGCTCAGTACTAGCCTTCTTTCACATGATTCTGTAGTGTGCTTTCATATGTTGTGCTACTTGTACGGTAATGTTGCTTGATTTTAGTGAACTGCACAAATGGAGACAAGACTTCCAATCTGTATGTGCGCCGCAATATCCCATTGAGGTAAGATAAGGATATTTCACAACTGTTGGCCTGTATTTTGCCACTTTCATCAGAAAATTAATGTCATTGTTTAGTGCTATACTTGTGCAACCTAATTGACATGCCAAATCTTACAGTGAAGGCGAAGCTTGTCTGTTATTGAACCAAGTGGTGAAGGGGAAGAACAAGCAGAAGAAAAACAAAAATCAACTCCTGATGCTGTAATGAAGCACTGGAACTGTGATGACACAAGTAATGATATAGTTTTACATCTTAATTTATTGCTATGGCTGGAACGAGCAATTGTTTTGCCACTGATTTGATGCCAATCTTAATGTAATAAGTAATTATCTCTACTTGTGCAAACAGGGATCTTCTTTGAAGATACCATATATTTTAGTGGAACTGCACAAGAAGATGTTGGAAACATTAATCTAGTCGAGGAGTATATAGTAAGCATGGCCACCACAGTAGATAGCAACAAATGGTTCCGGAGAAGTGCTTCATCCGTATGCTCTACACAATAAGCCTCCTGACAAAGGTTGGTACTCGCCCACTGATTTCATCCATATGATTGAGCTTTGTCATCTCTATTGGTGTTGTGCTACTGTTTAGATACTGTCATCAAAAAGTGGTATTGTCCTTGAGAAGTTCTTCATCTGTGCTGTTTTAAATATTTCCTTTCCTTTTTTTGAGCAAACAGGGATGCTAGCATTTAGTTATCCTCTAGTCTTTGCACAACAGGATCATCCTCATCTGAATAAGAATATGGAGTACGTGAAGTGACTAGTTCCGATTATGCCAGGATGAAGAAGCCCTGTCTATCTTCTCATCAAAAGGAGCAGTTGAAGGATGGTTACATTACCCTCCACAAGACCAAACTAACTTCAGCTCAGAAGGACTGACAAATCTCCATTTTCTTGCTGTGATGCGCAAGTACAATGTTGTTGTAGGATTCCTTCCGGTGAGTTCCATTTTTCTAAAAGTGTGCTCTACATGGACCATGTAGGTGCCTGTTTAAACTGTCAATTCATAGTGTGGTTTGCTTTATACTAATCACTTTTTTTGTATTTGTGCAAACAGGGGTACTCAGCTTGATTTAATTGGGAACTGCACAAAATGTTCAAGAATGCATCGAATCATTCATTTCCACCACAAGAAAGGAGGTGCTGATAAGTTCAAGGTGTTGCAACATATAAGGGCGAAATCATACAAGCTACGCGCGAATTTGGTTGATTTTGGTGGAACTGCACAAAAAAACAGCTGGTTTATTTAGCACGAGGTGCCATGTCAATGTCCGGACTGATGGCAAAACCTGCCCCACAATCCTAGGCATTTGATATTTTGGAATGGGAAAACCTCGTCAAATTTTGCTCATTGATTTTAGCAAGAAGACTTGCGTTTGATATTTTCGAATGGGACGCCCTTTGCTATCAGCAGCGTCGATCCATTTTTTCTTTATTCTTTAGTTGTGAAGTAAATCTTGGCTCTGACATGTGAATCGCTGAGATGCATAATCATCGATAGTTTTGAATGTTCTCCATGAATTGCCAGGCCTGTGTGTTTGATTGCAATGTACAGGAACGCTAAAAAGCTGCTCAAACTCTTTGTACTCCTTCTGTTCCTTTTTACTTTGCACATTGTGAAAGTGCATACTTTTTTCTATAAGATTGGTCAAAGTAGAGATACTTTGACTACAGACAAAACTTGTATGCAGACTAGAAAGGAACGGAGGGAGTACATGTGAAACTGCTGCAAACGAGGTGATCACCCTGGGAATAATGCTAGTACGTATTGTGTTGCATCTTCATCCAATGCCAGTGATACAAGAATTCGAACTAATCAAAATAAATTCATTCATACACGGTCGGATTTCATATAAACATGCCGGATTTCATTACATTTCATACATTCTTCAACTAAAAAGGGGTGCGATGGAGGTATAATTAATTAACCGAAGCTACCCACCTATGTCCGGCTGAGCCGAATAGAAGCTTTAGTGACTTAACTGCAGGTGCAGTTGTGTAACTGACATGTGGCCCAGATGCCTGTTGGGCCCATGTGTCAGTCAGCCAACTGCACCACCAGTTAAGTAGAAGCAGCATCCTTCCCCAACATAGCTCTCCGACTCCACGTCGCCGCCAAGATGCTAACCGGCCGTCAGTGGTCAACCCGCCTAGCTTGTCATAGCGATTAGGGCATCTAGGAGCCCAATGATCAGGATCCCCACATGACAAACACCTTTCTTCTTGTCATTCTTCTTCTTGAAGTTCGTGTGTTGCACAGCCTTGTTCTTCCCATCAAACTTGCCCTTGTTCTTGAACTTGTGGGGCTGGAAGTTCTTCTTCTGTACCAGATTGTCACTAGATCCTCCCTTAATTCCTCAAGCACGTGTGTCCTTTGCTCTCGCCTTTTCTTCCACATCAAGAGTGCCAATGAGATCCACGAAGGAGGAAGCTTAGTGATGATACCTCTGGCAACAAACTTGTCTGGTAGCATACAACTGAAGTGCTCAAGTTCTCTAGGAAATGACTGTATCTCATGAGCTTGCTCAACCATGGAGCGCTCTTCAATTATCCTATAATCATAGAATTGCTCCATGATGTACAGCTCAGTGCCAGCAATCAGAGGGTAGCAGCAGTGGCTTTACTTGGACCCAAGCGGCGGGGACCTACCGTGTTCTACTCTACCTCGTTTTCTGTGTGGCGCGGCCTCGTTGGCAGCGGGGCAGGGCCTCGGCGGAGCCGGCGATGTCCTCTGTCATGTTGCCGGCGAGCGGCGCCTCGGCGGAGCGGGGGAAATCCCCCCCCTCGTTGCCGGCAGGGTGGGGCCTCGGCGGAGCCGGCGGTGTCCTCTGCCTCATTGTTGGAGCCACGGCGCCTCGGCGGAGCAGGGCCTCGTCGACGCCAGCGGAGCGGGGACTCGTTGGAGCCGGCATTGTCCTCTGCCTCGTCCTTGGTCTCGCCAAACAGCGCCTCGCCCGCTTCATCGCCCTCTTTTTAGGCGGCCGCAGCCTCTGCCACCCGCATGCGGTACCGCCAGCGCTCGAGGCTGCCCTCATGGGCGGAGCGGTACGAGTCGAGCAGCGCCTCCTGCTCTGCCCGCTCCGGGGCGATCTGCTCCTCCGCCTACAGGTGCTCCTGGAGGAGATGGTGGTTGTAGGCGGCATCGGCCTGCGCCTCCCAGAACTGCTCCTCACGCTTCTGCCTCACCGTGTCCATATATTGGGCACGGGCCTCGCCGATGGTCATGGTGCACTTCACCGGCGAGGATGGCGCGGAGGAGGGGGTTGGCACCGGATCACCGACTACCATGTTCTCCATTGGTACGTCGTCATCCTCCAGCTGCCTGCCGGCCAGCCAGTCGGCAGTAATGGCTACCATCTCCTTGTGGTCTGTCGTCCGCCCGTACCGAAGAGCGCTGGAGCGCGAGGAAGCCATGGTGGGCAGTAGTGGTGTGGAAAGGAGAATAGGAACGGATGCGGATGATTGCGGCTCTGGCCGGCGCAGTAGTTTATATAGCAATGGTGGGTGGCGGAGGGACGGGCGTGTGGTGCCGGATTAGCCACCTCGGCAACTGTGTATCATTAATGTGGGCGGCAAAAGGAAGGACGGACGGCACTTGTCTTTTGAAGGCGGAGCAATCGCATGCATCGGGAAGCGGGCGGGCAGCACAGACCGTTTCGGGCGAAAAGCACGCGCGGGCGAGGGAGGTGGTCTGGGTAGGCCTGGGCAGTCAGACTCGTGCTTGGCAGCGGGTCGGTCCAGCAGCCGGACATGCTGGCTCGCCAGCTACCTCGCCGAGCTGAGCGACGACAATCAGACGATGGACGTAGCTTCCGACCAGGAGCCGGCGCCACTGTCCAAGCCGGTTCATGCCGTGTTCACCATAGAGCAGGTGCGGCCGCAATTCGATGCCCTAATGGCAGAAGAGCTGCCAGCGCAGGAGGACCTGTGCTGCAACCTCCATCTCCTCAACGAGCACCGGTGAACAAGCGAACGACAATGCCGTCGCGGACATGTGTCCCTATGATCCTAGCTTCCCGAATGAGCAGCGGGCGCTGTATCAGACCATCCGTAGGGCCCGCGAGGCCCTCCCCGTCGTCCTTCAATTTGTTGCGCTCACCGTGGCGCCGTCGTCCCGCGTTGTCAACATGGTCAATGGACATGAGGATGAGGAGATGACTTTACTTGGTCAGGATGGCAGTGGGGACCCACCAAGGCCATAGCCGCATGTACGCAAGTGCCTCCTTATTACTATATAAAACTATAATTTTTTTGCTTCCTCCTGGTTTCCTGACAACACGGTCCCACACCATTGTCAACCTATGTAGTCAATAAACGAGAGAATTGCACAAGAAGCGGCCGACAGCTGGGACCAAGTAGCTCGAGCAGTATTTGTGTTTTTGAGGTGTGAGCACTGCAGAGTTTTTCTTGAGTGGCGTTTAGCCCAGATATTAATTTTTCTCCTCTGAACAACAACGAAAAAATCGCTGCAGCTACTAACTGGGCAGGTTGTGGCCCGTCTAGCCCAGGCCAGATATCCATCAAAATGTGGGAAATTTTATTGAATTCTGTTTTGAACGGTTGGTTGAAATGGGTTGTACTTTTAACAAACTGTAAATAGGTTGTAGTAAATTCCATTAGAATTCAAAAATTGGCTGCACATTCTTACAAATCTCAAATGGGCTCTAAGTTCTCTGCCACACACTTGTGGCCTTACTAAGTTGACGCGTCCCTAAAAAAGAGTTGACGCGTATGCAAGGCTTTGTCGAACTTATAGTCAACACACGGTTCTAGCAGCAGTGGCCGTTGGATGTCCATCCAACTGATGCCGTGCTTCTTCTTCAATCTCGGATATTCTAGCTTCACCCGCCCAAAATATGATTCCTCCCGCTGACATCTGGGGCGCACCGTTTCAGGAGCTGACCCGTGGGCCTACTAAGTTGACGGGTACCAAGGGTTTGTCAACTTAGTCAATATAAACGATCGTAGCTGTAGTGACCGTACGATGTCCATCCAACGGCGTCCTTCTTCTTCAACCTCTCGTCTTCTTGCTCCAGCCGCCCAAAGAAGCGCCGGTCGTGCCGCCTGCTCCTGCCTCACGTTGGCGGCTGTGCTGCCGCGCAGGCCTCACCGCTCCCTACTACTCTCACCGCTGGCCAGGGCATCCCTCCACTCACCCAAACCCCCTGTTATTATGCGACGACGGCAGCCTCACACCACAGTCAAACCAGTGAACCCTCGTACTCCTCTCCACATGGGCATCCACTGCCGCGTCGTCCCCTTCCTAGGCCTCGCCGTCGTCCATCGCCCTGGTGCTCTCGGCGCGGCATGGTCAACATGGTCAAGGACGAAAGATTACTGTACGTGGAGAGGCTGACAGCTGGGTCCACGACAGCCGCAAGGAAGTGCCTCCTTATTACACGGAAAATAATTATTCCTCCACCTGACAGCAGGGACCCACCGGACGGGCCACCGTATTTGGCGAAAAAACATTTCCCCCTGACTGCTGGGACCCATCAGACGGGCCAACGTATTTCACAAAAAAATCGTTCCCCCCGCTGTCAGCTCGGACCCACCGGAGGTGCCTCCTTATTACGCACAAAAAAATGAAAACTCCCCCTGCTAGTTGGGACCCACCTTGGTGGGAGGCTGACTTGTGGGCCTACTAAGTTGACGGGGATGGAGTGCGTTGTCAACTTAGTCAATATGAACGATTCTAGCTCCAGTGACTGTACGATGTCCATCGAACGGCCGTAGTGCTTCTTCAACCTATGGTCTTCTTGCTCCAGCCGCCTAAAGCCGCGCCGGTCGTGCCGCATGCTCCTGCCTTCCGTGGTCGGCTGTGCTGCCGCAGAGGCCTCACCGCCCCCTACTATTCCCACCGTTGGCCAGGCCCTGCGGTGATGGCAGCCTCACACCGCAGCCAAACCAGTGAACCCTCGTACTCCTCTCCGCGCAGGCTTCCACTACCGCGTCTTCCCCAGCTCCGCGTCATACCCTTCCTAGGCCTCACCGTCGTCCACCGCCCTGGTGCTCTCGGCGCGGCGTGGTCAATGTGGTCAAGGAACGACTTCCATCGGAAGAGTACTGTACGTGGAGAGGCCGACAGCTGGATCCATGGCGGCCGCAAGGAAATGCCTCCTTATTATGCGCAAAATAATTATTCCTCCACCTGACAGCAGGGACCCACCGGACGGGCAACTGTATTTCGCGAAAAAAATGTTTCCCCCTGACTGCTGGGACCTACCAGCTACATCTTCGCACGCAAGGAAGTGCGTCCGAAAAAAACGATTCGCCCCCCTGACTAGCGGGACCCACCAGCTACTTCTTTGCAGGAAAGGAAGTGCTTGACAGTCGGGACCCACATGGGCGAAGCGTACGTAGCGTTGTCATTCTGGTCGCGAACGTGTATGTACATACTGCTCGATGTAGAGGTGCGCACGTGTAGTAGTAGAGGCACGCATGTAGCATGTACACGTACGTACAACAGCCAGTGTTCAAGATAGAAAATACGGCCACGTACGTACATACGGGCAGGGTCTCAAATGCCTACTCGTGCATACGTACGGCAAGGGCTCGTGTACATGGCTGGGTCGGAATGGAGAAACTGCATCATCGTCGTGTTCATGGGGAGCCAACCGGCTGGGTCGGAATGGAATGCATCATCGTGTTCATCGGGAGGGCTTTGACGGAACAGCCGATGGAAACGAGGCCTACCGTCCCGCAGAACGGAGGAAACGGCCTTGTGTTCGACTGGCCACAGTCGAAATGGGATCCTGTTCATCGGGAGGGGTCTGGCGTACCTCAAAACGGAGGAAACCGACCTCCTACGGTCGAAACGGGCGTCCTGTTGATCGGGAGAGGTATGGCGTACCGCAAAACGGGACTCCACGAGATACTGTTCATCTCCACCGTCGACCCCTCCAGCCTCCATGGGCTACTGTTCATCCACCGTCGACCTCCTCCAGCCTCCACCTGCGACTGTTCATCCATGGGCTCCTATTCATCCAGCCTCCACCGCCGCTTACTCCACCGCCATCGCTCAACCAGCCCTCTCCACGGGCTCCTGTTCAACCACCCTCCACGGGTTACCGCTCATCCAGCCCTCCATTGTCTCATCGCTCATCCTGCCCTCCACGGGTGGTCCTGTTCATCCAGCCATCCACAGGGTCCTGTTCATCCAGCCCCAACCGGCTCGATCGATCAGGGTACTGTTCATCCAGAGGCAACACCACGGGGGTCCTGTTCATCCACCCCCACCGAGAACTGTTCATCCAACCCCCCCCCCCCCCAGCAATGCTCACTGTTCATCCAGAGGCAGCATCGATCGACTTCAGTTAGCAAGAGTAGCGAAGGAATCGCTCACTCGGGTTCAGTTGGAGCCCAACGCTTCTCTCGAATTCAGTTAGAGCCCAACGTCTCGTACCCACGCGTGAGCGTGTACAAGAGAAAGTGCATCGCTCGGCCCCGACCACCCACCCTAACCGGGAACACCCCGATATGTTCCTCGCCCTCGCTTCTACCACGGGTTTTTCCATCATGGACGACCCAAAGAACGTCATGGAGCTGCGTCTCCGGCCCGCCCAGGATGAAAAGCCAATTTTCTAGCATGATTTTTTGTCATAGAAGTAGGACGCCACCACATCTATGATGATACGGGTTTTGTCACAATTATCGTCATAGAAGTGTCATAAGTATGACAGAAATTTATTTCGTTCGGCCCAAAATGCCACGGATGTGTCCTTTTTTTGTAGTGCTAGTAACTGTTGTTATATGAGAACTCTGCGTAAGGCAAATTATCATCCCAACTAGATCCATAATCTAGCGCACAAGCTGTCAGCATGTCCTCCAGAATCTGATTGACTCTCTCGGTCTGTCCATCTTTCTGCGGATGAAAAGCTGTACTGAACTCTAGCCTCGTACCCAAAGTCTGGTGCAGCTGATTCCAAAACTTTGAGGTAAACTGTGTTCCTCTATCTGATATGATGGTCCTCGGAACTCCATGCAGACATACAATCCTGGTCATATATATCTTGGCCAACTTCGCGCTCGTATAAGTGGTTTTCACGGGGATAAAGTGAGCCACTTTGGTCAGGAGATCTACTACTACCCAGATGGAGTCATATCCAGATTGGGTCCTGGGTAATCCGGTGATAAAATCCATGCCAAGTTTATCCCACTTCCATTCGGGTATCGGCATAGGCTGTAGTAACCCTGCTGGCTTCTGGTGTTCTGCCTCAACTCTCTGACATAGATCACATACCGCTACATACTCGGCGATATCCTTCTTCATACCTGTCCACCAGAAATGTTCCTTCAAATCCAAATACATCTTGGTGTTTCCGGGGTGAATCGAGTATGGCGAGTTATGAGCTTCCTCAAGTATTAACTTCCTGATCTTTGGGTCATTAGGCACATAAATATGGTCCTCAAACCATAAAGTTTCATGTTCGTCCTCACGAAAATCCTTGGCTTTTCCTTTACTCATCTTCTCCTTTATCTCAGCAATCTCCTTATCAATCTTCTGGGCTTCTTGAATCTTTCCCAATAACGTGGAATGAACTTCCAAAGCTGCAACAAAACCTCTTGGAACTATCTCCAAACGAAGTTCCTTGAGGTTGTCGCCAACTCCTGCGGTAATCCTCCGGTTACGAGATTATTTACATAACTCTTGCGGCTTAAAGCGTCTGCAACAACATTGGCCTTTCCTGGATGATAGTGTAACTTCATATCATAATCCTTTATGAGCTCCAACCATCTCCTTTTCCTGAGGTTCAACTCCTTGTGCGTGAAAATATACTTCAAGCTCTTATGATCCGTGTAAACATCACAACGATTTCCAATAAGAAAATGTCTCCAGGTCTTGAGCGCATGCACTACGGCTGCTAACTCCAGATCATGCGTGGCATAATTCAACTCATGAGGTCGAAGCTGACGTGAGGCATATGAAACAATTCTTCCGTCTTGCATAAGTACACCTCCAAGTCCCAGGCAAGAAGCGTCGCACTAAACTTGGAAATCCTTGCGTATATCCGGAAGAATTAGCACTGGGGCTATAACTAAACGTTTCTTCAACTGCTGAAAACTGGCCTCACATTCCTCGGTCAATTTGAACTTGGTGTCCTTCTTCAATAACTCTGTCATGGGCTTCGCAATCTTAGAAAAATTCTCAATGGATCTCCTATAATATCCCGCAAGTCCAAGGAAACTGCGTATCTCTCCAACTGAGGTGGGTGCCAACCACTAAGTGACAGACTGAACCTTGGTAGGGTCTACTGCTATACCTTCTCCTGATATAACATATCCGAGAAATCCAACTTCCTTCAACCAAAACTCACATTTGCTGAACTTGGTGTATAGCTGATGTTCCCTGAGCTTCTCGAGAACTAAGCACAAATGTTCCTTGTGTTCTTCTTCATTCTTCGAGTACACCAATATGTCATCAATGAACACCACAACAAACTTATCCAAGAACTCCGTAAACACCTTATTCGTCATACTCATAAAATAGGAAGGGGTGTTAGTCAATCCAAAATACATGACTGTGTACTCATATAGCCCATACCTTGTGGTAAAAGTTGTCTTAGGTATATCCTGTTCTCGGATCTTCAACTGGTGATATCCTGATTGAAGATCGATCTTGGAGAATACTTTGGCTCCCTGTAGTTGGTCAAACAAATCATTGATCATCGGTAGTGGGTACTTGTTCTTGATCGTCACTTCATTCAATGCAGATAATCAACAACCATTCTCAAACATCCGTCCTTCTTCTCAACTAAGAGCACCGGGGCTCCCCATGGTGATGAACTTGGTCGAATATAACCTTTCTCCAATAACTCCTTAATCTGCTTCTTAATTTCCTCCAGATCATTTGCGGGCATTTGGTACAGTCTCTTCGATATTGGTATGGTGCCTGGCAACAACTCTATCAAAAATTCTATATCTCGATCTGGTGGCATGCTTGGTAGTTCCTTCGGGAATACGTCGGGATAATCCTTCACAACTGGCACTTCCTCCTGAACAACTCCCGAAAGTGAATTCACTTGAGTCCTCCTTGGCGCATGCCTAGATACATACTTGATCCTCTTTCCCTCAGGGGTGGTGAGTAGTATCGACTTACTAGCATAGTCGATGTTTCCTCCATACTTCGATAACCATTCCATACCTAGTATTATATCCAATCCTTGTGACTCCAAAATTATTAGGTCTGAGGGAAAAACATGGCTACCAATGGTTAATGGTAACCGATCACACCATCGGCTGGCCATATACTCCGCTCCTGGCGAGCTTACTAGCATGGGTGACCTAAGGGCTAAGGTTGGAAATTTAAAGTTGTCCACAAATCCCCTTGATATGTATGAATTCGCTGCACCAGTGTCAAAAAGAACGAGGGCGGTAAATGACTTAATCAAAAACTTACCAATCACCGCGTCAGGCTGCTCTTCAACTTCCACCACGCTGATGTGGTTCACCTGACCTCTGGTGAAGGGATTTGGCTTCTTTCCAGAGCTTCCATTTCCATTGCCATTCTTTATCTCAGGGCATTCATTGGCGTAATGTCCAGTCTTCCCACACTTGAAACAGGTAAAGTGACTCAGATCCTTCTCGGCGGGTGTTGCTGGGTTGGAATGGCTCTGACTGCTACTTCCTCCATTCCCATTTCCATTCTTAGGGCCACTGTGGTTATGTGAACTCCCTCCATTGTTTGTGTTGCCTCCATGGTTATGCTGGGTATGTCCTCTCGTGTTCGGGGTAAAACGAGGCTTCTGCTGGGCTCCAGAGTTGTACTTCCCCTGTCCATACTTCCGTTTGTGGTTCTCAATCTGCTGTTGTTTGCCTTCAATCATGAGGGCCCTATCTACAAACTCCTGGTAGTTGGCGAATGTTGCCACCATCAACTGCATGCTCAGCTCATCATTCGACCCCTCCATAAACTTCTCCTGCTATGCGGCATCTGTGGCCACATCATCTGGGGCATAGTGAGCTAACTTGCTGAACTCATCCACGTACTGTGCCACAGTACGGTTCCCCTAGTGCAAGCTGCGAAACTCACACTTCTTCATACTCATGGCTCCAATTGAGACATGTGAAGTGCGAAATGCTTGCTGAAATTGATCCCTAGTGACATTGGCCACGGGGAAAGTGACTGTGTAATTCTCCCACCATGAGGCTACGGGTTCATCCAGTTGATGTGCGGCGAAACGCACCTTCTCAGCATCTGTGCAACCTGCGGTGGTCAGCTCCCTTCCAATCTTGCGGAGCCAGTCATCTGCAACAATCGGCTCGGTGCTACTAGAGAACACTGGCGGATTCAACCTCAGAAAACGAGCTAAGTTGTCCACTGGAGGTGGTGGTGGTTGTTGTTGTTGTTCTTGTTGTTGTTGTTGTCGTTGTCGTTGTTGTTGTTGTTGTTGTTGTTGTTGTTGTTGTTGTTGTTGTTGTTGTTGTTGTTGTTGTTGTTGTTGTTGTTGTTGTTGTTGTTGTTGTTGTTGTTGTTGTTGTTGTTGTTGTTGTTGTTGTTGTTGTTGTAGTTGTTGTTGTTGTTGTTGTTGTTGTTGTTGTTGTTGTTGTTGTTGTTGTTGTTGTTGTTGTTGTTGTTGTTGTTGTTGTTGTTGTTGTTGTTGTTGTTGTTGTTGTTGTTGTTGTTGTTGTTGTTGTTGTTGTTGTTGTTGTTGTGGTTGTTGTTGTTGTTGTTGTTGTTGTTGTTGTTGTTGTTGTTGTTGTTGTTGTTGTTGTTGTTGTTGTTGTTGTTGTTGTTGTTGTTGTTGTTGTTGTTGTTGTTGTTGTTGTTGTTGTTGTGGTTGTTGTTGTTGTTGTTGTTGTTGTTGTTGTTGTTGTTGTTGTTGTTGTTGTTGTTGTTGTTGTTGTTGCATTGGTTCTGGACTAGAAACTGCATCAAGGCATTCTGCTGTTGGATCAACTAGGTGAGCTCCGGTGGGAAAGCAAATGCGGGCTCACGTCTCGGAGGCATCTGATAGGTTTAGAGGGGTGAGAACAGAATAGAGTGAGGTGTAAAGATAAAATCACTACCCATATGCACATGAGACAAACACATTCATTTCACACCACTCAATTCAAACAAGATCATACAATCGATCTAAGCTACTGTTACAAAATGCTCGGACTATTACTGTATACATGGGAGAATACTACTGATAATATGGTGGTCGACTAGAAATTTTGATCGATGGAGGACTCCATGATATCTGCTCCAGCTTTGTCTTCATAATCATCATAGTTGTCGTGGTTGGAGTCAGTGTCATCTAGTATGATGTAGTCTTCAGAACGGATATCCTCTCCAGGTGCGGGATCACCCATGAATATTCCTAGCTTCTTCTTGAGGTCTTCATTCTTCTCAAGTAGTACTGCAATTTCTTCTTTATATCCGCGTGTAGAATTGAGTTCCTCTTCTAGATCCATGTTCCGGGTCATCACCTTCTTCATGTCTATCATATTGGTGCACATTTTGTTCTCCTGGCGACGAATGTGTTGATTTAATTCCTGTATGTAGGCTGCAATGGATTTGTCCTTCCTGGTGCAGATCATCACCCATTGCTCATCTCGGCGTCCACATATCTGGTAGATGGTGTCCTTCAGATCCTTGTTGTATACCTCGCCGATGCGTCCAATGTCGATGTGGGCGGCCATGCTCTTTCCAAGCCTCTAGGTTGGTGCATCAAAGGAAAACTCGATGGGCTCGGTAACTGGTGTGAACATCCTTCCTGCAACATGAACTCGAATCATCCAGCTCTCCTCCTCTGGTAAAGTGGCGGTGTAGGTTCCGGTGAAGCTTGGTATGCCGATGCTTAGGTACCTAGTGACTTCCTTCAAGTGTCGTCCGAAAGGGGTTCCATCATCCGGTTGAGTGAACTTGTTCCTTGGGTCCGGTATCTATAGAGTAGAAATGGAGACGAGACAGAAATGAGTAGAGAACAGTATCATGTGGCTTGTCCTAGTGGTCGCGTCCTACAGTCAGCGTGTGCTCTGATACCATCTTGTAGCGACCCGGCCTCAGATGGTCAAGTCCCTGTGCTTAAGTGTCATCCCTGGATCGGTATTACTGACACACACAGTACTCGAGAATTTATTGCAAAGTTAAATCACACACTTATTACATCGAGTGTCTCAAAAAGAGTACTTATTACAATAATATGGCTGAAGACCATCTAATTAAGATAACTGCGGAAGCTTCGAAGATAAATGAGTCCATCCAACTCCACGGCAATACTGAGTGCACGACAACGACCTAGCGCACCTTACTCTTTGTCTGAAAATTATGCAAGATGATACGTTGCAGCCGTGTAGGTCAGCACATGGAATATGCTGGCAAGATAACACTATAGATCAATGAACAGAAAAACAACTAATACTATATGCATATATGGCTGGTGGAGGCTCTATAGTTATCATTTGCATAAAGCTAGTTTTTCCCTACAACAAAGGAATATATTTTATTTAACTACATAGTTTGTTGAAATAATTGAGAAGGTAACCCCAACTCAATACCAAAATTTAAAGTTAATAACCTGACAAATTAATTAAGTAGAGTGATGTGATCAACGTAATAATTCAGGCACCAGATACACAAGGTCTCCATAACCGGGGACACGGCTAACCATGATTAGTTTGTACACTCTGCAGAGGTTTGTGCACTTTTCCCCACAAGACTCGATCTCCTCCGCTGAATTTCTTGCACTACATGATGTTTGAGAAACGGATGACCGAGACACAGTCTTTCAGAAGCATTAACTCTTTACTATGGGTGGACAGTACCACCTACATCCCCTACATCTGCTAGCCTACCACTGAAAGAGGTCACAGAACATACTCAACTATGCCAGAGCCCATAATGGCTTGTGGCTGCACACAGAAGTTTCCAGCATGAATAACATTATGATCCCTTTGAGCCTGGGTGGCAAACCATAGGATGATCACATGGGTTCCCCGGGGTCTCCGTGGACAACACTGGTATATCCCCAGGTGCCCACAACCAATCCACCCAGATGTGTATTAACACTACTAGGGAAAAGCCTATACACAGAAAGTTACTAGTAGCGAGGGTCAAAAACCCTCGCTACTGCTACTTACTAGTACCGCAGGTTTTTAAACATCGCTACTACTAAGTTGATAGCGATGCGCGGGTTTTAACCCACGATACTACTAAGAGGTCTCTACCGTGCCACCCGGGACATGCCATAGTAGTAGCGCGGGTTTTAAAACCTCGCTACTACTAAGTTTGATAGCGATGGCGTTGGTTTTAGCCCTCGCTAATACTAAGTGGTGACATAGTAGTAGCGATGGGGTAAAAAACCGCGCTACTACTAAAGGTCCCATTTTCAAACTCTACCCCCCCCCCCTTGTTGATCGCCTTTTCAGTATTAAAAAAAATAAAAGAAAATGATGAAAATGTCAAAAAAATAAAAGAAAATAAGTTTCCCATGTGATATGTGGTCTAGTTGTTGGGAAAATTTGCAAATATGAATTTCGACTTTATTTGCAAAATCTCTCGAGAATTTGTAAAAATGGGCATAACTTTTGCATACTAACTCGGATGAAAATGTTTTTTATATGAAAAATCATCTACTCGGAAAGTTACATCCAAATTTAACTGAGGGAACCCCGTTAAACATTTTCAAAATCCTCAAAAACCAAACAGAAAAAAGTTACGCGGCTTTTAAGATCTAGAGTGGAAAAATCGAAAAAATTTCAAACTGTGGTCAAACAATGGTCAAACTAATTATTCTAGAATATTAGTGTTACTAAATAATTATTTTAGTTTTTTTGAATTTTGGTCAAATCTGGTCAAAGTGTGGTCAAACTGTGGTCAAACTAATTATTCAAGAAATATTAGTGTTACTAAATTTTTAGAACAATAGTTTCAAACTCAAATAGTGAAATGTGTGACTTCATGCTCAAGCTAAATTCCTGAGGTTAATAGGATTGACATCTTACTATTGTCAAGAAAACAACAAGTGTAGACTTGGAAACGAGGGAGAATAGAACCCGGAAGTTAAGCATGCTCAGGCTGCAGTAGTGAGAGGATGGGTGACCGTCCGGGAAGTTAGATGATTTGGAATGATGAGGGGTGATTAGAGATTAAATTGAGCAGCGATGAGGGGTGATTAGAGATTTGAGGTTAAAATAATTCAGAAATTTGAAAATTAGGGAAAAATCGAAATATTTTTTCAAAAATGCAAAAAAAAAACTCATGGCAGTAGTAGTAGCGCGGGTTTTTACCCACGCTACTACTAAGGGCGTAGTAGTAGCGCGGGTGGCACCCGCGCTACTGTTATAAGTTAGCTGTAGCGCCTTATTAGTAGCGCCGGACCCGCGCTGCTAATAGGCCCAAAACCCGCGCTGCTGCTAGGCTTTTCCCTAGTAGTGTAAAGTAGCCACCTTAAGTTCCCTTAGTTAATAATAACTCTCACATCTTTCATGAATCCTCTCAAACCAAACCACGTTTACTAGCATAGCAAAGTAGTACAAGCACAACGTAGTAACACCCAAGGTTTGAATATAAGATAATAGGTTCCTACCTCATCAACTACTTCCCAATACCCACATGTTATCAAATCCTACTCATGCAATGTTGGAGGGTTGAAACTAATGCATAAAAACTAGGGAATAAAGGGATATTATCAAAGTGTTACTTGCCTTGCTGACGATCGGAAAACCCTAGAGATTCGTAGTAGCAAGCCTCGCACTCCGGAAACTCTATCATGAACAAACAATAGCATACATAAGCACTAAAGCATAAGATGCAAAGGCAAAACCCAAAAGAAAAGATCTAAACTGGAAGTTCAAGTGAAGAGCTTCCATTTGCAAAAAGAATCAATTATCGGAGTTACGAAACTCAAACTACGATAAAAAATTCGAAATCAAATCTGCTTGAAATCAAATTTTAAATTTCCAAAATCATGTCCAAGTTGATTATATGGACTGAGGGGAACAAGACGAAGATTTTGGCGTTGGTTTCACTGCATTTGGACAAACGAGCAAAAACTAGCGAAGGTTTGAAAATCAAGGAGTAATCTGCGATAAAAGTAATTACGGATAGGTCCCTGGGCAAAAATAAAAATAAAAAGAAAATTCTATCGGACGAACGTCCGCTAACAAAGACTAATGAATGAATTCGTTCGCTAACAGAGAAGATCGGGTGAACGTTCGCAAATTAACACCCTAAAAATAAAACCAATCTATAAAAAATATACCGAACTTAATAAAAAAGAGGCGGGTTTTCTTTGTTTTTTTACCGATTCGGTTTGGGAAAACTGGAGGCGGCGGCTGTGGCTGGTGCTACTGCGGTGGGAGGCGGCGGCAGGCCGAGGAGAGAGAGAAGGTGCGGCTTATAAAGGAGGACGGGCGGGTCACCATGCGAGGCGACGGAGGCGGGGCGGCGTCGGACTCCTCGCCGGAGTCCGACTCGGTCAAGGGCGGCACTGCGCGCGGGAAGGCGGCGGCGGCTAGGCCTTCAGCCCGGTCGATCCGAAAGATCTATTTTTTTAATAATTTTGCCGAAACAAAAAATTTCAAAATAAAATAAATAAAAATCCTAAAATCCCAAAAACAATTTTCACGGTCCTCTACTAATATTTAGGACAACATGAACATTTTTGTGGGCAAAAATGCAAATTTTCCCTAATTTACTCGAATAAAAACTCAAATAAAATATATTTTTATTTAAAATTAAATTTCTATTATTTCCTCTGTTTTTGAAGAAGTCATATTATATTCTATCCTTATTTATTTTTGAAATGATTGGAAGAAAACAATTTCTAATAAAAATAACTTAGATCCAATTTACCAAGTTTGAAAAATTCAAAAATGGATTTTATTAAAAGCTCCAACTCTCTCAAATGGTCCTTGAGTTGTGTAGGGGATATTACTACTGGGCGTAAACCGGCCAGGAGAGGCCGGGTTATCCCCATAATGAGTTATTATACTTGAAGCCCATGAAGACGAAAATGATGACATTGATATGTAAGCTTGTGGTATAAGGCAGAAGTAGTAGAGACCGGGCCGGACACGTTTATGAGTCGGCCCTCGGGATCCTGTAAACCGGACGGGCGTCAACCCATGTATATAAGGGGACGACCCGGCGGCGGTTTAGGAGAACAGACAACAACTCGAGACTCAGCCAAAGCGTATTCGCTCCCTGGTCATCGAAACCCTAGCAATCCCACAACAACTGGATCGTAGGCGTTACCTTCACCGCAAGGGGCCGAACCAGTATAAACTCTCTGCGTCCCCTGTCCGCTTTAACCCCTTTAAGATAACCCATTGCGATGGCTCCACGACTAATTCCTTGCTCTAGGACATCTGCCGTGACAAAACCACGACAGTTGGCGCCCACCATGGGGCTATCGCACGGTGGTTTCGAGTTCTTAGAGGTCAGCTTCGAAGGACTCAAGGGGTACGCTGTGGGCCGGATGACCAAGAGTAGTCGCAGCAAGCTCTACATCGACGATGCAGGCTGGGGCCCCGAGGCCGGCTCAATCGAGTACGGGTACCGGGTCCCCTACGGTGGCATCCACGTGTTCATTGGCAAGATCGGCGAACCGGGCCCTGAACCGGACATCTGCGCCGACATCGTCGAGACGGCTCAGCGTACGAGATCTGCCCGGGTTTAGCCTATCATGAAGCGTGCCTTCGTGGGAGTCATCCACGGAGTGGAATCTGAGGGTAGATCGGAATCTGGTGGTGAAACCGTCATTTATTCCGGCGATGAGTCATCGACCGGAGAAACCGACTCATTGTACCAGTTGCAAGATGGCCGGATTGGGGGCTGTTCCGATGGCGATAGTATTCCGGACCCCTTTGATCCGCCAAACCGGGTTGCGATCTTCATGGCCGGTACACAGCCAGCGCTCCACTCTTCGACCGCAGCGGCAATGAATTCCGGATCAGTAGCAGCGACAACGGCCGGGGCAGGAGGCCCCGTGCGACCACCGGCTCAGGTTTTATCTGATTTATTTGATGCTTTGGCAAATCTGATGGCGGAGGTCAATCCGGTGAATCGAGATGAGCATAATGCGGAAATCACGAAGGTGAAAGATCAGATAACCCAGGCCAAGGCCGACCTGGCAGCTGAGGATACCAGGATGGCTGTGGAACAGGTTGCGTTGGATGCACAGGCTTACCGGCTTATGCAGGATTAGAGCGCGTCAAACGATGTCATGAGGAGAAGGTACCGGTCTCACCCGCCACCGGTTTACGAGTGTAACGCCCCCGATGCGGCTATATCTCCCACGTGTCGAAGCACGACTTAGAGGCATAACCGCATTGAAAGCAATGTCGCAAGTGAGGTAATCTTCACACAACCCATGTAATACATAAGGGAAAGAGATACATAGTTGGCTTACAATGCCACTTCACACAATACATAAATAAACATCCATCATCCGTATTACACTCAAGGTCCGCTTCACGGAACCAAAATAAAAGAAGATACCCCAAATGCTACCCAGATCCCCGATCGTCCCAACTGGCTCCACTACCGATCATCGTGAAAAGACACATAGTAACGACCACGTTCCTCATCGAACTCCCACTTGAGCTCGGTTGCGCCACCGTGACCGCATCGCCGGCACTGCAATCGCTTTTGGTAGAATCTGTGAGTCACGGGGACTCAGCAATCTCACACCCGCGAGATCAAGAATATTTAAGCTTATAGGAAGGACAGAGTTGTAAGGTGGAGCTGCAGCAAGCGACTAGCATATATGGTGGCTACATTCGCAAAAGAGAGTGAGAAGAGGAGCAAAGCACGGTCGTGAAGCTAGTAGCGATCAAGAAGTGATCCTGAACTACTTACGACAAACATAACTCCAACACCGTGTTCACTTCCCGGACTCCACCGAGAAGAGACCATCACGGTTACACACGCGGTTGTTGTGTATTTTAATTTAAGGTCAACTTCGGGTTTTCTACAACCGGACATTAACAAATTCCCATCTGCCTCATAACCGCGGGCACAGCTTTCGAAAGATAATAACCTGCAGGGGTGTCCCAACTTAGCCCATAATAAGCTCCCACGGTCAACGAAGGATATTCCTTCTACCGGGAAGACCCGATCAATCTCGGAATCCCGGACTACAAGACATTTCGACAAAGAATAAAACAAGACCAGCAAAGCCGCCCGATTGTGCCGACAAATCCCGATAGGAGCTGCACATATCTCGTTCTCGTGGCACATCCGGATGAACACTACATACGGCAACCGAAGATGCCCCAAGTTGCCTCGTGGTGGCACCGCAAGTGGTTTAGTTTGGACCAACGCCGAGGAGCATTGGCGGGGGTTAAATAAAGATGACCCTGCTCGCAAAAACCCGGGGAAAAGGCTTAGGTGGCAAATGGTAAAACCAAAGTTGGGCCTTGCTGAGTCTTATTCAAAGCGAATCCGTCAAGGGCGCCCCATAAATCACCCAACCGTAAGGAACGCTAAATCAAGGAACATAACACCGGTATGACGGAAACTAGGGTGGCAAGAGTGGAACAAAACACCAGGCATATGGCCGAGCCTTCCACCCTTTACCAAGTATATAGATGCATTAATTATATCAGATATATTGTGATATCCCCAACAAGTAAACATGTTCCAACAAGGAACAACATCTCCCTGTTCCAATAAAGAACAAACTTCATCTTCACCTGCAACTAGCAACGCTATAAGAGGGGCTGAGCAAAGCGGTAACATAGCCAATCAACGGTTTGCTAGGAAAGGATGGTTAGAGGTTTGACATGGCAATATGGGTGGCATGATAAGCAAGTGATAGGCATCGTAGCATAGGCATAGCAAAAGAGCGAGCATCTAGCAAGCAAAGATAGAAGTGATTTCGAGGGTATGGTCATCTTGCCTGCAAGGTTCTCAGAGTTGTCGAAAGCTTGATCCTCGTAAGCGTTCTCAACAGGTTCCTCGTTCACGTACTCGTCTCCCGGCTCTACACAAATCAAGAACACAAGCAAAGAAACCACAATAAATCACGGTGCAATGCACAAGCAACATGATGCAATATATGTCATGATATGCGGGATGTGATATGCAATGCGTATGCGTGCTCCGGAAGGAAAATGATGAACCAGGCATCAACTTAGCAAACCAAGTATGCCGCTGGAAAGATGAGATGATTTCGGTTGAAATCGATATAAAGATCACCGAATCGGATGCACGGTTTGCAAATGACAAGCAAAACAAGAATGGCACAAATCTTCCATTAACAGCATGATACCACTTAGCAAGCAACAATAAATTAAGCTACTGCACACAAACGTACCAACAAAGTATATTGAAGTTATCTACTGAAGATGCTTGACAAAAGATGAACACTGAGCTACGGCTAAATCACACCATAACAGGTTCAAACAAGCATGGCAAAAGTGCAAAATATATCAGCTTCACACACTTAGTGAAATTACTGAACATGGCAAAATCAGCATCAGGAAGCAATGTTCAGAGCAATGAAACAGCATGCTACATGAACTTATAATAGCAAAACAAGGCATGGCATGAATCTACTCAAAGCATAAAGCAAAAGTCCCTTAATGACCATAAGCAAAAAAGGATCATAAAATATAATAACACCCATGTAAACGTAGCAAGTTTCGTTAACAGATTCAGCAACAGGGCATGACAAAAACAGATAACAAGTAGGCATGTTTAAGAGGTCTATGCACTCACTACAGAGCATCTCATGATAAACTAAGCATACATCCATCAAGAAAACATGGCATAGAAGATATACATGGCAAGAACAACATCATAGCATACACGGATCAACTACAACAACTTTGGCAAAATTGAATAACATGTAAACAATCTGCCAGGAAACATTTTATAGCAAAAGTAGAGCTCGATTGACTCCAGCTATGACACTCCATAATTGCAAACAAAGGCATGGATGGATAGAGAATAACCATATGATCAAAACATCCTTACTGAAGTATCTCAAAATATGTATGGATCTCTCGGTAGCATCAAGTTAACATGGCATAAAAATATCAGCAAAACAGGGGCTGAAATCAGCAACATCATCACACCTAGTTTGCATGCTTGTGCTAGTCACCAAATAGATCACAAAAATACATGGCATACACCCCTGGAAAGATGGCATGGCATATTACAAAACACATGTAGGTTTCAAGATCATAGGGTGCACACATCAATCATGGCAAAAATGACAAAAGTGCATGTTCTGTTAAGAAACAGAAACTAACATCACATAACCCTCTTCTAACAGAATTTCTGGCATCAAGATGAGCTCAAACGAAAATGATGCACTGAGATGAAATGATCTACTCTTCGGTGCGAACATTTTGACATATTACACGCACGAAACGAAGCCACGTATGCAAAGTTATGATGCGTCGAAATTGCCACAAATTAATCACCGAAATAAAACTTAGACGATTTTTTTGGGGGAAGAAGTCAACCCTTCGAGGATGGATCTCAGATCCGATCGAGGCGACGGCGGCGGGCGGCTCGCCGGAGCCGGGACGAGGCCGGAGGAGGGAGAGGAGGCGGGGCCGGGCGGCGCGGACGGCGGAGGCGGCCGGGGCGGGCGACGAGGCCGCCGGGCGGCGGGCGTCGGGCGCCGGTGGTTTGGCGGCCGGGCGGCGACGGCGGGCAAGCGGTCAAGGCGGGGCGCGTCCCGGAGGCGGCGCGATCGCGCCGGAGCGGGCGGAGGGTTTCGCTGGCCTCAAGGCCAGCGGCTGCGGGCGCGGGTCGCCCACGTGGCACGCGGGATTGGGCGCGAGGGCGGCGGCTGACGGCGGACACGTCCAAGCGGCGGGTGGACGTGTCCGTCGGCGGAGGAGGAAGGAGCTAGGGTTTGGACCCGGATTTGGACGGGGAGGTGTTTAAATAGGCATAGAGGAGCTAGGAGAGTCCAAATGAGGTGTAGTTTTCGCCCACGATCGTGATCGAACGACGGAGAGCATGGAAGTGACTTAGATGGGTTATTGGGCTTTTGAAAGGGTGTTGGGCTGCAACTTAAAAGAGGCCTTTACAGAGTGCGGTTAACCGTTGGAGTACCAAACGAGCTCCAAATGACCCGAAACTTGACAGGTGGTATACCGGTGGTATACCAAGGCCACTTGGCAAGGCTCGGTCCATTCCTAGAAAGTTTAGTACCCGCTCACAGAAAAACGTAAAAGGGGACGCCGGGGAACATAGGAGTGCCGGATTGCAAAACGGACAACGGGGAAAATGCTCGGAAACATGAGACGAACACTTATGCAAATGCGATGCACATGATGACATGATATGAGATGCATGACATGGAAAAAATGCAAAAAAATAAAAGAAAAAAAACCCAACCACGGAGGGAATATCATATCACAATGCCGAAAATGGCAAGAGTTGGAGATACAAATATGGAAAGTTACATCCGGGGTGTTACAACACTCCACCACTACAAGAGGATCTCGTCCCGAGATCTAGGACTGAAAGAACTCCGGATAATCGGAACGGAGGTGATCCTCGCGCTCCCAGGTGGCTTCTCGGTCGGAATGGTGTGACCACTTCACTTTCAGGAATTTGATTGACTTGTTGCGAGTCTTGCGCCGGTTTCCTCTAGAATAGCAACGGGTGCTCATGATAAGAGAGATCTTCTTGAAGGTCAATTTCTTCGAAGTTGATAGTGCGCCAGAGTCTTGAAGCACTTGCGAAGCTGTGACACGTGAAACACGTCGTGCATGTTTGGCGGTTGGAGGAAGCTCAAGTTGATAGGCGAGATCGCCTCTTTTACCAATGATCTTGAAAGGACCCACGTATCTAGGGGAAGCTTCCCTTTGATACCGGGTTGACGAAAGTGCCTTTCATTGGAGAGACGCGGAGGTAGACATGGTCTCCGATTTCAAAAGCCACATCCCGGTGCTTATCATCATAATAGCTCTTCCGCGCGATTATGCGGCTTTGAGATTCTCACGAATGACTTTGCACATTTCTTCCATACGTGATCAAGTCGCTGCCAAGAAGTTGGCGTTCACCTGCCTCGCACCAATTGAGAGGAGTACGGCACTTTCGCCATAGAGAATTTCGAATGGGGCCTTGCAGAACTCGCTTGGAAGCTGTTGTTGTAGGAGAACTTCGGCATATGGAAGACAATCTTCCCACTTCATACCGAAAGAAATGACACAAGCCCGAGCATATCTTCAAGGATTTGATTAACTCGCTCAACTTGGCCACTTGTTTGAGGATGGAAAGCTGTGCTGAAACGAATGTTGGTGCCCATGGCCTTCTGGAAAGAATCCCAAAACTTGGAGGTGAAAATGCTGCCACGGTCTGAAGAGATCAATTGTGGAATGTCGTGCAAGGAGACAATCCTGGAGGTGTAAAGCTCTGCCAACTGAGCTGCTGTGATAGATTCTTTGATAGGAAGAAAATGAGCCACTTTAGTAAGCTTGTCAATGACAACAAAGATAGCATCATTTCCACGCTTGGACTTTGGAAATCCAACACGAAGTCCATTTCAATATGCTCAAACTTCCATTCGAATAGCAAGAGGTTGGAGGAGACCAGCTGGTCTTTGGTGTTCTGCTTTCACTCTTCTCGCAGACATCACACTCATTCACGAATTGAGCAATTTCTCGCTTCATTCAAGTCCACCAATATGACTGCTTGAGGTCATGGTACATCTTCGCACTTCCGGGATGAATGGATAGAAGCGAATTGTGTGCCTCGCTCATAATGACTTTACGTAGATCACCCTTTGGAACCACAATCCGTCCTCAAGAAAAGAGTATCTTTGTCATCAATGTGGAAGCACTTGTACTTGGAAATGCCCTTGTCGATACCACGCTTCACCTTTTTCACCATGGTATCTAGGAGTTGAGCCTCACGAATCTGATCTTCCAAAGTAGGAGAGACTATGAGGTTGGCAAGAAAGCCTTGAGGAACAACTTGAAGATTCAGCTTATGGAAAGCTTCACAAAGATCCGTTGGAAGGGCTTGAGGATTAAACTGTTGCGATAAGCCTTCCTGCTCAAAGCATCTACAATCACATTGGCCTTGCCTTTAGTATATTCAATACTTGGGTTGTACTCTTGAATCATTTCGACCCATCGAAGTTTGCACGAGGTTAAGGTTGGGTTGAGTGAAGATATACTTGAGACTCTTGTGATCGGTGAAAATGTCCACTTTCCTTCCCAACAAGAGATGTCTCCAAGTTATCAATGCATGGACAATCGCCGCCAACTCAAGATCGTGAGTGGGGTAGTTCTTTTCGTTGGGCTTCAACCGGCGAGAGGTATAGGCCACAACCCTCTTCTCTTGCATTAACACAACACCGAGACCTTGAAGAGAAGCATCACGTAAAACTTCAAATGGCTTGGATTCATCAGAGGAGTCAAGACAGAGCTGTGACGAGTTTCTCTTTGAGAGTATTGAAAGCAACGTCACACTCGGAGACCGTATATACTTCACATGCTTCTCGAGGAGGTTGGAAAGAGGCTTTGCAATCTTGGAGAAGTTCTCAATGAATCTTCGCAATAGCTTGCAAGACCAAGAAAATCATGGAGTCGCTTGACATTCTCGAGGAGGTTCCCAATTCACAAACCGGACACCTTCTCGGGTTAATAACAGCGATGCCCTTTGGCGGAGATGATATGACGAAGGTAAAGAACTTCATCAAGCCAAAATTCACATTTGGAAAACTTCAGATAGAATTGATGCTCTCTCGAGCTTGTCTAGCACCAATCACAAATGTTTGGCATGATCCTTCTTATTCTTGGAGAAGACCAAAATATCATCAAGATAGACCAAGACGAATTCATTGGTGTAGGGGTTGAAGATGAAGTTCATCATCCAAGAGAATGTTGGAGGAGCATTGACAAGGCCGAAAGACATGACAAGATATTCATAAGAACCAAAGCTTGTTCCGAATGCTGTCTTGGGAATGTCTTGTTCACTTAATGCGAATCTGATGATAACCCATACGAAGGTCAAGCTTGGAGAACACTTTAGCACCTTTGAGTTGCTCGAAAAGTTCATTGATGTTGGGAAGTGGATACTTGTTCTTGATAGTCTTCTTATTCAATGGACGGTAATCGACGCAAAGTCGGTCCGTGCCATCCTTCTTCTGGACAAAAAGAACACCACAACCCCAAGGAGATGAACTCGGTCTGATCAAACACAGACGCTCTTGTTCATCGAGCTGCTTCTTCAATTCCTTCAGCTCATTAGGTCCAAGCTTGTATGGACGCTTGCAAACGGGTTCAAATGCCGGGCTCAAGATCGATAACGAACTCAATCGGGCCGGTGAGGAGGCATTCCCGGAAGCTCTTCCGAAAGACATCTTGGTACTCACAAACGACCGAATCGAGAGATAGCATCCAATTCGCCCTTCTCATTGAGAGAAAACAACCGAATGGTTTCATCACGAGCGGCATAGATGATCACATCGTCAGAAGAGTGAGTCAATTGAATTTCCCTAGCAGCACAATCAAGCTGAGCTTTGTGCTGAGAAAGCCAGTCCATCCCGAGAATAAGATCAATATCCGAGTCACCAAGAACAATTGGTTTAGCCAGATATCTATAGTCGCCCATCTTGATAGAAACATCTGGGATGCAAATATTAGAAGTCATTTGCTTACCCGAGGACACAATCTTCAACGGAATAGGAGTCTTTTCCGTCACAAACTCATGCTTGGCAACAAAAGGTCTCGAAATGAAAGAAAGCGATGCACCAAAGATCAAATAAGACTTTTGCAGAATATCATTAACCGAGAGATTACCCATTATCACATCAAGAGATTCCTCCGCTTGAGCTGCATTCATCATATTCACCTTGGCATGCTTTGGATTATGCTTGACCACCGCATTGCTGGAAGATTTCACAGAGGAGGAGGCGGAAGGCGCCTTTGGTTGAAGCACTTGTTCGCATAGTGACCTTTCTGTGACATTTGTTGCAAGTCACCTCGAGAGCGGACGGTGATAAGGAGCATTTGACCTTGGAGCTTGAGAATTAGACTTGTTCGATAGCCTGGGTTGGGCGGGTGGGAAGATCCACGACCACCGAAGTTCTTCTACGATAGGGTCGACGGAACGGAGGAGGAGGAAGGTAGAACTTCTGCCGCTTAGCTGCCACTTGAGAGGAAGAAGAAGACTGAATCGCATCCCCGATTCTCTTATTAGAAGCCTCACATTTGAGCTGGGCAGCTTCTTGCTTCAAAGGCCATGTTGTAGAATTCGTCATACTTTTCTGGCTCAAAAAGCACGAGAGCTAATTGCAGATCTTCTCTGAGACCACCTCTGAATTGATAGATCATACTCTTTTCATCAGGGACGTCTTGCTTAGCAAAACGAGCGAATTTCTGGAACTGGATATTGTATTGATACACAGACATGTTGCCTTGCTTGAGATTGCAGAACTCCTCACGCTTGCTCTCAACAACACTTTTCGGAATGTGGTAAGCTCTGAAGTCTCGGCAGAACTCATCCCAGGTAATGACACGACCTCCTCTGGAATCTTTGTATTGCTGGTACCACTCAGCAGCTTGGTCCTTGAGTTGAAATGAAGCAAACTTGACAAAGTCCTCAGGTCTGACATTGCTACATTCAAAATGTTTGCAGATGTCCACAAGCCAATCGTCGGCGTCTGTGGCCTCGACACAGAAACTGAAAGACTTCGGCTGATTCGCGAGGAACTGACTGAGAGTAGCAAAGTGCGGCTGGTTGTTGCCTTGACCTTGATTGCCTTGATTGGCTTGCCCTTGAGTACGCTCTTGCAAGAGTTGCAAAATCATCTGAGCATTGGCATTGGTGGCTGCCATGATAGCTTGCCAGGCCTCCGGAGGCGGAGGTGGAGGTGGAGGGTTCGACTGACTCTCATCATTGCGATCCGGATTCAGACGCGTTGGCGGAGCCATCCTGAAGAGGGTGACATCCGTTAGCACTTTGATAAACAGATAGACAAGTTGAATCAACGGATAGAAATTGCAACATATAGTCTTCACAATAAACATTCGAACAAGGATGAACGAATGAATTCCAAAAGCTAACATCACACGTCCATTAAGGTGAGCAGCCACTTAGATAAAGGTATGGAATCATCATCTGCCTTTGAAACAACTCGAATAACACAACTGAAAACAAAACAAAAGATTGGCTTCTAGAATAAGCCGGAACAAACACATGATAGAGATTTCGCCCAAAGTGTTGGCGGTGGGGCCCTGCGAACACGACGTCTGCCAGACGTCCACGAATGACAAACGAGACGTCCCGAATCAACATAGCCAAGGATTCTTTAAGACGCCTCGCGACCATCAGAATCGACCGTGGATGGGCGGACCACTAGACGTTGGACCCCAATCTCAAATCATACATCTGTCGGAAAGATATCCTATAAGCTACTAGAATTCCCACCTATAAACTCCCGAAACTCTCTGGTTATGCAATCTGGTGTTGGGGATATAGGGGACACAAAATATATCACCCAAACTAACAATACCTAGATCCAGCTGTATCCATCCGTCAACACATAACCAAAAAACCTTCGGAAATCGTGTACCTCGACCTTCGAAAAGCATCCGTTATAATGAAGTCATGGCAATACTCCCGAGCTCGCCCCAAGATCAGGTTATCGGGGTTATCTCACCAACAACTGCACAAAAGAGATTTCGATGTCGGCAAAACTCGTATTCCAGAATCGCAACGATAAAATTGTGACGACAACACCTCGGAGCTCAACTCCCCGGGACACTGCCACAACCCCTAAATGTCAGGTGGCACCAAGAACAATGTTCTCGTCACAAAACCATCGGAACGATCCCAAGATACCCGCGTGATCCTAAAAAAAAATTTAGTGAATATTGAGGAGAGAAGAGTCAAAACTTCTACGTCAGGAGACCTCACCAGAGCGACGAAGGAACTGGGGAGTAAAAAGAATCCTACTCTCCGATATATATAATCCTAAGACTCAAAACATTTTCCGTTCTAGACTCAACAACGCCAAAGAACAATCAAGTAGGGGCTCCTAAGTCGGGAAGGCTCGATTACCAACTTGTACCGCCCCCGATGCGGCTATATCTCCCACGTGTCGAAGCACGACTTAGAGGCATAACCGCATTGAAAGCAATGTCGCAAGTGAGGTAATCTTCACACAACCCATGTAATACATAAGGGAAAGAGATACATAGTTGGCTTACAGTCGCCACTTCACACAATACATAAATAAACATCCATCATCCAGAATACACTCAAGGTCCGTCTACGGAACCAAAATAAAAGAAGATACCCCAAATGCTACCCAGATCCCCGATCGTCCCAACTGGGCTCCACTACTGATCATCAGGAAAAGACACATAGTAACGACCACGTTCCTCATCGAACTCCCACTTGAGCTCGGTTGCGTCACACCTGCCGCATCGTCGGCACCGCAACTGTTTTGGTAGAATCAGAGTCACGGGACTCAAAGCAATCTCACACCCGCGAGATCAAGAATATTTAAGCTTATAGGAAGGACAGAGTTGTAAGGTGGAGCTGCAGCAAGCGACTAGCATATATGGTGGCTACATTCGCAAAAGAGAGCGAGAAGAGGAGCAAAGCATGGTCGTGAAGCTAGTAGCGATCAAGAAGTGATCCTGAACTACTTACGTCAAACATAACTCCAACACCGTGTTCACTTCCCGGACTCCGCCGAGAAGAGACCATCACGGTTACACACGCGGTTGTTGCGTATTTTAATTTAAGGTCAACTTCGGGTTTTCTACAACCGACATTAACAAATTCCCATCTCGCCTCATAACCGCGGGCACGGCTTTCAAAGATAATACCTGCAGGGTGTCCCAACTTAGCCCATAATAAGCTCTCACGGTCATCGAAGGATACTCCTTCTACCGGGTAGACCCGATCAGTCTCGGATTCCCGGACTACAAGACATTTCGACAAAGAATAAAACAAGACCAAAGAAGCCGCCCGATTGTGCCGACAAATCCCGATAGGAGCTGCACATATCTCGTTCTCGTGGCACATCCGGATGAACACTACGTGACGAACCGAAGATGCCCCAAGTTGCCTCGGTGGCACCGCAAGTGGCTCTAGTTTGGACCAACGCCAGAGGAGCATTGGCCGGGGGTTAAATAAAGATGACCCTCGGGCTCGCGAAAACCCGGGGAGGCTTAGGTGGCAAATGGTAAAATCAAAGTTGGGCCTTCTTTGGAGGAGTCTTATTCAAAGCGAACTGTCAAGGGGTCCCATAAATCACCCAACCGTAAGGAACGCGAAATCAAGGAACATAACACCGGTATGACGGAAACTAGGGTGGAAAGAGTGGAACAAAACACCAGGCATAAGGCTGAGCCTTCCACCCTTTACCAAGTATATAGATGCATTAATTATAGCAGATATATTGTGATATCCCCAACAAGTAAACATGTTCCAACAAGGAACAACATCTCCCTGTTCCAATAAAGAACAAACTTCATCTTCACCGCAACTAGCAACGCTTATAAGAGGGCTGAGCAAAGCGGTAACATAGCCAATCAACGGTTTGCTAGCAAAGGATGGTTAGAGGTTTGACATGGCAATATGGGTGGCATGATAAGAAAGTGATAGGCATCGTAGCATAGGCATAGCAAAAGAGCGAGCATCTAGCAAGCGAAGATAGAAGTGATTTCGAGGGTATGGTCATCTTGCCTTCAAGGTTCTCAGAGTTGTCGAAAGCTTGATCCTCGTAAGCGTTCTCAACAGGTTCCTCGTTCACGTACTCGTCTCCCGGCTCTACCCAAATCAAGAACACAAGCAAAGAAACCACAATAAATCACGGTGCAATGCACAAGCAACATGATGCAATATATGGCATGATATGCGGGATGTGATATGCAATGCGTATGCGTGCTCCGGAAGGAAAATGATGAACCAGGCATCAACTTAGCAAACCAAGTATGCCGCTGGAAAGATGAGATGATTTCGGTTGAAATCGATATAAAGATCACCGGAATCGGATGCACGGTTTGCAAATGACAAGCAAAACAAGAATGGCACAAATCTTCCATTAACAGCATGATACCACTTAGCAAGCAATAATAAATTAAGCTACTGCATCCAAACGTACCAACAAAGTATATTGAAGTGATCTACTCAAGATGCTTGACAAAAGATGAACACTGTGCTACGGCTAAATCACACCATAAGAGGTTCAAACAAGCATGGCAAAAGTGCAAAATATATCAGCTTCACACACTTAGTGAAATTACTGAACATGGCAAAATCAGCATCAGGAAGCAATGTTCAGAGCAATGAAACAGCATGCTACATGAACTTATAATAGAAAAACAAGGCATGGCATGAATCAACTCAAAGCATAGAGCAAAAGTCCCTTAATGACCATAAGCCAAAAAGGATCATAAAATATAATAACGCCCATGTAACATAGCAAGTTTCGTTAACAGATTCAGCAACAGGGCATGACAAAAACAGATAACAAGTAGGCATGTTTAAGAGATCTATGCCCTCACTACAGAGTATCTCATGATAAACTAAGCATACATACATCAAGAAAACATGGCATAGAAGATACACATGGCAAGAACAACATCATAGCATACACAGATCAACTACAACAACCTTGGCAAAATTGAATAACATGTAAACAATCTGCCAGGAAACATTTTATAGCAAAAGTAGAGCTCGATTGACTCAAGCTATGGTACTCCATAATTGCAAACAAAGGCATGGATGGATAGAGCATAACCATATGATCAAAACATCCTTAATGAAGTATCTCAAAATATGTATGTATCTCTCGGTAGCATCAAGTTAACATGGCATAAAAATATCAGCAAAACAGGGGCTGAAATCAGCAACATCATGACACCTAGTTTGCACGCTTGTGCTAGTCACCACATAGATCACAAAAATACATGGCATACACCCCTGGAAACATGGCATGACATATTACAAAACACATGTAGGACTCAAGATCATAGGGTGCACACATCAATCATGGCAAAAATGACAAAAGTGCATGTTCTGTTAAGAAACAGAAACTAACATCACATAGCCTCTTCTAACAGCATTTCGGGCATCAAGATGAGCTCAAACGAAAATTATGCAATGAGATGAAATGATCTACTCTTCGAGGCAAACATTTTGACATATTACACGCACGAAACGGAGCAACGTATGCAGAGTTATGATGCGTTGAAATTGCCACAAATTAATCACCGAAATAAAACTTAGACGATTTTGGGGGAGAAGTCAACCCTCGAGGATGGATCTCAGATCCGATCGAGGCGACGGCGGCGGGCTCGCCGGAGCCGGACGAGGCCGGAGGAGGGAGAGGAGGCGGGCCGCCGGGCTGTCGGGCGGAGGCGGCCGGGCCGGGCGACGAGGCCGGCCGGGCGGCGGCGGCCAGGCGCCGGTGGTCGGGCGGCCGGGCGCCGGTGGCGGGCGGCCGGGCGGCGACGGCGGGGCAGCGCCGGGCGGCGGCGGCGGGCAGCGGGGCGGCGGGCGCGTTCGAGGCGCGCGACCGGGCCGGAGCCCGCGGAGGTTTCGCCCCCGCGGGCCTGGGCGGCGTGGCGCGGTCGCCCACGTGGCACGCGGGGATTGGGCGCGAGGGCGGCGGCGCTGACGGGCGGACACGTCCGGGCGGCGGGTGGACGTGTCCGTCGGCGGGAGGACGAAGGAGCTAGGGTTTGGACCCGGATTTGGACAGGGGAGGTGTTTAAATAGGCATAGAGGGAGCTAGGAGAGTCCAAATAAGGTGTAGTTTTACCACACGATCGTGATCGAACGATGGAGAGCATGGAAGTGACTTAGATGGGTTATTGGGCTGTTTTGAAAGGGTGTTGGGCTGCAACTTAAAAGAGGACTTTGCGAGAGTGCGGTTAACCGTTGGAGTACCAAACGAGCTCCAAATGACCCGAAACTTGACAGGTGGTCTACCGATGATATACCAAGGCCACTTGGCAAGGCTCGGTCCATTCCTAGAAAGTTTAGTACCCACTCACGGAAAAACGTAAAAGGGGACGCCGGGGAACATAGGAGTGCCGGATTGCAAAACGGACAACGGGGAAAATGCTCGGAAACATGAGACGAACACTTATGCAAATGCGATGCACATGATGACATGATATGAGATGCATGACATGGACAAAATGCAAAAAAAAGAAAAGAAAAAAAAAACCCAACCACGGAGGGAATATCATATCACAATGCCGAAAATGGCAAGAGTTGGAGATACAAATATGGAAAGTTACATCCGGGGTGTTACAATGAGGCCAGGAACCTCTTCAATACCCCAGGAGCAGGGACTAGTAACCCTCCAGTGGTAAACCGGACAGAGGCACCTGGAACAGGAGCACCGGTTCAGCCGCGTCCAACAGACCTGCCTCATCAGAACTACGTCCCGTCACAGCACGTCCCAACACCGTCGGGTCACTACTCTAACCCGATGGATAACATTGTCGCTGCCGCTTCACGACTGGCGGCTCTCCCAATGGAAGGCGAGTCCCAAGTAGCGGTCGAGACGCGAAGGGCTAGGGAGCTCCTTCAGACAGCTTTGACTAAGTAGCAGGCTTATTCATATAGTCGCGAAAGGATCCATTCTACTCCTCTCCCAAAGCCGGAGTTACAGCAGGCATGTCGATGAACCGACCGTGTCAAGCAGCGCGCAAAACCATATTCCGCCCCACGGCCATAACCCGGCGGGCGGTGGTGGTGATGCTCAGGATGTGGTGGATCGTGCTAGGGCACGTCGAGAGGCCGAGTTAGCGGCGCAGCATGAAGCCCGCCAACTTACTCCGGTTCGTCCAACCACGTCGATGGAACCAGGGGTTACTTCCATCTCTTTGGGAGTACCGTGTCTCGTCCCAACGCTGCGCAACGTGCGCCTGCCTAAGGATTTCAAGGGCCCACGTAAAGTGCCGAATTACACAGCCGATTTGTCCCCCAAGTCATGGGTTGAAAGCTATGATATGGAAATGGAAATGCTGGATGTGGACGAGGCAGCGTGTGCCAAATACTTCACCATGATGCTGGAGGGGACAGCCCGCACTTGGCTGAAGAACTTGCCGGCTAACTCCATTGGGTCATGGGCCGAATTAAGGGCCCGGTTTATCCAGAATTTCAAGGATACATGTAAGCAGCCCATGTCGATCGTGGACTTAGCTGCCTGTGTCCAGGAGGAAGGAGAATCAACAATCCGTTGGGTGTGCTGGGTTTCGAAGATTTTGCATTCATCGGACCGCATCAACGCCGATACAACAGTTTTGACATTGGAGGGCAATGGCCGGTTTGCACCTCTGAAGTTGAAGTTGGGACGGGTAATGACATGGGAGCACTTATGGCAGCTCTGGTGAAATATGCGGACTCTGATAGTACGAAGGACCCCGGGTGTGACGATGACAAGACAGGGAAGGGAAAGAAGAGCGGCAACACCAAGGGGCAGCAGCATAATCCGGCGGGTCATGGAAACAGTGGTAAGCGTAAAGCGGATAACAGCTCAGATTTTGTGGCTAATACCAACACGCAGGACAAGGGCCAGCGGCGTAAGGGAAAGCCGCCCCAACGTGGTGGAGGACCAAGTCCTAATCCGGAGCGCATGTCTTATCTGTTAAACCAACCTTGCCCAAAGCACGGGACGAAGGACCAACCGTCCACGCACCTCTGGAAAGATAGTTATATCATGCAGGAGTTCAAGAATTCCGACTTTTTCAGTATGATCACGGACCGGGCGGCTGTTCAGGCCCTGGATCTCATGGGCCGGGTTATGGTGGAAGCAGTTCCGGTTCAGGTTTTCACAGCAATCAGAGCGGACATGGTAATCAAGGCAATCAGGGCAACCAAGGTAGTTATAATCATCATGGCAATCAGCAACAATAGCTGCAGTCGGGTTACCAGAGCAACCCGAAGCAGTTGAATAGTGGACAGTATCATGTCTTCACCACTAGTCTATGCAAGCGCAATCAGAAGCTTCATAAAAGGGCAGTGAATTCCGATGAACCGGCGGTGCCCCATTACTTGCGCTGGTCTGAGGAGCCGATCGTGTGGAGTAGAGAGGATCATCCACCCCGGGTTGATAATCCGGGTCATCTGGCATTGGTGGTGGCACCTCAGGTTGGAGGTTATAAGTTCACTAAGGTACTCATGGACGGGGGAGTAGTATCAATATCCTTTATTATGAAACCTTCCGTCGCATGGGGTTAACAGATAAAAATCTTAAGCTGTCCAATACGGTCTTCCATGGTGTAGTGCCTGGTAAATCGGCATATCCTGTTGGTAAGATAGCTATGGAGGTGGCTTTGGAGATGAGCATGACTCGAGATCAAATACACTGACTTTTGAAGTGGCGAAAATTAAAAGCCCGTGTCATGCCTTGTTTGGACGGCCGACTTAGTCTAAGTTCATGGCAAGGCCCTGCTATGTCTATCTGCAGCTCAAAATGCCAGGTCATAAGGGTACCCAAGGTGTCATGCACGTATCCTCCCAAGGTGGATCCAGTATAGGAATGAGAAAGACAATACCCAGTTTAACACCTTCCTTGACCATTTATCCGTAAGTAATGTTATTCATCGCAATTTATAATATTGTCTTGCTCTGTGTCATACTTTCTAGCTTCCTCCTAATAAGACTCACATTCTTTTTTCAACAGATGAGGTTCAAGTTGGATCCGAAAGATGATGCAACAAAACAAGCATGCACTCATGTTTTCGATGCTCTGCTGACAAGATGTCGGTACCACCTTAGAAAATCTCACTTTGAAGGCAAGGCTAACAATCAAATCGCCCAAACATCTCCAGTGGAATATATTATAGATGAAGACTGGACAGCCCTTGTTAAACACCGGTCTGATCCAAAGTATCAGGTAGGTTATATGTATTTCATCAGACCACATATTGAACTTGTATTTATGTATGTCCCTTACAAGTGTATCTTCTTCTAGGATAACTGTTTGAAGAACAAGACCAACCGTTCTAAAGTGAAATTCCAACAGACAACATGATCTCGTAGCTATATTGCACACTATGAGGCTCTTGTAAATAGCTGCTAGTTCCTTCTTTTTTCTTTGCCATATTATCTTATCTATATTGACTTGTTCCAAATACAGAGGAAAACCCGTGCGGACCAAAAAGAACCTGAACCGAATGCAGTGCAAATCTTCAAGGATTGCCACACCAGCAAGATGAAGGGCATGAGCACACCAGGTCAAGCCGCTGTTGAAAGTCCTTACTCCTCCTCCCTTTGAAATGATTGGTACTGTGATGTGTTCATTTAACTGCTTGGTTTGCAGCCAATGTGAGTTACTATGTTCACTTTTATACACAGTTGTCTTAATGTATCATTTCACCTTACATGGTTTAAAAGATATGAAGGATATTCTTTTGGTCTTGATCTGTAATCTAGTTGTGATGTTCACGTGCGCACACAATGATACAATAGCCTGTTTGTTTTATATCTGTTTGCCCATGATATGAATGATGTCATACTATGTTTATCCTACTTTAAACCATGTCTCTTTATCTTTAGATGTCAAAGAATGTGAGGAAATAGACAAAACATTAGGCATGCTACATGGACATATGTTCCAAAAGTGATTTTATTATGTAGTTGGAACTACAATACATGCTAATTTATTACAGTAGTTCACCAAAATAAGTTATGTATAAACGTGAAACCTACTTTGTTTGTTTTCGTCTCATTAGTAACTTATCTAGTACACTAATCTACAAGTTCAAACTTTCAGCAAGCTATGGAACAAATGGTTGAACAGCCACAACCACCTGAAGGTGATGAGGCTACCACGGGCACAATGTCACCTCTTGCTGCAGTGCGTCAGTATCTCTCCACTAAAAGTGCAAAAAGCACATTCCTGTAAAATTCTGGGTTGGTTGTCAAGGTAACCTCGTCCAACTCGCCTACTGTCGTGGAATTGTCACGGCAGATGTCCTTAGTATGAGGACTTAGTCGTGAGGCCAACGCATCTATCTGGTTGCTTGAGAGGGGTTGAGCGGAATCGGGAGACATAACACGCAAGACAAAGATTTAGACAGCTTCGGGCCCCGGGAAACATCATCCGGTAATAACCCTACATGTTGTTTGTGGCTAGGTCTCATTATGATCATGAAGGAGTCGCCGTCAGCCGGCTCTCCTCTTGTGTCTAGCCCTAGATATTGTTTCTTGTTCTCTGTCCTCTTTGGGGTGCCCTGCCCCTCCTTATATAAGTTAGAGGGGCGGGTTACATGTGGAGTCCAAATAGGATTAGGACTAGCCTATCTTCTACTACAAGCCGGATACAAGTCCGGGTCTTGATTCCTTGTAAGGAAAATATTCCTCACGCCTTTCCTCTTAAGCCGGCCTACCATAACATAAGCCAGCCTTCTAGGCCTTGAGCCTCTTGGGCCCTCGGGTCTTGTCGGTCCTCTGATCCGCTTGTCAGGTCACCCATAAGTCGCCAGGATCGGGCGGGTCACTTTAGTGTGTCGTCCAGCCAGGGCGGGTCATTAGTGAGTCGCCAAGTCCGGCCGGGTTATACTTCTAGCCGGGTTACACCGCGGGGTATATCCCCGACATTAGCCCCCAAGTTTAGCTTGGATTTATCCATGGTAAACTTATGCTGCAAAATAAACACAAGAACAAATTTGACAGGTTGTGCTTCGGGTTAAGAATTCTTGTAAACCGGCACCTGAACATCCTTAAGTCCTTGTCATTTCCTTCTTCTAGGAAATTCGGGTCAATAGACCAGCTTCACAATCAATTTGCTTGTAGAAGAAATATTTTAAACAAATAATCCATTTGAGTCGGCTTCCAAAGCGCCGGCTTAAAAAATATAGGTCTTGATATACTCATCTGATTTTCAACCGGCTTAACGATGTAGATCTTGCCGAGTTAAAATCTCCGGTTTATGAAAGACTGATGATGTCGAGTCATAATTATTGTTGACACCAGGTCATGTAATTGATCTTCCTGATTTACTCAAAGCTGAGAATTTTGAAGATGTTCCCTCTTTATATGCATAATACCTGTAGCCCCCAAGTCTTAAGAGGAGAACATAGTGATAACTTAAGACTTGCTTCAATACAAGTGTTGCAACCTTGAAGAAATCCGGGTTATTCATTTCAATCATTAGTCATAAAACTGAATATTCCACATATGTAGCCCCCAAGTGTCGGGTTGTCATGCTTGCAGCAACCTGGGACTTGTAATTGCCTTATGCTCGTAAAATTTCAACAAGTGTAGCCCCCAAGGGTCGGGTCCTTATGCAATAATGAGCAGGGACTTTGTAGATATAACCATGTAAACTTGAACAGCAATGTGTAGCCCCCAAGGGCCGGCTTAGTAAGATAATCTTGGTGGGACTTTGTATATAATTGATAATAACATCATATAATAAAATCTCCACCAAAGCGATTGAACCCACGTCCACAATTTTAAGAGCTTTGTACTCTACCAACTGAATACTGAACCGTTCAATATAATGGATTAATGTTTGTGTACCTTGAATTTTTGACAGGAGCAATTGGTAGCCCCCAAGGGCCAACTCATTTAAAATGTGATGAGTCGAGTCTTCAATAAGTTGAGCAAAAAATGACTTTGCATTATCCCCCAAGTGTAATGGTGCATGCTTGCAGCGACATGAAACTTGCATATTTAATGTAACCTCAATTTGAATAATGTAGCCCCCAAGTGCCGGGTCGTAAGCCTGCAGCGACTCGGGACTATTCCTTCCATTGTAGAATAAATCATATCCATTAAAATAATAGCCATTGCGCCAAAGCGACTTTGAATACCTCATCTGTTGATAAGTAAATCCAAAGTTTTAAATACCCGGTGGCTCTTGGCCGATGGCGGTTTAATACGCCTCCATTGTAAGCCGGAATTTTGATAACCCGGCGGCTTATAGCCTTTGAGAAAAATCCAGAACGGATAATCATTTTGAAGCATCAACTTTGGTAATGAGCTTGAACTTAATCATTTATATGTCATATTTCTGCAAATCCTGCAAAGATTTTAAACAACATATGCCCTGGCGACTTAACGTCAAAAGCCGTATGGTAACCACCCAAATGTAGTCTTATCCTGCACACAAGTAGATCACAAGATCCCTATGATCCTTTGAATGATACCGCCGGCTTATGTGACCCGGACAGTGAAGTTGATAAATCAAGTATGTAAGAGCCGGCACATATGATATTTGTGACAACTCAAATACTTGCGATTGTATAAAAACAGATAAAAATTTTGAGGCTTCTGATTCGAATACGATCAGTAAATTGTTCCAAAGGGGTTAAGCTAAGATTCGATACGATCATATAGCCCCCAGTGGCGTTGGCGTTGCCAATCAAAGTGGGTATCGACCGCTATGTTCTCTTTGGTTCGAATACGACCTATGTTTGAACAGGAAGCCCCCAAATGACCATTGTGATATTGAATTTGTACTGCCGGTTTACATGACCTGTGAAATAAGGGTGATAACCCAATACTTAGAAGCCAATGCTTCCATATAAATGATGGTTGTCATAAGCTGGCGACTTATAGTAAAAAGTCAAGCCGGGCTAATCATAAAACACTTATATACATTTGAGATATAATCCCCAAAAGGTCTCAAGTTAAGTAACTGTGGCTGCAATAAACTTTTACTCGAGATAGAATAAAACTTTTTGAGGCTTCTGATTCGGATGCGATCAGTAAACCGTTCCAAAGGGGTTAAGCTAAGATTCGAATACGATCATATAGCCCCCAGTAGCTTTGGTGATGCCGATCAAGTGGGTATCGACAGCTATGTTCTCTTTGGTTCGAATACCACCTATGTTTGAACAGGAAGCCCCCAAGTGACCATAAGAGTTGTTTAATGACGCTGGTTCGAATACGACCCATGTCAGACCCAAAGGGGTTAAGCTATGATTCAGATATGATCAAGAAGCCCCCTAGTGGGTTTGGCAGTATGCCGATCAAGAGGGTATCGACAGCTATGTTCTCTTTGGTTCGAATACGACCTATGTTTGAACAGGAAGCCCCCAAGTGATCATAATAAGATAAGCCGTAAGGCAGGATACCCAAGTTTGAACCGCGCATCATGGCAGTAAGTTCTTTTGGCAACCTTTAATTTTTCTGAGAACTCGAACTTGCAAGAGATTAATGCTTTTTGAACCGGAACTTTAAACCGGATTTGAAAGCTTTAAAAATTTGTGACGGACAAATTTACCTTGAACCGGATTTGAGAGCTTCAAAAATTTGTGAGGGACAAATTTACCCTGGGCCGGCTTTTGAACCGGATTTAAAAGCTTCAGTGCTTTGTGGGAGAAATATGTCTCTTGAACCGGATTTTAAACTAGAGTCCTTATTTTGAGCCGGAAATCTTCTGACAGCTTTTAAATTTTCATCGATCTAGCAGTAATCTCCGGGCCCGGGTTATTTTTCCCTTTAATGACCTGGAGTTCTTGAATTCATTGAAACCGGTTAATTTTGCTGAGTCATATCATTTATCATTGTAGCCCCCGAGTCTCAAAACGACTTGAGGAGTTGGCTTGAGATTCTCCATAATTAACCGTGATATAGACCGGTTTGAATCCTGCATGGGACAACTTGCAAACCATAGTAATTGATCTTTTGAAGAAAATAATATGCAATATAAAATATATTAGATGGATTTCACCTGATATGTTAAGCCAGTGATTATCCACAGAAGGTTGAGGTGACTGTGGCGGGTTATAAATGATCCCGTATGAACCGTGTCAGCAACTCGGCCAATGGTTCCTTCCAACTGGTTGTTTGAAGTTAACCAAACTGCAGTGGCAGCGACTTGTCCGCCTGCCCATTGATCCATCAAGTGCAGACGGCGGCTGATAATACATGATAATTTGCCTCCAATTTGTTGGAAGAAAACCGGGCTTCCCAAGTAGTGACTTGCTCATACTCAATAAACAACTCATGCAGACAGGTGCAGCCCGATGTGTTGATGTAGACCAGGCCACAGAGGATGGTGACTTTGTGCACGTTCATTCACCGGGCAGTATGAGACGGACGAAACCCCGGTGCAGAACATTGCCATCGCTCGCTCCATACCCACAATATAACCCCTCGTTCATAATGAACAATTGTCCTGTTTTTTTTTACGACAGGTCATCTGCCCGTAGATAATTTTTTCAGTATTGTTGCTGAATTCCCTTTGATCCATATATGTATCCAAAGCATATTTGTGCTGATGCTACCGATCTTCTTTTTCATTTGATCTTCGCGTGGGTCGTAGTAGTACTTTGTAATACTAACTGATTTTTCTTGCATGCATGTGCATGGTAATCAAACAAGTAGTTTGACCCTCTCTCTTGAAAACAACGTAGCCACTTTTCCTTCCAATGGTGTAAAACTATGATTGGAGCTGGACAAACGGATTGCATCGCAGCGTGGAGTTGGGGTCATATTTGGTGTGAACTCTCCACAGTAGAGCGCGTGCAGCATTTTCTTCTGAAGCATCCCCCATTTGTACTGTTTAAAATCTGCACCTTCTCAGTATCATCAACAGGTTAGGAGAAATAACGCCTCCAGACTTGTCCTTGGCGCAACCTCCTTCGCGTACTTTACTTCTCTTTAGCACTGTCTATCTACTAGCCCCAGCTAGCCAACATGGGCGAGGGCGTGCAGGCCACGGAAACGAGCTCGGCCAGAATTTGCGCATGGCTGTAGAACTTGGCACTGCGATTTGATCCGATCACCGCGGCTCTGCTGAAGTCTAGGCCGGCCCACAACGGTGGGTTGAAGTCATCCGGCTGGGGGCTTGCAACAGCTTCTACCTCCCCGGCTCACCATACTTATGGGAAACATCCAAAGCATGCACTCGTGAGAGATGCCTTGCAGGCCGGCGGCGACTTAGAATGGTGACTCGGAAACCGCGCTGAAGTGACGGCGGTCTGCAATGAAAATCGCGGCGACCGGCGGCTCAGAAGCCACACGTAGGCAGAAGTGAGTGGTGGGTTGAAACAGGCGACCTGGGCGGCACCAGCGCAGTAGTTGCTGAATACTTGGTTTGATGAGGGACCGTGGCGTTGAAGGCGACTGCTTTGGGCGGCTCTTAGCGGAGGAGGCAGGCCATGCGGGACGCTTGGTGGCGAGACGAACCACGGCGAGGTCGGCAGCTCGATACGACGGGGTCACAAGGCAGCTCTATAAGGACGGCGAAGCAATTTGGATTCGGGGTGGTGGAGACGCTTACACCCAAACCTCTCTGCTTAACCTGTTGTTGCATATGTATATACTGAAGAATTTGTAATAGGGGCAGAGGTGTACAGCCGGCTCGACAGCGAAGGTGGTCGACGATTCAGGCCCGCAGCGGCAGGGGCTAGTGGCCCGGCGCAGCCGGCTTTGACGCGCGGAGATGGCTGGTCGGAGCTGGCGTAGGTGCGGGCAGTCCGCACGATGCCGACGAGTAGCGGGGGCGGCCGAACACGGTGAGGTGAAGGCGGCTTACTAGCTGCGACGGCGGAGTCCCTCCGTGCTTCTGGTCAATTCGGAGCGGAGACGTGGCCAGAGGCGAGCGACACAATGGTCCGGCTGAGGTGAGCCGGAGAAGATATGGCGGTAAAAACTGGCTCGTGGCGTTTTCTCCGGTAGTGACTGGGTCGCGAGGGTGAGGCCGGGAAATCCTGGTATTGGTTTGACCGAGAGTCCCTGCCATGACCTTCCCGGATGCAGAGAGTCACTTTTTCCCTGATCTTCACGTGCTAACCCTGCGTAGCACCTTCTTGTTTTCTTTAATTCTTGAGTTAACTTCCGGGAAGATTCCTTGTATGCATATAGCAACCAGATTTGACAAAAGACAAACCAAGCCGGCTTCAGGCAATCGTCTCGGCAACTCCTCCTTTGCACTTGGCTTTTTGCGGCCATGCAACGGAAAGTGATCCGGCCACGACGGATCGCCTGTCCTCATTTGATGGTGCACATAGACGCACTCCGGCTCTTCTCATCTGACAATTACGAACTTCTCGATCCCAAGAAAGATCCCTCCAAGAACTCAACATCACCGTGCGCAAGCCCCACGGTGGACGCCAACTGTCGTGGAATTGTCATGGTAGATGTCCTTAGTATGAGGACTTAGTCGTGAGGCCAACGCATCTATGTGGTAGCTTGAGAGGGGTTGAGCGGAATCGAGAGACGTAACACGTAAGACAAAGATTTAGACAGCTTCGGGCCCCGGGAAACATCATCCGGTAATAACCCTACATGTTGTTTGTGGCTAGGTCTCATTATGATCATGAGGGAGTCGCCGTCAGCCGGCTCTCCTCTTGTGTCTAGCCCTAGATATTGTTTCTTGTTCTCTGTCCTCTTTGGGGTGCCCTGCCCCTCCTTATATAAGTTAGAGGGGCGGGCTACATGTGGAGTCCAAATAGGATTAGGACTACCCTATCTACTACTACAAGCCGGATACAAGTCCGGGTCTTGATTCCTTGTAAGGAAAATATTCCTCACGCCTTTCCTCTTAAGCCGGCCTACCATAACATAAGCTGGCCTTCTGGGCCTTGAGCCTCCTGGGCCCCCGGGTCTTGTCGGTCCTCTGATCCGCTTGCCAGGTCACCCATAAATCGCCAGGATCGGGCGTGTCACTTTAGTGTGTCGTCCAGCCAGGGCGGGTCATTAGTGAGTCGCCAAGTCCGGCCGGGTTATACTTCCGGCCGGGTTACACCGCGGGGTATATCCCCGACACCTACTGAACAAAATCTTCTGGCTAGACAGAGTGATATATCTGTGCTCCAGACACAAGTCCAATCCATAATGGATGTTGTTTCGGAAACAAGAATAGTGGTTGGAAAATGTCGTGAAGATATGAATGGTTTTGAAACCAGACTATCAGACATTTGCTTCGTTGTTTAAGAGCAATGGCGGAAAAAAGGGGAACATCATACTACTCCATCAGATTCTACAGGCTGAAACATTAGCACTCAGGTCAAATGATATGTGCTTCTATACATCTGATGGTGCTTTTATCTGCAAGGACTGTAAACTTTATGCCAACAGGCCTTTTGTTGTATGGTTGGAATTATTTTTTTGTGATACATCATTTATGATGTTGCCAAAGGCTGCAGTAATTATGACACTATGTTTGTATAGTGTAACTATTTTTATCTTAGTAGCTATTTTTATCTTAGTAATGTATTCAGCCGAAAGCTTCGTAGGAGCCCAACATACCAACATCCGTCAGGCCCATTCCAATTGGGCTAAAAACGATTATGGGCCGAAATTTTCATGTAGCCCACTAAAAATATCTGGGCCTAACTCAGCAGAAGCTTTCATATTTTTCTGGTAAGCCTGTGCCCATTGTGGGCCTTTAACATGCCTAAACATAATTTGGGCCCTGAGTAATAATAGGCCGTTTACAGGTGTAAATATCTCGAGCCCATAAAAAACATGGGCCTTTAATAGGCCGAAAGTGAGATTGTGCCAAATAACCCACTGGTCTTAGCAGGCCAAAATGGTGTCCCAGTTACAATTCGGATCGTCCACAAGCCGAAATTCAGATGGGCCATAAATGCGTCGACCGACTACACAGGCCTTTAACAGGCCGGAAGTTTGGTCAGGACTGATTAGTGTCATTTTTATATGGGCCATTAGTATGCCCGATGTGACATTGGGCCACATATGGCAAATGGATTTCTTCCGATGTTAACAGGCCGAAAGTCACAACAGGCTGAAAGTGTGGCCCAAATCTATAGTGGGCCACTATCAGGTCGAATGTCAGACATGGCTGAATATGACCCAAATCCTTCACGGTCGTTCATGGGCCAAAAGTTTCAATGGCCTATAAATGGGCCCAAATGAAGTAGGACCTTTAACAGGCCGGAAACACACCAGACCATAATTCGGCCCAAATACTTAGCGGACTGTTAACGGGCCAAAAGTGACCATGGGCCACGATGATGACAAGTTTAGGACGGGCCGTTGATGGGCCGATTTGACTCTAGTCGTACGGGCCTTTGAAGGAAATATGACCTAGAGGCAATAATAAAGTTGTTATTTTTTTCCTTATATCATGATAAATATTTATTATTCATGCTAGAATTGTATTCACTGGAAACTTAGTACATGTGTGAATACATAGACAAACAGAGTGTCCCTAGTATGCCTCTACTTGACTAGCTCGTTAATCAAAGATGGTTAAGTTTCCTAACCATAGACATGTGTTGTGATTTGACAACGGGATCACATCATTAGAGAATGATGTGATGGACAAGACCCATACATTAGATTAGCATAATGATCGTTTAGTTTTATTGCTATTGCTTTCTTCATGACTTATACATGTTTCTCTGACTATGAGATAATGCAACTCCCGAATACCGGAGGAACACCTTGTGTGCTATCAAGCGTCACAATGTAACTGGATGATTATAAAGATGTTCTACAGTTGTCTACAAAGGTGTTTCCTGGGTTGGCATAGATCAAGAATAGGATTTGTCACTCTGTGTATCAAAGACGTATCTCTGGGCCCTCTCGGTAATGCACATCACTATAAGCCTTGCAAGCAATGTCAATAATGAGTTAGTTACGGGATGATGCATTACGAAACGAGTAAAGAGACTTGCTGGTAACGAGATTGAACTAGTTATGATGATACCGACGATCGAATCTCGGGCAAGTAACATACCGATGACAAAGGGAACAACGTATGTAGTTATGCGGTTTGACCGATAAAGATCTTTGTAGAATATGTAGGAACCAATATGAGCATCCACTTTCCACTATTGGTTATTGACCAGAGATGTGTCTTGGTCATGTCTACATAGTTCTCGAACCCGTACGGTCTGCACGCTTAACATTCGATGACGATTTGTATTATGAGTTATGTGATTTGATGACCGAAGTTTGTTCGGAGTTTCGGATGAGATCACGGACACGAGGAGTCTCAAAATAGTCGAGAGATAAATATCGATATATTGGAAGGTTATATTCGGACACCGGAATGTTTTGGAATAATTCAGATATTTTTTCGGAGTTCCAGGAGCTTATTGGAACCCCCCCCCCCACGGGGAAGTAGTGGGCCTTCATGGGCCTTAGTGGAAAGGAGAGGAGGGCCCCAAGGGAGGCCGCCCCTCCCCCCATGGAAAAACCAAATTGGACTAGGGAGGGGGTAGCGCTTCTCCCTTTCCTCCTTCTTCCCTCTATCCCTCTCTTGGAAAGGAAGGGGACTCCAACTAGGATTGGGAATCCTAGTTGGACTCCCCTATGGCGCGCCCCTCCTAGGCCACATGCCTAATCCCCCCCTCCTCTATATATGGGGGAGGAGGTACCCCAAAGGCACAACAAGTCTTCTCTTAGTCGTGTGCGGTGTGCCCCTCCACGGTTTAACACCTCGGTCATATCGTCGTTGTGCTTAGGCGAAGCCCTACGCCGGTAACTTCATCATCACCGTCGCCACGCCATCGTGCTGATGGAACTCTCCCGCATCCTCAACTGGATAAAGATCTCGAGGGACGTCATTGCGTTGAACGTGTGCTGAACATGGAGGTGTCGTACGTTCGGTACTTGGATCGGTTGAATCGTGAAGACGTTCGAATACATCAACCACGTTACTAAACGCTTCTGATTTTGGTCTATGAGGGTACATGGACACACTCTCCCCGCTCGTTGCTATGCTTCTCCTAGATAAATCTTGCATGATCGGAATTTTTTTGAAATACTACGTTTCCCAACAGTGGTATCAGAGCCAAGTCTATGTGTAGATGTTATATGCACGAGTAGAACACAAAGAGTTGTGAGCGATAATAGTAATGCTGCTTACTAACGTCTTACTTTGATTCGGCGGTATTGTTGGATGAAGCGGCCCGGACTGCCATTACATGACCGCGTTCATGAGACTGGTTCTACCGACGTGCTTCGCACACATGTGGCTAGCGGGTATCTGTTTCTCCAACTTTAGTTGAATCAAATTTGACTACGACCGGTCCTTGTTGAAGGTTAAAACAGCACACTTAACAAAAAATCGTTGTGGTTTTGATGCGTAGGTAAGAACAGTTCTTGCTAGAATCCCTTAGCAGCAAAAGTAGAGGACGTCTAACTTGTTTTTGCATGGCATGTTGTGATGTGATATGGTCAAGACGTGATGAGTTATAAATTGTTGTATGAAATGATCATGTTTTGTTACCGTTATCGGCAACTGGCAGGAGCCTTATGGTTGTCGCTTTATTATATGAAATGCAATCACCATGTAATTTATTTACTTTATCACTAAGAGATAGCGATAGTCGTAGAAACAATAGTTGGCAAGATGACAACGATGGTACGATGGAGATCAAGGTGTCAAGCCGGTGAAGATGGAGATCATGATGGTGCTTTGGAGATGGAGATCAAAGGCACAAGATGATGATGGCCATATCATGTCACATATTTTGATTGCACGTGATGTTTATCTTTTATCCATCTTATTTTTCTTAGTGCAGCGGTAGCATTATAAGATGAACCCTCACTAAATTTCAAGGTACAAGTGTTCTCTCTGAGTATGCACCGTTGCTACAGTTCATCGTGCCGAGACACCACGTAATGATCGGGTGTGATAAGCTCTACGTTCACATACAACTGGTGGAAGCCAGTTTTGCATGTGCAGAATACCCGGGTTAAACTTGACGAGCCTAGCATATGCAGATATGGCCTCGGAACACTTAGACCGAAAGGTCGAGCGTGAACCATATAGTAGACATGATCAACATAGTGATGTTCACCATTGAAAACTACTCCATCTCACGTGATGATCGGAAATGGATTAGTTGATATGGATTACGTGATCATTTAGATGACTAGAGGGATGTCTATCTAAGTGGGAGTTCTTACGTAATATGATTAATTGAACTTTAATTTATCATGAACTTAGTCATGATAGTATTTGCATGTCTATGTTGTAGATCAATAGCTTGCGATGTAGCTCCCCATTTATTTTTTTGATATGTTCCTAGAGAAAAATAAGTTGAAAGATGATAGTATAGCAATGATGCGGACTGGGTCCGTGATCTGAGGACTATCCTCATTGCTGCATAGAAGAATTATGTCCTTCATGCACCGCTAGGTGACGGATCTATTGCAGGAGCAGATGCAGACATTATGAACGTTTGGCAAGCTCGGTATGATGACTACTTGATAGTTTAGTGCACCATTCTTTACATCTTAGAACCGGGACTTCAAAAATGTTTTGAACGCCACGGAGCATATAAGATGTTCCAAGAGCTAAAATTGGTATTTCAGACTCATGCCTGAGTCGAGAGGTATGAGACCTCTGACAATTATTTTGCCTACAAGATGGAGGAGAATAGCTCAACCAGTGAGCATGTGCTCAGAATGTCTGAGTACTACTATCGCTTGAATCAAGTGGGAGTTAATCTTCCATATAAGATAGTGATTAATAGAGCTCTCTAGTCACTATCACCAAGTTACTGGAACTTCATGATGAACTATAATATGCAAGGGATGATGAAAATGATTCCTGAACTCTTTGTGATGCTGAAATCAGCGAAGGTAGAAATCAAGAAAAGCATCAAATGTTGATGGTTGACAAGACCACTAGTTTCAAGTAAAAGGGCAAGGGAAAGAAAGGGAACTTCAATAAGAATGGCAAGCAAGTTGTCACTCCCATGAAGAAGCCCAAAGCTAGACCCAAGCCTGAAACTGAGTGCTTCTACTACAAAGGAAATGGTCACCGGAAGCGGAACTGCCCCAAATACTTGGCGGATAAGAAGGATGGCAAAGTGAACAAAAGTATATATGATATACATGTTATTGATGTGTACTTTACTGGTGTTCATAGTAGCCCCTGGGTATTCGATACCGGTTCAGTTGCTATGATTAGTAACTCGAAACATGAGTTACAAAATGAACAAGGGCTTATTCCGTCTGTGCCCCCCAATTCCTTAGTTGTGCTCAGTTTTCCCCACGCTCCAAAGTTTTGCTCACTTTTCCCACTCTCTTAGCTGAAACTCTCACAAATGTTCATAGCAGACGTTTGTTGTCTTGCCGTTAACTGACTTGTGGGGCCGCGTTAGTCTCTGTTGATTGTGGCTGTGGCTTCGCTGGTTGGGCCGTGTTTGTGTTCATAGGACAGGCCCGTTAGTTTGTTGGTAATAAATTAAAAAGGGAGCCCAATTAAAAAAGCCTGCTATCGATGGATGCAGCCTACTATGCATGCCAGGCTTTGGCATCGATGTGGCCTGCTATGCATGCGAACGCCTCCACGTAGACATCTAGTGACCTAGACCTAATCGCATGCATGCACGCAGACACGCACGCATCTATCGCTGCCGCACGGTTGCCGACATGACATGCACACCGCACGCACACATCATGTTGCACGGTCGCTCCGCAGCATCGTTTCACGTGTTGCAGGCATACGTGCCGGTGGCAGAAGGGGAAGGCTGCACGCTCGCGTCCATATGTCGAGGCATCGGTTCAATTGTGAGAGGCAGGGAGCCGCCAACGCAGAGCACGCAGAAGCGGGAGGCAGGCAGGCCGCCAACACAGAGCACGCTCGCATCAATTCATGCTCACACATTGGTTCACGCACGCTCGCATCAATTCACAATCGCATTGGTTCACGCACACACTAAGTCACGATCGACGTTGTTTCCGTGTGTAGCCTCTTCGTCTCCCCCGGCTATTTAAACCGCCCTTCATTGCCTATTCTTCTATAGATCCATCTGCGCCTCCCCCTTCTCTTCTTCCCCCAAAAGCCAAAGCAAACACGCAGCGAAGCGAGCAAGATGCAGTACAATGGGCCAACGTTCCAAGAGCCGCCCACCGTGCCGGAACGGCGGTACCCTGCCAACGTCGTCGTGGAGGCATCGCTTCGTGTGTGGGCGTTCTCACGCTGGAGGGGTAGCACTGAGCTTGCACGGGGGTTCCTCCGTGCGGGCTTCCACCACCTCCCGGCGGGCTCGCCGCCCATGTTCAACCTCGTGGAGCAGCGTCCCCACGCCAACGCTCCAGTGGTAGGGCTCGTCGTCCACTTCACCAACAGGTTCGATGCCTACTACCTGCTTAGCAAGGTGTATTGGTGTGGGTGCGAGTTCATCGCATTCACCACCTATAACATCTTCACCTACTTCGAGAGCGTCTTCCCCGCTCGCAACCGCATGCACAGCCTCCCGTACTACCTCGGCGAGAACGGCCTTGAATAGGAGCAGTACTGAAGCCGACGGCGAAGAAGACGGTGAAGCCGGCGATTAAGGTGAAGACGACGGTGAAGACATGGCGGTGTTGCCCTAGCTACCCTATCTACTATGTAGTGTGAGTTTGGTGTGTGTGTTGCCCGAGCTAGCAACCCTATCCCATCTATATAAGGTTAATTATCTATCGGTATCGTGTTATATGTAAGAACTTGTGTTGCCCTAGCAACCCTATCTAAGTTAAGTTATGTGTGTTATATTAATGCTTTGTTATGTTTGTATTTTGTTTGTCCCAAGTTAAGAAACGGCTAATTGATGTGGGCAAAATTAACCAAACTAACTAAAAATGATGTGTTTATAGATGCCTTCTAAAAATAAGAACATATTGTACATGGCTTTGGTTTGGGAGCTCAGATTTTTAGGTATTCCAAGAATACTTTGGTATCCAGAAATATTGAAGTATCAAATACTTTGAGATGTTTGGCTTTAGTCAAAAGTGTAGTTTTATATACTTTAATATGTAGAAAACTACAATATTTTTGAAGTATATAAAAAAGAGGGTTGGACCTCTTTTTCCAATATTGAAGTATTGGTTCGCTAGGCATAATAATACTGTGGTTTCCAAATACTTTAATTCTAAAATTACTTCACCGCCAAACTAAGCCAGGTTGTGAGCAAGCAAAACAAAAGCACATACGGTGAAGAGAAATCAAATCAAAAAAAATGAAGGGACCCATAAAGGAAAGCCAAACAAATTCCTTAATGAAATAGAAAAGATTGGGTAATCAAATTAATGAAAAAATAAATCAGAAACAAAAAAGAACAAAGTAATCGTTCCTAAACAAAAGAAAGAAACATCGCTTGTTTCTGGGCCTCATTTATCCTTTGTGGGCCTATTGCAGCTTGATTCTCCTTGGGCCCGCGAAGTAGGTTTTTTTTCTAGCAGGACTGACGAACTCGAGGACAAAAGTTTGGCAAGTGCAAGAGAGAAGAGATGAACTTGACGTATATCCCTTGTGCTGCTCAAGTACTGCTTACTGTCATCTGACGAGCTAGGGTATGATCCAACACTCGAGGTTCTTAGCTAACAAAATAATCCTATCACTGAACTGGTAATTGTCTTCTGCCAAAACTGAAAGTGTCGAAACATAATCAGAAGCGCATACATTCAGAGATCGACAGTTGCACTAAACAGAGTTGCATTTGAAATAAACAGACTTGGATTGCTAAATGGCAACAACATTAGACAAACATCTCTAACGAGAGATGGCCATCAAGTAAAAAATTCCTAGAGCAAGTATTCCTAAATCTATCAGATTGGATTGCTTCTTCAACTCAATCAGCTGCTTGAAGTTCTTGTTCATCTTCTTCAATTCCGTCTTCAGTTCGACATCTACCACCGTCGGGTAATCCGGACGTGCTGCTGCTGCCCGAGCGGCACTATCATGGGGTAGATTGAACTTGTGGATTGCATTCTGATGACCCACAAGTATAGGGGATCTATCGTAGTCCTTTCGATAAGTAAGAGTGTCGAACCCAACGAGGAGCAGAAGGAAATGATAAGCGGTTTTCAGCAAGGTATTCTCTGCAGGTACTGAAATAAGTGGTAACAGATAGTTTTGTGATAAGATAAATTGTAACGAGCAACAAATAACAAAAGTAAATAAGGTGCAGCAATGTGGCCCAATCCTTTTTGTAGCAAAGGACAAGCCGGAACAAACTCTTATAATAGGAAAAGCGCTCCCGAGGACACATGGGAATATCGTCAAGCTAGTTTTCATCACGCTCATATGATTCGCGTTCGGTACTTTGATAATTTGATATGTGGGTGGACCAGTGCTTGGGTGCTGTTCTTACTTGAACAAGCATCCCACTTATGATTAACCTCTATTGCAAGCATCCGGAACTACAACAAAAGTATTAAGGTAAACCTAACCATAGCATGAAACATATGGATCCAAATCAGCCCCTTACGAAGCAACGCATAAACTAGGGTTTAAGCTTCCATCACTCTAGCAACCCATCATCTACTTATTACTTCCCAATGCCTTCCTCTAGGCCCAAATAATGGTGAAGTGTTATGTAGTCGACGTTCACATAACACCACTAGAGGTTAGACAACATACATCTCATCAAAATATCGAACGAATAGCAAATTCACATGACTACTAATAGCAAGACTTCTCCCGTGTCCTCAGGAACAAACGTAACTACTCACAAAGCATATTCATGTTAATAATATGCATAAAGGATCTGCACATATGATCTTCCACCAAGTAAACTACCTAGCATCAACTACAAGGAGTAATCAACACTACTAGCAACCTACTAGCACCAATCCCGGACTTGGAGACAAGAATTGGATACAAGAGATGAACTAGGGTTTGGAGATGAGATGGTGCTGGTGAAGATGTTGATGGAGATTTCCCTCTCCCGATGAGAGGAGCGTTGGTGATGATGATGGCGATGATTTCCCCCTCCCGAAGGGAAGTGTCCCCGGCAGAACAGCTCCGTCGGAGCCCTAGATTGGTTCCGCCAAGGTTCCGCCTCGTGGCGGCTGAGTCTTGTCCCGAAAAGTTGCTTCTGATTTTTTCTTATCGAAAGACTTCATATAGGAGAAGATGGGCGTCGGAGAGCCACCAGGGGGCCCACGAGGTAGGGGGCGCGCCCAGGGGGAGGGGGCGCGCCCCCCACCCTTTGCCATCTGCCAGATCATTGTCGTCCGCTAGCGGACGGCAAAGAAGCTCTTTGCCATCAGCCACCGAAAAGCTGACGACAAAGAAATGGCAGACGACAAAGAAGCTCTTTGCCATGCGCCATTTCTTTGCCGTCCGCCACCGACGGCAAAGATGAGGTGGCCCCCACCCACCCGCCCGTTTAAAAAAACACTAACCCCCCACCTATTTGCCGTCCGCTAGCAGACGGCAAAGAGAGAAAACGGCGGACGGCAAAGAGCCGAGTAACTAACGGACGCCACCCCCCGCCCGTTATCTCTCTTCTCTTCCTCTCTTCCTCTCTCCTCCCCGACGCCCCGCCCTAGCTAGATCCACCGCCGCCCCCGCTGCCCGGCACCGCCCCCGCCCCTGCCGCCCTTCGCCGCCCCCGCCCCCGCACCCTTGGCCCGTCGCCCCACCACCTCCACCCCACCACACCCGCCGACGCCCGTCGCCCACCACCCTCCGCCTCCCGCCCGCTCGCTCCGCCCCGCCGCCGCCCGCCACGCCGCCCGTCGCCTTCCGCCAGCGCCGCCCCGCCCGCACCCTTGGCCCGTTGCCCCACCACCCCTCCGCCCACCCACCCGCCCGGCCCCATCGCCCGCCACCCGTCGCTGGTGCCCCCCCGACCGTCCCATTGCTCGGTGAGGGACTACTACTTTTTTTTTCTTCTGTTTTTTCATTTTTTTTGCTGTTTAATTGTTAGTACTAGATTGTGTTAGTGTTAGTGTTAGAAAAGAATTAGAAGTAGTAGAAGAAGTAGAAGTAGTAGAAAGATGAAAAGAGAAGAAGAAGAAAAGAAGTAGAAGAAGTAGAAGAAGAAGAAAAGAAGAAACGAAAAGAAGTAAAAAGTAGAAAAAGATGAAAGAAGAAGAAGAAGAAAGGAAAGAAGAAGAAGAAGAGAAAGAAAGAAGAAGAAGGATAGAAGGAAACACCCGACTGACCCCGACACCACACCACACCCCGACCCACGACACCCCGACCCTCCCACCGACCCGGACACCACACCCCGACCCCGACACGACACCCAGACACCCCGACACCCGACCCCCCGAGGCCGACGGGTTCTTATATTTTTGAATTATTAGTTAGGTCATATATTTTTCGATTTTGTTATGAAAAACATCATATATAATTGTGTTGATCGGGTTGATTTAAATGTGCAGTTATTTCACTGCTGCGAGGTTTGGTGTTCGACGACCTCGCTGTGTGTTTGACGAGCTCTGCCCCTTCGTTCGTGGGTGAGCACAAATGACATGTCCTCCTCCCCCATTAATTATTTGCTCTGTTCCGGTGTTCGTGCCGATGAAATTTGATAGCTAGCTATATATGTTTCTTGAATCACCAGTATGCATAACCAATATGTGTCTCCCGTTCGAAAGCGTCATAGTTATAAATATGCATCCATTTGCATATTTATAACCTTGATTCTTCTGAATTGTCCAACGCTATCCATGGATTAGCTCGAGTATGTGTAGATTGGGTTCATATTCCCATATGCTTTGCTCCGGATCCGACGCATAAATTTAAATCGATTGCCTCCCTTGTTGTTCTCGGTACACATCCTCTCTGTTTATTGCGTAGGCGTGTATCGAGAGAACAGCGAGAGGTGCTGCCGAAATTTTGTGTCGGATCCGGAGCATAGCATGGGAAAATGAACCCAATATACACATACTCGGGTGGGATTAGGACCTATCATTACCTATTAGAGTGTAGGTTGCATGGATGTAATAAAATTGACAAAGTAGATCAACTGATGAATATATACATGGTGAATTATATATATAATTGTTGTGTGTCCAGTAGCTCTGAAAGTCAGGATGAGTGATCGTGCGTGGATGTATATCGGTCACACTAGTCAGGACAAATGGAGCGCTGAATGGTTCACAAAAACCACGGGGTTTGTGCAAGCCGCATTTGCAAATGGCCAGATGAAAACTTGGTGCCCCTGTTTCCGATGCGGCAATTGGGAAAAGAGGACAGAGGCTGAAATGGGTAAACACCTGCAGAAGAATGGTTTTACGCCCGATTATACGGTGTGGACATTTCATGTTGAGTCTGCCGAACGTGACCGAGCTGAGGTGGATCGTCGTCGCACCGACGAGCATGGTACCGGATGGAAAACATGGTGCAAGACTATGATGATGCCGGGATTCGGACGAGGAGATGGAGGAATCTGCAAAGGCCTTCAATGAAATGTTGGAGTCTTCAAAGCGTCCGCTCCACGAGCACACCGAGCTTTGTCGGTTGGATGCCATCTCACAAGTAATGGCTCTAAAGGCTCGATTCAACTTGGGCGAAGAATGCTACGACGCAATTATGACAGTATTTGGACGCTTTCTACCCAAAGGCCATGTAATGCCTGCAAACCTGTACCAGTCGGACAAATTCCTCCGTGCACTGAAGATGCCCTATGAGAAGATACATGCCTATGAGAAAGGATGTGCCTTATTTAGGCTTGACTATGCGGACTTGAACTATTGTCCCATTTGCAAGTCTTCCAGGTATATTGTGGTAGACAACGGTATGGGTGAGAAGACACAGACCAAAATCCCCGTTAGTGTTCTTCGGTATATGCCAATCGTACCAAGACTTCAACGTATTTTCATGGTCGAAGAGACGGCCAGACAGATGACATGGCACAAAACAGGCAAAAGAACCGAACTAGATGCAGATGGTAATCCGATGATGCTACACACATTGGATGGTGTTGCGTGGAAAAAGTTTGATGAATTACCTGCTGACAAAGCAGCAGATCCGAGGCATCCTCGAGTCGGCATCGACCGATGGGTTCAGTGTGTTTGGTATGACGACAGCCCAATACAGTTGTTGGCCCGTATTTGTCTTTTCACTCAATCTCCCACCCCCCCCCCCCGGACAGATTATGCAAAGAAAGAACATTTTCCTGACGTTGATAATTCCAGGGCCCAACTATCCGGGGAAAATATGAATGTGTACATGCAGCCGCTTAAGGACGAATTGCAAGAAGCACAGGATTATGGGTTCAAGACATACGACGCCTATAGCAAAGCGAAACTTCATAATGCGTGTATGCGGTACATGTACTCGGACGCATGACTTGCCGGGCGTATCGCTATTCGTTGGCTGGTGTGTGCATGGAAGGTTCCGTGCCCCACATGCAAGGGAGCTCTTGAGTTTCGTTATTTCAGGCGGTCACAAGTTTTCTTGCTTCGACATGCATAGACAGTTCCTGGATCCTCACCATAAGTTCAGGAAAGACAAGAAGAACTTCATCAGAGGTAGAGTTGTAAAAAACTCTGCACCACCTGGGTTGACAGGCCAACAGACCCTGGATCGGTTAAACACTCTCGAGCCAGATCCAGAGCGTCCAGGGTACTTCAAGGGGTATAATTCTGAGCACGCCTGGACTCACAAAACATGCTTATGGGATCTGCCTTACTTCAAAGACCCCCTTTGCCCACACAACATCGACGTGATGCACACTGAGAAGAATATCGCCAAGGCAGTTTTTGGTACATTGTTCAGCATAGATGGGAAGTCAAAGGCTAATACTAAGGCTAGAGTCGATCTGGAGGCGCTATGTGATAGGCCGTTAAAAAACAAGAAAGAACCGAAAGGAAAGCAGAACTGGACGAAGCCAAAGGCATGGTTCAATCTTGGAAGGCCAGCTATGAGGGAAATTATCTTGTGGGTGAAAATGCAGTTGATGTTCAACGATGGGTATGCAGAAAATCTAAAGAGGGGAGCGAGTCTTGATAAATTGAAGATATTTGGTCTCAAGAGTCATGATTGGCACATATGGATTGAGCGGGTAATGCGGTGATGTTGCGTGGCTTCATCCACGAGGATGAATGGCTAATCTTGGCAGAACTCAGCTATTTCTTCCGTGTTTTTGTGCGAAAGAACTATCGCTGGTGTGCCAGAAGAAATGGAAGAGTTGGCGCCGGAGTTGATCTGCAAGTTAGAGAAGATCTTTCCACCGGGCTTCTTTAATCCAATGCAGCATTTGATTTTGCATCTCCCGACCGAGGCAAGATTGGGGGGGGGGGGCATGCAAAATTGTTGGTGCTACCCAACTGAGAGGATGCAGAAGAAGCTTCGAGAAAATGTAAAAATAAACGTAGAATTGAAGCGTCGATGGCTGAGGCATTCATCACTGAGGAGGCGGAAAACTTCGTGACAACACACTACGAAACCAAAAGTCGTCATTTGCATAATCCGAAGCCTCGGTACAATGCTGACGAGCCTAAAAAGGGTGGATCCAACCTCAGCCTATTCAAAGGGAATCTCGCACCAGCCAGTGTTTCAAATCCATTATCTTTGGATAACGAAGAATGGCGGACCATTTCGTTGTATATCTTCAACAACCTGATAGAAGTGCGGCTGTACATCGAGTAAGTTCTCGGTACATTGTTTCTCAACTTCTATTTCCTTTGAACTGCTCTTATTCCTGGATATTTCATACAGTCGATACACCGCCCTATTCTCATATGGAGCGGTGATCCAAAAGGATTCCATCGAAGAGTATGAGCTTCTCGCAAAGCAAGGAGGCGGCTATCCCGGTTTCATCTCTTGGTTCAAACAAACGGTAAATTCTATTAGACAATTTCATTTCATTCGCTAATTTGTGTGTAATGCAACAATCCTTTCATATTAAACTTGTAGTATAATTCATAGTCTATTTATGCCGAATTGAGAAAATTCGCTAATGGTTTTGACTATAAGGTCCATTCATTTGACAAATAGGACATCAACGGGTATCGGTTTCGTACCTATGGCAAAGAGCTATCTATGGCCGACCGAAAGTCTACAAATTGTTGTGTATCTGCTATCGGCGAAGGAGGTACCGAGTACTATGGGAGAGTTGAAGCAATTTATGAACTTCTATTCTATGGTGAAAACCCACCGAATGTCGTAGTCTTCAAATGTTATTGGTTTCAGAAGGAGACTAGAAGGACTCATGAACATATAGGGCTAGTTGAAATCAACTAAAGCACCCATTTAGATGTTCTGATGTCTATATTACGGCTCAACAAAGCGACCCAAGTATTCTATCTACCGTGGGCCTGCCAAACTAATCCAAATCTGAAAGGTTGGGATGTCGTTTATGAAGTGCCGCCACATGCTAGACTATCTCCCCCAAAGGAAGAGGATTATGAACCTCACATTAACCCAGACACATATGAAGGAGAATTCTTCCAAGAGACACGTCTTTCCAAAAAAATCGTTTCAAGAACCGGTATACTTCACCCCAAAACATTGAAGTAGACAGCGACAATGAATCCTACATCACCCCAGAGGAGGAACAAGAAGAGCTGGAACAAGAAGAGGTTACTGCTGCGGATGACCTCTCAATGCTTGACCGATTACGTAAAGGTGGCCTTCCACATGTTGATGCCACTGAACCCTATGAGCCCGTCATTGATTATAGTGATGATGATGATTATGCATTTATTGATGATACTGATCGAGATTACTAGTAGTGTCGGTATTCAATTTTTTATGTTGTACTTGATGACGATACAATTATGTGATATACATATTATTATTCATGTCGGTATTTTTTTATGTTGTACTAATTTCGTTTACTCTTTGTCATGGCAGGTGTTGAAAGATGGAAGGGGAGCCGACTGAGGCCAAGGACAAACGTGCCCAAATTGAAGGTGTGCCACACCATCAAGGTAGCTCCAGCTTATATCAGTTCGGGCGGAATTGGGTATGTGGTTTGCTTCATGATTAATGCAATTCATTCATCATGCTAGCTTGAGCCCTTTAATTACTGATTTACTTTGTTTCTCTCTTTCAGGCATGCTACAATAAGACGGATAAGGTGCCAGAGGGGTACGACCTGTATGCCATGGCCCACACTGCCTCTTACAAGCAAGTCAAGGAGAAGGCGAGGAAAGGGGAGGAGTTTAACCCGAGCCAGATTCCCTACAATCCAGAGCAGGTGATGATATCTAGTGGCGGAAGGTCTCGTGGCTCCATAGCCATTGATCCAGAGATTGCTCCTGAGACCACGGTGAGTTTAATTTGAATGGACGTTACTTGCTAGTCTTAATATTTGAGTGTCATCATGCTAACGAAACATTGGAAATGATCTTTGGTGCAGCGTAACTCCACACAAGCATCACACGATCCTTCTCCATCTACTGGCACGAGCCAGCCCGCTCCCACACCTCCATGATCAAGGTAAGTTTCTCTAGTTTTTTTCTTAACAAATGCATAAAGACCTAGACTTAGCTTTATTTCCTCCAATATGCTTACCTTAATGACCTAGAGTTAGCTTCTTTTCCTCCAAAATGACTTAATAAGCTTCTTGACCTCCAAAACCAGCCATTTTACCTAAGTTAGCTCTAAAGCGATCTATACTTAGCTTTGTTTCCTCCAAAATGACCTAAGTTAGTTATAATATGCTTAGTTAACTAGGTTTGCTCAATAATGACATGTACTTAGCTTACTTATGTAAAAAACAGCATAATTAGCTTAGTTAGCTCATAAACGATCCATTTTACCTACGTTAGCTCTAAAATGATGCATTTTACCTAAGTTAGCTCATAAACGATCCATTTCACCTAAGTTACCTCACAAACGATGGCGTGCTTCTTCTTCTAGTCTTCTTCTTCTAGTTACCTTTTCCTAACATTCTTATTTGCCATTTTGTAGATTTCAGTCACTTCTCGGAAGCTATGATGGAGTGCTTGTTTTTTTATTTCATTCTCTTCTAGTATTCTTCTAGCTTGCTACGATGGAACTTGCTATCTTGATGAAACTTTGCATTGTAATATGTATGTGCAACTTCCTAATGGTTGCAACTTATGTGTATGTGCAACTTGCTATGTATGAATGGATGGAACTATATATGTATGTACAATGAAACTTATGTCTTTGTTAAATAATACATGAAATATATCTATATATGTCATATATATTTGCTGTGAAAATTGTTGGATTAAAAAAAACAGAAAAAAGAGCCAATATGCAGGCTCTTTGCCGTCTGCCACCGACGGCAAAGGGCTCTTTGCCATCAGCAGCGGACGGCAAAGAGGCCACGTGGCAGGCAACTATGCTTCCTGGGAGGCTGACCAATTTGGTCAGTTTGCCTCTGACGGTGACGGCAAGAGAAAAAAACTTTTCCTACAGCGGCGGACGGCAAAGGCCTGCCGTGTAGTGACGTCGGCTGACATCATTCAGCGGATGGCAAAGGCCTGCCGTTAACCACCTAACGGAGTAACAGCGCATTTATTGCCGTCTGCATTCTTTGTCGTCCGCTACTGATGGCAAAGAGCCCTTTGTCGTCGAGCCACCAGCGAGGCGGCAACGTAGCTCTTAGCCGTCCCGTACTTTGCCGTCCCCTTTTGCCATCCGCGGCGGACGGCAAAGACCTTTGCCGTCCGCCATCCATGCCTTTGCCGTCCGCCGTGGCAAATGGCAAAGTAGCTGATTCCTGTTGAGATGCTCTTTTCTTTCAGACTCTTGTTCCTTTTGATCTTTACTTGGGGTTTTCGCCGTGGAGGTGCTGATGGAGTAGTTCCACTCGCCGAGCACTTGACGACCATTTGACGGTCATCTATGGGTTCAGTAATCTTTAAAGGCACAATTGGAAAAATTACCCCCTCCTCTTCCTCTCTTATAGCTTCAAAACCATCAAAGGCCATGGTTTCAAAATCTTCTGCTTCTTCATCTCTTGGCCTTTTCTCCCTAGAGCTGGTAAATAAAATTATAAGCCATAGGAAAAAAAGAGAACAAATGCAAACAAAAGGGTAGCTACATTCTACAAATGCAAACACATACCAAGATGCTTCATTTGCTGCTACATTCTCCACTGCTTAAATTACTACTGCATTCTCCACTGCATCTTCAGTCTCCATTGCTGCTGCATTCTCCTCTGCATCTTCAGTTTCCATTGTTGTTGCATTCTCCTCAGCATTGTCTGCTGTCCATCTTTCCTCCTCTCCAAATGATGCATCCACTGCATTGGTACAAAGCCAAGCAATATGCCCCGGAACTCCACATTTTTTGCAAGCACGCTTCTTTGGTAGACGACCCTCCTCACCTGCTCTAATCCTCTGGTTCCTTGGTCTTCCTGGTGGTCTAGTAATGACAGGAGCGTCGAGTTTGAACCCTGGATCTACTATGTTCCATTGATCTTTCCCCAAGAGTGCAGGCACATTGTCAGCATAAGCAGCCATAAATTTGGCAACAGAGAAATACTCAGAGCAATATTGATGAACTTCACCATCTGCACCCCCGATAACGGTTATCAGATGTAGGGCATGTATGCATGGCTTCCGACGGATCTGCCATTGCCTACAAGTACATTCTCTAGTACTTAGGTTCACAGGATACCTCCATACCCTATTTTTAGTGTCAGTATAGGTAACCTCTCCCTCATATGTACCAGTCCGAATACGTTTCATCTTCAGCCCTCTTGCCTTCAAGTGCAATGCCTTAATCAGTGATGGGACCATTTGATGACCAACATATTGTGTTTCTGCAATTCTTTTGCGAAGAGGCATCTTTATCATGATCATCTGTCTCATCTTGTCAAATGCTTGCCACAACAAGAGCCCTTTCACTGACTTGAACTTTGAATTGAAGCATTACGCAAGGTTCTTGGTCACATAATCTACTTTGCATTTCGTTGAATTTGCTTCTTGACCACACCTTGCCATGATGTGCATCCATGTACTCCTTCACAAGAGGATTTTGAGCATACAACACTCTCAAATGGTGTTCATGCTTCCTTTTGCTGCATGTGTATGATGCTGGCCATAAGTTCTCATCATAAACTTTACCTTTGAACTTCTTTTGAAATTATGCGCTAGGTGTCGCATACATTCCCTATGCTCCACTCTAGGGAATACAATTTCTACTGCACTCTCTAAACCCTTGCAAGCATCTGTGTGTATAGCTAAACCTGGCGGTGTGCCTATAATGTTGCGCAACTGCTGCAGAAACGAAACCCAACTTTCCTCAGACTCTCCCTCCACCACACCAAATGCAACTGGAAATAGCCAGTTGTGTCCATCAACTGCAGAAGCTGCTACTAGCTGTCCTCTCCATCTTCCAGTCAAATGTGTAGCATCTACAGCCAAATAGGGCCTGCAACCATCTAGAAACCCCTGCCAGCAAGCCTTGAAACAAACAAAAGCCCTTCTGAAGCACTCCTTCTCAAATGACTTTCCTTTTATTTCGAATGGAACAGTATGCTTGTCAATCTCTACAACACTCCCTGGACTTGCCATCTCCACTTCAGCTTTGAAAGTGTAAAGCAGCTGAAAACCTGCTGCTCCATTGACCATTAATTCTGTCAAGAGCCTTTTCCCTAGCATTGAAAATTCTCATGTAAGGAATTTCTATCTTGTACTTCTCAAAAGCTTCCCATGGAGTGTTGTTGGACCAAGTCCGTGTTCTTCCCTCACCAATCCAATATAGCATCCGCCACCCACCTAGTTTTTGTTAGCTTGGTTTTGGCCTTCCCCTCCCCTCAAGGTGGACAGGTGTGCTTGTGTGGGTTTTTCTTTATCTGAAACAAAATAAAAGGGTAAAAAACAGTTAAGAAATCTTACTCAATGATCTGAAACTAAATTACTAAGTGAACTTGGATTACCTGAATATATTTTCTCTTTCTCATACGAGATGCATGCAACTTCCACCTACACCTAGGATATGGACAAAAAACTGTAAACCTTTGGCTCACTCCTTTTAATCTTATAGGTGTTTTCAGATATAATGCACCATGTTGTCATCCTTTGCATTCGACAGTCCACCATTGATTGGAAAATGGTACCTACACTAAGCTCAGTTTTCCCTGTTCCACTCAATTGTTGGCATGTCATCACCATCGTATTCATCCTCGATTAAGTTGTCCATGTTCTCCACCTTCTCTTCATCGTCGGTGTCATCAAACCTAGCTTGGTGATGGGCTCCTCCATATATTCATCATCCACCGCTTGCTGACCGCTACATCGACCAGCCAGGAAACATCATCTCGTCTTCATCATCATTTGTAGGCACTTTGCCTCGTCGAGTTCTGCATCTTCTTCTACACCAACCTGTAGAAGGTACACGAGAAGTAGCAAATGAATCGTAACCAGAATTGGCAGCGGGCATGTTGTGGCTCCATGAACCACTTGCTTTACTTGGTGTTGACCTACAAGGAGTGCCGGGTGCTGGCTATTAGCACAGACAGATGATGTCTGAACTCCCTTCCCCGCCCGTTCTGCGTGTGGCTGAAGCACATCGATTTGGAGTTTACTGAATCGGCAGCCAGCAATCCCAGCAAAAAGCAACGGCATATGATCTTCGCAAGTTAGTGGGAGAAATCTTTGCTCATCACTACCGAAGTAATTCAGTTCAACAGCATCGGCATCACTCCAGGGATAGGTGTTTCGGAGCTCAGCTCACAAATCTTTGAAAGATATGTTGGTTTCTACCACTTTGGGATAGAAAAATGATGAAATCAAATGCGGTTTAGTACCACGCAACACACTAGTTTCCATTCTAATCGCCAGTCAGAAAGCTAGCGCGGGATCAATCCTATTTTGTTGAAACAAAGGCTTTAGTTAGGCGGGTAAAATAAAGCACAAATTCGAACGATTCAAGCAACCAGAAGTCAAATACGGCCTACAATACGACTTAGAACGTCAATTAGAGAGGAAACGATGCTTACCCAGGTTTAATCCATGAATTATCTACCGCGGATTCGACCCAATCCTCTCCACGGTCGACTGCATTCCAGGCGTCCTCACTCAACATCGCTATGTAATCCCAGATGGGGAGGTGGGCTATATCTGGCAGAGACGCGCCGTCGCCGACGAACGGAATAGGGGCATAGGGTGGAGGAAACAACTGCGGTGGACACAGCACGACGCCGGCGGAGGGGGCAGGGCGGCGTGGTGCGGTGCGGCCTGTCTAGATCTGTTTCAGATTCAAACAAGCTGCCCAATGCGTGTCTCCTTGCGGTCCCACCAGTCAGCAATTAACGGTCAATGGACGGTCAAGACGGCAAATGCCCGTTATGAGCATTTGTGAGAGTTTCAGCTAAGGAAGAGGGGGAAGTGAGCAAAAGTTTGGAACGTGGGGAAAAGTGAGCACAACAAGGAACTAGGGGCACTAATTTAAATATCCCAATGAACAAAGATTAGTTGAGGGCAAGGTGACGATGTGTGTTGGAAATGATTCCAAGGTTGATAAGATCACCATCGCATACTCCCTCTACCTTCAGGATTAGTATTGGAACTAAATAAATGTTATTTAGTGTTTGCGTTGAGCATAAATATGATTGGATTATGTTTATTGCGATACGATTATTCATTTAAGTTATAGAATAATTGTTGTTCTATTTACATGAATAAAACCTTCTATGGTCTTACATCCAATGTAAATGGTTTATTGAATCTCGATCACAGTGATACACATAATATTGATGCCAAAAGATTCAAAGTTAATAATGATAGTGCAACTTATTTGTGGCACTGTCGTTTAGGTCATATTGGTGTAAAGCGCATGAAGAAACTCCATGTTAATGGGCTTTTGGAATCACTTGATGCTTGCGAATCATGCCTCATGGGAAAGATGACTAAGACTCCGTTTTCCGGAACAATTGAGCGAGCCACTGACTTATTGGAAATAATACATACTGATGTATGCGGTCCGATGAGTGTTGAGGCTCGCAGCAGCTATTGTTATTTTCTGACATTCACAGAAGATTTATGCAAATATGGGTATATCTACTTAATGAAACACAAGTCTGAAACATTTAAAAAGTTAAAAGAAATTCAGTGAAGTTGAGAATCATCGTAACAAGAAAATAAAGTTTCTACAATCTGATCGTGGAGGCAAATATTTGAGTTACGAGTTTGAACTTCATTTATAACAATGTGGAATAGTTTCACAACTCATGCCACCTGGAACACCATAGCATAATGCTCTATCCGAATGTCGTAACCGTACTTTATAGTGTGATCTATGATGTCTCTTACCGATTTACTACTATCGTTTTGAGGTTATGCATGAAGAGACAGTTGCATTCATCTTAAAAAGGGCACCGTCTAAATCCATTGAGACGACACGGTATGAACTATGGTTTGGCGAGAAACCTAAGCTGTCGCTTATTAAAGTTTGGGGCTGCGATGCTTATGTGAAAAAGCTTCAACCTGATAAGCTTGAACCCAAATCGAAGAAATGTGTCTTTATAGGATACCCAAAGGAGACTGTTAAATACACCTTCTATCATAGATCCGAAGGCAGGATATTCATTGCTAAGAATGGATCCTTTCTAGAGAAGGAGTTTCTCTCGAAAGAAGTGTGTGGGAGGAAAGTAGAACTTGATGAGGTAGTTGTACATTCTCCCGAATTGGAAAGTAGTTCATCACAGAAATCTGTTCCAGTGATTCCTACACCAATCAATGAGGAAGCCAATGATGATGATCATGAAACTTCAGATCAAGTTACTACCGAACCTCGTAGGTCAACCAGAGCATGATCTGCACCAGAGTGGTACGGTAATCCTATTCTGGAAGTTATGTTACTAGACCATGATGAACCTACGAACTATGAGGAAGCGATGATGAGCTTAGATTCCATGAAATGGCTTGAGGCCATGAAATCTGAGATGGGATCCATGTATGAGAACAAAGTATGGACTTTGATTGAATTTCCCGATGATCGGCAAGCCATTGAGGTTAAATGGATCTTCAAGACGAAGACGTATGCTGATAGTAGTGTTACTATCTACAAAGCCCGAATTGTCGCAAAAGGTTTTCGACATGTTTAAGGTGTTGACTACGATGAGAGTTTCTCACTCGTATCCATGCTTAAACTCTGTCCGAATCATGTTAGCAATTGCCACATTTTATGAAATTTGTCAAATGAATGTCAAAACTGCATTCCTTAATGGATTTCTTAAAGAAGAGTTGTATATGATACAACCAGAAGGTTTTGTCAATCCGAAAGGTGCTAACAAAGTGTGTAAGCTCCAGTGATCCATTTATGGACTGGTGCAAGCATCTCGGAGTTGGAATGTACGCTTTGATAGTGTGATCAAAGCATATGGTATTATCTGAGACTTTTGGAGAAGCCTGTATTTACAAGAAAGTGAGTGGGAGCTCTGTAGCATTTCTGATATTATATGTGGATGACATATTGTTGATTGGAAATAATACAGAATTTCTGGATAGCATAAAAGGATACTTGAATAAGAATTTTTCAATGAAAGACCTCAGTGAAGCTACTCACTTATTGGGCATATCTATAAAGATAGATCAAGACGCTTGATAAGACTTTCGATGAGTACATACCTTGATAAGATTTTAAAGGAGTTCAAAATAGATCAGTCAAAGAAAGAGTTCTTGCCTGAGTTGTAAGGAGTGAAGTTGAGTAAAGACTCAAAACCCGACCACGGCAGAAAATAGAAAGAGAATGAAAAGTCATTCCCTATGCCTCAGTCATAGGTTCTATAAAGTATGCTATGCTGTGTACCAGACCTATTGTGTACCTCACCATGAGTTTGGCAAGAGGGTACAATAGTGATCCAGGAGTGCATCACTGGACAGCGGTAAAAATTATCCTTAGTGGAATAAGGACATGTTTCTTGGTTATGGAGGTGACAAAAAGTTCGTCGTAAAGGGTTACGTCGATGCAAGCTTTAACATTGATTCAGATGACTCTAAGTCTCAATCTGGATACATATTGAAAGTGGGAGCGATTAGGCAGAGTAGCTCCGTGCAGAGCATTGTAGACATTGAAAATTTGCAAAATACATGCGGCTCTGAATGTGGCAGACCCGTTGACTAAACTTCTCTCACAAGCAAAACATGATCACTCTTTGGGTGTTAATCGCATAGCAATGTGAACTAGATTATTGACTCTAGTAAACCCTTTAGGTATTAGTCACATGGAGATGTGAACTAATCACCTAAAGATGTGAACTATTGGTGTCAAATCACATGGCGATGTGAACTAGATTATTGACTCTAGTGCAAGTGGGAGACTGAAGGAAATATGCCCTAGAGGCAATAACAAAGTTGTTGTTTATATTTCCTTATATCACGATAAATGTTTATTATTCATGCTAGAATTGTATTAACCAGAAACTTAGTACATGTGTGAATACATAGACAAACAGAGTGTCCCTAGTATGCCTCTACTTGACTAGCTCGTTAATCAAAGATGGTTAAGTTTCCTAACCATAGAGATGTGTTGTCATTTGATCAACGGGATCACATCATTAGAGAATGATGTGATGGACAAGACCCATATGTTTGCTTAGCATAATGATCATTTAGTTTTATTGCTATAGCTTTCTTCATGACTTATACATGTTCCTCCGACTATGAGATTATGCAACTCCCGAATACCGGAGGAACACCTTGTGTGCTATCAAACGTCACAACATAACTGGGTAATTATAAAGATGCTTTACAGGTGTCTCCGAAGGTGTTTGTTGGGTTGCCATAGATCAAGAATAGGATTTGTCACTCCGTGTATCCGAGAGGTATCTCTGGGCCCTCTCGATAATGCACATCTCTATAAGCCTTGCAAGCAATGTGACTAATGAGTTAGTTACGAGATGATGCATTACGGAACGAGTAACGATACTTGCCGATAACAAGATTGAACTAGGTATGATGATACCGATGATCGAATCTCAGGCAAGTAACATACCGATGACAAAGGGAACAATGTATGTTGTTATGCGGTTTGACCGATAAAGATCTTCGTAGAATATGTAGGAACCAATATGAGCATCCAGGTTCCGCTATTGGTTATTGGTCGGAGATGTGTCTCAGTCATGTCTACATAGTTCTCGAACCTGTAGGGTACGCACGCTTAACGTTCAATGACGATTTGTATTATGAGTTATGTGATTTGATGACCGAAGTTTGTTCGGAGTTTTGGATGAGATCACAGACATGATGAGGAGTCTCGAAATAGTCGAGAGGTAAAGATTAATATATTGGAAGGTTATATTCGGACACCGGAATGATTCGGATTTTTTCGGGGTACTGGGAGGTTACCGGAACCCCCCTGGGGAAGTAGTGGGCCTTCATGGGCATTAGTGGAAAGGAGAGGAGGGCCGCAAGGGAGCCCCCTCCCCCCCCCCCCATGGCAAGTCCGAATTGGACTAGGGAGGGGGCGACGCCCCATGACGGTGTCCTGGACTAGGGGGTACTCACCACGTCATCTCCCGATCTGTTAGATTGGGCCGAGGACCCCCATGGCCGTATACTCATGGGCCAGTCCAGACAGCTGCCGCATACAAGGAAGATTCCACAAGACTTGGCGATCAAGACAAGGACTCCTCCACACTGGCGTATTCGGCTAGGACTCTTGTTATCCTAGGCCTCTGGTGCATTATATAAAGCGAGGCCAGGCTAGTCGATAGACATACAACAATCATAATCATAGGCTAGCTTCTAGGGTTTAGCCTCTACGATCTCGTGGTAGATCAACTCTTGTAATACTCATATTCATCAAGATCAATCAAGCAGGAAGTAGGGTATTACCTCCATAGGGAGGGCCCGAACCTGGGTAAGCATCGTGTCCCTTGCCTCCTGTTACCATCCGCCTTAGACGCACAGTTCGGGGCCCCCTACCCAAGATCCGCCGGTTTTGACACCGACGTTGGTGCTTTCATTGAGAGTTCTGCTGTGTGTTCGGCAAAAGGTCGATGGCTCACCTGCAGATCAACTGCGACTTTGGCATCTTCGTCACCAGCTCGACTGGTCACCTTGGTTCGACCAAGGACTGTGCCCTACCTCCAATCGTCATGTTCGGATGAGGGCCTTCATCAACATCAGCTCCGATCTCTATCAAGATCATGGAGGAATCATCCAGGGACCCCGGGGGCTCAACGTTAACATTGCCCTCGGGCGACCGTGCTGTTTTTCTGGACAACGAACTTGTGTCTGCTGCCACCGCCTCCTCAAGTGTCGTTTTAACGATCGCTTCGGTGGAATTGTGCGGAATTGAGTCTACAACAAGCCTGCAAAATTTTGTCGAGTTCCGATGGAAGAATCTCTGGCAATCCGCAATATGGCGGAACCCTGTCAAATCTGGACGAGAATCTGGACGAGTTTAGGGCGTGGTGTCCAGCTTCTAGCTCGGACTTCCTTTGGAAGATCCAACCGTTCATCGGCTGCGGAATTCCTATATCTACCACCCCTCAAAATTTCAGCTCGATCCGATCGTCCAAACTCCGGGAACCTTCCGATTAGTGCATCACTTTTCGGATCTATTTTCTGCGCAAAAACGAATCCGACCCGAATTCGTCTTTTTTATGAACGGGATTTCGGACATCCTTTTGAAGGAAGTTTTGTATGGGGTATTGTGTTTTGTTTCCGAACACATCCCACTAACTTTAAAATCCTTTGAACATGATCTTCCACATCATGCTGGTGTCAAACCAGTCCGGCAATATTGCTCCACGGCTGCCGACCTACGCTAGACACGTCGTCACTTTGTTGAGCCGAGCTCAACTTCTTCAGATCATCATCTCGGCAAGCCAAACAAGAGTTCGGCATCACAAAGGATAAACCATCACCAACATCCCCCCCCCCCCGGGATTACACAGAGCGGGCACACCGGCATCGCCGCACGGTCACTTCATCAAGCCGGCATTGACCACGTCACGACCTGCATCACCAGGACCGCGCTGTTACTCCTTCAAGCCGGTGTCCATCACGCCGACGTACTTCAACCCATCGGCTGACATCGAGGCTTCGACATCTCGGCTGGATCGGGGGATTCATCATCTCTTCATCAACCTACTCCGGTGACTTCGGCGTCACCAGCCGACCAGCTTCGTCACAATTAGCTGGACCGAGGGCTTTGCCTTGGCAAGCCAACCTTTGCCAGCATTGCCATGCCATCACTTTATCACCCATCAGGCGATGGGTGTGCGGATCGAGTCCCAATTTTGGGAATCACCTTCCTTCGGATTGCTACAACAAATAAACCAGGTGCTATTAATCTTAGTATTTTTTGCTTGCTTGGGTTCATTTTTCCCAAGGAATTATTACTCTGGTTTGTCCATCATATGTACACAGGTCTATCAAACGGTGGCCGCATTATCTACGGTCGCATGGTGGTTCGGTCAGTTTCCATACATTGTCCGTGACGCCGCATCCGAACTCAGATCGACCGTGAATTCGTGCTTTGCCACGCCTTTCTTGCATCACGCCGACGCCTCGCATCGACAATGACTTCGGCGCCAGGCCATATTTCTTTTATTACTCACTTTGCATAAATTATTTATTATGCAACACTTTTTTTAATTATTATTATTACTATTACCCCCGATTTGCACTATTTTTGTGCACAGGAAAATGATCCAGCCGGACTATATCCTTTGGCGTCACCACGGCTGGACGGGGGGCTTCGTCAACACTTCATTACCCCATGCCGGGACTTCGGCATCAACATGCCGGGCCTGCATTTACCGTGCTATGTCACCACTTCGGAGCGCCGAGCTCTTTGCTCCGCCACCTTGGGACCGGCTTGGGGGATGGAACCTTGTCCCACATCAAGCTCGGACCGCGTCATCAATACCGAACACATTAACCAGCTAAGTTGCCTTCATGCTCAAGTTTTAAATTTTTAACTTGTGTTCGGTTCGATCAAGCATTATATTTTTTTGGAAAGAAAGTTGCTTGTAAAAAATTTCCTTGTCCAAACTTTGTTTGTGACGGACAAATTCAAATACCCCGTTTGCTTGGGGGCTTCCTTTATGAAGCCTTTCCTCTTGCATATGATTATACTTGTACGGCTTTGTTCCTTGTTCGTGTATTGCGCCACAATATGCACCATGTTTACTTAAGCGATTCGCAAGCTGGGTTGCCTCGCGCCTGTGTTTACGCCTACGTTCCCGATGGTTCGGCTAGGGAGTAAAGGGAGCACCTCTGCGATTGTCACGATCGGGTCATCCGAGCTGGACCTCAGACTGGGTGAAGCCGAAAGCTAGCGCCCTTATTGTTTTTAATTATGGTCGGCACACAACGTAACTCATGAGTACAAAAAATCTATTGCACAAGTCTCATAGTAACAATGAGCACCGAAGAAAGGTATGGTGGGGGTACTATTTTCTTTGAAGATGCTTCTTACATTTTTTTAGTAATATAGCATAAGTTCCCTGAGCGCGCTTTGTCTGTTATGTTCTTTATGGCCTGATTGCTGGTTATCGGAAACACCGTTGATATTCTCGACAGGTGGAGCACATAACACTTTTCGGTCCTTGACCGAAGAGGGAGAAGCCGAGGGTCGGTTAAGACGCGTTTAAAGTTCGGGTGAACAAAGATATGATATTAGTACTTCGGTACATACAATCATTATACATAAAATTATTTTACCCAAGTCACGTGGGGGCTCTTAAATTAGTATGAGCTGTTTTTCTTCTTGGTCGTTGCAAAGTCTTTTTTCTATCACTCCTTTGTCGACGCAAGTGTGTGGTCAATAGCCGGATAGCATTGCTTCTCTCTAAATCCGCTCGAGTGCAGTTTGCTAAACTAGCCTCAGAGAAGTACTCCGCCTTCGGGATAGGAGGTTGAAGCCGTAGGCTGACCCGCTTGAAGTCTTGAGATAGGATGTGTCATGATTAAAGCACGTCAGAAGAACTTTTTTTTCTAAAGTCCAATTTTCGGAATGGCACCGAACACTTGATCTAGTTCAGACATTAAACTTTTGAATATGTTTTTTGGCTTTTCGAGCCTATGGCACTTTTAAACTATTTGTGCGTTTCCAGCATTAGTCTCGCAGTGCAACGCCGGACACCTTTAGGGATTCAGCAAAAACATTCTCGGATATTGCTATATATGCATCGGTTTCGAATTATGTCTTCGGTCAATAGTTGGGTTGCCCGGCTCCTGTGGTTGCCTCCTATGTTCCGCTTTGTTCGGCTAGGTGTGCAAAGGAGAACCATCTGCGATTGTGCTTCCAGCTCACATGGTCAAGCACCTTAGTGGAGAAAGCCGAAAACTGACTATCACAATAGGCGTAAACTGGTCAGCGATCCGATGACTATGTTAAATAACGGGCCATTCATAACATTGGCCGAAGTGTTTACGGCTTGACCTCAGATGTCGCCGAACACTAACTGGGGGCTCATAGCTAGCTTCCCCAGTTTAAAGCTCCTATGACTAAGCGAAAGTTTTAAAGCCCGCATTTCTGATTGCCTCATTTCTGCTAATACAATCGCCTTCGGGCACCAAAACGTCGGCTAAGGGTTGCTTTGTTATTGCGGAAACACCCTACGTAGTATCTACCAAGGGGTAGAAGCCGACGATGGGCCACTTTCAACTGATAAACGGTCACAATGGAGTCAAAATAATGATGTAAAGTACTTGGATACATAGAATCATTACACATAATCTGTGAGTTTACTCTGGATATCGATCCTTAATTCGGCCACCCGTGCCCACATTAAGGCTCGGGGGCTACTGGGCTTTAAGCTCATTATTTACAAATATTAAAGGAGCACATCGATCCCCTTATCTGGTGTTGCCACCCGACCAGTGTCTCGGGGGCTACTGCATTGCCTATTCAATGAGAAAATTCAAAGGGCTCAGTGTTCGGCTTGATCGAACTATGGGAAAGCACGTCTTTGAACAACAATAAGTACCATCTGGACCTATCTGGCATCAAGCTATATATCACGGCGACTTCTCATGACCCTTTCTCAGGGGCCCGTTCGCCGATCACTATTATCTCTAATATATTACACTGCGTTTTTATTCCTATGTATGCTGCCGAGCTAGGAGTTGATCCTCAGGCCGATTTCGCGCATCGACCCGAGTCTCGAGACTCACGGGAACATCGGTTTTATGCTTTCCTTCAAAAGTGCGTCTCGGTTTTAGGCTGATACACACATTGAGGGATACTGGCTATATATCTCGGCAGAGGATAAACCGCACCAGTTAAAAATATTCACGTAAAACCAGCCCTCATGGTCGAGGTGGTGCACCAGCTCGGAGGCGATCCGACATAAAGCTCGAGCGCGGTAATAGCTCCATAAAAGGGCATTTCCGGCATTAAGCTCGGCTAAACTCCTTCAACTTTTTTGAACCAAGATGATCTATGACATCTTGGATATAGTCCGGCGTTGGAGCTCGGATACAGTCCGGCGTTGGAGCTTGGACACAGTCCGGCGTGGGAGCTCGGATACATTTCGGCGTTGGAGCTCGGAAGCAGTCCGTTATTGGTGCTCGGCTGCAAAAGATACCTCGAATGCAGTCCGGCGTTGGAGCTCGGACGCAAGAGGACATTGCCTCCCGGGAAAAACTTCAAACCCGAGGTGAGGCATAAAAATAACAAGGCATTGATAAAGGCTGGAAACTTAAAGGGGCTCCTCGGATGCCCGACGTGTAAACTCTTCGGATGCACTTGGCGATCCTCAAGATAGAAGATGAGAAGATTTGTTGAACCAGTTTTCAAGACCGACGACCGAAGATGAAGAACAGTTCGGAAGAATCGAGGAGCGTTCCTAACTTGAAGACCGGTTCAGGGGGCTACTGATGGTGTCCTGGACTAGGGGGTACTCACCACGTCATCTCTCGGTCTGTTAGATTGGGCCGAGGACCCCCATGGTCATATACTCATGGGCCAGTCCGGACAGCTGCCTCATACAAGGAAGATTCCACAAGACTTGGCGATCAAGACAAGGACTCCTCCCCACCGGCGTATTCGGTTAGGACTCTTGTTATCCTAGGCCTCTGGTTCATTATATAAACCGAGGCCAGGCTAGTCGATAGACATACAACAATCATAATCATAAGCTAGCTTCTAGGGTTTAGCCTCTACGATCTCGTGGTAGATCAACTCTTGTAATACTCATATTCATCAAGATCAATCAAGCAGGAAGTAGGGTATTACCTCCATAGGGAGGGCCCTAACCTGGTTAAACATCGTGTCCCTTGCCTCCTGTTACCATCCGCCCTAGACGCACAGTTCGGGACCCCCTACCCGAGATCCGCCGGTTTTGCCACCGACACCCCCCTCTTTCCTTCTCCCCTTCCTCCTCCTTCCCTCTCTCCCTCTCTTGGATAGGAAGGGGACTCCAACTAGGATTGGGAATTCTAGTGGGACTCTCCTATGGCGCGCCCCTCCTAGGTCGCTGGCCTCCTCCTCCCCTCCTTTATATACGGGGGAGGGGGCACCCCAAAGGCACAACAAGTCTTATCTTAGCCGTGTGGGGTGCCCCCCTCCACAGTTTAACACATCGGTCATATCATCATAGTGCTTAGGCGAAGCCCTGCGCCAGTAACTTCATCATCACCGTCGCCATGCCGTCATGCTGACGGGACTCTCCCTCGTCCTCAACTAGATCAAGAGCTCGAGGGATGTCATCGTGCTGAACGTGTGCTGAACACGGAGGTGCCATACGTTCGGTACTTGGATCAGTTGAATCATGAAGACGTTCGACTACATCAACCACGTTACTAAACGCTTCTGCTTTCGGTCTATGAGGGTACGTGGACACACTCTCCCGACTCTTTGCTTTTCTTGTCCTAGATAGATCTTGCGTGATCGTAGGATTTTTTTGAAATACTATGTTCCCCAACAACCTTAACTGAGAATGTTGGGCCTTTAGCAGGGTCGGCCCATTATGGTCTGCAAAATCTTGTGGGCCTTTAGCTGGGCTGGCCCATTATCGTCCGCTAAATCTTTTGGGCCTTTAGTTGGGCCGGCCCATTTAATCTTTATGGGCCACTTTTGGGCTGGTTCACGTGTCAACATATCATAGGCGCATCTCGCCCATTGGATGAGTGACAGCTATGCCAACGCGGAGCTGACACGTGGTTCCGTCAGCCAATGAGAATTTTACACGTGGAAAATCGGCATTGGTCGTGGCTGTTAGCGGGTTATCGGATCCAAAACCGGACCCGATAGCTTAACGACGACCCGTTATGGTGGATGCCACGTGCCGGTCACCCTTGATGAAAGCACTTCTATGACGCGCAATTTATCATCATGGAAGCGGACCCTTCCGTGATGATAATTTCGGTAATTTCATGGAACACTTCTACGACAGCATAGGTATGACTATCTTGATTCTGTCATAAAATCGTCATGGACGTCTAAGCATAGGTATTATTTATAGTTTTTATGCTTTATAACAGTTTATGGAGTAATTGTAATGCCTTTTCTCTCATAATATGCAAGGTTTACACAAAGAGGGAGAATGCCGGCAGCTGGAACACTAGACCTGAAAAAGCTATGTCAGAGATACTTATTCTGCACATCCCCAAATGAGCTCAAATTTTACAGAGAATTATTTTGAAATATATAATAAATATTGGAGAAAATAATTACCAGAGGGGGGCTGCCAGGTGTCCACAAGACACCAGGGTACGCCAGCCCCTCCAGGCGCGCCCTGGTGGGTGGTGGGCGGCCTGGCCCACCTCTAGTGCCCATCTTTTGGTATATAAGGTCTTTTGACCTAGTGAAAACAAGGAGAGGACTTTCGGGACAGAGTGCCGCCGTCTCGAGGCGGAACTTGGGCAGGAGCACTTTTGCCCTCCGGCGGAGAGATTCCTCCAGGGGAACATCCCTCCCGGAGGAGGAAATCGAAGCCATCGTCATCACCAACAACCCTTTCATCTTTGGGAGGCCAATCTTCATCAACATTTTCAACAATACCAGCTCATCTCATACCCTAGTTCTTATCTTGTGTTCAATATTTGTACCGTAACCTCAGATTGGTACGTGTGGGTGACTAGTAGTGTTGATTACATCTTGTAGTTGATGATATATGGTTTATTTGGTGGAAGATTATATGTTCATATCCATTATGCTATTTAATATCCCTTTGATCTTGAGCATGAATATTATTTGTGAGTAGTTACCTTTGTTCTTGACGCCACGGGAGAAATCATGTGAATTTGATATGTGTTTGATATTGTGATGATATGTATGTTGTGATTCCATTAGTGGTGTTATGTGAATGTTGACTACATGACACTTCCCCATCTTTGGGCCTAAGGGAATGCATTGTGGAGTAGTTGTTAGATGATGGATTGCTAGAGTGACAGAAGCTTAAACCTAAGTTTATGCGCTATTTCGTAAGGAACTGATTTGGATCCATATGTTTAATGCTATGGTTAGATTTGATCTTAATACTTTTCTCGTAGTTGTGGATGCTTGCGAGGGGGTTAATCATAAGTCGGAGGCTTGTTCAAGTAAGAACAACACCCAAGCACCGGTCCACCCACATATCAAATTATCAAAGTAGCGAACGCGAACCAAACCAACATGATGAAAGTGACTAGATGAAATTCCCGTGTGCCCTCAAGAACGCTTTGCTTATTATAAGAGACTGTTCCAGCCTATCCTTTGCTACAAAAAGGAATGGGCTACCTTTCTACACTCTATTTACAGTTACCGTTACTTATCCATTACAAATTATCTTACTATCAAACTACTTATTACCGAAAATTTCAGTGCTTGCAGAAATTACCTTGCTGAAAACCGCTTGTCATTTCCTTCTGCTCCTTGTTGGGTTTGACACTCTTACTTATCAAAAGGACTATGATTGATCCCCTATACTTGTGGGTCATCAGAACTTACAAAAACAGGACATCGACAATGCTGCATCCAACACCACCGAGGTGTGGAGGATTGATAAATTTATTCGTCAGATCAGCGTCGCGGGCACCACAAATGAGGTGTCGCCACTTAGTGCTACTAAAATCTCCAAAGCGGGGAAAGCAAGAACTCCATTCGGTACAACAGGGCCTCAGAGCACTACAAAACAAGTGGAGCTGGTGGAGGAGGCAAGCACACGGGAGTGGGGGTGGAGCTATTCGCAGAGAAAGGGTGATAATGATATCCCTGACAAAGATTTCGTGCTTGTTAGATGAATATCTTGTTAGGTCCCAAAGCGTAAGGATTTGAAGTAAGCAGTAAGTTTTCCCCAGTTGGGAATTAAGGTTATGAATCTGTGGAGTTCTTATAACGAGCCAATGATCAGTAACTGCACCCAAGTAAGAAACTTGCACTTGGTTTTGAATAAGATTTAGCATTTCGAGTGTTTGGAATTGAATTGTAGCATGACAAGCGAAAGTGTTCAGATTGTAAACAACAGAAAGATAAATGATTGAGGTTGTGATTATGAGGAATAAAGGACTAGGATCCATAACTTCACTACTAACATTTTCTCCATCAAATCAATAGGTATAGTAAACAGATTATAATTGTGAATCGACTAAATTGAAGTTTTTATGGTTAATCATACATGTCATATTATGCATAGACTATAGACATTATTTCCTTGTATCCATACACCGCTATCTAACTACATCTATAGATAATATTCTACCCGAGACCGGGGGTGTTTCAACTGTCACAACAGGGGGTGAGGACTGGTGTTGGTGTGTTCGATGGGGAGCAGTTGATCGTGCATCTTTTTCCTCTCATTCTCATTTTGTAAAGACGGAGTTTGGTAGGGTTGTATTAGCAAAACATTATCGCAGCAAGTTTTTACTTTGGAGTGAAGAACATTTCTCTTTTTTATTTTTCTAATGCAAATAATTTTTGAAACATGGATGAGATACACTTTCTCCTAAATGAAAATATCCTTTGCTTGTGTCTGTGGCAAATATGATGCATTTTGTCTGCTGCTATTATAGAGATTATCTAGACGTCATGTTCTTTTTAACTGCAATTGTAGATATATATCCATGTCTGAAATTTCTAACCCCCACGCCTCCCTATGATCATCTCCCTCATTTCCTCTTTTTGTATTGGAAAAGAAGGGTCGAACTAAAAGAAAGGCAATAATGCAATGCAACAGATGATTGAGAACATAGTCTCCTATTGTTCTTATGAGCTTTCAGTATAGTGCTTGCAAAGGGTAGTGTAAAATCTTTAGGAGTTTATTTTTGTAAAAGCTTCAAAACAGGTTTTGTTTGGTAGAAGCCTTTTTTGGGGGTATTGATCAAAGTGTTTTGTACTTTTTTTTGCAAAGTGTTCAACAAAGCTTTTAGGGACAGTGTCGCAATGTAAAATTTCCAAGCCAACACACAAAACAACACCCTTTTTGTGTTTCCCACGATCTTTTGTTTCTCCATGCACATTCATTTTTGGCACGCTGAAAAAATTTCATTATTTGAGCAGTCATCTATATCATCACACAACACAACTTCTTTCTTTATTTTCCACTATCTTTTGCAGTTATCGGAATGTAAATGTAGCAAAAACACATAACCACTTAACACAACCCTCCTCCCCATCCCAAAACCTTTTTACACGAATCACATAGCAAATGCTTGATATATTTAAAAATCCAAAAAGGCCAACATAATGCAAAGAAGCCGCAAAATTTCATTTTTTGTTAGATCCCATGTTTTGTTTCTCTAACTATATTGGCATCACTTGTCATCGCAAATTTTAGGTAGATGACAAGACTAACTTCATCGCAGTAGGGACATTTTTTATAGCCATCACAACTTTTCGGTAATCACATGTCTTTGTATTGTGATAATCTCCAGTGCAATATGAGAAATTGACTATTTTCTTATTTGGACCAGGATTCCCTTTGGGATTGGGTTCCTTTTGTTATCCTCTTTCTTCCTTTTCTTGTTGTGCTCACCTTCTTATTGCTTAAGCAGAGTCTTGCTCCTTTCAGCCTTTTTAGTCGGTCGCCATTTCTTTGGCACATGTGATGGGTTATACAACATGCCATCAACTTCGGGGTTTCATACAATTGTTGGCGCAGGAGCTTGATATTGTTGTGTTGCTTGGTATTGCTGCACTGCCTGTTGCTGTGACATCACCCTTCTCCTTACTGCAGCAATAATGTGCTCAAGCTACTAAGCTACATCATCCAATATTGTGCACATTGAGTTGTAGTTGAGAGTGTTGGTTGAAGGGAGCCCAAAATTTAGAAGATTTCTAACACTACCAATTATCATTCTTGCAACTTACTACCACCTCTATATCAAGTAGCGTTGCAGACTAACCTAGACATTGAGGTGGACCATCACTCTTATGATATGTGCACAAATAATCCTATCCATTTCAAAACAGTTGCAGTTGCATTAAATAATCCCCTCTACCATCACAAAATGCACTGAAAATACCCTTAGGGTTCTTATAGTAACTTGAGTACAACTCAAACCCGATGCTTCCGAAGAAAAGAACAGGTAGTTGGTTGATGATGAAGCCGCCCGACACCATCACCTTCTTATGGAACTTGCCAAAAACACTTCGGGTGTAAAAGTTTATGGCCTGGCATTGAATGTTGTACCTGAATGTTGCAATAAAAATAATAATGTTTTAGTACCTGCCCTAACATACAATGTGTCTTTTTTCTGACACATACCATGAGCAAAGTGTATAGTTGTCGCCTCACCACCGAAAGCTCCGGGGCTATTTAGTTCTAGGCCTAGGAGTGCCACACTTTGCCATACAATGTTGCCAAACATGTCTAAGGTTAGTTCTTAAGCATGCGAGCCACAAGTTGGCAAGCCTAAGGAAATCTTGCCACACTTTTTGAGTGTATGTGATGTGGGACCCTGGTGTGGCTTGCCTATATGGTTTAAACTAAACACACACCTAAGTTGGTCAAACTTGCCTAATCTTAGGTGTGGCAACCTTAGGCAAACTTAGTCTCAAACCAAACAGCCCCTACATTATCCTCTTGGTGTAACATTGTGTCCTCAAGCACCTCATATTGTCTCACTAACCTCCACATCGAGTATTGGGGATTGAAACAACATATTGCAGTAGAAGTTTACACCTTCTGACCTACTTGTAGTGCTTGTAAATGGAAAGAAGCATTTCTGGAAGTATGCTGGGGGGGCCAGGTCTCTCTGGTACACCACATGTTGCGAAGATGCCTGTTTTCAACCAAGTTGAAGAAATGCATTATATGCCTGCTCTCGAGTACTGTCTCAAAATCATTGATGCATGTGTAGTAAACCTACTCAAAAACCTCACCCATGCTTAGTAGCACTATTTGGGAAATCGGTAACTGGTAGCTGCTCGGTTGGCTTGGGATTAGCAATTAATTGATCAGTCAGCCAATTAACAAGCTTAATCGATCGATCATTATTCAGTAGATTAAATAGGAACTTGCCAACATATATCTAGTTTTTTATGTATTATACTATACTCTCATGCTCCCAGCTACATAATATACCAAAATATGCTACTGTTTGGTCGAACCCTAGCAATTGAGGAGCGAGAGGGGGATGGAAGGTGTTACGGGAAAATATTTGGGCTTTGTTTTCCCACAAGTAAATGGGTTACCAGCGATTAATCGACCTAACAACCGATTAATTTGTCTGACAAACCAATTAATTGGTCTGAAAATTTAACACGATGAATAGGTGCTATTTGATTCGGCCACCCTACCAGTAGCGATTAACTGACCCATTAACTGATTAATCAGACAAATTCTTGAACAAGTGCTTAGTGGACTCCCTAACTTCTCACACGCCTTTCGCTGGACACACCATTTGCAACACCTATGTACTATGTTAATACTTCTGATATAGCTATTTCCATCACCTTATCCTGGTCGTTCATAAGGTTCATCAGGTGCTCATTGTTCATTGTAATCATCCAATGTAGAAACACTCATTTGGCAACATGGCACAACCCAACATGGATGTCTGCAAGTAGTTGTTTTCCCCAACAATCCGAGCAAATTGCATGTTGATTTATTAGTGCAAAATGTTGTGTGAAAGAACACACAATCCTTGTACTTGGTGTACAATGTCCTTGTCCTTCTATCCACCGAAAACAAACCCATCACATATTTTGACTCTTTGTCAACTTGTGTTGCATAATAGAGTTCAGGACTTTCGGTGTACCACCTCTGAAAGTACTCGACTGTCATATCCGTGTCCCAGAATGACTAATGTTGCCGCAGCTTGGAACACACATTTGAAACATCCCTCTTCATATATGGGGGTATCCTATGATCTCCCCCATGCACCCTACGAAGCATTCCCATGCATGACAAAGTTGACTAGTTCATATCATGCATTTTCATTAGGAGTTGATAATCCTCTTTTGGAATTCTGTGGTGCGAGTGGTTGTACCTTACATGCTCGACCTACTTCATTAGAGAATGTGTATGTTGTGCAACAAATAATGTAGCCATCCACCTATTGCCCCTAAGCCCAACAATCATGTGAGCTTTACAATCATGACGCAACATCCTATTATTTTGACATTTGTCTATCACATCCATTTCAACCCCATCCTGCTTGCTAGATGAGCTCCCTTCTTTTGTGATCCCTTCTTAAGCACTACTAATCTCACCCCTACTTGTTGGCTTCCCTATGTGCGCACACTTGAAAACACTCCTGATAACTCCATACCAACGTATGGTGCAAGCGATTGGGATCAAATCTCGTCATCTTCATACTCGTCATGCATTGTGTCGGTAGCCTTGAGCATGCTATCTGAATCCATGCCACCATGAGTTGTGAAATGCTCTCCTCACCTCCTGTCCCACTTTCGGTATTCTACCAACACTACAACAAAAGTAGAACATCATTTATCAGTAGCATTTAGAACAAAAAGTAGAACATAATTCCTTTCTCAGTACAAACTTTGCTCGGATAGAAACACTAAGATCAGAGAGGACCAGAGTAACACTCTATTTTGGCAACAAACATTTATAGAGCAACACACTCAACTCAACATTTCCAGATCGACAGGTTTCTTCAATAGAACATGCATAATTTGTATTTTTAAGATAGCCATGCCCAATAAAACTAAACAACATTTGCTACGACATTCTCATTTTTTGAGGAGTAGTTTCTATTTTTCAAACATCATGTTTTTTGAAGGATTTTCCATTCATCAAAATATATCATCGTTACTTTTGCATCCTCACTTTTTTCCAAAAAAAAATACTAGGTTTAAAGAAGGGAGACAAAAATGTTTTCTAGATGCACCTTTTTTAATCGTGTTTTCACGTTTTTCTGAATCACAACATATAAATTTGAATGGGAGTCCCCGTGCTACTAGTATTCATTATCAACATCTCAAAAAATTGAACTTTGTAACTTTCAATGAATTCAACTTCAATGGGCATGCAAATTACTGACTTGAACATTAACATTCAGGTAATTCGGCTCACCAACATTCAGAATAATTCGATCAGCTCATCAACATTCACAAAAATTCAGGTCTTGCAACTTACTGAATTCAACATCGTTTTTGTTGGGATGCAACTTTTTACTGAATTCAACATGAACATTCAGTAAATTCATATATGCAATTATTGATGCAACAAGGAAATTATTTCTCAGGAAAAAGTAGTTCTACAAAAACGAACATATCAAATCCGATGTTGCAAGGCAGCCTTCCACTTGCTAGTGCTTCATTGTTCTACCAAGGAACAATGAACCCCTCGGAGCTTTGAGCCATGGCGGAGGAGAGCATATCTCAGACGATATGGTGTGCCATCGGGCTAGATTAGGGGCGGGGTTGCGAGGGAGTACTATGGCTGCCATTGTTGCAGTGGTGGTGTAGGGACATTGCGGGGGACGACGGTCATAGATTCTGGAACCCTTACAGCGGGGCAAAAGGGGCAGTTGTCCACGATTTACACGCATAGGGGGGAATGCAGTTTTGAGCCTGGTTGTTGCGTTACTGTTGCAAAGGTTAAGTAGGGGTAGGAGGTTGCTCGTGATCCAGCTTGCGCAAATCGGAAGACTCCGCAGCGCCTGATCTAACGGCTCGCGTGAGAGTTTACTTTTGGCATCCATCTACCAGATGATGCCTAACAGCCGCCATAAAACAAGGGTAATATAGTCTATCTCGATTCATAGACTTAGTCAACGGGTGGTGAGGTCTTGGACTATCTATGGTACATGTTGGACCATGCTTCTCTCTCCCCACTGATCGATTGCTTTCTCCTTTGACTATATTTGATCTTATCTTTTCTTCCAGTATTTTCTTTCTCTCTCGACACTAGGTTTATTGGATCTCCGTCCACCAGAGTCCCTATGGTTCTTCGACTCGAGTTTCTCCCTTTCTCTCTCGACATTAGTTTTTCAGAATGTTAACTGTTCATATAATTGTGAATCCTACATTTGTGAATGAGAAAACGACACATGTCCACTCCGGTTAGAAAAAACCCAGTAGTTCCACTAGTATGGGTGCCGACCCAACGCCGCTCCGCCTTTATAAGTACCGACACTTCGCCATTGGCTTCCTCACCCAGGAAAACCCGGTCTGGTCCCCTCGTCCTCGGTGAACTATTCCCCACTGTCACTACTGGGCGCCACTCTCACGCAGCGGGAGGCGCGTGTCGTGAGCACACGTGTGGTAGTTTGCGTGCGCCATGGCGAACCAGGACGTGGTGCTCCGCCCGGACATGGGCGGCATAGCTTCGGCCGCGGCCATGCCGGGCTCCTCCAGCCGCCCGATCTTCGCGTGCCGCGGCGCCGCGTCGACCTCCCTGCGGCGCCGCTCCGGCGTCAACGACGAGTTCCGCGCCGGGTCACCCTGCGCCACAAGCTGGGTCGTCCAGGCCATGCGGGCGTCTTCGCCGGCCCGCTCCGCAGCCGTCGACGAGTACGCCGCGTGGACGGTGAGTTTGCCGGCTAGTTTGGTGAGGCGCGCGTGCCCACGCATTGCTGTGAGAGCGCGCCGGCCGGGCTGTTTTCCGTCCATTCTGATGATTGATCTGCGTTTCTTTTTTCCTTTGTTGGCGCGTGCAGAGGAAGCACCCGTCGGCCCTGGCTAGCTTCGAGCAGATTGCGGCCGCCGCCAAGGGGAAGCAGGTGGTCGTGTTCCTGGACTACGACGGCACGCTCTCGCCCATCGTCGCGGACCCGGACACGGCGTTCATCAGCGGCGAGGTAAGATAAGAGACCGTGATAACCAGCGAGCCTAGCTAGCTACTTCAAGTGACGCTCACATCGCCGACCATACCCTGTTGTCCTTGATCTAGATGCGGGAGGCGGTGCGTGGCGTTGCGAAGCACTTCCCGGCGGCGATCGTCACCGGCCGGTGCGTGGAGAAGGTGTGCAGCTTCGTAGGCCTCTCGGAGCTCTACTACGCGGGCAGCCACGGCATGGACATCAAGGGCCCAGGCTCCAACGTAAGCCATTTCTCTCCAGCACCTCCCCGTCACGCAAGAATCTAACTCGCCATGCATGGCCCATTCTTCTGCAATCATTTGTGCCTGATTCCATCAATTATTCCCCCCTATTTGCAGGCGGAGGAGGTGCTCCTGCAACCTGCTCACGAGTTCCTCCCGGTCATCGCCGAGGTACACGACTTTTGTTAGTTAGTTGAGCCATGAGGAACTTACCAACGGCGCATGTACTAACCTCTGGTTTTATTTTTGGTTTTGGTGCCAGGTCTACGAGGCTCTGGTGGAGAAGACCAAGAGCACGCCGGGGGCCAGGGTGGAGAACAACAAGTTCTGCCTCTCCGTGCACTTCCGGTGCGTAGATGAAAAGGTAACCAGAGAGCTCACCAATCCAAGTCAAACAAGAAGGTTCTAAGATAATGAGAGAGATCCTCATCGATCTCAACTGCTCCGATCCCCTGTGCAGAGTTGGAGTCCATTGGCCGAGCAAGTCAAGGAGGTGCTCCGGGACTACCCCGATCTCAGGCTCAACGAAGGCAGAAAGGTTGGTTGATTGGCCATGGATCGATCATGGAGTTAATTACTAGTGTCTAGTAGCGCTTAATAAATCATGTTATTTAACATTTGCTCACTGGGCCTGTGAATATTGAATCTACTGGGCGTAGGTTTTGGAGATCCGGCCATCCATCATGTGGGACAAGGGCAAGGCCGTGGAGTTCTTGCTCCAATCTCTGGGTAAGTGCCACTGCCACCCTGCCTGCTGCGTCCTCTTCGTCCTCGTCGGATAAAATGACGGGTTGCATATAAAATCTGCTGCTGCGCTGTCTCTAGGATTCGACGGACGCAGCGACGTCCTGCCGCTGTACCTCGGGGACGACCGCACTGACGAGGATGCTTTCAAGGTGCACAGATTAAATTAACACACGTCGCGTCCAACTGATTTCATTTGTAGTTTTGTACATATATATGCATGCTAGCTACGAAGTTAGTGATTTCATTTGTTTTGGCTGCTTCTTTATATTTTGATTTTGTTGATGTCAACTAGATGCTGAGAAAGAGAGGTCATGGCCTGGGCATCCTAGTCTCCAAGTGCCCTAGGGAGACCGACGCCTCCTACTCTCTTCAGGACCCCACTGAGGTGTATATACATATATCATGATGCAGATCCCTGCTTAGTCTAGTCTTAGTCTAGTCATCAGTGATTGTAGCTTACATGGTATTAATTTCTTCTTGTTCTCGTCAGGTTATGGAGTTCCTTCACCGCTTGGTGCAGTGGAAGCGCCGGCGATCATCATCGTCATCGTCAGCGATGCGCGCAAGAGTGTAGCACAGTCACAGACTGCCACATCAGCGGCTGCTGCTGGCACTGATTTATCAAGAAGCTTCAGCATGTTTAATTAAGTAGTTTGTTAGCTAATTTGGTTATCGTATTCCATGCATGTAATAACCCTCGCCTATATCTAGTTCCCGCTTTTAGTTTACCTTTGTTGCATGGGTTTGGGAGGCACTGCATCTGCAAGTTAAGCTGCCCCTCACCAATTTTTTTTCTTTCTTTTTTCCTTTCTGTGGGTACATTCCCCAGTATGATGACTCATCAGTCCTGGCCATACCAGTAAAATGTAACATATGTAAGAATCTTAATGGCCAGATTAATCACCTTGTTTACTTAAGTGCTGCATAAAAAAGAACTGAAGATCAAATGCTACTTCATGTTGTTTATTTGTTGCGGAAGATTTTGACTTAGTCATACGTGTTAAATCCATATCTTGTTTTTCGACAAAAAATTTCTTATCTTGTAATGGTTCTGTGGTTGTTATCTATGTTTTGTATTCCACTTGTTAATGACTTTGACCGCATTATCTTGCATCAACTTTAATAAAAATGGTTTGTGTGCTCTACAGTGATGCGGAGGCTTGGGTTTTCAACTTCCTTTTTGAATGAAAGAAAAAAAAACATGTTCCTATAATTATACTAGGGTGGTTTTGGCGGGAGGGGTGTTTTGGCTCCCGGGAGCATATGCTCTCAGATGAACAATAAATTTTGTAAAACAAATTAAAAGAATTGAAATTTTTAATAGACGTACATGTTAGTATCGCAAGCATGCTTGTCAAATTTCATGCGAAAAGGAGCAGCCGTGTTTGGTCAGTAAAAAAACAAAATTGGGGTGACATTTGTTCTTCCATTTGTTTTTATTTAACCTTTTGGCCTCTAAATTTGCAGGTAGCATCTGGATGTGACTAAGATCACACAAAAAATGTGTCTAGATTTTTTTGACATTTGAAAAATTACTTTGGGCCCGGGAGCATGTGCTCCTGGGAGCCAAATTGAATTTCCGGATTTTGGCAGGCATTTCTAGCAAATGGAGGATGTGGATCCTAGCATGGGAACTAAGATGCTGCAACCGTAGCATAGTGGGCATGCCGGAGTAGTCGGTTGCTTTGACTTGCGGTGAATCGGTGGTATGGCCTGCGTTGGGCGGCCATGTAAAATGATGCATTCTCGAAATCTATACTTCTATCTATATTTATCTATCTATATTTATATCTATATCTATATTTATCTATCTATATCTATATTTATCTATGAAATGCGTTGATGAAACTCATACAATCTCATTACTAATTAGATGTGGAAACATATGTTCTGATATTTTCCATTTGAAGAGACAAAACCTTTCTATTTAGTCTTACGCAATGACCAAATTAACAATAATAGGAATGATTAGGAGTTGATCCAGTGCTACAAATATTTTATTATTGTCGTATATAGTTAGTATCTAATCGGTTCATATAGTAGAAATCGTGGATAGTGCAAAAACTAACTGGACCTGGCTAGCAAGCGCCCGTGCGCTCCGTGGTGATTCTGAGCAGACTTACCATATTTAAAAATACTAGCTTTTTTCGTACCATGAGTCTCATATGTTTAACCTGAAGGAAATATTCCCTATAGGCAATAATAAAGTTGTTATTTTATATTTTCTTATTCATGATAAAGGTTTATTATTCATGCTAGAATTGTATTGATTAGAAACTTAAATACATGTGTGAATACATAAACAAATACCGTGTCCCTAGTAAGCCTCTACTAGAGTAGCTCGTTGATCAAAGATGGTTAAAGTTTCCTAACCATGGACATGTGTTGTCATTTGATAACGGGATCACATCATTAGGAGAATAATGTGATGGACAAGGCCCACACGTTAGCTTAGCATAATGATCATTCAGTTTTATTGCTATTGCTTTCTTCATGTCAAATACATATTCCTTCGACTATGAGATTATGCAACTCCTGGATACCGGAGGAATACCTTATGTGCTATTAAACGTCACAACGTAACTGGGTGATCATAAAGATGCTCTACAGGTATATCCTAACGTGTTTGTTGTGTTGGCATAGATCGAGATTAGGATTTGTCACCCAGAGTATCAGAGAGGTATCTCTGGGCCCTCTCGGTAATACACATCATAAGCTTGCAAGCAAACGACTAAGGGGTTAGTCACGAGGTGATGTATTACGAAACGACTAAAGAGACTTGTCGGTAACAAGATTGAACTATGTATGAAGATACCGACATCGAATCTCGGGTAAGTAACATACCGATGGACGAAGGGAATTACGTATGTTGTCATAACAGTTCGACCGATAAAGATCTTCGTAGAATATGTAGGAGACAATATGGGCATCCAGGTGCCGCTATTTATTATTGACCGGAGAGGTGCCTCGGTCATGTCTACATAGTTCTCGAACCCGTAGGGTCCGCACGCTTATAGTTCGTTGACGATATAGTGTTATATGAGTTATGTGATTTGCTGACCGAATGTTGTTCGGAGTCCCGGATGAGATCACAAACATGACGAGGAGTCTCGAAATGGTCGAGAGGTAAGGATTGATTTATAGGACAATGGTATTAGGACACCGGAAGTGTTTTGGAGGGTACCGGGTACTTATCGGGTCACCGGAATGGAGTTCCGGGCACCCCCGGCAAAGATATAGGCCTAATGGGCCAAAAGGGGAACAGACCAGCCCCTGGTGGGCCCCTTCTTTGGACAGTAGGCCCTAAGGGAAAGAAAGGGGGAGGGCTAGCCCCTGCTGCCTTTCCCTCTCATGGGAGAAAGGAAAGGGGGGTGCCACCCTCCCCTGCCTTTTCCCCGCACTTATACAAGGCAGGGGGAGGGCGCGGCTTGGGAGAGACCCCAATTAGGATTCCTCCTACTTGGGCACCTCCTATGCCTACTCATCCCTCCCTCCAATCTATATATATGTGGGAGGGGCGCCTAGCACACCCCAGACAATTGCCTAGCCGTGTGCGGCGCGCCCCTCCACCGTTTACACCCCGGTCATATTTTCTAGTGCTTAGGCGAAGCCCTGCAGAAATCACTTCACCATCACCGTCACCACACCGTCGTGCTGACGGAACTCATCTACTTCCTCGACGTCTTGCTGGATCAAGAAGGCGAGGGACGTTACCGAGCTGAACGTGTGCAGAACGCGGAGGTGCTGTGCGTTCGGTACTTGATCGGTTGAAGCGCGAAGAAGTTCGACTACATCAACCGCGTTGTAGAACGCTTCCGCTTACGGTCTACGAGGGTACCTAAACACACTCTCCCCCTCATTGCTATGCATCTCCATGGATAGACCATTGCGTGTGCGTAGAAAAACAATTATTTTCCATGCAACGATTCCCAAAAGTGGCATCCGAGCCAGGTCTATGCGTAGATGATATGCACGAGTAGAACATAAAGAAGTTGTGGGCAGTGATGTTCATACTTCTTACCACCAACGTCTTATTTCGATTCGGCGGCATTGTGGGATGAAGCGGCCCGGACCAACCTTACATGTCCACATACATGAGACCGGTTCCACCGACTGACATGCAACTAGTTTTGCATAAAGGTGGCTGGCGGGAGTCTGTTTCTCCTACTTTAGTTGACTCAAATTTGACTGCAGCTGGTCCTTGAAGAAGGTTAAAACAGCAAACTTGATAATTCACCATTGTGGTTTTTGCCGTAGGTAAGAGCGGTTCTTGCTAGAAACCTGTAGCAGCCACTTAAAACTTGCAACAACAAAGTAGAAGACGTCTAACTTGTTTTTGCAGGGTATGTTGTGATGTGATATGGTCAAGACATGATGTGATATACGTTATTGTATGAGATGATCATGTTTTGTAATTTATCGGCAACCAGCAGGTGCCTTATGGTTTTCTCTTTATTGTATGAAATGAAAACGCCATTTAATTGCTTTACTTTATCAATATGCGTTAGCAATAGTTGTAGAAGAAATAGTTGGAGGGACGACCACGACGCAATGATGGAGATCAAGGTTTCGAGCCGGCGACGACGGAGATCATGACGATACTTGGGAGATGAGGATCAAAAGCATGAGATGATGGTCATATCATGTCACATATTTTGATTGCATGTGATGTGTATCTTTTATGCATCATATTTTGCTTAGAACGGCGGTAGCATTATAATATAATCATGTGGCACCCCGGCTCAGAGCAACCGGTTTACCTTGCATTGCCAGCCTAGAAATCTTGTCTTCTGGCAATACACAACATCTTGGTACATAAAACAACCGCTTTATTGATGCTAGCGGAACATAGTTCATATTACAACAAGTTGCGAGGCCAAGCAGCACACACGGTGCGGCTGAACAATATATACATTATTTAGTAAACATAAAGGGGGCCTCGATCACGACAACTACGCGGCAGCGGAACGAAGACGTAGCGGAACTCCATAACACAGGGACACTGATGCGGGCACAATCGAGACTCGGACAGCACTCCGTTCCAACGAGACTTTCCTGAAATCTTGCATGACACGCCAGGTCAGTACATTGAATGTACTTGCAAGCTGACAACAAGCATAAACATAATGACAAGCAATATCATGATCTTAAGCATGATATCATCAATGCATGAACATACTAGGGATGCAGTGAATAAGATCTCGTGCCTCAAGCCCCTCGGACTTGCTTACCATACGGGTTACCTCGTAACCAAACGGTGATCTTTTTCGGATCACAAACGGACCAACATCTTGGTCTTTAAATGGGTTACTTCGTAACCAAACGGTGATCTTTCTCGGATCACAAACTGACCAACAACTTGGTATCCATCATCAAAATGGTTTCTCAACCATCCTCTTTCCAACAGTGCAAAGTTATTAGCTTTAGTGTGCAAGATTATTTAAACGTTGACCCATGGTGTGACCTACTTTCGAGTTGTGTCCGTAACCGTGGACTCAGCTATCGACAGATTAAATACACTCTGCAGAGGTAGCGCACTGTACCCACACCACGGAATCCATGGCCTCGTACTCCCATTCGGGTGGACCAAAGGCATTTCGACGAAACCCCTCCATTGCCATGACACTCTCCCGGCCACTCCGACTCACTCCCCACTGGGCTAAGTCCTGGGTGGCCCCGTGTCTACCAAAGACACCAACGGCCACCGTCGTGGCAAAAACATAAACGGTCCCAAACGGGGACAAGGTACCATAACAACAATGGGCACAGAAGGTTATGTGTGCTTACCAGGCCAGGGTAGCGCACGCCCATAACCTTCCCTCGTTGGAGGCCCCGACCAGAGGCTTGACAACGGACCGAATAAAGGCAAATGTGGTTGCACTGGGAAAAACTCGATTCAGTAGCACCATGACCCGATCAAAAATATGTTCAAGTTGAGTTATTATCAGGTTCAACTTAAAATGAAAATAACCGGTGTCATGATATTCCATGAAAATGCAATCACATAACATGCATCACTTATCATTGAAAATAAATGGGTCAACTTCATCAAGTAGTAACCGTACATATCAACAACTCATAACTTTTCTCTGGTTATATTTATTCAGCAAGCTTCACCATGCTAGTAACTTAATATAAATCATTTCCTCATTTAAGAAAATATTCACCAAACTAAATCTTTTTCATAGTCATTTTATTACTTCACCACCAAACATTACTTCTACTGACTTAAACTAACTTAGTTAGCTTCAAACAAATGTATACTAACCATATCAAGCTAAACAAGCATCCAACAGAATATATATAGTTATTTAATTGACTTTAATGCATGAACTAAAGCATTTACTCAAGTTGAAAAGACACAAATATTGCAATGGCACCATGAAAATATTGTTGTGGCTTGCCTTAGTGCAGGTGAGGTTCACACTCCTCCTGGTGATCCTCAAGACAAGCTTCACCTTCTGAAAGCAATTAAAAACATAAAAAGAAAACATCAAGAAACATTCTGAAAATCACCAGAAATTCTAGACAGCAGAGAAAAATCTCATTTTTGGTGAGCTGCTAGATATTTTCATTAAGAACACAATGCAAAAAGAATCAATTAATTTGGCTGTTTGAAGCTTGATACGTCTCCAACGTATCTATAATTTATGAAGTATTCGTGCTATTATATTATCTGTTTTGGATGTTTATGGTCTTTATTAAACACTTCTATATTATTTTTGGGGCTAACCTATTAACCGGAGGCCCAGCCTAAATTGCTATTTTCTTGCCTATTTCAGTGTTTCGAAGAAAAGGAATATCAAACGGAGTCCAAACGGAATAAAACCTTCGGGGGAGTTATTTTTGGAACGGAAGCAATCCAGGAGACTTGGAGTAGACGTCAGGGAAGCTTCGAGGAAGCCACGAGGCAGGGAGGTGCGCCCTACCCCCCTGGGCAGCTCCCCACTCTCATGGGCCCCTCGTGGCTCCCCTGACCGACTTCTTTCGCCTATATATGTCCATATACCCTAAAAACATCGAAGAACACAATAGATCGGGAGTTTCGCCGTCGCAAGCCTCTGTAGCCACCAAAAACCAATCGGGACCCTGTTCCGACACCCTGCCGGAGGGGGGATCTCTCACCGGTGGCCATCTTCATCATCCCGACGCTCTCCATGACGAGGAGGGAGTAGTTCACCCTCGGGGATGAGGGTATGTACCAGTAGCTATGTGTTTGATCTCTCTCTCTCTCTCTCTCTCTCTCTCGTGTTCTTGATTCGGCACGATCTTGATGTATCATGAGCTTTGCTATTATAGGTGGATCTTATGATGTTTCTCCCCCTCTACTCTCTTGTAATGGATTGAGTTTTCCCTTTGAAGTTATCTTGTCGGATTGAGTCTTCAAGGATTTGAGAACACTTGATGTATGTCTTGCATGTGCTTATCTGTGGTGACAATGGGATATCACGTGATCTACTTGGGGTATGTTTTGGTGATCAACTTTTGGGTTCTGTGACCTCGTGAACTTATGCATAGGGGTTGGCACACGTTTTCATCTTGACTCAACTTTGGGGCACTCTTTGAAGCACTTTGTGTTGGTTGAATAGATGAATCTGAGATTGTGTGATGCATATCGTATAATCATACCCACGGATACTTGAGGTGACATTGGAGTATCTAGGTGACATTAGGGTTTTGGTTGATTTGTGTCCTAAGGTGTCATTCTAGTACGAACTCTAGGATAGATCGAACGGAAAGAATAGCTTCGTGTTATTTTACTACGAACTCTTGAATAGATCGATCCGAAAGAATAACTTTGAGGTGGTTTCGTACCGTACAATAATCTCTTCGTTTGTTCTCGCTATTAGTGACTTTGGAGTGACTCTTTGTTGCATGTTGAGGGATAGTTATATGATCCAGTTATGTCTCAACTTGCACTAGTGAAAGTATGAACCCTAGGCCTTGTTTCAACGCATTGCAATACCGTTTTCACTCACTTTTATCATTAGTTACCTTCCTGTTTTTATATTTTCAGATTACAAAAACCAATATCTACCATCCATATTGCACTTGTATCACCATCTCTTCGCCGAACTAGTGCACCTATACAATTTACCATTGTATTGGGTGTGTTGGGGACACAAGAGGCTCTTTATTATTTGGTTGTAGGGTTGTTTGAGAGAGACCATCTTCAACCTACGCCTCCCACAGATTAATAAAGCTTAGGTCATCCACTTGAGGAATATTTGCTACTGTCCTACAAACCTCTGCACTTGGAGGCCAAACAACGTCTACAAGAAGACGGTTGCGTAGTAGACATCAAGCTCTTTTCTGGCGCCGTTGCCGGGGAGGTGAGTGCTTGAAGGTATATCTTTAAATCTTGCAACCGAATCTTTTTGTTTCTTGTTTTATCACTAGTTTAGTTTATAAAAGAAAACTACAAAATAATGGAATTGAGGATGCCTCATATGCTTCATCTTTTTAATGTCTTTCGTGAAAATGATGGGAAGGAAAATTGTTCTCAAGTGCTAGAAGAAGAATGCATTAGAATGTTTGGCACTAAATATTTGAATGATGAGCATGATTGCAATGTTGTTAGTATGAATTCCTTGAATACCCATGATGCTAATGATATGCAAAGCCACAAGCTTGGGGATGATATGTTTGATGAAGATGATATGTTTAGTCCCCCAAGTTTTGATAAGAAAATTTATTATGATGAAAGCATGCCTCCTATTTATGATAATTATATTGATTAAAGTGGATTTGGAGAGGTCATGACTTTATTCAGTGATGAATCCACTATTTCGAAAGAGGTTCCAATTGATTATGAGAATAAAGTTGCTATCTATGATGGTTATTGTGATGACATGTATGCTATAAAGAATAATTATAACCATGAAACTTGTCATCATGATTTTAGTTTTCAATTGGATTATGCCTCACATGATAGGTATTTTGTTGAGTTTGCTCCAACTACTATTGATGAGAATAGATTTGCTTATGTGGAGAGTAGTAAATTTTCTATGCATGTAGATCATGAAAAGAATGCTTTATGTGCTGGTTATATGGTTGAATTCATTCATGATGCTACTGAAAATTATTATGAGAAAGGATCATATGCTTCTACATATTGCAATAATATCATGTTTCCTCTCTATGTGTTGAAAATCTTGAAGCTATGCTTGTTTTTCCTTCCTATGCTAGATGATTCTTGCTCCAATAAGTTGTTCGCTCACAAAATCCCTATGCATAGGAAGTGGGTTAGACTTAAATGTGCTATTCATATTCTTCATGATTCTCCCTTTATGTTTCAATTCTTATCTTTTATGTGAGCATCATTGAAATCATAATGCCTAGCTAGGGGCGTTAAATGTTAGCGCTTGTTGGGAGGCAACCCAATTTTTATTTTTGTCCTTTGCTTTTTGCTCCTGTTTAGTAATAAATAAATAATCTAGCCTCTGGTTAGATGTGGTTTTATGTTTTAATTAGTGTTTGTGCCAAGTAAGACCTATAGGATCTTCTTGGATGACAATTATTTGATCTTGGTGAAAAAGACAGAAACTTTCTGCTCACAAAAACAATTATTAAAAATCACCAGAAAGTGGTAAAATACTGATTCCAATTGCAGTAGATCAATAATCAAATTATATAGGTAGTCCTATTTTGGCAAATTTTTCTGAGGTCCAGAAGTTTGTGTTTGATACAGATTACTACAGACTGTTCTGTTTTTTGACAGATTCTGTTTTCTATGTGTTGTTTGCTTATTTTGATGAATCTATGAGTAGTATCGGAGGGTATGAACCATAGATAAGTTGGAATACAGTATATATTACACCAATATGAATTTAGAATGAGTTTACAACAGTACCTAAGTGGTGATTTATTTTCTTATACTAACGGAGCTTACGAGTTTTCTGTTAAGTTTTGTGTTGTGAAGTTTTTAAGTTTTGGGTAAAGATTCGATGGACTATGGAATAAGGAGTGGCAAGAGCCTAAGCTTGGGGATGCCCAAGACACTCCAAGGTAATATTCAAGGACAACAAAAATCCTAAGCTTGGGGATGCCCCGGAAGGCATCCCCTCTTTCGTCTTCATCTATCGGTAACTTTACTTGAGGCTATATTTTTATTGACCACATGATATGTCTTTTGCTTGGAGCATCATTTTATTTTTTATTTTGTTTTGATTGATGTTTGAAAAATATACCAAGATCTGAAATTCTTAAATGATAGAGAGTCTTAACATAGCTACATAATTATTTAACTACTCATTGATCTTCACTTATATCTTTTTGGAGTAGTTTGTCATTTACTCGTGTGCTTCACTTATATCCTATGAGTAAATAGTTGAATGATTTGAGTATCATAAATCTGAAATTATATATGTTTCATATGCTTATCCCATGGGGAGTAATGACTTCACATATAAGAAGTAGAGGTGGTAAATTTATTGAAGGTTAGCCAACATTGCATTGGTCACTTGAACAATTCATGAAAGAATATTGAAGGAAGATAGATTTCACATATAAATATACTATCTTGGACATCTTATATGATTGTGATCTCCATTAATTATTTTCAAACTTGATCAAATTAGTTGAAGTTGGACAAGGAAGACAACTTAATGAGTTATGCTTGGGTATATTTGTATAAGTTATATTGTTATGGATCCTCTAACATGTGGTGCTTGCTATTTAGAATCCTTTGCTAGCCAAAATATCTGTACTAAGAGGGAATACTACTTGTGCATCCAAATTCCTTGAACCAAGTTTCTTCCATGAGTGTCCATCATATCTACCTATATGCGGTATTTACCTGCCATTCCAAGTAAATTTACATGTGCCAAACTCTAAACCATCAAAAAATAATCTGTTTTGTATGTCCGAATTGCTCATGTAGCGACTAGGGGCTGTCAGTATCTTCCATGCTAGGTGGATTATTCTCACGATGAGTGGACTCCGCTCATCATTCACGAGAAAATGGCTGGTAACTGGGATGCCTAGTCCTATGATGAAAAGATCAAAAATAAATTCGCAAATAATTTAAACAAACTCCCCCAGGATTGTTGAAAGTTGGACGGCACCCGTTGTTTCGGAAAATCCGTGGAGTGTGACTGTTGGTGGAGAGGGAGTAAAATCTTTACCTTTCTGTTTGGGAACTGCCTATAATGTATCTAGTATGGAGGATATTGGGAACTCTTGGTCGTTTTGTTCACAATGAAAGCATACCTCTCAAAAATATTTTCATCTCTGTTTTAGCTTCGAGCTCTGGCACCTCTGTAAATCACTGCTTCCCTCTGCGAAGGGCCTATCTTTTACTTTTATGCAAGAGTCAGTAGTATTCTGTAGCGACCAGACCTCAAACAGTCGATCTACGTGCTCTGTCATCCTGGATCATGTCGACACCACACAGTACTCGGAGGATTTATAACAGAGTAGCAATCACACACTTATTACAATCGAATGTCTCAAGAGAGAACTTAATAAAATAAATTTGGTTTAAGGCCATCTAATACGATAACAATGGAAGGCTTGGAAGAAAAGCGAGTCCATCAACTCCAACGGCATCACTGAGTATAGAACCACGACCTAAGCACCTTACTCGTCGTCTGAAAAGTCTGCAACATGAAACGTTGCAGCCAAAACGGGTCAAGACATGGAATATGCCGCAATGTAACACATAGAGAAATAATGGAATAATAAGCCTATACTACATGCATATATGGCTGGTGGAAAGCTCTATGGTTACAGTTTTGCATAAAGCCAATTTTTCCCTACTGCAAAGGAATAAATTTATTTAACTATCATGGTGGTTGTGAAACATTGAGAATGGTTGACAGCATCCTCAATCCCCAATTAAAAGCACTCATTAACAAACCCAACAATATTAATTAGAAGTAACATGATGAGATTCACATGATATCCAGGTACTAGATACTCAAAACGTCCATCACCAGGGACACGGCTAATCATGATTAGTTTATACACTCTACAGAGGTTTGCGCACTTTTCCCCACAAGACTCGATCGCCTCCGTTGGATTTCTCGCACTACATGATGTTTGAGAAACGGATGACCGAGACATAGTCTTTCAGAAGCACTAGCACCTTACTTGTGGGTAGACCGGTACACCTACTTTCCCCTACATCTCGCTAGTCTACCCGTAAGAGTTCGCACAACTTAATCAACTATGCCAGAGCCCATAATGGCTTGTGTCCGCACACGGAAGTTTCTAGTTTGAATAATCTCATGATCCCTTTGAGCACGGGTGGCGGTCCAAAGAAATACAGCAAGTCCTGATAGAAACCAGGCGCCTCAATCCACCCAGATGTGTGTTTAAGTTGCCACCTTAAATAAACCATTAAATAACAATCTCACATCTGTCATGGATACACTCACCCAATCCACGTCTACTAGCATAGCATAGCATAATAAGCAAACGTAGAAGTAACTCCCAAAGGTTTATAATAAAATAGGTAATAGGTACTACCTCATCTTCTTCCCATCCCACAATTTAGTTAGATCCTAATCATGCAAGAGTTTGAGGATAGATCTAATGCATAAAAACTGGGTATGAGAAAAGTATGATCAAAGTGTTACTTGCCTTGCTGATGATCCGCGAAACCTAGAGACTCGAAGTAACAAGCGGCGCACTCCGGGAAATCTATCACAGACAAACAAACAAGCATACAATAAATACTCATCTAATGCACAGGTAAAACTCGAATAGATCTAACCAGATAGTTCAACTTAAGAACTCCGGTTTCCAAAAAAAAATCAAATCAAACGAAGCAACGAAAGTCAAACGGCGGAAGAAAACAGCTTCGTTTTACTAATCTGGATCTAAGTCAAATTTTACAGAAGCAAAAACTTGTGTAAGTAGATTATTCGGAAAGAGGGTTTCTAGTCGAAACTTCAGGCACTTGAATCGCCTGATTCCGATAAACGAGCGAAAAGTTATACTAAAACGAAAATCGGATCTGGAATCGCGATCAGAAAAATCGCGGATTAAATCCAAGAAAAAGAAAAACGACAAACGGTTAAAGAACGAGAAAAAAATAAATAAATAAACGAAAATAATAATATAATAAAAAAACCGAAAAAAACCAAAGAAAAACCGCTCGGTTTTTATAAAAAAAACAGGCGCGGAAATCGAGGCGGCGATGAACCTCGGGCGGCGTCTTGCATGGGCGTGGCGGCGGCGGCGTCATGACAATGGGCTCGGCGCTTAGGGTTTGGCGGGCGGGCTCATGGTCGGAAGCTCGAGCTGCTTATAAAGGCGCCCCCGAGTGGAGTCCCGCTCGGGTACGGCCCGGTAAGGCGGTGCGCTTTTTTTTTAAATAAAAATAACTCGTAGAAAATAAAATAAAAAGAAGTACCAAACGGACTCCAAAAATCCCGAAATTAATTTTCCCCAGCTTCTAAAATCAAGCCGGATTTAATGAACATTTATTTGGGGCCTAAATGCAATTTTGAAAAACGCGCATTTTTCCTAAATTCAAACAAAAAGGCGAAAAACTCCAAAATAAAAGCTTATTTGATTTTATTATTAAATCTTCATTATTTCTTTATTTTGGGAAAGTCATTTTATTCCCTCTCTCATATTTTGGTAGTAGAAATAATTGAGGATAAAATAAGTAAAATCAAATGATCCTATTTTCAAAATTTGAGAAAACTCAAATATGAAAATAACGAAAATCCCCAACTCTCTCCGTGGGTCCTTGAGTTGTGTAGAATTTCTAGGATCGAGCAAAAATGCAAATGAAAAAAAAATATGATATGCAAAGATGCTCTATGTATAACATTCCAAATTGAAAATTTGGGATGTTACATATTCCTTCTCATTCCAACCTACTCTTTAGTTGGCAAGCATCATGTGATGGAAAGATGTAAGCATATATGGCCATTCAAATATATTTAATTATGGATTATTATTGTTGACATTACCCTTGAGGTAAAAGGTTGGGAGGCGAAACATTAAGCCCCTATCTTTCTCTGTGTTCGATGAATGCTACTTGTTCTAAAAATATGCTTCGCAATCATGGAAGACTATATGATAGTTCAGTATGTGGAATTTGCTAAATCAAAGCTCTTACATAGACCCTTCCTGAAAATAAGATGAATTGCAATTGTTTGATGACTGAGAACATAGTTTGTTAGTTTTCAAGAAAGTTTATGATCTATACTTTAACATGTGAATAGCTTGTTACTTGATCATGAAAAGTTTTATGAGTTGAGCTACTGTTATGACATATAATGATGCTAGAAAAGGTGATTGAAATTATCATTGATCAAACTTGTGCACCTGCTAGCATTCACACTTCATAAATTATTTCTTTTATCATTTACCTACTCGAGGAAGAGCAGGAATTAAGCTTGGGGATGCTGATACGTCTCCAACGTATCTATAATTTATGAAGTATTCATGCTATTATATTATCTGTTTTGGATGTTTATGGTCTTTATTAAACACTTCTATATTATTTTTGGGACTAACCTATTAACCGGAGGCCCAGCCCGAATTGTTGTTTTCTTGCCTATTTCAGTGTTTCGAAGAAAAGGAATATCAAACGAAGTCCAAGCGGAATGAAACCTTCAGGAGAGTTATTTTTGGAACGGAAGCAATCCAGGTGACTTGGAGTAGACGTGAGGGAAGCTTCGAGGAAGCCACAAGGCAGGGAGGCGCGCCCTACCCCCTGGGCGCGCCCCCCACCCTTGTGGGCCCCTCATGGCTCCCCTGACCGACTTCTTTCACCTATATATGTCCATATACCGTAAAAACATCGAAGAACACAATAGATCGGGAGTTCCGCCGCCGCAAGCCTCTGTACCCACTAAAAACCAATCGGGACCCTGTTCCAGCACCCTGCAGGAGGGGGGAGCCCTCACCGGTGGCCATCTTCATCATCCCGGCGCTCTCCATGACGAGGAGGGAGTAGTTCACCCTCGGGGCTGAGGGTATGTACCAGTAGCTATGTGTTTGATCTCTCGCTCACGTGTTCTTGATTTGGCACGATCTTGATGTATCGCAAGCTTTGCTATTATAGTTGGATCTTATGATGTTTCTCCCCCTCTACTCTCTTGTAATGGATTGAGTTTTCCCTTTGAAGTTATCTTATCGGATTGGGTCTTTAAGGATCTGAGAACACTTGATGTATGTCTTACATGTGCTTATCTGTGGTGACAATGGGATATCACGTGATCTACTTGATGTATATTTTGGTGATCAACTTGCGGGTTCCGTGACCTCGTGAACTTATGCATAGGGGTTGGCACATGTTTTCGTCTTGACTCTCTAGTAGAAACTTTGGGGCACTCTTTCAAGTACTTTGTGTTGGTTGAATAGATGAATCTGAGATTGTGTGATGCATATCGTATAATTATACCCACGAATACTTGAGGTGACATTGGAGTATCTAGGTGACATTAGGGTTTTGGTTGATTTGTGTCTGAAGGTGTTATTCTAGTACGAACTCTAGGATAGATCGAACGGAAAGAATAGCTTCATGTTATTTTACTACAAACTCTTGAATAGATCGATCCGAAAGAATAACTTTGAGGTGGTTTCGTACCCTACAATAATCTCTTCGTTTGTTCTCCGCTATTGGTGACTTTGGAGTGGCTCTTTGTTTCATGTTGAGCGATAGTTATATGATCCAATTATGTTATTATTGTTGAGAGAACTTGCACTAGTGAAAGGATGAACCCTAGGCCTTGTTTCCTAGCATTGCAATATCGTTTGTGCTCACTTTTATTATTAATTACCTTGCTGTTTTTATATTTTCAGATTACAAAAAGCTATATCTACCATCCATATTGCACTTGTATCACCATCTCTTCGCCAAACTAGTGCACCTATACAATTTACCATTGTATTGGGTGTGTTGGGGACACAAGAGAATCTTTGTTATTTGGTTGCAGGGTTGTTTGAGAGAGACCATCTTCAACCTACGCCTCCCATGAATTGATAAGCCTTAGGTCATGCACTTGAGGGAAATTTGCTATTGTCCAACAAACCTCTGCACTTGGAGGCCCAACAACTTCTGCAAGAAGAAGGTTGCGTAGTAGACATCAAAGCTCTCTGGTTAAATTTGAATTCTATTTAAATAAAAATAGAACTGGGGGGTGACGTCGAAGACGTAAATCCGCGGGGCGCCACCACTCGTACCGCTTCAGGCGCGGCTGACAGCGGGCCCCGCTAGTCAGGTGAGAGGGAGGTGGAGAAAGAAATGGAGCACGGCGGGGCTCCGCTGGAGCACACACGGGCGAGGAGGGCACCTTGGCCAGATCCAGAGGGATAGATCGACAGAGAAGATGAGGCACACCTGCCCGTACCCGTAGAATAGCTAGGGGTGGTCGGACGGCATCGGAACGAGCCTCTCCAGCAGCGACAGAGAGCAGAGGTCGCCGGAGTTGTGGATGACGGTGACAGGATGCGGCACCAGTGGCTCCAAAGGGGTCGGACAACACCACTGCAGCACGACGGAGGCTCTGGAAGAGTAGCTCGAGCCTGTGAGGGGCTGGAGCGGTGGGGGCAAACTGCGGGGATCGCCGGCGAGCTCGAGCTCGGGGACGGCGGCCCGACGTCTGCCCGGCCGGGCTACAGCTTCCTACGGTCTTTTGAGTGTGTGAGGTGAGTTTGTGATGCTCGAGAGGGCTGGGAAGGGCTGCATTTATAGGCGAGCGAGGTGAGGGGATCGGGCTCCATCGGAGGACACGTGGACACGGCGCCCGGCGACGAACGACGTCAGTGTGCGAGGGGAAAGGCAACGCAGCTCACGCGGGCACTGTGAGAGGGCGGCGACGAGCACAGGAACAAGGGGTGGCGATGAACACAGTGCGTGGTGTACTGTTCTGTTGGCCGGGTCGAGCCCGTGCTCGCTGCGGCGAGCTCCAGCGTCGGCGAGCGCTAGGTGGGGGTTACGGGCGTCGAGATGGTGATGGTGGCGAAGTTTGGCGAGGTGCGGCAGCCGGGGAAGCGAGCACGCAACGAACAGAGCGCTCGACGGCACTCAGAGCGCGTCGGCTAGCATGCTAGCACCATGCACACGCGTGGTCACCGAGTGCACTTCGGCATAGAGCCATGGTTGGCCCCAAGTTTATGTCTGGCGTGTAGTCCTTTGTGTTTTGGGTTGTACCAATGCTTTTTTGTCAAGCCCAGGAGCTGTAAGTTGGAGTTTCACTTCCTGGTAAGTTTCTAGGCAGTTATTTTGAGAGTTAACCGTGGTCAAATTAGTAGGAGTTGGGAGCTGAGCTTTGGAGGTCAGCAATCATCTAGGAAGCTAGTGATGCACAAGAAAATTCAGCAGTATTGGAGCAAGTAAAATGGTAGTTGCTATAGGAACTACCATTTCTGGTCAGAACAGAAAATATTTTCTATAGCAAACATATTCCAAAAAGTGATGCAATATTTTTGCTCAGAAAGGTGCCCTAGGGTTCAAAGAACATATGGGAATTTTCTCAGATTTTTTGGGCAAGAAAAATAGGGGTTGCTTTGGAACACATGTGGCTGGTTCGGGTTTTGGAGGAGAAAATGAATATTTTTCATTTAAGAAAAATATTCATAATATTATTTTGAGGTTAACCAGAGAAGAAATGATGGCTAGGGAGAGGGATGAGTCACTTGGGTGAAAATCAAGGTGATGCCCAAGTATTTAAGTCCAACTGAAATGATCCAAAACTCCAAATTCAAATAAAAACCAAATAAAAATCAGAAAAAGAGAGGGCAAAATCCAGGCTGTCACAAACCTGCCCCACTTAGGATGAATCTCGTCCTCGAGATTCGGTTGCTCAGGAAAACAATTCTGGATAGGTTGCCTTAAGAAATTACTCACATTCCCAAGTTGCCTCTGCCTCTGTGTGATGCTCCCACTGAACCTTATAAAATTTTCTTGCTTTACTACGGGTGACCCTTTCCATTGTATCCAAGATTTTGAACGGTTTCTCTTCATACGTTAAATCCTTAGCCAGCTCTAATTCTGACATATCAGTCCTTTTCTCGGGAGGTGACATACATCGTCTTAGCTGTGAGACATGGAACACGTTGTGTACCTCTGACAATTCCGGGGGCAATTCCAACTGATATGCAACAATACCCACTCTGGACATAACCGGGAATGTGCCAATATACCTGGGTGCCAATTTTCCGCGAGTCTGAAATAACTTGACTCCTTTCATAGGAGTGACTCGGGGATATACGTGCTCTCCGGGTTCAAAACTGATATGTCGATGCTTTGCATCATAGTAACTCTTCTGTCGAGATTTGGCTAATTGCAATCGGTCTCGGATTTCCTTGACTTGCTTTTCTGCTTCCATCATGAGATCTGTTCCGAAAATGTGGCTATCTCCGGTTTGAGACCAATTTAGCGGAGTGCGGCACTTACGGCCATACAAAGCCTCATAAGGTGACATCTTTAGACTGGCCTGGAAGCTATTATTGTAGGAGAACTCGGCATACGGCAGACAGTCTTCCCATTTGGGTCCTTGGGCCAAGGCACATGCTCGAAGCATATCTTCGAGTATTTGGTTTACACGCCCAGTCTGTCCATCGGTGTGATGATGATAAGATGTACTGTACTTTAGTGCTGTCCCCAAAGCTTGATGGAGACGTGACCAGAAAGCGGAGGTAAAAAGTGACCCTCTGTCAGAAGTGATTGTTCGAGGTACTCCATGCAGACTGACTATTCTGGACACATACAATTGTGTGAGCTGGTCGGCTCGGTATGTGGTTCTGATGGGAATAAAATGAGCTACCTTGGTTAAGGTGCACACTATGACCCATACTGCGTCATTACCTCGCCGAGTCCTTAGTAGACCCGTGATAAAATCCATGTAGACATCATCCCACTTCCGTTGTGGAATGGGCAACGGTTGGAGGAGTTCGGCTGGTTTCTGGTGTTCTGCCTTCACTTTGTTGCATATGTCGCAACATGCCACAAAATAGGCGATGTCTTTCTTCATCCCATCCCACCAGAATATTTGTCGAAGGTCTTCGTACATTTTAGTGCCTCCGGGGTGAATAGAATATGAAGATTCGTGTGCTTATGACAGTATCCTCTTCCTTAAATCTTCTTGACTTGGTACACAAATTCTTTCGCGGAACCGCAGGGTACCGTGCTGGTCCTTGGTAAAATATGGTGTCGATTCCTCTAGCATACGCTTGGCATGTTTTTGTACCACTGGGTCATATGGCTGAGACTTGCGGATATCATCCTCAAGGGTAGAAGTAATTTCCATAATATTAGCAAGACCCGTATCAACTATGACCAGATTGAGCTGGGCAATCTCTTCCTGAAGTTTGGGAGGCAAGGATTCCATCATGGATTTCAGACTGACAGGCTTTGGCTGAGTGCATCGGCAACCACGTTGGCCTTACCCGGGTGATAATTAATTCCAAGGTCATAATCCTTGACCAACTCAAGCCATCTTTGTTGGCGGAGGTTAAAATCTGGCTGAGTAAAGATGTACTCGAGGCTTTTGTGGTCAGTAAATATTTGACACCTCTTTCCAATGAGATACTGCCTCTAGAATTTTAGAGCATGAACCACCGCGGCTAATTCCAGATCATGAGTAGGATAGTTCCCTTCGTGGGGGCATAGCTGTCGAGACGCATATGCTACAGCCTCGCCATCTTGCATAAGTATGCATCCAAAGACCTTGTCTGAAAGCATCATAGTACACATCAAAGCTGCGGTAGATGTCCGAAAGAGTCAACACAGGTGCTGTTGTCAGTCTGGTTTTCAGCTCATTGAAACTTTTCTCATAATCCTCAGTCCATTCAAATTTCTTGTCTTTCTAGAGAAGGACTGTCATTGGCTTGGCAATCTTAGAGAAACCTTCAATGAAACGATGATAGTACTCGGCTAATCCCAGGAAACTCCAGATTTGGGATACTGTCGTTGGTGCCAGCCAATCAAGCACGTCTGATAACCCACAAGTGTAAGGGATCGCAACAGCTTTCGAGGGTAAAGTATTCAACCCAAATTTATTGATTCGACACAAGGGGAGCCAAAGAATATTCTTGAGTATTAGCAGTTGAGTTGTCAATTCAACCACACCTGGATAACTTAGTATCGGCAGCAAAGTATTTAGTAGCAAAGTAATATGATAATAAAAGTAACGATAGCAAAAGTAATATTTTTGGGTTTTGTAGTGATTGTAACAATAGCAGCGGAAAAGTAAATAAGCGAAGAACAATATGTGAAAAGCTCGTAGGCAATGGATCAGTGATGGATAATTGTGTCGGATGCGATTCCTCATGTAATAGCTATTACATAGGGTGACATAGAAGTAGCTCCAATTCATTAATGTAATGTAGGCATGTATTCCGTAAATAGTCATACGTGCTTATGGAAAAGAACTTGCATGACATCTTTTGACCTACCCTCCAGGACATTCCGAGAACTTTTGTTTTCTACACATAAAACAACATGATGGCAGTTCTGCTAAAAACAGCATCAGTCCGGGTTAGTTTCATTCAAATCATGCAAGTTAGAGTCCAAAACAAGGGCAAAAGTGTTCGGAAAAGTAGATACGTTGGAGACGTATCAACTCCCCCAAGCTTAAACCTTTGCTTGTCCTCAAGCAATTATGTTGATAAATTGAAAGTGATAAAGAAAAATTTTTACAAAATCTATTTTCTCTTGTTGTTAAACATGCAAAGCCATCATTCAGATTTCAGCAAATATTATGAACTAGCCATACTCACAATAACACATAGGTCTCACAGTTACTCATATCAATAGCATAATCAGCTAGCGAGCCATAATAATAAAACTCGGATGACAACACTTTCTCAAAACAATCATAACATGATAAAACAAAATGGTATCTCGCTAGCCCTTTCTGAGACCGCAAAACATAAATGCAGAGCACCTTTAAAGACCAAGAACTGACTAAACATTGTAATTCATGGTAAAAGAGATCCAGTCAAGTCATACCCAATATAAACCAATAGTAATGAATGCAAATGACAGTGTGCTCTCCGGTAGTGCTTTTTAATAAGAGGGTGATGACTCAACATAAAAGTAAATAGATAGGCCCTTCGCAGAGGAAGCAGGGATTTGTAGAGGTGCGAGCTCGATTTTAAAATAGTGATTGAATAACACTTTGAGCGGCATACTTTCACCGTCAACGCAACAACTATGAGATGGATGTATCTTCCATACTACATGCATTATAGGCGGTTCCCAAACAGAATGGTAAAGGTTTATACTCCCCAACCACCAACAAGCATCAATCCATGGCTTGCTCGAAACAACGAGTGCCTCCAACTAACAACAGCCACAGGGAGTTTTGTTTAATTATTTTGGTTTGCTTTGATCTTTTTGGATCATGGGATCAAGGCGTCCGGTTACGCCCTTTCTCGTGAATGAGGAGCGGAGTGCACTCCTCTTGAGAATAACCCACCTAGCATGGAAGATATAGGCAGCCCTAGTTGAAACATGAGCTGCTCAAGCATACAAAACAGAATTTCATTTGAAGGTTTGGAGTTTGGCACATGCAAATTTACTTGGTACGACAGGTAAATACCGCATATAGGTAGGTATGGTGGACTCATATGGAACAACTTTGGGGTTTATGGAGTTTGGATGCACAAGCAGTATTCCCGCTTAGTACAGGTGAAGACTAGCAAAAGACTGGGAAGCGACCAACTGAGAGAGCGACAATAGTCATGAACATGCATTAAAATTAATTTACACCGAATACAAGCATGCGTAGGATATAATCTACCATGAACATAAATATCATGAAGGCTATGTTGATTTGTTTCAACTACATGCGTGAACATGTGCCAAGTCGAGTCACTCAATTCATTCAAAGGAGGATACCATCCCATCATACCACATCATAATCATACTAATAGCATGTTGGCACGCAAGGTAAACCATTATAAGTCATAGCTAATCAAGCATGGCACAAGCAACTATAATCTCTAAATGTCATTGCAAATATGTTTACTTCATAATAAGCTCCATCAAAAACGATGAACTCATCATATTTACAAAAACAAGAGAGGTCGAGTTCATACCAGCTTTTCTCATCTCAATAAGTCCATCATATATCGTCATTATTGCCTTTCACTTGCATGACCGAACGATGTGTATAATAATAATAGTGCACGTGCATTGGACTAAGCTGGAATCTGCAAGCATTCAACTCAAGAGAGAAGACAAAGTAATATGGGCTCTAAGTTAAATAAACAATCATGCATATGAGAGCCACTAAGCATTTTCGATATGGTCTTCTCGACCCCCAAAGAAAAGAAGGAAAATAAAATTATTTACACGGGAAAGCTCCCAACAAGTAAAAGAAGAATGAGAAATCTTTTTGGGTTTTCATTTTAATTTCTAATTCAAGCATGGAAATCAAATTAACTAATTTTTTTGGTTTTTCTTAAGATTTATCAAACACACAAGAAGAAGCAAGAAAAAGGAAATTAAACTAGCATGGATAATACAATGAAAGAGTATGAGCACCGACGACTAGTGTGTGAACATGAATGTAAAGTCGGGGAGAAATACGTACTCCCCCAAGCTTAGGCTTTTGGCCTAAGTTGGTCTAATACCAAGGACCGCTTCTACTCTCCCCAATGTACTGGGAGGTGTAATCAGGATACCACTGGCTGGTCATCTCCGGATCCCATTGGAAAGATGATGCACGATAAGGGTCCAGTGCAGGTTCCGGCTCAGGCTCAAGTTCTGGAGTGGATGCTTGGCCTCGATGAGTGTACACCTCTTCCGGTGTAACAAGAAAAATTTCTGCAGTCAAATCAAACAACAGAGGTGCAGGCAAAATAATAGTCTCATTGTGTTTCTTATTAAATCTAAGGTCACAAGAGCATCCTTTCTTCGTTGTCAACGATAAACTTGTGGGCTACCATGCTCCTATAATGTAAAATGTGATGAGACAATTTTGTCTCCTGTTTCTCATGGTGCCTAATAGGTATCTCAAAATATCTAGCAAGACATGAAGCATAGATACCTCCAAATATGGGGCCTTTTGTATGATTCAGGCTTAGCCGTTTAGCAACGACGGCACCCATACTAAAACTATTATCTCCAAGCAATGCATGTTGAAGAATAATAATATCAGGAACACTAAAGTTTCCACTATTTCCACGACCAATCAAGCATCTACTAGCAAATATGGCAAAGTAGCGTAAAACAAGAAAGTGTATGCTAGAGATTTTCGCTTCGGAACCCTTCTTTGGCTCCTCTACAGCGATAGTGTTAACAAAGCCATCCACATCTTTACGATGGGGTTCCTCTAATTCTCCCTCATAGAGTATCCTACATACCGCATAAAATTACGTAAAGACATTTCTCTGAATTCATCATATAAGTGAAATGATACTGAAGGCGGTGACTTCTTAGGATAATAATAAATTTTTTGCATGAAAGTATTGATGAGTAAGAGATACTGATCGATCCGGTCGTGGAGGAAACCGGTGAGGCCTGCGTTCTCGATCAAAGAAAAAAAAATCTTCATGGATTCCAGCTTCTTTCAAGAAATCATCACATGGCCATTCACACGGCCGTACTTCCGCTAAGCATGGAAGATTATAGTTGGCCTTTTCCTTCTCTTTAGCTTGTTTTTCCCGAGAGCCCTGGCTAGAAGATCCCCTTAAAAGTTTCCTTAACATTTTCTGAAAATTTCTGAAATTTTAGTAACTTCAAAATAAAAGTGAATAGAACTAAACAAGATTGATAGCAACTACTCCTACAAGTGCCTAGAGCCTACATCATGCATTAGAATTGCTTGGGACCTCATAAATTTAACATGCAAGCTCAAGAACATGGTCACCTATGCAGCAAAAATATGCAATGAATAAAGCACTAGAACAAAAACTAATTGGACCAATGGAGGAGTCACATACCAAGCAACAATCTCCCAAAGCAGTTTTGTGAAGGGAGCTTTGAGCAAGGAGATCAAAAATCGCAGCAAAATGAGCTAGAACTCGTGCTTGAGCTGGATGGGGATTTTTTTGGGTAGAAGATGAAGTGTGTGGGTGCTAGCATAAGTGGAGGGGGGCCACCATGGGCCCACGAGACAGGGGGGCGCGCCCAGGTGGGGTGGGCGCCCTCCACTCTCGTGGCCTGGTGCTTGCCCCTCCTGCAGTGATTTTAGTGCCTAAAATCCTCAAATATTCCAGAAAAAAACATACTAGATTTGCAGGGCATTTGGACCACTTTTATTTTCGGGCTATTTTTTAATGCACGGATAATTCAGAAAACAGACAAATAATACTATTTTTGCTTTATTTATTCTAAATAACAGAAAGTAAAAATAGGGTACAGAAGGTTGTGCCTTCTAGTTTCATCCATCTCATGATCATCAAAATGAATCCACTAACAAGGTTGATCTAGTCTTGTTAACAAACTCATTCCGAATAACACGGAACCGGAGAAATTTCGAATAACACTAATTTACCTCAACGGGGATATGAAAATCCCCAACAATAAGAATATCATACTTTTTCTTGACAGTAGGAAGAGGAAATTCAAAACCTCCAATAATAATAGTTGGAACTTTTCCAATAGAATTGATGCTATGAACTTGAGATTGTTTCCTCGGAAATTGTACCGTATGCTCATTACCATTAACATGAAAGGTGACTTTGCCTTTGTTGCAATCAATAACAGCCCCTGCAATATTCAAAAAGGGTCTACCAAGGATAATCGACATACTATCGTCCTCGGGAATATCAAGAATAACAAAGTCTGTTAAGATAGTGACATTTGCAACCACAACAGGCACATCCTCACAAATACCGACAGTATAGCAGTTGATTTATCAACCATTTGCAAAGATATTTCAGTAGGTGTCAACTTATTCAATTCAAGTCTACGATATAAAGAGAGGCATAACACTAACACCGGCTCCAAGATCACATAAAGCAGTTCTAACATAATTTATTTTAATGGAGCATGGTATAGTTGGTACCCCTAGATCTCCAAGTTTCTTTGGTATACCACCCTTAAAAGTGTAATTAGCAAGCATGGTGGAAATTTCAGCTTCCGGTATCTTTCTCTTATTAGTAATGATATCCTTCATATACTTAGCATAAGGATTTACTTTGAGCATATCAGTTAAGCGCATACGTAAGAAGATGGATCTAATCATTTCAGCAAAGCGCTCAAAATCCTCATCATCCTTTGTCTTGGATGGTTTAGGAGGAAAGGGCATGGGTTTCTGAAGCCATGGTTCTCTTTCTCTACCGTGCTTCCTAGCAACAAAATCTCTCTTATCATAACATTGATTCTTTGATTGTGGGTTATCAAGATCAACAGCAGGTTCAATCTCTACATCATTGTTTTTGCTAGGTTGAGCATCAACATGAACATTATCATTAACATTATCACTAGGTTCATGTTCATCACCTGATTGTGTTTCAACATCAGAAATAGAAATATCATTAGGATTCTCAGGTGTGTCTACAGTAGGTTCACTAGAAGCATGCAAAGTCCTATCGTTTTTCTTTTTCTTCTTTTTAGAAGAACTAGGTGCCTCTAAATTATTTCTCTGAGAATCTTGCTCGATTCTCCTAGGGTGGCCTTCAAGAGTACAAAGGTTCCAGAGTCATTCTACCAGTTCTAGTAGCCACTCTAACAGCAAAGTCACTTTTATTATTTAATTCATCAAGCAAATCATTTTGAGCTTTAAGTACTTGCTCAGCTTGAGTAGCAACATAGAAGCATATTTGCTAACGAGTTTGAGTTCACCTTTAACTCTAGCCATATTATCGCTCATGCGTCCTATCTCGAAAGCATTATTCTTTAACTCTCTACCAACATAAGCTTTAAAACTTTCTTGTCTAGCCATAAAGTCATCAAATTCATCTAAGCATGGGCTATGAAATTTAGTATAGGGAATTTAAACTTTATCATATTTATAGAGAAAATTTACCTTTACTACCTATGTCGGGTTATCAAGACAATGTGGTTCTTCAATAGGCGGTATATTAAGACCATGTATTTCTTCAATAGGAGGTAAATTCTTAACATCTTCAGCTTTAATACCTTTTTCTTTCATTTATTTCTTTGCCTCTTGCATATCTTCGTGGATCGAAATAAAACACCTCTCTTCTTGAAGTGGGTTCAGAACAGGCTCAGAGTTGGCCCAATTGGTTCGTGGATTGCCTCGTGAATTGGCTCGGGGAGAGTCCAATTATTTTCATTAGTCAACATATTATTCAATAGTAATTCAGCTTAAATCATTTGTTCTTTCCCCGAAAACACAACTTGACACAACTATCCAAGTAGTCCTTGGAAGCATCGGTTAGCCCATTATAAAAGATATCAAGTATTTCATTTTTCTTAAGAGGATGATCGTGCAAAGCATTAAGTAACGGAGAAGCCTCCCCAAACTTGTGGGAGACTCTCTTCTTTAATTTGCACAAAATTATTTATTTCCCATAAGGCAGCTTGTTTCTTATGAGCAGGGAAATATTTAGCGTAGAAGTAATAAATCATATCCTGGGGACTACGCACACAACCAGGAGCAAGAGAATTATACCAAGTTTTAGCATCACCCTTTAACGAGAACGGAAATATCTTAAGGATATAAAAATAGCGAGATTTATCATCATGAGTAAACAGGGTGGCTATATCATTTAACTTGGTAAGATGTGCCACAACAGTTTCAGATTCAAGGCCATAAAAAGGATCAAATTCAACTAAAGTAATAATCTCAGGATCAACAGAGAATTCATAATCCTTATCATTAACACAAATAGGTGAAGTAGCAAAAGCAGGGTCAGGTTTCATTCTAGCATTAAGAGACTGCTGCTTCCATTTTGCTAATAATTTCTTAAGATCATATCTATCTCTACAAGCAAAGATAGCTCTAGCAGCTTCCTCTTCCATAAAATAACCCTCAGGAACAACAGACAATTTATAATCATTAGGAGAACCTTCATCATCACTATCATCAATAATAGCATCTTCAATAATTTCGTTCTCTCTAGCCCTAGCAAGTTGTTCATCAAGAAATTCACCTAGTGGCAGAGTGGTATCACGCACAGAAGTAGTTTCATCATAAGTATCATGCATAGCAGAAGTGGCATCATCAATAACATGCGACATATCAGAATTCATAGCAGTAGCAGGTTTAGGTGTCGCAATCTTACTAATAACAGAAGGAGAATCTAGTGGGGAGCTAGATGGCAGTTCCTTACCTTCCCTCGTAGTTGAGGGCAAAATCTTGGTTTTGTCGTCTTTCAAATTCTTCATAGTGATCAACAGATATAAATCCCAAGTGACTCAGAAAATAGAGCTATGCTCCCCGGCAACGGCGCCAGAAATTAATCTTGATAACCCACAAGTGTAGGGATCGCATGACTTTTCGAGGGTAAAGTATTCAACCCAAATTTATTGATTCGACACAAGGGGAGCCAAAGAATATTCTTGAGTATTAGCAGTTGAGTTGTCAATTCAACCACACCTGGATAACTTAGTATCTGCAGCAAAGTATTTAGTAGCAAAATAATATGATAATAAAAGTAAAAATAGCAAAAGTAATATTTTTGGGTTTTGTAGTGATTGTAACAATAGCAACGGAAAAGTAAATAAGCAAAGAACAATATGTGAAAAGCTCGTAGGCAATGGATCAGTGATGGATAATTATGTCGGATGCAATTCCTCATGTAATAGCTATAACATAGGGTGACACAGAACTAGCTCCAATTCATCAATGTAATGTAGGTATGTATTCCATAAATAGTCATACGTGCTTATGGAAAAGACCTTGCATGACATCTTTTGTCCTACCCTCCCGTGGCAGCGGGGTCCTAGCGAAAACTAAGGGATATTAAGGCCTCCTTTTAATAGAGAACCGGAACAAAGCATTAGCACATAGTGAATACATGAACTCCTCAAACTACGGTCATCACCGAGAAGTATCCCGATTATTGTCACTTGAGGTTGTCGGATCATAACACATAATAGGTGACTATAGACTTGCAAGATAGGATCAAGAACACACATATATTCATGAAAACATAATAGGTTCAGATATGAAATCATGGCACTCGGGCCCTAGTGACAAGCATTAAGCATAGCAAAGTCATAGCAACATCAATCTCACAACATAGTGGATACTAGGGATCAAACCCTAACAAAACTAACTTAATTACATGGTAAATCTCATCCAACCCATCACCGTCCAGCAAGCCTATGATGGAATTACTCACGCACGGCGGTGAGCATCATGAAATTGGTGATGAAGGATGGTTGATGATGACGACGGCGACGAATCCCCCTCTCCGAAGCCCCGAACGGACTCCAGATCAGCCCTCCCGAGAGAGATTAGGGCTTGGCGGCGGCTCCGTGTCGTAAAACGCGATGAAACTTTCTCTCTGTTTTTTTCTGCGAGACGGAATATATGGAGTTGGAGTTGAGGTCGGCGGAGCCTCAGGGGGCCCACGAGACAGGGGGTGCGCCTAGGGGGAGGGGGCACGCCCCCACCCTCGTGGACAGGGTGTGGGCCCCCTGGTGTTGATTCTTTCGCCAATATTTTTATATTTTCCAAAAAGTGCCTCCGTGGATTTCCAGGACATTCCGAGAACTTTTGTTTTCTACACATAAAACAACATCATGGCAGTTCTGCTGAAAACAACGTCAGTCCGGGTTAGTTTCATTCAAATCATGCAAGTTAGAGTCCAAAACAAGGGCAAAAGTGTTTGGAAAAGTAGATACGTTGGAGACGTATCAACGTCTTTCACCTTGCTTGGATCCACGGCTATACCTTCCGCCGACAGTATATGCCCAAGAAATCGAACTTTCTTGAGCCAAAACTCACATTTACTGAATTTGGCGTATAGCTGGTGGTCACAGAGTCTTTGTAATTCAGCTCTGAGGTGTCCCTTGTGCTCTTCTTCACTTTTTGAGTATATGAGGACATCATTGATGAAATCCACCACAAATTTATCCAGGAAGTCCATGAATACTTTATTCATCATATGCATAAAGAAAGCAGGGGCATTGGTGAGTCCAAAGTACATAACGGTATATCCGTAAAGACCGTACCGGGCAGTGAACGCGATCTTAGGAATATCTTCCTTTTTAATCTTGAGTTGGTGGTATCCTATCCTTAAATCAATTTTGGAGAATACCTTTGCCCCACTAAGTTGATCAAATAAGTCGTCAATCTTGGGCAGAGGATATTTGTTTTTGATGGTGACATCATTCAGCTGACGGTAATCCACACACATTCGGAGACTACCATATTTTTTATCCACGAATATAGCGAGTGATCCCCATGGTGAAGAGCTGGGTCGGATATAACCTTTCTGGAGCATCTCATCAAGTTGTTTCTTTAGCTCCATTAATTCTGACGAAGGCATCCGATAATATTTCTTGTGTAACGATGCGGTTCCGGGCGCAAGATCTATTGCAAATTCAAGCTCTCGGTCTGGCGGCATGCCTGGCAGTTCTTCTGGGAATACATCGGGAAACTCACTGACCACAAGAATTAATTAAAATTCATCAGCCACAGCGGTGAAGACCATTTATTTCTTGGGTATGCTTCTGCGGGCATAGAATTTTGTAGTCTGCCCTTCTTGACTTGTCAAGGTGACTTCTCGGGTCACGCAGTTAATGCATACTTGGTATTGGGTTAACAAATTCGTTCCCAGAATAATGCCCAATTTGGCAGATTTAATGACTATCAAGGAAGTTGGAAAACGGACTCCGTTGATAATAATTTCCAGATTACTGCAGACCAGATTGCTTCTGAGCAACGATCCCGGGGATTGTACTAGCATATTCTTGCTAAAAATCAAACAACTAAATTTGTTTTGGGCAGCAAAACTCCGCGAAATAAAAGAGTGGGAAGCCCCAGAGGCAAATAAAATTATGGCAGGTATGCTATTAACAGAAAACATACCAATGGCGACTTCGGGGTTCTCTTGGGCTTCATCTGCGGAGAGGTGATGGACTTGCCCGGTGATGTTTTGCTGGACAGGGTATGGCCCCATAAAGTTGACTTGTGGCCTGAATGGAGCATTAGTCTTGCCGTTCTTGGGACACTGCCTGGCATAATGTCCAGTTTGCCCACAACTAAACCAAGAATTGTTGCGCTGGCACTCTTCTCGCACTGGGTTGGTCACGACATTCTTCACTTGTGTAGTGGTTTTGTTAACATTCTGCTGCCAATTGGGCTTGTACTCTACTTGAGTATGCTGCCAAGTACGAGCCTTTTGCACTGGCTGAACATCTTTCCTAGTCTCGAACTTGCGCTTGTGATCGTTAGTGGAAGGTTTGTTGTCATGTATGAGCTTGTGCTCTCTTTCAGCAATGAGGGCCTTGTTTACCAGAGTTTGGAAATCTGGAAAATCAAACATATTGAGTGTGCACCGGAGGTGCTGGTTTAATCCTCCAAGAAATCGGTCAATCTTTATTTCTTTTGTGGCCACATCATAGATGGAGTAACGGGCCAAATGATTGAACTTATGCAAATATTCACTCACAGGCTGACTTCCTTGGATGAGCGCGAGGAATTCACGCTGCTTGACCTTCATAATACCAGCATGAATATGGTATTTACGAAATTGATATTTGAATTTTGCCCAAGTGATTTCTTCATCAGCAGGCCACGGGGCTTTCACATTTCCCACCATATAGCGGCAGCTCTTTCGAGATAATGTGTTGCAAATGGAACCTTGTCATCCTCTTCAGTACGAGCAATCTCAAGCTTCTTCTCAATATTTCATAACCAATCGTCTGCGTCCAAGGGATCAATAACCTGACTGAAACTGGGAGGCTTGGTTCTCTGAAAATCTGACAGTTTGGAGTGATGACCGTTATGATTTCCATTCTGCCGAACCATAGCTTGCACACTCCTTAATATTTCAAGCAGATTATTATTCCTTCTTTCCTCAAACATGCGTAAAATTTACTCGGTGGAGGGTGCATTTGGCGGTGGAGGCGGTGCTACCTCTTGAGCACTGCGTTGGTTTTCCCTTGAAGAGGAAAGGGTGATGCAGTAAAGTAGTGTAAGTGTTTCTCTCAGTTTTTGAGAACCAAGGTATCAATCCAGGAGGAGACCACGCTCAAGTCCCATGCACCTACACAAACAAATAAGAACCTTGCAACCAACGCGATAAAGGGGTTGTCAATCCCTTAACGGCCACATGCAAAAGTGAGATCTGATAGAGATGATAAGATAATATTTTTGGTATTTTTATGATAAATACTAAAAGTAAACAAAGCAAAATAAACAGTAATAGAAATAGCTTGTTGACGGGAGATTAATATGATGGAAAATAGACCCGGGGGCCATAGGTTTCACTAGTGGCTTCTCTCAAGATAGCATAAGTATTACGGTGGGTAAACAAATTACTGTCGAGCAATTGATAGAATTGAGCATAGTTATGAGAATATCTAGGTATCACTACAAAAAAAAGACACATCCGTGACATTTTGGGCCGAACGAATTTTTTTTCTGTCATACATATGACACTTCTATGACGATAATTGTGACAAAACCCGGTATCATCATAGATGTGGTGGGCTCCTACTTCTATGAAAAAATAATCATGATGTAAAATGGGCTTTTCGTCACAGGCGGGCCGGAGACGCAGCTGCATGACATTCTTTGGGCCGTCCATGACGGAAAAACCGTGCTAGAAGCGAGGGGAGGAAAATTTCGGGAGTTCCGGTTACGGTGGGAGGTCGGGCCGAAAGCGATGCTGCTTCTCTCAGACACGACGCACGTGTGTGCGCGTTGGTTTCTAATCAACCCGAAAGCGACAGACCGCAGTTACGCTATCAACCCGAGTGATCGATCGATGGCTGTTAATCGAACAGGATGGAGCGATTCGCCCGCTCTTGCTGCTAACTAAAGCCGAATGATTGGATGAACAGTGGCGTTGGGGGGTGGGGGTTGGATGAGCGATGGCGGTGGCGTTGCCTCTGGATGAATAGGACCCGTGGTGTGGAGCGCTCGATGAGCGGTAGATGGTGGAGGGTGGCCGTGGAGGGTGGTTGAACAGGACCCGTGGTGTGGAGGGCTGGATGAGCAGAGAGCGGTGGAGGGTGCCCGTGCGAGGTGGTTGAGCGATGGCCGGTGGAGTAGCGCGAGGTGGAGGCTGGATGAACAGGACCCCGTGGAGGCTGGAGGAGGTCGATGGTAGCCCGTGGAGGCTGGAGGAGGTCGATGGTCACTACAAGAAATATGTCAACTAGTGACCTTCTGTTAGTGACCCTGGAAGAATTGGTCATAGATCTATGACCATTTCAGACCACTTGGTCAAAAGCTGTTCGGGGGGCTCCAAACCCTAAACAATAACGACCATTTTGGTCAGAAAGGTCGTAATTTCCTTACACGAAATGGTCGTAAAGCAGATTGCACAGGTTCGCTGCCTTATTTCTAGCTGATCATGACCAATATAGATGGTCATAACCTTGTAAATTGTGGTGGATTGCTATGACTAGGCTCCACCTCGTCAGTTTTGCCTATGTGTCATGTCCATGTGGCAGTTTTTGCCCTAGGTTGTGAAGCAACCTATATTTCTATCATTCCCAAAATTCCCAAAAAAATCTCATAAATTCTTTGGGTCATATCTTCGTCAAATATGTAAAAAAACCTTCCTTGCGTAGTTCAAAAATAATTCAAAAATATTCATTTTCCTATTCTGTTCAGAAAAACACTTTGTGAAGGAAGTACCACTTTGGCATGTCCAAATGGTATCCGCTTTTCTGATGCTTTCCTCTACCCAAATAATCATCCTCCACCAAATGCCAGCTCAATCCATTCATTATTTTGAGCCCGGCTTCAACATTCGTATTTATGTCCAGTGTGGTACTTTGCAAAGCAAGTACCACCTAGGCTCCTCCTTTTGAGCTAAAAATTTGTGAATACGGTCTTCTTAGTAACTGATCATCCTCACCCAAAACTGACGCCCATTAGCCATGTGCATTTCCCGTACCGCTAATCAAACACTTGGCTTCTTATTCATGTTTGAGCATCGATCGGTCTCCTCGTGAGAATCTTATGTTATGATTTTCTTCCTAGCACCTACCTGGGGAGTGCCCAACCCACTAGACATGCCTAGGCAGTCCAGAACACATGGCAACGCCACGGTCACGCTTGGTGACCACGTGGCGGGCATGCGAATTCTGGCGCTCTAGAGTTGGGGCCCTCGGCCACCGTCAAACCTCGACGTATCGCCACCAAACCATGTATTTATGATTAAATAGGTACTTATGTAACTAGAAAAGATTTTGGAAAAAATAAATAGCAAACTACGAGGCATTTGCAGTTCAAATTTGACCCGCTTCCAACCAGAATCGGCGGGAATTTGTCTTTTTCACCGTGAGGTGGATCAAAACTTTGACACCCAACCATTTTGTCAATTGTGCATTAAATATGGCCTAGTATTTTATAAAATTGATTTGGTCCAAATTTGCAACAAATATATGGTAGGTCCTTCATAAAAAAAACTCATTTCAGGCACTCAGAAAATGGAAAATGAATTTTTCGTGCAAAGAAAATGAAAACTTCCTTAGGCAACATTGTTTGCCATTCCAAGATGCACCCTTGTGCACAATATGAGATCATTTGAACAAACTATGCCATAAATGTGGCTATAAGATTGATCATTTGGCTTGAAAGCCATGAATCTTCACGCATGATAGCTCATTTCTGAGAACACTTTTTAAAAATAATTTCCGTATTACAAGTTTATTATTTTTCCTGGAAACTTGGTCACATATAATGACACAATGCAAAGGTTTTCCAATTTTTTGATTTTTTTTGAATTTTTATGCCCGTTTCAAAATGCGGTCAAAACGGCGGGCTTGACCGTTCCTAGCTAGTGGTTGAATCTTGGATTTTTTTTGATGTTTCTCTGATTAAATAGATACTTATATACCTAGAAATGATTTTTGGAAAAAATAAATAGCAAACTACGAGGCAGCTGGAGTTCAAATTTGACCCGCTTCCAACTGAATCGGCGGGAATTTGTCTTTTTCACCAGAGGTGGATCAAAACTTTTGACACCCAACCATTTTGTCAATTGTGCATTAAATATGGCCTAGTATTTTATAAAATTAATTTGGTCCGAATTTGCAACAAATATATGGTAGGTCCTTCATAAAAAAACTAATTTCAAGCACTCGGAAAATGGAAAATGAATTTTATGTGCAAAGAAAATGAAAACTTCCTTAGGCAACATTGTTTGCCATTCCAAGATGCACCCTTGTGCACAATATGAGATCATTTGAACAAACTATGCCATGAATGTGGCCATAAGATTGATCATTTGGCTTGAAAGCCATGGATCTTCACGCATGATAGCTCATTTCTGAGAACACTTTTTAAAAATAATTTCCGTATTACAAGTTTATATTTTTCCTGGAAACTTGGTCACATATAATGACACAATGCGAAGGTTTTCCAATTTTTTTGATTTTTTTTGAATTTTTTATGCCCGTTTCAAAATGCGGTCAAAAACGGGCTTGACCGTTCCTAGCTAGTGGTTGAATCTTGGAAATTTTTGATGTTTCTCTGATTAAATAGATACTTATGTACCTAGAAATGATTTTTGGAAAAATTAAATAGCAAACTACGAGACGATTCTTGCAGTTCAAATTTGACCCGCTTCCAAATTTGAATCATGGAATTTGTCTTTTTCACCAGAGTTGGATCAAAACTTTTTACACCCAACCATTTGGTTAATTGTGCATTAAATATGACCTAGTATTTTAGAAAAAGTATTTGGTACAATTTTGCAACAAATATATTATAGGTCCTCCACAAAAAAACTCATTTTGGGCACTCAAAAAATGGAAAATGTATTTTTTGTCCAAAGAAAATGAAAACTTCCTTAGGCAACATTGTCTGCCATTCCAAGATGCACCCTTGTGCACAATATGAGGTCATTTGAACAAACTATGCCATGAATGTGGCCATAAGATTGATCATTTGGCTTGAAAGCCATGAATCTTCACACTTGATAGCTCGCTTCTGAGAACACTTTTTTAAAATAATTGACGTATTACAAGTTTATAATTTTTGCCGATAACTTGGCCACATAGAATGAAACAATGCGAAGGTTTTTCAATTTTTTGTTTTTTTAATTTTTATGCCTGTTTCAAAATGCGGTCAAAACGGCGGGAATAACCGTTCCTAGCTAGTGGTTGAATCTTGGAATTTTTTTGGTATTTATCCGATTAAATAGATACTTATGTACCTAGAAATGATTTTTAGAAAAAATAAATAGCAAACTACGAGGTAGCTACAGTTCAAATTTGACCCGCTTCCAACTTAATCGGTGGGAATTTGTCTTTTTCACCAGAGGCGGATCAAAACTTTTTACACCCAACCATTTGGCCAATTGTGCATTAAATATGTCCTAGTATTTTAGAAAATTGATTTGGTACAATTTTGCAACAAATATATTATAGGTCCTTCACAAAAAAACTCATTTTGGGCACTCAAAAAATGGAAAATGAATTTTTCGTCCAAAGAAAATGAAGACTTCCTTAGGCAACATTGTCTGCCATTCCAATATGCACCCTTGTGCACAATATGAGATCATTTGAACAAACTGTGTCATGAATGTGGCCATAAGATTGATCATTTGGCTTGAAAGCCATGAATCTTCACACTTGATAGCTCGTTTCTGAGAACACTTTTTTAAAATAATTGCCGTATTACAAGTTTATAATTTTTGCTAGTAACTTGGTCACATATAATGATACAATTCGAAGGTTTTCAACTTTTCGATTTTTTTGAATTTTTTATGCCCGTTTCAAAATTCGGTCAAAACAGCGGGCATGGCCGTTCCTAGCAAGTGGTTGAATATTGGAAAAGTTTTGGTGTTTCTCTGATTAAATAGATACTTATGTACCTAGAAATGATTTTTGGAAAAATTAAAGAGCAAGCTATAAGGCAACTGCAGTTCAAACTTGACCCGCTTCCAAGTGGATCGGCGGAAATTTGTCTTTTTCACCAGAGGTGGGTCAAAACTTTTGACACCCAACCATTTGGTCAATTGTATATTAAATATGTACTATTATTTTAGAAAATTGATGGAGTCCAATTTTGCAACAAATATTTGATAGCTTCTTCACAAAAGAACCCATTTTTGCCACTCGAAAAATGATTAAAAATAGCTAGAAAGATAAAAAATGCATAAAAATTGGTGCTCATCCATAAATTGTGGTCTAACTTTAGTGAAAATTTGTGTGGTGCCCCTTTGCAAAATATTTTTGATAGTTGCTTCACAAAATCCTTCCCTTTTTAGGACTTGAAAACTATTTTACATCAATGATTTTTCCAACCAATCAGAACTCTTCTCACGGATCACCCCGTTGTAGCTGATCTGAACCGTCCATATCCAACAGATCCAACGCCTCCCACGCACCCCATTGTAGCCTAACCCAAACCCGAGCAGCCCGAGGCCGCCTCTCTCTCCCCCTCTCCCCGATCCAGATCGACGACGACGGCCCCCCATCGCCACCCCCTCCTGCCCCATCCCGCCGCCGCCTCTCTCTCCCACCCACCATGATCCATCCCCTCCCTTTGTCTCTCAGATCACCTCTGCACCATCCCCTCCTCTGGAGGGATTCGCCGCTCCCCCTTCCTCCGTCTCACTCACACCCACAGCCGCCGCCGCCGCCGCAACCCAAACCCTCTCCCTCCCACCCTGATCCGCTGTCACCCCCACCGTCTACGACCCAGATCGAGCAAGCGAGGCGGTGCTTCCAGACCCGCGACGGCGGTAGTGGGACAGGGCCGGGGGCGTGTGCCAGATCTGCGCCGACGGCCTGGGCACCACGCTCGAAGGCAAGGTCTTCAGCGCAACCCCCCAACCCCACCCCCACCCACCACAGCAACAAGGGCAAGCGTGTGTCAACATCAGACGACTCGTCCCGGATTGTGATTCGCGGAGGAGTTTCTCGGCGGCCAGATGAGCTCCCGGATGGCCGGATCGGTCCTCCTCTGCCGCGCCGGCGCTGGCGCCAACCGCCTCTTCGCCACCACCGCGACGTCCCAGGGGGCCAGGACCTCCCTCGCCGATGGCAAGGGCGCGTGGGTGCGGATGTTGTCCACTTCCGCAGCCTCGCAGGTGGTCAAGGCGAAGGCGGCCAAGGGAGATGGTTAGAAGAAGGAGGTGGCGATCAGCAGCAACTTGGGGGATCGAGCAGTCGAAGAAGCTGGTGCGTGAGGACGGCACCGAGTGGAAGTGGTCTTGCTTCAGGGTACGCTCTTCCCTTGCTTCCTCTGCTCTGCTTTTCCCGTTTCGGTTCCGTCACCGGCGACGGGTCGCCAGATGGGAGCGCGTCTGATTGATGTCTACTGTAATTTTATTTACTTGTTGCGTCGCCGCTGTGTGTGATTCATTAGTTGGTTTTGCTGCCGCAGCCATGGGAGATGTACACCGCGGACATGTCGATCGATCTGACCAAGCACCACGTGCCCAACATGATGCTCGACAGGATCGCCTACTACACCGTCAAGTCACTGCGCTTCCCCACCGACATCTTCTTCCAGGTACGCGCGCTTCCTGGTCCAGCGCCCCACACGTGCACCAGTGCAAGCGTCACGTGGCCGTGAGCAGGCCAGTTCCACGCCAACAAGATGAACCTGGGCACTGCAACTACCTATGTGAACACGCGATTCTTCTTCCTGATTCGATTTGGTGTTGATTTGATTGATTCTGACGCATCTAATTCTTCTTCTCATGTACTCTTCTGTTGATGAACTTCCTCCACACCTGCAGTGACAAGAAAACGCTGAAGAAGTGGTTCTTCATTGACAAGACAGTTGGCTAAGAAAATCCAGCTGAAAGAGAGACAACCAGTGTACTTGCTCGAGAAAGATCACGCCTACGATTGCATGGATGGTAAGATTTGTTTCATGATTCAGTTTTGGGTTACATAGTAAGCGATAGTCTAGTTACAATGCCTCTTACTAAGAAAGACATGCAAATATCCGTCTTGTGTTGCATGCCTATGAAGCGTATCTGTTGTCAATGCTATCCGCCTTGGCACCTGTCTTCTCTTTGCCCTGCATGTGGTATGCTTGCTAGTTCCTTCTACTGGCATCCCCATCTCTCACCACCATTGCGTAGATAGATTAGCAGGATCAGCTCACTGGAGACTACTAGCGAGCATACCGAGCTAAAATTTTCAGATTTGTTGTGTGCATAAATACATTTTACTTAAAAGCTCCCTGTAACCTTTTGTTTCATTGGTCAATCACGATAGCAGCGATGCCGGGGGAGCTCCCCTACACACCTATGCATTCTAATGGTCACATACATGTATCTAGTTCTCCTCATAAAATATTTGCATGCATGACAAAGCTCTAACGCATACACTGTCATGCTTACTTAGATTAGAAGCATTATGTACAAGACAAACTACTATATGCTAGTCTTACTTACACTCCGTGTGGGGCACTCTCATTTAATTTTCTAGCATGTTAAATTTAACATTCTAATATATTTCTTTGAGACAATAGTCTAGCATAACTTATTAACTTCATTTTTTTAAACAGATAATACACATTGAATTATTCATGTTAATATAAAATAATAACCAAACAACTACAGGACTGTGCATTAGTAGCATGCATGCGTGACTTCGTTTTTGGTGTGTTCTGCTTGCAGGTCATTGTTGTGAAGGCCCCACAGGAAGGCGTGGGGGATTTGGCACAAGGCCGGTGATCGAGTCTATGCTCTCTCCTCCATGGAAAGACCTAAGTTCAGCTTGCTTGAATGAACAGTGTGTGTGGAACAGATTCTTGTCTGAATTCTCTTCTTGCGGGAGTATGAACTTGCTTGTAGTATCTTGGAGTATCAACTTGGAGCATCTGGTTAGGGTAGCATCTTGCAACACATTCGATTACTCCAATACTGATAGTTATAGTAGCATCTTGCAAAATGGAGTAGTTAGAGTAGCATCTTCGATTAACTAAATTGATGATTACTGCTGTTAAATTGGGACTTGCAAGCAGTAGTTCCCTCTTATCTCTTCTCTCTTGCAGTAGTTGTTGTAGTAGTAGTTTCTTGCAGTAGTTTAGTGTATGATTTGTCTTTGGTGGAGTATTTCTTGAACTGTGTTGTATTTCCTGTGACTAAATAGTGAATCTAGTTACAACAAAGCATGCCAATACTTGTATTTGGTGGAGTAGTTTGACAGTGAGGATCAGTGATGTTCCCAATTAATTTGGTGTAGTTTTGATAGTTAGAGTAGCATGTTGGAGTAGGGTAGTCCACATTTTTCTACATTAGACCAGATTATTCCGATTAGTCCACATTTCATATTATTCTTGGAGCATCATATTATAGCAGTGATCTTTGTCTTATGCAGACAACATGAGTAAACTGAATACTCCTTCATATGCTTGGTTCCTTCTTATTCTTCCTCAGTTGTGAAAGTGGATTCATTCCTTCTTATGCACTTTGCCTTTGTCTTTGTAGTATAGGTCATCTTCAATTAATACTCCTAAATTTATCAAGATCGAGGATTGATTGTTTCCAAATCAATACTCCAGGCATCATTCATGGCTGTCTAGTAGTCGACATACTTGGTTCCATTTAGTGTATGCAGTAGCAATGACTTAAGTGTAATGGAGTTGTTTTGTTACTCTATGCCTACTTTGTTAGAGTTAGCATCATCTCCTTGTCATTTATAGCATAAACGCCTTCACTATTCTTGCTCTGAATCTACGATCCCGATCTTGATTGTATTTGTCTTGATGGAATTACATGCAACATGGTGACTCTAGTGCAGGCATCGTTGGCCATCCTCTTCGAGGATGTGTTTAGGTGATAGCTCGGGTAGCCATGACACTACTCTGGCTGATTAGTACCTAGTGGCATGTTTGTAATATTTATATGCATTTTACTTGTAGAAATAATGCTCATGGTATATTTATATGTCCTGCAGCGCATGCTCTTTTTTGGTCTGTACGGAATCTTGGTATGGTATTTTGGCAGCTGTGATATTAGATTGCACTTATTTATGTGATTTACTCATGTTGGTACTACTTGTTAAGTGATTGCTCTGTAACTTGTCTTTTTCGGAACAGTTTGCTTCGTCTTTCATATCTGACTATGTAATGTAGAAGCTCTACTTTATCCTAACAGTTGCATGTAGCATTGTGCTACTATCTGTGTGATGCTAAACAATATGCTCTTAATCTGTTGATATATTCTCATGTGTTGTTCACCATTTACATTGTTTTTACATTTGCTATATTCACAAATAGTAGTAGTGTCTAGTCTAGATAAGCAAACAAGGTATGATCTATGCAGTTGTTCATCTGAATTGTTTGTTTCTAGGCGGTGTAGGACGAGCTGCAGCAGGACAACCTGGAGTGGAAGAACTTCGAGGGCAAGATCAAGGAGAACCAGGAGACGATCACCGGTTACCTCATCCTCGTCAGCATGCTTGGCTCCTTTGGCAGTTCCCTCTTTGGCTCCGACCAACTTACTTCTGTCGCTGGCTAGTAGCATTTCCAGGTAGAGTTGCGTCCCGCTCTCTTGCCCTCCGTTTAGTTTTTGTTGGAGTGTGCATGGTGGCATCCTGAGCTCACACTGTAAAATATGCTTTGCCTTCTTCCTGAGCTGGCACTGTAAATTTTGCTGTCTTGTTGATAATGCCATATGTCCTAAGCAATCAGATTACATTTCTGTTTGTATGGTAATATAAAAAACATTGATGTTGTCGTAATTTTCATTGTGTGTGCCTTTTATTTCTTTATTTTGATTCTTTCCCTTGTATTCTATATGCTTCTAATGGTCGGTCCTTTCAATGACAGGTGTTGTGTTCTGGAAGATGGAAGAGGAAGAAAATTTATATTTGTTGAACTAATTTTTTTGTATTCTGTTTTGTTGTACATATGATTTGATAGTTTTGTATAGGAACATGTGATACTATTTTGTAGGGCTTTATGGCCTGTGATGTAAACATATTTAGTGATGAATTATGAAATTATTTGCAAAATTTAACGAAAAGGAGAATCATTTGTATGAATATGGGCCGCATATATGTGAATGGGCTGAAAAGTGTACTGGACCAACTCCAAGATTGAATTATTATTTGACTGTATAAAAAGGCTGAATGTAAACCAGAAAATGGGCTGCACAAAATAGTACCTATATTATTGAAAGGCCAAACGTGCATAGAAGTTGATGGGCTGAATAGTAGGGCTTGGCCCATGTAGTTGACAAAATTAATGAAATAAATATACTAAATGGGCTGAATTGTTGGGCTCGGCCCATGTAAAACACCTAATCGGACCGGGCTGAATCTTGTTAGTGACCTTTTCAATTGGTCGCAATTTTGCCACATCAGATTGCCACGTCGGATCCGACGTGGCCTGGGCAGACAGCCAGTGACCTAAACAAAAGGTCATGGGTTCAACGACCTTACATTTTGGTCAGAATGGCGTCTCGACCTTCTCAAAGAGAAGGTCGTTGATTTCAGTTTACGACTGCCAGCTTTTGACCTTCTATTTTTGGTCACAAAAAGGTCACAAATGAAAAACAATGACCTTTCAGTGACCAATAGTCAAGGTCACAAGTTGACATACTTCTTGTAGTGGGTGGAGATGAACAGTATTCCGTGGAGTCCCGTTTTGCGGTACGCCACACCCCTCCCGATGAACAGGACCCCCATTTCGACCGTAGCGCTCCAACGCAAGTCCGTTTCGTCCGTTTTGCGGTACGCCACGCCCCTCCCAATCAACATGACCCCCGTTTTGACCGTAGGAGGTCCGTTTCGTCCGTTTTGCGGTACGCCACACCCCTCCTGATCAACAGGACCCCCGTATCGACCATAGGAGGTCCGTTTCCTCCATTTTGCGGTACGCCAGATCCCTCCCGATCAACAGGACCCTGTTCCTAACGTAGGAGGTCCGTTTCCTCCGTTGTGCGGTACGCCAAGCCTCGTTTCCATCGCCTGTTTCGTCCAAGCCCTCCCGATGAACACGACCACGCATTCCATTCCGACCCAGCCAGTTGGCTCCCCATGAACACGACGACGCTGTTTCTCCGTTTCGACCCAGCCATGTACGTATGCGCGAGTAGGCGTTCGATACCCCACCCATATGTACACATACATGGCCGTATTTTCTTTCTTGCACCCTGGCCGCTGTAAGTACGTGTACATGCTATGTGCGCGCCTCTACTACGACACGTGCGCGCCTCTACATCGACCAGTATATATGTACGTACGCTTCGACCAGGTGGGTCCCGACTGTCAGGCACTTCCTTGCTTGCGAAGATGTAGCTGGTGCGTCCCAGCAGTCAGGGGGGCAAATCGTTTTTTTTTGCCCTGACGCACTTCCTTGCGTGCGAATATGTAGCTGGTGGGTCCCAGCAGTCAGGGGGGAAACATTTTTTCACGAAATACGGTGGCCCGTTCAATGGGTCCCTGCTGTCAGGTGGAGTAATAATTATTTTGCGCGTAATAAGGAGGCACTTCCTTGCGGTCGCCGTGGACCCGGTATCGGTCTCTCCACGCCTGATTACTCTTCCGATGGAAGTCGGTCGTTGACCACATTGACCACGCCAAGGCCGAGAGCACCTCGGCGGTGGACGACGACGAGGCCTAGGAAGGGGACGACGCGGAGCCGGGGAAGACGCATCAGTGGATGCCCACGCGAAGAGGAGTACGAGGGTGAGGCTGCCGTCGCCGTAGAATAACAGGGGGTGTGGGTGAGTAGAGGGATGGCATGGCCAGCGGTGGGAGTAGTAGGGGGCAGTGAGGCCTCCGCTACATCGCAGCCGGCCACGGGAGGCAGGAGCACGAGGCACGACCGGCGCTGGTTTGGGCGGCTGGAGCAAGAAGACCAGAGGTTGAAGAAGCACTACGGCCATTGGATGGACATCATACGGTCACTGGAGCTAGAATCATGCATATTGACTAAGTTGACAAATCCCTCCGTCCCCGTCAAGTTAGTAGGCCCACAAGTCAGCCTGGCACTATACTGGGTCCTAGCTAACAGGCGGAGTATTCATTTTTTTGTGCATAATAAGGAGGAACTTCCTTGCGTGCGAAGATATAGCTGGTGGGTCCGAGCTGTCAGCGGTGGGAACGTTTTTTTCGTGAAATACAGAGGCCCTTTTGGTGGGTCCCTGATGTCAGGTGGAGGAATAATTATTTTGCGTGTAATAAGGAGGCATTTCCTTACGTGCGGCCGTGGACCCAGCTGTCGGCCTCTCCACGTACAGTCCACTTCAGATGCATGTCGTTCGTTGACCACGTTGACCAGGCCGCGCCGAGAGCACCGAAGGCGGTGGACGACGGCGAGGCCTAGGAAGGAATGTCATGGAGGCGAGGAAGACTTCGACAGCTTGTTTCCCATGCGGAGGGGAGTACGATCTGTCACGAGAGTTTATCGTTAAATGCTCGCCATCGCCGGAGAATAAGAGCAGGTGTGGATGAGTAGAGGGATGGCTAGGCCAGCGATGGGAGTACTGATGAGGCGGTGAGGCCTGCGTGGCAGCAGAGCCGGCCAGCGGGGAGGAGGCGAGCAGTCCACTTGGCGCTTGTTTGAGCGGCTGGAGCAGGAAGAGCAGAGATTGAAGAAGCACGACGGCCGTTGGATGGCTATCCAACAGTCACTGCTTGTGCGTCAACCTTTTTTTTAGGAAAGCCTCAAATCTGTGGAAAACAACATACATCCCATCTGCCATTATTTCTAATAATTTACAGCCCATTTGCTAATTCTTAAGGTTTTTTTGGGAGCCCATATTCTTTTTGTTAGCATTACAGCCCATATTGTGGCCACGGTTAAAATATTATACGAAATTTTGCATATTTGGTGCGGTCCGAATTGTTTTTAATCCCGAAATTTCGACTCACATTCAAACTGATTTTAAAAATAAATGTATATCAATATAAAAGCCAACAAATTCTCCACGCATAAAAATTAATGTAATTTAAAATCTTGAAATGAAAAAAAAGATATTTGAAACTAATTGTCGGTTTGATGTGTTCTAAAAATGTACAACCCATTTCTCATTACTGATGGGCTATTTTCTCGGCCAGCCGAATGAAAGCTCTCCTTGTCTTGAAAGATTTGCAGCCCAACAGGCCTGACAAAGCGACTTACTTGGCAAATCAAAAAAAACTGGGCTGTGGCCATGGACCCGGTGTCGGCCTCTCCAGTGCAGTACTCTTCGATGGAATTCGTTCCTTGACCACGTTGACCACGCCTTGGAGAGCACCAGCGGTGGACGACGGCGAGGCCTAGGAAGGGGACGACGCGGAGCCGGGAAGACGCTGAAGTGGAAGCCAGCGTGGAGAGAATCTGAGGTTCACTGGTTCGGCTGCGGTGTGAGGCTGCCGTCGCTGCAGGGCCTGGCCAGTGGTGGGAATAGTAGGGGGCGGTGAGGCCTCCGCGGCAGCAGAGTCGGCCACGGGAGGCAGTAGCATGAGGCACGACCAGCGCTGGTTTGGGCGGCTGGAGCAAGAAGACTAGAGGTTGAAGAAGCACTACGGCCGTTGGATGGACATCGTACGGTCACTGGAGCTAGAACAGTTCATATTGACTAAGTTGACAAAGCCCTTCGTCCCTGTCAACTTAGTAGGTCCACAAGTCAGCCTCCCACCAAGGTGGGTCCCAGCTAGCAGGGGGAGTATTCATTTTTTTGTGCATAATAAGGAGGCACTTCCGGTGGGTCCGAGCTGACACCGGGGGAACATTTTTTTCACGAAATACGGTGGCCCGTCAGGTGGGTCCCAGCAGTCAGAGGGAAAACGTTTTTTCGCAAAATACGGTGGCCCGTCCAGTGGGTCCCTCGCCGCTTGGAGGAATCATTATTTTCCGCGTAATAAGGAGGCACTTACTTGCTACGGCCGTGGACCCAGCTGATACTCTCCACGTACAGTATACTTCCGATGGAAGTCGTTCCTTGACCACGTTGACCTTGTCGCGTTCCGTTGCATGCATGCTTCCATGGGCGTGGTGCGTCCCCACTGTCAGCCTCTCACGTACAGTCATCTTCCGATGACTGTCGGTTGTTGACCACGTTGACCACACCGTGCCGAGCGCACCCAGACTAGAACGACCCGGAGATGGGGAAGACAGGGCAGAGGAGTCACAGATGGAGAGGAGTGGGAAACTTCACTGATTCGGGTGTGCGGCAGCACAGCCGCGGTGCCGCCCACGGGAGACAGGAGCAAGAACATAGGTTGAAGAAGGAGCACGGTTGTTGGATTAACATCCAACGGTCCAGATACTAGAATCATTTGTTGATTAAGTTGACAAAGCCGTGCGTACACGTCCTCTTAGTAGGCCCACAAGTCAGTCACCAAATCTGACGGGTCCCAGCTTTCAACGGGATGAATAATTTTTTTCACAAAACAAGGAGGCACTTCCTTCCGTGCGAAGATAAAGCCGGCGGGTCCCAGCTTTCAGGTAGAGGAAACATTTTTTTTCCAGCTTAATAAGGAGGAACTTAACTTGCGTGCGACCATGGACCTCGTGGGTCCCAGCCGTCAGGCTCTCCATGTACAGTCCTCTTCCGATGACTCTCGTTTGTTGACCACGCCGCACCGAACACAGCGAGGCGGTGGACGACGGTGAGGCCCTGGAAGGGAACGACTCGGAGATGCGAAAACGCGGCAGTGGAGTCGCAGATTGAGAGGAGGAGAAGGGTTATAACTGGTTCTGTTGTGGCATGGGGCTGTAGTCTGTGGAGAATAACAGGAGGTGTCGAGGGGTGGAGGGATAGCCTGGCCGGTGGTGGGGTAGCGCTTCGTAGCGATGCGTGCTAAGTAGAGCCGCTAGCCGCCGGAGGCCGGACCAGGCGGTCCCGGAGACACTGGAGGAAGAAGACGAGAGATTGAAGGTGCATGACGGCCGTGGGATATAAATCCAATGGCTGTGGAGGACACAATCATTTGTTAACCAAGTTGACAACGCCCTGCGTAGGCTTCGACCTATTGGCCCACATGTCAGCCTGCAAAAATGTGGCATATATTTAACCCATGTTTTCTAGAATGTACAGTCCATTTGCTGGGCTGGGTGAACAAATAATTTCGCGTCAATCAGGCCCATTTATATTTTCTAAGAAATCCCAGCCCATTTGCACTTCCTTGAAATACACGTATTAGGTGGGCTCGTTATATATATAATGTTATGTTAGAAGGAGCAATTAATATCAAAGAATAAACCGGAGAGGCACATTATATATATATATATAATTAAGAAATTAGCGAGTTATTGCTCAAAATAAAAATGAGCGCGTTATTATCATAGTTTTAAATAGCCGGCTATAGCCCCGCTATAGCTGCGCTATAGCTGTTTGAGCATGTTGCTGCTATTTGATTTCATGTATAATTTGCCGCTATAGCCTCGCTACAGCCTGCTATAGCTTCGCTATAGCTGTTTTTAAGGGCTGCCGCTATATACCATAGCCCGCTATTTAAAACATTGGTTATTATTAAATTGGTCCTTCAAAATCTTCGCAAGCTTTTGTACGCAATCACCAGGATTTTCCTTGCCTGTGAGTCAAAAACAACCAGGATTTTCCGTTAAACATTTACTTTTATAAGTTAATAACACGTGGGATGTTTTTATAATGTATATATAAGTCTCTATAAAATATACGATAATAGTAATAATATAAATATATATGTGGTTAGAAGGGAAAACATAAATTGGACACAACATTACTTTTATAAGAGACCTGCGTTTTATACCCCACAGTAGGCATACTAACAAGTTCACACACAAATACAACAGAAAAGGTCAACATTCATATCAAACTCAGGTTCAGAGGACACGTTCATATTCATAGGCAACATTCACTATCAACAACTCAAAAGATTCATATATACACAAGCTCAGCATATCTATGCATCCAAATGATTGATAGATCACACGACAATATTCATACATAATTCACAAAAAGATTCAGATATACACATGTTCAGTATGTTTATGCATCCAAATGATTGAGATCACTGCCAATATGATCCATGGACGAACTTTAATTACCTAGGGTACAGACTGGTAAATGGTGTTCAATCGGAGGTACTTCTTGCCAAAATTAGTTCTTGTATGAGTAAACTTTCGAGTACATAAGAGGCAGCACAGACAATCCGAACTTTGCTTGTAAGTTTATCCTCAAATAGTGGCCTCGTGCCGAGGGAGGTTTGAGCAACTTGGCCACTACTTTCATCCGACTAGTTTACTGGCTCATCTTGGTCCTGTATCTCGCCAAAATTCTACATTGCAGACGAGAAAGGAGGCGGTTGAGAAAATGAACCACTCAAATTTTTTGTGCAGTTCAACTGAAATGGAGCATCCTTGGCGTGCAGACTGATTAAGTGCCAGATGAATATACGCGTCAACCAACTTGTCTGGAATCTTTAGACTCCATGCCATATAGTTCGCTACCATATGTGCCAATAACCAAAAGGCACAAGTTGGGACCAAAGAAAATTTGCGTTTTTTACGGGCTATGCACCAAGCAATATTTTTGGCGTTCACTCTCCTAATACTTGGAGTTTGACAATTGGTTGACGCTGGTTGATACTCGAATGAATATAGGCACTTCTTGTCAACATCGATGCTTGTCTCGAGTGAACTTTGGAGTACATAGCATCGACATAGTACCCATCCATCTGATCATTTTGTGCAGTTCTCTGAAATCACCCGATGTAATGATTTCATGCGAGTTCAGGCTCCAAATTACTCCTTTATGAAATCGGCAAACAGTAGCACAATACCAAATTACCAATACATATGACAGGCACAATAATCAGGATAAAGACCAGTACCAACCTGTGTGAGGTAGCATATCAATTACTATTTCCTTTGACTACAAGCAGAGATAAGCCAAGTGACTGACAGCAAAGGAAGAAAGCAAGCGGAGATTAGTGACTGACAGGAAAGGATGGAAGCTGTCGAGGTAATGAAGCCCCCAAAGTTTTTGTGCAGTTCCACCAAAACCGAGCATCCCTGTTGGCACATATATTGAGAGAGTGAGATTACTGTAATAGTGGGACTAGTTGATGAAACATACACTAACAAATAGAAGCACCCTCATTATCTTAATGGGTAAAGTTAGCAACATAGTAGTCTTGCTTAAAGAGAGGTATTAGTTTATTTAATCAGTGCCAATTAGCTCAACTCAACACTCAAAGCATTGCCATTTATCATAGGTTGCAAAACTTAAAAGTGCAAAGATAAAGGAGTTTCTATGACAGTAGCACGATACAAATAGAGATGACAGCAAACTAATATGGATGAAGGCCTTAGGCCCGTACCAACCTGAGAAAAAAAGCTTATTAACCCCCCAAAACCCCCCAACCCCCCCCCCCTTTCAAAAAAAACAAAAACCACAGCCATAGAAATGCTGACGCGTGGATGCCTATTGGTCCCGGTTGGTGCCACCAACCGGGACCAAAGGCCCTCTACTGAGCTCGTGGACAGGCCACGTGGAGGCCCATCTGTCCCGGTTCGATTGAACTGGGACTAAAGGGTCAGGGCATTAGTACCGACCCTTTAGTCCCGGTTCATGAACCGGACTAAAGGCTCTCACCAACCGGGACAATAGGCCCTTTTTCTACTAGTGGTAGTCCCATAAGAGATGATAAAGCACTCACTGGAATCACGCAATAGTATATTTTTTTATGCACTTCAAATGTATGGTTGAAATCACTCTTGTTTACCGGTCTTTGAGATTATATCGAAAGATTACCAAGAACTTCCAGCAGAAAGTTAAAGCACTAGCCGGGATACAGCTTCATTGTATTGTCTTGTGTAGTTCCACTAAAATGTATGATTGGCACAACATGATCCCTGTTTGCACAAGTAGGAACAAGGTGAAACCTTCATTAGCTCGATGAGAAAGGATAGGAAGACATTAGCATATTACTCAAACAGTAGCATCAAATTCATGATGGACAATACATAAAACATTGCCTCATTGAACCAATGGCAACAAATTGACATGCAAAACAATAGCACTATTATGTCATGACACTAATAATATTCCCTCCCTGCTCCACCACATGATTCACCTCCATAGACAAATATTCACACATACATGATTCAACATAGGGTCTGTCACGACCGGTTTTCCGGGTATTAAATTCCAGAAAATGGCTGTTGTGCTCACCAGCCCCAGGATTACTGTTAGCTGATGAGGCACCAACTTGATACAGAAAATTCCAAGCAAAACACAAAATATGTAGTACAATACCATTTTGGTCTGTGAGTACAACAAATGGTTTCTAGTGGTTGATGGCGGAAGCGGTTTGTGGATCATCAGCGTCTATGGGACTCCATTTCCCACAGGAACAGCTGACTAGGATAACTCCTATCTTCGCGAGGCTGCTGTCACCATTGCTTAGGTTCCGGGGCTGTCATCACGGTCGCTCCTCTCCGCGCAAGAAATCTGGCCAAGACAATAGCCAGGGGCAAGCCAGTGAGTACTTTGAATGTACTCGCATACATTATGAACACAGGTATAATATAACAACCGATAATCATGCTCTGAAAATATTCTATGATCACAACGTCAGTCATAAAAATAAAATCCTTGATGCATGCAAGCAGGTTATTAATATGTAACAAGGAATATGTAATGACAGAGTAGGAATAAAATGCACCATTCGGATGTCTGAAGCGACGTCTCGAATTGATGGTAAATAACAAGCATGCCTCAGTCGGGTGTCTGAGCGACACCACATAAAGGGCTTATAAAGTAAAAAAAAATAACAAGCATGCCATAGTCGGGCGCCTCCGCGACACCACATAAAGGGCTTACAAAGTAAATGAATAACAAGCATGCCACAGTCGGGCGTCTCAGCGACACCACATAAAGGGCTTATATGGTAAATAAGTAACAAGCATGCCACAGTCGGGCGTAATCACAGTGAATATCCAGGAGGTAGAACCATCCCAGGGATACTCGATAATTCAAATAATATAACGGGTTAGTCCATAATAAAATAATAATCATGGTCCTCACAAGTCACAAGTCAGTATCCAAGTTTGGTTTAACAGCTTCTCCTCTGAAGACCGACACTAAGACCGACACTTGACCTATCCTGCATCAGTAATCCTTAACCATGTACACGGCTATTCGAATAGGTTTAATCTCTCTGAGAGGGTGTACTCTTTACCCACGAGTAACGGATTCCTTTAGTCCATCGGGACTAATTCCGTCTCTGACCTTTTAGTTGAAAACACACCTAACTTGCACACACCGACTTAACTTACCGTGTCCGGAATCACCCACGACGCCTGTCAAAACTCTAAGTGAGGAGGCTACAACCTCGCATAGCATGGGATCAAATTTATATTGCGCGCTCTAAGGGGTGGCCTCCCCTCTCGGTCTCAACCGGAAACACCCATGCCCCCCAGACCAGGCGGCCTGCCTACCAGCTACAACCGGTATCTTCCACCATGGCCTCTCTGTACGGTGTGTGCTTCAAAGGGGTTGACGACTTACTGAACCGTACCCTACTTGTTGTAGATTCAAGTGGTAGTACGAAAAAAGTATGGGGTTTTTTGGAACAAGACTCGATCTATGGTCGACTCAGGAGGTTTAAGTATTCGCGGCATGATTAGCATAACGAATATATTTCATCCAACAGACAGAATCACCACTCATCATACCCCTCATGCCATGCTGGACACACTCGTCTCGACGAGGAACTAGGGACAAGCTCAGGTCTACCCAAGACAGAGACTTTCCCGGCTTCCTTCCGGCAGGCACGAAAAGCATATGAGGATGATTACTGTCACAAGCTTGACCATTCCCAACAGCAAGGAAATTTCCATTAAGCATTCACGCAAATGATCACATCACCACATAAAATAATGAGTTCTACGTATAGAGGTGGTGTCATAATCGTGTCAAACAATGCATGCAAAATATTATGCCAGGGTTCAGAATGCTTGCCTTCAAGTAGTGGGGGAGGCAAGGTGCACTCCAAAACTTTTGAAAGCTTTCTCCTCTCTCCAAAAATCCTATTTAAAATATTATTGGATCAATATATAGTTTCAAAAACAGTACCAAAAAGTTGTCTGGTTTTTCTGAAATAAATCTTAAAATAAACTAGACAATATTTGAGAGAGGTAGGAAAAAGAATCAATTCATTTGGAGTTATAATTAAAAAGTTATAGGCAGTCAAAGTTGTGGTCAAAATCTGTTTAAAAATAAAATAGAATAAAAAATAAAACACTTAGAACAGGTATACGTCGAATACGTACTTTGCCCTTTACGCCTTCACTTAACCCACGTGGACCAGTGCGGTGGGTCACTGACAGTGGGCGCGCCTGGCCCACTGGTCAGGTTTGACTAGTCTCTCCTCCCTCCTCTTCCTCTGCCCGAGCGGAGGCGGGACTCCGGCGATACTCGCCGGCGAACGGCGGCACCGTTCGGGAAACCGAGGCCATCTGCGGGCTCAGGGAGTCGAGGCGGTCCTATCGGTGGTCGACTTTCTGGCGGGGACGGAGGGAGTCGCCGGCGGCGAGCTTCGCGGTGGCCGGTGGCTTCGGTGGCAAAGTGGGGTTGGGGCTACGGTGGCTTTCCGTCGCAGCTGGGTCTGGGCGGCCGCAAGACGGCGGAGTCGTTTGGTGGTGTTGGGAGGGCCGGGAGGTTCGGGTTGTGACGAACGGAGCCGGAGGCGGCGGTGGCGAACTGGCGGAGTCGGGAAGACGGCCTCTCTGGTTGATTCTGCGAGCGAGGGGCGCGCTAGTGGAGTGGCTTGAGCCTGCCTGAGGGCTCGGAGAGGTGCGGGGCTCCTTAAATAGGCGAGTCAAGGCGGTTTCCCGCGGCGGTGGATAAAATCGCCGGTGAACCGCCTCTCTGTTGCGGCAGGGTGTCGTGGCGCCGACGAGTGCTAGCCGACGAGCGTGAGGATAAGCTTGGACTGCTCAAGGGGCAGCTGGCGCGCGGCTGTGGCTTGGGCGGCACCGACCGCGGCAGGGGCTCACTGCGGACGCCAGCGTGCCGCCAAGGGGCTCTGACGGCGGTGCTGTAGGGCACCAGGGCTGCTTGGCGCGTTCTGGTGAGGCGACGAGTGTGTGGCGCGCCCTGCGGTGTGGCAAAACCAGCGCGACAGCGGCTTGGGCGCGGCACGTGCAAAACGCGTGCTCTGCTCGCGCTCCGGGCATGCATGGCTCTTGTTCGACGAAATGCCAGGGCGACCAAAATTGCTGGAGAGCCAATGAAAATCCACAGGCCTAGGTTAGAGACAATTAGAAGGCTACTAGACAACTTGGTTTGGACAAGGGGGGAAGTTCACAACACAAAACTTTCAACCATGCCAAATCTGTCTATGCACACAGGGTGTTTGACAAAATGCCAGAGGCATCTAGGCAGTACTTGGGGTGGTCAAATCTTCCATAGTGGGGTCTCTTTAGATGAATGAGAGGGTGGTGAGGTTAGTTTGCCAAAAGTAGAAACTTGTTAGTGCAATTATTTGAGGAAACCAATTCTGGACAGAACCTATAGGCTATCATTTCATGGACCAAAATTATCCCAATGGGTTCATGCTCTTGGACTTAAGGGTTTTGCAGGGAGGACTATAAGTAGGAAAAGTAATCATGGATAAAGGAGCAACTTAAAATATAGTTGTAGTACAAATCTTCAAGTTGGAACAGAATGGAAATGAGGTTGATTCACTCAAATTTTTCAAAGAACATAGCTGGGTTTTTGCATAAAGTTGAATAATATGCTCCTACTGACATCCCAAAATTTTGGTACAAGTTTTAAAGAAATATTTAAATAGGTTGTAGTGCAAAAGTGAGATTTGACCAGATTTGAAAACTTGGTGTAGAACTCAACATATTCAATGGATGAAATATATTTTTGCATAAAAGTGGTTTAGAAACATCACATGACATCTCCAAATTTTGGTGGAATTTTTGAATGAATTTATAAAAGGGTTGCAGTGCAAATGGGACCCTAAACTTATGAAAAACCAAATTAGAGAAATAAAGCTCAGGGGAAAATAATTATATAAATAATCCTACTGATAAAAGGATTGTTTTATTTGAGAGGGTAAACAAGTCCAATAATAATTGGAAAGTTTTTACTTGGGGTAAAAACTCCATAAAAATAAGGAAAAGAATGGTTCTGAAATCAACAGGAAATCCAGAAAACAAAATTTTAAGTTCCTGGCAAAATTTTAATTAATAAAACAAGGCTAAAAATTTTGGGGTGTTACAGGGTCCTACTAAAGATTTGTTTAACTCCAACAGGAAAATTAGGCAGTAATAAATTAGTGGTACTTAAGTACTCCTAAGTAATTAAGTGAGACAGCAGAAGTGGAAGGGCTCCCTGGAGGATCGTCTCACATGTAAGGTAGTCGTTGCCCGAGCCCTTGAATGGCCTCGACTTAGGCCTCTGGCTTCAGCAAGATCGCCTTGGCACTGTTTATTCTTCTTCTTCTTCCTCTTCATGCTCCGTTTCTCTTTCTCCTCACCAGTTGGTGAAACCAAGTACATGATTGGCCTTCTAATTCAGAATTGATTTTGTCAATGAGGGAGTACAAGTGTACTAGTAAAAAACATCATTATTTTCTCATGGCAGTCGGAAAATAGAGATGAACACATGCATTAAATATCATTCTTACCTAATGGAAGGTTATGGTGCCAATATGGATGATGAGGATTGGAACACAGATCTCCCTTTGTGCAGTTCCACCAAAATGAACTAACTGCTCCATTCGACATTCGGTTAAACAACACAAAAGTCACTTCTTTTAAGAAGAGTTTTGTGCAGTGCACCAAAAGGTCACAACAAAGAACTGTGTGAATTGGATATCCCTGTTTGCACAAAAAGGCACAGAGGAAACAGTTAGAGTCTCAAACAATTACAGCCAAAAACATTTGGCTAAACTTGTCAGAGTCTCAAACAATTACAGGCAAAAACAGTGGCATGGCTTCATTTTTACCAGGGACATTATATTAAGAATAGCTAAGGCTGCGTTCGGTTCACAAGTTTGGTGCAGGATTTTCGTAGGAACACAATTCCTATGGTATTCTTTCCCTTCCAACCGTTCGGAACACGGGAAATGTGAATAGTATTTCATAGGAAAGCTGGTCTGGTAGTACTCATTCCATAGGATTAGAAAAATCCACGCGCTGCTCATTTTTTGAGCGGAAGTCCGAGGCAGGCGCTCGCTGCCATGTGTTAGACAGGTTGTTGTGCTGTGTTTGCCGGAATAAAAAAATCAACAAATGTGTGGTACGTGAGGTGAGGACAAGAGTAGTCACTGTGCAGCTAAATAAACAAATAGCATCTCATACTGCCAAGCATGCTACTCTAAAAAAACAAATCTGTACATTTCGTAGTCCATCCGAACACATTCTCTTGAGAGTTTCCTCCGGTTCGTTGTTCCATAGTTTTATACCTACATTCCTTTCCTATTCCTCTATTTTCATCAAGATCTATGTTTTCTGCCCCTTTATTCCGACCGGAGCCTAAATATTTGGTATAAGGGCATGGTACAGTGCGTGCACCAGCAGTACAGCACCATGTACGTAAACAGGGGCATAAAGTGGTGAGTCATAGTTTGTTGCCCTGAGAAACAAACATCCAAGAAACATATCTGGGTTGGTCCCATTTTTGTTCACTCTAGCCACCTACTCCTATGTGTGGATAGCAAATCTAGTCCTGGTCATACCACTGTGTACAGAGTTACCCCTATATTTCCCTTTTCGACCAAGAGACCGGTTGGATGACCAGTCTGTACTACTTTCACCCCCTTTCCTTCCTGTTTGTACCAAATCCGATGTACATACTAAATTCCTCCACCCCCACTTTATTTCTTGTTTGAACCAAGTACTCCCTCCGTCCAGAATTACTTGTCATCAAAATGGATGTGTCTAGAACTAAAATATATATAGATACATCCATTTCAATGACAAGTATTTTCGGACAGAGGGAGTACAAGATTCGACTCCATGAAGTAGCTTTACATCTAACAATAGAAGAAAAAAAGCTGACATTGGACCATCCGATCGAGAGGGGCTGAGAGATAGAAAATGATGCACATGCAGCGACGTAGCGAGCTGGGGAAGTAGAGCTAAGGCGGTTTCGAACCAAGATATACCTGAAGGTCGTCGGGATGTGGATAGGTGGGTGGCGGGAGGCTGGATCCGCCCACAGGCAACGACGAAGGGATCGGAGGACCTCCCGCGCCGGCGCTCGGTCAGAGATAACGGTGCGGCCGGCAGTGGGTCTCCTCCCTCACTGTCGACGACCGCCTAAACGCTGCCCCTCCTCCCCTTCACCGGCGGAGGGGGATACATCCGGATGTGTAATCAGCGGTGAGGATAAAAAGCCAGTGTTTTTTGAAGGGAGAAAGACAATGTTACTACCCCTATCTTGTTTAGATCTGGAGAGGATGAGAGCATGTGAATAGAGCAACCCTAGCAAGCAAGCGCGGAGGCTCCGGCCTATATATAAGTAGTGGGGTAGTTCTCCTTTTTCACTCCATCAAAACAATCGTTTAAAATTGTGTACTACTACATGCCATTTCGCGGTTTTTTAGTTGTTGATTGTTTTTGAGATAGCTACCCGCTTGTTCCAAGTGGTGTTACAAAGGTGCCAGGTCGCACTTTGTATCGTTCAAGTCTGGTACTATAAGTCCCTCCATTAGATGAACAACCACCCCCTCGTAAAAATTGTGAACAAGCCCACGGCTAAAATTAGCGGAAACGTGGGTTGCCCCACCATGCATTATTATTTATATTTTCTAGTCCCTCCGTTCCTAAATATAAGTCTTTTTTATTAGCCACACCTAAGACAAGAATTTTTTTATTAGCAGTGAACCCCACATGTCATAGACACAAAAATTGTGGCAAGATTCCTTAGGCAAGCCAAAGTGTGTCTAACAATTTGAGCAACTCAGGTTAGGCAAGTGTGGCAAGTGTGGGAAAAATAATGTGGCAACATAAGACAAACATAGTCACAATCCAAACAGCCCGGTAATTTTTTGTGGCATGCATGAAAATTTGGTTAGTTAAATTTATAGTCAAAATTTGGCAAGGTGTATCAAATCAACACATGCAAGTATCAAAAGGAAAGTCACGACATGCATGCATGCATTGTACTCCCTCCGTTTCCAAATATAAGTCTTTTTAGAGATTGCAACAAGTGACTACATACGAAGCAGAATATGTCTACTCCTACATACAAAGTAGCCCATTTGAAATGTGTAAAAAGACTTTTATCGAGTGGCAGTGCTTTGATGTGTCGCGTCAACTCGTACAAGACCGAGAAATTTGATTACTACAACGCCCTCTCCCTCGCGGACTGAGCTCCGGTGCCTTAACTACACCTGCCTTTGGCTGCATGACAGGAGGGCCAACCACCTGTTGGGCCCACCTGTCATAGACGCAAAGGAAGGAGCAGTAAGTAGAAGCTTTCGCTACACGCTATCCCTCCCGCACGAGGTGGACGGACATGCAGCAGTGGATTCGATACTGTAGAAGTAGGAGTAGCATCATTGTTCGTCTTCTCAAAGAGGCGAAGAGCCAAGCACAACCCGAACGTGGCAGTTGCGAACGCTCGCGTGGTCCGGTTCCTTGGAGCATGCATATACTACCAAGGCTCTTGCATGAGACAAAATTGCTACTCCCTCCTTTCCGGTTTATAGTGCTCAATTCAAAAATCTCACCAATCAATGTAGATGGTGAGTGGTGGAATACGTTTGTAGTTTTGCAAAAGCACCTAATTAATGCTCTTGTTTTCCTCAAAAAAGTATGTTTATCAATGCATTAATTGCAATGCATGCATGCATAAAGTACATGCATTGCTCAAATTTCTCTTAATACTTGCATGCAACGATTTAATGCACCTTGGAATCTGAAAATGTGATGGAAAACAACCAAATTGAGCCTTATAAAATGGAAAACATAAAATTTTGAGATAAGCCCTATAAACCGGAAAGGAGGGAGTATTGTTTAACAATTAAACTCCATTATCCATTGGTTGATACTCATTACGCATAGGTCCACGCGCTTAGCACCGCTTTCCTCCCTGGGGTCACCAATGTTTATTTGCTAATTAATAGCATTGCATGCAATGAACTAGCCATTGCAAGTCATTAAGAGCATGCACACCTCTCATCTCTTATTGGTTGATATGTCAAGAAACAAGAAACAAGGTAGAAGTTAATGCACCGCGCCTAAGTGTTTTGGGACTATTTGGTTTTCGTAAGATGACTTACACACCTTAGACGGAGGGAGTAGTATAGACTTGTAAACCAGAAAGGAGTATTTGCCTTTCTAGAGATTTCAACAAGTGACTAGACTACACCGTGTGCAAGACCCCTCCCTTCCGGTTTATAGGGCTCAAATCTCAAATCTCATGAACCAAGGCATTTTGCGATTGGAGGAATGTATCTCGTACTTTACAAAACTACCCTAATTAAACTCATGCATTAATTACGTAGTTCTCTCATTTCCTTCTCCGCCTTGGTCGCGGTGCACAACATTGAGCACTCCTATATGACTAGTCGCTCTATCTACATGCGGGACATTTCAAAGCATCCGGGCCCGTGTGCCATCCACCAAATCACAGCGAGGTGCTACAATCGAGACCCACTGGTCACCCCGGTGTGGCCATCATGACCCGTCATATCACAAAACCCACACCTTTACCAGCAGTGGTAAAGTGGCCTCCAAGTTGGACTAGACGAAGCAACCATCATTTCCTTTGGGCAGCTCGTTCAAGCCCTTTCTTCCCTTTCTCGAAGAAAACCTCACCTGTGCTACTCACTTCTGCCATTTTTCTTACAGACTGCATCGAAGGTAAGGTGGGAAAATGAGTTGTGCTACTATATTTTCATTCCAAGAATCTTCTTTTTGCGAAGCACCGACCGATTCTCACATCCTATTCTTTTCCCGTGTTCATTGCGATTATGGTTTCCTTTTGATTGCTTTTTGTTTGTCAGTTCATTGATAGATCCTGGAGCACTAGGCAAAGAGTTGCTGGTGGAAACCCACTGGAGACAGCGATCTCCAGGAAGCGAGCACCGACCAACGAGTTGACCATGTTGGTGGGCCAACCCATGGAGACGAAGAACTCCAAGAAACAAGCAGCCTAAGAGTTGAGGGCGTTGGCGATTTAACTCCTCAAAGAAAGTTGGAAGAACAGCAAGGGCCCCATCGTGCCTACCCCAGAACTCTGATTGCCACCTATGTGAGGCTCAAGACCGAGTTTGAGGAGATAGTCGCCGTTGAGAAGCGATATTCCCCGGCAAGGTGATGGCCCCCATCGAGGACGAGGAGATGGCCCCGGAGGATGAGGTCCCCGGTGAGCTGCACAAGGTAAAAAATAATGGCTTATTACCATAGTTGTGGTTTTTGATTATTTGCAATGTGCTTGCTAATACGTTAGGGTTGTGCAGGTGCCGGTGGACGTTCTTGATGATTCCGATGTCATAGCCCGTCCTGTTGGCATCGCCCCGGAGATCGATTCCGATGCCGCTGTTCATCATGTGGACATCGCCCCAGAGAACGATTCTGATGTCGCGGTCAGTCCTGCGGACATCGCCCCAGAAATCGATTCCCATGCCGCTGTCCGTGGTGTGGTCATTGCCCGAAAGATCGATGATAAGAAATAGTTGGTCGCGCTAATCCTTCAGGGTAGTTTGCATTTCCCTGTGTTTAATTACCAGAACGATGCGTGTTATGAAACCATCTTAGGGCTAGTGCACTGTCTTATGTGGGCGGATCTTGCTACTTTTGTTTGATAGTGAATCATGCGAACCCTCTCCGAGTTATGGAAACATATGTATCCTCACCAGCTTTTGATGTAATATATGGCATGCTTAGATGTAAGTTTGAACTGTTTATCATATCGCCAGGCCTGTTTGATGATTCTTGGTGTTAGTAGGCTAGCTAATGTGCGAGCTATAGTACTTGCAAAACACTCACCTAAGAGAAACGTTGGGGCTGATGAGCTCGTGGTACGCTTATACTTATCCCTCGTCCATCGAACAATAGCCCTAGCTCCTAAAATTGTAGGCTTAGCGATCGATCTGACAATAGTCAACATACATTCATGCCTCATTTGGTTCATAGGGTAGGAAAGTCGTCGCAAAAGTACAGAGAACGTGCAACACAAAATCATAGCAGTGCAGAGATGTACTCCCTCCGTTCCAAAATAGATGACCTAGGCGGGCTAGTTTGGCCTAGTGGGTTTCAGTGATATGACGTGGTACAGTGCCGTCCAGTCTTTGCATGTGGTAGCAGTATTGCGGGTACAGTAAGTTTTCTTGAAGAAGAAGAATTCAACGAAGTCATGATCGTTCTTTCGTCCGAACAACTTACAGTGGGAAAGGTTGGGCCTGCGATACGACCGAGGTAGACCAGGATAATTTTGTGCATGGCAGGTGGACCAGGATGGTCGACGTCCCACATGTCGGTGAATGAAAGTATTCTTTCCGAGATAGAGGACGAGCAACGAGTATTCATTGTTTATTTTTTATGAAAGTTCTTGTCTCCACTGTTACGATGGAGGAGTGTGAAACACGGAAACCCAGTGAACTTGGCATGTGCGCCACTCCCTCCTTCCTCATGTAATGCCCAGGTTACAACTTTTTCTCACTTTCTCTCTATCTATTTCCTCTCAAATGTTTTTTACCTTTCTTTTTTAAGACACAATTGTTTTTATGCCTTTTTTAGAATTATTTTTTATACCTAGGAGCACGTGTAGAGACGGGCTCTTGCAGAGCCCACTCCTTGACTTTGTCAATGCCTCTCTCTCCTCCACATAAGGAGTACTACTCCCTCCGTTCCCAAATATTTGTCTTTCTAGACATTTCGAATGGTTACAACATATGGATGTATGTAGACATATTTTAGAGTGTAGGTTCACTCATTTTGCTTCGTACGTAGTCACTTCTTGAAATCTCTAGAAAGACAAATATTTAGGAACGGAGGGAGTACTTGCTATGCATGCATGCGGCGGGCAGCTGGCGTCTTGAGGGGCTAGGGCGGTGAGAGCGTGCTCCGGAAGCGGTTCGGACTCCAGCATGGCCCACCTCACATTATCACCATATATTTCTTGGAGTCCGTCTTGGCGGGCGGGCGATCTCTTCTCCTCCCCGCTTCTCTCTTCTCAGCCGACGCCGAGCGATTAGATTTCGACTATCGACGGTTTATTCAATTACGGTCCCACATGTCGGTGAAATTGCAAGACAACGTGTGTCCCCCTCGGTGAGCGGGCGTGCGGCCGGACTGTCCGGGTTGCGACGCGTACGAGTCGTAAGTGTGCCGCCTTTTCCTTTAGAACTTGCGAAGCGTAACATTTTCGCGCGATCGATCGGTACAGTGCCGTCCACTTGCTCCATTTTTATGTAACCAAGAGTTTACACTCTTATGCGGGAGGAGTGCGAAACACCGCAGATCTGATTTTGATCGAGGGATAACTGTTCCCTGCCAAATAATGGAGGATTATTAGCGATTATAGCATGATAGTTAGGGCATCTCCAGTGCTGGCCCACAAATTTACATCGGCATCTGTCCGAGGACACTGATGGATGCCATCCGATGCTGCCCGCATACCTTTCGACAACTATATGAACTAACCGGACGAAATTCGTGCAAACAAAGCAAATTTCAAATTGACTGGATGAAATTCAGTACATTTCGAGAACTTTTCCTATAAACTAGATGAAATTCATTACATATTTCGCACAAACCGTATTAAAACCTACTGTAAACCTATTCTAAACGATCGCCGGGCCCCGACCACCATGTCCGGCCATGAACCCGAGAAAGCCGGCCATTACCCTTGCCTCCTCCTTATCTGCATCGATAACCTCCTCCTCCGGAGCACAAGGTTATGAAGATTTCCGCCTCCATGTTGCCATCAAGCGGCTAATCGGCCGCTGATTTTTGTCCCACCAAGCTTGGCGTCGACTGAGTGGAGGAGCGGTGGCCTTCCTAGGACCAGAGCGGTGGCGACCTACCGTGTACTACTCTTCCTCGCTGCCGGCTGCGCCCGCGCACGCGCGCCGGCTTCGTGGTCGTGGCGGTGGAGGGCGGCCAGGGGGGAGCCGGCGATCTCCTTCGTCTGCTCCTGCGAGAGTACGTCCAAGAGAGCTTTGGAGCGCGCCCGGAGCGGAGCCACCGATGTCCTTTGTCTGCTCCTGCGACAGTACGCCCAAGAGATCTTTGGGGTGCCCGAAGGCCATGGTTGGAGTGGTGCCAACAAAAGGAAGGGACCGGAGGAGAATGAGTGTGGGTCTTTGGCTATGGCTGGGAGCTGGGGCTCAAGTTAATATAGCGGGCGAATGGCAATGAGCCGCGGCAGACGGATGGGCGGCTGGCAGCGGAGTAGGTTCGTCGGCAGCCGTGGTGTCATTAACGCGGAGCAGTCGCTTGCACCAGGATGTCGCGCGGGTGGCGCTCTCTCGGCCGGCGCGCTGCTGCAATGCCGGCGCTAGTGATAGGTCATGTCAAGTGTGAATGCGGACGCTGCTTCAGTGACTTAACCGCAGGTGCGTTGTCTCACTAACATGTGGGCCCAACGGGCATCAGGCCCGCATGTCAGTGACACACCAACTGCACCTGCAGTTAAGGATGGTGAATGCGGCATTGACATTCTGGAGAGACGGTGATCGTTTCAGGCGGGAAGCGCTCGCTAGCGATGGAAGGGGTTTCGGTAGGCCAGGGCGGTCAGACGCTGGCATGGTGGTAAAATGTGAACTCATGGATGACGAGCCTTTGAAGCGTATGCGGCACGTATTGACAACCAGGCATCCATGCAACCGCTCTTGTCGTCAGCTAGCATTCGATGACCACCATTAGACACCACACAACCATACATAACTTATGAATAATGGACGAATCAATCAGACACACACTCGTGTGCAGTGGCACTATGATCGGTTGCTCACGATAGTACATACTACGCACCATAGTACCCTCTCTAGCTAGGCTGTTTTATAGATTGCCGTTGTGATGGACGATATACATGAGCAAGGCGCTGAGTCACGAGTATGACCGTTGGTGTTGAGCCAGGTGAATACATGCTCGGTGTTCGCGGAGGCCTCCAGCAAACGTCTAAACAATAATGTCACATACGCATAATTTTGGTTTTTATTTCTTTCTTCACTGATAGGTAGGCCCGCATAGATAGATAGATAAAGAACACGAGCTGATGAGGCGCATGCGGACTATTTGACTGGTCAACCAGACAAATACGGAGCTATACGCTCGCGACCTGACAACTATGTGGGAGGAATTTGAAGTTGCCAAGGCCGATGGGCGGTAGAGCAAGAGGTGGCCAAAGCTGCACAGAGGGAGCGGAAAGTCAGAAAGCACTCAAGACAAGAGAGGCCCGCCGCCGCAAGAAAGAAAAGGACGCACGCGCTGCTGCGGAGAGGTCGGCGGAGATCCAAGCACGGTGGGGTGTCGCCGACAAAGCCGGGAAGGAGAACGACGGCCCTGCCAGCATGTGAGAATTAGTAGTAGTACTAGTAGTTAGTGTGTGTGTATGTTCGAGTAATGCGAGCATGTACCAATACTAGTACTAGTTACTACTGTAGTTTTTAGAGCAAATTACCAAAGACATTAGCCTAGACTAAATGGAAAACTCCTATCCTAAGCATCAAATGGCATCTCTTTATCTATAGGAATTGAGATGCATGTCATCTCACTTCCTATGATTTTCATATTCCTATCCTATGAACGAAAGGAGGCCTCTGTTGAGTAACTCATCGTACCTAGCAAAGATCGCTGATGTACAGTAGTTTTCTTCAAGAAGTAGAATTCAATGAAGTCATGATGGTTCCTTCGTCCGAGCAACTTCAAAGTGGGAAGTGGGCATGTGATTTGACGGCTCATTAGTCATTGTTACTGCGGCGCGACGACCTGGGTGACTCCCTTGGAGTTCTGCGTGCATGGCAAGTGGACCAAGATGGTCGACGTCCCACATGTTGGCGAACATAAGTATTCTTTCCGATGTCGAGGAGCAAGGAAACCGCGTGGTATAGTATCACTGCTGATTGGTTCGCAAAAAATAGTATCACTACCGATTTATAATTATTTTTTATTTCTTATGAATTCTAGCGTTTCAACTCTTACGACGAAGGGTGCCAAACACGCGACGCGTCTTTGGATGTCCCACACGTCAGCGAAAGGAGTGGGACATGTACAGCGTGGTAGAGCCCAGTGTAAAAAAACAGCATGGAAGCGCGTCTCCACTTCTTCCACTTCTGGGTTGGAGACCACACATAGTAGTACTTAGTGGTATGAACGATACAAAGTGCGACCTGGAGAGAAAGACACGTTTAGTTGGAAGGTCTCGGGGCATACACGTAAACAAATATAAAAGTTAATATGTGCCTCCAACTAATATAGTAGTAGTAGAGTACTTAGGCACGTACTCCATAACATCACCGTGCATTGCACGTACAACATTTAGTGGTAGTACGTAGTAAGAGACAAATGCCGCCTAAGAGTTCCCTTTTGACCTACTTTTGGGTGTTTGGTAGAGTGTATGGAGGATGCATGAGTCCACACTAGTTTAGCACAAATACACTAGAAGCATGCATGAAGAGAGCATGCATGAAGAGGGGTGTTGAGTTGAGCATGCATGAAGAGGGAACAACTATGCTGAGTCGAGAACGCAACCAAACACACCCTATATGCCACGCATGTTCATACCATTTGTGCCTTTCTACTTCACTTACTGCGCTACATTACACAGGTTCGTACATCCACTCCTGGGTACATGTCCGTCTCGTAGTTCCAGTCCCACGTGTTCTTCATATAGATGGAACGATCCTTGCATAACATGTGCACCTTGATGTCTCACGTGTTGGCAACAGGATGAACAAAGCTCACATAAAAAATAGAGTGGAAGAACAAAGATTCCGAACGACCGAGAAGGAGCAAGGAACCTCGTGGTGGAGCGTCTGCACTCATAATATTTAATATTATTCAGCGATATAAAATTAACCAATCATCTCCACAGTGGACTGGAAGAGTACGAAACATGGCAGCCCAGTGTAGTTACATCATACTAGTACATGGCTAACCCACGCTATCACCATATTTCTAGGCTTCCGTGCGACACCTATCTCTAGTAATCCAGCAGCCTGTATCGCTTCTCCCTCCTCGTCTCTATCAAAGTGCGGCGGGCTGGCGTTTCTGCCGTCTATTGAGGTCGGTTAACTATCACATGTTAGCGACATGCCAAGAGCATTCTAAAACAAATCCTTTCATGTTCCGTTTTGAAAAATAAAAAATCCTTTCACGTACGAATTTGTCTGTATGCTTTGAGCAACTTGCATGTCCTATACTGCTCCTGTTTGATACTCTAACTTAGCTAGAGGTTAGACTAACTCATGACTAACCCTGAACTAATCAGTAGCCAAAGAGGTGTTTGGGTGACAGGGTTAGATTGACAATAAATGCACTTCATGGAGAGAGAAAAGTGTTTTTTCAATTGGTCCCAATGAGAACTATCTCCGATTAGGACCTCTTGGGTGGGATAGTTTTTTGGTGGGTTCGGTGCAACTTGCTCCAATTTAAACCCTCATGCTTGGATACTTTAGGGCTATTTGAGCCCCAACTAGCTCAAACTAACTCTAACCAAGGATCCAAACAGGGCCTATGGCCAGTCTCGACGCGAGCGATCGCATGCCCCGAAGCAGCGCTCTCGGCAAGGGCGCCACTTCAAAGCCGGGCGCCGGTGAGAGGTCGCCTCCGCTCTGGCCGGGAATTAATGCGGCATCAAGGCGCTCCAGGCGGCGACCGTTTCACGCGGGAAGCGTCTGGCCGCAAGGAGTATAGGTTTTGAACCGTTTCAGGTGCGATCTTGGTAGTTTGCAAAACTACTCAATTATTGCACTCAGTTTCCTAAGAAATTGTGGTAAAAAACGTTACCCCACAGCCCGCTTCACTTCTCCTTCCTCTCCCACCGCCCGCGCATGTCCACGGGAAGCGACCGGTCAACCCTTATATAGGAGTGCTAGCACAAAAAGATGCATGCATGACCACTAAAATTTCCATATTAAAGCGCCGCTCATGAGTATGGCGTATGTTGTTACCTTCACCGGCCCATGGCTACCGGGCGACAAGAGAAGAGGCGGCGGGAGGGGAATGAATGCAGCTACTGTTTGGGTTCGCCTTCCGGCTTAAATAAATGCGCAGCATCACGTGTACCCGCGGGTGCACAAATTGTAACATACTCGTGTCTGCTTAAGTGGGCGTCACGTAACTGGTGTGTGTGTGAGAGAGATTCTGAGAGACAGAGTGCGTGTGTGCGACTCTACTCTTCAGACATGTACTCAACCTTTTGTATCGGGATATAAGTATAATGGTATTTACTTTAGCTAGTGATTTACGAAGCCATATTAACGTGGTTGTGTCAAAAAAATGTCACTTCCTGCTCGTGATTTGCGTTATATAATTACAAGCAAGATTCTCGTGCATTGCACAGAACATCAATATGCATTTTTTTACAAAACACCTGTTGTGATTGACCCATGCAGGAGTAATCCCATGTGTAAAAACTAATGATATCTCGAGAATTTTATAGGAAAACTGGTATCTCGAGAATGTCATCGAAAAAATGAAAGATGAGAGATAAGGCGAGGAGGAGTGGAGCATGGTGGTGACTGGTTGTTGGAATGGGCGGAGGCATGGGGATGGACGGCGCCGGCAGGCGGCAGCGGCAACCATGCATGCTAGATTGTTCCAGAGACTTATTCCTTTTTTAATTGCTGAGCAATGAGGTTGCGGGAGATAATGATGTGGAGAGAGGTGCGGGTATCTTTTGTAAAATTATCATAGTTTGCTTTCTATCCTCAGATATAGATCATACGGTCTGTATTACAAGATTGCAGGCACACCATCATCGCCAACTCGTTTTTTTATAAGGGTACAGATGATAAGTTTGCTGACTATTAAAGTAAAGTGGAAATTGTCCATGTTATGCAAGTAAATAAAGGTGATTGTTTATCATACGGGTAAGGTTGGATGAAGGGTGGTAGGAAAAAATGCTCCGCCTAGAGCATGTGTGTGTGAGATGGAGTCTTAGTGTGTGTGTGGGGTGTGTGTGTGTGAGAGAGAGAGAGAGAGAGAGAGAGAGATGAGAGAGAGATGGAGTCTTAGTTTGTGTGTGTGTGAGAGAGAGAGAGAGATGGAGTCTAAGTGTGTGGGGGGATGCGTTCGTGTGTGTGTGTGTGTGTGTGTGTTTGTGTGTGTGTGTGAGAGAGAGAGAGACACTACTAGGGAAAAGCCTATACACAGAATCTTAGCAGCAGCACGACTCAAAAAGGAGCGCTGCTGTTAATTAGTAGTAGCGCGTGTGCTGGAAACTCGTTGCTGACAAGTTTTTAGCAGTAGCATGCTAAGTGTAAACTGCGCTGCTACAAATATCGACCGGTGGTGTCCACCAAAATCCATTTAGCAGCAGCGCGGTGCCGCGAGCCGCGCTACTGCTATGGATGTAGTAGTAGCGCGCTTTTTCTGAGGTAGCTGCTGCTAAATTTCAAATATCCACACTTTTTGGTCCCGTTAGCGATGGCGCCGTTGCCCAAAGCATGTCTGCTGCTACTTCCTTAGCAGCAAGACGCGTTTTAGCTCCAGCCATCGCTAATCCGCACCAACCCACCACCTTTTCCCCACCCGTCCCTCCCCCTCTCCCTCCTCCCTTCCCTTTCCCCTACCTCCCACATGCTCCCCTCTCACTCTTCTTCTTCCTCAATACTTCTCCCCATTACTCTCCCTCTTCTATCTACCTTTCTCTCTCTTGATTACTCCTACCTAACTACACCACCTCCATAAATGCATCTCCTTTCTCTTTTTCCTTCCCCCTCCACTAGTTGAAGTTGTCTCCTCCCAAATTAGGTAGCTAGGTAGATGTAGGATTTAGCTAAGTGACCTATTTGCCCCCTAACTAGATCTATCTTTGTCAAGAAGAGCTTTGTGCACTTTTGATCTCCGTACAACATCATCTCCACCGTGTGCTCGATCTCGAGATAGAGGTGATTAAAATTTCATGCTTTTGAGTGTGGCATGTTTATGGAAATTGTGTGTGTGGCATGAGTTGACGCCAAATTGTGCTTTTGAGTTGCCCATGTTTTGCCGAAATGTCGATTTATTCCCGTTTCGGCGAATTCCGGGCAAACTCTAGATCCATATATGTCCTATTTTTAGGGAAGGTCATGCCAAATTTTTGTATGACTTTGATGCATGCATGCATTTTTGTAATAAATTTGTTTTATTATTACCGTGCAGACGTTCATGATGGTCAGTGGAACGATGGTGGACAGGTGGTTGCGGTCGGCGGTGCAGGACATGAAAGAAATAACCTTTGTGAGGTTTTATGTCCGTGTCGAAAATGCAAAGGAATAGTTTGGCTCGACCCCTATGACGATGGTCGTGTCAAAGCGCACCTGCTCATGACTGGTTTCATGGATGGCTATACTCGGTGGATAACTAAAGATGAGGATGACGATGTTGAGGATGCCGACGGGGCAGGCAATGATGACACGGGGCAAGACGAAGAGATGATCGATAATGGCGGCGGGGAAGAGGCCGGACATGGCGGCGGAGAAGGGGCCGGACATGGCGGCGGAGAGAACGACATGGACTCCATGCAGCAGAGTTCGTCGGTACTAAGTTCAATCGTGCGGGACCCTCATGTTCAAGCATTGCTTCCCAAGGAGACGAAATCTTGAGAGAGCTGCTTCTAGAGAGGAGGCTAAGCTGGAGCAACTGGTGGTAGACTCGAACAATCCATTGTATGATGGTTGCAATCCTGAGGTGACCCGCTTGAGTTTCACGCTCCAATTCCTGAAGACGAAGGCTAAACACAAATGGACCGACACTAGCCTCGATGAGCATCTCAAGTACCTAAAGGATGTTCTTCTCGCGGGTAATCTATGTCCTACTAGTGTTGATGAGGCCAAGAAGATCGTGTGCCCTCTTGATCTGCCACACGTTAGATACCATGCATGCACCAATGATTGCATTATTTATCAGAAGGAGCACGAGGAAAAAACAAGCTGTCCGGTGTGCAATGCTTCTCAATACAAGAAGGCCGGGAAGAAATGTCCCCAGAAAGTTGTATGGTACTTACCAATCACTCCCCGTCTCCAGATGTATTTTGTAGATCCCAAGGAAGCAAAGCTAATGCGCTGGCACACGGAGAGGAAGAAGCCCGACGATGGAGATGATCCGAAGCTGAGACACGTGAAGGATGGAAGCCAGTGGAGAGCGTTGAACAACTTCTATCGGTATTTTGAATGTGATCCAAGGAACATCGTGCTCGGCGCATGTACCGAGGCATGAATCCGTTTGGCAACCAGAACACCAACCGTAGCACATGGCCCGTGTTTGTATGGATGTACAACCTCCCCCCTGGTTGTGCATGAAATCAAAGTACATTCACATGAGCATGCTTATTCAAGGGCCAAAACAGCCAGGAAATAATATTAATTTGTATCTGGGGCTACTTCAAGAGGAGTTAGACACGTTATGGAAAACACCGGCCAAGACATGGGACGCCAGCAAAGGCGAGTATTTCAACATGAGAGCCGCGCTGATCACGACAGTGCACGACTATCTCGGTTATGGATATGTGGCAGGCCAGGTGTGCCATGGATATTGCGGATGCACGCGGTGCATGGATGATACGACGTCTCAACAGCTAACGTCAAGGAAAGATGGCGGGTCTGGGAAAATCGTGTACATGGGGCATCGAAGATGGCTTGAACAGGACGACCCATGGAGAAACCGTGGAGATCTATTCAATGGTCACGCTGAGCATCGAGGACCTCCACGTAAGCGGAGCGGTGCCGAAATCGATGAGCTGTTGAAAAACTGGAAGGAGTGCCCCGCGCCGGGAAAGACGATGAGAAAGGCGCCGGAGCCGCTGGCCGAAGGTATGGAAGACAAGGTCTGTGTTCGGGACTTGGAGTACTTGGCACAAACTCGATACACCTCATTGCCTTGATCAAATGCATATCTGTAAGAATGTCCTTGAGAGCTTGCTCGCAACACCGATGACCATGCCGGATAAGACCAAGGATGGGCCGCGAGCAAGAAAAGACTTGCAAGATTTGAAAATCAGGAAGATCTGCACATGCCGCCCGTAAAATGTCGACGAGACAGAGACGGAGACAGAGGCACGGGAGAAGAAGGGCAAGAAAATAAACAAAGAGGATTATTGCCCCCCTTCTTGCTTCACCTTAAGTCAGGCTGAGATCAATCAATTCTTTAAGTGCCTTACCAGAGTCAAAGTTAGTTCCGGTTACTGTGGCAAGATAAGTAGATATCTAGACACGGACAAGAAAAGCTTCAGTGGGATGAAGTCTCATGACTGTCATGTGATGATGACGCAGATACTACCTGTTGCCCTTAGAGGGATAATGGACAAGCACGTCCGTGACACGCTTATTGGTCTCTGCAACTTTTTCGACGTCATCTCTCGAAAGTTGATCAGTGTGAAGCAGCTCCGAAGGCTACAGGAAGAGATTGTTGTGATACTGAATGACCTTGAGATGTACTTCCTGCCCGCATTCTTTGACGTGATGGTGCATCTGTGTGTCCATATTGTGGATGACATAATAGACCTGGGGCCGTCATTCCTGCACAACATGATGCCGTTTGAGAGGATGAATGGGATCATCGAAGGATTCGTTTCAGAATATGTCCCGTCCGGATGGAAGCATCGCCCAGGGCTATTTGACACAAGAGTGCATCTCTTTCGTGAGAATTTTCTATATGGTGCGCACCAGCCGCTTTGGTGTTAGTGTTGGTTTGCCTGCTAACAAGCTAACGATGGGAGGCTCGAAGGAGATGGTCACTTTACGCAGTCGCGAGGAACTACACGTGGCATACTCAGATCGATGCAGCGACTTTGACAGAGAAAACTTGGTAGTGCTACAACACCTAGACGAGGTAGATCCTTTCGTGGCACTGCACAAAGAAATTATCGCAAAGAAGTATTGTGACCGGGGGTATGCGGAATGACGCCGAAGTTACTAGAGAGCACAACTCCACTTTCCTGCATTGGTTCAAAGAGCATATTATTGCTAATCCCGGAGGAGGGCTCTAAGGACGGATTGCTCATATACGCCTTAACACATGGCCCTCGCCCAACCTCGTAACCTATCGTGCATATGATATCAACGGATACACGTTCTACACGGAGGCCAAAGATATGGACAGTGATGATCGTAACTTCGTGGTTGACGATGGAATGCATGACCGGCAGCGACAACGCGCAATCGAACGATTTTATGGAAGGGTCGAGGAGATCTGGGAGCTTGACTACTCTGGACTGCACAACACGGCGATGTTTCGTGTCAGATGGGCTAAGAATGTCGAAAGAGAAAACCGGATTTTCACTACCATGACTATACCCGATGCCAAGAGCGCTACCGTGAATGCTATCGCAAAAAATGAGCCATGGGTACATGCTAAGCACGTGACACAATGCTTCATAACCGACCCATGCAATCCCAGTCGTGTTGTCGTCAGGAGAGGCAAAAGGAACATCATTGGAATGGATGGAGTCACCAACGAGGAAGACTATGATCAGTACGGCAACCCAATGAGGGAAGATGACGATGATGATGAAGTATACGTCAAAAGAACAATCAATACTACATTACCTAAGAAAAATCATACTCCATGGAAAAGGCAAAGTCACAATGAGGGGCTCAATTATTCTTGACGAACAAGAAGGGAAAGAAGCTGACTCAAAAAGCGAAAGCGTCGGTACTGAGGAACCGTATGTTATCGGTCAAATGATGTAATATATATATATATATATATATATATATATATATATATATATATATATATATGTTCCTATTTTGTATACACATGACTTATCCATGCATTATTATGCATGGATCCAATGATGTAATATATATGTTCCTATTTTGCATACATATTTAACCGTCAAATGATGCAATATATATCGCCCTCCCTTCGTTCACTACTCTCGGGAAATAAAAGTGGGATAAAATAAAGGAAAAGAAAAAGGAAAACTGGCAGTAGCGAAGGTAGTAGCAGCGCGTTTTGTCTAAACCGCTACAGCTACTGAAGGTAGTAGTAGCGCATTTCGTATAAACCGCTATAGCTACTGAAGGTAGTAGCAGCGTGTTTTGTCCAAACGCGCTGCTGCTACGTCCACTTAACCCAAAATTCTCACTATCCCTGTTTCATCCCGCCTTTTGCCCCCAAATCCCCACTCTCTCTTCCCCCATCGCTCGCCCCCGACCCCGACGCTCGCCCCCGACCCGGCCCTCGCCCCGACCACAGCGCCGGTGCTGCGCCCTCGACCCAGCCTTCGCCCCGCCCGGCTTGGCCTCGCCCGACCAGCCTCGCCCCGACCACGTCGGCCCTCGCCTCCCTCCTCTGCTTCCTCCTCCCAACCACGGCCGTCGCCACCTGCCTCCTCGCCCCTGCACCCTCTGTAAACCCCCCCCCTCACTCAGCTAGGGGTGTTCGGTTAATTTACTTAGGTTTTAGTTAGGGCAGTATGTTAATTAGGTTATATATTTAGTTATGAATTTAGCTAGGTTTCAAAATTAGCTGAATTTATATGCAAATTTGAACTGGACATGTGATATGTGGATATGTCATGTTTTGGACATGTCATGTTTGGAAAATGATCCGAGTGGCCTATGTTACGCCGGAATGTTGATTCATTTCTGTTCCGTTCAATTTCAGGCGCTCGATATGTCCATTTTTTAGCAAAGGTCATGCCAAAATTTCTCGTGAATAAAGGCATGATTTGTGCTACATAGTTTGCATATCGAGTGCTGGCACATAGATTTCTTTTTTATGTCATTTCTCATTTATTCATACTTTTAGAAATAAATGAGGACACTTAATCATAGGAAACATGTCGAACAACGAAGAAACTGGGCCTTCTAACCAAGATGCAGACGAGATGGATTATGAGGGGGAACAAGAGTACATCGACTATTTGACTGCTAAGCAAGGTTTGCAGGTCGGCCTCGATGATGGTACTGACGCCGACATCGACACCGACGGCGCCGGCACCAATGGCGGCGCCGAGACCGTGGGGAAGGTACCAAAGGGAAGATATCAAGGGAAGGTACTGCCCCGATGCCGCTACCAAAAGCGGAAGCATAAGAAGCAGAGGATACGAAAACCTAACAAACTAGGGATTGGACGACTTGTGATCACAAAGATGGCACACAGCAAGTTTGAGCCGTTAGAGCCGGAAGAACCTCGCAAGTGCTATGGGAACCAAGTAGGATGCATCCCTACGGGAATGCGTGAGCATCAACGACGATGACTTAAGGAGTAAAGAACATTTGACGCAGTTGCACAAGAGATTCAAGTTCCCCGACCGGGATGATAACATAGAACAACCATGGGATGATCCGAAGATGAAAAAGATTAACAATCACGCCATGGGCATGTTCAGCAATGATTTGGCCTCCTGGAAAGGGAGGGTGAAACGAGCTATTGAGGCTGATGAACCCCTGTCCAAGATTATGGAGGAAAATCCGACACTTAAGGAAGAGGAGTTCGAAAAGTTCAAGGACACTTGCGCTACGGAGGCAGCCAAGGCTAAGGCTAAGAAATTCAAGAGCCTTCAACAAAGGAACACGGGGTAGCATCACCTCGGAAGCCGTGGCTACCTCGGTAAAAGGCCCATATGGGATAAGGAGGACGCGGAACGTGAAGCCGAGGGTCTCCCAGACCCCTTCGCGAAGTTCACCAACCCCTTGGAGCGTGATTTCATCAGGGCCCGCTACAAGTGGGACAAGGAGAAAAAGGTTTTTTACACGGAAAAGATCACGAGGAAATTGATTAGACTACTGGAGATGCAACACCAGCTTGCAGCCGAAAGCCCTACTTCTCCGATGAGGCCCAAGTGGGACACCCCTCTGAACATGGCCTTGAACGAACTTAAGGGACTCCCTTTGGGCCAGCGGCCGCAATATGGTCGTGTGCATGGCGCTGGAGACGGCGCCACGTGGAAGGTGTTTTACAACGAGGGCCCGGAGGCCAAGAAGCAGAAAAAGAAGTTTAGTCGGTAGGACATCGACCACGAAGGTGAAGCTTCATGGTCGAGAAAAAAGTAGCCGAGACGCGAAAAAAGCAGCCGAGGACAAATATGAGTTGCTATAGCAGGCAGTCAATGCAGCTATAACTGCCTGAAGAAATGATTTTGCTACTAACTTGGTTCCAGTTATCATCAACTGGACGAAGGAAAATCCAGACAAGACGGTACATGATTTCCTGTTGCCCAGTTTCGTCGGGAGAAACTCCATGAATAAAAACATCATCGCACCATCACTTGCTCACGCAACCGGGCCTCCTCTCGTAGCCGCTCCCGCTTATAGCAGCCCGTCCTCAGTCTCTGGTGCGCTAGGTGGGCCTTCGTCTTTGGCTGAGCTCGACGCCGTCACGGTAATTACATGTCGCACCAATATATATATATATATATAATATTCCATTTTTGTTTCCTTTCGGTTGTTTTACGCCACAGACATATGTGTTTGCAGGCGAAAGAAACCCCATGCACCATACTCTACTTGATCAAAGGGGATGATAATGGACCCCTCGCAAACCACGTTCCACAACTAGCCGATCCCCGCTGGGCACTTCAGGGTTAGCTTGACCAGTGTGAAATCGGGACACGAGGATTTGCCTCCTCCAGTACAGCATGTGGGAGCGGACGACGAGACCCCACCGCGGCTTGGAAGCTGCAAGGGTTGAGTGCTGCTATGGCCGAACAATCTTATTCGTCCGGAGCCGGCCAAGAGCACACCAATAACAACACAACAAGCATGTGCGGAGACCACCACCCCGCCTACGCAATTACCAGCTCCTATAGTGCCGGGAGAGGCGGCGGGCGACATGATGAAGGGGTGCAATAATCTTGGCTGATGTAATTTCTCCTCAGAGAATGTAGAATGGATGATGAGGCAAGGTCGACCCTATGGATTTCCTCAATACAAACGCGTATGACTGTGACATAGATATGATGACTCAACCATATGACGAATCGGGCTATCAGCTTGCTAATGAGGATATGGATGATATGCTGGGCAGGGTCAGTGGCAGGATTGCAAAAGTCTCTCTTCATGAAATCCTCACAGACACGCTGAAGATGCCGCCTCAACACAGGCTCAACTAGCCGGGCGCGAGGGTTGTATGCGATTAAGCCCGTGAACACCGGGGCAGGGGTTAAGGAAGGGTCAGGAAGGTGTGCCCAAGAAAAAGGAGAGGAAGAGATCGGGGAAGATAACTGCCTCCAAACAAGCTAGAGCACATATCAGCCAGACGATGCATTCTGACGAGCGTGTACCCGTGAAAGATGTGGTCATGTTCCATCTCACGGGCGAGCCGATGCTACCGCCGAAACCGCTGGAGGCACTATCAGGGGATCTCAGGCGCAAGTGAGTGTCGGGCGCAAGTGAATGGGTTCACGGGCGCCAGCCATAATTGCTTCAAAAGCAGACAAGAAGGAGAAGCTAGTTACTTGAGGTTCACGCTAGCGCGAGAGAGGACTCGTAACCGCCACCTCATGTATCAGATAGTTCCGCTCTCACTCATAGTGACAGCTCTTCTTGCGTATACCTTTGTTTAGATGGATGACGTTGTTGTAGTTGCAAGTATTCGAGACTTGCATGTATCGCTATTTTCGAGATTATGACAAGATACCACTTTGTGTTGGATGATGATTATGATAAGACTATTTGTATGTATATGCTATGATTACATTTGCGGTCTCGTAGGCATTTGTATGTGTATCATGATGACATTTCTATGTGCTAAAGATTCTTCTATAAAGCCTATTCAAATACAAAACAAATATGCCGAAAAAAACAAAAAACTACTTAAATTAGCGATGGCGAGTGTATAAAAGTTAGCAAGCGCCATAGCGATAGCAAAGAGCGTCTAGGCAAAGCGGCGCTAGAGCTACTAGCGATGTGAGCTTCCACTAAGCGCTGCTGCTACACTTAATGTAGCAAGATGGCTGGTGAGCACGCCACTGCTATGTGTTAGTATGGCGCCTTATTAGTAGCGCCACACCCCGCGCTGCTGATACACCTAAAACCCGCGCTGCTGCTAGCCTTTTCCCTAGTAGTGAGAGAGAGAGAGATGGAGTCTTAGTGTGTGTGTGTGGGGGGGGTGTGCGTGCGTGCATGTGTGTGTGTGTGTGTGTGTGTGTGTGTGTGTGTGTGTGTCGCGGGGTCCTCTGTGGCGGATGTAATTTAAGTGTGCATGGCTTCATCATAGAGAGGTGATGTGTATGGCATAGGCCACCAACGATGGGGTGTGAGAGAGAAAATGCCCGTAGAGAGGGAAGAGAAGGTGTGTGCGCGTGAGAGGAGTCGACATCGAGAGAACGTGTTTGTTCGAGAGACACCGAGGAAGACTACTATATATCAATGGTGCATATGTAGGCGGGAATTAAACAAAGGGATGGTCTTATTGGTTTCGGGGATATAGGGGTAGAGTGAGAGGCGCGCGCGGGGGGGGGGGGGGGGTAGGGAGAAGGAGATTGTTAAATGTGAGTGTGTGTTTTACCCATCCAGGCGGAAGTTATGTGCACAAAATAGGAGAACGATTCGATGTGTCGTTAGATTGAGGGTAATTAACTACGTATGGAGACATAGAGACCTTGAACGTGCATGTGTGAGAGGTATACATGTATACGTGGGATGTGTGTGTGTGTGTGTGCGCGCATGATCGAGATAAAAGAAAGAAGACATAAGTCATAAGATCAACGACATGGGAGAGACGGATCGGTATGACAATATGCATGCATGTGAGAATGCAGGGAAGAAGGCCCGACAATTGAGCATGTGTTTTTGTCTTTAAGAGATAGTGGCGTGGGCTGGAGCATGCATCTATGGCGAAGCGAGAGGGGGTGAGGCGCAATGATTGTGCAAAAGAGATCAACCTATAAATGCATATGTATGGAGAGACATATATAGTGTGGGTGATAGGAAGCAAGACTCCGTGCGAGAAAGAAATGTTGACGGAGAAACTACAGGTAGATACAGAGATGGAGGTGCTAGCTAGAGGGACATCCGCTAGTTTGGGTGTTGGAGATGACTGTCGGGTGGTTCAATGGGTGAAGTTATATATGTGTGTGAGAGGGCACTTGACTGCATGTAGATAGAAACATATGTAGTGTGCGTGATAGGAATCAAGAGTGAAGGCGAGAAAGAAGGTTGATGGAGAAACAGATAAATAGAAAGATAAAGATGCTAGCTAGTGTGCGTTAGAGATAGGAGTCGAGTGGATCAAAAGGCTGGGTTATGTGTGTGGGTGTGAGTGAGATAGAGAGAGGGTGCATGTGAGTCACATACAAACAAATATTAGAGAGAAATGAGATCTAGAGAGACGGAGTTTTGTGTCTGCGAGAGAGAAAGATATTTCACAACGAGAGTGATAGCTAGAGAGACATATGAGGGAACGCAAGATATCTCTAGGGAGAGAGGGTGTGTGTGAGCGACATACAAGAGAACAATGGAGAAATATGAGAACCTGGGAGACAGAGTTTGTGTTTGTGTGTGAGAAAGAGATATTGAAGAGGAAGAGTCGTAGGTTCTCATATCTAAGGAGCGAAAGACATCTCTGTATGAGGGGTGTGCGAGTGGCACACATGGGAATAGTAGAGAGAAATGAGACCCCGGGAGACAAAGTTTTGTGTTTGTGTGAGAGAAAGAGATTCCACATGGAGAATCATAGTTAGAGACACATAGCAGGGAGCGAGATATACTTAGAGAGAGATAGAGTGATGAAGGTCAAGGGAGAGAGTACCGTCAGTGTGTTACGAAGATAAAAGATCATTGTCGACATACAGATAGCACGAGAGATACCTGAGAGACGATGAAAGCATATAGGTCCATAGAGATAGTCCTATATAAGCATGAGTGATAGCTATATGAGACGAATATATGGATTAAAGGGGATTCAAATATTTAAACTGGAGATCACGACATCGATAATATCATAACGCAAATTGGTGTATCAAACATGCATATTCATTTGAATTTGGGCACATGTGTAATGTTATATAGTTTATCAATACCGTGATCCATAGATTCTTCATTACAAACAATGCATGGTTTATATGCAATTAATGTCTAAACGGGATTACACTATATGTTGCGTGTGAAACACAATATACATGTTTGAGAAGTTAAAAACCCGCATGAAACACACATTAATTGGAGACAGTTAGCGAGGAATGCATACATTGGATTTCAACATAAAGTGGTTCCAAATATTTGAAAATCCAAATTGATGGATACAACCTTATGAATCTGAGATCATGCCATTTGTAAACCATATTTATGTATAAATGGTGTTGTGCTTTTGAAAGTATATATAAAAAATGATGTATATAGAATGTAATTCCAACTGAAAATGGATCCCGCCCGAAAAAAATAGAATACAAACGGGATTCGAATTGAGTTGGCACGGTAAACGTGCACTCTGCAAAATTTGAACGAAGCGGGAAAAGTCACAGTAACCGCCCGAAACCAAAATCTGCGAGATGGAAATCACTACTGCCTATCCCTGCCACGCAAAGCCTATCTGCTGGATTTCTATAGGTTTTGATAGGGGTAGGTTTGTAATTTCACCCAAACATGACGTAACCGCCTCTCACCCAGATTCATACACGGTGGGTGCCAAAACACAGTGTGTCCTCGGCCGAAATTGACTCCCTCCCCGATTCATATTCATACACGGTGGGCGCCAAAAACAAACTCTTGTCGGCAAATATTCGGTGTATGCGAGATTACCATCCTATCCCCAACCGACTAATGTTGTTGTGATGTAGTAGAAATTTGAAACGGGGGATAAGTTTCTAAATTTCCTCGCATTTGAGACAAGCGTGCCCTGAATACATGGTTCCCCCTTCCTCTCTACCTCCTTTTTCCCCATTCGTACTCCGTGGGCGCCAAAACACCCTCTCCATTCCACCCTCCTCCGTCCGCTGCCGCCCGCCACCCCATCCACCGCCGTCCTCCTCCACCATGCCAGAGCTGATACCCTAACGCCGCCGTCCATTAAAAGAGATCGACCTCTCTCATCCACGCCTTCGGACCGGGATCCTTGCTTCCCGTCCTCTCGCTTCATCCCCGCCGTCGTCCACCTTGCCGGCACCGCTCCTACGACCATCTCATCCACCACGCCCCGCCACCACCGTCTACCCTCCTAGATCTGCTTCCACGCCGCCGACAGCCATCGCTACCACAGCACCGTCAAATTCTCAGCAGATGCGTACACGGCGCCGCACCAGAGGCGGTACTCTTTCGTATCTGCTCAACTTATTTATCGCAGCAAGAAAATAGATCGCCATTGCTTTACTCTGATTTCTTGTCTTGGTTGCGAAGTTGCCTTTGTCCGGTTTGCACCTTCAGATCCGCCATGGCACGCTGAACACTATACTCCCAATGCTTCTGGTTTTCCCCTTTTATATTCCACACTTGTTAAATCACAGTAGACTAAATTTCAAAATTGGGTCAGTCGATTTTCCAGAGCTCTCCGGAGTTCGCCGGTGCGATTGAAGGGGCTCGGGTGGTTGTGGGGCCTTGCCGAACGAAGAAAACTCGACGCGGGTGGGGGTTGGGGCGCGGGTGGGGGTGGGGGTGGCGGAGGACCACAGGCGGTGGGGGCCGGTGGTCCGGTCGGCGGCCCGTGCGTTGGTCGGTATGGGAAGAATCTGAGACGAGGACGAAGAAGGGTTAGGAGACATAGGATCTTCATCCAACCGCCTGAAATGGTCGAGATACAGCTGGGAGTTGCATTCTTAATGCGCTCTGGTTCATCATGTGTGGGCACTGCGCAACCAACATTTTATTATCCAATATCTGCTTGCTCTTCTTTACCATGTTCGATAGAGTTGGCCTATACGTGATCGATAGGCTTTCAATTACTAGCGGCAATACAACACCGTATTTTCAAGCCAGTTCCACTTTCCCGATTTATATATGGTGGTTATGGTGTACCCCTGTTATGTACACTATGATCTGCCTAGTTGCTGTGTGCTCTTGTTATCATGGTTTGGCAATAAATTCTCTATACAGTATATTATGAACCTATCATCTGCCAGCTATCCTTACTTCTGGAGCCTTTTTTTGTGTACTTGCCAAATTATATAAATGCACGCACCATATTACAGCACACATGAGCTCTCTCATCAGAATCAAGTGATAGCACATAAGTGTTTACAGGGGCGCCCCTATATTAGAATATCATCTGCATTACAAAGATAATCTCACAACTATTTATGTTTTCATGGTTCTTAGATATAATACGCAATTACAGTGAATATCAGAATCCGCGCATCAGAAGAATATTGTGGAACACTACAATGACTTACAAAATTGGCACCAAGGCATTGAGTGCCATTGTGGAAGCAATGAAACTCGTACGCTCCCCACCTGTTGATTCTTGTTCAGAATATCATCCTAATGACTATTCTAACCTCGAGGAGTCAAAGGCAGATGGCCTGTCCTGTTCACCCATCAAGGTGCATGTTTTAATTTGGCAAGGTTTTATTGATTGCACGTATCTTGCATATGTTGTCTTGCATTTCTTCTACTTTGTTGCACCACCATCTGCTTAGTTTACTCATCATATAACTCGAGATGCCATGCCCATCCATTATCAATACATATTCCATCTGTCATCATACCATGTTTTTCCACTCAAATGCTGTTATTGTGCATCGACATCAAAAAGGAAGAGGGTGATTGCCGAACTGAAGGAGCACCAAAGAAAGTCCTTGAAAAACGTGGTGGTGCCGGAGAAATCAGACAACACCCCACTTATATTGGCTGTACAACCAGTGACACAAAACATAGGACCGACTCCAGCAGACTATACCCATACTTCACTGGCCACACCACTAGCCCCACCACATAGGACCTGCACTCCAGCAAAAGGTATACCGATTTCATTTGCCATAGCACCAGCCGTACCACAGAAAAATTCCACTCCAGCAAAAAGTACAGCAAGTCCACGGCCGAAGACCTATCCCAACTGCAGAGACGGCCAATTCCTGCAGATTGGAACCACATTCCATTTATTCCCAGTTTAAAAGACAATTCTTTCAATGTTGTTAGGGACTACGTGCATATATTCCCATCATGGGAATATTATAGTGAAGACAAACACCATTTTCAAATCTTCCTGTCCAACTTACGTGTAAGTGCTATTATTCATGGTTATTATTTTCCTGTTTTCTGCTGATCGAACTCATCAATGTTTTACATTACATTTTTGTAACTAGGCGAGGGTCAATCTAGATAGTCATGAAGAGCAAAGCTTGCTTGCGCTTTTCAAGGAAGCATTGCAGCAGTATCGGTGTTACCTGAGGAAATCACACTTTGATGGCAAGTCTATAAACGAATTTCCGGTGAAGTCTCTTGTGCTAAATTTAGAAGACATTGAATGGAAAAACCTTGTTATGCACTAGTCTCATTCCCAGGATGATGTACTGTCTATGAAATCACATGACAAATTGAACTTCTACTTTTCCGCATGTGCCTTACGAATCTTTTTTGCAGGAAATCTGCTCGAAGAAGAATTCCGGTTTGAAAAGAACGACATGATATCGCAAATATGCTGCCCACTGCTTTGCTCTTGTTAGTACCTGTTGTCCTGTATCATTGTACTTGCATACATTCCTGGTTCATTATGTGACAGCAGTATGCATGATAGCTTGCTTATCAATTGTTCGCTCCAAATTATCTGATCTGTATGAATGGTTACATTAGTGTAGAATATATCCACTGTCAATGAATTTTTTTAGCTCTGCATTGTTCTTGTAAGTACATGCTGTCCTTTATCAGTGTACTTATATTGACAGGTAGTTGTTCATGTACCATCACTGTGCAGCTTATTTTCCTTTGCCCTCCATTTTCTACACATCAGATCTATATTTACTCTTACCATAAGGTTGGTACTGAAGAAGTTTAGCTGTGCATTGCTCTTGGCTGTGCCTTTTGCCTGTATCGGTGCACATACATTTATAGCTACTTGGTTATGTAGCATCACTCTTCATCTTATCTTAAATATTCTCCATTTTTTCTTATATTATCACATCTATATTTACTCTTAACAAAATGTAGAATAAAGGCAATGCTTATGAAGAAGATTATCTGCTAAACTTCTTGAATTGCCCCCCCCCCCATCAGCATGGACAAGGGCTTTATAGAGCCTGTCTTCACCAGTAATGTAAGTTTGTCCTTCTCAAGCCTTCAAACTTTGTTGTGTATAGTTGGTTAGGCATGACTGCAACAGCTGTTTATTTTTGGTGTTTGCATCAAATTGCATGCTTAAATTTTATTATGTACATAAACAAAAGTTTGTCCTTCTCAATTTAAGTTTTCAGTTGTACAACCAAGTTCCTTCTTCATACCATGTAAATTAAACTATACAGAGCAAGTGATCTTCTTTTGCACTGCATGTATGCTTCGTTCTTCATCCGTAATCCAAAGGTGTGGTGAACCTACCCACTACAAAGATAATGTCAAATTCTACAATGTCTTAACTATGAACAATGTCATATCATTCTACTATTATTTAAACCATCTCTTTATTTGCCAATCTGAAATGGGATAAATTGACAAAGACACTAACCATTGATACTTATGAGTTCTTGATCTCAGAATCCAGTGGTGTCGTGAAGCTGCCAACTCCTTCACAATGTCATTTCCTGCCATGTCTTGACCTGAACAATACCATATTGTGTTAATGCAATTTTAAACTGTGTCACTTTATTCTTCAGTAAGAAATGTGATGAATTGTCAGCACTGATACTTTTATGTGCAAAACCTGTCATCTGTCTGCTTGTTTATCTTTCAGAGTGAGGAAGATATAAGTGTGAACAAGCACAGTCTCATCATCTTGCTCACCGCTTATTGCAGCAGCTCCCAATGAGGCTAACCTTTCTTGAACTCTATTGAAGTGCTGTCGGTTTTGTATATTATTTTCTCTGCGTGTTTATTTGCACTGGTGGCGATCTTTGATGCCCAGTGTATGTAATCTGCTGTCTGCTTGTGCTTTATATCATAGTGGCGAACTTTGATGCCCAGTGGATGTAATATGCCGTAATTTATTTATTGTATAGTCTTGGTTTTTTCTTATTCACGATGCTGCAGTTATTTTACTGTATATATATCATGTCTTCGCAATAAACTGGCCAAACCGTAAAATTACGGTACATAACGATGTATGATCCGCATCATGGGCCCAGTCAAACTGGCCCACTAGTAGATTCGGGCCTTTAATAGGCCGAGTAACCCCCGGTCCTCTTTTCGCAAGAAAACTCAATGGGCTTTTAGGAGGCTGAGAAGTAGGTTGGGCCTGAAATGTGCCTAATAGCTCACAGGCCGGCAGCAGCCCGAAATGGACCTGACCCATGATTGTGCGAATCAAATCACGGGCTTTTAACATGCCAAAGTTGTCTTGGTCCTTGTTTGGCCCAATCAGATATCCGCTGCGAGCAGGCCGGATGCAAACCGGGCCGTAGTTAGGCCCAACTATACGACGGGCTTTTAACAGGCGAAATTAATATAGGGCGAAATGTTAAACGGACCCTTAACAGGCGAAACTAATATCAAGCCGAATTACTAAATGGGCCTTTAGCAAGTGGGCCCAAAAAGCATAGCGTCCGATTAACGGGCGAATCGATATGGGCCATAATTGAGCCCAAAGCCTCTTAAAGGGTCGGACCTGATCTGGGCCGTGATTTGGCCCAGAAAGTGGGAGGCTTTTAACGGGCCGGATCTTATATGGGCCATTATTAGGCCCGGAACATGGCAGGCCATTAATGGACCGGATCAAATATGGGCCGACATTTGGCTCACAACATGGCAACCAGTTAATGGGCCGGCCTACTAAGGTCCTCAAAATCTTGCGGGCCTACAGCTGGGCTGGCCCATTAATGTCGGCGAAGTCTCGTGGGCCTTTAGCTGGGCTGGCCCATTATGATCCGCAAGAATTTTGTGGGCCTTTACCTGGGCCGGCCCATTATGACACACAAAATCTTGTGGGCCTTTACCTGGGCCGGCCTAATATGGCCCGCGTAATCTTGTGGGCCTTTAGTTGGGCCTGCCCATTATGGTCCACAAAATCTTGTGGGCCTTTAGCTGGGCCGGCCCATTATGGTCCGCAAAATCTTGTGGGCCTTTAGTTGGGCCGGCCCATTTAAACTTGATGGGCCGTGCCACGTGTCGACGTATCATAGGCACCTTCTGTCCAATGAGTGGATGACATCTGTCCCAACGATGAGCCGACACGGGTTTCCTCCATCCAATGATGATTTTACACATGGAAAATCCCCATTGGTCGGGGCTGTTAACGGGTTATCAGATCCAAAACCCGACCCGATAGCTTAACGGCGTTCCGTTACGGTGGATGCCACGTGTCGGTCACCCTTGACGAAAGCACTTCTGTGACACGCGATTTATCGTCATGGAAGTGGTCACTTCCGTGATGATAATTTTCGTAATGTCATGGAACAATCCTCTGACAAAGACAATGTATGACTATCTTGATTCTTTCATAAATTTGTCATGGATGTACATGCATGACAAAAAACGCGACCTACTGTGACAAACACGTATCATCACGGAAGTGTATTTTTTTGTAGTGTATGATCATGTATATAGGCATCACGTCCGTGACAAGTAGACCGACTCCTGCTTGCATCTACTACTATTACTCCACACATGAACGCTATCCAGCATGCATCTAGGGTATTAAGTTCATAAGAACGGAGTAACGCTTTAAGCAAGATGACATGATGTAGAGGGATAAACTCATGCAATATGATATAAACCCCATCTTTTATCCTTGATGGAAACAATACAATACGTGTGGTTTCCCCTCATCCGGATCGAAAGCACCGCAAGATTGAACCCAAAGCTAAGCACTTCTCCCATTGCAAGAAAGATCAATCTAGTAGGCCAAACCAAACTGTTAATTCGAAGAGACTTGCAAAGATAACCAATCATACATAAAAGAATTCATAGGAGATTCAAATATTGTTCATAGATAATCTTGATCATAAACCAACAATTCATCGGATCTCGACAAACACACCGCAAAAGAAGATTACATCGAATAGATCTCCAAGAGAATTGAGGAGAACTTTGTATTGAGATCCAAAGAGAGTGAAGAAGCCATCTAGCTAATAACTATGGACCCAAAGGTCTGAGGTAAACTACTCTCACATCATCGGAGAGGCTATGGTGTAGATGTAGAAGCCCCTCCGTGATCGATGCCCCCTCCGGCGGAGCGCCGGAAAAGGCCCCAAGATGGGATCTCATGGGTACAGAAGGTTGGGGCGGTGGAAATAGGGTTTTGGCTCTATATCTGATGTTTTCAGGGTACATAGGTATATATAGGAGTAAGAAGTAGGTCGGTGGAGATACGAGGGGCCCACGAGGGTGGAGGGTGTGCCCAGGGGGTAGGCGTGCCCCCCTGCATCGTGGCCTCCTCGTTGATTGTTTGACGTCCACTCCAAGTCCTCTGGATCATGTTTGTTCCGAAAATCATGTTCCCGAAGGTTTCATTCCGTTTGGACTCCGTTTGATATCCTTTTCCTTCGAAACACTGAAACAGGCAAAAAAAAACAGCAATTTGGGCTGGGCCACCGGTTAATAGGTTAGTCCCAAAAATAATATAAAAGTGTATAATAAAGCCCATTAAACATCCAAAACAGAATATATAATAGCATGGAACAATCAAATATTATAGATACGTTGGAGAAGTATCAGGCGGTGGTGGAACGTATGGCTCGGAAGAGTGCCCTGCCTGTCGCGCGGAACGGCGAACAGGGACATCCTCACAAGCGGCACTACTGCTGCCTCCCCGCGTCATCCTATTATTTGGTTTTCCCAAGATAACGCATCCGATATGAGCAACATCCAAAAATAGTGGGGGAAAGCCAGCGACAAAACTCAAAAGAAAACGGAATATCGAAGAAAACACGGCGAATAAGAAAGGGTTCCAATATAATTATACATAGACTCATACATGAAAGATAAATGACATGATAAGTTCGACTACTCTCATACATAGAATGGAACATCATGACTCGTACGACTACATCCGTACATAACATGACAACTGCGGATACTCGATCGCTCTAATGCTCTGCTGGTGCTGTGGTGTCCTCCCGTGAAGCGGACTCGGATCCTGAACGGACGATGTTAACCGAGACCTTTGGGTTAAAGGTAACACAACGACGCTGCCTCGAGGGCTCTCCCTCCGGAGCAGGTCTGGATGAGGCTGTAGCATCGGGGCTACAGGGGTAGCAAGAAGGGAAACCCACTCAGCACGAGCACTGAGAGGAGTCACGATCGAGGTGCCCGAGCTACTCGTAGGAGTAACCGGTGAAATAGGCGATCTAGAGCCGGGTGGAATATAAGGGGTAAATCGCATAGATGATGGAGTAGAGAATGCTCTAGTGGTGGCTAAAGCAGTGCGAGCACGAGTCAGCTCTCGAAAAAATCTCGTGAATCAGAAGGTAGCTAGCAGTGATGTAGCGAGAAAGGTGCCTAGCAGTACTATCAGACTCCAGATCAATGATAGGAAAACGGACACGACCATTGTCGTGCAAGGAGGGATAGTAGTGGAAACCTGGGTGGTTCTGCATCCAGACCTCGTTATAGCGCAGCTCGACGAGGACCTCAAATGCAGCAAACTGGACAGCCTGAGAAGCGGTAGAAGCGAAACCGCTCCTGGATGTACGAATGTAAGTGCTGGAAGATGAACGGGTGCGCAGAGTAACCACTGCATGATACTCATACATTGAGTCTGCTAGATGCTCCCGGTACACAAGATAGGCTGGGTCGTCACCGAGAGGGTACAGCCGACGCCACACCTTGCGAAGGAGATGCGGCGATGTGTACGGCATTAGCTGCAACTGGCACGGATACGGCACCGGAGCCATCTACACTCATAGATGTGGTGGGCTCCTACTTCTATGACAAAAAATCATGACAGAAAATGGGCTTTTCGTCCTGGGCGGGCCGGAGACGCAGCTGCATGACATTCTTTGGGCCGTCCATGATGGAAAAAACGTGGTAGAAGCGAGGGGGAGGAAAATTTCGGGGAGTTCCCGGTTACGGTGAGAGGTCGGGGCGGCGATGCATCGCTTTCTCGTACACGACGCTGCGGTGTGTGTAGGCGTTGACTCTAATCGAACCCGAAGCGAGGCGTTCGGCTCTAATCGAACCCGGCGATTGCCTTTGGAAGGCTACGACATCGAACCCGAGCGATCGATCGATGGCTGTTAACTGAACCCGATTGAGCGATTCCTTCGCTACTGCTGCTAACTGAAGCCGATCGATCGATGGTTGTTAACTGAATCCGATTGAGCGATTCCTTCGCTACTGCTGCTAACTGAAGCCGATCGATGCTGCCTCTGGGATGAATAGTGAGTGTTGCGGGGTGGTTTGGATGAACAGTGAGCGGAGGCGTTGCCTCTGGATGAACAGGACCCCGTGGTGTGGTGGAGGGCTGGATGAACAGTACACGATGGAGGGGTGCCCGTGGAGGGGTGGTTGAACAGGACCCCGTGGTGTGGAGGGCTGGATGAACAGTAGACGGTGGAGGGGTGGTTGAACAGTAGCCGGTGGAGTAGCACACGGTGAAGGCTGGATGAACAGGAGCCCGTGGAGGCTGGAGGAGGTCGACGGTAGCCCGTGGAGGCTGGAGGAGGTCGACGGTGGAGATGAACAGTATCCCGTGGGGTCTCGTTTTGTGGTACGCCACACCCCTCCCGATGAACAGGACCCCCGTTTCGACCGTAGGAGGTCTATTTCGTCCGTTTTGCGGTACGCCACACCCCTCCCGATCAACAGGACCCCGTTTCGACCGTAGGAGGTCCGTTTCCTCCGTTTTGCGGTACGCCACACCCCTCCTGATCAACATGACCCCCCGTTTCGACCGTAGGAGGTCCGTTTCCTCCGTTTTGCGGTACGCCACACCTCTCCCGATCAACAGGACCCCGTTACGAACGTAGGAGGTTCGTTTCCTCCATTGTGCGGTACGCCAGGCCTCATTTCCATCGCCTGTTTTGTCCAAGCCGGTTGGCTCCTACGCGTTCTGTTGCCTCCCGATGAACACGACGCATTCCGTTGCCTCCCGATGAACACGACGCATTCCATTGCCTCCCCATGAACACGACGCACTCCGTTGCCTCCCCATGAACACGACGATGATGATGTTTCTCCGTTCCGACCCAGCCATGTACACGAGCCTTGGCCATACGTATGCGCGAGTAGGCGTTCGAGACCCCGCCCGTATGTACACATACGTGGCGGTATTTTCTTTCTTGCACCCTGGCCGCTGTGACGCGTGTACATGCTACGCGGCGCGCCTACTACGACACGCGTCGCGCCGCCTACAACGACCAGTATGTAGGTACACGTCATGACCGAATGACAATGCTACGACGCTCGACCAGGTGGGTCCCGACCGTCAGGCACTTCCTTGCCTGCGAAGATGTAGCTGGTGGGTCCCAGAAGTCAGGGGGGTGAAACGTTTTTTTTTGCCCGGACGCACTTCCTTGCGTGCGAAGATGTAGCTAGTGGGTCCCAGCAGTCAAGGGGGCGAATCGTTTTGTTTTTTTTGCCTGGACGCACTTCCTTGCGTGCGAAGGTGTAGCTGGCGGGTCCCAGCAGTCAGGGGGGAAACGTTTTTTTCAGGAGATACGGTGGCCCGTCCGCTGGGTCCCCGCTGTCAGGTGGAGGAATAATTATTTTGCGTGTAATAAGGAGGCACTTCCTTGCTGCGGCCGTGGACCCAGCTGTCAGCGTCTCCATGCACATTACTCTTCTGATGGAAGTCGGTCGTTGACCACATTGACCACGCCGCGCCGAGAGCACCTCGGCGGTGGACGACGGCGAGGCCTAGGAAGGGGACGACGTGGAGCCGGGGAAGACGCGATAGTGGAAGCCCGCGCGGAGAGGAGTATGAGGGTTCACTGGTTCGGCTGCGGTGTGAGGTTGCCGTTGCCGCAGGGCCTGGCCAATGGTGGGAAGAGTAGGGGGCGGTGAGGCCTCTGCGGCAGCAGAGCCGTCCACGGGAGGCAGGAGCATGCGGCACGACCGGCGCTGCTTTGGGTGGCTGGAGCAAGAAGACCAGAGGTTGAAGAAGCACCACGGTCGTTGGATGGACATCGTACGGTCACTGGAGCTAGAATCGTTCATATTGACTAAGTTGACAAAGCCCTTCGTCCCCGTCAACTTAGTAGGCCCATTAAGTCATCCTCCCACCAAGGTGGGTCCCAGCTAGCCGGGGAGTATTCATTTTTTGTGCGTAATAAGGAGGCACTTCCGGTGGGTCCGAGTGACAAATGGGGGACGTTTTTTTGCGAAATACGGTGGCCCGTCCGGTGGGTCCCAGCAGTCAGGGGAAACGATTTTTTCGCAAAATACTGGTGGCCCGTCCGGTGGGTCTCCGCTGTCAGGTGGAGGAATATTTTTTGTCCGTGTAATAAGGAGGCACTTCCTTGCGGCTGCCGTGGACCCAGCTGTCAGCCTCTCCACGTACAGTACTCTTCCGATGGAAGTCGGTCATTGACCACATTGACCACGCCGCGCCGAGAGCACCACGGCGGTGGAATACGGCGAGGCCTAGGAAGGGGACGACGCGGAGCCGGGGAAGACGCGGCAGTGGATGCCCACGCGGAGAGGAGTACGAGCTTTCACTGGTTCGGCTGCGGTGTGAGACTGCCGTCGCGACAGAATAACAGGGGGTGTGGGTGAGTGGAGGGATGGCATGGCCAGTGGTGGGAGTAGTATGGGGGCGGTGAGGCCTCCACGGTAGCACAGCCGGCCACGGGAGGAAGGAGCAGGCGACACGGCCGACGCTGCTTTGGGCGGCTGGAGCAAGAAGACCAGAGGTTGAAGAAGCACTATGGCTGTTGGATGGACATCATACGGTCACTGGAGTATTGAGTAAGTTGACAAAGCCCTCTGGCCCCGTCAACTTAGTAGGCCCTCAAGTCAGCGCAACAATATGGTGGGTCCCAGCTAGCAGGGGGTATTCATTTTTTTGGGCGTAATAAGGAGGCACTTCCTTGCGTCGAAGATATAGCTGGTGGGTCCGACTGGCCATCGGGGGGAACGTTTTTTTCACGAAATATAGAGGCCCTTCCTGTGGGTCCTAGCTGTCAGGTGGAGGAATCATTATTTTGCGCCTAATAAGGAGGCATTTCCTTGCGTGCGGCCGTGGACCCAGATGTTAGCCTCTCCACGTACAGTCCACTTCTGATGGATGTCGTTCATTGACCACGTTGACCATGCCGCGCCGAGAGCACCAGGGCGGTGGACCACGGCGAGGCCTAGGAAGGGAACGACATTGAGCCAGGGAATACGAAGTTGTTGTTTCCCACGCGGAGGAGTACGAGGGTTTACTGGTTCGTCTGCCGTCGCCGGAGAATAACAGCATGTGTGGGTGAGTAGAGGGATGGCTAGGCCAGTGATGGGAGTACGGTGGGGCCGTGAGGGCTCTTGGCGGCAGATAGCCGGCATGAGGAGGAGAGCAGCAGTCCCACCGGCGCTTGTTTGAGCAGCTGGAGCATGAAGAGCAGAGATTGAAGAATCACGACAGCCATTGGACGGACATCCAATAGTCACTGCTCTCATGTGTTCACTAAGTTGACAGGGCGTTGCGTGTGCGTCAACGTTTTTTTTATGAAAGCTTACGCGTCAACCTGTAGTACGCGCACAAGTCAGCCTCAAATCTGCGGAAAACAACATACAGCCCATCTGCCATTATTTCTAATAATGTACAGCCAATTTGCTAATTCTTAAGAATTTTTTTGGAGCCCATCTTCTTTTTGTTAGCATTACACCCCATATTGTGGCCACGGTTAAAAAGTATACGAAATTTTGCATATTTAGGTGCGGTCAACTGTTTTTAATCCAGAAATATTGATTCACATTCAAACTATTTGAAAAATAATTTATATAAATATAAAATCCAAATAATTGTCCACGCATAAAATCAATGGAATTTAATATCTTGTAATGAAAAAAATTGAAACTAATTCCCGGTTTGATGTGTTTTAAAAAATGTACAGCCCATTTCTGGGCAAACCGAATGAAATTCTCCTCGTCTTGAAAGATTTGCAACCCAGCAGGGCCGATAAAGCAAGTAGGCCTTGTTTGGGTATTTATTTAAAAAATAGAACTGGGCTAGCCATTTTCAGCAAGAAAAAAACACAACTGGGCTCATGGTGTGGTAAACATAAATAAAACCCTGGCTAGAAGGGCCACAGCCCCCGCACAGCCCCGTTGTTACCCTGATCCGTCGCTAAAACTAGAATAAATAACAACTGCTTGTTCCTCAAAAAAAAAAACTTGGCGACTTGCCGGGTCCCCGGTGTCACCGCCGTGAGTGTAATTCTCGCTTATTTACTACGTTGAGAATGGCGTGAGCCCCAGATGTCCAACCATTAGGAGGAACCATATTTTTGGGCTTGTACTATAGAGGCACTTGCTTGCGTACTGCCATGACGCTGGTGGGTCCCTACTGTCATCCTCTCCACGTACAGTCATCTCCTTGTTCCTCTCGGTTGTTGACGACATTGACAACGCAAGAGGGCGGTGCACCGCACAGAACAAGCAAACCAAGGGGGCAAGGCGGAGGACGACGACGAGGCCTCAGACGGAACGAACATGAGCCGTTGAACATGCACCGATCCAGCCGCAGGCGGAGGGGAGTACGAGGGTTGACTGGTTCGGGCGTTGGTGCGTGTTGGGGCTAACATCGCCGGAGAATAACAGGACGTGTGGGGGAATAGAGGGAGGGACTGGCCAACATTGGAGGGTACGTACGGTAGGGCGGCGGAGGCGCAGCTAGCCATGGGAGGCAGGAGCAGGCGGAGCCAACGGGGTGGTTTGGTTTGGGCGGTTGGAGGAAGAGGAAGACAAGAGGTAGAAGATACACGACAGATGTTGGATGTCAATCCAACGGCTGATAGGCAGAATCATTTGTTGACTAGCTAGTAAGTCGACACCACCTTGGATAGGCTATTTCCTCGCGGGTCCCAACTGTCAGAATCCAAATCTATCACGGTCATGCAGCCTTTCCTATGAAAATTTACAGCCCATTTGATGTGCTAGTTCGAAATAAGTTTGTGGGTGGTGGTGGGGGCTAATCACTTGGCTTCTGTAATGCACAGTGAGCTCAAGCAGCTGGCGCGGGTGATGTTATTTCCCTTGGTTGGGATTTGTTACAACATTTCACTATAAATTAAATGAATGGCAAGCCATTTGCCCTGTTTCAAAGAAAATATGACAGTCACAGCCGAGTTGAAAAGGGCAGGAACATCTAACTCCAGCTTACAAACTGTACAAAAGCACGAGGGTTAATTGTTCATCAGGTTTACAAAAAAACCAGATTGAAAAGGGCAACAACATCTAACTCCAGCACTGTTTTCGGCAGTCACAATCAAATGGATCGGTCAGGTCCATAGAATGAACATCCTGGGTCATAAAATTTACTGGATTATGACCACAATATGTTGTAAATAGAAGCCCGGCATGTTCAGAAGCTCTTTTCCCCACCTGAAACTCCTTTTTTTGCTCTTTGACATACGCATCCGTCAAAACCATGCTGCTGATAAACTTAAGCCTGATGGACAATAGTAACCTTGCATTCAGCAGGAAGAATGTGACAAATCTTGTGTTTGCACGGTTGGCTACATATCGTTCTAGCGTTATTGTCTTCAATCGAATCTCATGAGAAGTGAGAAAATCCCGATGCTTACGAATCCACCGATTGGTTATAACTTTCTTACCCCATCATGTTGCCTAAATATACATGAAGATTGAAAATAGTTAAAGTCTAAAAGAAGAGTGTCGAAAGAGCAATAGCTGAACGGTTAATTCTAGTACACTATATGCGGGCTTCCAATGTGCGTGAAATTAGCACCTTTATATACAACTTCTCTAGACATGGAAAGCATTGCAGCAAGCCAATAATCTTGTTCAGATCAAAACTATTCATTTGGATATATAAGATCTTGGCATAATCCAGCATCATTGATAGGCCATCCATGGAGAAACTCTTCATTGAGCATAGAACATAATATTAGTACAAAATGTGTACTCCAAGATGATACATAAATTATGCGCAGAAATTTAAAATGCAGCTTATGGTTACAAGTGTAGATGATAATATAAAGTACACAAGAACTGTGGAGCCAAACACCATATTGAAATGAGCACAGAGATCATGTATTACACCCAAGGTCTCCAGTTTAGGCGCAGAGAGGACGGTTATTTGCAACGGTGAATAACTAGAATCAAGGATCAACCTTTGGAGTGAAGGGGCATCTTGGATATGAGCTACCTTCTGTCGAAAGAAATTCCAATTCTTACAAGGTTAGGCGACTTTATTTGGAGACAACTGATTCTAACTGTGAAAACAAGCACCAAGCACTCCAGCGCAGGGCCACTTGAGTGGATGATGCTGTGCAATGAGGCCTCCGATATACGAACCCACACAAGTGAAAGTTTCTTGAGAAATGGGAGTTGAAGGTTTAGTACCAGATTGTCTAATAGGTAGCACAGCGCAAAGGTGGCGGTGTGGAGAGAGGCAGAAAACCGCGAGATGGACATCGGTGCTGAGGGCACAAGTTCATCGCGTTCGGTATGTGGTATGTGATTTCCAGGGGAATAGTAGAACTCAAGCAGCTGTAGTTCTGTGAATTCAGGGGATTTCAGCCAGGCGTCCACCGTGCGGGGCATGGTATGCTTGCTCATGTAGCATGACGGGATGCAGAGGCTTTGAACGGAGCCCCGTGGGAGGAGATGATGGCTCGGGGATTTCAAAATCATTGAAGAGAGATAGCTGACGGCATCGAGATTAAGGGGCACGGCGTGCCATAGAGGGCGCCACCGAATTGAGAGGACTTGGGTGCGGCAGCAATCCTTTGTGGGAGAAGCGAGATGATCTCCCCAAGGACGGCGTCCGGGAGATCGCTGATGCGGTCCACCCGAGATTCGACGGGTTCCTGGGATCCGGTGGGGGCGGGGTCGCCGCTTCTCCCCACGCTGCCGGGTGCGGGATCTACAACAAGCTTCACCGCTAGCGGGAGCCTCATCTTCTTGGCGCGGGGGCCAGCCGACTCCATTTTCCTCGAGGGCGTCTCGTCGCGCTCACGGATTTGAGCAGAGTAACGAATGATGAGCCTAGTTGTAGTGCGAGCGAAGAAGAAGGGGAGCTGGGGGTTTTCTGTAGGAGTGAGGAAGAAGGGGAGCTGGGGTTTTCTGTAGGAGTGAGGTTAGGAATTTGGGGGTACGAGTGGAGCGAGCTGACGTGAGGTGGGTGGGAGTGAGGAGGAAGAAGAGCACCCAGGTTTATTTTGGGGGGGAGGGTGTGCTGGGTGTGGGTAGCGCCTCTCATTCAGTAAATATATGGGCTTTTGAATTGATTTTACTATTTACTAGTGTGGATGGGCTGTTTTGTCTTGGGCCCAGAGAAATAATTACTACTAGTACAGTGGAGACACTCTCTGACTACCCAGAAAAACAATTACTACTAGTACAGTGGAGACACTCTACCGCTTCTGGCTCCTCCTAGGTTATTGAAACGTCTCCCTCTACTGAATGCCGTTATACTTTTGTTCACCGACATGCGGGCCATGCAGCGCGCGGGCCCAAATGCCATCCACCAAATTAGAAGGCAGCATGCAAAGGAGAGTCACCCGGTCGTGGCCTTGGCTGTAACAAGCCGTCGTATCACAAAACCCCACCTCCCCAGTCTAAGTTTGTGGACGAAGAAACTATCATTTCACTCTTATTTGAATCCCCTTCTCCCTCACCGTCTTCAAGAAAGTCAACACTCACATCTCGCCACTGTTCTTCTCTCCGAGCGAAGGGAAGGTAAGCGGATCCGTGATGTTGGTATATTTTCGTTCGAGAGAAAAAAAGAACTTTTGCAAAGCGATGAACCGATCCTCACTCTCTTTTTTGTTTCATTGTCATTGAGATTGTGTTTTCCTTTCGGTGGTCTCCCTAGTATTAAATCGGTTTCATTATAGACCAAGGAGAACCAGGCAAAGATCTGCCGATATTGGAGCAGACGCGGGAGGCTGATCCCCACGAGACAGAGATCTCCAAGAAGATGGAGGCAACCACCGAGCTGACCCCAGATACGCTCACGGCCACTACTGAGATGGTCAACGCCCCGTTTGAGGTTATAGCCCCCGTGGCACTACGGGAGCAGTTTTCCCCCTTCGAGGATGTGTCCCCCCCCCCCCCCGCTGAGCTGCCCATGGTGATTTCCTTCTTTGCCGATCTCGATTGTGGTTTTTCATCTAAGTATGTGGTGATTTTTTTTGAAAAGGAAGTATGTGGTGATTAATAATGCAAAATTTTATTAGCTTCGATGCCATGCTATACATAGTGGTTTAAATAACTTGTGTTTCTTATCTTTGAAAAGTAATTCAGAATTTGTTTCGCTTCAATTAGAGCCCTGATGCGCATAAGGATTGTGTGGTTGCACATGTCACTCGCTATGAGGCGGACGACCTGAATATACGACCTTTGGGAAAAGCGAGTTCTTAGGATGTTGGATCACGGAAGCCATTTGCGGTTATACCAATGAAGAGTTGTATACCAGCCTCACTGTTGTCAGGCGTGTTGTCCAGGGTGTACTGAAGCACAAGAAGTTCAAAGCTACTCCTTCGTTTGTGAGGCATACTATTCTTGTCAAGCTTACGCAGGAAGATGACGTGGCATGCCTCCACAAACAAGTTTATCAGTGGCAAGGCCACAAGGTTGTCTTCATCAAGGTTCACAGGATTGAGCTGTTGCGGGATGTCCTCGATGATGTTCATGGCAAGGTCCGTCTTGTGTCCATCCCAAATTAGATCGAGGCATGAAATAGTTGCCCCAGCTAGTGTTTAATAGTAGTGTGGATTGTGTCTACTTATCCGAACCTTGCCTGTTATCGACCCCTCTGGGGCTAGTACTCTGTTTGAATCCGTCTATGGGAACTGCTGCTACTTTTGTGTGCCCGTGAATCATGTGAGAACCATCATAATTATTGCCGAAACATATGCGTCCTCACTAGTTTTTTCATGAATATGGCATGGTAAGACATAAGTTGTCACGGTTTATCATATGAGCAGTGTGTGTTTTGATGAAATAGAGCACTCGTTCGAGAACCATGCGCCGACGTATACATAAGTACTTGTAAACACTGTTGGTGCTACCCCACTTGTAAGCAGTTGTGCAAAACACGGCACATTGGCTTAGCTCACTTCAACACTAGGCTATAGACCAGCTAACAATCAACAATCTGTTGTCCGACATATAAGCAACTATGTATCTTGTTACAGTGGTTCATGCAGTTAATTGAGGCCACAATGTAATAAATTCCAAATGTTCACACGCTAGTCCAGCGCTCATGTGGAACACTCACATTAAACTCGTCTTCATAAAAAACTTGAAAAGCATAAGTTAAGAAATTTTACACATCTCAAGGATTCATAGAACATAACAAACATATACTAGTTCACAGCAAAAGACAATGTTGTGAGAAGGTTTACAAATCAGGAAAAAAACAAGCAAAAGGCTTCTCTGAGCAATGGGCCTCCGGCGAACTAAAATTTCCTGGAGTTCACTCTGGTTTTTATTGTTGCCACCATCCGAGTTAGGTTCTCTCATTCCGTAATAACCGATTATAATTGTGGTCTCAATTTGGAATGCTGAACTCAACCATGCAAAGGTATCTTGACCAGCTGAAATGCTTGTGCATTCCACTAAATTTAAGCACCGCTATTTGCAGAAAAAAGCAGACCACAATGCCTCTTGTCCGCGCACCTGTCCAAAAAACCGCCGCGCAGCCGTGCCAGCTAGTCCTCGGTCCATGGATGAACTGGTAGAAAGTGCATTCCGGACTAGGATGCAGTTGTTTTTGCTCGTCTTTGCACTGTAATCGGTAAGTAAAACGTACGAATCAGCTTCTTTTAGATTGTGTTGGTCATTCTACCCTACTACCAATGTAGGGATACCTTGAAGACGGGAAGTTAGACGACGGCAATGGGGGATAGCCATCTCATTTTGCGCAGTTGTACTAAAATTGAGGTGTGTGCTTTTGATTCTTGCCGAATAGAAAGCGATACGGAGACAGACATCCCTGTTTTGCGCCAAATACGAAATACGGTTATTTAAACAGTGACAAATATTACTACTTTCCCCCGTTTCCTCTTAGAACCAAGTCCTAGATTCATGCTACAGCTTTCCCACTTCCTTCCCTGTTTGAACCAACGCTTTGGGTCGACTGTATGAACTAGCTTTACTTCTAATAATAGTAGAAGTCTAGGTGGCTTTGGAACGGCGGACGGAAGTAGAAAAGGATCCACACGAAGGGAGCTGGGGCGGTAGAGCAAGGCAGGTTTCGAAGGAATATATACCTGAGGGTCGTCAGCATGCGGCAAAGACGGCGTCGGGAGGCCGCATCTTTGCCACAATACTGCGGGGAGGAAGAAGGGGTCGGAGGCCCTCCCGAGCCGGCGCTCTCTCGGAGAAGGCAGCCACGGCCGCCCGATCGGGACGTGGGCAGCCGTTGGTCTCCTCCCTCGCCGCCGACGACAGCGTGAACGATGCACCTACACCCCTGCCCCGGTCGAGGTTGTCCGGCCGGATTTGTGACCAGCCGTGAGGTGAGAGAGAGTGTGGCCACATATGTCTTTCTTAGATCTGGAGAGCATGAGAGAGTGAACAAGAGGAACCCTAGTAAAGCAAGCGCTAAGGCTCCTGCTTTTATATATAGTGGAGTGATTTTGTTGAACCAGCTTCAAAAAAATGCGCTCCTATGTGTACCCGCGAGTGGGTGTGAGAGAACTAGTGCGTGCGTGCACCGCTTCTATTCGTGAGAATACAATATACTATGCCCAAAGAATGTTCGCTGCAAGAGTAATAGTATAAGTGTGTGATGCGTGAGCTAAAATAAAATGTGCGCGCCGTATTTTGTTTTTTAGTAGTTCTGAGGGTAGGGTGTGAAGAGCACATATGTGCGTGACGTCTACCTGCAGATAGACGGTGGGTGCGACGTGCGAGTCTGCGAGAGGAATCGGGAGAGTCGTGACTCGTGAGGGTGCTTGTGCGTGAGAGAGAGGGGGGCACGTATCAATGCAATGCATGTGTCCGTATATCATTATCCGACAAACGTTCGCCACAAGCCTTTTCCTGACGAACGCCGTAAGAACCGTTAGATCGGCATCCGACAGCGTCAGTTTTTCCATGTCATTTAACAGAACAGCCACTCCTCCTACACACAAATCTTCCACGTGAGTGTTAGCAACTGTCGTATGCTCCCTCCGTTTGCAGTGCATATAGCTTTATTGAAAATTAGAACCTCGCAAACTTTAACCGAGTTTTCGTGTACCAAATTGCACATGTAGAATACCCTGTATATATCATTTCATTCATCTTCGAGAGGTAACTATAAAGATGGGTGAGGATTCTACAAAGAAAGACCATTGTATCACCCGCAGCAATTTCAAGCATCCTTTAGTGTCGAGGAATATCATAGGAACTCTATATGATATGATTTTTATAGGATTTTTTCCTTTAGAGCCAATTGGTTCATAGGAATAGATTCATATACTCCACATTTCAAAGGAAATAAACATGATATCATTTCTGTAGATTTAGAGCCACTTGGTTCATATGAATGGATTCCTATACTCCCTTAGTTTCAAAGGAAAATAAACATTAGCGTATATTCAATAGAAAAGTTCCTATGATGTGAACCAAATTACATCTCTTTTCTAATCCCTCCTCATAGGAATTGAGATACATGTCATCTCTAGATTCAATAGAAAAGTTCCTATGATGTGAACCAAATGACATCACTTTTCCAATCCCTACTCATAGGAATTGAGATGCTCCATGTCATCTCTTTCCCTACAACTTCCATGTATACATCTTCTATTCCTAAATAGATAGTACAACCCACTAGTAGTTTTTTCCAAAACATGCAACTACGGCACAAGAACTATATAGTGTGCCAATAACTTTGAATGATGGTCGTTGGATGAAGCTAACCGACAAAGGTCAGAGATAGGCAAATCCGAGCACTCTTTGGCCGTTGGATATCATCAACATTCCACCAGATCTGCCACATGTACAATTTAGAAGACTCCATGGTTGAACATACGCATAATGCACAAACCACAAAACACAAGCACTACTCCTTTGTTCTAGAATCTTAAGAATCATAATTGATTATTTTTTTCTAAATGAATTGCCATTATTTGTTTTTTACTTTATGATTTACAATGCACAACCCCATGAATCTTAACATTTTTATAAAACTAATTGATTTTGAATAAGATGAACTATAAGAACTAAAAGAACATCTACATCATGCATATATGACTCAAAGCTTTACATGCTATAGTGTGTATTTATTCATAATTTGGTTTCGAAATATCATGCGTTCAATACATGTGTACCTTACTAGTTTTGAGTAGAGTAGAAAATTTCACGCGGCCCCGGGTATATCAATATGCAGGGCCCATGCATCATTGCCTTTCGGTCGAACCTACGTCCACAATTTTTTGTACGTACTATATCTCCACTGGTCCCCGAACCCAAAATGCTGCCTCGTTCTCGTAAAACCAAGTGGCCCACACATATTTAAGGCGTTGACTCGAACCCATTTACCACGACGTGGCCCCGCACGCCGTAGTACTCCTACAAACCCTACCGCCGCACTCATCATCAGTTTTCTTCAAGAGGACGAGGGAGAAGCCGATTTATAGTGGAGGCGCTTTAAAAAAAGGATCTGTAGTGGAGACCCCTACCCTAGCGTGCCCTAGGTAGCTGCCGCACGCATCATTGTTTTCTCTTTTCTTTATGCTCTTGCGCCCTAGAGTGAAATGATGGTTGCTTCGTCATCCGGCACTCGACTTAATGCGGAAAGGTGGGGCTTTGTGATTTGACCCCTCATCGCTCATTTTCTACTCTTTGCGGCGCTTCTGACCGGGTGCCTCCAATTCCAACCGCTGCTCCGAACTGTAATCTGGTGCATCACACGTGGAACAAGACGGTGGATGAGCCACATGTCGGCCAAAGGGGTCCTGTTAAGTGTGTCGCAATTTCGTGTGCGGACTGGCCCTGCTTGAGTTGCTACGCCAACACGACAGGAGTAGCCTACCACTTGGTTTTGCTCCTTGGTGAATCCCGACTATATTGATCTAAAAATATACCTGCTGAACTACCCTCTCCATCTCAGTTTTTTTATTTTTAGGTGTCTCGGTTTATAGGGCCTGCACGTAGTTCTAGGTCATCCATTTGACTAACTAAATATGAGTTACTATGTCAAAAAAGTATATCATTGGATTCTTAAGCGGATGTAGTTGTATTTAAAAGTCGAGGGCGGGGCTTTTCCCGCGTGGTAGGCAGCGGGGCAGTTCCGCCTAGTCGGTTCGACAGAGATGCGAGAAGACGAGGGAGTAGGCTGCTGCAAACGTAGGGCTGTGTGATTTGACAGTGAGTTACTGCTGGACAGGTGAGGCCCCGTGATTTGACTTGCCATTATCATTTTAATCAAGGGCGCCACGACCCGGCGTGAGTCTCCCGATTCTGACCACCTCCATACAGGTGCCTCTCCCAGTGCTCCACCATGTAGTAGAGGCTGGCTCTTGCATGAGAGCCCACTTCTCCACTTTTTCCTTGCCTCTCTTTCCTCCACATATGCAAAAATGCCATGTAGTAAAGCGCACTATTGTACTTACCGATGCATGTACAAGTTCATGGAAATTTAGTGGTCATTCATGCATTCGTTCCAATTAATGCCTTGGTAAACATAACTTCTTGAGAAAAATGAGCGTACTAATTACTTGTGCAAACTATGAAATTAATTCGACCATTCACCGTCTACCTTGGTTGGAGGGATTTTGAAATTGAGCCATAAACTGGAAAGGAGGGAGTAGTAACTTTTGTCTCCATTACTATTTGTGGCCTTGTATAGATGCAGAATGTATTTTTTATAGTGGCCTTGTATAAGTAAATGGAGGGAGTACTAACCAAAGTATACGTAGTAGGGACGAGGAGTAAAGCGGAGGAAGTAGTAAAATTTTCTCCTCGTCTTTGCGAGCCACCTTGGCGTGGGCGAGGGAGCGGGCGTAAAGGCGTACAGTAGTAGTACTACTACTACTACTCGTAAGCAAGCTTCACCTCATCCTGCGAGCCACCGCGCCCGTGGGCGGGGGAGACGAGCTCTTGAAGGGATCTCATCTAGGGATCGACGAGCTCGTGATTTCGCCGGATGAGAAAGAACCGGCAAAATTTGTTATTTTGTGATCAGGAACATGATTAAGTTTGGAGCCGGTAGTACATGATTTGAGATCAACAGAAGCTAGGGTTCCGTGCGCACTATCGCGCGTGACCTATTGATCCGCCGGTCCGAGTAAAGTTGACTTCCGCCGGAACGATCGTGCAATCCGGCGAAACCGAGACCGGTTCAAAATATTTCGCTGTTCAATTACAGTTTGATACGGCGGAGCCAGCGCACGATTGAGCAATCATTTACTCACGGTCCAATCAAGTCCAAATCAAAAGTTTCAGACTAGTACTACTTAAACTAGTACTATGCCATCCATCATCAACCGTTCTTTTTTGGGAAAAGGGCTAGTACTACTTCAATACTACTACCATATCAGATATCTTTTTCCTTGACTACTGCATCCATCCGAAGGGAAGAAATCAAGTGCTGCTGCGAGATCATCATCACGGCTGGACTCTGCTGCTGTCGTGATCTGCCGTTGAACCGCCAAGACCGCTTGCCGCTGAGTCGCCATTCCACTTTTGGTATGAGCTGCCCTCACATGGCCCTCACGGTGAGCCGATAGCCTCCGCCCGGTGCGCTGCGCTGAGCCGCCTTCTTCTTGACCTCGCACGCCTCCGGTTCATGGCCTCCCGCTGGTCTGTTGCACCATAGCTGGCCGCTACTGTCTGGCGACTCTGAGTCGCCTCCATAACAAGAGCCGCCATGCTTGATTCTCCTCTGCTCGAGCCATTCAACAACCTTTGGCGCAAAATCAGCCACCGCCGGAGAATCACCTTGCGCTGTCAAGCCGCCGCCCGCCTCTGGCCGGACTGGTGCATCACTGCGACCTCATTTCCACTTCAAGCCGGACTCTTTGTAGTCTCAATGCGCCTCTTCCGAGCTGCCACTCCGAGTCCCCTCCGGGTCCTGTTGCCCTGCCTGCGGGTCACTCGCCTCGCCTGGCCGGTGCCCCTCCACCGACGCGCCCCGTTTTTGCCGGCCTCGCCATCCGCTGCGGTCTGCCGCAAACCGCCTCCGCCGGCCTCGCTCTACTACCGTGGGTCTGCAGCGGCCGCCGCTTCCCTCCGCCTCTGCTGCCTCCTCCGCCGGTCATGGCCTCGCCTTCATCGCTCCAAGTCGCCACTGGCCGGCGGGTCGCCTGACTCCGACTCCGACTCCGGCTCGTTAGCCACTACCGCGTGCTCGCCGGTGCATTTTCGAGTACACTTCAGTTGCGGGGCGTTTAAATATTGGCACTAGACAGGTTTATAATCAGAATAAGCTCCCGCTAGTGTTTACTTCGCTTGGAGATATACTGGCAAGTAAATTTGAAGAAGCCCGGAGCTGCCCTAGATTATCTGTTCTACAAAATGAGGGCGCACAGATTCAAACTTGGATCGTTTAGTTCTGCAAGGAGCTGCTGGCGATTACACTAGTTAACAGCAAAAATGGGGTTTGATGAAAAAAATTGTCGTTGGAGACTAAGGACTACTAGTACAGGCTTGCTGCCACTTCTCAAAAACACCAAGGCGTTCTACAACACTAGCCGGACTAGTACTAATGGAAGAAAGCAGTGCAAATGTGAAACTACTCATGCGTGAAGGCAACTACACATAGCCAATGGGCGCCAAAGATTACTTCAAATCAGTATGCTTACCTTCGTCGACCCACACGTTGGAACAGGAAATTCAGAAAATGAAGAAATACTCCCTTGTCCGGAGTTGTGCACCGTCCAAAATGACGTCTATGGCAGCGATCTGGTACTCCATGAGGGTTTTTCACCGGTACCATATGAGCGGAAAAGTCACATCAAATGCCGTCTGCGTGAAACATCTGCCTTGGATCATCATCGTTCGGATCAATTAGCAAAGGTGGTGCCATGTTGTGCCTATGAAGTGTGAGTCAGCACCATCACACACACCGGCGTCTGCGCCCGCTTACTGATGGAACATGTATGCGCAAGTCGCCGCCCGTGCAGCTTAATATATATTAACCCGCCGGAGCCGCATTGAGCCACCCTTGCCGCTTTAAGCCGCGGGGTTATATTAAGTGGCCGGTCTGCATGAGCCGCCGGAACTATATTGGGTCGCTGGTCTGCCCGAGCCATCTCTATCGCGATAAACGGATCATCCGTCGTCCGAACAAATCAGGTGATATCCATCCAAGTTTGTTTTGTTATCACATGTTGTTTTTTGTCAAAAAAAACAAGTTTATCTTTGCCTTGGTCTGCAATATTGTTTATGCAGGGCAAATATTTATGACAAAAAGTGATATTATACCGCGGAGGTGGAGGCGCGCCAACATCTTTTGGCACAGGTGGTCCTCGTTACTCAACGGACTCCCGCACCGGTTTACAATGCCGTGGCCGTCTCTCGCGACCACACCGGTTTACAATGCCGTGGCCGTCTCTCGCGACCGCGCCGGTTTACAATGCCGTGGCTGTCTCTCGCGACCGCGCCGGTTTACAATGCCGTGGCCGTCTCTCGCGACCATGCCGACTTACAATGAGGAGGACAACTTTCCCGTTCGACACCGGCTTACAACGCCACAGCCGGTTCATCTGTCTATGCCGCCTCTGATGTTACGGTCGTCTTTACCGTCCGTCTCTCGCCTGGTCTACATCAACACACCGGGCGCTGTCTGCGTGAGCTGTTCATTGAGTATGAGCAAGTCACTACTTGGGAAGCCCGGTTTCTCTTCCAACAAATTGGAGGCAATTTATCATATATTACCAGCCGCCGTCTGCCTTTGGATGGTTCAATGGGCAGGCGCACAAGTCGCCGCCACCACAATTTGGTTAACTTCAAATCGCTAGTTGGAAGGAACCATTGGCCGAGTTGCTGACACGGCTCATACGGGATAATTTATAACCCGCCGTAGTCACCTCAACCTTCTGTGGATTCACCAATGATATACAAGTTATGCCGGTTTATATCACGGTCAAATATGGAGAGTTTCAAGCCAACTCCTCGAGTCACCTTGAGACTCGGGGGCTACGATGACATGACTCAGCAAATATTGCCAGTTTCAAAGAACCCGGGGCGATGGAGGAAGGATAACCCGGTCCCGGAGGCTACTGTTATATTGATGAAAGTTTAAAGGCCGTCGAGAAAATTTCCGGTTTAGAAAGTGTATGACAGTTACAAAATCCGGCCCAATGAAGAAGATCCGGGTCATCGAAAGGATTCCGCTTAAAATCCGGCTAAAGGAAAGTCAGTCTCACTGAAGCTTTCAAATATCCGGTTTACAATCCGGTTCAAGGAAATCTGTTCTCTCACAAAGCTCTTTAGCTCTCAAATCCGGTTTAACAATGTCCGGTTCAAAAGGAATTAACTTCTCGCAAGTTCGAGTCTAAAGGCCATCGAAAATTTCTGGCCGAAAATGAAGATTCCGGTTTAACATCCGGTTCAAGGGAAAGATGTCTCCCACAAAGCTTTGAAGCTCTCAATATCCGGTTCAAAATCCCGGTTCAAGAAGGATTTATCTCTTGCAAGAAGTTAAAGGATGCCAAAGAGGACCTGCTGCCATGATGCGCGGTTCAAACATGGGTATCATGCCTTGTTGGCTTATCATATTATTGATCACTTGGGGGCTTGGTCATGTATACGAACCATAGTCACACCTCTTGATCGGCGCAATGCCACAGTATCACTTGGGGGCCTTGGTCGTGTCCGAACCATAGCAACGCCATTTGGTAGGCGAAAAGCCACAGCATCACTTGGGGACTTGTGGTCACGTCTGAAACCATAGTCACGCCTCTTGATCGGCCTAGTGCCACAGCATCACTTGGGGGCTTTGGTCGAACCCAAACCATCGCTACACCTCTTGATCGGCGTAATGCCAATGCATCATTTGGGGACCTGGCTGACTCGAACCATAGCTACGCCTTTTGTGGGCTTGGTCGTGTCCGACCATGGTAATGCCTCTTAATCGGCTCAAAGCCTCATTTGCAATGGTTTTATATTTGCCTTTGCTTGAATTTTGTTCTCTTTTAAATTATTTCTTTTGTTGTGTTTTCAAACCGACATTATTAATTCGGTTCAAACTGTCAATTACAAATTGGCGGAACACGGTCAAATCCTAATCCGGAGACTATTTGCGGTTTGATTTTATGTTACCATCTTATTATGGAGTAAACCGTGTTCATTAACCCGGCTTGAATTTCAATTACAAGTTGTCAATACATGATCAAATTATGATCCGGAGACTATCAGCCAGTGCGGTTCGACTTCGAGTCGCCAGTATTATATATGGTTAACCCGGTGTTTATTACAACCCGGTACGGTTATCATCAACCGACACAATATGAAAGGAGTTATCATTACTCAAGATTGGGGTTATCACTCTTACTACAAAAAGTTGGTAAAACCAGCAATGTGATTCAATATCACAGGTATGATATATTTCATATTTGATTATTCTTAAGTGCAACCTTGGTTATAAACCCAGGTTATATGTTGGGCATTGTGACCCGTCCGTGATAAACCGCCGAGACACTTTAAACTTGTTGTATGCAGAAACAGGTTGAATAAAGCATGATTATAAATCAGCGACGTTTATTAAACCGGCACGGCTTTCGACTATGTGTCGCCAATGATGATGATAAATTATCCGGTGTTTGTTAAACCGGCACGGCTTTGGACTATAAGTCGCCAATTACATATTTGGATTAAGCCATTGGAATCATGCTCTTATGAATCATTGGGTATATTATTCAAATAGCCAACATGGCTGGATTTCTATTATGGTTATCAATAACCAGTATTGTGATTATGGTTTTCAAAGTCGCTTTGGCGCAATGGCTATCATATTATCAATGGATATAATTTTATTCTACAATTGAAGGAATAGTCCCGAGTTGCTGCTGGCTTACAACCCGGCTCTTGGGGGCTACATTATTTAAGTTGAGATTACATCCAATATGCAAGTCTCATGTCGCTGCAAGCATGCACCATGACACTTGGGGGCTAATGCAAAGTCATTCTTTGTTTATCTTATTGAAGACCCGACTCATCACATTATAATGAGCCAGCCCTTGGGGGCTACCAATTGCTCCTGTCAAACAATTCAAGTTTTTATGAGCATTAGACAATTACAAGTCCCAGGTTGCTGCAAGCATGACAACCCGGCACTTGGGGGCTACATATGTGGAATACTCAATTCTGACTAGTGATTGAGATGAACAACCTGGATTTCTTCAAGATTGTGATATTTAAGCAAGTCTCAAGCTGTTGCTATGCTACCTTCTTAAGACTTGGAGGCTACAAGTGATAGGCATATAAGAGTTCTACGTCCTTAAACCGGCTGAAGATCGGATGAGTATTTCAAGGACCAATATTGTTTTTAAGCATTGGGAGCGGAATCAAAGGAATTATTCTTCACAATATATTTTCTATGAGAAACCAATATCAGCAAATTGATTATGAAGCTGGCCTATTAGACCGGATTTTCTAGAAGGAGGAAATGACAAGGATTTAAGGATGATCAGATGCCGGTTTACAAGAATTCTTAACCCGGAGTATAATCTGTCAAGTTTGTTCTTGTGTTTATTTCACAGGATCAGTTTAACATGGATAAATCCAAATTAAACTGGGGGCTAATGTCGGGGATATAACCCGCGGCGTAAACCGACCGGAAGTATAAACCGGCCGGACTTGGCGGTTTACCTGAAGAACCCGCTGACACTTGGCGGTTCACTGGCGACCCGGCGGTTTACGGTTCATTAGTAATCCGGCAGGTGGGTCAGAGGAGCGACAAGACCCGGTGGCCCGACTGGCGGTTCATGAAGGCCGGATCAACTACGGTGGGCCGGTTTAAGAGGAAAGGCTTAAGGAATATTTGTCTTACAAGGAGTTAAGACATGGACTTGTATCCGGTTTGTATTAGAGATAGACTAGTCCTAATCCTAATAGGACTCCACATGTAACCCGCCCTCCAACATATATAAGGAGGGCAGGGCTCCCAAAAGGGACAAGTTCCATAAGTTGGACAAGTTAGGTTTAGACAATAGCTCTCGAGTTAGAGCACTCTTGTAACCATGATCATCATCATCAATATCAATGAAGCAGGACGTAGGCTTTTACCTCCACCATGAGGGGCCGAACCTGGGTAAAACCTCGCGTCTCTCGTCCCGCTCAACCCCTCTCAAGCTACCACATAGATGCGTTGGCCTCGCGACTAAGTCCTAACACTAAGGACATCTGCCGTGACAATTCCACGACACTTCTCCTCGTTTTGTGAGTTGACGGGACACATCAAAAGTACTCCAGTGTATAGAGCCTTGCCTCTAAGGTAGGCCCCACATGGTTTGCCTCTTTTTTAATTTAACATAACGCATCAAGTCGCAATTTGTTTGTTCACCCGTGGTAGACGATCCTCCCTCCACCAAGTGGACAACCAGTACACGTGCCAAATTACCACATGGGCTGCCTTTTTCATACAGAAATGAGCTCCACCGTGTACCCGCGCGGGTGTGGTTGGGAAAGAGACGGGAGTACGTGCATCGTGCATGCACCTCTTCTCTTCGTGCACGTCCCCCACCTACGTCGGTGTGTGTGAGAGAGATACAAACCTAGACATAATGCGTCGTCCATCCCCATGCCTCCGCCCAGTCCGACCACCAGTCACCACCACGCCCCACTCCTCCTCACCTTATCTCTCATCTTTCTCCCTCCATGTTTATATACAAGGGGCCACTATCAAAATTACAATTTGTAGATATACAAGACCACTAACACTAATCGATGCAATATAAATGGTGTTTGCCTCGTGGTACTAGCAAAGGAGGACATTGATTATCCCTTGCATGCATGCGGGAGTTTATAAAAAAATGCATCTTGATGTTCCGTGCAATGCACGGGCATCTTGCTAGTCCATGAAAACAACACATGGAAAAATTCCACGGCGAACGAGGGATTTGAATCTGTTGGGAGGGGCTGTTTGGATCTTGCCCGGGGAAGCCAAAATATTGGCGACCCTTTTGTCCATCGGTGCCTTTGCCACCAATGAACGAGGAATGGCTCGGGTGCTCATGCTGTCATGCATCCTCCAGCAAGACGTTGGAGACGAGCTCGACGAGCTGTGTTTTTTGTCCCATTAACGCCACCCGAGCCGCCCGCAGACCGACCGGCGACCCGCAAATTACGCCATCCAACCGTAGCCGCACACATTATGACAGCAACTCAACCAACCGGACGAAATTCATGCAAACACGTAGACAAACTGATATTTCATATAAACAACGACGGAAATCATATAAAATACCGGATTTTCATACAAACATGACGGATTTCATTACATTCAAATGAACTACGCGGTGCTAGTTCTGGACAGCACAGGTATATAATACCTGGCCTAAATGGTCGCCCGCCGATCGATTTGTGTTCCTCATGTCCGGTAGCACGATCATCGGACTGCCGGGAGCCCCGGAGGTATATGCTTCAGCGCAAAGGACGGCTCGCTTCCCCACTGCCCAACTGATATCATTGGCTGGTGCCGTAAGATGATGGTGGCCGGCACCGGTTCGAGTTCATCACCGGCCACTACTTCGCCATGGCCGGCACCGGCTCGAGTTCATCCTAACATTCCCCTCTTCCGTGGATCCCATGCAGGGTCGACGAAGGTCCTCGCAATAAAAGGATCCGGCAAGACACCTGTTGTGTATGCCGGCGTCGCCTCCGTGGTTGCCTTCATGGGACCCAAGTGGCGGCAGCCTCCTTTGTTCTACTTCTCCTCGATGATGGCGGCGGACGCGGAGGCGCTGGCCACCGACTCCTCGCTCTCCGCGCACCCGGCTTCTATCGCTGCTTGCATGGCGCGGCCACCGGCATGGGAGTCTTGGCCACAGAAACGGGAGACGCGGTATGAGGCAGCGGCGTGGACGGCAGCAACGACGCCCGTGCGCCGCTCCTCGTCGAGCTGGCCTGGAGCGGCGAGTTGCTGAACCGCGCACCGGCTTGGGGCGACAAACCGCTCCTGGGCAAGGAGGGAGGTGGATCAGCGAGCTGCATAGCTCGTATCCGGCGGGCTACCCAGCCGGCTTGGATGCGGAATAACTACTCTTCGTAAGCCATTGTAAGAGTGGACAAAATGGTGGAAGAGATAGGGGAGCGGTGGAGGTGTGCGATTCTTGGCCGGCGTTTGGCCTCATTTAAATAGGAGATTAAATAGATGGCGGACGGGAGGAGCTCGGCCGGTGTTGCGTTTAACGCCGGCCCGATCATGAACAGACGTGTGTCCAGAGTGGGTTTCTCGGCTTCCACATGGGCGGGTTTCATGGAGGCGTTTGAATGCGGCACGGAGGCGTGTTCAGCCGGGCGTGCCGCGAGTGGCGCCCTCGACTCTGACCTAGGACACCGCGCCATTCTTCCACTGACGTGTGGGCTCTTTGGGTGCATGGCCTGCATGTCAGTGACCCAACGCAGGCAGCGCACAGCAGAGGAACCTTTGTTGGGCCAGGGCGGTCAGAAGCGGGCATTTCATAAACCGATGATTGTTCATTGAGTGTGACGTCATCTTTTTCATGTAGATAAGCCTACTATGTTGATAGCCTGTTCGATACGTTGTGATTCATAAAGACCGCTGCAAACATCAATGTTCTGCTTATCACAGATAAGATTGATTAATACCCGTAACAATCCATGTCCTTAACAAAGGGTGCATGCACGTATAGGTTGAGCGTGTGTCTTACGTCGTGTGCTGTGTGCATGCAGGCGTGCGAGTGTTGTGTGCGTGCAAGGGTACGTTTCAGTGTTGCATGCATGGGTGCGTACGTGCGTGTGTTCGTGAGTGCATGTGTACGTGTCAGTGTTGCATGCCTGCATGCGTGCGTGTGTACGTTATGTGTACGTGTCAGTGTTGCACGCCTACATGCGTGCGTGTCTTGCGTGCGTGCATGTGTATGTGCGGGGTGATGCTACATGTCAGTCGACTGCTTTTTCATCTTTGTTCATTAGATTTTCCAGCCGTTGGATACGAAATCAAGGGCCTCCAGATTATCATCAAACTCCACCCCCCCCCCCTGAGCCGCCAGCCACCACTGGCCGAATCGCCAGCCCCCGCCGCCGCCCACCCTCCCCGAAACCACTCCCCACTGCCGGTCCGCCGCCGCATCGGCCATCCCTCTAGCCCCCCCCCCCACGCCGAGCTTTTTCTCCGGGGATCCCCACCCCACCGCCCAATGAACGCCCCCCCCAACCGCCGGTGACTGCCAACCAGAGGTCTCACGACTTCGAATACCCACCGACCACTAATTTATTACCATTTATGTCCTTCATATACGCTACCGACGGGTGGGCCCTATGGTAATGTGCGCTGCTGAATGTGGACCGTTTGACTGGTCAATTGATCGTGTTATCAACAAATTACGGAGCTGTATGGTGAGCCAGTGATCGTATGATCACCCTAAAGTGTACTCCTATTTTATTAACACAGTATAGACTCAAACTTCCATTTCTTTCTTTCATATACGGGCTGACAGGTGGGCCCCACGGTTACGCTCCCCGATGGTGCAACACTAGTTGCGCCGCGTGGAACGTTTGACTGGTCAATTGATTGTGTCATCAACATAATACGGAGTTGTACAGGTGAGCCAGTGACCGTATAATCATGACATGTATTTGTTTAACACGGTATAGACGCAAGGGCTCATATATATGTGCAAGCACTCACCGCTATAAGCGCACACACGCGAACCCTACACCTATGAGCACCTTCGAGAGAGTGGGCCAGCATATATGATCTTGAGATTTTACGAAGTCACCATAGGTGCCTCGTAGTCGAGTGGAACGTCTCCTCCCACTGAACGTACATAGCCGGAAAATTCTGAAATTAACACAAGATAAATGCGAGCACTGGGACTTTAACCTTGGTAGGCTAGAGAAACCACTGTCCTCTAACCATCCAACCACATGTGGGTTAGCACGACAAAATGTATGTGGTGACCGTGATGAGCTTATTCTGAAGTCCAGTGACCATATCGTGCTTTCGCTTCAAATACAATGACTGTAAGTGTCGTCAACAAAATACGGAGCACACATCAAATGCAAAGTCCGTCAGTGTCATCAACAAAATATGGACACGTATCATGAGCTATATACCGTTGTACTATTGTATATGCTTATTTTCTTATTGGCCCATTGCGTGTGTGGTGTGGTGGGCACATCATTTCTAGTTGTGGTGGGTCAACATCAAGACTCATGGGTCGGTTCCATCCTGCGCCACATATAGGTTGGACCGAGATGTGTTATACGAAGACCCATGTGGAGGACTCAGCGTACAACACGAAGCTACCAGAGTCACGGAGGACTCTATCCCCACTAGTGATAAGCCGACTATATATGATTTGTAACCCTAGGCCCTTAGTATGTTATACAAGTTTGGGGGCTAGTTCGCCGATAGTATACACACACGCACAATGCCTGGTATTCACGTGTACTTTGTACACACCCCTATCACTAATATACAGTACGAGGAGTAGGCTCTTTCTTCAACTGCAAGGGTCCGATCCGAACTAGGGTAAAACTTTGCCTCGTATTACCATCCAGCCTAACAACCAGGGATATCCTATCGAATGACGATATGATGAAATCATATCTGCCAACTGCTAATAGAGAGGTGTGTCGGGGGGCAATGTGTGAGAGAGGCCTAAAGATAATGTGCGTGCGGGAGACACGTAGGCACATATATGTGCGTATAGAGCGCTAGTAGAGATCGTGCATGTGTATATATGCATGTGAGAGAAATAGTGTGCGTGAGACACCGCGACACCCTGAGAGAGATTGTGAGCATGTGTGAAAGAGAAATGCCGAAGCATATAAAGTGTGTGCACTTATGCGTTAGATAGAGAGATATATAACGCGTCTGTGAGAACGGGGCGAGGCATAGTGCATCTACGTGTAAAAGGCGGTTCTAAGCATTAAATTAAAATATAAATGGCATTATTATTTTTGGATGAGATCATGAATTTTGCAAATTGCGTATGGAATGAAAATCAGTCTATCGAGACACCCATACTCTATTGAATTCTAGCATGTGCATGTGTTTATTTCATATTATCGATCCATAGAGTGAGAGCGGTTTGAAATACAGGCAATGGATGCTTTTGCAATTCATATATAAACATTAATTAGTGCACTCCATGTTGTTGGTGTGAAGCATTTTATACATTTGTCACTTGCATGGATACATTCCAAATTGCTAGCTATGAAATAGAATACATGCCGAATTCAACATAAAGGGGGTTTCGAAGATTCGAATTCATAGGAAGTGCATTCATCTATTTGAACCCGAGATAATGGCATTTGTAAATCAGATGTAAAAGGGGCATCAAGCTTTGTTGTGAGTTTGAACATGCTATATATATTCATACACATATCTAACTTTTTTTTGCAACCAAGGAGATTATATCTGGAACCATGCATGAACTAAGGTAAGTTGCATATTTTTTAATATATACTCGTGTACAATGTATATTCAAATGTACCCCCTCCATTCCAAAATAATCGTAGCTTTAGGATTTTCAAGATTAAAGATTTGTGAAGTTTGACAAATCCTGAAAGTTCAATTCAAGAGAACCAAAAACGATAATGCTTCTGCTCCCAAATATTGAACGAAGCACCAAATAGGCCTCTGGTCACCCGAAACCGCGCGAGACTAATGTTTTGGTAGTAGGAAATTACTATCCTAACTCTGGCCCGTGTAGCCTATCGGCTCGACGTCCAAAGGTCTAACCCGAGGTAGGTTTGTAATTTCACCAAGACGCCAGTCTCAACCGCCTCTGAGAAGCATTCATACGCCGTGGGCGCCTAAACACCCATGCGCTCGGCCGAAATCTATCCTGCCCACATTTGGGACACCTGACATGGCTGTCCTACCCCCAACCCGCAATATGTCCGAAATTTTAGATGGGGGCAAAGTTTGTAACTTTCCCCAAATTTCAAACAAGCGCGTCTCAAACCGAACATTGTTCCCCCTTAGTTCTCCGCCTCCCTCCGTTTCCCCATTCATACTCCGTGGGCGCGAAAACACCCTCTCCACCAGCCGCGAAACCCCAGCCTCCTCCGTCGGTCCGTCCTCCACCCCATAGCGGCCAATCCACCGCCACCCTCCTCCATCACGCCGGAGCCGGTAACCCGACGTCCTCGTCCAACGCAACCGCAACCGCAACGCCCTCAAGGACTTAGCAACTGAAGCCGAGGCAGAGCTGCCTCAACGATGCCGACGCCGACGTGTGCCGTACCAGAACCACTCCGACCACGCCGTCCTGCGCCTCACTGCTGCGGCTCCACTATCGCAACCGTCCACCACACAGGAGCTGTTCCCGCTACGCCGTCATTCGCCGCCTCGGATCTGCTTCCCCGCTGCCGACATACGGCCACCACACCACACTCAACAACCTGGCCATGGTTTCTTCCAAGGCTGCACCGTCCTCCACAACTTCTGGTTTCCGGCGAACAAAAAGAAGATCGTCGGAAAAACAGAAGGAGGACACAGCACTGCAGCAGAAAGAGGTACTCCTCTTCCCTTATTCGTGAAAATCTTACGTCTCCGCTCACACCGTATTCATCCCACAAAAGAAACTAGTTGAGCGCTTCTTACGCATCTTCTTCATGATACTAAATGCACAAGGTTTCCTCCATTTTACTATTTCACCTTTGCTAGAGGTCAGTAGCCCGCCTGGATTTCAATTCAGGGTCAGTTGAACCGCAATTAAAAGATGCAGCACCCGCTTAGGCGCACGGAGCACCTAGTCCGCCTGTTCCCCGGGGAAGCGGTGCAGGAGCTGCTTGCACCCGATCTGGAGGTTGGCAGGGCTTGAATGGATGGCCGGGGGGGCGGTGCCAAGCACGGCGGTGCGGTGAGGTCGAGGGGAGGGTGCAGGAAGGGGAGGAATACTGGGCCGATGGTCGCTGGCGTTTCAAGGAAGATCGTCAACACTGACTGGCTGGAGGTAGATGAAGGCGATCTGCCCGTTCTTTGTACATCGGACGGTGCAGAAAAAATGGACTGACCTATTTGCTTTCAGTTGACTGTTATTTTCATAGAATCCTGTAGTAATTTAGTGTGCCATGCATGTTGTAGAGCTATCATATGTCTCCCGTCATTTATTTCTCACCGACCTGCTATCTGCTACCTTTACACTGTACTAATTGTGCACACACTTCACCCATACTCACACTTTTATGCATGGGTATTTCAGACTGACGCAGTTGTTGATGAATGCGTAAAAGAAAAGACATAAGTCGCTCAAAGGTAATTCAAGACAAGCACTAAGCGTTTAGCACTCTAATGGGTGCGATGTCGCGATTGGAGACAAGAACGTAGCTCTGCAGTTGATGATCTCAATTTCCACACACAACCATCCCAGGTGCTTGCTTTAACTTCGCGCTCTAAAATGTGGTTGCATGTTGCATATGGTGTCTAGCTTGTATTGCTTCCAATTTGGTTGAATTGCATCTGCTTACTTTACACATTAAACCTTTGATAATGACATGCCTTCCTGTTTTTTGATACATACTACATATGTCTATTAACCATGTTCGTACATCAAACTAATGCTCTTTTATATCCCTCGTCAATCACTTATGATGAGACAGTCACCTGGGTGGGTTACTGTGAGACGCCCTACTCGTTTAAAGAGTGCAATGTCATCCTCCCCACATGATTCTCAAGAAACAGCAAGGCTAAATGAAGATAGTCAACGTAGCTCTCTAGTTGATCACCGCAATTCCCCCGCACCACCATCGTAGGTGCTTGCTCTTACTTGGCAGTGTGATATGTGGTTGCATATTGCATATGGTGTCTACCTTGTAATGCTTCTAATTAGGGTAAATTGCATCTGCTTAGTTAACACATTATACCTGTGAATATGACATGCCTTCCTGTTTTTGGTACATACTACGTCTTTCTATTAACCATGTTCTTACATCAAACTACTTTTCTTGTGTATCCCTCATCAATGATCCTAATTTGTTAAATTGCTTAGCTTACACATTATACATGTGAATATGACACGCCTTCCTGTTTTTGGTACATACTACATCTGCCTATCACACCATGTTCTTACATCAAACTATTGTTCTTGTGTATCCTACGTCTATCGCTTATGATGAGACAACGGTAGCGATGGGTTAATATGAGACGCAATACTCTTATAAAGAATGCAATTTCATCCTCTCCACATGATTCTCAAGAAACAGCAAGCATAAATGAAGACATTGAACGTAGCTCTGTACCTGAAGACCGCACTTCCCCTACACCACCATCACAGGTGCTTTGCTCTAACTTCGCAGTGTGATATGTGGTTGCATGTTGCATACGGTGTCTATTTTGTAATGCTTCTAATTAGGGTAAATTGCATCTGCTTAGTTTACACACTATACCTGTGAATATGACATGCCTTCCTATTTTTGGTACACACTACATCTATGTGTTAACCTTGTTCTTACATGAAACTACCTCTCTCTCCTGAATCAATCACTTACGATGAGTCACCTTTATTCGCTGCATATTGCATATTATTTCTAGCCTGTTGCCATGTATTGCTTCTAATTTGGTCAAATACATTTGTTAGGGCACCCTTTTAATTTGGCGAGTGATATTGGTTTCATCTTTCATATGGTTTCTAGCTTGCATCGATTCTAACAAGTTCAAGCACCTTGTGCGTAGTTTACATTTTATACATCATACATGTCAATATGTCAAGTCATTCTGTTTTTCATACATATTCCATCCTCCTATCATGCGGCTGCCTTACATGAAAGTAGTGTTCACAAGATCATGCATCAATGAGTTCTGAAGAGCAAATTTTATTTCTTTTTCTTGTGGGTTTGACTTGACAAGGCAAAATCAAGAAAGAGGAAGGAAAAGAGTAAGGAAGGCGATGATGGTTGTCCTCTGCAGCAACGTAAACAGAGCATATGTACCGATTCTCCTTGTACTGATAGTGCATTACAAGGTCCAAGTCTCCGCTCCCCTACTCCACCATCCAAGGTGCTTTCTCTAACTTGGCAGTGTGATATCTGGTTGCATGTTGCATATGGTGTCTAGATCGTATTGCTCCTAATTAGTATAATCTGCATCTGCTTAGCTTACACATGATACATGTGAATATGACACGCTTTCCTGTTTTTGGTACATACTATATATGTCTATCACACCATGTTCTTACATGAAACTACTCTTCTTGTGTATCCTGCATCACCACTTATGATGGGACACCTTTAAGTTGGCAGTGTGATATTGGTTTGCGTCTTGAATATGATTGCTAGCATGTATTGCTTCTAGTTTGATGAACGCCACCTATGACGAGACAGTTTTAACTTGGCGTAGTGATATTGATTGCACCTTCCATATGGTCTCTCTTGCAGTGTTTCTAATTTGTTGAAGTGCCTTCTGCTTAGTTACCACATCATAGGTGTGAATGTGTCAAGCCATCCATTTTTTCGTACATATTCCATCCTCGTATCATGACTTTGCCATTCATCAGAGTAGTGTTCATTAGTATCATGCATGAATGAGTTCTGAAGAGCGAATTATATTCCTTTTTCTTGTCGGTATGTCCTCACAATGCAAAATCAATAAAGCTGAAGGAAATTGGCAAGGCATTGGATGATGGTGGTCCTTCTGAGCAACTGAAACGGAGGTTCTCTACAGATTCTACTCCGCCATCCTCCCAACAAGATTCGCAAGACAATTGAAGGCTCGACAGTCAACGTAGTTGTGTAGATGATGATCTCCCCTACTCCACCATCACAGGTGCTTGCTCTAACTTGGCACTATTATATGTGGTTGCATGTTGCGTATGATGTCTAGCTTGTATTGCTTCTAACTTTGTTGAATTGCATCTGCTTACTTTACACATAATTCCTGTGAATATGAGATGTGTTCCTGTTTCTACATCGGACTACTATTCTTGCATATCCCGCATCAGTCACTTATGATAAGGCACCTTTAAGTCGCCACTGTGATATTGGTTGTGTCTTGCATATGATTTCTAGCATGTACTACTTCTAATTTGTTGAAACGCCATACAGTTTGAACTTGGCAGAGTGATATTGGTTGCATCTTTCATATGGTGTCTAGCTTGCAGTGCTTCTAATTTGTTGAAATGCCTTCTACTTAGTTTCCACATCATAGGTGTGAATATGTCACACCATCTTGTTTTTCATCCATATTCCATCCTCGCATCATGTGTTTGCCTTTCATCCGAGTAGTGTTCGTCAGTATCATGCATGAATGAGTTTTGAAGAGCGAATTTTATTCCTTTTTCTTATCGGTTTGACTTCACAATGCAAAATCATTACAGCTGAAGGAAATTAGTCCGGCAGTGGATGATGGTGGTCCTTCGGAGCAACTCAAATAGGGGGTCTCTACAGTTTCTACTCCGCCATCCTCCCAACAAGATTTGCAAGACAACACAAGGCCGGATAGTCAACGTAGTTGTGTAGATGATGAGCACATCTCCCCTACTCCACCATCATAGGTGCTTGCTCTAACTTGGCACTATTATATGTGGTTGCATGCTGCGTATGATGTCTAGCTTGTATTGCTTCTAACTTGAATTGCATCTGCTTACTTTAAATGCTTGTGAATATGACACATGTTCCTGTTTCTGGAACATACGTGTACATGATGAGCACATCTCCCCTACTCCACCATCACAGGTGCTTGCTCTTACTTGGAACTTTTATACGTGGTTGCGTTTTCCATATGATGTCTAGTTTGTATTGCTTCTAATTATGTTGAATTGCATCTGCATAGCTTACAACTTATACCTGCAACGATCACTTACCCATAAGACACATTTAACTTGGGACTATGATGTAGGTTGCATCTTGCATTGTCTTCTAGCTTGTACTGCTTCTAATTTCTTGAAATGGCACTTACGACGAGACACTTTTTACCTGATAGAGTGATATTGGTTGCATGTTCATATGGTGCCTAGCTTTCATTTCTTCTAATTTTGTTGAAATGCCTTCCTCTTACTGTTTTTTCATACATATTCCATCCTCCTATCGTACGTGTGAATATGAAACGCTATCTTTTTTTGTATATATTCCATCCTCCTATCCTGCGCTTGCCTTCCGTCAAAGTAGTGTTCGTCTGTATCATGCATCAACCAGTTATGCAGAGCTAATTTTATTCATCTTCTTGTGGTTTTGACTTCATAAGGCAATATCAGAAAATAGGACGGAAAAGAGTAAGTTAGGGGATGTTGGTGGTCCTCCACACCGACGCAAAACAGAGACTCTCTAGATTTGCCCTCGCCATCGCTAATGAAGTTTAAGTCCCAAGTCTGCATGATGAGTTCATCTCCCATACTCCACCATCGCAGGTGCTTGCTCTAAGTTGACAGTGTGATAATTGGTTTCATGTTGCATATGTTGTCTAGCCTGTATTTCTTCTATTTTGATTAAATTGCACCTGCTGAGTTTATACGTTATACATGTGCATATGACATGGCTTTCTATGTCTAGAATACACTGCATCTATCTATCATACCATGTTCTTACATCAAAGTACTGTTGTTGTATATCCCGCATCAGTCACTCATGATTGGGCGCTTTTAACATGGCACTTTGATAGTGGTTGCATCTTGCATTGATTTCTACGTTGTACTGCTTCTAATTTTTCAAATTGCCACTTATGACAAGACACTTTTAACTTGGCAGAGTAATATTGGTTGCATCTTTCATATGGTGTCTAGCTTGCATTACTTCTATTTTCTTGAAAATCCTTCTGCTTAGTTTCCACATCATAGCTGTGAATATGTCATGCCGTCCTATTTTTCTTACATATTCCATCCTCATACGGTTGTCTCACATCAAAGTATAGCTTGTCTGTACCATGCATCAATGAGTTCTGAAGAGTGATTTTATTCTTTTGTGTTGTGGGTACAACTTGACATGGCAAAGACAAAAAAGAGCAAGGAAAATAATATAGTAGGGAGTGATGTTACTCGTCGGGTGAAACGGAAAAGGTTCTGCCGTCGAGATTCTGCTGGTACTTATAGTGCAGTAGAAGGTCCAAGTCCACCGGCTAAATCTACAAACACAGTATCGCCTGTTCCACCAGCTGCAGCATCCGCTTCAACTGTGTCGGCATCTCAACGAGTTACTCGTTTGTTTGCTCTGCAACTGGCCAGCTCCCAAGCTTCCCTCACACCTAACACTACTTCCGAGCTAGCGACACAACAGGACTTGGCAAGATCAAATGAACCTCATGATCATCAACACCAAGACGGTACCTGACCGAGTCAAGTTGCAGTTGCATGCTCCTTTATATGTACTCTCACAGTTTGATCTACACTAACACTTTCCATATTCGTTGTTGAACTAGCACCACGGCGCAAGCGGAGACAGACATCAGGGATAATGCTTGACAAATAAACAAAATCTAAAGGAGGAAGAATGGAGATCCATTTTGAGGCAGGTTTAAAAAGGTCACGTGATGCTACAGAGTCAGCCAAGTTAGTATCAGAGGCAGCCGTTGCCGTTAGGTGTCATGCCAGATCCTCCCAACGTGGATCAAGTACAGGAATGAGAAAGACAATACCCAGTTTAACACCTTCCTTGACCATTTATCCGTAAGTAATGTTATTCATCGCAATTAGTAATATGGTCTTACTCTGTCCCATACTTTCTAGCTTCCTCCTAATAATACTCACATTCTTTTTTCAACAGATGAGGTTCAAGTTTGATCCGAAAGATGATTGCTACCTCTTGAGCACTACGTTGGATTTCCCCGAAGAGGAGAGGATGATGCAGCAAAGTAGCGTAAGTATTTCCCTCAGTTTTTGAGAACCAAGGTATCAATCCAGTAGGAGGCCACGCACAAGTCCCTCAGACCGCACAAAACAATAGCTCCTCGCAACCAACGTGATTAGGGGTTGTCAATCCCTTCACTACATTTACTTAGAGTGAGATCTGATAGAGATGATAAATAATATTTTTGGTATTTTTTTGTATAGAGATGCAAAGTGAAAAGTAAAAGGCAAAGTAAAAACAAAGCAAGTATTAAAGTGATGGAGATTTGTCGGATTTCGGGTTCCGGCAGACCCTTGAGGTTCGAACACTGGGGTGCGCACGGAGATCCAACCCTCCACCGTCTCGCACCTCGCCGAATCGCTGGGACCTAAACTACTAACGGAGCAGCACAAGAGACACGAGATTTATACTGGTTCAGGCCACCATTGTGGTGTAATACCCTACTCCAGTGTGTGGTGTGGTAGATTGCCTCTTGGCCTGGTGAGGAACAATACAAGGAAGAACAGCCTCGCGAGGGTCTGTTCTTGGCGGGTGCAATGAACTGCTAGGTGGGGTTCAGTCGCTGTAGCTACTGGTTTCTTGATGAGGATCGGGTCTCTGTCTTTCTCTGGATTCCAGATCTCTCTACCCTGTGGGTGGCTACTCCTATTTATAGGCGAAGGCCCTGGGCCTCTTCCCAAATATTGAGCGGGAAGGGCGCCAACAATAGGCCATTTTGAAGGGGAACAGCGGGTACACTTATCCTGACTAAAGTTGGTCCTCGCCTGCCAAAGGCTCCGTGATGACGCCGCTTGGGCTCCACGATGACTCCCTTCCAGCCGTTGGGCTGGTCTTGGTCTTGTTGCACCGAAATGGATGTCTTTGCTTGATACTCTCGCCTGCGCTTGCTCCCTTTGCACCAAAGAGGAAAGGAGGACACTACGCGGGCTGGCGCCCGACTGGCACCCTTGGTCGTCATGGCTTGCGTCATGGGCACCTCGCGAGGTACCCTGCCTTGAACTCTCCGCCTCCTCATGAACCAGCCTGACGAGGCCGTTCCTAAGGAAGCTCCTTGTCGTCCGCCCCGCGAGGCTTGGCCCCTCGCGAGGTCTTGAGCTTGCGTTGATGAAGATGGGCTGTCCTGGGCCTCCTTTGAGCCACGCCCGCAGGCCGCAGTGCAAGTCTGGGACCCCTGCTCCTAACGCCAACAGTAGCCCCCGGGCCCACGGCACGCCCGAACTTGGCCGAGCAGAGAGGCAAAAGGGCAAGTGCGAAGCGTCGCGGGCCCTAACAGCCTGCGGCCTTGGGCGTCGTGTGGCGGTTGATTGGATGTGGGCGGCACAGCTTCCGGGTGAGTTGATAACAGAGCGGCATCTTCCTTGCCTCCTTTACTTTCTCCAGCTGTTGCTCAGATCCCCTTTCTTGCGCCTCTCCTCTCTGCTTCCAAGATCTTCAGATCCACTCCGCCTGCGTGCCCTAGCCAGTCATGGCGCCTCGCCAAGCCCCGGCCGGAGCTTGGTACTCTCCTGCCTTGGACCCGCCAAATGTGTCAGGGGCGAGCCTCGCCCTGGTGCGCCGGATGGCGGAGGCGCAGGGCGTCAACGGAACGGAGGCGTTCAAGGCCGGCTCCGTCGCCCCTGAGGGTCGGGGGAGTACCTTCTACCCATTCTTCGTGAGCGCCATCATTGCTAGTCTGGTGCCTCCCTTGGTCTTGGCCCCACGGCTGAGGCCGAGGCGCGTGTCTTGTCTTCTGCGGCACTGACGCGGGTCCTCACCCACGTCTACCTTCACGATCCCAGCGTCGACCTGGACAGCCTGCTGGAGCCAGCAAGCGGCGAGCATGCAGCTGCCGCTGCCGAGGCTGTGAAGGGTCGCGTGGAGGCTCTGTTGGGGAAGTTCCGGGCCTTCAGCACCAAGCCGAAGCGAGGCGCTGCCGGCCCTGCTGCTCCACGAGGCGAACCCACTCCGCGCTGCTCCACCGCCGACAAGTGACTCTGTTGTGGCTCCTGTCCTGCTTTTAATCCTGCACATGTATCATGCCTCGGGGAGGTGTTGAAACTTGCATTTGGTATTGCGATAACAGTGTGGACTGTAATATTTTCTTTTGAATTCCTTGAAATTTGCACTTCCTACTTGCTTTATGTTCTACGCCGGCAGAGCCCGGCCCCGCGCATACCTCAGCCGCCATTAGCCCTGACCGGAAACCAGGACGGGACCAAGGAGTGAGGGGCTACGTGACAAGTTAGGCTCCTGAGTCGCGATGCTCAGGAGTCCCCCTTGGCGCACGAACAGCAAGTAGGGAGGTGAGACGCGGGCGGATCTACCGTTCTACGTCTGCAGAGCCCGGCCCCGCGCATACCTCAACCGCCGTTAGCCTTTCGGAACTAAGGAGTGAGGGGCTACGTGACCAGTTAGGCTCCTTTGTCACGATGCTCAGGAGTCCCCCTTGATGCTCAAACGGCATTCGTACCTTGGCTCCGCTCGGGGAGTGACGTGCGACGAACCAGGCCCGAGGGGCCTGGCTGGGTGGCGTGCGTCTGGGCATGACCCAGGCGCAGCCCCCGTGCCCAGCCCCCTCACGCGACGCTCCCGAGGAAAGGCGTTGCGATGAGGCCGGACACTGAGCTCTGGGCTCCCTGAGGTTGATGCGACCCGGAGGCCACCCTCAGTTGTTTATCACCAGCGCGGAGCATAGCGCTTCAGACATGCGTCGGGCATAGCCGCTCCTCGGCGATGTCGTCGCCAACAAGGAGCATGGTGCTTCCACTGTACGTGGGAGGGGCTCCCCTCGGAGGAGCCCGGGCATATACAGCCCCACCCCTCGACACATGGTCAGTACGGTAGGGCTGGACGAGGTGTATCTGGGCACCCGTGAGCCAGCGGGACTCACGGGGCCCTACCTCAAGGCGGGTAGCTCCTGCTCGGGCCTTATCTTCGAGTGTGTTCCTGCAAATTTGGCTGATGTTGGTGCTCACGTCTTGGTCCCGGCTCTCGGGCTGGTCTCAGCCGTCATTGGCAAGCCAGTCGCGATGCCATGGACAAGACCAGAGGGTGAGGGCCGAGAGCCGGTAGGAGCCCTGAGTCGCGATGCTCACGCACCCCTTTAACGCTGCTAAGCTGGGTTAGATGATGAAACTCTCGCCCTCGGGTCCCGGCACTCGGGCTGGTCTCAGCCGTCATTGCAAGCCGTGTCGCGATGCCATGGACAAGACCAGAGGGTGAGGGCCGAGAGCCGGTAGGAGCCTCGAGTCGCGATGCTCGTGCACCCCCTTTAACATGCAAGATTCCGTCACCCAGAAAAGGCACCAAATAACAAGCATGGTGGAGTGAGAGCATAATCCTAAGGAAAACGTAGGAAGGATACATGCTACTGGGACAGCATGAGCGGCTTGGGGATGATGCAGCCCGAGGGGCGCCCCAACAGATAGGCTAATGACATGAAATAAAAGGGATACATGCCGCAGGACGGACCCACGCTGCCCGGGAATAATGCGGCCCCAAGGCGCTCCCACCAAACGAAACTTAAAGATGTCACCTGGTGATGTTGGGGACGGAGGGTGTTGGTGTAGCAGACTCGGTGGGCTGCGGGAGCCGACCACGAGCCCCTGTGCCCGAGGGCCTCGGGAGGATCCGGCGCTGGCGGCTCCTCGCGGGCCATCTCCATCTCTGCTAGGGTTGCGGCGTGCGACCTCTTGAGCCTCCGGGATGGCCCTCATGAGACGCCGGTGCAGCTGCCGTTTGGCAGGCCATAAGGCATGCGCACGTAGCTGTGGGGCGGACCCTCGCAACGTCCCACTCGCGAGGGCCAGAGGCGCTCTTGAGACGCGGCTCAGTTGAGCCCTGGTATGTTGATGCAGACGCGCAGCCCACCATCCTCGCCTGGATGGGGGGCCACAACGGGTAGGCGGCGGCTGCCCCTCATGACCTTGGCGAGGTCGGCGGCCCTCCAGGGGAGAGCCCCCGAGCCCGGCATGAGGAGGGCGCCGGGCGCGCTTTCCTATGCGATGGAAGGAGGCTCCCCTGCCCGGCGCTGGCCCCGAGGGGCCTGCCTCTTGAGGAGCCGGGCCGGTCGATGTCTTCTTCTTCTTGGGTGCGGCCTCGGAGGCCTCCTGCCGTGTGGTCCTGGTCTTCTAGCGATGCGGCCTGAAAGGCTCGCTCCAGGGAGCACACTGCGTCTCTCTATTCACAAGGCACCGTGATGACCCCGCCGCTCCCTGGCATCTTGAGGACGTTGTAGCCGTGGTGGGTTAGGGCCATGAATTTGGCCAGCATTGGGTACCCGAGGATGGCATTGTACGGCAGGCGAATGTGGGTGACGTCGAAGTCGATGAGCTCGGTGCGGTAGTTGTCGCGAGCCCCGAAGGTGACAGGAAGGCGGACCTGCCCGATCGGGACCGTGGAGCCGTCGGTGACTCCGGAGAAAGGCTTGGTTGGCTGAAGCTGACTGTAAGGCACTTGAAGATTGTTGAATGTTTCCACGGACAAGACGTTGAGCCCTTCTCTGCCGTCGATGAGGGTCTTGGTGACAAGCACGTTGCTAACGATTGGGGAACAAAGCATCGGGAGAACTCCGGCTGTGGCCGCGCACTTGAGCTGATCCGCTGAGTTGAACGTGATGGCGCACGCCGACCACCTGAGAGGGTGTGCGGCCTCGAGCTTGGGGAGGACTGCATTCACTTCACGGGTGAACTGCTTGAAGATGCGCTGAGAGGCTGGGGCTTGAGCTCCGCCCAGGATGCAGGCGATCGCACACGGTTCCTAGAAGCCCCCAGCCCCCTCGTCCTGATGACGGTCCTCAATTCTCCTTGGCTGCGGCGGCAAAAGGGAGGCATGCGTTCCCACAAGGCGATCCTCGCGAGGCTGATCCTCCAGCCTCCCTCGCGAGGCTGGTCTTGCCAATGGTCCTCGCGAGGTTGGTCGCGCCACCCTTGGCGCTGGGCCGCGGTCTTCCCAAATCCCTGCATTCCTTCCTCCTCCTCGGCCATAGCCCCGGTCGCTGCGCTCGGGGCGTCTGCCGACCCTTCCTTCGCGTACGGCCCAGAGCTCTTGGCATTCATTGGTGTTGTGGGTGTGGAGGTCGTGGTACACGCAGTACCGACAGATGAAGTCATGTACCTGGGGTATGGTCATACACCTGCCCAAAGGTACCCTCCACAAGGAGACTCGCAAGAGAAGCAACCTTCCAGTCGACCGTGTAGGTATCCACTCAACAGATTCAAAGACACTCGACTACGAAGATCCACTCGACCACCAGGAGTCCAAGAGCCACTCGGTATCCAAACGGTCAGTAGTTAAATAGTCTTTATGACCTTAATGACACTTTATGTAAGGAGTTACCAGTAACGCCTAGCTTTAACGCACCTTAAACCCTCTACTAGGTGGGCTGACTGGGGTCCTGGCGCACTCTATATAAGCCACCCTCCACGGTAGAAGGGTTCGCACCCTGTAACACATACGCAGATAATCCAATCGACCGCCTCCGGCTCCGAGACGTAGGGCTGTTACTTCCTCCAGAAGGGCCTGAACTCGTAAATCCCTTGCGATACAACTACTCCATAGCTAGGATCTTGCCTCTCCACACCTACCCCCATTCTCTTGTCAGGACTTAGAACCACGACAGTTGGCGCCCACCGTGGGGCAGGTGTTCTAGCGAATTGTTGGAGAAGTTGGGATTCTTTCGATCTCCGGCATCATGGTTTCAGGTGGCGTTCTGGTCGACGGCCACAAGATCCGTCTCGGTGCGCTCACGTTCGTTGCCGACGACTCCGCTTGGCTTCAAGAGGCTCCACTCGACGTGGACGCGCTCCCCATCCGCGGGGCGACGCACTTTCGCGTGTGTGTCCGCGGCATCCTCCTGCGGCAACCGTCGACCCATTATGGGTCGGCTCCTGCGCTGTCTTCACTCCCAGCCTCCCACCGCGCAAGCTGCCCGGCCGGTCGAGGCTTCAGCCGGTGGGTGAGGCATGCGGTGGCCCGCCACCGGCCATCCCCCAAATCGCGGCGATCGAGCCCGACGAATCTCTCTACGGCCTGTTCGACCTGCCGACCGGCTTCAGAGAGATCAAGCGTCTGAATGCGATAGCAGTGACCCAGCGGCAGAGGTTCTGATGGTCGATGGACCACGCAGTCCCCTTGGATTCACCCGCACCAACGAAGGTGGCGGTGGAGGCGATCCGGTGCAAGCCCACGAAGAGTACTTGCCCGAGCCCCTCACTTCTCTCCAGAGGGAGGAGCTTGTCGTCGGAACATGGATGCACTTCACACTCCTATCGTTGGAGAAACCCCCGAGGCTCGCGCCTTGGAGGATGCGCGCTAGCCAACTTGGCTGAGCGCACTCGACCGAGAATCTTCAGCGAGTACTCGGCAGCGTCTGTGACCGAGGGTTCCAGAATCCAATCGACGCCAAATCTTTCAACCGCCAACCCAGGTATATCGAACCCGATTCAGAATTTAGCAGTACCGCCCATATAGCGTAGTCGATTCAGCCTTCCCAATCGGAGGCGGTAGAGGTTTGCAGCAAATCGAGGATTTGCTCCAGCGGCGAGGAGATCAAAACTCAGTTGTATCGATCGCGGAACAGGGTTCACAGCCGATCCGTCGCTGTGAATTCATTCCACGGCCCATAGTCCAAGATCGCCCCGGCGTGAGGAACGTGGGGCGGCGTGATGATCAATACAAGGGCCGCCCGGTATGAGCACCGATTCGATCGCCAACGATCGACGCCGAGTGCCCACTCCTCCCAAGGGGTGGATCATACGCTCCTCGGCAGGACGACAGACGCCAAAACAAAGGTCTTTGGCGAAGAGTTCCAATCGACCCGTGGAACCGAGCTTTGATGCGAGATCTATTATCGTTCAAGGTTTGGTCGACAGAACAGAAGCTCACCGAGACGGCCATGATAGAGATGTTCCTTCCAAAGTAGTAGAGTTCATGTCTCGGGACCAGAGTGTTTCAACAGAGCCATCGTGGTCAGCGATGATTCGTCCCAACTTCAAAGTTGGTGACTGGAGTCAGCAATTTCACTGGAGAATCCAAGCCTGACACTTGGCTTGAAGATTACCGAGTGGCGGTTCAGATCGGCGGTGGCAACGATGAGGTAGCCATGAAGCATTTACCTCTTATGTTGGAGGGTTCAGCCAAGGCGTGGTTAAATCAGTTAGCACCAAGCAGTATTTACACTTGGGAGGATCTTGCCCGAGTGTTTGTCAGGACATTTGAAGGAACTTGCAAACGACCAGCAGGTTTGACAGAGTTGCGATGCGTGCGTGCAAAAAGTCGAGTGAAACTTTGAGAGATTATATCCAGAGGTGGATCACTTTGCACCACACAATGAGAATGTATCTGATCACCAGGCAGTCTGTGCCTTCAAGGAAGGTGTCAAGAACAGAGAATTGAGTTTGAAATTTGGTCGAACCGGAGATATGACCTTTAGTCGGATGATGGAGATTGCCACCAAATATGCAAATGGTGAAGAAGAGGATCGGCTCCGGAGTGGTAAATATAAATCGACCGCCAATGAGACCGGCGGAGGAAATTCCAGTCGAAGCGAAGCGTTAAAGTCGAGCCGCGGCTCCGGAGAGGCCTTGGCAAGTGACCCTGTGAAAGTTCAAGGGGAAACCCAAGGGTCCTTGGAACCCTAAGAAGGTGAAAGACCAGGATGGGAACGACGTGTTGGATTTACCATGTCATATTCATACAAAGAAAGATGAAGAGGGTAAACTCATTTACCCGAAACATACCACTCGACAATGTCGGCTCTTGATTCAGCAGTTCCAAGGGAAACAGCCCAAGGATAAGGATAAGGAGGCAGACAAAGTTGAGGACAGAGATGACAATGATGGTGGATATCCCCTGTGTCAATTCCACCACGATGATTTTTCTTGACGTCGAAAGCAAAAGTCGATTGAAGGTTATCAATTCGGAAGTAAACTTGGTTGCTCCGGTGACTCCCAATTATCTGAAATGGTCCCAGACCGCCATCACATTCGACCAGTCTGATCACTAGACACACAATGCCACCCCTGGGAGGCAAGCATTGGTGGTCGACCCAGTTGTCGAAGGCACTCGACTGACCAAAGTCCTGATGGATGGTGGTAGTGGTTTGAACATATTATACGCGGAGACATTGAAAGGGATGGGAATTCCGATGTCCAAACTCGATTACCGAGAACATGAGCTTCCACGGAGTCATTCTGGAAAGAAGGCTGATTCACTCGGCCAAATTGCTCTTGATGTAGTTTTTGGTGATTCAAAGCATTTCCGAAAGAAAAGATGACCTTTGAGGTCGTGGATTTCGAGCGCTTATCACGCTAATGCGGGAGACCAGCTTATGCACGTTTCATGGCCCGACCATGTTACGTGTATCTTAAATCAAGATGCCTGGTCCCAAGGGCGTGATCACCGCCACGAACGGCAACCGGAAGTAGGCGTAAGAGTGCTTCCGTAAAGGCTCTAAGATCGCCGATGCTCGGTTGGCAGTGGTAGAGCTACAAGAGTATCAGAAAACTGCAGATCCGAGTGATTTGTTGCGAGCTAAGAAGCCCGCTACGGAGTCAGCATTCCAGTCGACTGGCGAGACGAAACAGGTTCACATTCACCCGACTGATCCCGATGCTGCTCCGACCAACATCTCAACAACACTCGACTCAAAATAGGAAGAAGCGCTCATCCAGTTCCTCCGTGAGAACTGGGACATCTTTGCATGGAAGCCTGCTGACATGCCGGGTGTTCCCAGGGGGCTGGCTGAGCATCGCCACTGAAGTCGACCCAAAATTCAAACCAGTTAAAGAGTATCTTGGCGGTCCGCCGTCCGTAAGAGAAAGGCCATTGGCGAGGAGGTGGCTCGGCTCTTAGCAGCAGAGTTCATCCGAGAGATCTACCACTCGAGTGGCTCGCCAACGTTGTCATGGTCCCCAAGAAGGACAAGTCGCTGCGCATGTGCATCGATTTCAAGCATATCAATCGGGCCTGCCCGAAAGATCATTCCTCTTCCTCGCATCGACCAAATAGTCGACTCAACTGCGGGATGCGAGAGGTTGTCTTTTTTAGACGCCTATTCCGGGTACCATCAGATCCGTCTGTATGGACCCGATGAGATTAAAACAGCGTTCATCACTCCGTTCGGGTGCTTCTGTTATGTCACCATGCCATTCGGTCTCAAGAATGCCGGAGCCACATTCATGAGGATGATTCAGAAGTGTTTGCTCACTCAAATCAGTCGGAATGTGGAAGCATACATGGATGATATAGTGGTCAAGTCACAAAAGGGTTCCGACCTGTTGACTGACCTTGCTGAAACATTTGCCAATCTCAGGAGGTATGATATCAAGCTTAATCCATCAAAGTGTACATTTGGAGTTCCTGGTGGAAAGTTACTCGGTTTTCTCGTTTCCGAGCGAGGAATTGATGCTAACCCAGAAAAGGTTGGCACAATACTGAATGAAGCGCCTGCAATGCGTGTGCACGATGTCCGTAAACTTACCGATGCTTGGCCGCTTTAAGTCGATTCATCTCTCGCCTCGGTGAAAAGGCATTGCCTCTTTACCGGTGATGAAGAAGTCGGACAAGTTCGAGTGGACTCTAGAAGCTGATGCAGCGTTTGCGAGCTCAAAGCTCGCTCTCCACCCAGCCGGTGCTTGCCGCTCCAATCAGCAAGGAGCCTTTGCTGCTTTACATTGCAGCCCTTTGGACAAGTCGTCGATGCCGTACTTACGGTCGGCGGGAAGAAGAAGGAAAAACCTTCAAAGTCCAACGCCCAGTTTATTATCTTTTCAAGTATCAACCCCATCAAAGCAAAGATACCCTCACTATCGAAGCTTGTTTATGGGATCTATATGACCACGAAGAAGGTTGCTCATTATTTCTCTGATCATTCCATTACGATCGTCGTGACGCCCTTTGTCTGAAATTCTTCATAACAGAGATGCAACTGGTCGAGTGGCAAAATGGGCGATTGAACTCCTTCCCCTTGATATCAAATTCGAGGCAAAGAAAGCCATCAAGTCCCAAGCAATAGCAGATTTCCTCGCCGAGTGGACTGAACAGCAACTTCCGACCCAAGTTTACTCGAAACACTGGACTATGTTTTTCGATGGTTCCAAGATGTTGAACGGTTCTGGTGCAGGGGTTGTATTGGTTTCCCCCCGAGGAGATAGGCTCAAGTATGTTCTCCAGATTCACTTTGATTCTTCCAACAACGAAGCAGAATATGAAGCACTCCTGTATGGGTTAGCGATGGCCATTTCACTTTCGGCGTCCGTCGCCTTATGGTCTATGGCGACTCGGATCTGGTTGTTAATCAAGTGATGAAGGAGTGGGATGTCGTAAGCCCAGCTATGACAGGTTATTGTAATGCAAAGGAGAAAAGCTGGAGAAGAAATTCGAGGGGTTAGAGCTTCATCATATACCCCAACTGAAAAATCAAGCTGCGGATGATTTGGCGAAGATAGGGTCCAAGAGGGAAGCCATTCCCAGTGATGTATTTTTGGAACACATTCATGTTCCATCGGTCTGAGAGGATCCTTTCACGTAAGAAGCCCACAGCAAAAGAGTGCCAATGATCCGATCAAGTTGAGGTCCCAGCCGTGGTCGACCTGATTATGCAAGTTGTGGTCATCACTCCCGGGACAGATCTTTGTACATCGCATATATCCTAAGGAAAGAGCTCCGGAGAATGAAGAAGAGGCTCGACAGATCGTCCGTCGATCCAAGGCCTTTCTGATGATCAAGGGAAAATTGTACAGAGAAAGCGCGACTGGAGTCGGCCAGAAGTGTATCACGCCAGAAGAAGGTCAAATAATTCTTGAGGATATCCACTCGGGGACCTGTGGCCATCATGCGTCCTCTCGGACCATTGTGGCTAAAGCATATCGAGCGGGATTTTACTGGCCGAAAGCAAATGAAATGGCAAAAGAAATAGTCGACAAGTGTGAAGGATGTCAGTTCTATTCCAACATGTCGCACAAGCCAGCCTCAGCCTTGAAGACCATTCCACTCGTTTGGCCCTTGTCTGTTTGGGGATTGGACATGATTGGACCACTGAGAACTGGCGTAAGCGGTTTCACCCATTTGCTAGTAGCAGTCGACAATTTCACCAAGTGGATCGAAGCCAAGCCCATCAAGAACCTCAATGCATGCACTGCTCTCGGGTTCATCAGAGCGGTGATATTCAGATATGGAGTTCCGCATAGCATCATCACCGACAATGGGTCAAACTTCGATAATGACAAGTTCAAAGCCTTCTGCGCCTCTCAAGGCACGTGGGTCGACTATGCTTCAGTGGCTCATCCTCAGGAGAATGGACAAGCAGAACGTGCAAACGGCCTCATTCTCAAAGGGCTAAAACCTCGGCTGATGCATGATCTCAAACACGCAGCAGGAGCTTGGGTCGACGAACTTCCATCAGTTCTCTGGGGATTGAGGACCACTCCTACTCGGTCGACTGGGAGAACTCCATTCTTCCTGGTCTATGGAGCTGAAGCAGTTCTGCCGAGTGACCTGCTTCACAATGCGCCTCGAGTCGAGCTATACTCTAAAGAAGAAGCGAAACAAGCCTGGCAAGATGCAGTCGACCTCTTGGAAGAGGATAGAGAGATGGCCTTGATCCGCTCGACTATCTATCAGCAAGACTTGCGTCGATTCCATGCCAAAAATGTGAAGAGTCGAGCCTTCCAAGAGGGAGATTTGGTCCTCCGAGTGGATCAACAGAAACCACACAAGCTTGCTCCCACTTGGGAAGGTCCCTTTATCGTCACAAGAGTCCTCCACAATGGAGCATATCATCTCTACAACGCTGATCGCTAGATCGACGAGCCTCGAGCTTGGAACGCGGAGCTGCTCCGCCCCTTTTACACTTAAAAACTCACTCGATTGAGATGTAATAAAAGTGCTTTTGAAGTTTGTTTATCCAAGACAAGAATGTTATAATTTTCCCAAAGGATTGTTATTGCTTTTTTGTTGAAATTTCCCCCAGTGGGTGGCTTAGTCGCGAATCCGATTCGCCTAAGCTTGTAAAAAATCCTTCCCGAAGTGCGAGCTAGTCTCTCACTCGGGGGCTTAGCTGCGAATCCGCTTCGCCTAAGTATACAAAATCCTACCGAGTGGCGAGCCTGCCTCCCACTCGGAGGCTTAGCTGCAGTCCAAGTACTCGCCTAAGTATACAAAATCCTACCGAGTGGCGAGCCAGCCTCCCACTCGGAGGCTTAGCTGCAGTCCAAGTACTCGCCTAAGTATACAAAATCCTACCGAGTGGCGAGCCAGCCTCCCACTCGGGAGGCTTAGCTGCAGTCCAAGTACTCGCCTAAGTATTCAAATCCTCTACCGAGTGGTGAGCCAGCCTCCCACTCGGGGACTTATAACAGCCCAAGGATTCGCCTTAAAACATCCAAAGTGATAAAAATCCTACCGAGTGGAGAGCAAACCTCCCACTCGGGGGCTTAGCTGCAGCCCAGTGCTCGCCTAAGTAATAGAAATCCGACCGAGTTGCGAGCAACCCTCCCCCTCGGGGCTTAGCCGCAGCCCGGTGCTTGCCTAAGTGATAAAAATCCTACCGAGTGGAGAGCAAACCTCCCACTCGGGGCTTAGCCGCAGCCCAGTGCTCGCCTAAGTAATAAAATCCTACCGAGTGGAGAGCAAACCTCCCACTCGGGGGCTTAGCTGCAGCCCAGTGCTCGCCTAAGTAATAAAAATCCTACCGAGTGGAGAGCAAACCTCCCACTCGGGGGCTTAGCTGCAGCCCTTTGCTCGCCTAAGTAAGGAATTCATCCCAATCCGCGAGGACGACGAGGTGCAGGTCGACTGCTACCTCTTCCTTCGGAGCTTCGCCACAAGTACAACGTGTGGTCCATCCCAATCCGCAAGGACGACGAGGTGCAGGTCGACTGCTACCTCCTCCTTCGGAGCTTCGCCACAAGTACAACGTGCGATCCATCCCAATCCACAAGAACGACGAGGTGCAGGTCGACTGCAACCTCCTCCTTCGGAGCTTCGCCACAAGCACAACGTCATGATTCGTCCCGATCCGTAAGGAGGACAAGGTCGATCCACGATCAGGTTCCACCTCTACCTGTAGGATAGATGAAGCACAAGTCGATTGGAATTTCAACGGAATATCTTCCGAATGAGGAATAAAGTTCTCTCGAAGGCAAGCAAAGCATGTTAAAGGAAAAATCAAGTTCGGATAAATGTCCTCTGGATCCAAAGGCGCCAGCGTTAAGCCTGTTAAAGTTTATCGGTTACAGAAACCACTCGGCATTCCGAGGCAAATTTAAAGTGGGACTTAGAAGTTTTTTACTCCTCTGGCGGAGGACTGGAAGGTGCAACAAACTGGTCGAGGTCAATTCCGTCAGCAATACGGGTAGCAGCAGCGATAAAAGTCTCCATGAAAGATCTGAAGTCGTGCTTCCTGGTATTGGCAACCTTGAGAGACACTAGCTTGTCCTCTTGTGCTTCTTTGCAGTGGACACGAACTAGAGATAGAGCAACATCAGCACCACACCTGGGAGATGACTTTTTCCATTCTTGCACTCGACTTGGAATCTCATTCAGTCGAGTCATCAGGGATTCAAGATCATTCTGGAGAGTCTGTTCTGTCTAGAGAGTCGAGTCGATCTGCGACACTGCAACTTTCAGTCGAGCAAGATAATCCACCACGCTAGCAACACGAGACTCCAGTCGGAGCACATTCATAGCAGCTTCGTCCTTCACAGGAGAGTTGATGGGGTCCAAGCTAGTTTCCACTCGACTGGTTTCTTCTTCAAAGTTTTGGCGGTTCTGAAAACACAACTCAGACTCAAAATAAAGATCATGTGATGAGCGGTGAGAGCAAGACAATCGGATAAAAGAGATTACCTCCAAGCATGAGAAACATCTTCTTGGCGAACCCTCCAAGATAAATCTCGTGTCGCTTTCGCTTCCCCGCGGTTAGCCAACCTTGTCGATGACAGAACATTCTTGTCGTTCTTCAATGACCGACTTCCTTGTTAGTCAGCGCCAAGAGAGGCTTTCAACTTGGCATTTTCATCTTCGAAGTTTATCGACCGAGGCAAGCTTCTCTTCAATGAAGCTTTGTTTTCTCCAAAGCATATACGTGCCTCTGCAAGGTCAAGGTCCTTCTTCTTCAAAGTCTCTTCCAGCTTTATCTGCAAAGCAACAATGAGAACAGAGTTGAGAATGAGCAGAAAAACAGATGCACTCGACAAAAATTCTCACCAGCCATACCTTTTGCTTCCTCCTGTGACTTCTGCAAATTCTCCTGCGCAAGCTTCATATCGAGGTTGAGCTGATTCTGCTTTTCTCTAACTTTCGGTATAGCGAGCCACAAGCTCGCAAGATTTCTACAAAGAGTCAACCAACGAAGACATCAAAGACAGATCACTTTCGGTGACTAAGGAAAAATAGTAGCATTTCTAAGACTACGGTCGAATAAAACATTCGACAAGAGTCTCGGGACTACACTCCAGCGGGTGCACTCAGCGATGCCCCCACTGGTTTACCAATTTGGTTCGATCGATCGACCAAAAGAGGCAAAAGGTTATGATTCTAAAAACATGGCTAATTGTGAGCGGTCAGTCCGATAAAAAAACACAGTTCTTTAGACTACAATGATCGCATGCAAATGACCATTATAGTCTCGAGGACTACACCCGGTGGGTGCACTTAGCGTGCCCCACCGGGTTTCTGATTCCATTTGACTTGGTCCGTCCAGTCGAGTGAAGAAGATCATAGCATAAAGATTATAGCCGATCGCACGCAATCGACCATAGTCTCGGGACTACACCCAAGTGGGTGCACTCAGCGTGCCCCCACAAAAGTTCAATCGACACACACACCCGGTGGGTGTACAGATATGGAAATCTCCAAGAAAGCGATTTCAGATAGTATATCCTAACAAAGCAAGCTTATTTAATCGACTTATTTGGACATTGCTCGAGAGCTGAATCGGCATCATAGGTCACTGACTAGCCTCTCGAGCCTCTTTCACCGCTCCATCATGATCCCTGCCTCGGGCGATGGCCTCCTTAGCAGCACTTACTTGGTCTTCCGGGACGTGGTGGGTAGCAAAGAGAGATGGTGGATCAGCGGTCGACGAAGTGGGTTGAGCACTTGTCGGTGATACAGCGAAGACACGTAAGTCCGAGTGGGGTTGCCTCCTCGGAAATCAGCGTCTCGTGAATCGCGCGACTTGAGCAGCCTTGCCGAAGAAGCACTTTCTTGTCCTTCCTCTTCCTTAATGGCGCTTCCTCGTCATCATCGGGGAGATCAATGACGTGAGGCGGAACTACAAGAAAGATTCAGAAGTAAACATGGAAGTCCAATAGACTAAAAGCTCCAGTCGACTAAAAGCGAAATCTCAGAGATATTACCAAGGTTGGAGGTGGCCGCATCCTCCATTTCCTGATCTTCCTGCTTGGCTGAAGTCTCGGAGGTAGCGGCGCTGTAGATTTCAAGAATCGGCTGATCAGTCATCAAGTCGGCCAAAAGTTCAATCATGTTGAATAAGGAAATACAAGGTTCTGTTAGTTACTCGGAGATGGTGGGGATGACCATTCGCATCTTGGGCAGGGCCTTCGCCGGCTTTGACGATGTCGCTCGAGGTTGCTTCGGCGGTTTCTCAGTCGGCGCGGGAGAAGTTGTCCTAGGTCGCTTGGCCGACCGACCGTGGGCACAACAGCTTTACCACGCCTCGCCGCCCGGGTCGTAAGGCCAACTTGGACCTTCCCTCCGAGCGAGGAGGATCGACGTCTTCCTCCTCTTACACCTCCTCCTCTTCATCATCAGAGCCAACATCCTCCTCATCCTCCTCGCCGTTGGACTCCCATTCCTCCGGACTCTCACCTCCACTTCCTTCTTGTTCTTCGACTGTTTCTTGCGCCCCGTTGGGCATCGAGTACATCTCAGTGGTGACCTAGAAGACAACAAAACAAGGTGAAAGTCAATCGACGAATTGGCATCAAAACAGAATAAATGCAGCAGAATCACAGTCGGAGATAAGCGGCTATACCTTGTCTGGTTGGTAACTCTGGTTGAGTGGTGGAATCCTCCTAGCTCCGCGAGGATTGTCCTTGTTTCCTGTGATAGCAGTCATCCACTTGTCCAGCGTGGCACCATCGACCTCCTCTGGATGGACCCGAGTGGTATCATCCGTACTAGAGTACATCCACATTGGATGTCCTTGGTATTGGAGTGGCTGAATACGCCATCGGAGAAAAACCTCCAGGAGATCCATGCCGGTCACCCCATCGCGAATAAGCTGGACTACACGTTCCATCGGCAACTTTACTTGGGCCTTCTCCTCTGGTGACACCTTCAGGGAAGATGGCTTGTTCACTCGACTCATGGAGAAAGGAGGGAGCCTGGGCTGATCGCCCCCAGCCGCCTGGTCTTGGCAAGAAGCCAGGTCGATCGCCACCCTCTAACCGAGTCGGAAGAGTCATAGCTGAAAAGCGCTCTTCCCCCTCATCTGGACCCCGAGTCCCCACACATCTGGATTACTTGGGTCCTCTCGTCATTCGGGTTTCGTTTTCTTCACCGTCTGAGAGCGACAGTGAATATGTGCTTGAAGAGACCCCAATGCGGTCGACAACCCAAGAAAATCGCAGAGCTTAAACGAAAGCAACAAGATACACAATGGAGTTTGGAGTGAAATGGTGGAGTTGCGCTCCAAAAAGTTTAGAAACCCCGGAAAAAAGGATTTGGTGGCGGAGAAAACCCCTATCTACGTGGGTGGCCAGGAGGATGCACTCACCCTCTTCAGCTGCGGTTGCCACTCCGTGCCGGAAGCCTCGCCGACCCATGGGAGATCAGTCCTTCGCTACGATCGGTGAGATCTTTCTCGGTGATGGTCGACCGGATCCAGTCTCCTTGGACCCAGCCTGCGGCAGCTTGGACCGCGAAGAGGAACCGCCCCGACTGGGCGCTCTCCCCTTGGCCTTCGCCGCCGTCTTCTTCACCCGTTCCAGGGCGGCAGTCTTGTCCTTCACCATGGTCACCGGCGAGAAAAGTACCGAGCTTCAGCGCTGGACAGACGAAGAGCGCGGCGAGAAGGTTTGGAGGCGGAGAGAAGGGAAGTCTGAGGTCGCACTGTTCAAAATACCCTAACCAGCGCTTATGGGGCCGCTTCCGAGTGGCTGACCGGTAGGCCCAAGCAATCCCGTCGCAATCCATAAAGCGCCACGCATCGATACGCGGGCGAAAAAGGCGGCGCGAAGATCGAGGCGTCATCGTCTTATCCCATCCAAGTGCCGCGGTTTTCTCCGCTTCGCGCGCTTCCCAAAATTTGGATCCCTCGAAATCCGCTAACCGCAGAACAACTTGTCAGACAACAGATTTCCTCCGATCCGTCGCTTGGAAATCCTCAGGTTCACAAAGTTCACTCGACAAACGTGGAGAATGGATCGAGGCGACTGAAAGAGAAGTTGATGCCATCACTAAAAGGTCGTTGATCCACAGTGAGACGCACTCACAACACGAAGAACAGGTCGGAAAGATTATCAACTCCTTCCTCACTCAAACCTCGATCCATTCGGGGCTAATGATGAAGTCATGTACCGGGTAGGGTCATAGACCTGCCCAAAGGTACCCTCCACAAGGAGACTCACAAGAGAAGCAACCTTCCAAATGACCGTGTAGGTATCCACCGGCAGATTCAAAGACACTCTACTACGAAGATCCACTCGACCACCAGGAGTCCAAGAGCCACTCGGTATCCAAAGCGGTCCAGAAGTTAAATAGTCTTTATGACCTTAATGACACTTTATGTAAGGAGTTACCAGTAACGCCTAGCTTTAACGCACCTTAAACCCTCTACTACGTGGGCTGGCTGGGGTCCTGGCGCACTCTATATATGCCACCCCCCCTCCACAGGTAGAAGGGTTCGCACCCCTGTAACACATACACAGATAATCCAGTCGACCGCCTCCGGGCTCCGAGACGTAGGGCTATTACTTCCTCCGAGAAGGGCCTGAACTCGTAAATCCCTTGCGTATACAACTACTCCATAGCTAGGATCTTGCCTCTCCACACCTACCCCCCATTCTACTGTCAGAATTAGAACCACGACACCAACTGCCCTTGGAGGACTCGGGCTGATCTCTGCCTTGCTTGGTGTCTGGTTCGGCCTTGAGTACGATAGCCCCCTTGCGCTTCACGTCCTTGGCCTTGGACTTCTTTTCTTCGGGATCCGCGGCAGGCAGCTCGAGGAGGGAGAGGCGCCCCTCCTCAGCCCTGGCGCACTTGGTCGCCAATTTGAACAGCTCCAAGGAGGTGCATAGGTCTTCATGCATCGCCAGCTCCTCCTTCATCTTGACGTCGCGCATGCCGTCGGAGAAGGCAGAGATGATGGCCTCCTCCGTTACCCTGGGGATCTTGAGGCGCGTTGTTGAAGCACTGGATGTACTTTGCAGGGTTTCCCGTCACGCTTGATTCGGCGCATGTCGCTCACGGCGGGTGGCCGGTCGCGAGTACCTCGAAGTTGGCGATGAAGCGGGTGCGCATCTCGGCCAGAAGAGATCGTGCACAGGGCCGATTCAGGAGTCAGTGCGGGCTCCGTCCTTGAGCGCCATGGGAAACCAGTTCGCCATGACCTTTTCATCCCGTTGGCAGCCTCGATGCCCAGCTCAGAGCTGGAGGAACTCCGTGGGTCGAGATGTGCCGTCGTGGCGAGGAGGCAGGTCTGGCTTGAACTTGGCGGGCCTGCGACGCTGCGCCTTCGGAGGTGAAGGCGTGGCAGCCCGCCCGTGGCAGCGGGGCCTCGGACGACAGAGAGCTTGGTCTTGTGGGCCTCCCTGCGCCAAGGCTGGGGCCAGCGCAGGTCCTGACGCGTCTTTGGAGCGGGAGCGCTGGGCGGCTTCTTGTGGGCGAGAACTTCTTGACAGCTCTGCTCTTGCCCGCGGCGCTTGGCGGAGCGGAGTTCCGCCCAGGGGCGCGCCTTGGGGCCAGGCGCCTTCTTGAGGAGGAGGCGGTGGCGCCCGAGCTTCATCGCCCATGCAGGCGAAGGTGCGGTCTGGCCAGGCAGACGGTGCGGGGTGCCTCTGCAGCGCTTGACGAGCTTCAGCGACTTCGGTCGAGCCATTCTTCAAGACGTCGTCGGCAAGCGGTAGCGCGAGCTTCGTTGCCGTGATGAGTGCAGCTCGGGCCTCCATGGCCGCGCGGGGCGTGCGTGACGAAGAACCAGCGGGGGTGAGCGAAGGCATGGCGGTGCGGCCGTCCCGCCTCATGGACGGGTGCTGGGACGATGCTTGCTACTCGTTCCCCGCCGGGTCGGTGGCGGCGTTGACGGCAGGTGACGGGGAACGACGAGGGCGCACGACGGGAGCTGTCTGGGCGACATGGGAGGCGAGGCGGCTCGGCGCTTCAGCCGAGCCCGGACGGGCGTCGAACATAATTGCGTGGTCGAGGGAAGAACGAGGCGACGAAGCAGCAGATTCCGCGCACCTACCGGGCGCGCCAAATGTCGGATTTCGGGTTCTCGGCAGACCCTTGAGGTTCGAACACGGGTGCGCGCGGAGATCCAACCCTCCACCGTCTCGCACCTCGCCGAATCATTGGGACCTAAACTACTAACGGAGCAGCACAAGAGACACGAGATTTATACTGGTTCAGGCCACCATTGTGGTGTAATACAGTGTGTGGTGTGGTAGATTGCCTCTTGGGCTGGTGAGGAACAATACAAGGAAGAACAGCCTCGCGAGGGTCTGTTCTTGGCGGGTGCGATGAACTGCTAGGTGGGGTTCAGTCGCTCTAGCTACTGGTTTCTTGATGAGGATCGGGTCTCTGTCTTTCTCTGGATTCCAGATCTCTCTACCCTGTGGGTGGCTACTCCTATTTATAGGCGAAGGCCCTGGGCCTCTTCCCAAATATTGAGCGGGAAGGGCGCCAACAATTGGCCATTTTGAAGGGGAACAGCGGGTACACTTATCCTGACTAAAGTTGGTCCTCGCCCGCCAAAGGCTCTGGTGATGACGCCTGCTTGGGCTCCACGATGACTCCCTTCCAGCCGTTGGGCTGGTCTTGGTCTTGTTGCAACGAAATGGATGCCTTTGCTTGATACTCTCGCCTGCGCTTGCTCCCTTTGCACCAAAGAGGAAAGGAGGACACTGCGCGGGCTGGCGCCGACTGGCGCCCTTGGTCGTCATGGCTTGCGTCATGGGCACCTGCAAGGTACCCTGCCTTGAACTCTCCGCCTCCTCATGAGCCAGCCTGACGAGGCCGTGCCTGAGGAAGCTCCTTGTCGTTCGCCCCGCGAGGCTTGGCCCCTCGCGAGGGTCTTGATCTTGCGTTGATGAAGATGGGCTGTCCTGGGCCTCCTTTGAGCCACGCCGCAGGCCGCAGGCAGGAAAGTCTGGGGACCCCCGTTCCCAGAACGCCGACAAGATTGATATGATGAGAATAGACCCGGGGGGCATAGGTTTCACTAGTGGCTTCTCTCAAGAGCATAAGTATTCCACGGTGGGTGAACAAATTACTGTTGAGCAATTGACAGAATTGAGCATAATTATGTGTATATCTAGGTATGATCATGTATATAGGCATCACGTCCGAGACAAGTAGACCGACTCCTGCCTGCATCTACTACTATTACTCCATTCATCGACCGCTATCCAGCATGCATCTAGAGTACTAAGTTAAAAAAGCGAGTAACGCATGTAAGCAAGATGACATGATGTAGAGGGATAAATTCATGCAATATGATAAAAACCCCATCTTGTTATCCTCGATGGCAACAATACAATATGTGCCTTGGTGCCCCTTCTGTCAGTGGGAAAGGACACCGCAAGATTGAGCCCAAAGCTAAGCACTTCTCCCATTGCAAGAACTACCAATCTAGTTGGCCAAACCAAACGGATAATTCGAAGAGACTTGCAAAGATAACCAATCATGCATAAAAGAATTCAGAGAAGATTCAAATATTGTTCATAGATAATCTGGATCATAAACCCACAATTCATCGGTCTCAACAAACACACCGCAAAAACAAGATTACATCGAGTAGATCTCCACGAGGGGGAGAACATTGTATTGAGATCCAAAAAGAGAGAAGAAGCCATCTAGCTACTAGCTATCGACCCGAAGGTCTGAAGTAAACTACTCACACTTCATCGGAGGGGCTATGGTGATGATGTAGAAGCCCTCCATGGTGGATTCCCCCTCCGGCGGAGCTCCGGAACAGGCCCCAAGATGGGATCTCGTGGATACAGGAAGTTGCGATGGTGGAATTAGGTTTTTGGCTCCTGTTCTGATTGTTTGGGGGTACGTAAGAATATATAGGAGGAAGGAGTACGTCGGTGGAGCAACAGGGGGCCCACGAGGCAGGGGGCGCGCCCTAGGGGGGAGCGCGCCCCCCACCCTCGTGACCGCCTCTTTTGTTCCTTGGAGCAGGGTCCAAGTCTCTTGGATCACGTTCGGTGAGAAAATCACATTCCCGAAGGTTTCATTCCGTTTGGACTCCGTTTGATATTCCGTTTCTTCGAAACATTGAAATAGGCAAAAAACAGCAATTCTGGGCTGGGCCTCCGGTTAATAGGTTAGTCCCCAAAATAATATAAAAGTGGAAAATAAAGCCCAATATAGTCCAAAACAGTAGATAAAGTAGCATGGAGCAATCAAAATTATAGATACGTTGGAGACGTATCGGGCATCCCCAAGCTTAATTCCTGCTCATCCTCGAGTAGGTAAATGATAAAAAGAGAATTTTTGATGCATCGATACTTTGGCATAATTTCAATGTAAATTTTCTTAATTGTGGTATGAATATTCAGATCCGAATGAATACAAAATAAAAGTTTATATTGATAAAAGAAATAGTAATACTTCAAGCATACTAATCAAAGTAATCATGTCTTCTCAAAATAGCATGGCAAAAGAAAGTTCATCCCTACAAAATTACATAGTTAGGCTATGCTTCATTTTCGTCACACAAAGATGTTCCCAACTTCTATACCCCCGATGACAAGCCAAGAAATTGTTTCATACTTAAATAATCTAAAACTTTTTCAACCTTCACGCAATACATGAGCGCGAGCCATGGATATAGCACTATGGGTGGAATAGAATATGATGATGAGGATTGTGTGGAGAAGATAAAAAGGAGAAAGTCTCACATTGACGAGGATAATCAACGGGCTATGGAGATGCCCATCAATTGATGTCAACATGAGGAGTAGGGATTGCCATGCAACGGATGCACTAGAGCTATGAATGCTAATCAAAAGAAAACTAGTGGGTGTGCATCCAACTTGCTTGCTCATGAAGACCTAGGGCATTTGAGGAAGCCCATCGTAGGAATATACAAGCCAAGTTGTATAATGAAAAATTCCCACTAGTATAAAAAGACAACTTATGAGACTCACTATATGAAAAACATGGTGCTACTTTGAAGCACAATATATGAGACTCGCTACATGAAGAACAAGGTGCTACTTTGAAGCACAAGTGTGGAAAAAGAGATAGTAACATTGCCCTTTTTATTTATATTTTTTTTGGGCCTTTCCCTTTTTTCTTTTTGGCCGTTCTCTTTTCTCTTTTTTTTGATTGGGCAATGCTCTAATAATGATGATCATCACACTTCTATTGATTACAACATAAGGATTACAACTCGAAACTAGAACAAGATATGACTCTATATGAATGCCTCCGGCGATGTACCGGGATGGTGCAATGAATCAAGAGTGACATGTATGAAAAATAATGCATGGTGGCTTTGCCACAAATACGATGTCAACTACATGATCATGCAATGGCAATATGACAAAAGTAAAGTATGTCATGATGATGATGAACGGTGGAAAGTTGCATGGCAATATATCTCAGAATGGCTATGGAAATGCCATAATAGGTAGGTATGGTGGCTGTTTTGAGGAAGATATAAGGAGGATTATGCTTAATAGAGCATATCATATCACGGGGTTTGGATTCACCGGCGAAGTTTGCACCAACTCTCAAGGTGAGAAAGGGCAATGCACGGTACCGAAAAGGCTAGCAAAGGCGAAAAGGTAAAAGTCTGTATAATCCATGGACTAAACATTAGTCAAAAGAACGCATATACTTATTGCAAAAATTTAGAAGTCATCAAAAATCAAGTACTACGCACATGCTCCTAGGGGGGTAGATTGGTAGGAAAAGACCATCGCTCGTCCCCGACCGCCACTCATAAGGATGCACAAGCCAGGTACACTTCATGTTTCAAATTTGTTACACAACTTTAACCATACGTGCATGCTATGGGACTTGCTAACTTCAACACAAGGATTCTTTAAATTCACAACTACTCAACTAGCATGACTTTAATATCACCATCTTCATATCTCAAAACAATTATCAAGCATCAAACTTTTCTTAGTATTCAACGCACTCAAAAGAAAGTTGCACATATCTTGAATACCAAGTATATTAATATTAAGCAAATTACCATGCTATTAACGCCTCTCAAAATAATCTAAGTGAATCATGAGAGATCAATAGTTTCTTTAAAACAAATCCACCACCGTGCTCTAAAAGATCTAAGTGAAGCACTAGAGCAAAAATTATCACGCTCAAAAGATATAAGTGAAGCACTATGAGCAAAACTATCAAGCTCAAAAGATATAAGTGAAGCACATAGAGTATTCTATCAAATTCCAATTTATGTATGGCTATCTCAAAAGGTGTGTACAGCAAGGATGATTGTGGTAGACTAATAAGCAAAGACGCAAATGATACAAGACGCTCCAAGCAAAACACATATCATGTGGTGAATAAAAATATAGCTCCAAGTAAATTACAGATGGAAGTAGACGAAAGAGGGGATGCCTTCCGGGGCATCCCCAAGCTTTGAATTTTTGGTGTCCTTGGATTATATTGGGGGTGCCATGGGCATCCCCAAGCTTAGGCTCTTGCCACTCCTTGTTCCATAATCCATCAAAAGAATTTACCCAAAACTTGAAAACTTCACAACACAAAACTCAATAGAAATCTCGTGAGCTCCGTTAGAGAAAGAAAACAAAAAACTACTTTAAGATACTGTAATGAACTCATTCTTTATTTATATTTGTGTTAAACCTACTGTAATCCAACATCTCTATGGATTATAAACTATTTTACTAGCCATAGATTCATCAAAATAAGCAAACAACACACGATAAACAGAATCTGTCAAAAACAGAACAGTCTGTAGTAATCTGTAACTAACGCAAACTTCTGGAACTCCAAAAAATCTAACAAAATTAGAGGACCTATAAAATATTTTTATTGATCAGCAACAATTGGAATCAGTATTTTATCACGTTCTGGTGATTTTTAATAATTCGGGCACTGAGCGCAAAGTTTCTGGAAATTACAGCAAGATCAAATAACTATCATCCAAGAAGATCCAATAGGTCTAGCTTGGCGCAAACACTAATTAAAACATAAAACCACATCTAAACAGAGGCTAGATGGATTATTTATTACTAATCAGCAAGGAAAAATATTGGGTTGTCTCCCAACAAGCACTTTTCTTTAAAGCCTTTTTAGCTAGGCATTGAGATTCAATGATGCTCACAAGAAAGACAAGAATTGAGGCACAAAGAGAGCATCATAAAACATGTGACAAACACACTTAAGTCTAACATACTTCCTATGCATAGGCATATTATAGGCAAACAAATTATCATAGCAAGCAAAAACTAGCATATGGAAGGAAGAAGAAAGTGACGATAGCAATCTCAACATGAAGAGAGATAATTTAGTAACATGAAAACTTCTACAACCATATTTTCCTCTCTCATAATAATTACATGTAGGATCATATGCAAATTCAACAAAATAGCTATCACAAAGTATATTCTCAACACGATCCACATGCATGCAAAGTTGATACTCTTCCAAAATAGTGGGATTATCATTAACTAAAGTCATGACCTTTCCAAACCCACTTTTATCAAAAACTTCATAAGATTGAACATTATCCAAATATGTGGGATCTAAAGTTGACACTCTTCCAAATCCACTTTCAATATTATTGCAAAAAATATTATCAATCTCATATTCATCATGGGGCTTAAATAAATTTTCAAGATCATAAGAAGAATCACCCCAATCATGATCATTGCAACAAGTAGTAGACATAGCAAAACTAGCATCCCCAAGCTTAGGGTTTTCCATCTTATTAGCACAATTGAAATCAAAATAATTCATAATAAAATCATTGCAATCATGCTTTTTATTCAAAGATCTATCGTGAGTCACTTCACGGATTTCAGGCAAAACCTTATAAAGATAATCTAGTGCATCCAGATCACTAGGAATTGGTTCATCATAATTGGATCTCTGAAAAAGATTGGCAAGCAGATGAGGGTCCATAGATATTGGCTTCTTTGTTTAGGAATAAATACTCAACTATTTCAACCAAACGAGCAAACGAGCCAAGTAAGACATCAAGGCAAACGAAAAGAGAGGGCGAATAAAACAGCAAGGGTGAAGTGGGGGAGAGGAAAACGAGAGGCAAATGGCAAATAATGTAATGCGGGAGATAGGGATTGTGATGGGTACTTGGTATGGTGCTTGACTTGCTCTTGTGTGAGCTTCCCCATAATGGCGCCAGAAATTCTTCTTGCTACCTCTTGAGCACTGCGTTGGATTTCCCGAAGAGGAGAGGATGATGCAGCAAAGTAGCGTAAGTTTTCTCTCAGTTTTTGAGAACCAAGGTATCAATCCAAGAGGGAGGCCACGCACAAGTCCCTCGTGCACCTGCACAAAATAATAGCTCCTCGCAACCAACGCGATTAGGGGTTGTCAATCCCTTCATGGTCACTTACGAGAGTGAGATCTGATAGAGATGATAAATAATATTTTTGGTATTTTTTTGGTATAGGGATGCAAAGTGAAAAGTAAAAGGCACAGTAAAAACAAATCAAGTATTAAAGTGATGGAGATTGATATGATGAGAATAGACCCGGGGGGCATAGGTTTCACTAGTGGCTTCTCTCAAGAGCATAAGTATTCTACGGTGAGTGAACAAATTACTGTTGAGCAATTGACAGAACTGAGCATATTTATGAGTATATCTAGGTATGATCATGTATATAGGCATCACGTCCGAGACAAGTAGACCGACTCCTGCCTGCATCTACTACTATTACTCCACTCATCGACCGCTATCCAAAGATGCATCTAGAGTATTAAGTTAAAAAGCAGAGTAACGCCTTAAGCAAGATGACATGATGTAGAGGGATAAATTCATGCAATATGATAAAAACCCCATCTTGTTATCCTCGATGGCAACAATACAATACGTGCCTTGCTGTCCCTTCTGTCACTGGGAAAGGACACCACAAGATTGAACCCAAAGCTAAGCACTTCTCCCATTGCAAGAACTACCAATCTAGTTGGCCAAACCAAACGGATAATTCAAAGAGACTTGCAAAGATAACCAATCATACATAAAAGAATTCAGAGAAGATTCAAATATTATTCATAGATAATCTGGATCATAAACCCACAATTCATCGATCTCAACAAACACACCGCAAAAAGAAGATTACATCGAATAGATCTCCACGAGAGGGGGAGAACATTGTATTGAGATCCAAAAAGAGAGAAGAAGCCATCTAGCTACTAGCTATGGACCCTAAGGTCTAAAGTAAACTACTCACACTTCATCGGAGGGGCTATGGTGATAATGTAGAAGCCCTTCATGGTGGATGCCCCCTCCGGCGGAGCTCCGGAACAGGCCCCAAGATGGGATCTCGTGGATACAGGAAGTTGCGGCGGTGGAATTAGGTTTTTGGCTCCTGTTCTGATCGTTTGGGGGTGCGTAGGTATATATAGGAGGAAGGAGTACGTCGGTGGAGCAACAGGGGGCCCACGAGGCAGGGGGCGCGCCCTAGGGGGGCGCGCCCGCCACCCTCGTGACCGCCTCTTTTGTTCCTTGGATCAGGGTCCAAGTCTCCTGGATCACGTTCGGTGAGAAAATCACGTTCCCGAAGGTTTCATTCCGTTTGGACTCCGTTTGATATTCCGTTTCTTCAAAACACTGAAATAGGCAAAAAAACAGCAATTCTGGGTTGGGCCTCCGGTTAATAGGTTAGTCCCAAAAATATTATAAAAGTGGAAAATAAAGCCCAATATAGTCCAAAACAGTAGATAAAGTAGCATGGAGCAATCAAAAATTATAGATACGTTGGATACGTATCAATGATGCAACTAAACAAGCATGCACTCATGTTTTTCAGTCTGCTCTGCGACAATATCTCTAACCACCTTAGAAAATCTCACTTTGAAGGCAAGGCTAACAATGAAATCGCCCAAACATCTCCGGTGGAATATATTACAGATGAAGACCGGACAGCCCTCGTTAAAGCGATGGGACTGAGCCAAAGTATCAGGTAGGCTATATGTATTTGATCAGACCACATATTGAACTTGTATTTATGTATGTGCCTTACAAGTGTATCTTCTTCTAGGCTAACTGTTTGAAGAACAAAACCAACCTTCTAAAGTGAAATTCCAACAGACAACAGGATCTCGTAGCTATATTGCACACTGTGAGGCTTTTGTAAAAGTTGTCTTAGGTATATCCTGCTCTCGAATCTTCAGCTGGTGATACCCTGATCGCAAATCGATCTTGGAAAACACCTTAGCTCCTTATAGCTGGTCAAAACTAATCATTGATCATCGGCAGTGGGTACTTGTTCTTAATCGTCACCTCATTCAATCCACGATAATCAACAACCATCCTCAACGATCCATCCTTCTTGTCCACTAGAAGTACTGGTGATCCCCAAGGTGACCAACTTGGGCGTATATAACCTTTATCCAGTAACTCCTTAATCTGCTTCTTAATTTCCTCCAAATCCTTTGCGGGCATTCTGTACAGTCTCTTAGATATTGGCCCTATGCATGGCAAAAGATCAGTTAAGAACTCAATGTCTCTATCCGGTGGCATGCCTGGCAACTCTTCTGGAAATACATCCGGAAAATCCTTCACCACTGGTACTTCCTCCTGCACAACTCCTGATAAGGAATTTACTTGAGTCCTATTCGGCACATGCCGGGATACATACTTGATTCTTCTTCCTTTTGGGGTGGTGAGCAAAATCGTCTTACTGGCGCAATCGATATTTCCTCCATACATCGATAGCCAATCCATACCCAGAATCACATCCAAACCTTGCGACTCCAAAATTATCAAATCTGAGGGGAAAACATGCCTACCTATGGTCAATGGCATCTGAAAACATCCATGGCTTGCCATATACTCTGCTCCGGGTGAGGTTACTAGCATGGGTGTCTTAAGAACTCTAGTGGGCAACTTATACTTATCCACAAATCCCCTTGATATGTATGAATGCGATGCACCAGTATCAAAAAGTACAACTGCAGTAAAGGACTTAACCAAAAACTTGCTTATTACTACATCTAGCTGGGCTTCAACCTCCTCCACGTAAACGTGGTTCACTTGTCCCCTGTTGAAATGGTTGGGCTTCTTCCCAAAGCTTCCATTACCGTTTCCATTTTTAGCTTAAGGACATTCATTGGCGTAATGTCCGGTCTTCTGGCACTTGTAGCAAGTAACGTGGCTTAGATCTTTCTTGGCGGGTGTTGCCGGGTTGGAACGGTTCTGTCCGCTACTTCCTCCATTACCATTACCGTTCTTGGAGCCACTATGATTGTGCGAACTTCCTCCATTATGAGTGTGGCCTCCATGGTGATGAACAAGTCCTCCCTAGTTCGGGTGAAACGGGGTCTCTGCTGAGCTCCAGAATTATACTTCCCTTGTCCATAGTTCCTCTTGCGGCTGTCAATCTGCTGCTGCTTCCCTTCAAGCATGAGTGCTCTATCCAGCAACTCCTGGTAGTTATTGAAATTTTCCACCATCAACTGCATGCTCAGCTCATCATTTAGTCCTTCTAGAAACTTCTCCTTCTTAGCTGCATCTGTAGCGACATCATCTGGGGCATAACGTGCTAGCTTACTAAAGTCATCCACATATTGGCCAACAGTGCGCCCTCCTTGGCATAAGTTGCAAAACTCACGTTTCTTCATGGCCATAGCTCCTGCTGATACATGGGCAGTGTGAAAAGCTTGCTGGAACTGGTCCCATGTAACAGTGTCAATGGGGTAAGTGACTATGAAATTCTCCCACCATGATGCTGCGGGACCATCAAGCTGATGTGCGGCAAAATGCACTCTCTCCGCATCTGTGCATCCTGCAGTAGTCAACTCCCTTTCAATCTTGCGAAGCCAATCATCTGCAACAACCAGCTCGGTGCTACTGGAGAACACGGGCAGATTCAGCCTAAGAAAACAGGCTAAGTGATCAACTGGTGGTGGTGGTGGTGGGTTGTTGTTGTTGTTGTTCCCCTGGTTCTGATTCTGGACTAGTATCTGCATCAATGCATTCTACTGCTGGATCAACTGGGTGAGCTCCAGTGGGAAAGAAAATCCATTATCGCGTCTCGGAGGCATCTGTTGGGTTTAGAAAAGATGAGAAAACAGAATAGAATGAGGTCTAGGGGAAAACACTACCCATATGCACATGAGAAAAACACAAACATATCACTCAATCAATCAAACAAAGGGCATACAATCGATCTAGGACTATCGTTACAGAAGTGCTTGTACTATACTATATACATGGTGGAATACTACTACTGATATGGTGGTCGACTAGAAAAATTGATCGGTCGAAGACTCCATGATATCAGCTCCAGCTTCATCAACATAGTCATCATCACTATCCTCAGGGTCTGAGTCAGTGTCGTCGATGATGATGTAGTTCTCCGGGCAAGTGGAATCGTCATCTTATCCTCCTGGCGCAGGGTCTCCCATGAAAACTCTGAGCTTCCTTGTCAGGTCGTCATTCTTCTCCACTAGTACGATGATTTCCTCCATATAATCTTCACGTGTAGCCTTGAGTTCTTCCTCCAGCTCCGTGATCCTTGTCATCGCCTTCTTCAAATATGTCATGCTCAAGACATCCGGTTCTCCTGGCGTCGAATGTGCTGGTTTAACTCCTGGATGAAAGAGGCAATCGATCTATCCTTCCTAGTGTTGATCATCTCCCATTGCTCATCTCGGCGCCCACAAATCTGGTAGATAGTGTCCTTGAGATCATTGTGGTAAACTTCTCCAATGCGTCCCATGGTAATGTGAGCTGCCATACTCTTTCCTAGACTCCAGGTTGGTGCATCAAAAGAAAACTCTATGGGTTCAGTGACTAGCGTGAATGTCCTTCCAGGAACTTGAACTTGAATCATCCAGCGCTCCTCTTCTGGTAAAGTGGCATTGTAAGTCCCAGTGAAGCTTGGTATTCCGATGTTTAGGTACCTAGTGACTTCCTTAAAGTGGCGTCCAAATGGGGTGTCTTCATCCGGTTGCGTGAATTTGATCCTTGCATCCGCCATCCTAAACAGTAGAAAATGGAGAGGAGTTAGAAATGAGAAGAGAGTAGTAATCTAGGGCTTTAGCTTAGTGGTCATGTCCTACAGTCAGCGTGTGCTCTGATACCATCTTTGTAGCGACCAGACCTCAAACAGTCTGATCTTTGTGCATCAGTGTCATCCCTGGATCGGTAATGCTGACACGCACAGTACTTGAAGGATTTATAACAGAGTAACAATCACACACTTATTACATTGAATGTCTCAAAAGAGAACCTATTACAATAAATATGGCTTAAGTCCATCTAATACGATAACAGCGGAAGGCTTGGAAGATAAAGTGAGTCCATCAACTCCAACGGCATCACCGAGTGAAAGACCACGACCTAAGGCTCCTTACTAAATGCGTCTGAAAAGTCTGCAACATGACACGTTGCAGCCCGAAAAACGGGTCAGCACATGGAATATGCTGGCAATGTAACACAAGAGAGTAATGAACAGAATAATACTATCACTACATGCATATTTGGCTGGTGGAGGCTGTATGGTTAATAGGTTTTGCAAAAAGCCAATTTTTCCCTACAACAAAGCAATAAATTTTATTTAACTAACGTGGTGGTTGTTAAACATTGAGAATGGTAAACCCCATCTCAATCCCAATTAAAAATAATCATTAAGCCCAATCAAATTATATAATTAAGAGTGATGAGATCCACATGATAATCCAAGAACTAGATACTCAAGATGTCCATAACCAGGGACACGGCTAACCATGATTAGTTTGTACACTCTGCAGAGGTTTGTGCACTTTTACCCACAAGACTCGATCTCCTTTGTTGAATTTCTCTCACTGCATGATGTTTGAGAAACGGATGACCGAGAAACAGTCTTTCCGAAGAGGTCCCCTTAACGATAGATAGGCCGGTAGACCTACAATCCCCTACATCTGCTAGCCCATCATGGAAAGGTTTCCCACAACTTAGTCAACTATGCCAGAGCCCATAATGGCATGTGGCTGCACACGGAAGTTTCTAGCATGAATAATATTATGATCCCTTTGAGCCTAGGTGGCAGTCCATAGGAGAATCACACAGTACCCCGGGATTTCCAAAAAAAGCAGGCAATCACGGGAATTCCCCAGGTGCCTCAATCCACCCAGATGTGTATTAAAGTTGCCACCTTAAGTTAACCGTTATTTAACAATACTCACATCTGTCATGAATGCACTCAAACCCAATCCACGTCTACGAGCATAGCATAGCGAGATAAGCAACGTAGAAGCAACTCCCAAAGGTTTGATAATAAACAGGTGAATAGGTACTACCTCATCTACTTCCCAAACCCACAATTTAATCAGATCCTAACCATGCAATTTTTTGAGGATTGATCTAATGCAGTAAAACTGGGTAGTAAATAGGTATGATCAAAGTGTTACTTGCCTTGCAGATGATCCGCGAAACCTAGAGACTCGTAGTAGCACGCTTCGCACTCCGGGTACTCTATCACAAACAAACAAGCATACAATAAGCAATCAAACAAGGGCACGTGTAAAACTCAAATAAGAGATCTAACCAGAAAGTTCAACTTAAGAACTCCGGTTTGCAAAAGAATCAAATCAAAAGAAGAAACAAAACTCAAACGGCGAAAGAAACAAGCTTCGTTTACTAATCTGGACTAAAGTCAAATTTTACAGTAGCAAAAACTTGTTTAAGTTGGCTAAACAGAAAGAGGGTTTCGAGACGAAACTCTAGGCACTTGAATCGCCTGATTCCGATAAACGAGCGAAAAGTTATACTAGAACGAAAATCGGATCAGAAATCGCGATCGAAAATAATCGCGAAAAATCCGAGAAAAAGAAAAACTGACGAACAGGATAATGAACGAACGTTCGCTGTCTGCGGCTAAACGGTGAAAACCGTTCGTTAAAATGAACGAACGAACGGGCGTTCGCTAAATAACTAAACCGAAAAATAAATAAATAAACTGATCTAAAAAAATAAACCGCGGGTTCTAAAAAACCGCCGGTTTTATAACGAAAACCGAGGCGGCAGCGGCGACTACCTCCGGCGGGTCGGCGAACGGCGGTATGGGGCTCCCGGCGGCGCGGCGACATGACAGGAAGAAGGCAGCCAAGCTGGCAAGCGCGCTGAGTTAGGGTTTTTGGCAAAGCCACCATTCATAATTCTTTCATACATGTCACTCTTGATTCATTGCATATCCCGGTACACCGCCGGAGGCATTCACATAGAGTCATATCTTGCTCTAAGTATTGAGTTGTAATTGTTGAGTTGTAAGCAAATAAAAGTGTGATGATCATCATTTTTAGAGCATTGTCCCAAGTGAGGAAAGGATAATGGAGACTATGATTCCCCCACAAGTCGGGATGAGACTCCGGTCTACAAAAAAAGGAAGAGGCCATAAAAAAGAGAAAAGGCCCAAATAAAAAAATGATGAGAGAAAAAGAGAGAAGGGACAATGCTACTATCCTTTTACCACACTTGTGCTTCAAAGTAGCACCATGATCTTCATGATAGAGAGTCTCCTATGTTGTCACTTTCGTATACTAGTGGGAATTTTACATTATAGAACTTGGCTTGTATATTCCAATGATGGGCTTCCTCAAAATGCCCTAGGTCTTCGTGAGCAAGCGAGTTGGATGCACACCCACTTAGTTTTTTCTTTGTTGAGCTTTCATACACTTATAGCTCTAGTGCATCTGTTGCATGGCAATCCCTACTCACTCACATTGATATCTATTGATGGGCATCTCCATAGCCCGTTTATACGCCTAGTTGATGTGAGACTATCTTCTCCCTTTTTGTCTTCTCCAGAACCACCATTCTATTCCACCTATAGTGCTATGTCCATGGCTCACGCTCATGTATTGCGTGAAGATTGAAAAAGTTTGAGAACATCAAAAGTATGAAACAATGCTTGGCTTGTCATCGGGGTTGTGCATGATTTAAATATTTTGTGTGATGAAGATAGAGCTTTCTTTGGCCATGTTATTTTGAGAAGACATAATTGCTTTGTTAGTATGCTTGAAGTATTATTGTTTTCATGTCAATATTAAACTTTTGTCTTGAATCTTATGGATCTGAATATTCTTGCCACAATAAAGAAGATTACATTGATAAATATGTTAGGTAGCATTCCACATCAAAAATTCTGTTTTTATCATTTACCTACTCAAGGACGAGCAGGAATTAAGCTTGGGGATGCTGATACATCTCCAACGTATCTATAATTTTTTATTGTTCCATGCTATTATATTATCCATGTTGGATGTTTATAGGCTTTATTAAACACTATTATATCACTTTTGGGACTAACCTATTAACCCAGAGCCCAGTGCCAGTTCCTGTTTTTTCCCTTGTTTCAGTGTTTCGAAGAAAAGGAATATCAAACGGAGTCCAAACGGAATGAAACCTTCGGGAGAGTTATTTTTGGAAAGAAAGCAATCCAGGGGATCAACGAGGAAGGCACGAGGAAGGCACGAGGAAGGGGCGCGCTCTCCACCCTCGTGGCTCCCCTACGTATTTCTTCCTCCTATATATACCAATATACCCTAAAACCATCGAGGGACAGAATAGATCGGGAGTTCCGCCGCCGCAAGCCTCTGTAGCCACCAAAAACCAATCGGGACCCTGTTCCAGCACCCTACTGGAGGGGGGGTCCGTCACCGGTGGCCATCTTCATCATCCCGGCGCTCTCCATGACGAGGCGGGAGTAGTTCACCCTTGGGGCTGAGAGTATGTACCAGTAGCTATGTGTTTGATCTCTCTCTCTCTCTCTCTCTCTCTCTCTCTCTCTCTCTCTCTCTCGTGTTCTTGATTTGGCACAACCTTGATGTATCGTGAGCTTTGCTATTATAGTTGGATCTTATGATGTTTCTCCCCCTCTACTCTCTTGTAATGGATTGAGTTTTCCGTTTTAAGTTATCTTATCGGATTGAGTCTTTAAGGATTTGAGAACACTTGATGTATGCCTTGCATGTGCTTATCTGTGGTGACAATGGGATATTCACGTGATCTACTTGATGTATGTTTTGGTGATCAACTTGCGGGTTACGTGACCTCGTGAACTTATGCGTGAGGGGTTGGCACGTTTTTTCTTGACTCTCCGGTAGAAACTTTGGGGCACTCTTTGAAGTACTTTGTGTTGGTTGAATAGATGAATCTGAGATTGTGTGATGCATATCATATAATCATACCCACGGATACTTGAGGTGACATTGGAGTATCTAGGTGACATTAGGGTTTTGGTTAATTTGTATCTTAAGGTGTTATTCTAGTACAAACTCTATAATAGATCTGTCGGAGTAATGGGCCACGGGTAGGCAAACCCAAGCCCCTGGACCTTTCAAAACATCATGGCAGACTTCACCCCTCAAGACTCCAAGACGAAGAGCCGCCTCCTGAGAGTCGGTAGCAGAGCCGCCGACTGCTCCTCCCAGCCGAGTCCCAGAGACGTCCTCGAGATGAGCCGACTCCCAACTGGCGACTTCCGGAGAAGCCGGCTATGGGGAGTCGGCCCACGACTCCAACCACCTCCTGCCTATGCAACTACGGACGGGATGGGATGTGGCCGCCGCATAGCCCGTCCCTACCCCGTTCACGAAAGGCAGGCATGGCTACAGTGTGCTATACTGACGGAGATCTCCGTCCGCAAGCATCATTGCCACGCTGCCTCGGACATCAGCCCATGGGCAGATCCTTGTACCCACGACGGCCTATCTGCGACCAGAAGGAAGGCGGGACCCATGGCGGGAGTGCAGAAGACGGCGAGAGCGCCCCAAGACGGACCCGCTGGGAGTCGGCCCCCGAGAGTCGGCCGGCCCCTCCCACGGGCTCCGCACGCCATTAACCAGACAAGACAGGGAATGGCAACAGTGATCGCCCGACAGGCGGCGGCACTGTTGCCATGACCCCATGACCAAGCCCGTGTCATTAGAAGCGCGGCTACAGTAAACAGCAGCCGGCAAGACCCGCCCACGGTGGACAAGGCTTCTCGGCCCCATGTCGGACCATCGGCGGGGCCCACTAGTCGGCGGGCCCCGAAAGTCGGCGGAGAAGACGGCGACCTAAGAGGCTGGGACCCACGCCCAGCCGGATTACCATTGTAACCCCGGGGGGTAGGACTATATAAACCCCCCGGGGCACCCATGCAAGAGGTTGGACCCTAATAGTTTAGACACACATAGAGGGAAGAGAAGAGCTAGCCGTGCCCTTCTCCTTCCTCACCCCGAACAGCTCAAGGAGCAACCTTGTACGCACTTTGCCATAGTGATCATGCGGAGACCCCGCAGAGCAGCAGTAGGGGTGTTATCTCCACGGAGATCCCTGAAGCTGGGTAAGATTCGCCGGCGTGCATGCCTTCGCCTCATTCCGTTTCCAGGCGACGTTCTACTCGCCCCCACCATGATAAGCCATCCTTTGGCATATGTCGCACCCAACCCCCGACATTTGGCACCCACCGTGGGGCTAGGTGCACCGTCGTCCGAAGACCTGCTCTGGACGGGAACCCTTTTCCTCCCTAGCGAGCGCAGCCCGCACGCCAGACGGAGTCTGGCGCCGACGCTGGCTGCACGGCGCGCCAGATCGGCTTCACGCGGGCGAAGTAGCTGCTCGCCGAACTTGTCGGCGAGGTTTGCCTCTCCGACGAGCCTGCATCCGACGCAGGCATGGGCGGCCCCGAGAGCCTCCTCGCGGTCCTCCTCGAACAACTCCACGTTGTCGGCGAGCCTGCCACCGACCTGGAGTCCGTAGGCTCCACCGACCCGATGTTGGTCGACTCCGACACCGCGTCGCTCGACGCGTTCCCCACCAACGTGGTGGTCTACGATGAGTCGCTCCCTCATGAGGGGAGCGGCGGAAGCACCGTCACAGAGGTGCTCGTCATCGGTCATAGCGAGCATTCCAGCGAAGGGGCTCGTGACCCTCTCGACGCGGCTCTGCAAGACCTGACCGCGCCTATCCCAGAAGACGCTGGCGCCGAGATGCTGGAGGCACGCCGCCTTCAGCTCCTCGAAGGCGCGAGGAAGCTGGCAAGCATGAGACGCTTGTCAGAAGCCTACCAGCATGAGATGGATCGCGTTGTGGGCGGCTCGCTGGCCCAGAGCCTAACCGCTTAGGCTAAGCGCGATCCAGCAGCGGCGTAGCCATTGCCAACCTGTTCGGGGCCAATCGCCGCATGCATACGCCACGCCGCGAGAACATCCGCGCCCGCCAGCGGCGGCGACGTCTTTGAACAACTTCGAGGGTGAGGCGCCGCCCTAATGACGGAAGCGAGTCCAGCTACGACGCGGCTGCCAGCGCAAGCAGACGGCTGCCGCACGGAGGCGCCGCGATGACAGAGCGACGACTTGCCTCCCCGCCGAGATCAAGGGGCAACGTCTCGGATGCCGACTGGCGGTGTTCGCGGAAGAAGAAACAAGGATCCGGCTGTCAGCCACAGTCGGACTCACATCTCCATCGAGCGCGACCAAGACGACCACCCAAGAGCAGTGGAGCGGAGGGACGACTACCTGACTCCTCCTCCTCGAAGAGAAAGGCGAGTCTCCCCGCCGCCCGTCTAGCATCCGACTCTCGGTGACCGCCTTGGCCGCCGAGAGGGAGTCGGAGAAAACGACGCCCACCACCGGATCGACCGACTCCATCGATCCCTGGCGCTGGAAGAAGAAGACGAGTTGGGCCCGCCCTGTTTCAGACCTCGCATCTGAGACGAGCCCTTCCCCAGAGGTTTCACACTCCCCCGAGATACACCCAAGTACACCGGCTCCGTGAAGCTGGAAGATTGGCTAGTTGACTACTCCACGGCCGTCAACATAGCGAACGGCAACAAGCGTGTTGCCGTGAAGTATGTTCCCTTCATGCTCCAGGGTACGGCCCGGACATGGTTGAACAACCTGAAGCCCCGCAGCATCAACAACGGTAGGTCGACTTCACCGAGGCCTTCGTCCGCAACTTCACGAGCACGCATAAGCGACCTCCCAAGCCTCGCCAGCTTTCCTTGTGCGTCAGGGCCCCAACGAAGTCAACTCGCGACTACCTCACGCCTGGGCCGAGCTCCTAACTCCTGCGAGGGAGTGCACGAGGTGCAGGCTATCGAGTACTTCACCGCCGGGTGCAGAGAAAGCACCCTCCTCAAGCACAAGCTCCTTTGCGACGAGCCGGAGACCCTCGACGAGCTGCTGATCATAGCAGACAAGTACGCCACGGCCGACTCCTCCGTGAAGACTCTAGATGGTCCCTGCAAGTTCCATAGCGGCGCGAAGCCATCAAACCACACCACCCGGAAGTGCCACTGGCTCACCAGGATCGCCAAGGGAGACAGCCTCCTGCCTCCCCCGCCTGCTGGGCCGCCGCCTCCACTGCCCGCCCAGTCGTCGAGCCGGTCGGCGCAGTACAAGACGAGTACCCAGAAGAGCATGGAGCTTATGTGGTGTTCACCAGTGTAGTCGACGACCAACGCAGCAGGCGGCTGCAGTAGCAAGAAGTGAATGCAGTAGCATCATATACTCCAGAGTTCATGCACTGGTCCGAGAAACCTATCAGTTGGAGCCGACCTGATCACCCAGAGGTGATGCCGAATACAGGCTCCTACACCCTGGTCTTGGAAGCCACCCTTGCCACGGATAGGCGGGCCGCTCGCTTCTCGCGATCTTGATGAAGCGAAGCAGCGGCATCAACATCCTGTACAAGGACACGATGGAGAAGTTAGGAATCAAGCGAGGAGACAGCTTGAGCAGCGGACCGTGTTCCACGGCATTGTACTGCAGCCTTTCCTGCTCACCGTTTGGCAAGATCCTGATAGACGTCCTCTTTGGGGACAAAGATCATTTCCGCCGAGAGCCAGTTTGGTTTGAAGTGGTGGACCTCGAAAGCCTGTACCACGCTCTGCTTTGCCGACCTGCCCTGGCCAAGTTCATGGCGGTCCCCCACTACGCCTACCTCAAGACGAAGATGCCAAGTTCCAAGGGGATCCTGACCATAGCCGGCGACTACAGAAAGTCGTCCGCTTGTGCAAATTGAAAGCGATCGGCTGACCGAGTCCCGGTGATCGCGGTGAGAAGCGGCGTCTTGATCGGGTTGTGGCGATGGCCGGCAAGCAGCCCGAAATATCGCCCAACCCCAAGGTGTCGGAAGCTGAGGGCTCGTTCAAGCCGGCCAAAGAGACGAAGAAGGTACCCTTGGACCCGGAGCACCCGGAGAGGTACGCTGTCGTAGGTGCAAATCTAGACAGTAAATAGGAAGGCGAGCTCGTCGATTTCCTCCGTGAGAATCGGGACATTTTCGCATGGTCCCCTAAAGACATGCCAGGTGTACCGACGAAATTCGTCGAGCACAAGTTACATGTCCGATCTGATGTGAAGCCCATCAGGCAGCCCTTGCGCCGCCTGTCAGAAGAGAAGAGAAGAGTTGTTGGAGAAGAGATAACCCGGCTCCTAGCAGCCGGTTTCATCATGGAAGTGTTCTTTCCAGAATGGCTAGCAAACCCGGTCTTGGTACTGAAGAAGAACAAGCAGGATGTGTATTGACTACACAAGCCTCAACAAAGCTTGCCCCAAGGACCCGTTCGCTCTGCCGAGAATTGATCAGGTGATAGACTCCACACCGGATGCGAGCCGTTGAGCTTCTTAGATGCATATTCAGATATCACCGGATCAAGTTGAACCGGCCGACAGGTGAAGACCGCCTTCATCACGCCCGTTTGGAGCCTTCGCTGCGACCATGACGTTCGGCTTAAGGAACACCGGCGCCACCTTTCAGCGTTGCATGCAGAAGTGCCTCCTCAAGCAGCTCGGCAGAAACGCCCACGTCTACGTGGACGACGTGGTGGTGAAGACGGAAAAGCGAGGAACACTGTTGGAAGACCTCAAGGAGACCTTTGAGAACCTGCGCCGATTCCAGATCAAGCTCAACCCCGAGAAGTGCATCTTGAATTACCGGCCCGGCCAGCTCCTTGGTTTCTGGTCTCCAAACGCGGCATAGAGTGCAACCCTGTGAAGATCAAGGCCATCGAGAGGATGGAAGTACCCCGCCGACTGCTAGATGTGCAAAAGTTCACCGGCTGTTTGGCGTCCATCAGCCGATTCATCAGTCAGCCGGGCGAGAAAGCTCTCCCATTGTATCAGCTCATGAAGAAGACCACCTTCTTCGAATGGAACCCCAAGGCAGATGAAGCTTTTCTCCAGTTGAAGAAAATGCTGACTACTCCCCGTCTTTGGCGGCCCCGACTCCTAAAGAGCCCATGCTCCTGTGACATTGCCGCCACAAGGAGTAGTCGGCCTGATCATTGTAGTTGGCGCAAGGAGGAAGGCAAGGCGCCACTCCGTCCGTAGACCAAGACATTCACTCGAAAGCGAGGTAATCACGACCTCCAAGCATAACTACCCCCACTACCAGAAGATGTGTTACGGCGTGCACTTTGCCGCCAAGAAGTTGAAGCCTTACTTTCAAGAGCATCCAATCACTCTGGTTTGCACAGCCCCACTTGCCGAGATCATCGGAAGCCGAGACGCTTCTGGCCGAGTGGCCAAATGGACCATAGAATTGGCTCCCTACACCATCTATTACCAGCCCCGCACCGCCATCAAAGTCGCATAAGCATGGCCGACTTCCTCGTCGGGGCGAGACCCGATACCGCCGCCGCCCGACTCCACTCATTGGCGGATGCATTTCGATGGCTCCAAAATGCGCATGGCTTGGGAGTCTGGCGTCGTCCTCACTTCCCCAAAGGCGACAAGCTCAAGAAATGCAGCGCGCTGCAGATCCATTTCGCCGCCTCCAACAACGTCGCCGAATACGAGGCGCTCATTCACGGGCTCCGGCTTGCCAAAGAGCTTGGCATTCGCCGGATCCTGTGTTATGGCGACTCCGACTTGGTGGTCCAACAGTCATCCGGCGACTGGGACGCCAAAGATGCAAACATGGCGAGCTACCGTTTCCTGGTACAGCAGCTGAGTGGATATTTTGAGGGGTGCGAGTTCCTCCACGTGCCAAGAAACGACAACGACCAAGCAGATACCCTGGCAAGAATCGGCTTCACCCGCCAGGCAATACCATCCGGTGTCGCCCTTCAGCGCCTCCTCAAGCCATCTGTCAAGCCTTCACCAGAATCAGACTCCATTTTTGTGTCGGCTCCCCCTGAAGAAGTCGGATCCGACTCCAAAGCCTCAGCAGACGGCACGAGAATTCTTGCGGATGGCCCCAAGAATGCCGCAGATCGAAGCCGGCCGGAGACTTCGTAACCTGCCCGGGATCAAGGGCGACCATCGCTAAGACTCCGGAACTCGGCCCGGGATCGCGCCGGTCGGCCGAGGACTTCATCAACCCAAAGCGGCTGCGGACTCCAGCCCGCCGCCTCCCAGCCCAGCCGCCCTCGTCCAAGTGGCAGTACTGGCAGTCAAAGAAATAGCAGCACCCTCATGGGCCCAGCCCATCCTGAAGTTCCTAGTAAGCGGAGAGCTACCAACCGATGAAATCTTGGCTCGGCAAGTACAACGCCGAGTGGCAGCCTACACTATAGTCAATAGAGAGCTGGTCAGGCGCAGCGTCACCGGTGTCTACCGGCGTTGCGAGCGAGCGCAGCAAGGCCAGCGATTCTCGAAGACATTCATCAAAGCGAGTCACGGCCACCATGCGGCCTCAAGAGCACTCGTCGCCAAAGCCTTCCGACACGGTTTCTTCCGCCAACTACCCTAGAAGAGGCCAAGGAATTAGTTCAAAAACGCAAGGGGTGCCAGATGTTCCGCTCCAAGCCGTTTCAGCCGGCTTCCGCACTCAAGACTATCCCCATCGCCTGGCCCTTTGCTGTTTGGGGCCTGGGCATGGTGGGACCATTCAAAACAGCACGAGGCGGCCTAACTCACATACTTGTCGCGGTGGACAAGTTCACCAAGTGGATAGAAGCAAAACCCATCAAGAAGTTGAATGGTCCAACTGCAGTGACTTTCATCGCCGACATCACGACTCGGTACGGCGTACCGCACAGCATCATCACCGACATTGGCACAAATTTTTCCAAAGGCGCCCTGGCCCGTTTCTGCGCGACACAAGGCATCCGACTGGACTTAGCGCCCGTTGCTCATCCGCAGTCAAGTGGCCAGGTGGAGCGAGTGAACGGCCTCATCTTGTCTGGCATCAAGCCGCATCGGTCGAACCACCGGAGCGCTCGCCGCATTGTTGGCTTGAGGAATTGCCAGCTGTCCTCTGGAGCTTGCGCACGACTCCAAACAAGTCAACCGGCTTCACACCCTTCTTCCTCGTTTACGGTGCCGAAGCCGTCATCCCAACGGATATAGAGTTCGACTCCCCGCGAGTCACCATGTACACCGAGGAGGAAGCAGAAGAAGCACGTCAAGACGGCGTCGATCTGCTGGAAGAGGGCATTGTTGGCACTCATTGGTCCAAAGATTCTACCAACAGAGCCCTACGCCCGCTACTACAACAGAAGGTCAAGCCGAGATCTTTCCAAGAGGGCGACCTTGTGCTCCGGCTGATCCAAATGAAACTGCCAAGACAAGTTGTCGGCGCCTTGGGAAGGCCCCTTCATTATCGACAAAGTCTTTGAGCAATGACTCCTACTACGATCGATGCTCGAAGCCCGAGCATGCAAGAGGGACGACTCCGGCAAAGAGACGGAGCGGCCATGGAACGCAAATCTTCTCTGAAGATTTTACAGTTGATGCAGTATGTACCACGCTACCTTTCATGTTAAAGTACCAAGACTTTGGGCCCCCCGAGACGAGCTCGGGGACTGCCCTTTTTTGTTATCTGTACGCTAAGAATTATGCCTTCGAGTATATTACTCTTTGTTATGCCGCTTGGCACCGGGCTCGACCAGTCGGCCCGGGGACTTGCCGCCTTGCGCTATGAATGCTGCCTGCAGTCGGACAAGTAGTGTGCGGTGCCTAAGCCGTCTCCTGGTGGGCAGGAGTAAGGAAGAATGGGCGCCCACATGAAAAATGGCTAAGGACCCCAAGCATAAACATAGCTTAAGCCGGCTTCCAGCCCCTTTTTGCAAAACCGACTCTTGAGTAGTCGGCCTGTCGCTTTCTATCCAACTTGTTTAAAAGACTCTAAAAAATGGCCAAGTACTTGCCTTCTCAAGGGTAGCCAAGCACTTGATCCAAAGCGGCGATCATGCAGAAAGCGGCCGTCCGACGCAAGCGGCAACTAAGGGAAGGCGGCAAAGGAAAGAGCCATAAGAGCAATGAGCAAGGAAAGATAGAATTAGATAATATTTACACAACATAGGCCCTTGGCCGAATCTTCGAGCAGAAGTTCAAAATACACCCCGCGGGTGGAATTGCGCGAATTAACAAGTTTTTTCAAAAGACTACCAAAGCAGATAAAATAAAAAGGCAAGACAGCAGCCTAAGAAGTGGCAGACGGGTTTGGAGGGCTGGAGGAGACGGCGGTGTCAGGCGCTGGGGCGGCCGGCTGGGCAGTCTCGGCCCGATCATCTCCGGCGGCAGCCCGGGACAGCGCTTGGCTCATTCTTTGAGGCGCGGTCGATCTGAGACTGGTCGCCCGCTCCGCCTTCTGGCGCCTCCATCTCATCTCTGTCCTCCGCCTCGCCTTCCTCCTCGGCGCTGGAGCCGATCACCTCCGCCGAGTCCTCGTCGTAATCCGGGTTCATCCCGAACCACTCCGGCGGCGCCTCCCTGCCGTCCTCAGCCCGCTCAGGGACGAAGACGCTGGTGTCCGTGTAGTCGGCGATCGCTGCCGCACGCTCGACGAGGGCGTCTTCCGCAGCCAGCAGCTCCGCTGGGCCTCCGACCGAATGCGGCCAGCGGTCCAGATCCAGCCACTGGATACCACGCCTTGACTAATTCAAGGCCCGCGCGCTCCAGCCTGGGCGCGGAACCCCTTCGAGCCTCAAGGCGGCCAGCCGCGACCTCGGCCGGTCGGCGATCCGGAGGCGTCTGTGAAACCAGCATGTCTGGCCATAGGGCAGCGATCGCCTGGGCGCCGACACGTTGAAGCCGGCGTAGCATCCGATGGGTCGGCCGCAGACGAGCCTCAATGCTTAGAAGCTGCTCGTCAAGGGTCCGGGGGGCGTTGGGAGCAATCTCAGCACCACTCGCCCTCCGCGCCTCGCGATCAGCCTCAATGGCTTGATTGGCCGCCTGCGTATGGCCGGGGGAAAAGTCTGCCAAGACGAAGAAGAAGCAAGTCAAAAAACCAGAAGTCAGCCTGACCAATAGTCAGCGGCTCAAAGAAGGAAAGTAAAGAAGCTCACCGTCGACGATGTCCTTGATTTCATGGAAGCGGTCAGGTGTGCCTCCTTGTCGGTCCGGGAGGAGCGCTCGCTTCGAACTTCGGCGGAGAGCGGCCTCTCTGCTCCGCCTCGTCGCGCCTTCTTAAGCAGCCCCTTTGCTCCATGACTGCATAGCCAAGCGGTCGCGCTTCTGGGCGAGCTTGCTGCGCTCCTCCCCCTTGACGCGCAAGGCGTCGTCGGCTGCGCTCAGCTCCCGTCGGAGAGTGGCGTTGGCCTCTGAAGAATAAAAAAAGGAAAGGGGCGTTAAGTCGTCAACTAGGAAGGTCGCCAGAAGATCCCAGCCCGGCCGTGATCGGCAATCTCGAGGACTACAGCCAGCGCCAACAGCACCCCCAAGAAGAAAGAAGACTCACCCCGGCTTCTCGACAAGTCGGCGGTCCACTTGCCCAGCTCCTCAACGTTGCGGTTGAAGGCAGTGGCGCGGAGGTTGTGATACTCCTGCGATAAGCATTTCTGACAAGGTAAAAATTTGGAAATCAACAGATAGAGTTCCGAGCCGCCTGCTCAGTAGCCGGCCCGAAACTCGGGGACTACACCCAGTGGGTGCGCTGGTGCGCCCCCACATAGAAGAACAAGAAAAAACTCAAAGAAGAAAACATACTCGCACGGCGGCTCGTGACGCCAGGTGCGCCTTGGTGCAGTTCGGGATGGCGTCGCCCTCAGCTCGCAGCTTTGCTTGGACGTCCAGAAGCGCCGTGTTCAGCGGACCTGTGCCACCTCCTCGCACCCACCCAACGGGCGCGGCGCTTGTCGCCTGGGCGTCTGGAATGGCCGAGCTGGCGGCGCCGGTCTCCAAGGGGCGCGGCGCTGAAGTCGCCTTCTCAAGACGGCGGCGTGCTGGCGAGGCGAATTGAAGGAGTAGCTTCGCCACAGCTTCGTCTTCAGTCGGTGGCGCCGGCGGGTCCGCCTGTTGTTTACCTCGCACGCTCTCAGACGGCGGCGGAGGCGACGACGACGGCGCGGCCGTGCCCGACATAGAAGCCTCGCCGCCTCTCCTCTCCATGATGGGGAACTCGCTGCCGGCTCCCTCCGTCTGCCCTGTGAACTCCGGCGGTGGCAGCGCAGAGCTCAGCGGGGTGACAAACAGCGCTGATTGGAGGCGCGCGGCCTCCTCGGCTCGCTGCTTAGCCGTGTGGCCAACCCGGCCTCCTCCGGCTTCCTGCAGGCGGAAGCCGCCGCCTTCTCGGCCTCCGCCTTCTCCAGGCGGGCGGCCTCCTCCTCGTCGCGCTTCTCCTGCGCATTCCGCTCCGTCGCCTCCTGGAGGTCGGCGGCGGGGTCAATCCGCCGACTATTAGCGGATGTCTCTGCCGACCCCATGACGGAGGCGGTGGCGACCCTCTCTAGAGTAAGGGGAGCCCTGATGCGAAGAAGACATGTAAAGATTTGGACAAGATGAATCAGAAGAAAACAAGACCAAGTAAAAGCACTTACGCGGAGACCAGAGGCGGCTTTTTCACTTCCTTGCGGAAGCGGCTAGCCTTGGCGACCGCCTCTTCCCGCTGAGTCGTGGCGGCTGCCCCCTGAACTTTTTCGGCCGGCCGCCTAGCGAGCTCGGCCCGGCCCCGCGCTTCTTCGCGCCACCTCGACCACCCAAGCCGGCGGAGGAACTCGCGCCCGGATGGCCAGCCTTAGGTTGGCGGCGGGGGACGACGTCCCTCTCGCCGTCATCTTCAGGCCAGTCGGCGAAGGTAGCCAAGGGCCTGAAGTCGTCAGCCCCTCCTCCTCCCCCTCCTTCAGGGTCGGCCTCCACCGCCGCCGCCCCCAAGTCAGGGTCGTCGACGTTGCTCTCCGCCCGGTCGGGGACGAATTAACGGGCCGGCCCCATGGTGCCAGCTGAGGGTTGCATGAGGGGATTCTGACTCGGAAAAACTAAAAAAGATAAGAAGTCGGATTCGGCTGAAAAAGAAAAACAAAGAGGAAGAGAGATGACTTACCATGGGCGGGGGGTTGGCGCGCGAGTATGGCTCCTTGCCGAACTGCCAATCCGGCAAGAGATTGAAGTTCGCCAGGAAGTTCAACGTGTCCGCCACCTCCACGTGGGACATGTCCTTGGAGCACAGCCGACTGGGGTCCCGGTGGCAGCTCATCTGACATATCAGATGAGGTCGGCCTTGGAGCGGAAGGACTCGGCGCGCCACGAAGGCGGCCAGCACGTCGGCCCAGAGGCCTCCTCCGACTGCGTCAGCTCTCGGAGTCACGCGACGGCGGCGGTGCCTGCAGGAGTCAGCGTCCTGGCCCGATGGGACCAGCTGGGAAGCCGCCCCGACAGCACGCCGGCTTTGTAACGCGGCAGATTGACCCAGTCGCCTTCCGGGGCGACGTTCTTCACGTAGAAGTAGGAGCGCTGCCACATCTTCACCGACTTGATCAGCGGGATGGCGGGGAAAGGGTTGTCAGCCACCGGCCTCCGCATCGCGATGAAGGTGCCGCCTGCAAGCCGGCACGCCGGCGGCGTCGCGTGCCGAGCTTGGAAGAATTCCCCCCACAACTCGATGGTGGGGAGAACACCGAGGAAGCCCTCGCACAAGGAGGCGAAGGCGGCCAGCAGCACCATCGTATTCGGAGTGAGGTGGTGCCGCTGGAGCCCGTGGAACTCCAGGAATGCGCGAAAGAAGCCGCTCGCCGGCAGCCCCAAACCGCGCATGAGGTACGAGCGGAATATGACCCGCTCGCCCTCCTCCGGCGCCGGCCTTATTTCGCCCGCCGGTGCGGCGTGGGTCTGCACTAAGTTCTGGCCGGGGATGCGGCGCGTCTGGTGGAGGAACTCTATGTGGTCGTCGTCCACCTCGGAGCCGTCCCACACGCCGGAGCGCGGGGCGGGAGGCGCAGCGGCGGATGAGGAGCTCATCTCCATGGCCTTGGCGTGGTTCAGTGACGGCGGCAAGAGGAAGAAGAAGCGAGAGGAAGAAGCAAGAGGAAGTGGGGAAGCGGGGAGATGGGTGCGCGTGCCGCCCCCCCTCCTCCCGCCTACTTATAGGCCCATGGGCTAAGAAGCACGGGCGGGCGTGGGATTAATCGCGCGCCAAAACCCCACACCCCATTTATTAAACCCACGGGTTACCGCTAGAACGACGTGGGGAACCCAACCACCCGCGCGGCCGCGGCGGATCCGCCCGTGCGCCGAGGCGCGGTAGTGGCGGGCCCCGCCTGACAGACCTGTCTTGTCACGCGCGTGGGTGGGCAGACTGACCCTACCGCGTGGCATCGCGCGACGGGCCCGCAACGGGCAGCTGCCTGGAAGCTTATCAGGCACGCTGCCCGGATCCCGCCACAACCTTCAAATCCTTTGAGGAGCAAGACGGCCTCCTGTGAGGCCGACTCCAGCTAGTCGGCCTAAGAGAAAGACGGCGAGCCAAGCCCAGATTCTTCCACCAGAGGGATGAAACTGTTGAGGCTCCTTGATATGTTGCCCTCGGCGCCTCACCAGCTTCGGGGACTACTGTCGGAGTAATGGGCCACGGGTAGGCAAACTCGAGCCCCTGGACCTTTCAAAACATCGCGCATCAGCGCCTCAAGACTCCAAGACGAAGAGCCGCTACGAGAGTCGGCAGCAGAGCCGCCGATCGCTTCTCCCAATGAAGTCCCAGAGACGGCCTCGAGATGAGCCGACTCCCAACTGGCGACTTCCGGAGAAGCCGGCTATGGGGAGTCGGCCCGCGACTCCAACCACCTCCTGCCTATGCAACTACGGACAGGATGGGATGTGGCCGCCGCACAGCCCGTCCCTGCCCCGTTCACGAAAGGCAGGCATGGCTACAGTGCGCCGTACTAATGGAGATCTCCGTCCGCGCAAGATCAGCTACACGCTGCCTCGGCGACATCAGCCCCATGGGCGATCCTCGCACCCACGACGGCCCTGTCTGCACGACCCGAAGACGGCGGGATTACCGTCGGGCTGGAGTGCGTAAGACGGCGAGAGCGCCTCAAGACGGACTCCGCTGGGAGTCGGCCTCGAGAGTCGGCCGCCCTCCCACGGCTCCCGCACGCCATTAACCGAACAAGACAGGAATGGCAACAAGTGATCACCCGACGGTGCGGCAGACTGTTGCCATGACCTACCGACAAGCCAGCGTCATTATAAGCGCGGCTACAGAATAACCAGCAAGACCCGCCACAAGGACAAGGCTTGTCGGCCCCATGCCGGACCGTCGGCGGGGCCCACTAGTGGGCGGGCCCCAGAAGTCGGCGGAGAAGACGGCGACCTAAGAGACTGACGGTTGGGACCCGCGCCCAGCCGGATTACCATTGTACCCCCGGGGGGTAGGCCTATATAAACCCCCCGGGGCACCCATGCAAGAGGTTGGACCCTAATAGTTTAGACACACATAGAGGGAAGAGAAGAGCTAGCCGTGCCCTTCTCCTTCCTCACCCCGAACAGCTCAAGGAGCAACCTTGTACGCACTTTGCCATAGTGATCATGCGGAGACCCCGCAGAGCAGCAGTAGGGGTGCTATCTCCACGGAGAGCCCTGAAGATGGGTAAGATTCGCCGGCGTGCATGCCTTCGCCTCATCCCGTTTCCAGGCACCGGCGACGTTCTACTCGCCCCCACCATGATAAGCCATCCTTTGGCATATGTCGCACCCAACCCCTGACAAGATCGAACGGAAAGAATAGCTTCGTGTTATTTTACTATGGACTCTTGAATAGATCAATCAGAAAGGATAGCTTTGAGGTGGTTTCGTACCTACAATAATCTCTTCGTTTGTTCTCCGCTATTAGTGACTTTGGAGTGACTCTTTGTTGCATGTTGAGGGATAGTTATATGATCCAATTATGTTATTATTGTTGAGAGAACTTGCACTAGTGAAAGTATGAACCCTAGGCCTTGTTTCCTAGCATTGCAATATTGTTTACGCTCACTTTTATCATTAGCTACCTTGATGTTTTTATATTTTCAGATTACAAAAACCTATATCTACCATCCATATTGCACTTGTATCACCATATCTTCGCCGAACTAGTGCACCTATACAATTTATCATTGTATTGGGTGTGTTGGGCACACAAGAGACTCTTTTCTATTTGGTTGCACGGTTGTTTGAGAGAGACCATCTTCTTCCTACGCCTCCCACGGATTGATAAACCTTAGGTCATCCACTTGAGGGAAATTTGCTACTATCCTACAAACCTCTGCACTTGGAGGCCCAACAACATTTACAAGGAGAAGGTTGCATAGTAGACATCAATGTATTATGGAACAAGCAAAGAGACTTGCTGGTAACGAGATTGAACTAGGTATGAAGATACCGACGATTGAATCTCGGGCAAGTAACATACCGATGGTCAAAGGGAATTACATATGTTGTCATAACGGTTCGACTGATAAAGATCTTCGTAGAATATGTAGGAGCCAATATGGGCATCCAGGTTCCGCTATTGGTTATTGACCGGAGAGGTGTCTCGGTCATGTCTACATAGTTCTCGAACCCGTATGGTCCGCACGTTGAACGTTCGTTGACGATATAGTGTTATATGAGTTATGTGATTTGGTGGTTGAATGTTGTTCGGAGTACTAGATGAGATCACGGACATGAAGAGGAGTTTTGAAATGGTCAAGAGGTAAAGATTGATATATAGGACGATGGTATTCGGACACCGGAAGTGTTTTGGAGGGTACCAGGTACTTATCGGGTCACCAGAAAGGAGTTTCGGGCACCCCCGACAAAGATATATGGGCCTAATGGGCCAAAAGGGGAACAAAACAGCCCCTGGTGTGCCCCTTCATTGGACAGCAGGCCCTAAGGGAAGGAAAGGGGGAGGGCTAGCCCCTCCTGCCTTTCCCTCTCATGGGAGAAAGGAAAGGGGGGCGCCACCCTCCCCTGCCTTTTCCCCGCACTTATACAAGGCAGGGGGAGGGCGTGGCTTGGGAGAGACCCCAAGTAGGATTCCCCCTACTTGGGCGCCTCCTATGGCTGCACCTCCATTCCTCCCACCTATATATATGTGGGAGAGGACGCCTAGCACACCCCAGACAATAGCCTAGCCGTGTGCGGCGCCCCCTCCATCGTTTACACCCCTAGTCATATTTTCGTTGTGCTTAGGCAAAGCCCTGCGGAGATCACTTCACCACCATGTTCACCTGACAGAACTCATCTACTAGCTCGACGTCTTGCTGGATCAAGAAGGTGAGGGACGTCACCGAGTTGAACATGTGTCACATCCCTAGCTTCTAGTGTTGCCTAGTGTTTGCATCTTGCTTGCATCATGTTTAACTTTCATGGAAACTTGAAATGGGGATGATAAACCCTAGCACCAAGATTAAATCAAATAGGGTCAACCATAAATATTTTCAATGAACCCAGAATGCTTTTCAGAAAAAGTTCATCATTTTTGAATTGGTTTAGAACCTCTGCCAAAAATGGTGCACATTTTCTAGACCACTCTGGATTTTTGAATTAATCCATTAAGTATTTGCATTTGGGCATTTAATTCCTATAAATATTTTAATTGCCCAAATAATGCGATAATGGTTGAGGGCTGTTGGAAATAATTTCATAAGTGCCCACAATTATTTTCAGCATTTTATCAAATGGTTTAGTATTTTACTAAATCAAAACAAAACAGAAAAATAGAAAACTGAAATAAAAGAAAAGGACAGAAAACCTACCTAACTTACTCCGCAGCCCATCTCGGCGCCTCACTGGCCCAAAGATCAGGCGTGCCCACTGCCCCATAGTGCCAGTCATCACCTACCTCCCGCCAGGAGGACAACACGCTCATGGCCGCCGCACGCGAGCACGTGCCCCGCCACCTCCTGCTTGCCGCTTAGCCCTGGCCTCTTCAGGTGACGCCACGCGCTCCCCTCGACCCCCTCCTGCTCTTCCCCGTGCTCATCCCCTCCCCTGGACCTCTCTCTCTCACCACCCGAATGGCTTCGTCGCCGCCGTTCGCCACCACCGCGGCCACCGCCTCCCCCTCGCCTCTCCTACATGCCCAGGAGCTCCGCCTAGTCCCTCTCCTCATCCTCACCGAGCTGCCCGACGCCGGACGCCCTGCATCACCCTCTGCCCCGCCATCTTCGCCGCCTCTGCCCCGAGATCGCTGGCGGCCGCACGACCTCACCAGCCCCTCCCGAGCTCATCGTTCGCTCCCCTGCACTCGCAGTGAGCCACTGACCCTTCTCCCCCTCTCCGTTCTCTTCCTCGCATGCCGTAGCGACCGGACCAAGCTTGACCGCACCCGCCGCCGCTTGTGCCCGCCGCCGACGCGGCCCCGGTAACCAAATGGCCCGGGTGTCGTGTCCAACATGCTCGCCGCCTCGCGTAGATGTTGTAGGTGCCATGAACGCTGCCACACGGCCATCGCAGCCCCGTAGCCTAAACACCGAACGCCGGCGCCGCCGAGCTCGTTCCCGAGCTCTGGCCGTCCCCTGCTGCTGCGCATGCATGTCACTGGATGCCGGGCGATCCCCGGCCTCAGCGTGCCCTCCATTGCTTTCGATTGGTAGAGGAGAAATCCGAGCCTCGCCCGCGTTGACCTCGCCCCGGCGGCTAAACGCCGGCAGGTTGACCGCTTTGACCGTCGGTGGTTTAGCCCCGGTAGACCAAGGGTTTGACCTCCCCTCCGTCACTGACGTATGGGCCCCGCGCCCTTAATTAACCAAAGTTTAGTCCATGTTTAGTTTTAGTTAAGCACAGTGGTCCCACGCGTCAGCATTGACCTTGCTGACGTGGGTTCTCGACCGCCCCACCACCAAAGGACCCAAACCAGCATTGAGTCACTGACCAGTGGGATCCACTGGTGAGGTTTGACCTGGAGCGGGTCCGTTGACCTACTGAGGTCAGCATGACGCAATGATGACGCAGATAATCATTTTCTGGATTTAAAATAATTCAGAAATTCCAGAAAATAGTATAAACTTCTAAAAATCATAGCAATTCAACCGTAACTCCAAATGAAATAAATTATATATGAAAAATGATCATAAAAATCCAATCTATCCATCTGTACCATTTTCATGCATGTTAGAACAACTTTTGTTCACTGTTTAGGTGAAATCAACTAAATGGCATTTGAATAATCACATATGGAGTTTGAATTTGAATCTTGTATTCAAACCAACTTCATTTAATCATTGCTAGTTGCATTAGCTCAAACCACAAAGATATTGCCATGTCACATTCATGCATCATATTGTTGCATTGCATTGATTGTGTTCTTTCTTGTTTGCCGGTGTTATACCCTCCCGGTAGACGACGTTCCGACGACGTGTTCGATGACACCGATGAAGAACTATATTATCTTCGGAAGTGCCAGGCAAGCAAAACCCCCTTGTTCATTCCGATATAACCCACTCTCTCGCTCCTGCTCTCTTTTACTGCATTAGGACACCAACAATTCATCTGTTACTTGTTGCGGTAGCTGAACCCCTTTATCCTCTACATGACCTGTCATTCCACAGTAAATAGATGAAACCCACTAGCATGAGTAGGAGTTGTTTGAGCCCTGGTGTGCCTACTCATTCATGCTTGTTTGTCATGCCTGCTATTGCTTAGAGTTGTATCAAGTCTGATTCATCAGGGATGAATTGGAGGTGTGTGAACATGTCCTCTTGTGTGTGAGCTAAGTGTGTGAACACGATTTGGTAAAGGTAACGGTGAGAGGCCATGTAGGAGTACATGGTGGGTTGTCTCATTGCAGCAGTCCTCGGGAACTGAGTTCTGTGTTTGTGATCCATGAACAGTTACTACCACACATTGGGTTCCGGTAAGTCGGCTCCTCTCGGCTTATTAATCAACTTGATCTCTGTCCAGGAGTTGCAACTAGTTTCTGGTGTTTGTAGGTAGTGTTAGTAGTCTACCAAGTGGCACCCGTGCAGGTGGGCTTGGGATGACTAGGCACCATGGCACGGCGTACCAAGCGTAGATCCACCCGTCGAGGTGGGCTTGGGAACCCTGCTCACATCGTTTGGGGCCGTGGCGACACCCCGGCCGGATCTCCTTGCGGATGGAACCCGAATAGGCGATAAACACAGACGAGAGACTTGTGTGGTTAGTCGTGTCGTGGCCGACACCCTCGCTGGGCTTCCACTTGAAGGTTGCCGAGTACATGTCGTGTAAACAGCGATAAGTGGTGAGCGTGTGTGAAGAAGTACACCCCTGCAGGGTTAACATTATCTATTCGAATAGCCGTGTCCGCGGTAAAGGACTTCTGGGTTGCCTGTACAGTTCATACACAAGTGAAAGTGGATACTCTAAAATGTGCAAGATAAGCGTGAGTGCTATGGATGGCGTTTTCGTTGGAGGATGGGAGCGGATCCATAGTGGTGTATTGATATGGTGAATATGTGGACTCGTGTGCGCCACCTCAAAAGAGTTACTTGCAGTCGTAGTTCAGGATAGCCACCGAGTCAAAGCTGGCTTGCTGCAGCTTAAACTCCACCACCCCCTTTATTGATCTTGATGCATATGTAGATAGTTACGATGTAAGTCTTCTTTGGGTACATTTGTACTCACGTTTGCTTAATTTATGTTTTGCAGAGAGACTTCAGTCTCGCTAGTAGTTCCACGTGGACTTCAACGTTTAGCTTGTTACCTCAGCTACGATCTGGTGCCCTCGGCAGGATCTGGTAGATAGTCAGGCTTCTCAGCCTTTTTCACTTGTAGATGTCTGTACTCAGACATGTTAAGCTTCCGCTTGTGCTTTGACTTGTATGTTTCAATGTTGGGTCATGAGACCCATGTTTGTAATATCTCGCTCCTCGAGCCTAATGAATAAATACTTGAGTCGTAGAGTTATGTTGTGATGCCATGTTGTATTTACACATATCGAGCATATTGTGTGTATGTTTGAAATGCTTGGTATGTGTGGGATCCGACAATCTAGTTGTTTATCCTTGGCAGCCTCTCTTATGGGGAAATGTAGTCTAGTGCTTCCTTGAGCCATAGTAGTCTGCCTTCTGACCAGTTCACCGGAGTCCTGCTAGCCCAGACTACCGCTCGTAACACTTGATCGGCCGACATGTGTTTCACTTCGTTCACGTGGTTCTGTCCCTTCGGGAAATGTCACGCAGCGACATCCGAGTCCTGCCTAACTGCTACAGCCAGGGTTCCCAGAGTCCTGTTAGCCCAGTGCTACAGCCCGGATTCACACGCTGCTGACCGACATGCTCGAAGTTGATTCATGTATGCTTGTCCCCATGGGTTAGTGCCGCTTTGGGTTCACGACTAGCCATGTCGGCCCGGGTTCTCTGTCATATGGATGCTAGCGACACTATCATATACGTGAGCCAAAAGGGGCAAACGGTCCCGGGCCATGGTAAGGCGACACCCGTGGGAATACCGTGCGTGAGGCCGCAAAGTGATATGAGTTGTTACCAGCTAGATCGATGTGACTTGGAATCGGGTCCCGACAGCTTTGGTATCGAGCCTGTTGCTGTCAGAGGATTACCAAGCCAAACCGGTCGAAGTTGTGTCTAGAAATGCTTTAGTTATGTAAGGGAATTGATTGTGGAAGGGAACGTAAGGTTCTTTTTACTCCTTATACATCATGGCCTTCTGATCTGAGTCATCCTCTTCTCTTCTACGGGGATTAAGAACTAGGCCTTCTCATCTATCTATCAGGATGACGTGTTACTAATCCATAGACTTTTAAGAATGTTGGTTTTAAGCCCCAGTTCAGTTTCTACTACTTTCGTGTGTTAATAGTTGGTCTCAGAACCTTGATATTGTGATGCTGAGTGGTCATGCCACTATTTTGCAGGATGTCTCAAATCATTTTGAGCATTTACAGCCGTTATGTCAGTCCGAGTCATCCCAGATTTCTAAATAGTCTGATGTGTTTGCAAATCCCTTCTCTCCGTTTCTAATGTTCATTTGGGCCAGATTAATCACACAAATTAGTGTGTTGAGGTACTCCGCTGCCTCGGTATATATGTTGGAGCTAGTATTATGACCCTAGGCATCTTAGAGGATCACCTGGTAATATGGCCATGTTTTTGTGTTCCCAGTGTGATGATTCTGGCCGTCATTCTCGAAAGCATCTCGTGATGCCATTTAGTAGTAGGTATTCTACTCCTGGGTTCTTGACCCAAGATTCACTCTACTTACCTCGTGTTGATAGGGTTTGCTAGTTCCTTTAGGATATTAGTAACCTTTGCGATAGTCCTCGAGGTCAGTGGTATATCCTTCTTCAAAATACCATGAACCACTTATGGCAGAAGTTTGTTGGATCAAAAGATCACAACAGGAGTGGCCTCGATGAGTTCTCCATTCTATATTGTGACTCTGCCAGTTCAACCTTTCTGCATGGGTTATCCGGAAGAAATATGTTGAACTCGTTCGACATGCTAGTCCATGCATCCACAACTCAGAAAACCATGTGTTCCTTTGAGTTGTCCCTCTTTAGTTTGTCTTCTGACCTTCGTCTATCAATTGATAGTCAAGAGTATGCCTGCATTCGTTCATCGATGCCTATTACTCTTGTGATCCGTCAAGCCATTCTATTCTGGAGTGACCAGGAGAATCAAACTCCAGTATCTCATCCATTTTCAGGATTGGATCAAAGTAGTTGTACTTCACAAATCAAAATGCCAATCCAGCTTTTGCTCTATTCTACCTTGGAGTGTTACCATCTTTATGTCAAGAGTGTCATCAGAATTGCACCACCTCTTATGAATTCTTGATGCAGTGATACTTCTCGCCATCATTATTCATTCCTCGGTCCCGTGTTGTTGTAACCGGAATGCCGACAAGTGAACTGTGATGTGTGAAATCAATAATCCTAGCAAGTCCGTTACTTGGTAGTTATTGGACAATATTCTCACCCTTAGCATGTTGGCTATTGAATCACCATCCTAGGACTGATCGTGGTACCTGGTCAATTTTTGTTGGTGCACTCTTTGATCGATGAGTTAGGATTTTGTCAAACCCTCACTCTTTTTATCATATCGTCTTGCCCTGAAAAGCAAGGTTGTTCTCGAGCTTAGTAACATATCGGTGGTTCGTGATTTTCCGAGGATCTTCTCCAAAGTATTACCTGGTTGTCACCTGACCGCCATGTTGAGTTCGTGATCAAGTTGGTTTTCTTATAAATCACCCCTTCTCCAAGAATCTGTGTTGGATTTCCCTGAGCTAGTTGGTTGAGCTAGACAACAACTTGGAGAGTTGGAAGATAAAAGCTTGTCTGACTTAGTTCATTTTAAGGGATATACTTTTGAGTGTGTGTTGAAGAAAGATGATATTTTCACCGATTGGTCCTCGGGATCAATTGTTGGATCTATTGTCTTTTCTAGACTCTAATTTGAGTATGGGCTATCATCAAATCAAATCAGAACCAATGATATTCGTAATGTTGTCTTACTCGTGGTGGCTTCCTCGAGCATACACCATTACATCTTTTGGTCTGACCAATGCTATCACCGTGTTCACATGATGGTGGAAGTCCAGTGATATGGAAATTCCGATGAGTTATTGTTGAGCCTATCAGCAGCATTTTGTCTCCCCCATGATTCATGTTGAACATCAACCTAGTGTTGGAAACTTTGTAAGCAACGCCTTCGTGTTCCGTTCATGAAGCTTATGCTTGGATGGAAGAAGTGACTTCCTCGAATTCATGTGCATTTGGTGCAAGTTGCCGCCGTGAGTTCGAGAAAGATTGGTTTTGTTTCCTCTGGAACCATCCCAAGTCAGTTATGCATGTGCGAAGAATTCTATGGTCTGATAGACTGATCATCTTCATTCTATACGTATGTCTAGCACACCAAGCCACTGATTGATTTGTTCAAGGAGAAGAAGTTCCTTCTTAAGAGCTAGACTTACGCAAGGACTTCGATATCCTCGTTGATAGTTCCCAACCTGAACCCGGTAGTGTTTTATTATAAGACTACTACGTGGTCATGCTTGTCCGGGACAGCGTGCTCACATGTATGTAGCAGAACCAGCTCATGTTTTGGAGCTTGCTATCGTAGTTCATCTCCCGAGAATCTCGCAACGTCACCTCGTCGACTTGTGTTGCAACCTTTCTTTTCTAGACATGTTGTCTGAAAAATCCTGTTACCAATCAGATCTGAATCTCAGGAAGATATGATGGTTGGAACCTTTCCAATGATCTATGTATGAAAAGTAATTCCTTTTTGCCACTTGAGGGAATAATTCTACGAGTCACCTTCCCTAAGGTGCCCCGTTATGGGATCATGGCAATTTCTCCTCGCTAGTTGAAAACCCTTGTCAAACTGTTTCCTCCGTCCTTCCCGATGCATGTTTGCCTCTCAGCTCCAAAGAGGTGTCCATGTCTCCCTCCGAGAGTTGATCCTGAGTTGATTCGATTACCGAGAAGATCGACCCTTCTAGAGTTTTTCCTTTCCTCTCGTTGTCATGTGGGTTGGAGTTCTCAGAGCAACACATCGAGACAAAGATAATGATCAATTCAACATTCTTATGAGGTGCCACCTGGATCGTGAAGATTATGTTAGTTTGCGTTCCCCCTTCATCCTACCCTACGCTTGAATCTCGGGACGAGATTCTTGTTTAGTGGGGGCGAGTTGTCACATCCCTAGCTTCTAGTGCTGCCTAGTGTTTGCATCTTGCTTGCATCATGTTTAACTTTCATGGAAACTTGAAATGGGGATGATAAACCCTAGCACCAAGATTAAATCAAATAGGGTCAACCATAAATATTTTAAATGAACCCAGAATGCTTTTCAGAAAAGTTCATCATTTTTGAATTGGTTTAGAACCTCTGCCAAAAATGGTACACATTTTCTAGGCCACTCGATTTTTGAATTAATCCATTAAGTATTTGCATTTGGGCATTTAATTCCTATAAATATTTTAATTGCCCAAATAATACTGATAATGGTTGAGGGCTGTTGGAAATAATTTCATAAGTGCCCACAATTATTTTCAGCATTTTATCAAATGGTTTAGTATTTTACTAAATCAAAACAAAACAGAAAAAATAGAAAACTGAAATAAAAAGAAAAGGACAGAAAACCTACCTAACTTACTCAGCCCATCTGGCGCCTCACCGGCCCAAAGATCAGGCGCCCATCGCCCACAGTGCCAGTCATCACCTACCTCCCGCCAGGAGGACAGCACGCGCGTGGCCGCCGCACGCGAGCACGCGCCCCGCCACCTCCTGCTTGCCGCTTAGCCCTGGCCTCTTCGGGTGACGCCACGCGCTCCCCTCGACCCCCTCCCGCTCTTCCCCGTGCTCATCCCCTCCCCTGGACCTCTCTCTCTCACCACCCGAACGGCTTCATGCCGCCGTTCGCCACCACCGCGGCCACCGCCTCCCCCTCGCCTCTCCTACATGCCCAGGAGCTCCGCCTAGTCCCTCTCCTCATCCTCACCGAGCTGCCCGACGCCGGACGCCCTGCATCACCCTCTGCCCCGCCATCTTCGCCGCCTCTGCCCCGAGATCGCTGGCGGCCGCACGACCTCACCAGCCCCTCCCTGAGCTCGTTGTTCGCTCCCTTGCACTCGCAGTGAGCTACTGACCCTTCTCCCCCTCTCCGTTCTCTTCCTCGCATGCCATAGCGACCGAACCAAGCTTGATCGCACCCGCCGCCTCGCGTAGCTGCTGTAGGTGCCATGAACGCGCTGCCACGGCCACTGCAGCCCCGTAGCCACAAACACCCGAACGCCGGCGCCGCCTCGAGCTCGTTTCCGGCGAGCTCCGGCCGTCCCCGCTGCTGCCGCATGCCGCCCTGGATGCGGGCGAGCCCCAGCTCCCCGCGCGTGCCCTCCGCTGCTCGATTGGGCGCCGGAGGAGAAATCCCGAGCCCTCCGCCGCGTTCGGCCTCGCCGGCGGCTAAACGCCAGCGGGTTGACCGCTTTGACCACGGTGGTTTAGCTCCGGTTGACCGAGGTTTGACCTCCTCCGTCACTAACGTATGGGCCCCGCGCCCTTAATTAACCAAAGTTTAGTCCATGTTTAGTTTTAGTTAAGCACAGTGGTCCCACGCGTCAGCATTGACCTTGCTGACGTGGCCCTTGACCGGCCCCACCAGCCAGTGACCCAAACCAGCATTGAGTCACTGACCAGTGGGATCCACTGGTGAGGTTTGACCTGGAGCGGGTCCGTTGACCTGCTGAGCTCAGCATGACGCAATGATGACGCAGATAATCATTTTCTGGATTTAAAATAATTTAGAAATTCCAGAAAATAGTATAAACTTCTAAAAATCATAGCAATTCAACCGTAACTCCAAATGAAATAAATTATATATGAAAAATGATCATAAAAATCCAATCTATCCATCTGTACCATTTTCATGCATGTTAGAACAACTTTTGTTCACTGTTTAGGTGAAATCAACTAAATGGCATTTGAATAATCACATATGGAGTTTGAATTTGAATCTTGTATTCAAACCAACTTCATTTAATCTGTTGCTAGTTGCATTAGCTCAAACCACAGCATATTGCCATGTCACATTCATGCATCATATTGTTGCATTGCATTGATTGTGTTCTTTCTTGTTTGCGGTGTTATCCCCTCGGTGAGCGGCGTTCGACGGCGTGTTCGATGACACCGATGAAGAACTATATTATCTTCTAAGTGCCGTGCAAGCAAAACCCCTTGTTCATTCCGATATAACCCACTCTCTCGCCTCCTGCTCTCTTTTCTTGCATTAGGACACCAACAATTCATCTGTTACTTGTTGTTGCGGTAGCTGAACCCCTTTATCCTCTACATGACCTGTCATTCCACAAGAATAGATGAAACCCACTAGCATGAGTAGGAGTTGTTTGAGCCCAGTGTGCCTACTCATTCATGCTTGTTTGTCATGCCTGCTATTGCTTAGAGTTGTATCAAGTCTGATTCATCGTGATGAATTGGAGGTGTGTGAACATGTCCTCGTGTGTGAGCTAAGTGTGTGAACACGATTTGGTAAAGGTAACGGTGAGAGGCCATGTAGGAGTACATGGTGGGTTGTCTCATTGCAGCAGTCCTCGAACTGAAGTTACGTGTTTGTGATCCATGAACAGTTACTACCACACATTGGGTTCCGGTAAGTCGGCCCCTCTCGGCTTATTAATCAACTTGATCTCTGTCCAGGAGTTGCAACTAGTTTCTGGTGTTTGTAGGTAGTGTTAGTAGTCTACCAAGTGGCACCCGGTACAGGTGGGCTTGGGACAGACTAGGCACCATGGCACAGTGTACCAAGCGTAGATCCACCCGTCGAGGTGGGCTTGGGAACCCTGCTCACATTGTTTGGGGCCGTGAGCGACACCCCGGCCGGATCTCCTTGCGGATGGAACCCGAATAGGCGATAAACCTAGATGAGAGACTTGTGTGGTTAGTCAGGTCGTGGCCGACACCCTTGCTGGGCTTCCGCTTGAAGGTTGCCGAGTACATGTCGTGTAAACTGCGATAAGTGGTGAGAGCGTGTGTGAAGAAGTACACCCCTGCAGGGTTAACATTATCTATTCGAATAGCCGTGTCCGCGGTAAAGGACTTCTGGGTTGCCTGTACAGTTCATAGATAAGTGAAAGTGGATACTCTAAAATGCGCAAGATAAGCGTGAGTGCAATGGATGGCGTTTTCGTAGGAGGACGGGAGCGGATCCATAGTGGTGTATTGATATGGTGAATATGTGGCCTCGTGTGCGCCACCTCAAAAGAGTTACTTGCAAATGAGTTCGTGATAGCCACCAGTCAAAGCTGGCTTGCTGCAGCTTAAACTCCACCACCCCCCCTTTATTGATAATTGATGCATATGTAGATAGTTCGATGTAAGTCTTGCTGGGTACATTTGTACTCACGCTTGCTTAATTTATGTTTTGCGAGAGACTTCAGTCTCGCTAGTAGTTCCACGTGGACTTGACGTTTAGCTTGTTACCTCGGCTACGATCTGGTGCCCTCGGCAGATCTCGGTAGATAGTCGGGCTTCTCAGCCTTTTTCATTTGTAGATGTCTGTACTCGGACATGTTAAGCTTCAACTTGTGCTTTGACTTGTATGCTCAATATTGGGTCATGAGACCCATGTTTGTAATATCTCGCTCCTCGGAGCCTAATGAATAAATACTTGAGTCGTAGAGTTATGTTGTGATGACATGTTGTATTTACACATATCGAGCATATTGTGTGTATGTTTGAAATGCTTGGTATGTGTGGGATCCGACAATCTAGTTGTTTATCCTTGGCAGCCTCTCTTATGGGGAAATGTAGTCTAGTGCTTCCTTGAGCCATAGTAGTCCGCTACAGCCCGGTTCACCGAGTCCGCTAGCCTGTAACTACCGCCGTGACACTTGATCGGCCGGCATGTGTTTCACTTCGTTCTGTATACATCCCTTCGGGAAATGTCACGCGGTGACATCCGGAGTCCTGCCTAGTCTGCTACAGCCCGGGTTATCGGAGTCATGTTAGCCCAGCTACAGCCCGGATTCACACGTCAACCGACATGCTCGAAGTTGATTCATGTATGCCTGTCCCCATGGGTTAGTGCCGCTTTGGGTTCACGACTAGCCATGTCGGCTCGGGTTCTTTGTCATATGGATGCTAGCGACACTATCATATATATGAGCCAAAAGGCGCAAACGGTCCCGGGCCATGGTAAGGCGACACCCATGGGAATGCCGTGCGTGAGGCCGCAAAGTGATATGAGGTGTTAACAGCTAGATCGATGTGACTTGGAATCGGGGTCCTGACAACGTGTGTAGAACACGGAGGTGTCGTGCGTTCGGTACTTGATCGATTGAAGCGCGAAGAAGTTCGACTACATCAACCACGTTGTGAAACGCTTCCGCTTACGGTCTACGAGGGTACGTAGACACACTCTCCCCCTTGTTGCTATGCATCTCCATGGATAGATCATTGCGTGTGCGTAGAAAAAAATTGTTTTCCATGCAACGATTCCCAAAATAACCCGATTTGGAAAATAGTTGGTCTCCCTTCACCGCTACGCTCGCTTACCATGCATCAGTCAAGTTCTGGTCTGACAAGCATTTATTTTTGCTTTATTGAATTTTAAAAATCCATAACTTTTGATTCGAACATCAGAATCCAGATCCGCTTTCATCATTGGGTTTCTCGCGACAAGCTCTTCAAAACTAGATCCATATGGGTATGTCTCGAATATTTTTTTCACGAGCAACTTTGTGTGCGACGGAGGCAACTTTAGTGCTATGAAAAAGCAACTTCTTAGTTTGAAAATATGACTACATGTCTGCGACAAGTTCTAATATAGTTATCTACCATGAGGATCAACCATTTATTCTCAGAAGTGGCAATGTGAAAGGATCGAGATGAGGTGTCTAGAGGGGGGTGAATAGACTCTAATCAAGAAAAGTAGCAGTTTTTAATTTCCTCTAGTTGATGTGGAGTTTAAGCACAAGTTTAAACATTCACAATACATATCAAGCAAACATGCAAGCATACAAAGAGTATATGAGCAGCGGAAAGTAAAGCATGCAAGTTGCAAGAATGTAAAGAGATGGGATTGGAGTGTGCAAACGCAATTTGGAGACACAGAGATTTTTTATCCGTGGTTCCAATAGGTGGTGCTATCATACATCCACGTTGATGGAGACTTCAACCCACGAAGGGTAACGGTTGTGCAAGTCCACAGAGGGCTCCACCCACGAAGGGTCCACGAAGTAGCAACCTAGTCTATCCCACCATGGACGTCGCCCACGAAGGGCTTGCCTCGCTAGGGTAGATCTTCACGAAGTAGGCGATCTCCTTGCCCTTACAAACTCCTTGGTTCAACTCCACAATCTTGTCGGAGGCTCCCAAGTGACACCTAGACAATCTAGGAGACACCACTCTCCAAGAAGTAACAAATGGTGTATTGATGATGAACTCCTTGCTCTTGTGCTTCAAATGATAGTCTCCCCAACACTCAACTCTCTCTCATAGGATTGGATTTGGTAGAAAGAAGATTTGAGTGGAAAGCAACTTGGGGAAGGCTAGAGATCATGATTTATGTGGTTGAATGGAATATCTTGACCTCAACACAAGTGTAGGTGGTTCTCTCTCAGAAAATATGTATTGGAAGTGTAGGCATGTTATGATGGCTCTCTCCATGAATGAAAAGTGGGTGGAGGGGTATATATAGCCTCCACACAAAATCTAACCGTTACACACAAATTACCAAACTTGGTGGGACCGAATCATTAAACTCGGTCGGACCGATTTAGTTCAAAATGTGAACGTTAGGATTCTCGATGGGACTGACTTGAACAACTCGATGGGACCGATGTGCTAGGGTTAGGGTAAATCCAAAACTTGGTTTGACCGATTACTCAAACTCGGTGGGACCGATTTGGGTAATAAGTGAAACAGAATGTTGGCCAAGCAAACTCGGTGGGGCCGGTTGCAAATCTTGGTGGGACCGAAACTATTGCAACAGACAACAGAGAGTTTGCAAGCCCATCTAGGTGAGACCGAACTGATTAGGGTTTCTGGCAGTGGCTATGTCAACTGAACTCGGTGGCTCTGGATGGAAAGAATCGGTGGGGCCGAGTTAGACTTTTTGGATTAGGACATATGTGGAAGTGAGAAAGTGGTTGAGGGCTTTGGAGCATATCACTAAGCACTTTGAGCAAGCAAGCCATTAAGCAACACCTCATCCCTTCTTAATAGTATTGGATTTCCTATGGACTCAATGTGATCTTGGATCACTTAAAATAGAAAATGTAGAGTCCTGAGCTTTGAGCTTGAGCCAATCCTTTGTCCTTAGCATCTTGAAGGGGTTCCACATCCTCTTGTCCATGCCACTCCATTGTTGAACTTATCTGAAACATACTAGGTAGAAGCATTAGTCCAACAAGAGATATGTTGACATTAATTACCAAAATCGTCGAGAGAGCACCTGTGCTTTCAATCTCCCCTTTTTTGGTAATTGATGACAACATACATCAAAGTTGTAGATAAAGATATAGAGAGCAACAAGTAAAGCTTTGGAAAGACATGTAACATGCATAGGCTCCCCCTATATGTATGCAATCATATAAATATGAAACATAGGAGCATGTGCATGCATAAACATGACAGAGTAATCCATGTGTTACATGTATCTTGGCTATATGCATCAGAGAAAATGATGTGAATATAGGAAATGTACCTTCATTCCCATGAGTCCTTCTTGCAAACAGTATGTACATCAGCAAGAAATCCTCATACACATGATTGTGATGCATATACTTACCTTGTGGTCTTGAGTTGGCTTAGGAAGGAATGAACCTGAGTAAACAAGGTTAGACAACACAGATACACCTACTAGCCAGAGCAAACAAAAGAAAACACAAGAGAACCAAGACTGGGATGACATGTAGAGAGTGAGTACTGAGTACCCCATTGGGTATAGACATGTCCCCAAAGGTAAAGATATGCGATAAAATCAGAGATTTCCTTCCCTTAGATGTCTTGCTCCCACTGAATCTTGCATGGGATATTGGGAGAAGATAGGGAACAGAAAATCAGAGCAAAAGAAAAGAAACAACAGAGCTTGAGCTAATGCAAGCAATCAAATATGATCAAATATGAACATGTATTTCCCCTCTTAAAGACATGTAACTTCTCTCCTCTTGAACACCAAGCATCTGAGGTTTCTTACACACTCCCCCTGAGTCCTCTCCCCTATAGAAATGATTTAGCATAGATCTTTGATGTGATCTCTCTCCCCCTTTGACATCAATTTCCAAGAAGGGCTCTTCTGGATTTTTGTGTTAATACAGAAGGATTTGGTCCTTGAGTCACAAAGCAAGTTGACTGTGATGCTGGTAGAGGACAAGAATCAATGAGTGGAGCTGAAGCAAAAGGACTACAGGAATAAGTGGCAAGTTGTCTTTCCTGTAGTGAAATCGGTAGCACCGAGCTGTGTGGTTCGGTGGCGCCGAGAGAATTCGGTTGGGCCGAAGAAAACAGACTGGTGTGACTGAGTTCATCACGGTAAAACACTTGTCACCTCAGCTCACTAGGCACTTTAATATCTCACAAGGATTTGCAAGGAATTAGCTAAAAGATTTGCAATGAATTGGATGTAGAAAATGTAGAACAAAAAAGAAAAGACAAGAAAAGATCTAGATGAAGTTTTTTTTTGAAAGGAGAAACACAATTGAAAGGAGAAACACATATGCATGAGACAAATGCAAGAGGTATGGGGAAACACAAGAGAACTTCATCTAGATGTGGGCGGTGACAAAGTCACCTATGTTAGAGTATATTGACTTAGGAGTCAAGTGAGATCACTTGATCTTTGGTCATACTCATCGTTTAAGCTCAAAATGGGGTCACCATTTTTCGTTTAAGCATCTTGATGTATTCACATCTTGTTGGGTTGCTTTTCCCCATGATTTGGAGTAAAGCTTCTCTAAGACGGAATAACATACCTTGGGTGGTGGCGGTGTCGATCTTGATCATGTAGTCGAACTTTTGTGGGATGCTCAGGGTTGATGTAGCTCATCAAGAGTTGGGAGCACCACTTGGAGTTTGACTGCATCTTCCTACATGGGTTAGCTTTTCAAGGAAGAGCACTTGTGTGTCCGAAATGACAATCATAAGATTTAACATATAATGAGTCAAAGGATATGTTTGAGGGGTTTTGTGCTTCCTTGACTTCAACCACCATTGTATAGAGACTTGATGATTTAGGGATTGCTCAAGATGTGAGTGAGTTGCAACTCATGGATTTAGTTTCATCCAAGTACCTACAAGGGTTAGATAGCATGCAAGGGTGCAAAAGTATCCAAGACATATAGATAGCATCATGAAAGAAATATCAAGGATTAGTCAAAGACTCATGCCCTGCATGTATCCAAATGGAGTTCCTACTCCAAGTTTGAAGCATCAATGATGTTCAATTCACCTCTAAATTGGCAAAAGACTTTCTCATCAAGTGGTTTGGTAAATATATCCGCTAATTGCTTATCGGTGCGAACATGCTTAAGATCAATGTCCCCTTTGGCAACATGGTCTTGAATGAAATGATGACGAACTTCAATATGTTTAGTTCGAGAATGTTGCACGGGATTGTGAGCAATCTTAATAGAACTTTCATTGTCACACAACAAGGGAACATGTTTCACATATATCCCATAATCTTTAAGAGTTTCGGTCATCCAAAGTAACTAAGCACAACATGAACCAGCGGCAATGTATTCCGCTTCGGCGGTGGATAAGGATACCGAGTTTTGTTTCTTGGAGGACCAAGACACAAGAGATCTACCAAGAAATTGACAAGTACCCGAAGTGGACTTTCTATCAACCTTGTCTCCGGCATAGTCCAAATCGGAGTGGCCAACAAGATCAAAGGAAGACCTCTTAGGATACCAAATGCCAAAATTTGGTGTATGTATTAAGTATCTCACTATCCTTTTCACAGCCTTAAGATGACATTCTTTAGGTGCCGCTTGATATCGTGCACACATGCACACACTTAGCATAATATCGGGACGAGAGGCACATAGATATAACAATGAACCAATCATAGAGCGGTAAAAATTTTGATCAACCGGTTCACCATCTTTGGTCAATCAAGATGTCCACTAGTAGGCATGGGTGTAGTCATACCTTTGCATTCTTGCATATTGAACTTATTGAATAAGTCCTTGGTGTACTTTGTTTGAGAGACAAAGGTACCTTCCTTAGTTTGCTTGAAATGCAAACCGAGAAAGAATTTGAGTTCACTCATCATAGACATCTCAAACTTCTCCGACATTAGCTTTCCAAACTTCTCACTAAACTGAGGGTTAGTCGAACCAAATATAATATCATCAACATAAATTTGGCACACAAATAGCTCTCCATTGACCCTTTTTGTAAAAAGGGTAGAATCAATTTTACCAATTTCAAAGCCTTTTTCAATAAGGAACTTGATCAAGCATTTATACCACGCTCTAGGAGCTTGTTTAAGACCATAAAGGGCTTTGTGAAGTTTGTAGACATGATTGGATTTCTTAGGATTGACAAAGCCGGGAGGTTGCTTAACATAAACTTCCTCCTCAATTTCACCATTTAGAAAAGCACTTTTAATGTCCATTTGGTACAAGGTGATATCATGGTGATTAGCATAAGCAAGTAAGATGCGAATGGACTCGAGTCTAGCAACGGGAGCATATGTCTCACCATAGTCCATACCTTCGACTTGAGTGTAGCCTTGGGCGACTAGGCATGCTTTGTTGCGGACGACTTGACCATCTTCATCTTGCTTGTTGCGAAACACCCATTTGGTACCTATGATGTTGTGGTTGTTGTAGGGCTTCTCGACCAATGTCTATACTCGATTTCTTTCAAAGTTGTGTAGCTCTTCATGCATAGCGTTAATCCAATCCGGATCTTCCAATGCTTCTTCAACCTTCATAGGTTCAATGCTAGAGATGAATGAGTAATGTTCACAAAAGTTAGCTAAATGAGTTTTAGAATGAGTGATTCTCCCGGTTTGGATATCATTGTAGATTTGCTCGACGAGATGATCTTTGGCGATTCTTGCTCAAACTCGTGGAAGCTTTGGCTTGGCTCGGGGTGGAACATCTTCTTCATCGTGTTCTTCTTCTTGTCCTTCTTCATTGTTGACGTTGTAATTTTCTTGTCGTGGTGGAGAAGGAGGTTGTTGATGTTCATCTTGGTGTGCTTCCTCATTTTCTTCGTCTTGGTGTGTCCCACTTGTGGATGCTTTCGTATCAATTCTTGGTTCACCTTGTCGTGAGGTAGAAGCTTCCACTTGGACTGACGAGGTACTCTCCTTCACCTCCGTTGGACGAATCTTGCCAATAGACAAGTCTTGGATTGCTTCCGAAGGGTCTTTGTCCCCTACATCAATTGGCAGTTGCTCTACTTGCGAGCTGTTAGATTCATCAAACTTCACATCTACCGTCTCTTCAACCTTTCGGGTGAAATTGTTGTAGACACGGTAAGTGTGAGAGTTTGAGCCATAACCAAGTAGGAAACCTTCATGAGATTTAGGAGCAAATTTAGAACGACGATGCTTATCAAGAATGTAGCATTTTGAGCCAAATACTCGAAAGTATCCAACTTGGGGTTTGTTACTGGTGAGGAGCTCCTATGCCGTCTTGCCGAGTAGCTTGTGAAGATACAAGCGATTTGTTGCATGACAAGCTGTCTCAACCGCTTCCGCCCAAAAGTGTTTTGGAGTCTTGTACTCATCAAGCATCGTTCTTGCCATCTCAATGAGAGTCCGGTTCTTCCTCTCAACGACTCCATTCTGTTGAGGTGTGTACGTAGCCGAGAACTCATGTGAAATCCCCTCTTCTTCAAGAAAGGTATCCACATTTGCGTTCTTGAACTCTGTTCCGTTGTCGCTTCGAACCTTCTTGATCTTTACGTCAAATTGATTTTGGGCCTTCCTAGCAAAGTTTTGAAGATCTTTTGTACCTGTGATTTGTCATCAAGAAAGAACACCCACGTAAATCTTGAAAGAACATCAACTATGACTAGTCCAAACGAGTTACCACCGAGACTCTTGTAGGCATTTGGACCAAAGAGATCCATGTGAAGTAGCTCGAGTGGTATTCTCGTGGTCATGATGTTCTTCGCGTGATGACTTCCTCCAACTTGTTTCTCTGCCTGACAAGCACTACAAAGTCTATCCTTGTCAAATATGACATCTTTTACTCCAAGGATATGATCACCTTTAATAAGTTATCAAGATTTCGCATACCCACATGACCTAACCTTCTATGCCACAGCCAACCCTTAGAAGATTTAGTAATTAAGCAAGTTCTAGGTTGAGCCTTTTTAGTGAAATCAACAATGTAAAGATCACCTCTACGTATACCGGTAAAGACCATTTTATGATCGTCTCTATGAAACACTTGGCAATCTACTTCAGTGAATAGGACATTGAAACCGAAATCAGCAAGTCTAGAAACTCAAAGTAAATTGTACCCAAGAGATTCAACGAGCATGACATTTTGTATGGAGCTATCATGTGAGATAGCCACCTTACCGAGGCCAACCACCTTGCCCTTTGAGTTATCACCAAAAGTGACATATTTTCGAGGGTCGTCGTTTTCAGCAAGCTCACAGAACATATCTTTATCTCCGGTCATATGATCAGTACATCCACTATCAAGAACCCATTCCTTTCCTCCAGCCATGTAGCCGCGAAGATTTGCCATAAGACCAAACTGTCTCATCGCATCATCAAGATCATAGTCACTATCATCGTCCTCATCATAGTATCCATGTTCAACATCATCGTGTGATTGATCAATTCGCAGAGAGGGTAATTCATTAGATAAATGATCACTTCTATGGTTATCTTTATGGATTCTAATAGCTTCGGAAATGATATTGCTAATGATCCCAACATCTCATATGGCACGCATGATATTGGTAAGCTCAAATAAACAATCACCAAAGCTAGGATCAATAGAATTCATCTTACTCAAGGCAATAGACTTATGGAGAATTTCGTCTAAATTTTTCAAGGAATAATCTGGAAATCGTTCCTCAAGAAATCTCCATATAGTTTAGGCACAATCAAGAGTAGGCAAACTAGCAATCAAATTTTTGGGCAATCCTCTTATGATAAATTGATAGTTCTAAGATTGCGAATCATGTCAAGATCCTCTTCGGGTGTGGGATGCAAGGGATCAATATAAGGTGCACAAGGGCTAGTAATGTACTTGTTCAAATGATATTCATTGAAAATCTCAAGCATTTCATTTTTCCACTCATGAAAATATTCTCCATCAAGAATAGGCACTCTACGTCTAAGACTCCCCAAACTAGACACATCCATCTTCCTCAAAAGGTGTTTAAACCAAGGTAATGGAGACCAAAGCTCTGATACCAATTGAAAGGATCGAGAAGAGGTGTCTAGAGGGGGGGTGAATAGACTCTAATCAAGAAAAGTTGCAGTTTTTAATTTCCTTTAGTTGATGTGGAGTTTGAGCACAAGTTTAAACATTCACAATACATATCAAGCATACAAAGAGTATATGAGCAGCGGAAAGTAAAGCATGCAAGTTGTAAGAATGTAAAGAGATGGGATTGGAGTGTGCAAACGCAATTTGGAGACACGGAGATTTTTTATCCGTGGTTCCGATAGGTGGTGCTATCGTACATCCACGTTGATGGAGACTTGAACCCATGAAGGGTAACGGTTGCGCGAGTCCACGGAGGGCTCCACCCACGAAGGGTCCATGAAGTAGCAACCCTGTCTATCCCACCATGGCCGTCGCCCACGAAGGACTTTCCTTACTAGGGTAGATCTTCACGAAGTAGGCGATCTCCTTGCCCTTACAAACTCCTTGGTTCAACTCCACAATCTTGTCGGAGGCTCCCAAGTGACACCTAGCCAATCTAGGAGACACCACTCTCCAAGAAGTAACAAATGGTGTGTTGATGATGAACTCCTTGCTCTTGTGCTTCAAATGATAGTCTCCCCAACACTCAACTCTCTCTCATAGGATTGGATTTGGTAGAAAGAAGATTTGAGTGGAAAGCAACTTAGGGAAGGCTAGAGATCAAGATTTATGTGATTGGAATGGAATATCTTGACCTCAACACAAGTGTAGGTGGTTCTCTCTCAGAAAATATGTATTGGAAGTGTAGGCATGTTCTGATGGCTCTCTCCACGAATGAAGAGTGGGTGGAGGGGTATATATAGCCTCCACACAAAATCTAACTGTTACACACAAATCACCAAACTCGGTGGGACCGAATCATTAAACTCGGTCGGACCAATTTAGTTCAAAATGTGAACGTTAGGATTCTCGGTGGGACTGACTTGAACAACTCAGTGGGATCGATGTGCTAGGGTTAGGGTAAATCCAAAACCCGGTTAGACCGATTACTCAAACTCGGTGGGACCGATTTGGGTAATAAGTGAAACAGAATGTTGGCCAAGCAAACTCGGTGGGGCCGGTTGCAAATCTCGGTGGGACCGAAACTATTGCAACAGACAACAGAGAGTTTGCAAGCCCATCTCGGTGAGACCGAGATCCCATCGGTGAGACCGAACTGATTAGGGTTTCTGGCAGTGGCTATGTCAACTGAACTCGGTGGCTCCGGATGGAAAGAATATGTGGGGCGGAGTTGGACTTTTTGGATTAGGACATATGTGGAAGTGAGAAAGTGGTTGAGGCTTTGGAGCATATCACTAAGCACTCTGAGCAAGCAAGACATTAAGCAACACCTCATCCCTTCTTAATAGTATTGGATTTCCTATGGACTCAATGTGATCTTGGATCACTTAAAATAGAAAATGTAGAGTCCTGAGCTTTGAGCTTGATCCAATCCTTTGTCCTTAGCATCTTGAAGGGGTTCCACATCCTCTTGTCCATGCCACTCCATTGTTGAACTTATCTGAAACATACTAGGCAGAAGCATTAGTCCAACAAGAGATATGTTGACATTAATTACCAAAATCACCCAGAGAGCACTTGTGCTTTCACAATTATATGAATTAGGAGAGTGTTAAACAAAATTAACTAGAAGACAAATTGCAGTGAATTTGCCCATTTGTAGGACTAAAGTTGCCTCTCTTAGAAGGAATGTTGCTTATGAAAAATGATGAGATGTTAGCTACCTCTATTTCAAAGTTATTCACTGTTGCTAATTAGTTGTCTATCATTGGTAACTAGTTGCTTTTATATGGAGTGAAGTTGCCTACCTTATTTGTTTTCTAACATTAATTCTAATTTAGTCCACATATGCTACATGCAACTTGATAACCATAGTAAACAACTTAGAACAAATTTTGATCTGTTTTTTAAACATAACTATGCTATTATATGATCGTGTATGCATAATATATGTTGTATGCACCTTCATAACATAAGTTGGCTCATTTAGTGCTAAAAGTTGCCTCCATGTAATTTCAAAATTGACAACCGATGATGCTTAGTTGCATATATAAGGTAAAAAATTGTCGCCATGGTTCTACAATATACCTACTAGGTAAATTCACTATTACACATGGTGCAAGAAAGTTGCTTCTGTTTAGCTCTAAAGTTGCCTCATCTAACTATAAAGTTGCTTTTGAAAAAAAGCATCAAAACATATCCATACGGTATCTAGTTTTGAAGAGCTCGTGACGAGGAACCTAACGGTGAAAACGGTTCTTCATTTTGACACTTGGTTCAAAAGTTGTAGCTTCTTAAAAAATTGAAATGAAATAAATGGATGATGTCATCACATGCATGCGTGCAGTGCTGCCTATCCACATGTACCAGGATGCGGCCCATCACTGATTAATTCACTATGTTAACAATCACACGTGTCATACCTGCACAAACCATTACCACCACATGCGCGCCATCAATCCAGATCTGACAGTGGACGTAGGGTGCGCCCAGTTTCTCCAAATAGTGCAGCTACACTATTAAGCATTTAGGAAACTAATTAGCATGTAAAGTTGTAAAATGTAGAAAACAAGTATGTTTCTATTAGTTGATAATGACTTCCTTACTATTCTATTTAGCATATTATTTTAAAGCATTCCCAGATAAGTTGATCAGTTGCAAGCCTCCTAACAATGGTAGCTGCCTCTGCTTCCCCATTGCATCACTATAAACTTCGTTACATGGCAATATTATTCTCAGACTGATAAGTTTATTCTTTTGAAGATATCTATGTATGTTTCGGCCGTCATCAACTAAGGTTGTTAACATGGAAATATTGCATCGGAATGGTTGAATATCAAGTATAATAAGTTGGTAATCTTTTTTTGTACTTAAGACCAAAATTCATTTGTTAAAGCCTCCAAAATACCTGTAATGAATACTCTATCAGCTACAATCGCACAACCAATTACATTCAACTATATGTTTTTCAGTTCTTTATTGGCACAAATCTATAGGATATGATTGATGCAGATCTGCCAGCATAGCATGTTGGTTCCTAATATATGACCCTTATTTTTTTTTATTTGGTGCTTAAGGAGATTGAATATGTGTACATGGCTTACTTTCCTTTCTTACTCATATTGTGAACAATGTTGCACAACAACAAGATATCTCTAATCCAGGAAAAGTACAAACCATTCACAACGTGAAGCTAAGCTACATATGATCAGGAGACAGCTTATGATGTGGTGAATGTTTTAAATTTGACCACTAATATATACAAAAAGTAACATGGATTGCAGAAGTAAGAATAAAATACATTGTTTTTCTCAAAATGAAAATACACTGTATTGCATTGGATATCCTAAAAGAAGAATTTTGACTTACAACATCAGCTAATTGTTGAGTATGAACTACGGGATATAAAGAGAAAGATGAGTAAGGGAAAATATGTTAATTTTAACACCAAGAAAACAAAATTAGTTGCTTGGCAAATGAACAAAGTTAGCAGTCTTTATATCCATGATTTATATTTAAACTTACACTCTAAAGCTAAGTGCTTCAAGTAAGATGCCACGATGTTGAATAAATTAATATACTAATTTTATAAAATTGACGCCATACTTTTAAAGTGGATCTAAGTCCATTCATATGACTGCCAAAAAAATAGGTACATGCATTTCATACAAACAAAAGAAATAGAAACAAAAGGGGTTATATGGTACACCTACAACTCACTTCTCACAAAATTTATTTATGTAAACTAACCAAATCAGTTGAATATAGCCCGAGCTACTATATTAAAGTGCTTCCACCCAAAGTCAAATGACTCCCATGCCTCCACACTTTGCATAGGAACCATGTACAAAACCAACAAGTAGATAAGAGATAACATGCAAGAAATTAGGAACTCATTTGTTGTGAAATCACTACAACACTATAAAGACAATAAATACCTGTTTAACATAATACTAAATAACACACACACACACACACACACACACACACAGGTTTGAGCTTTAAGTTGACTAGCAACCCCCGCTAGGTAGTTCCCACATATTTGAAACACTAGTTGGCGCACATAACTACATTAGCCAGCACTGGTAGGAAAATAGGCCACAACCAGAGTAACCACCTAAATGACACAAAGATAGATAATGAACTCGGTAAGACAATAACGCCTTCATAAAGGGGCAATGCTTATACGCTGCCTTGCCGGATACATCCCACATAGGATAGAGCGGGTACATCCACCAAAGCACATACCGGTATTTCATCCTAGAGAACAGATAACAACACCTCTAGGAAGAGAATGACACAAATTCATCATTCTTTACGAATCCATCTAATTGTTGGATGATGGTTTTTTTCATCCTAGAGGTTTATAGTTTTGCGTCTACACTAGTGTCACTGGTCACCATAAGCACCACCAACCAAACCCCTAATCACACCAGTTTGAATTGTCAAGGTCATATTGTACTCTACTTATGGAGGATGATTTCATTTTCCAGCGATGCCCATATTTCTTGGTCAAGTTGTTATGTTTATCACGGCTTACTGATCCAAGAACAGTCCCTAGACCGCATGGCCTAGCCCAAGGAGCCCACCTGACCACCACCGGCGCAAGGCTAACCCCACCATCCAACAAATCCCTCTCCGGTCTGCGGTGCAACACACAAGCAACAATTGACCATGTAGTATTTACATAGTGCTATCCTTCTGTGCCCCAATCCAATTTGAGGATCTCTCTAATAGTGTATCTGGCTCAAGATTGAATGTTGCTTGAAAAACACATGCGAAGAGATGCCTTATCGGTACCACTGCCTTAATGCCACTTGCACTGGGCAGACAACACATTGTGTGTGCGATGGAGGAATATATCTACTTCCTCTAACTTGCTTTATAAGTCGCGCAGTTGTTTTAATAAAAAATAATTAATTTTAACAACAAAATGTCAGTTATATGTATCAATTATACTCCATTTGTCCCAAAATAAGCGTATGAACTTTAGTACAACTTTATACTAAAGTTAGCACAAAGTTGAAACACTTATTTTGAGATGGAGGGAGTATCGTTTAATTGTACTTTTGATTGTGATTCAAATGATACTATTTTTCTAGTTCTAGAGTAAGCCTGGGCATTCGTCGGGTGGGGCTCTGTCAAAGGCCCGACCACAAAATCTCAAGCCTGAGACCGGCCCAGCTTGGCGAAGAAACACGTGAACATTATCTTTTTAATTAAAATAATTAATTTCGGGACACTTAAATAATATATTATAACTATATTTGTAATCAAATAGTGATTTATTCCTTTTTGGGCTTTTTGGGCTTTTGGGCCAGGCTTCGGGCGGAAAAGTTGAGCCGGAGCCCGGCCCGGATGTCGGGCTTTCGGGCCGGGTTGTCCATGCCCGGGTCTAGTCTAGAGTTCCTATAGTGAGTGAGACTGCATATATCTTTCACAAAAACCATTGTTTAGGTCAAAAGCATATATGAATGTCAATACTTTTGATTTGATTTGTGCCATATAGTTTGGGTTTGGGAAATAGTGTATTCATTAATTAAGATGGCGAAGTGTTATCTGTTGGAAATATGAGCAAATTACTACGAGATTTAATCTGAATAAACATAAGATAAATCATGACAGTAATAGCAGAGATTAAACTAATCATGCAAACTAGCATAGTAGATGAACAGATCACATCTAGGGCACATACTATAAACATGAATTCTACCACGATCGCGAACAGGAAGGATAGAATCACATACGGTGCAGGGGAGCAGCACCGCCGGCGTTGACGTTGTCGCCCATGTCTTCGAGGATGAGATTGCCGAGATCGGGGAAGAAGTCGTCGTTCGCGAAGTCGTTGCTGCCAGTAGTCGTGCGAGTGCGCTCCCCAAAAACCTGATCGCCCCTCTCCCATACAGGATCACGAGAGGCGGGGTTCCGGAGGCCTATTGTCCCTTCTCCCGGTGCACGCCGAAAGGAGGGATGGAGAAGACTTGCTTGGCGGCGCAATGATCTGGAATGGTGGTGAGAAACCATACGAAGCGGCGGCGGCTAGGGTAGACGTCTGCCTGACTATATAGTGCGGCTGGGTAGGTCGTGGGAGTAAACCCCACGTCCGAGTCGTCACGATCCAAAAGAATCGAAAACGGTTCATTAATTAACTCATCCGTTAATTACTAATTAATGACTCATTATTTTTTCCCGAGCAGCAAAAATATAGACAGTGTGCATAGCTCTGTCCTCGGCTCGGCTCAATCCCGCAACCTGTGGCGCGTCGTGACAAGGCGTGGCGAGGCGAGCGAGGAGGAGGAGCGTGCGTGTAGCTCTCCTCTTCTCATGCTTATACAAGTGGTAGAAGAGCTCACCTTATAAATAGGTGCAACTCTCTCTCAACTTCCGGGGTGGGACTAAACTTTAGTCTCACTCATACCACTCACATGTGTGCATGAATGGGCCAAGAGAATTTCAGAATTTTAGTTGGGCTTTGGGCCAAAGGCCTACTAGAAATTCCAGTAATCCCCCACAAAGTCTCATTGGCACATCTCATCATTTAGTTCCAAAACATTGTTTATATACCGGTGCTTAGTGGAGACTGTGAAGTTGAACTTCCACTTAGAGTTTTATGCTACACTAGATCACAACTTGAATAGTGGACTATGCCTTGAACTACAAGTTTTCCGCAAAACTAGTTTCACACAAATTCTTGACCGATCTTGGCTGCCACAAGGCTTCCCATGGTGGAGCGTATCGTCATACTCGGGGCCTTTCATGAATTTATTAGAGAACACCCAATTCTCACAGACTGCAACGTTAACAGTCAAATTCATATAGGTGTGTTCCTCAGGAGATGTTTTGCAGGACGACATCTCTGCTTACTCAAATAAGCCACTTGGAACACATTAAGATAAATATCAACCTGCCATGCAGATCAGGAGAGTATTGCATCTTCACGGAGTGGGATAATTAAAATAGGATACTCTCCTCTCAGCTGACCAACAGCTTGTCTCCCACTTCTACTTCACAGGATCTCCGATCACATAGAGTGGGTTACCACTATGGACAACTCATGCGGTGGGTCTCAAACCCATCTCCATCGATGCATTATCTATCAAATTACGTGATAGACCCTTTGTGAAGGGATCTACCAAGTTTTTCGATGTTTGGGTATAATCCAATGTAATAACTCCGGAGTTCCTCTATTTTCTGACAGATTTTAGTCTCCTCTTCACATGCCTTGAGGACTTCATATTGTCCTTAGAACTGTTTATCTTGACGATCATAGTTTGATTATCACAGTTCATCAGGATAGGGGATATCGGTTTTTCAACCATAGGTAAGTCCATCAAGAGCTCACGAAGTCACTCTGCTTCAATAGTGGCAGTGTCTAATGTTGTGAGTTCTTCTTCCATAGTTGACCTTGTTAAGATGGTCTACTTGCAAAACTTCCAGGAAACAGCGCCACCATCAAGTGTAAAAACATAACCACTTGTGGCCTTAATCTCATCAGCATCAGATATCTAGTTTGAGTCACTATAACCCTCCAATACCCTTGGATACCCGGTGTAGTGAATCCCATAGCTCGCAGTGCCTTTCAAATAGTGCATAACTCTCTCAAGCTCATGCCAATGATCATCTCCCGTTTTTGACACAAACCGACTCAGCTTGCTCACAGCAAAAGAGATGTCAGGCTTCGTGGCACTTGTCAAATACATAAGTGAGCCAATAATCTGAGAATACCTCAGTTGATCTCTAGCAATTCGTTGATTCTTTCGAAGCAACACACTAGAGTCATATGGAGTTGGAGAAGGCGTGCAGTCGCTATACCCAAAACGACTCAAGATCTTTTCCACATAGTGAAACTGAAGCATTGTGATCCCACCATTCTCATCTCTCAACAGCTTGATGTTTAAGATAACATCAGCTATTCCTAGATCCTTCATCTCAAAACAGCGAGATTAAATCAAGTTTGGTTCCAAAGATCAGCATGTCATCGACATACAGACAAAGAGTAACTCCTTCGCCCCCACCATGGTGATAGTACACGCACTTGTCACCATCGTTTACTACAAAGCCGGCAGCAGTTAATGTTCTTTTGAACTTCTCATGCCACTCCTTAGGAGCTTGTTTAAGGCCATATAAAGACTTTAATAACTTGCACACCTTTCCTTCATGACCAGGTACTACAAAACCATCTGGTTGATCCATGTAAATTTCCTCCTTCAACTCTCCATTGAGGAAAGCCGTCTTAACGTCCATTTGATGAGAGAAGACCATGAGAGGCAGCTAGTGATAGTAGCACCTGAATTGTGGTCAGTCTAGCCACAGGTGAGTAAGTATCAAAGAAGTATTCACCTTCTTTCTAGGTATAACCCTTAGCCACAAGCCGTGCCTTGTACTTTTCAATCATACCATCAGGTCTAAGCTTCTTCCTGAACACCCACTTACATCCTATAGGTTTGCACCCATAAGGACGGTCAGTGATCTCCCGGGTTCCGTTAGCTAAGATGGAATCCATCTCGCTACGAACAGCTTACTTCCAGTAGTCAGCATCAAGAGATGCATAGGCTTCTGAAATAGTCTTGGGTGTGTCATCCACAAGGTACACAATGAAATCATCACCAAAGGACTTTGCAGTCCTCTGTCTCTTACTCCTCACATGAGTTCCATTGTCACCGTCAACAGGATTCTCAACGTATTCCATCGCAATGGTGGGTTCAGGAATTACAGCGAATTCCTCACTAGATGGAGTAGGTATCTCTTGATTTGATGAACTCGACATATCCTTCATAGGAAATATGTCCTCAAAGAAAGTTGCATAATTCGACTCCATAATCATACCAACATGCATGTTGGATACCTCAGATTTTATTATCAAAAATCTATAGCCAATGCTATGAAAAGCATAGCCCAGAAGAACACAATCCATGGATTTTGGTTCAAGCTTAAGCTTCTTGGGAATTGGTATATTGACTTTCACCAAACAACCCCAAGTACATAGGTAAGAGAGTTTCAACCTTTTCCTTTCCCATTCCTCAAATGGAGTCATGGTCTTATGCTTTGTGGGAACTCGGTTTAGGACATGACACGCGGTCATTAGCGCCTCCCCCCACCATTCCTTGGAGAGACCCGATGTGTCTAACATGGTGTTAACCATATCAGTTAGAGTTCGGTTTTTTCTTCCGGCTACCCCATTTGACTGAGGTGAGTAGGGAGGCGTCCTCTCATGGATTATACCATGTTCCACATAAAAAAAATCAAATTCATTGGAAAAATACTCTCCACCATGATCAGACCTAAGCCGTTTAATTTTGCGATGGAGTTGGTTATCTGCCTCAGCTTTATAGTTTTTGAAGACAGTTAAAGCCTCATCTTTTGATTTCAGAAGATACACATAACAATATCTAGTGGAGTCATCAGTCAACGTCATGAAGTATCTCTTTCCACCTTTTGTCAACAAGCCATTCATCTCACAAAGATCAGAATGTATAAGCTCTAGTTGTGCCAAGTCTCTTGCCTCTGCAGTCTTATGGGACTTGCGAGGTTGCTTAGCTTGCACACATACTTGGCACTTGGAGCCTTTGACAGTAGAGATTTTTGGAATTAAATTCATATTGGCTAGTCGCGACATGCAACCAAAGTTAATGTGACAAAGTCGTGAATGCCAAATATCAGACTCATTATTGTGGCAAACATTATTAATAACTTTAGTGCAAATATCTGAGAAAGACAGGTGGAACAAGCCTCCACTCTCATAGCCTTTTCCAACAAATTGTCCATACTTAGAAATTACAACTTTATTGGATTCAAAAACCAACTTAAAACCATCTCGACATAAACGGGAACCGCTAACGAGATTTTTATTGATGGACGACACATGATGAACGTTCTTCAGACGCACGGTCTTCCCTGAAGTAAACTTCAAATCAACCGTACCAACACCTCGAACGATAGCATGTGACCTGTTCCCCATCAGCACGGGAGAAGTCCCTGTGACCTGGTAAGAAGAAAACATGGAGGCATCAGCAAAAACATGTACATTGGCACCGGTGTCAATTAACCAATCAGGAGATTGAAATACTGAAAGGATGGTAGAAAGAATATCGTACCCAGATTCCTTCATATCAGTATCACCGATGACAACATTAGCGAACTTGCCGCTCTTCTCATGTTCGCCCTCCTCAAAGCGGTTAGGACACTTCGGAGCCCAGTGATTAGGATCACCGCAGACATGGCAAAGTCCCTTCCCTTTCTTATGAGAATTCTTTTTGAAGTTGGTAGAAGACGGCTTGTTCTTTGTATCAAACTTGCCTTTGCCCTGAGTTTTATTGTTGTTGTTTTTGAACTTGTTGGGCTAGAAGTTCTTCTTCTGTACCATGTGGGCACTAGAAGCTCCCTCAGCAACTCGAGCACATGTGTCCTTTGCTCTCGCCTTCTCTTCAACATCAAGAGTACCAATGAGATCCACAACGGAAAACTCCTGTCTCTTGTGTTTTAGGGAAGTAGCAAAATTGTTCCACGAAGGTGGAAGCTTGGCAATGATGCCTCCGGCAACAAATTTGTCCGGCAACACACACTTGAAGTACTCAAGTTCTTTTGCAAGCGACTGTATCTCATGAGCATGTTGTACAACAGAGCGCTCATCAGTCATCTTGTAGTCACAGAATTGCTCCATGACGTACAACTCGCTACCGGCGTCCGAGGCACCAAACTTGGCCTCGAGCGCAGCCCACATGTCCTTGCTGTTGTCAAACGACATATACGAATCCATAATGGAATCATCCAGAACACTCAGAAGAGCGCCTTTAAAGAGGGTGTCGATCTTCTCAAAAGCTTCTACCTGTGCTGGATTAAGATCGCCCTCAGGCTTGCCCTTGGTGGCGTCATAGCAGCCCATAGTCTGAAACCAGTAGACTGCTCTCATGCGCCACCTCTTATATTGCACCCCCTTAAAGGCAGTCGGCTTCAGATGCGCAACAAAACCCCTCGGAGTAAATTGCCTTTAATCAGGTTTTTGGATTGTTGAAAATATGAGCAAATTACTACGAAATTTAATCCGAATAAACATAAGGTAAATCATGGCAGTAATAGCAGAGATTAAACTAATCATGCGAACTAGCATAGTAGATGAACAGATCACATCTAGGGCACATACTAGAAACATGAATTCTACCACGACCTCGAACAGGAAGGACAGAATCACATACGGTGCAGCAGGAGCAGCACCGCCGGCATTAACGTTTTCACCCATGTCGTCGAGGCTGAGGTTGCCGAGACCGGGGAAGAAGTCGCTGCTCATGGAAGTCATCGCTGCCGGTGATCGCATGAAAAGTCGCTCCCCAAAACCTGATCGCCCCTCTCCCGTACAGGATCACGAGAGGCAGGGTTCCGGAGGCCTGCTGTCCCTTCTCCCAGTGCACGCCGAAAGGAGGGATGGAGAAGACTTGCTTGGCGGTGCAATGATCTGGAACGGTGGTGAGAAACCATACGGAACGGTGGCGGCTAGGGTAGACGTCCGCCTGACTATATAGTGCGGCTGGGTAGGTCGTGGGAGTAAACCCCACGTCCGAGTCGTCACGGTCCAAAAGAATCGGAAACGGTTCAGTAACAAAAATATAGACAATGTGGCGCGGCGAGGAGGAGGAGGAGGAGCGCGCGTGTAGGTCTCCTCTTCTCATGCTCATACAAGTGGTAGAAGAGCTCACCTTATAAAGATGTGCAACTCCCTCTCAACTTCCAGGGTGGGAATAAACTTTAGTCTCACTTACACCACTCACATGTGTGCATGAATGGGCCAAGAGAATTTCAGAATTTTAGTTGGGCTTTGGGCCAAAGGCCTACTAGAAAATTCCAACATTATCAACCAGATCTGTTGACGCACACACACACATACTTTAATTAACTAGCTCCGTTGATTACATCGGATGAGATACATTATGCATGCTTCCAAAGTCTCCTTGATCGTCTCATCAGCTATGTCTTTTTCTTTTTTAATTGGATTTGCAGCAAGATAGATGTCTCATTGTGTGTGGTTCTGTTAACTAGTTCTTGGTGTTGTAATGGAAGCTTGGAGTTAAAGGCTTAAAGCTGCATTAAAAAACTGAAATGCATGATGGGTGCTTGAACACATCACATCGGCATGAGAACTATATGTTGCATTATGTATCCGATATCATATTAAGGGCATACATACACATCAACCCGTGCACGCGTGATAGGGTGGCGTAAATAATGTTGATGCCCTCAGCCCTATCTAAAGTTCGTTAATTAGTTAGGTGAAGTGATCTCTTCGTAATGGATGCTCTCCTCTTGTGAAATCTGGAAGGAGCTTAACGTGTGAGAGAACAATTGTTCCCTGATGAGTGTCCTGTAAACCAAGATACCGCCACTTTGCGCTTTTGGTTATATATAGTATCCTGTATTTTTTTTATTATTTTTTTCTGATTTAGATATCATATGTAATTCAATAGATGATCCCCACTAATTTACTTTTGTGAACATGTCCAGCATAACGTGCAACCATGTAGAGGGAAAAGGACTTGGTCAATATGACCCAAATATCTAGTGAACGTTAGATTTTTAGGCATGGCAAATCGAACAAATTTTCAAGGCAAATTATGTTTGCTGAAATGACAAGTTTAGTTCACGTGCAGGGCAAATCCGTCTCAGTTCATCTTTTTGCCAAGAAATTGACGTGCTTGCAAACTAAATTTGCCGTCATTGCGCCAATATAAATTACCATAAAAAATGTTTGATTTGACGTGCCTTCAGATTTTTATTGTTTTTGTTTTTATTCTATTGTGATATTTCAAAACTATATAATAATGAAATCTTACTAGCAAAAAAGCTCGTGCGTCGCAACGGGAGAAAAAATACCACACGCCCCTAACACAATAACCATGACTTAAGACCCCAATAGGTCCATCCTTTATTTATTTCAACATGGCATCTTATCAGTCTTGCCATGTATCCTTCTTCCCACTCTCGGCGATGGACATGGATGGTTATAGATGGTTTATTTCGTCTCCAATTTGTTTTTGTTATGGTGTTCATTTTCAATTTGAATCGGCACCGGTACAAGAAAAAGACAGATCATCCACTACTGATTAACGTTGTATCCTAAACAACATTTAAAAAATTATTAGCATGTGAAACAACATCGTATTTCGATTCTACATATATTTTCCTAAACAATTTTCATATATAACATGTTAAAATTGGAGTTAGGCTTTAAAAGATATGAATATTTTTACAACATTTGAATATGTCCCTAAGCAGCATTTAAAAATGGTTAACAGGTAAAAAATCATATTTAAATTGTGCACATTTTTGTAATCAATTTTCACATATAACATTCTTAAATAGGAGTTACGGTTTAAAAGATATGAATATTTGAAAAAAAACTTTTGAATCTATAAAAAAAGTTATTTTCTAGACGGACGGCGGCTTAATTAACCAAAATCTCAGGGGGGGTTCTGAATAAATCAAAGAGTTTTCTATTCCCACTAAAAATAGAACTCTGGGTTGATTAATTGAAACCTCGGGGAGATTTGTGTAAAATACGAAACATTTTTCTGCTCTCACTTAAATTGGGGACCGCGGGTTGATTTCATGAAAGTGCAGGGACTTTTTTGCAAAATGTACGACGACGGACGACTGCAAGCAGTCTCTGCTTTATTATTAATTAGGGAGAGATAAATCATACTTATGTGTCTTCGGTTTCAGTTCTAATATTATTAATCCAAATAGTCATGGTCCATATGACCAAATATTATTGAAATACGTTGCTCCCAATTTCTACAAAAACATACAGATATCATCTAGTATTATATATTTTTTCAGTTTCAGAAATAAAAAACTAATAGGCAAGTGCAACATCAGAAAAGTCAATGGCATCCATAATGGACCTGTTTTTGTTCCCATGCTTTTTTTGAAAGGAATAGTTTTGTTGCTACCATTCGCTATGCTTACGGTAGATGATACCTGCCATACGTTGCAGCAGCAGTTGGTTTATATTCCGGTGAGATATTGTTGTATGAAACATGGATATTTTGATTAATAATACGAGAACAAATCAAAAAAATGAAAATTATTTATTCAATCTGATTACTGTATAGTTGTTAAATATATATTAAATATAAGTAACTTAATAGAATGAAAGTGGTCGACCGAACGGTCCATATATTTTGCGTAGTAAGTTACTAAGGCTCCATAGGTCTCCTGTTCACGCTCAACTCTATTCATATTCCTATCCATTTGTTTTCCCAGCCTCCATAACGAACGGTGTTCTCTTGATCTCTTCCGTGGGAAATGGTTCTGCATCTCAACGAGCCACCCTGGCCCACTACTGCCTCTGTCCCATTTCCTGGGCACTCCTCTCAACTGTTTAGCACAGAGAGACATTGCTTAAAAATTGTTTAATTCTTCTATCACAGATCATGTGTCAATAGTTGATTCTTTGGGACCATGTATATTCTAAGAATCATCGTTAACGATATATTCATGTCATGCCAATGAAAAGATCCCTCTCGCTTCCAAAATATGAATAAACAAAAAGATTCCTCCGCATTAGTGATGAGATATCTGAATTGGATCGTGGTCCATGAGGATAATTGGATCATGAAAGGAAGCTGTGCGTCGTTGATCATTGAGCTGTGCACTGTTCGTTGCTGCACTTTCATGCATGGCTCCAAAATATCTGAATTGGGCCAAAGCAAACCATCATTTGGATTTCAACCCACATCACCATCTCTTCTTGCCAACCTTTTTTTTTTTTTACATAATCTCTTCTTGCCAACATGAAACTACACTCCAGGAATCCATCGTCCACTTTCCCTCACTCCCTGTGTTAACGTGTTGGTATAGCGCCAATAATATGTTTGGCTTCCAGTCTCATCCTTTACGACCACACCATTACTCTATACTCCTATATGATATCCATACATTTAATTTTAGCGGTAGAAGTGTTTGTTTCTGCCAAAAGTTGTACCCTGAAAAACTGCATAAAACTTAAAAAAGTTTGTTGTACCCTTAAAAACTGCATCAAACTTAAAAAAGTTTAACTTAGAACGAACCTAAATTTCAACTAATTTGAAATGGATTGATTACTAAATTCAATTACATCTCATAAAAAAATTAGTGCTCGAAAACTATGTGTATCGTACAAGTTGGTCCCGGCCGTTTCCTTCCCCTCTTAAGGGGCAGCTAGGGCGAACTTGTCCCCTCTAGGCTCCGTCGGCGAGCGTGTGGTTTTGCCTCCCCTCTGCCTGCCGCTCAGGCGACCGGTGGCGGGGAAAGGGATCTCGGTGCCTCGGCTACGACTAGTAGTTTAGATTAGATTTTTCTAGTCCTTGCGGGGACAGCGCTTGGACAGATGGAAGCACTTTCTTCGAGCTAGTCTTCTGAGATCTAGTCCTCTTCAAGTTATTTCATTGGGATGGAATAAAATGGTGCTCCATCTGCCATCTCCTTGGAACGAGTATAGGGTCTCTCGTTGTGCGTGCGCCATGAAGGGGTCTGGTGTCACGCGCTTCTGATCCGATTTAAGGATACAACAGCGACGATAGCAGATCTAGAGCACTGGTTCTTAGCGGCAGCTCACAAAAAAAAATTGGGTTGTCGTAGACAAGGTTAAGCCGGCTCTGATAAGGGAGTAGCTATTGCGCGCCGACGGCTTGTTCTTGCGGCGATAATGGTCGTTCGTTTGCATATAGACCTCGATGTAATTTTAAATATGTTTGAAATGCTACTGAATGCCTTAAGAAAGTCTCATTGGTATTTTTTTTCTCATAGGACATTCACAGAACACGTTCACTTTGTCGGGCCAGCGCAGATCGCATGAAGAGCCCAACTCAAGTATTACGAGCATGTGGTTGGTACTTGGCCCTATATGTATATAGAATCGAAACCTAAGGCCCCGTTCGTTCGGGAATCCACCGCTCCTAGGATCTACTGTTTGCTGGCTCCTAGATTTTGCACTACAGCTCCTTCCGCTCCCGGAGCGGAGCCGTGGAGCGGAGTGAAGCCGGATGGGGCCTAAATATGTATAGAATCGAGCCCAAATCCTATTTGGTGCCTGTATGCCCGTTAAAGGCAAATCCGTACGCAACACAGACCCTATTCCCTTCGCTAGATTTAGTGGGATGGCCGATCTACGCACGAACATTTTTTGTGAAGCTGCCAACTTGATTTGGGAAGCTTCCGGTCTAGGTTTTAAATTCTGGTTTTTGGGGCCCGGTTTTGTCCCGTTTTTCTTCTTTCTTTTTTAATTTCTTCTTATTTCCTTTTCCTTTTTATTTCTTTACAAATGCATGAACTTTTTCCAATTCGATGTTTTCACAAATTCATGAACTTCCACAAATTCATGAAAAAAAATCGAATTCGCCATTGTATTCAAATTCATGTATCATTTTCAATTTTAAATCTTTTTTTCAAATTCACGAATGTATTTCAATTTTCAGGAACTTTGTCTAAATTGTGAACTTTTCAAATTTTATGAAATTTTCTTTATTTCGAGAACTTTTTTCAAATTCCTGAAATTTTATTAAAATTTGGTAACTTTTTTAAAGTGATGAAAGTTTTTCAAAGTGCTTCCACCCAAAGACAAATGATTCCCGCGCCTCCACACGTTGCATAGGAACCATGTACCGAACCAATGAGTAGACAAGAGAATAACATACATGAAATTAGGAACTCAGTTTTTGTTACAAAATAAATCATTACGACACCATAAAGACAACAAAAACCCTCTTTAACACAATGCAACATAACACACACACACACACACACACACACACACACAGGTTTGAGCTTTAAGTTGACTAGCAACCCACACTAGTTGGCACAGATAACTACATTATAGCCAGCATTGGTAGGAAAATCGGCCACAACCGGAGTAACCACCTAATGACACAATGATAGACAATGAACAACTCCGTAAGACAACAACGCCTCCATGAAGGGCGATGCTTGTACACTACCTTGTCGGATACATCCAACTAGGATAGAGATTCTACATCCACCAAAGCACATACCGGTATTTCATCCTAGAGAACAGATAAAAACACCTCTGGGAAGGGAATGACACAAATTCATCATTGTTTACGAATCCATCTAATTATGGGGTGATGATCTTTTTTCATCCTAGAGGTTTATAATTCTGAATCTACACCAGTGTCTCTGGCCACCATAGGTGCCACCAACCAAACCCCTAATCGCACCAGTGTGGATTGTCAAGGTCATATTGTACTCTTGAAACACGGATAGGAACGAAGTCCAAGGTACTAGACAGGAGGTCATACCACGCCAAGCAAAATGTGCTACTGATGGAGGATGATTTTTTTTCTAGCAATGCCAATTTTGGTTTGTCAAGCCATTATGTTTATCACGGCCTACTAAGCCAAGAACAATCCCTAGACCATCGGCATACGTTGTATGTTTCCGCGACCGCATGGCCTAGCCCAAGGAGCACCTGACACCACCGGCAGAAGGCTGGCTCCACCATCCAACACAAAGCCCTCTTCTGTCTATGGGGCAACACACAACCCACAACCACCCATGTAGTATTGACATAGTGCTATTGTTCTATGCCCCAATCCAATTTGAGGATCTCTCTAATATAGTCTATCTGGCTCATGCATGACTGATCGTTGCTTGAAAAACACACAAAAAGAGATGTCTTCTTGTTGTGTTACAGAGGAATATGTCTACTTCCTCTAACTTGGTTTATAAGTCATGTGCTTGTTTTACTAAAAAACTCATTAATTTTATCATCAAAATATGAGTTATATGCCATCAAAATTATACCATTTAATTGTTCTCTTGATTTTGATTCTAATATACCTTTAAAAAACATTGCTTAGGTCAAAAGCATATATGTATGTGAATACTTTTGAGGTTGATTCGTGCCATGTAGTTTGGGTTTGGGAAATAGTTTATTCATTACTTAAGATGGCGAAGTGTTATCAACCAGATCTGTTCACACGCACGCACGCACGCACTTACTTTAATTAACCAGCATCGTTGATTACATCGGATGAGATACATCATGCATGCTTCCAAAGTCCCCTTGATCGTCTCATCAGCTATGTCTTTTTTTCTTTTCTAATTTGCAGCAAGATAGCTGTCTCACTGTGTGTGGTCCAGTTAAGTAGTTCTTGGTGTTGTAACGGAAGCTTTGAGTTAAAGGCTTAAAGCTGCATTAACAAACTGAAATGCATGGTGGATGCTTGAACACATCACATCGGCATGAGAATTATATGTTGCATCACGTATCCGATATCATATTAAGGGCATACATACACATCAACCCGTGCACGCTGATAGCTAGGGTGGTGTAAATAATGTTGATGCCCTCTCTAAACTTCGTTAATTAGTTAGGTGTAGTGATCTCTTCCTAGGATGCTCTCCTCTTGTGAGATCTGGAAGGAGCTTAACGCGTGAGAGAACAATTGTTCCCTGACGAGTGTCCTGTAAACCAAGACACCGCCACTTTGCTCTTTTGGTTATCTAGTATCCTGTAAAAAAAATAACTTTTCGCTTTAGGTATCATATATAATTCAGTAGATGATCCCCACTAATTTATTTATGTTAACATTTAAAAGGTCACATCAATATGCAACCATGCATTAGAAAGAACCAACATGTGGTTGGATGATTAAGACGACAGTGGTATCCCCGGCCTACGAGACTTCAAGTCCTCAATTTGACATTGGTGCTAGCATTTTCCAGGATTTATTACAGGCCTTCTGGCGTTGCACATTCAGTGAGACAAGACGATCCTGTCGACTATGGAGACATCTGTGACGACTTCGTCGATATCAAGATGATGTGTCGGGTCAATATCTCTAAGGTGCTCATAGAGATAGGATGTGCCTGCGTGCGTTTATGAGGGTGAGTGTGTGTGCGTATGTATGAGCGTCCACGTCTGTACTTTGTTAAAAAAAAATCATGCATTAGAAAATGTCCATCACATCGTGCAACCATGTAAAGGAAAAGGTTTTGGTCAATATGACCCGAATGTCAAGTGAACGTTAGATTTTTAAGGCATGGTAAATTGAATGGTTTTATGGAAAATTATGTTTGCATAGAATGGCAAGTTTAGTTGGTGAGCATGGCAAATCCGGCTTGGTTCATTTTTTGCTAGGAAATTGCTATGCTTGCAAACTAAATTTGCCATGAAAAACGTTCGATTTACCATGCCTAAAAATATGTCGCCGGATTTTTAGCTTTCATTTTATTCTATTATGCTATTGACATATAATAAATATTTAACAACTATATAATAATTAAATATAATAAATCATATGTGTCATCGGTTTTAGTTCTCATACTATCAATCCAAATGGTCATGTTTCGTACTACCAAATCTTATTGAAATACATTGCTCGCAATTTCCGCAAGAACGTGCAGATATCATTTAGTATTAGATAGAGATTTGTTTCCAGTTTTAGAAAGGAAAAACGGCTAGGCAAGTGCAACATGAGAAAAATCAATGGCGTCCATAATGGACCTGTTTTTGTTCGCATGCTTTCTTTTTATGAATAGTTTTGTTGCTACCATTCACTATGCTTACAGTAGATGATATGTGCCACACATTGTGTCGGCAATTGGTTTATATTTCAATGAGATGGTGTTGTATGGAACATGACTATTTTGATTAATAATACAAGAACAAAAACACAAAATGCAAATTATTTATTCAATTTGATTGTTGTATAGTTCTTAAATATATATTAAATATAAGTAACTTAATAGAATGAAAGTGGTTCAGACTTTTCCCATGCCTTGTTACTTTAGAAGCATCATGAAATTTCTTTTCAACTATATTACTCTAGTATTGTCGATCTTGATATTTTTTAATATAAATTTAATCAAACTTTGCGTAGTTTGACTTCAAACAAATCTTATATGCAAAGTAAAAAAGAAATGGATGAAATATAGGATTAGTGTGGAAAACATATTAAATTATATAGGATATCAGTCAGAGACTCAGAAATTAATGATTGGTTAGAAACTTAGAAGTTTTATCACACAAAAAGGGGACATGTTATTGTAAGCATTGTAATTGCAAGGCTGGCGGTGCAAACCGAACGGTCCAAATATTTTGATTCCTAGGTTACTAAGGCTCCATCGGGTTACTCGCAGAGAGAGAGAGAGAGAGAGAGAGAGAGAGAGAGAGAGAGAGAGAGAGAGAGAGAGAGAGAGAGAGAGAGAGAGAGAGAGAGAGAGAGAGAGCTCCATCGGGTTCACACTCAACTCTATTCCTATCCATTTGTTTTCCCAGCCTCCATAGCGAACGGTGTTGTCTTGATCTCTTCCCTGGGAAGTACTACTTCTGCATCTCAGTGAGTCCCCCCGGCACACTAATGAGACTGCGTCTGTCCCATTTCCTCGATTTCAATTACAGATCATGTGCCAATAGTTTGCTTCTTGTATCACAGATCATGTGCCGATAGTTTGATTCGTTGGGACCATGCATATTCATATCATGCCAATGAAAAGATCCCTCTCGCTTCCAAAATATGAATAAACAAATAAATTCCTCTGCATTAGTGATGAAGTATCCTGTCGTTCTAATCTTGCACAAGTATGCAGCATCTGTCCATGAGTATAATTGGATCATGGAAAGAAGCAATGCGTCGTTGATGATTGAGTGGAGGGTGCACTGCTCATTTTTGCACTTGCATGCATGGCTCCAAAATATCCGAATTGGGTCCAAAACAAACCATGCATCGACCAATGTAGGGTGGGAGTTCGAGATCGTATATATATATATATATATATATATATATATATATATATATATATATATATATATATATATATATATTTCTTCAATAACTATACTCTCACTGTGTAGAATCTTTTGTGCCCGAATCATGAGCTGAGTTTAGGTCAAAAGCATCTGTATGCCAATAGTTTTGATGTTGTTTTGTGTTATATACTTGAGGGAACAGTTAACTCATTAATTAAGATGCCGAGGTTCTATCAACCAGATCTGTTCGCACACATACTTTAGTAACCAGCTCCATTGATCATCTGATCAGCTACGTCTTTTTTTTCCTTTCTAATCTGCAGCAAGATAGCTGTCTCACTGTGTGAGGTCTAGTTAAGTACTTTCTCTGTAAAGAACTATAAGATCATTTAGATCACTACTTTAACAGAAGCTTTAACGCCATTTTCTGCTCCCTTCCATAAGATTTTTCGCCCCTCCCCTCCCCTCGCGTCGCTCCCGCGAGCGACCGAGGGGATAACTCTAGTCGCCAGCGCGCGTCCCCCCTTCCCCCCTCCCTTCCCTCGCCGCCGCCTGTCCGGCCGCCGGGCAAAGCCAGTGGGTCTTGGCGGGGCCTCTTTCTCCCCGCTCGTGGAGGCCTGGCGCGGCGGGTTCTCCGGCGGCGGCGTGGCTGCGCTCGGCGTCGGTGTCTTGCGGAGCGGCAAGCTGGCGGAGGGCTGGACGCAGGCGAGTGGCGTGCTTGTGCCCGAGACGGCGGCGGCTCCGGCGCGGTCAGATTTGGCTCAAGGCGGCGCAGGCTGCAGGTGGCCACCTCTGTCGTGGCCGCGGCAGGTGGTGGTGGCTTCGCGGCAGTTGGTGGTGGTGGTGCGGGCCGGAGGTTGGAGCCGACGGCCGCGGCAGCTCTCTCGGATTTGACAGCTCGGCGGCGCGGGCCGCGATGGCTAGGGCTGCGGGCGGCGGCCCTGACCGAGGCCCCCTCGGCTGGTCGGGGTGGCGGCGCAGTGGTGGTGGCTGCGGGGTTGCGTGCCCGGCGGCTGCTGTGGTGGTGGCAGGTTGACTGCGGCGGGGGCCAGATTTTCCTGGCGTCGGCCGTCTGTAGGGCTGCTCAGACGGCTTCGACCCCTCTCCTCGGCGTCCGTTCGCTTCTCTCACCGGAGGGCTGGCCTTTCTCGGCTGCGGTCCATCATCCGTCTCGCGCCCGGTGCCGTAGGACCGAGCTGGTCTCTCGCCCGGCAGCAGGACCGACCCGTCCCGCGCCCGGCAGCAGGACTGCGCTCGTCTCGCGCCCGGCAGCAGGACCGGCCCGTCTCGCGCCCGACGGCAGGACTGCGCTCGTCTCGCGCACGGTGTAGTAGGACGGCTCGATGGAGGTTTGTTGTGGCCGGCCTATTGGGTCTCGGCGTTGGGACTGGCCAGGGGTGTGAAAGGCGGATCCTTTTCGCCCGTCTCTGCGGTGGGGGTAGCGGTGGGGCTCGGGGGACTTGGTGTCAAGGTCTTGGATTCCGGGGCGGCGGCCCTGGTGGTGGTGGCGCGGTGCTCATGGGCAGAGCTCGTGCCTTGGTGGGCGGTGTGGTAGCCGGGGTGTGGCGTTCGGTGGCGGTGAATGTTGGCCGGGGTGAAAACCTACTCTATCTTCGGACGGACTGGCTACGGCGAAGATCGCTCCCTTCTTGAAGGCGTCATCGCGGCTATCATTGCCCGTCGTGGTGCTCCAGGGGAAACTCTGATCCTCGGATCGGGCGGTGACGACGCTCCGGTGCCGTATCCTTCCTGAAGGCACCGCCTTGGAGCCCACGGTTTGTCATATGCGTCTTCACTTCTTCGGATGATGCCCCCGGCGGCTCTTGTAGTGCCTGGGTGTGTGTTGCTGCGCTCAGCGCCTATGTATCCTGTCTTGGGTGTGTGTGTATTTGTGGTGGATGAGTGCGGCTGTACCGGGCACTGTGGATCTTTGCTTTATATATAAAGTGGGACGAAAGCCTTTTTCGGTAACGGAAGCTTTTGAGTTAAAGATCTAAAGCTGCATTAACAAACCGACATGCATGGTGGGTGCTTGAACACATCACATCAGTATGGGATTTATATGTTGCATTACGTATCCGATATCATATTAAGAGCATGCATACACATCGACCAGTGCACGCGTGGCGTGATAGCGCAGTGTAAACAATGTTGATACTTCGTTAATTAGTTAGGTAGAGTGATCTCTTGATCTCTTTCTAATGGAGTGATCTCTTGATCAAGATGGGTGTCCAGAAGCTAGTCCTGGAGTCAGACTGTGTGGGGGTGGGCAATAAGCTCAAGGGAGAGGAGAGGGATTATCCTCCTCTCGGTCCCCTAATGGAGTTAAAGAAGTGAAGAAGCTGCTGCTCTCCATCCAAGACTTCGAGGTGAAATGAGCTAGGCGCACGGCGAACGGTGCTTCTCATAGATTAGCAAGGAAGGTTGCTGTAATGATCTATGCAAGATATGGCTTCATGTGCCTCCGGGTTGTATCACGGATGTTTTGTCCTCGGACATGTCCGAGGAACATGAATAAATATCAACAATTCCAACTAAAGAAAACAACATGGTCAGGCAACATGTAAGTAGGCCTCCAGTTCTCATCATCGAGTTCAAAACCAAATACATTATCAAACTCTGCTTTATTCATCTTTAGGGAGTCCAATTTCTGTGATTCAATCCAAACATCATCCATGCCGTCTTCTCCATACAAGAATTGAACAACAACACCCCGCGAACTCCGCACAGCACCATCATCTTTCACCATGATGTCCTCCATAGCCTTCACGAGCCTCCGCTGAATCCTGTCTCGGAGTTTTCACAGCAGTGGCAATCAAACCTTCTCTACTAACCATAGCATGGAAGAAAAACTCCTGTGGTGTCAGACCTCGAAGGTAAGAGTTCTGAACAAACCCACGACTTTCAGGGCCGTAGTCATCTTTCGTGAAGTGGGGTAATGTGCGATCAACAAAACCAAACGGAATCCGCTTGCCCTCAATTTTCTGCTGTCCGAGACAAGCAGTCATTTGTGAAATATTAATGAAACTGCCATTCGAGCCTGCAGTGACCATAGCTTTCAAATTGTTGCTCTCAGACAAACCCTTCTGAGCACTACTCCCAGCATCATCATAAGCCTTGCTGAGAATCTGATTTACTCGGTTTTCAAATGATTCCATCATTGTGAGTCCTGGCTCAGGTTCCAAGTTATTTTCTTGTGCTTGCTTAATAAGCTCCTTCACATCATTCTTAGCTGTTCCAATTGTCTCATCAATCTTCTCCATAGTATCTGCATCTGCAATTGCATCTCCAATACCAATACTGAAACCGTTTTGCAGAAGCCAGTAGTTGACCAGCGACAGTGTATGACCCAAGAACTTCAGTGCAGCATCTGGCCCTACCTCTTCCCAAATAGCATGAATGATACTTCCAGTTGAGGTCCCAAGTGTTTTTTTGCAAAGCGTACCAGACAGAAGCTCTCCCTTCTCTATCCGGACCATAGTATCACCAGGAGTAATAAATCCACACTCTGTTTCAGCATGCCAGGCTGAAAAACTTATTAAATTGATTAGCTTGGGGATAATCAAGTTGAAAACTTGTTTGCCAGTCCAAATCGGCCTTGGTTTCAAAATGGCAGGGGCAGGGACCTTCCCATCAAAATCTTCCCACCACATTAACATGTTCATAAATACATCCTTTTCGATAAGAGTGTCCCTTTTGGTGATTTTTCGACACCCAAGAAGTGTGTCCTGGACAATACCCATAGCAGGTATATTCGCTTGAGGTGAGACAATGCATTTTGACACCATCATCAACTCTAAAACTACAGCTGTGGTCTCAAATGACTGAGGAACATGCATACTCATTTCATCTGCATCAAAATCTGCATTGTACGGTGATGTGACAGACAAGTTCAGGCGGAAAGTTGAGCAGGGCATAATTTTAACACGATGCCCCATGATAGGCATTTTGTGAAGGCTTGGTTGCCGGTTGAAAAGAACAAAATCTCCATCATTGAGGTGTCTTTCCACCTTGTAACCCAGCTCCAAATGCTGATCACTACTTTTCTTCACGTAGCGAAGATCCAGCCTCTGACCATCTTCCCTGATAATGTACTTTGCACCTGTCTTCCCTGGGGGAGGGGGAGGCCCATATTCTACTAGCTCTTTCAACCTCTCGATGTTATATGGAGTGACAGTTTCTGGACATGTCAGATTCAAAGCAATACTCCATGGCACCCCCAATTGATCAATGTTGATGTTCGGATCTGGTGTGACGACAGTACGAGCTGAGAAACCAACACGCTTCCCAATTAAGTTTCCTCTAATCCAACCTTCTTTTGCTTTCAGCCTCCTGCAAATTGATTTTATAGGCCTTCCAGAATGCTGATTTGCCCTTGGTTGTCCAGGAAGATCATTGCCGAAGTACGTTGCGATGTGAAACTGCAACAGCTGAGCGAACTCTGTTATAATGTGAGCTGGGGCTCCATTTCTCTCTTGCCTCCTCAAATTCTCATTATGCCGAATTATCATCGCTAATTGATGAGTCAAATCATCCTCAGTCCTGGAGGAAGTATCCATCGTGACAGATGGGCTCACAGGCGGTGGAGGAATCGGAAGGACTTGCAGTATCATCCAATCAGGACGAGCGCATTTAGGATTCAGGCCCAACAAAAGACAGTCCTCATCACTTATACGCTTGAGAACATTAAGGACCCTCTCGGCAGAGAGAATTTGCTTTCGCTCCACTAGTTCAGGGAGTTGATCTTGATCATCAGTTTTCTTCTTTGTTGCTTTAAACTCTGCAACCATCTTCATACCATCAACTGTGATACTTGGCTGCTGAGCACCACAGCCACCTCTTTTCTTTACTGGCTCATCAGTGTCCTGCTGATCTTGAACCTCAAGTTCACCACCACCAGCACAAGTCTTTTTGCTCTTGCAAGCATCATATATTCTTCTTAATCTATTTTTGGGGTTACTAATTTTCAGAGCTTGCTTGAACTTGGTATCCAACTCATCTGCCAGGATCTTGGAACAGTTGAAGCACACACAGCGCATTATGGAGAGTACAGTCTTGATGAAGCTGATGTGGAACATTGGCTTTGCAAGCTCAAGGTGGCCAAAGTGGCCTGGGCACTCACCCATCCCAGCCATACATGTATCACACTTGATCTTCTCGTCAATAGTACCCAAACGAGGGTCACTCAAACCCCCAGGCTTCGCCTTTCCCCTCTCCATAGTCTCTGCATGCTCTATTACCGCCACTGACATTTGTCTCTACAAAGAAGCAAAGCAACACAAAATCGATCAAATTCTATCCTACAATGCTGCGCATTTCTTTGGGCACTCCATATGGACCAATCAAGGAGGCACTCCTCCCACCATCATTACAACGGTCAATGGTCATTTGAAGTTTTGAACCAAATAAATCGTACTATTAAACCCTCTCAAATCCATCTTATTAGAAATACTCTACAAATCTATACTGTAAGATCAGCAACCACATGTGTGTAGCCTTATTCAAACTTCTCTCGAACTGAACATGACCCGATAGAAAGCACTGTAATAATACACAAAATGTGCAAACTGATAAGCACAACCAAACTGACAAACTGATAGTACCTCACAAGTAATGAGAACATTGCCATTTTGCTAGATCTGTCAAAACTTTGATGTAGTTCAACTTGACCAAATATCCCACTTCAGTAGGTATTACACGGAGTACAACTTCTAACTCAAACCTAACTAGACTTAGCATTCTGCTCAAAGTTTAACAAGCTCCCCAAGTAACACCGACTGAACCAAACAACTTCATATCACTGTGTCAGAACCTTTGGTAAGTTGCAATGGATCAGCTTCAACATCTATTTGTCAGATAAACTCGGCCAGTTCGCTACCCAAACAACACCACAGACTGAAGCTAACAAACAACCAGCACCCCCATGGCAGTTCATCCATCCATCCAGAATTTAAAATTAGCCAAGCCCACCTAAACCAGCTCGAGCTCCAACTTCAGCCAGAGAGAACAGAAACTAAACAGAGGCGGCGGTGGGGTTGAGAGGCATTACGATTTCATCCGGGCTGAGGATGCCGAACTGCACGAGCTGCACCTTGGCCACCTCGGCCGGCGAGTACGGGAACCTCGCGTCCATTTCGCCCCCGCCGCTCCAAGCTTCGGCCGTGCGGCGGCTCGCTGTCTGGAGCAAGCTCAGCTTTTTTCGGCTAAAATCGATCTCGAATGGGATCGATCCGACAGAGGTCTCCTCCTCCTCGCCGCCGCGAGAGGGGAGGGAAATTGGGATCGGATTCGGCAGAGGGCGCGTGAGAAAGCCACCTTGCGCTTTTGATCGACGATCGCACATGGAGCCCTTTTTTAGTTCCCTATATCTTATCCTGTACACTTTGTTTAATTTTGCTATACTAATTGATTTCTTTGTACCTAACTAGGTGGTCCTGCTAACTGATTTCTGTCAAGGGCATCTCCAACGCCAGGCACTGATCCGCACACCAGGTTAATTTCCTACTCATTTAGGGAAAGGCAGTCAAGCATCCAGCTCGGAGAATTGTCAATTCAACTACAAGAAAGCTTATTTAAATACAGTTTTGCTAAATCTCAGTCAACTAAGACTTGGTTATGTCTTTATACTTGTGAGATCTTTCATTTAGATGCGTCAAGAAAAAATATTCAAAATTTTATTATTATTTTTATTTTTTATATGTGATGTCACTTGAGAGCCTTCCAAATCTAATCTAATTGCCCCGGCATCGTCCGTCTGGACGACTCGGGCGGCAGTCAATCTGCCTTTTTCGGCGGCGTCCCTGTGCGCCCTCCCCTCGCCGCTGCCGGTCGGTGTCATCGGGCTTGCCCGGGCGGCTGACAACAACAGCGGGGTTCCGCTCCCGTGGATCTTTGGGGAACGTTTGACGAGGTGCGGATGGCGGCTTAGAGAGTGTGAAGGATGATGTTGCAGCGGCGGCTCTGGCCCTCAGGCGGAAGCATGGCTTGGGATGGCTAGATCGGCACCATGTGTGCTCGTGGCGCGGTCATGTTCATCGATAGGACCACGGGAGCATGAAATGCATCTGTTGCTCCTCTGCGTCTTGTGTTGTGACTTCCTCTGATGCATCCAACATGGGAGCACACCCATGCTAGGGGCCGTTGCTCCACGGTTGCATCTTTGGCGTTGGTGCGTAGTGCTCATGGTGGTCCTCCGCTCATGCTCGGCCGTGAATCTAGTCTGCATGCTGATGTGTGGTTGTGGGCTGGACCGGTTACCTGAAGAGGTTCAACCTGGATGATTTGCGTCAATAGGCGAGGACGGCGGAGCTAGTGGCAGCTCGTGGAGCAGTCGTCGGATAAAGATCAGTAACCAAGCTGCTACTTGTGAGGATGGTCTATGCCTTCAGAGTGTCCCAATCCCAGGATTTTGGTGGTGCTGACAGTCCTTCTTCCCCGGCAAACACTTCGTCGGATGGTGGCGAGAGAAATTCTTCTCTCGTCTGGTCAGCTTACTCATACGGGCATGGCCATCCCTCGCCATAAGGACCGTGCGCATATGCAATTATTGGGATCGAGGAAAGTTGAGGAGACAAGATAGGACGACTTCGATTGGATGGTAGTTCTCCATACCTAGTCTCAAGCTCCGTGGCGAAAACCATAGGTTTGAAAATTACATCGCAAGTCGTGGGCATCGTGTGACTTGAACCGTTTTCTCTAGGAGAGAGGCGGACGCCCAGGCGACTAGGGTTTTGCTGGCCAGCGCCGGCCGCCTTCCCGGCGGCGGCGCCGTGCCGGCAGTTTTGTCCCAGCGCGGCGATCCTACGTTGCCGCGGCTGGTTCTCTGTCTCTACTGCAGGTTTCCTTGATGGCCTTCCACCAAGAACCTAGGAGTAGATTTGTTTGTGGCTTCTTCGTCTGAGGTTGCTGAAGTACGACATGCAGATTTTTGACATGCAGATTTTTGGCTGCTGATTCGTGAGGTTTGTGATCTGCCCTAGGCCAGGTCTATTGCTATGAAGATCGCCCGTCAACAATGAAACTAATAAGTTGGAACTGTCAGGGCCTGCTCGGAGCCCCGACTGTTCGTTCGCTTCTGGAGATCTAGAGACAACATGTGCCGGATGCGTTTTTTCTGTCTGAAATGCATCTGGATGAAGCAAAGGCAGAAACACTAATGAGGAAACTAGGCATGGATGAAAGGATTGTTGCACCATGTCCCGATAGGAGAACTGGTGGTCTGTTGTTAGTCTGGAAGAAGGAGGTGAGGATCTACTCCCGAACTACAACACTTGATGGCATTGATGTTGTTCATGAGAGCAACAGGGACATTTGGAGGTTGACTGGCATCTATGGAGAGCCAAGCTGGGAGAACAAGGAACGGACATATAGCCACATACGAGATTTGCATGGCCAGTCCAGACTACCCTGGGTTATAATTGGAGATTTCAATGAGATCTTAGTCTCATCTGATAAGGAGGGTGGAGCCCCAAGGCAACATGCACGATTGCAAGCATTCCAAGATGCATTATCTGATTGTGCGCTTGAGGACTTGGGGTATGTTGGCGACAAGTTTACCTGGTTCCGTGGTGGACTAAAGGAGAGGTTGGATCGCGCGGTCTCAAATACAGACTGGATGAGCATGCATCCTCATGCTGGTTTATGTAATCTAGAGATGGGAAAACTAATCATCGTCCCATTCTCTTGGATACTGAGTACTTAAAGGGAGTAGAAGAGAGAAAACCTAAGTATAGCAGAAGGTTTGAAGCAAGATGGCTTGAGGAAGAAACGGTGGAGGAAATAGTTAAAACAGCTTGGCAGAAAGCTGTACATAGAGGGTTGTGCCCTACTGTTAAGGAGAAAGTGGATGAGGTACATCGCGATCTCCACGCTTGGGACCGACGGGTCTTGAAGGGTCCGAGGCTCAGGTTGAAGAAGGCACAGGAGGAACTGGGAACTCTGATGCGAGCTCCGTTTTCAGATGAGGGTCGAGAAAAGAGGAAAGACCTCTCAGTTCTGATTGAAAATCTGCTTGACCAAGAAGAAATTTTCTGGGCGCAACGAGGCAGGGTGCGATGGCTGCGTAGGGGAGATCGTAACACACAATATTTCAACAAGTTTGCGTCGGGTAGAAAGAGAAAAAATCTGATAAAGAAATTGAGAAATAATAACAATGAATGGGTGGAGGGGAATGATAACCTCAACCACCTAATTTCTGAGCACTTTGGTAACTTGTTTACTTCGGATGCTGTTGAGTGTGACCAAGCTCTTTTGCAGACAGTAAAACCTCGTGTGACAACAAATATGAACAGGTTTCTCATGGCGCCATACTCTCGGGAGGACGTCCGGAAAGCTCTATTCCAGATCGGTGATTTGAAGGCGCCAGGGCCGGATGGGCTTCATGCAGTGTTCTTTAATAAGAGGTTTTGGCATATCCTTGGGGAGGAGTTAACAGATGAGGTTTTGGCAGCGATTAATAATAGGAAAATACCGGATGGATGGAATAAAATTAATGTTGTTCTAATACCAAAAGTTGAAAGTCCAGAGGTAACTACTCAGTATAGGCCTATTAGCTTATGCAATGTGATCTATAAAATAATATCCAAAATGCTAGCTAATAGGCTCAAGGAAATTCTACCAGAGGTTATCTCGCCAACACAGAGTGCGTTTGTTCCAGGGAGATCAATAACAGATAATGTGTTGGTAGCCTATGAATGTTTCCATGCGATAAAGAAGAAGACTCGCGGCTCAAATGGGTATTGTGCAGTGAAGTTAGATATGGTCAAAGCATATGATCGTGTGGAGTGGAGCTTTTTGGAGAAGATGATGTTAAAACTTGGTTTTCATCCACTTGGGGTGGAGCTGATTATAGAATGTGTGTCATCAGTAAGCTATAGAGTTCGTTTTAATGGCACTGAAACAGATGAATTCTCACCCACGAGGGGGCTCAGACAGGGGGACCCCTTGTCCCCATATCTCTTTTTGTTATGTTCAGAAGGTTTGTCCAGCTATTTGGCTCATGAGGAAGAAATTGGAGGGCTGGATGGGGTATGTGTTTGCAGAAACGCCCCATCAATTTCCCATCTTCTTTTTGCAGACGACTCCTTGATCCTCATGAGATCAAATATTCAGAATGCAAATACCACGAAAGAGTGCTGGACTCTTATTGTGCTAGCTCGGGACAGCTTGTAAGTACTCCAAAATCAAGCATATTTTTTAGTCCTAATACAAATGTCAATATCAGGGAAGATGTGTGTAGGACACTTGATATTTTAACAGAGGCAGTGTCAGACAAATATCTTGGTCTTCCAACTATTGTGGGTGTAGACAGAAGTGACTGCTTTCAGTACATAGTTGACAGAATTTGCCAAAGATTAAAAGGCTGGAAGGAGAAGGTACTGTCAGTACAAGGAAAAGAAATCTTGATAAAAGCAGTAGCTCAAGCAATCCCCTCATATGTCATGTCTGTCTTTAAAATTGCCTAAGGGGATCTGCAAACTGATATCTGATGAGATTGCAGGGTTTTGTGGGGAGATAGTGAAGAGAAAAAGAAAATGCATTGGTTTGCATGGTGGAAAATGTGCATCCCGAAGAAGAATGGAGGATTGGGGTTTAGAGACCTTCACAGTTTTAATCTTGCTTTATTAGCAAAACAGTGTTGGCGACTTCTCCAGAATCCAGACTCTTTGTGTGCAAGAGTTCTTAGTGCAAAGTACTATCCAAATGGAAAAATTCTTAATGCGGGTCCAAAGAAAGGATCACCCTTCACGTGGCAGAGTATTGTTTCGGGAATTCAAACTTTTAAAAGGGGACATATCTGGAGAGTGGGAACTGGCTCGCATATTGACATCTAGGATGATCCGTGGATTCCAACAAGTGAAAACCGAAAGGTTATTACACCACAAGGACAAGCTATGGTAGATAAAGTTGAGGACTTGATTGATCCGATCTCTGGTCAGTGGGATGAGGACATATTACGATCTGTTCTATCACCAGTAGATGTCCACAGAATCTTGCAAATACCCCTTCGGGTTGAGGTGATGGACGATTTTGTTGCATGGCAGCACACTCGGTCGGGCACGTTCTCTGTTAGGTCGGCATACCATGTCGAGTTCGATCATCAATTTGGGCACAATTGGAACCAATGTGGTGGACCGGGTGGTTTTCAGGACTGCGACTCGTGGAGGAAAGTATGGGAACTCAGCTTGCCAGGGAAGATTAAACACTTTGGATACGAAGACTCGCAGCATTGTTTGTTTACATGCAAGCAAGCTTTGGATGTTTGGTCGAATCTAGGGCTGAGAGAAGACATACAACAGGCAGTCATGGAGGATCGGTCGGGAGCGATAATCATGGATATTCTCATGAGACGCCACGAACTGGTTGGGAAGATTCCCATGGCGGAATTAGTGGCACTGGCGAGTTGGTATATTTGGCGGCAACGACGACAATTTGTGAAGGGGGAGATTATTAGGCCACCAGAGTGCACTGCAATGTCTATCAGAGTACTAACAACAAACTTTGTGCGAGCAGCCAGCCCTAACCGACCGCATCAGCACCGAGATCACATGTGGAAGAAACCAGAGAGAGGGAGGGTAAAGATTAACGTTGATGCATCTTTCTGTGTGGAAAATATGAAGGGAGCTACCGGAGCAGTTTGCAGAGATGACCAGGGTGAGTTCATAGGTGCAGCATCATGGTTCGTATCGCATGTGCAAAGTGCGGAAACAATTTGAAACCGTAGCGATCAGGAATGGGATGTACCTTGCAGCTAAACTTGGGTGTAACTCGGTGATAATTGAGTCCGACAGTCTGAATGCTATTGAAGCCTATAACCAGGATGATTACCTGGGTCCGGATGCAGCAGTTATAGAAGAAGGTAAAACAATTGGAGAAGATCTAGCAAAATTTGATGTGGCTCATAGCTTCCGGGAGGCTAATGGTGTTGCTGATAGTATTGCAAAACATTCACTTTGTAATAGTTCAACTGAGTATTGGGAAGGCCCCATACCTGACTTTATGTCTCACTTCATTGTACACGATCTTGCTATTATATGAGAAATAAAGGTATTACCTGTCAAAAAAAACCATTGGTTCGACCCTAGTTGGTCATATCTTGCAATGGCAGCGTTCTTTTGCATCGTTACCCTGGTGAGAGCATTGCTCGGAAGTGGCTCGGACATGGTAGTCAAAACGAGAACCCATGATCTAACCTCGGTGGTTGGGTCCGGTGATGGCGGTGCTTCAACGTTGTTCCCTTCGTGGAGGCGTCACTTTTGGTGAGCCTTTCTCGTAGTCCTTGGTTGTCAAGATATGGTTGACGCCGATGGTCGCTGTGGTATATCGCCAATCATTGTTTTTAATTCTTTGGTTTTTTCCCTCCACATAGGCATAGCTTCGGCCTTTTATGACTTTGCTCTTTGCCGACATGGTCATTTGGGTGTGTGTGTGTTGTGCTTATTGTGTGCATTCTAGTTATGCAGAGGCCGGGTATGCATTTATTATGATTGTATCCCTCGATGCTCCATTTAGTAAGTAAAAAACACCCTTGAAAAAATGTGATGTCACTTACTGAGACTTGGTTAAGTCTCAGTTGAGTGAGACCTAGCCACACTCATTTAAATAACTATACTTAGCTTGCTCATGAGAGACGTGCCATTTGACTAGTCCGACAATGCGGACTCTCATACCCCTCGATCGCCTTTGTCTAGGGTGACGCGAGGGCGACTCATGTACCTACAACCGCCTCCAACCTTCCTCTCCCCCCACCTGCCGCCGCCGGAGGACGCCACCGGGCGAAGCTCCTGTGGTTGACAGCGGCGGCGGGGCCCATCTCTCCCCCTTGCTCTATGGGCGACAGGACCCGGTGGTGGCTGGCGGCGTCTCGGTTAGATGCGCATCTGGGCGTACAACGACGGGACTCGACGAGCGGTGGTCGGCCGTGGAGGTCAAGGATCACCTTGTGGCGGCTAAGGGTATCCCGGACTAAGGGGTCCCCGGGCTACCGACCTATCTCTCATGGGCGGGACAGTGGGCCGCTCTTGATCCATCGTTGGAATGCCGAGCTATAAGTGACTCCGTGTTCTGGAAGGAAACCTCCGAAGCCTTGGCATATCCTCCAAGTCAAGATAATGGAGTCGGCATGTTTAACTGACCATGTGTAACCCTAGGTACCCCTGGTGTCTATATAAGTCAGAGGGTTTAGTTCGTAGAGGCCGGAACCATCATCCTAATCATCTAGGGTTTAGTTCATCCGATCTCGTGGTAGATCAACTCTGTAATCATCATACAAACACATCAATACAATCAAAACATGACGTAGGGTTTTATCTCTTCGAGAGGGCCCGAACCTGGGTAAATATTGTCTCTGCGTTCCTTGTTACCCATCGATCCAAGATCTACAGCTCAGGACCCCCTACCCGAGATCTGCCGGTTTTGACACCGACACTGATGCTTTCATTAAGAGTTCTGCTATGGGATCATCGAAGGATCAATGGATCGCTTAGTCATCAGCAATGGCATCCTCATCGGGGACGTCTTCGTGCCCGGCCAGCTCTTCGCGTTCGGCGGCATTGTTCTACACGCCAAGATCGGTCACCTTGACCAGATCGACAGTTTCGCCCCTGAACAGGAAATCAGGTTCGATAACCTGGAGTACGTCGCCGACGCCCGGGACGATCTGGTCTTTACCGGGTTCTCAACCTTACCTAAGAAGCCCAAAAATCCCGAAGCTTCAACTTCAGATATTCTCCCCGACCCTATCTCTGGGTCTGCCTCTATCTCGAATCTGGCTCTGAGCTCGGATCCGATCTCAGCGTTCGAGGACCAAGGGTCAGCAGTGGCCGAACGCACCCCCTGTACTCGCATACCGGAGGTTAACTCCGAAAGACGTCAGGGGATGGATCCGGCCGACCTCTCATTGTTGAACGAGACGTTAGATCGGATCCAGATGATGAGCATCATGGATGGCCCATCCTCGGTCTATGATCGGATCGAGCTTAACGCAGGCCATGGGGAATTTTATGTCTCACCTACCACCCACTTAGTAGCCACTATCGAAGATCTAACCGATATGCTGGACTACGCCTTCGAGGAGGCCGAGGACATGGACGAGGATATCGACATCATGCCCTATACGGCAGCTTCCCCAACCGCCCCCAATACGGGAAAGTGGACTGCCACTTCCACCTACGACGTCTACATGGTCGACACCCCATTTGTAATACGTAGAAGCTTACGGTTTTTCGGATCTTCTATAGGGTTCCTAGTGGTTTTTATCGGTTTTGGGAACCTTCTAGAAGGTTCCTAAACCGGTTTTCCTTTTTTCCTATTCTTTTTTGTCTTTCTTTTTTTGTGTTACTGTTGCTATTTCTTTTCCTTTTTCGTTTCTATTTTTGTCCTTTTCCTTTTAAATTTTTTGCTTTTCTTTTTTCTGTTGCTTTTGTTTGAAATCTTCAAAACAAATTCTGAATTTCAAAAAAATATTATCATGTTCACAATTTTTTTTAAATGTTCGAGTTTCATAAAATGTTCAAGAACTGCAAAAAATGTTCTTGCTTTCAAAATGTGTTTATAATCTAATAAAATGTTTGTGTTTCAAAAAAATTGCATTTTCAAAATTTGTTCAGAATTTTAGAAAATGTTCAGAGATAAGAATTTGTGTTTCCATATTTTTCATGATTTCATAATATTTCGTGTTTCAAAAAATGTTTAGGGATTTGAATAAATGTTCTCATCTTCAAAATATATTCACATTTTCATTAAATGTTTTGTGTTTCAAAAAATGTCCAGGAATTTCAAAAAAGTTCTCGTTTTCAAACTTTGTTCACAACTTAAGAAAAATGTTCGTGTTTCAAAAAATATTTAGGAATTTCAAAAAATGTTCGCGTTTTCAACATTTTATTCCAAATATTAAAAAATGTCCCCATGTTTCTAAATTTGTGTTCAAAATTTTTTAAACAATGTGCAAATGTAAAAACAAATTTTGTTCTTTTACAAACAATGTTCAGAAATTTTCAAAATCTGGCAAAATTCAGGATGATACATTTAGTGCCACGCATGACCCAAAGTAACACAACATTTAAGATGATACGGTATCATGATACGATACGCAAGGCTCTCTTTTTTTATTTAATTCCATGCCACCTCATCAAAATTGCTTAGTTGACATGCATTATACTACCTATAATACTTCCATTACTACCAGCCTTGGATGATCTTTGCACCTAGACGAAGGGAATAACACTATTTTGCAGAAGGTCAGAACCACAAACTATACATTTTTTTCTTTTTGAAAAACTTGCAAATTTAAAATTTAAGGCGTGCTATCATGGTATCGTGTGAAGTGCGGTATCGACGCCTGTCAGCACCTAAAAACCTACACGCAGGCTATATAGCCTACGAGATGCTTCGGTTGCTCATACCCTGAGCCTGAGGCCCTGACGCGACCACTCCATGCGCCCCTTGTCATCTTCTTCAACGCCCCCAAATGCCCAACTGAGGCAAACCAGTTCTCATGGCAGTGGGAGCGGCCATTACTACTTGCTCTGTTGATGGCAAAGTGGCCTCGAACTCAACCCGCACGCCGCTTCAGTCCAACCCCTCCTTTACTGCGCCACCGCCTCCGATGGCCGGAGTGAATGACTCCTCTCGAGCTACTCCTCTAGCTTGCTGAGCGGACGCATGTGCTTAAAGCCATCCCCTCCACTCCATTTCTTCCTACCCACATCAAACTCCGTCCATTCCACCGCTGTGTGCTCCTGATCGCCACCACCAGTCCACCAGCACTATGCAGCCCGGCAGCGCCAACGGTCCCACTGACGCCGTCGCCGCCTCGTTGCAAATGGCGCCTAGGGACGCGTCGGCGTCGGCGTCGGAGTGGGACAACGACTCGGGCCGCCCGGCCTTCCTCAACGTGTTTCTGCCCACGAGCGTCCCAGTTCCGGCGACGGCGGTCCGCGCGACCACCCCAGAGCGGGAGCGTCGGACGACCCGCCCGGCCTTCATCAACGTGTTCATGCCCCCGGCGCCCCCTCTCCCAGAGATGACCATGGCCGATCTGCAGCGACGCTTGCAGGACCCCTCGGTGGAGATCATGACGCACCCGCCGCCCAGGAACCAGTTCCGCTTCCGGGCGGACTACCTCGCCCACATCGCCCTGCTCGACTACCCCAAGGAACAGCGCCACGAGGAGGGCATCAACCGCAGCTGCGGCGGCTTCGGGTTCGTGGTGGAAACCGACCCCGCCTGCTTCGCGGCGCCTGACCTGTCCCCGGTCCACCTCGTCGTCAACCTCGTGCATCCCCGGAACATCCCCCGCGAGGTCCGCATCAGGTACGGCGATCATCGGTTCCGCAGCGTCGTGCCTGTCCAGATCCTCAGGGTTTGGGACAAGTCCCTGTCCACCGACGCCAACGGAGAGTACGTGCCTATGTTCGAGGCCGCGGCGGCGGCCTCCTAGCTGAATCCACTTTGGATGTTAGCTTGTAGTACTAGTACTAATCCCGGTCTGGGTGAGACCTGGAGGCAGCAGGGGCTTGATGCTCCTTTGGTTCGTATAGTCTCCATGGATCTCACCGACTAGCTAGCTTGTGTTGTGTGTTGCTGCGATAAGAGCACGCAGCTAGTAGAGTATTAGACCAAGTGCTTAGAGCTGTCGCCGGCTTACTTAGTCTAGATGTTAGTTCTTCATCGCTCTGATGTGGTAGCCTTCGTTGAAGTTCGTCTGTTGTCTGTCAGGCATGTTAGCTTGTCAAGGGCTTAATTTGTAATCATATTATTATGTATCGAGTAGTATGAACTATGAAGTGAAATGGAGGTGTGTTGTAAAATTCTTGTGCAGTGCCAAGTAGCGTGGCAGAGCATGCAGCGGATGCACACACTGTTGATGCGTGGAACCGTGGTTGTAGGCTTGCAGCAGGTGCTGCCATTGATCGGCTCATGCACATTATCTGCATGTCGACCGGTACCCACCAAAACAGACGACACGGCCCTTCAATCGGGCCCGTGTCGGTGACCACATCGTCGGTCACGTAGAGGAAGCAGAAGAAAAGCACTGAATCATATTGTCTGACAGTTTGATCGAGCATAATTCTTGTATTACTCATATTGCACGTAGCAAAAGCAATGCTAGTCACTTCCTGGCAAGTTTTGGACGATCACAATGCCGAATTGCTGTGTGGCTTGGATCGGGTCCGGATGAACTCCTCGACATTGCCAGTCGTGATTGTAATCTTTGAGCGTTGAGTAACAAGTACTATTCCGCAAAAAAAAACACTGAATCATAAACCTTTTTTTTAGGGTCACTGAATCATAAACCTTGCTCAGCTATAATGTTGCACTGATGAGGATGCCTGCACGGGAGCTCCTATGCGACGCTTCACGCTCGGAGAAGGTTAGCTAGCGCTCCCTAGCTTTATGTCATGACCCAATAGTACCACCTCCTATTACCTACAGTGACCTTTCCCTCAAAACAAGAAAAACTACAGTTCGTCCAAAAAAAACTATAGTACAACTTGTGTACTACTTGCCTCAAATAAAAAAAGCTACTATAATACATGGCCAACAGTTTTCAAAATCGGTGATTTTTTTTCAAATTTTGAAGAATAAAAGTTTGAGACTTTGAAAAAAAAATCATGGATTTGAGAACATGCATTTGAAAAAGTTCATCGATATGAAAAAAGACCATCAATTTTGTAGAAAAGTTCACAAATTTGGCAAAAAAGTCATCTTTTTGAAAAAAAACCATTGATTTTGAAAAAATTCATCAATTTTGAAAAAAACATCATCATATTTGGTAAAAATTTCATCGAATCGAAAGAAGGTTCATCAATTTGGAAAAAACGTTCATCAATGTTGAAAAATGTTCATCGAATTTGCAAAAAAAAAACAGATTTTCAAGAAAAAAATGTGTGAATTTGAAAAGTTCACGAATTGAAAGTTTCAATTTGCCAAATCTTCAGCATTTAGAAAATTTACAAGAACAATAAAAATAAAAAAATAAAAGAAAAAAGCATAATAAAAACCGCCCAGAAAACCAACCAGGGAACCATGAATAGAAGAAAAGGAGAAAAGGAAGTAAATGGGCACACCCGATGAGGTTTTCTAGTTGGTTATTGCTATTAGAACTGAAGAAATAATTCACGAGTTTGACTCACGAAGCTTGCTTGTTTTTTGAAGTTTAACAAAAAGAAAAAGAAAAGAAAAATGGGTCGGCGGGGGGAGGGGCGCTTTTGAAGTTCAACAGAAAAAATGGAAAATGGGCCACCGAGGGGAGGGGTGCTTAAGACGCCGAATAGGAAATGCTGCCTCCACATCTAAAAAAAGGAAATGCTGTCTCCACGTACAAGTGGCCGAGTGAGTTTCTATGGCCAGATATATTGATTGCTAGTTCGTGTTGAATTTTAGATGGGCCTAAGGCCCATATATGGAATATCTTTTGTAATTTCAAAGGCCCACGTGGGTTGTCATAACAAGGTGGTGGGAAGTTTTGATCTAAAAAAAAGTGGATCATGAGTGGAGGAACCTCACCCGTACCCTGGGTCGTCATCTACCTCGGGCTCCGCTTGTTAGGTTTTCTCCTCTCGCCGACGTTCGTCGGCGTTGAGTCTATCTTTCCCCTAGTGCCTCACTTGTTCCTCGTCACAAACATATCTCAGGCCGATCATGGGGTGGTCGCTGCACTACTGCCCGACCTTGGAATCTAGGCGGCGCAGGCGGGTTATGGTTGCATCTAGGGTGCTCCTGTTTTGTTCGCGAGTATCACTTGCGATGGCATCTGGTGTTGGATTTTCGTCCGCTGGTATGACGGAGGAAGAACTTGAGAGCATGTTGACGAGCCTGGGCCTGACAAACGAGGGTCAAGCGGCATGTTCGAGGTGACCTGGCCGCTGGAGTTGATCCGGTGGCTGGACGTGGAGGAATAGACAGATGTGGACATGGCCGAGGGCAAGCGGACCAAGTCAATTCACACATACCCCAAGTCCCCAAACCTCGAAAAGAAAGCAAAAACCTGGCTCCAAGAGTCAAAACCTTTGCATGGAGAATTCTAAGAAGAGCTTTAGCTTCAGGGCTTAGGGGATCCAGGTATTCTACTCACATTAAAAAGGAATGTTGCAGGTGCGGCGAGGCGGAGACAGCCTTGCATCTTTTCTTTACTTGCAATTTCACTAGAGCTATTTGGTTCCTTTTGGTCTTAAGTCTGATGAGTTCAATCATAACTTATATCCTTCTGATGTGATTCAAAGGATTTTATCTTCTCATCATGCTGACTTAGATCTGGATACCAGTTTCACGTTGCTTTGGAATATTTGGAAAGCGAGGAATGATCTTCTTTTTAATAAGAAAAAATGGAGTATTATGCAGGTTATATATGCTACAAACGCTATGCTAAATGCGGAGTTAATGGAGGAGAAGGCCGCGGCTCACACCAACCCTGCAAACAATAATATTTCTCCTTTTCACGTTCAAAATATACAGTTCCAAAATGCAGGTCTTTTGGCGTACAGTGATGCTGCGTACAATCCGGAAATTGCAAAAGAAGAAGCTGGTCTTGGAGTTTTTCTTAGAAATGTTAGTAACAGCCATACTGTATTTGTTCAAGCTGCTGCAAAAAATGTTTGCTCTGTTTTGCAGGCTGAAGCTATTGGATTATCACTGTCGGCTGAGGTGGTTAAAGCTCTAGGATGGAATACTGCTATTTTCTTATCTGATTGCAGGAATCTTGTCCAGGTGGCTAAAGCAAGAAACCTTTTAGAGAGTCCAGGAGATTGGAGGATAAGACCTATGCTTGCTGAATTTCTTAATCACACTTCTTTTCTTTCATCATGTGAAGTTAGGTCTATACCTAGGAATGGGAATGTCATTGCTCATTCCCTAGCTAAGAAAGCTTTTATGCAAAGAACTGTCTCTAGTTCTTCAATCTTATGCAGCAAATCTTCTGGATGAAAAGCTCAGCAAGCTTTAAACTCTATCTCCTTTCCTTTTGGAAAGTTGATCTCTGTACACTGTTTGGGTTGCAAATAAATAAAATCAAGGGCTCTCTTTGAGGGCCTATATGTTGTCAAAAAAAGGGACATAAAACAGTTCAACAAATGCGGTCTCCCAGGTGGAGCGCCGTGAGACCAAATGAGTCTTCTGGCTCGGAACTATCACTGTGCGGGCAATGCTGTGATAGTCCGAGAACTTCATAATTCACGAGGAAGTTTGCTTGGAGGTGTTAGGAATTGTGGAGACTCAAGTCAGGAAAACTAGAGTAGAAGCTCTTGCGGCCTCGTTAGGCTATGATAGTTGTTTTGTTGTTGCTAGTTCAGGTTAAACCATATTGACACAAAAGTTGAAGGATTCGGCTCTTTTGTTTGGCGTGAGTGGTCTACGCAGAGGCACAACTGATTGCAAGATATAAAACTTGGGATACATTGAAAGGTTTGTCTTCACTTAGTAACATTCCTTGGGTAATATTTGGCGACCTAAATGAAGTTTTGAGCTTAACAAAACATGATGGTAGTAATCATAGTGGAGCCCAGATCGATGGCTTTAGAGCATGATCAATAGTACAGCTAGCTCATGGCTATATGGTGTTCCATGTCATTTATAGTCAAGCTTATAGCCGACAGGTACCGCATAGCAAATTTGAGAAATCCAAAATCTAAGGTCAAATTTCTGTAACGCTTTCACCCTCGCTAGGTGCTCTGGTTCGTTGGCCCTCGCGTGTGACATTCCGGCATTGAACCCAGTTGATGTCAGATACAAATATTTAATTTACAAATGGTGGTTGTTCATTTGATGGTATAATTTTCATAAATTAACATTTGAAATTTTGAAGTGTTTTAGTTATTGCACATTTCTTATTTCTTCAGTTTTACTTGTACAAATGGATTTCCATGGATTAATGGAACATTTACCATCTAAAATATGAGATGGTGAGCATGTGAGAACGTGAAGCATCTCTTTAGGTCAACTCCAACCGGAGACCCCAAATGGACGTCCATTTTGTCTAAATTTTGTTCGTTTGGGTCGGGCAAAGGGGCGCCGTCTGACCTCTTTTGCTGATGCGGTGCTGGTGCGGCCCATGCGGCCGATGCATTTCGTCCGCCTCCGGCTTCTACAGATATGAAACATTGCATATAGCTTACAACCAAATATATCATAGAGTTCCATAATAATAAATATAACATTTGGTCCGCCCCCTACTTGAGCCGCATGCCTATCTCTATTAGCAATTTTCGTTGCTGGAATTTTAGGTTTCCAGATTTGGAAACTAGGGTTTGCTGATTCAGGGTTCAAGATGTTTCTGAAACTCGAATTAACTGAATGTTGTTTTTGTTGTTTGACTGGATTAACTAAATGTTGTTGTTGCTGTTTGACTGGATTAACTGAAGTTCTGAATTAACTGAATGTTCCTGTCTTGTTTGACTGAATTTTAGGGTTCTGAAAATAGAGTTTCATTTTATCTAATTGGGTGCCTTCCAATGGTGAATTATTCTAGGGTTAGTTAGTTTACTGATTGATAGATGTAGTTTACATTTGAATTATTCTTGTGCACTGAATGTAACTGACACCACCACTGAATTTGCAGGGTGTTGTATAGTGGGTAGATGAGTTAAATTTGGGTTGAGTGATGTAGTGGACAAGTTGACCACAAAAGGAGTGAGTTGGTGTACATCGTTTTACGTGATTTGACTGATGTGAGGTGTTTGTATTTGTGCTCAATTTAATGTTTCAAACTGGTTTCAATGTTGTGTTGATTAAAGACTGCAAGTGTACCTAACTTGCAATGTTCAGAGTTTTTTCAATTAAACTATGGAACCATGGAACATAATGGCTTGAAGGAACTATACTTAGCTAGAAGAAACTCTCAGTTCCATAATTCCATAGTAAACTGGCTGAAGAAACTCTAGGCTTGTTCTTTGCATTGACACCTAGAGCACACATTTTATCTTCAGGTAACACTACTAAATTGAGTTACACTACTAACATTCAGTTAAAATGAATTCAGTAAACTCCTAAGCACACTAGTAGAAAAAGGGGCTTTCGTTCAGGCCTGGCCAGCCCATTAGTCCCGGTTCTTATACGAATCGGGACCAATGGGTGCATTCGTCCCGGTTCGTGAGCCCAAGTGGCCGCCCGGGGCCTCGTGGACTTTGGTCCCGGTTCGTCTGGACTCATTTGTCCCGGTTCTAGGCACGAACCGGGACCAATGGGCCTCGCTCCTGGCCCACATCCATTGGTCCCGGTTCCAGCCACGAACCGGGACAAATGAGTTGCCTATATATATAGCCCATCGCCGGCGAGCAGAGCACTCCACACTGCTCTGTTTTTTGCTGCCCGGCGAGGGGAGGGCATGCTCTGTTTTTTGCTGCCCGGCGAGGGGAGGGCATTTGTGTGCTCTAGCTCACCTCCTATGCACATGAGGTGTTCGATGAAATGTCCGAGCCACACTAGATAATATTTCTTCTCTCGAAACTCGACCTCCGAGCTTCATTTTTCCCGAGATTTTTCTAGGTTTAGCGGTCCGTCACGTCCCGTCCCCGTCTTCACCGACGTCGATCGCCCGCGCTGATCTCGCCGCCGACACCACCGTGGTGAGCCTCTTGTTCTTATCTTCTTTCTGAAAGAACAAAAATTCTTACTTCAGATAGATACTTGTCTAATTTTCTTACTTTAATTATTCCTTGTTATTATATAGTGCGATGGTTCTGGTATCCGCCCCCTTCGGCCCTCGTCCTGTCTATGATTCGGATGTGGTATATATTATCTTTTTATAACTATTTGGTTCAGTTATTGTTTATGACAATTATGCCGACGAACGTGACATGGATTTTATTTATGTAGGAGGTGGTTGAACCTGAAATTCCAACCGACCCTATTGCCGAGAGGTTAAATTTAGTTGAAGAAGAAAACAATTAATTGAAGGAAAAAAATTAAAAAAATTGAGGAGGAGACGATGATATTGGAGTTGCATGTTGCGGATGTCGTCGATGATCACAAGATCAAGATGGATGCAATGCGGTTGAAGATTAGAAAGATTAGAAAATATGCCATTCATATTGAGGCTTGGTGTCATTATGTCGTTGGATCAATTGTTACCTTAGTTGTGATTATGATCACATTTGTTGTTGCATTGGAAGGTTTTACATAGTTTTAATGTATGGTTTAACTAGATGCTCTGGAGAGCTATATGTTGTTCAATTTGAACTATGTATGTACTTTGGTTTTACTGTGATGATGAACTACTATTAATTTGGTCACTTATCTATCCATGTCCATTTGTAGTGCTTTTCAATTTCAGGGTCTTATAGCTGAAAAAATCAGTAAATGCATGAAAGATAACAAATGAAGTCAAAAAGGGTCGAAAATTGATGATGTGGCTTTGAATGGTGCATTTTGAATATAGCAAAAGTATGGAGTTCAAACAAGTTCAAAAAAATGAAATCCCTTTTGTAACAGACGAGTTTCCGTATGAAACCCTGATACTTCGAAAGAGATTGTCCGTTTTGTACACGAAGTGCATCCAGTTTTGCCGTAAGCCTCTCTACTTTCTTGCACATGCTATGTGGGTGAAATGATGATACGATGCCAACTTTTAAACTTTTCAGAGTTCATTTGTAGTGCTTTTCAATTTCAGGGTCTTATAGCTGAAAAAAATCAGTAAATGCATGAAAAATAACAAATGAAGCCAGAAAGGGTTGAAAATTGATGATGTGGCTTTGAATGGTGCATTTTGAACACAGAAAAAGTATGGAGTTCAAATAAGTTCAAGAAAATGAAATCCATTTTGTAACAAAGTGAGTTTAAATGCGAAACCATGATACTTGAAAGAGATTATGCATTTTGTACACGAAGTACATCCAGTTTTTGCCGTAAGCCTCTATACTTTCTTGCACATGCTATGTGGGTGAAATGATGATACCATGCCAACTTTTAACCTTTTCGGAGTTCATTTGAAATGCTTTTCAATTTCAGGGTCTTATAGCTGAAAAAAATCAGTTAGTGCATGAAAAACAACAAATGAAGTCGGAAAGGGTTGAAAATTGATGATGTGGCTTTGAATGGTGCATTTTGAACATAGAAAAACTATGGAGTTCAAATAAGTTCAAAAAAATGAAATCCTTTTGTAATGAGACGAGTTTAGTATGAAACCCTGATACTTCGAAAGAGATTGTCCGTTTTGTACACGAAGTGCATCCAGTTTTTGCCGTAACACTCTCTAATTTCTTGCACATGCTATGTGGGTGAAATGATGATACCATGCCAACTCTTAACCTTTTCAGAGTTCATTTGAAATGCTTTTCAATTTCAGGGTCTTATAGCTCAAAATAATCAGTAAATGCATGAAAATTTAATAGCAAAAGGAATTATCATAAAATCAAATAAATAAGTAATTTGAAACAAAATAATATGAACCTTAATAAAATATATAAGTAGAAACAAAATAAAATAAAATAAAATAAACTTTAATAACATAATAAAATTTATGAAACTAAAATTATCAAAGTATTTTCTATTCAAAACATTATAAGCAACCTCTAAAATTTATGGAACTAAAATTATATAAAATTGATGCAACTAAAATTATCAAAGTATTTTCTGTTCAAAATCATTAAAAGCAAAAAGAATTTTCTTAAATAACTTTGTTTGTTAGAAACTGTAATAGCAAATATATAAGTAGAAACAAAATAAAATAAAATAAAATAAGTATTTTGTTGTAAGTAGAAACAAAACAAAAAAATAAAGCAAAAAAGAAAACAAAAAACTAGGAAAAAATAAAAAAAATTGCCACCTTCTGGGCCACCACGGCTTGAATACGACTAGAAACCCATCCCTGGGCCAGGATTCAGGCCCGCATAAGGCCCACTAGGCCCATTAGGCATAGCAGTCACAATTAGGCCCGTAAGCCTGCAATGGAGAGGAGCTCGAGAGGGGTGCGGCAGTGGGGCTTGTAAACCACTGCGCGCCCCTCTCAACTAGCGAGGTGGGACTAAACTTTCGGCCTTGGTAGCAAGACACAAAGGCCTTTGGTCCCGGTTGGTGGCACCAACCGGTACTAAGGAGTGCGTTGGTACGGTTCGTGGCACCAACCGGGACCAATGCCACCTTTAGTCGGTTGGTGCCACCAACCGACCAAAGGTCCGCTTCCCGCCCTTTGGGCTTGAAAAGAGGCCTTTGGTCCCGGTTCGTGGCACCAACCGGGACTAAAGGGGGTCTTTGGTCTCGGTTGCTGCTATGAACAGGGACCAATGCCCTGGGTATATAAGAAAACACTTAGCAGTTTCGATCAAATCCATCACTTCTTCCCCCGACGCCCTTGCTCCTCCTCACCGTCGCCGCCAGACGCCCCTGCTCCACCTTGCCGCCGCCACCGACGCCGTCAGGCTGCTCGACGTCGCCGTCGCTACGCCACCGGCTGTCGAGCTTCTCAACGTCGCCCGCCGCCGCCCACAGCGCCCTCTGCCCGGACGGCGTCGACCCTCGCTCTGCCGGCTGACGCACCGCCCATCGTGCCCGCCACCCCTGAGCACCAGCCTGCTCCCGTGCCCCTCCCCTGTCTGGCGCCCCTGCGCCCCTGCCCTGCCCCGCCGGCGCCGGCCCCTCCGTCGTGCCCCTCCGCCCCTGCCGGGTGCTAGCTATTAGATTTTTAGATGTTTTTAGATGCTATTTTTAGATGTTTTTACATGTTTTTTAGATTATTTTAGTTTATGTTTAGTTTAGTTTTAAGATTAGGAAAATTTCAGATGTATAGTTACATTTATTTAGATGAATAGTTAATTTAGATGTTGTAATTTGTTCATAAAAATTGCGCACTTTTGTATAAAAACTTTATTTTTTTCATATGTACGAAAATATAGAATGAAAACGAAAACAAACATATAAGAAAAAACAAAGGAAAAAAATGAAGAAGGACCATGACAAAGCAAGTCTTTTTTTAAGGTAGTTCTTTGTTAAAGTGAGGGGGGACGTCCGGAGCACCCCCCGGCCCTCTCGCTCGACCGAAACTCTCGAGGACACCCAAACCCTAAAAAAACAATGTTTGTCTCCTACCCCCTCCCGCCGCGCCCCTACCCGATCGACTAACTCTCGTGAGGCCACCCAAATTTGCCAAGTTAAAAGAGCATTGTCGTCGACGCCACCCCGAACCCTTGAAGCGTTGTTGAGGCCACCCCAAACCCTTGAATCGTTGCGGAGGCCACCCCAAACCCTAGAGAAGTGATGTCTACTATGCAACCTTCTTCTTGTAGACGTTGTTGGGCCTCCAAGTGCAGAGGTTTGTAGGACAGTAGCAAATTTCCCTCAAGTGGATGACCTAAGGTTTATCAATTCGTGGGAGGCGTAGGATGAAGATGGTCTCTCTCAAACAACCCTGCAACCAAATAACAAAGAGTCTCTTGTGTCCCCAACACAGCCAATACAATGGTAAATTGTATAGGTGCACTAGTTCGACGAAGAGATGGTGATACAAGTGCAATATGGATGGTAGATATAGGTTTTTGTAATCTGAAAATATAAAAACAGCAAGATAACAAGTGGTAAAAGTGAGCGTAAACGGTATTGCAATGCTAGGAAACAAGGCCTACGGTTCATACTTTCACTAGTGCAAGTTCTCTCAACAATAATAACATAATTGGATCATATAAATATCCCTCAACATGCAACAGAGTCACTCCAAAGTCACTAATAGCGGAGAACAAACAAAGAGATTATGGTAGGGTACGAAACCACCTGAAAGTTATTCTTTTCAATCAATCCGTTGGGCTATTCCTATAAGTGTCACAAACAGCCCTAGAGTTCGTACTAGAATAACACCTTAAGACACAAATCAACCAAAACCCTAATGTCACCTGGATACTCCCATGTCACCTCAAGTATCCGTGGGTATGATTATACGATATGCATCACACAATCTAAGATCCAACACATAGAACCTCAAAGAGTGCCCCAAAGTTTCTACCGGAGAATCACGACGAAAACGTGTGCCAACCCCTATGCATAAGTTCATGGGCGGAACCCTCAAGTTGATCACCAAAACATACATCAAGTGGATCACGTGATATCCCATTGTCACCACAGATACGCACGGCAAGACATACATCAAGTGTTCTCAAATCTTTAAAGACTCAATCCGATAAGATAACTTCGAAGGGAAAACTCAATCCATTACAAGAGAGTAGAGGGGAGAAGAAACATAAGATCCAACTATAATAGCAAAGCTCGCGATACATCAAGATCGTGCCAAATCAAGAACACGAGAGAGAGAGAGAGAGATCAAATACATAGCTCTTGGTACATACCCTCAGCCCCGAGGGTGAACTACTCCCTCCTCGTCATGGAGAGCGCCGGATGATGAAGATGGCCACCGGTGAGGATCCCCCCTCCGGCGAGTCTTAACAGGGTTCCGATTGGTTTTTGGTGGCTACAGAGGCTTGCGGCGGCGGAACTCCCGATCTATTCTATTCATCGATGGTTTTAGGGTATATTGGTATATATAGGAGGAAGAAGTATGTCAGGGGAGCCACGAGGGGCCCATGAGGGTGGAGGGCGCGCCCAAGGGGTGGGTGCGCCCCCTGCCTCGTGCCTTCCTCGTTGCTTTCCTGGCGTGCACTCCAAGTCTCTCGGGTTGCTTTCCTTCCAAAAATAACTTCTCCAGAAGGTTTCATTCCGTTTCGACTCCGTTTGATACTCCTTTTCTTCGAAAAACTGAAACAAGGGAAAAGACAGGAACTGGCACTGGGCTCTGGGTCAATAGGTTAGTCCCAAATATAAGTGTAAAATAAAGCCCATAAACATCCAAGATGGATAATATAATAGCAGGAATACTTCATAAATTATAGATATGTTGGAGACGTATCAACATCCCCAAGCTTAATTCCTGCTCGTCCTCGAGTAGGTAAATGATAAAAAAAGAATTTATGAAGTGTGAATGCTAGCAGGTGCATAAGTTTGATCAATGATAATTTCAATCACCTTTTCTAGCATCATTATATGTCATAACAGTAGCTCAACTCATAGAACTTTTCATGATCAAGTGACAAACTATTCACATGTTAAAGTATAGACCATAAACTTTCTTGAAAACTAACAAACTGTGTTATTAGTCATCAAACAATTACAATTCATCTTATTTTCAGGAAGAGTCTATGTCAGAGCTTTGATTTAGCAAACTTCACATACTCAACTATCATTTAGTCTTCCATGATTGCTACCACTCAAAGCATACTTTTAGAACAAATAGTATTCATCGAACACAGAGAAAGATAGGGGCTTAATATTTCGCCTCCCAACCTTTTACCTCAAGGGTAATGTCAACAGTAATAATTCATGATCAAATATATTTGAATGGCCATATATGCTTAGAACTTTCCATCATATGATGCTTGCCAACTAAAGAGTAGGTTGGAATGAGAAGGAATACTACTGACTCTTGCATAAAAGTAAAAGATAGGCCCTTCGCAGAAGGAAGCAGGGATTTGTAGAGGTGCCAGAGCTCAAAGCAAAAACAGAGATGAAAATAATTTTGAGAGGTATGCTTTCATTGTCAACATAACGACCAAGAGTTCCCAATATCTTCCATACTACATACATTATAGGCGGTTCCCAAAGCAGAAGGTAAAGATTTTTACTCCCCCTCCACCAACAATCATCAATCCATGGCTTGCCCGAAACAACGGGTGCCTCCAACTAACATCAATCCTGGGGGAGTTTTGTTTGCAATTATTTTGATTTGATTTCGATCTTTTGATCATGGGACTGGGCATCCCGGTTACCAGCCATTTTCTCGTGAATGATGAGCGGAGTCCACTCATCGTGAGAATAACCCACCTAGCATGGAAGATCTTGCTAGCCCCTAGTCTCTACATGAGCGATTTGGGCATACAAAACAGATTATTATTTGAAGGTTTAGAGTTTGGCACATGCAAATTTACTTGGAGCGGCAGGTAAATACCGCATATAGGTAGATATGGTGGACACTCATGGAAGAAACTTGGTTCAAGGAATTTGGATGCACAAGCAGTATTCCCGCTTAGTACAGATATTTTGGCTAGCAAAGGATTCTAAATAGCAAGAACCACATGTTAGAGGATCCAAAACAATATAACTTATACAAATATACCCAAGCATAACTCATTATGTTGTCTTCCTTGTCCAACTTCAACTAATTTGCTCAGGTTTGAAAATAATTAATGGGGATCACAATCATAGAAGATGTCCAAGATAGTATATTTATATGTGAAATCTATCTTCCTTCAATATTCTTTCATGAATTGTTCAAGTGACCAATATAATGTTTGCTAACCTTCAATAAATTTACCACCTCTACTTCTTATATGGGAAGGCATTACTCCCCATGGGAAAGGCATATGAAACATATATAATTTATGGCATTCAAATCATTCAACTATTTACTCATAGGATATAAAGGAAGCACACGAGTAAATGACAAACTACTCCAAAAAGATATAAGTGAAGATTAATGAGTAGTTAAATAATTATGTAGCTATGTGAAGACTCTCTATCATTTAAGAATTTCAGATCTTGGGATATTATTCATACAGCAATCAAAACAAAATAAAACGACATTTCAAAGATAGCACTCATCATGTGAAGAAGCAAAAACTTAGGCTCAACTGATACTAACCGATAATTGTTGAAGAAGAAAGGTGGGATGCCTACCGGGGCATACCCAAGCTTAGATGCTTGAGACTTCTTGAAATATTATCTTGGGGTGCCTTGGGCATCCTCAAGCTTGATCATTTGTGTCTCCTTAATTCCTCTCATATCACGGTTTCCTAAATCTCGAAAGCTTCATCCACACCAAACTCAACAAGAACTCGTGAGATAAGTTAGTATAAACCAATGCAAAAACCTTATCATTTCTACTGTAGCAAATCACTAAAATTATTATTCAACATTGCATACTAAATGCCTCTGCATATTTAATACTCCTATCCTCAAATAGAATCATTAAACAAGCAAACATATGCAAACAATGCAAACATAACAGCAATCTGCCAAAACAGTAGAGTCTGTAAAGAATGCAAGATTCATCGTACTTCCCTGACTCCTAAAATTATGAAATAAAATTCCCACTGTAGTAAATTTATAAGAGCTTATTATGCAAAAGGTTTCAACATTTTATCACATTCTGACTTTTCTAGGGAATTTTTGCAACAGCGGTAAACTTTCTGTTTTGAAACAGCAACATGTATACTTGCAAAATAAGCATGGTAAAAACTATCCTTCACATTTTTATTGAAAATAGAGATGCAAAACATTATTCTAAGTAACATCAAGCAAATCTAAAGAAAATAAAATGACGCTCCAAGCAAAACACATATCATGTGGTGAATAAAAATATAGCTCCAAGTAAAGTTACCGATGAACGAAGACGAAAGAGGGGATGCCTTCCGGGGCATCCCCAAGCTTAGGCTCTTGGTTATCCTTGCATATTACCTTGGGGTGCCCTGGGCATCCCCAAGCTTATGCTCTTGTCACTCCTTATTCCATAGTCCATCGAATCTTTACCCAAAACTTGAAAACTTCACAACACAAAACTTAACAGAAGATCTCGTGAGCTCCGTTAGCGAAAGAAAACAAAACACCACTTCAAGGTACTGTAATGAACTCATTCTTTATTTGTATTGGTGTACTGTATTCCAACTTTTCTATGGTTTATAAACTATTTTACTAGCCATAGAGTCATCAAAATAGGCAAACAACACATGAAAAACAGAATCTGTCAAAAACAGAACAGCCTGTAGTAATCTGTAACTAACGCAAATTTATGGAACTCCAAAAATTCTAAAATAAATTGGTGGACCTGAGGAATTTGTCTAGTAATCATCTGCAAAAAGAATCAACTAAATAGCACTCTCCAGTAAAAAGTTTTAACTAATCTGGTGAGCGCTAAAGTTTCTGTTTTTTACAGCATGATCATAAAGACTTCACCCAAGTCTTCCCAAAGGTTCTACTTGGCACAAACACTAACTAAAACACAAAACCACATCTAAACAGAAGATAGATGGATTATTTATTACTAAACAGGAATGAAAATTAAAGAACAAAAAAAATTGGGTTGCCTCCCAACATGCGCTAACGTTTAACGCCCCTAGCTAGGCATGATGATTTCAACGATGCTCGCATAAAAGATAAGAATTGAAACACAAGGAGAGCATCATGAAGAATATGACTAGCACATTTAAGTCTAACCCACTTCTTATGCATAGGGATTTTGTGAACAAACAATTTATGGGAACAATAATCAAATAGCATAGGAAGGCAAAACAAGCAAATCTTCAAGATTTTCAACACATAGAGAGGAAACTTGATATTATTGCAATATGTAGAAGCATGTGATCCTCTCTCATAATAATTTTTCATTAGCATCATGAATGAATTCAACCATATAACCAGCACATAAAGCATTCTTTTCATGATCTACTTGCATAGAAATTTTACTACTCTCCACATAAGAAAATTTCTTCTCATGAATAGTAGTGGGAGGAAACTCAACAAAATAACTATCATGTGAAGCATAATCAGATTGAAAATTAAAATCATGATGACAAGTTTCATGGTTATCATTATTCTTTATAGCATACATGTCATCACAATAATCATCCTAGATAGCAACTTTGTTCTCATAATCAATTGGAACCTCTTCCGAAATAGCGGATTCATCACTAAATAAAGTCATGACCTCTCCAAATCCACTTTCATCAATATAATCATCATAAATAGGAGGCATGCTTTCATCATAATAATTTTTCTCATCAAAACTTGGGGGGCAAAAAATATCATCTTCATCAAACATAGCTTCCCCAAGCTTGTGGCTTTGCATATCATTAGCATCATGGATATTCAAGGAATTCGTACTAAAAACATTGCAGTCATGTTCATCATTCAAATATTTAGTGCCAAACATTCTAATGCATTATTCTTATAGAACTTGAGCACAATTATCGGAATCCTTATTTTCATGGAAGACATTAAAAAGATGAAGCATATGAGGCACCCTTAATTCCATTTTTTTGTAGTTTTTTTATAGACTAAACTAGTGATAAAACAAGAAACTAAAAGATTCGATTGCAAGATCTAAAGATATACCTTCAAGCACTCACCTCCCCGGCAACGGCACCAGAAAAGAGCTTGATGTCTACTACACAACCTTTTTCTTGTAGACGTTGTTGGGCCTGCAAGTGCAGAGGTTTGTAGGACAGTAGCAAATTTCCCTCAAGTGGATGACCTAAGGTTTATCAAACCGTGGGAGGCATAGGATGAAGATGGTCTCTCTCAAACAACCCTGCAACCAAATAACAAAGAGTCTCTTGTGTCCCCAACACACCCAATACAATGGTAAATTGTATAGGTGCACTAGTTCGGCGAAGAGATGGTGATACAAGTGCAATATGGATGGTAGATATAGGTTTTTGTAATCTGAAAATATAAAAACAGAAAGGTAACAAGTGGTAAAAGTGAGCGTAAACGGTATTGCAATGCTAAAAACAAGGCCTAGGGTTCATACTTTCACTAGTGCAAGTTCTCTCAACAATAATAACATAATTGGATCATATAAATATCCCTCAACATGCAACAGAGTCACTCCAAAGTCACTAATAGCGGAGAACAAACGAAGAGATTATGGTAGGGTACGAAACCACCTCAAAGTTATTCTTTCCAATCAATCTGTTGGGCTATTCCTATAAGTGTCACAAACAACCCTAGAGTTCGTACTAGAATAACACCTTAAGACACAAATCAACCAAAACCCTAATGTCACCTGGATACTCCAATGTCACCTCAAGTATCCGTGGGCATGATTATACGATATGCATCACACAATCTAAGATTCACCTATTCAATCAACACATAGAACCTCAAAGAGTGCCCCAAAGTTTCTACCGGAGAATCACGACGAAAACGTGTGCCAACCCCTATGCATAAGTTCATGGGCGGAACCCGCAAGTTTATCACCAAAACATACATCAAGTGGATCACGTGATATCCCATTGTCACCACAGATACGCACGGCAAGACATACATCAAGTGTTCTCAAATCTTTAAAGACTCAATCCGATAAGATAACTTCAAGGAAAACTCAATCCATTACAAGAGAGTAGAGGGGAGAAGAAACATAAGATCCAACTATAATAGCAAAGCTCGCGATACATCAAGATCGTGCCAAATCAAGAACACGAGAGAGAGAGAGAGAGAGAGAGATCAAACACATAGCTACCTGGTACATACCCTCAGCCCGAGGGTGAACTACTCCCTCCTCGTCATGGAGAGCGCCGGATGATGAAGATGGCCACGGTGAGGGATCCCCCCTCCGTGAAGTGCCGAACAGGTTCCGATTGGTTTTTGGTGGCTACAGAGGCTTGCGGCGGCGGAACTCCCGATCTATTCTGTTCTCCGATGGTTTTAGGGTATATTGGTATATATAGGAGGAAGAAGTGTGTCAGGGGAGCCACGAGGGGCCCACGAGGATGGAGGGTGCGCCCAGGGGGGTGGGCGCCCCCTGCCTCGTGCCTCCTGACGTGCACTCCAAGTCTCCCGGGTTGTTTTCCTTCCAAAAATAACTTCTCCAGAAGGTTTCATTCCGTTTCGACTCCGTTTGATATTCCTTTTCTTGGCTCTTTGAAACAAGAGAAAAAGCGAGGAAGGCACTTTGGGCTCTGGGTCAATAGGTTAGTCCCAAATATAAAAGTATAAAATAAAGCCCATAAACATCCAAGATGGATAATATAATAGCATGAATACTTCATAAGTTATAGATACGTTGGAGACGTATCAAGAAGCGTCGAGGCCAGGCCACTAATATGATTCCTTATTGTGCTTACCTAGCTAGTTCAACGTTTGCCACTAATATATCCAGCTGTCTTGTTTGAATAATAATTGCCATGTTGTAAATATTTGCAGAAATTATGGATCCGCACCCCCGAGACGAAGCAAAAGAAGCGGTGTTGGGGGAGATAATCGCACACGGAAGTGATGTCGTCTTGTCGTTTCTCAATGACACATGCACCGATGGTCTGGAAAGACAGGATGAAGAAGCAGGCTACGACGATGATCAAACAATGGAGGAGGAAGGACACCGTGATGACGGCTCCGTTGACCGAATGGAGGGGGAAGGATACCGTGATGACGGCTCCGATGACCGAATGGAGGGGGAAGGACACCGTGATGACGGCTCCGATGACCGAACGGAGTCCGGCCAGGTATATATATTAATTAATTAAGCATGTGTTGACTATAGCTAATTGATGCATTAATTGTTTTTGGTATGTACACATATTAACTCTCTTCTTTTTCTTCTTTTCTAGCCCTCCGTATCGAGCAACACTTCGGTAACGAGACGAGGGCCGAAGAGAAAGTTGCGCGTGGATGAAAGGTACACGATCATCGAAATTGGTTGGGTTGGCCAACCGATTGAACCCCTCCGGACCAAGCAAAAATTTAATGCTCGATGCGGGGTTCTAGTGAGGGACATGATCCCGATCAGCATCGAGCAATGGTTGAAGCCTAAGGACAAAGACTCTCAGGTGTCTTATGTCAGCGATAGGCAAAAAGCTGATCTTTGGACCGCGTTGCAGGAAAATTTCACCTTTCCGCCAGAGGAGGATCCAGAGAATCCAGTTAAAAGCCAGTGATCAAGGCTTATGCTCTTAAGAAGATGGCTGAGCTATTCAGGAGGTGGAAGAATGAGCTGATTTCATCGTTTGTCGACAAAGACAAGACTCCAGAATTCATCGGCCGATTTGAGAAGATCAAAGATCAGTGGTCCGAATTTGTCACCAAAAATAAATTTGAGAGAGCAGCGAAGATGTCAGCGACAAACAAGAAAAATGCTGCAAAGAAGAAGCATCACCATCGCCGCGGGGTCGGTGGCTACACGAAAGCCCGACCGTTGCCAGGGACAAGGCCGAGAATAACCTCATTGATAAAGGGATCGAACCAGAGACGCGACGCTGGCGGACCATTGCGGGGCTTGGTTCTTCGGGTTGGGGAAAATTGGACCTCAGAATGTGGAAGTGCGTTTGGACCAACGAGCAGCTGAACACACCCATCGAGAAGCTTCAGGAGTATATCAAAAAGGCGCAGCAAGGGACGTTCGTTTCGGACAGAGAGAACGACGAGCTCACAGAGGCCCTCCGGAATCCTGAGCACCCCGGACGAACACGAGGAACGCCAGGCTCCCTTTCGTGGAAGGCTGGATTTCCCAACGCATGCGGTTACAAACGCCGGGAGAGGAAGAAGAAAAAGAAGTTGACCCAACTACAGGCGCTGCACGCAAGGGTACAAGCGCTAGAGGAACGAGAGGCGATTCAAAGACGCGACCTGCCGGGTTACACCAAGGTACCCGCCATCTCGGCCGGAGAAGCGGCGTGGCTTCCACGGGCTGCTTCAGAGCATGTCTTCACGGCTCTGTTAGCTACCCGTAGATGCTATCACGGAGTCTCGAGATTGCCACCTTATGACGCAAAGGATGGAATTGAAAGTCAAAGGCGGTTGTTGGCTCTGTTGCACCTCCACGAACTGGCGCAACTTTTCACTTGTTGGCGATTCCGAAGGATATGCTAGGGTGATAGTGGATGAAATCACGAAGGATTTTAGGACCTCCGGCTTGACCACCCCTACGGGTGAGGGGAGACTTCGGTTGGGTTCTTGTCTCAAGACTCCATGCCTATGGCGGAAGGAGCTCATCAACCTTCCGAACTGGATGCCTCCGCCTCCTCCTCCTCCTCCGGCGAGTCAGGGCACTCCGCCTTCTCCACCGCCTCCTCCTCCGACGAGTGACGATCATGGCACTCAGCCTCCTTCTTCGGCGCGTGGCGGCACTCCGCCTCCTTCTCCGCCTGCGTCGGCGCACCCGAGCAGCCACCAGCCTCCTCCTTCTCCGCCTCGCCAGCAAGGGCGGAAGAGACCCGCCGCCGCCCCGGCTGCTCCGGCGTGTCGTAGTCCTTCTCCTCCGCCTCGTAAGCAAGCACGAAAGAAGACAGCCGCAACCACTTCGTCTGCTCCGGCGTCTAGCAGTACAGCCAGAGGCGGGAGGCAATACAGATATGGTCCACCTCTCAAGCCTCTAGAGAAGTTACCGTACGAGATGATCGTGGAAGAAAACAAGAAGATCGTGCAAAAAGAAGTGAAGGACTCTTTGAAGGGGCGAAAGCAGAGAGACATCCACCTCCGGAGGAGAAGGTAGATCCGGTGAAAGCAAAGCGCACTATCGATGCCCTGAGGAAACCACCAAAGTCTCCGCCGAAAAACCAACTATGAGCGTTCTTTGAAAAGGCATATCTCAAGCGGAGCGGTCGGGAAATCTTGTCGGTGATCAAAGGTTAAAAGAACGACGAGCAGCTGGGAAAAAAATTGCCCAACTCAGCGAACGAGCGAACCAATCGTGCCCCCCGCTCAATGTGTCTAGCGACATCGTCGCTAATGCTCCGGGGATGGTGCCCGGTTATAGCAATCTTGGAGATTACCTACCCGACGATGTACATTATGATTTCTTGGAGGTGGGCGAACACAGATACAAGTACGAGAAGCCTCTCGTCAAAGATGAAAAATCTCTAACAACGATGATGCGAAGATTCCATAATTGGTACATGAAAACCTGCAGAGTCTGGGGGGACGAATACTTTGTATCTGAGAGTTAAAGAGGAGCACGACCTCGTTGGAATTGATCTGTTGCATGTTCCATTTGAGGAGTTCTTCCAGTTCTTCAATCAAAAGGCCCTCGATAAATTAACGGTCACTTGCTACTGTCTGTAAGCACTACTTCTGTCATTAAGTCTCTATATATAGCTCGGCTCTTTCATTGCATGTACTTATAATTATCCTCACTATATTATGCAGATTGAAGATCGTCGAGTGCAGAAAAGCAGAAATGTATGACATTGGGTTCATTAACACAAATCTCATAGATGAATTTCAGGTTAAAAAGAGCGCCCAAGATGCCGAGGCCAACTTTCTCAAATCATTGCTAATAAATCAAAACAAAGATTTAATACTCTTTCCTTACAACTTCAAGTGAGTGTTACTGTCGTGTGCATATTCGGTTTCCCTTATTACTCGAGCGAGGTTATAGTAATGTAATTGATGAGTTATGCATGCGTGCGCAACTTCCACTATATTCTCCTGGAGATTAAACTTGAGCGGGGACTAGTAACCGTCTTAGACTCAAGACGAAAAGATCCCGAGACCTATGCGGACATGACTAAAATTCTCAACAAGTAAGTTCAATCGATCATTATCGCACCATATCGGCAACTTTTTGTTCATTTCCTGATATCTCAAGTAATAATTATTTTCTTTGTCTTGCAGGGTTTGGAAACAGTTCACCGCAGAAGCTCCGGGACTGCCGAAGGAGCTGCGATATACATACCCGAAAGTAAGTACTACTAGCTAGCTAGTTGCGCGCATCTCTCGTTGATTCTAGCTACTTTCATCAATGCCATTTATAATGCTTTATTATCAATTTGATTGACCTCTATTTCTCGTAAAGTGCTTGTGGCAGGAATAAGGGAATGATTATTGTGGATATTATGTGTGCGAGTTCATCTACAACGTGACTTGTAAAGATAAGCGGGGCTACTCTAAAAGACAATATGAAGTGCGTAAGAAATAATATTCACATTTTCATTTTATTACACCATCATTTCTGTTGAGTTTCATTCATATATATGTATTAACCCCCTTCTTCAAATTAGATGTGGCAGATGCGGAATGAACTCCTACCACAAGATCGCATCAAAGTAATTCAAGAAGAATTGGCGGGATTCTTTCTTGACCACGTCATCAATAAAGCCGGAGAATACCATGTGGAAGTTGAGTTCAAATGCTAGGGGATTATAAGAGATCTTACATAAGCCAGTAGCATCGGATAGATAATACGAAAACTTGTTGTTCGACCAATCTCTCGGAGAAGGAGAGGTCGATCACTTCTCTCGGTATGCATGACAAACTTCTGTAGTTAATGGTTTCCTTCATTTTCTTACTAGCTAGCGTGTCGAGGGCCTCTCTATACGTATAGTATGTACCGTCGACCAAGCATGGAGATAAGAGAGGACACTTCTTTCTATTAATTAATTAGCTACCTAACACAATATATGAAACACATTAATTAACCATACAAAACCCCCAAATCCACCCCCTTTCAGAAAAAAGAAAAAAAACCCTAGCCCCTGAACAGCTGACGCGTGGATGCCTATTGGTCCCGGTTGGTGCCACCAACCGCGACTAAAGGGCCTCCTGCCTGGGCTCGCAGCACCGGCCACATGGAGGCCCATCTGTCCCGGTTAGTATAAGAACCGAGACTAAAGGCCTAGGCATTAGTAACGACCCTTTAGTCCCGGTTCCCCAACCGGGACAGATGGGCCTTATGAACCGGGATAAATGACCCTTTTTCTACTAGTGGCACCACACTACAAGCCTTGCTGAACTTCAACTAATATGAGCATCTTACCAAATTTTGACATTTAGAGTGTGTTCGGACTCTCTCCACTCCTCAGCTCTGCTCCCAGAGCCGGCGGAGCGGCGCCGAACGCTCGAACTCCCCGGAGTTGCAAATCCGGAGCGGGGCAGGCTGCTGTGCACTTGTATGGAGCGGCAATTTGCAGGATCTCAAATCGGGAAATCATGGAGTTGGTAAGATTTACAAAAGAAGTGCCATCGCCAAGTCAAAACGGTTCAAGCGGGCACGCGTGACTCACTCGTTTCTACCTATCCTAGTGAATCGGAGTGGAGCTGCCTGCCGAACATATTTTTCTAGTGCTATTTTTTTACAAGGACCAGCTTTTTGGGGGGAGGAGCTGGAGCTGAGGATTCAGAGGAGCTGGACCATTTTCGAACATGCTCTTATTTACCTAACTGTCTTGCAATATTCAGAGGAATTTGCACTACTTGAGACAATATTCAGAGGAACTTTACGTAAAGTTCAGATAGTTAGCTAGCATAGTTCAGCAAGATAGCTAGACAATTTTACATAAAGTTCAGAAATTTGAAGGTACCTAACTTCAAATATTCAGACTGAAAGGAGTTTCAGACACAATACACACATTAGCGTACACACATAGTTCTTCAGACACAAACACACAATTAAGTTCAAAAACTAACTGAATCTATATATTGGTTCAGATCTTCAGGCATAAACTAATTACACATCTGTAAGACCTAGGTGACGCATCAAACTCACTCTTGTTGCAGCTTTTGAAGACGCAGTGATCGACAAACTGGCCCCTGGATGCAGAGTTGCTTCTTCTTCTTCCTCCTGTTGCTTGTGCCACTCTCCACCTCCTGCATCTGCTACCACTGCTTAATCTACAGTGGCTCCATCTCCACATCAGGCGAGGCGACACCGGCACCAGCCCCTCGACCTCGTGAGTCCGGCTGGCGGAGTTTTTCTGATTACGGTACATATACCAGCGAGACCGTTGGAATGGATCAAGGAATTGCTAGCCTCCTCCATCGCCTGCACCAAGTTCTCGATGAGTGGGCGGTGGAGGTCTGGAAATCACGACCTCTCCTGCAATGTGGCGCAGGCCCTCACCGCACGCATGATCCAAGAGGGATTGCAACGCTATTGTGCAGTCTTGACCTCATGCGCGTAGGAGAACTTTTTGTTGTCGCTGGCGAAGATCTCCTGCAGAGTCTGGTCCCATACGAGGCCAAACACGCCATGGCGCGATGGAGATTTTCTTGTTGTGGTGGTGGTTTCTGTGGAAGTTTGATGGAGAGCCGGGTGGTTATCCGTGTGAGAGTGAATGAATGCAGTGGAGTGGGCGGCGCTAGTGTTTTCTGGAAGGAGAAACCAAACAGGCCGCAGTGTATGATCGAACGACCACTTGGTTAGGTATCGGAAGGAGCAGAGTAAACGAGCCAGTCATTGAGCAAACGCCCCGACTCAGTTGACGAGCAAGCCCAGTTAGGCTGGTCATAGTGGGGAGTAACTTAGAGTAGTAACATGCATATGTTACTAGTCTATGTTACTACCTTCATAATGGGTAGTGTCATATGTGTAGTAACATATATGTCTTCATTTATTACTTTATAGACTCATTTTGCATTGAAAAGCGCTATGTGATGGTAACATATTATGTTACTCTATTTGTCTCTCTCCTCATTAACTACTTGCCACCTCATCATTTTTGCTTATGTGGTATCTATGTTACTCCCTAAGTTACTCCCACTATGACCAGCCTTAACGAGTGAACATGCAGGCCTGACCCTGCGGCTTCGTCTCGAGTGCTAAATAGAAAATTGACGGCCGTTAACACCGCGCCGTCACCTGGCCCAGGATCAACCAACGTCAAAACGAGATCCATCTTTTACTCGGTGTTTTTCACCACCGTCAGAATTTTAATTCGATGCACGATGCAAAATGTCATGAATCGTAAAGTGGCGGTTTCCGCTAATCGTGATATACTCCCTCCGTCCAGGTGCATAAGTCATCTTAAGATGTGCACCGTGACCAAGACGAAGAGAAAACCATGAAAACTTAATGTTTATTTGCTAATTAGTAGTGTTGCATGCAATGGACTGACCACCGCATGTTGTGTTTGATAGTCTGAAGTCATTGAAAGCATACACGCCCCACATATTTTATTGGTTGATTTCTTTATTTATGTGAAGAAAAAAAACAAGATGGTATGTTTGATAGTCTGAAGTCATTGAAAGCATACACGCCCCATATATTTTATTGGTTGATTTATTTATTTATGTGAAGAAAAAAGAAACAAGATGAAAGTTAATGCACCACGTCTAAATGTTTTGAGATTATTTAGTTTTCGTAATGTCATTTATACACATAAACGGAGGGAGTCTGCGGATCTGTTTTTGGAACTTATGATTCTGCGGATTTAACTCACCAAACAATGCTAAAGTACAACACAAACGGCTTTGTTGGAGCTGGACGGCAAAATCCCAGCGAATCCGAGCGGCATACCGCACTCCTCGAAAGTTATCAATACCGTCGCACCAGCGATCAACGCCTCTCCCTAGAGGCATTGGCCTACGAGATGCCTTTGGATGCCCATGCTCTGAGGCCCTGACTGATGCGACCACTCCATGCGCCCCTTGTCATCTTCAATGCCCGACTGATGCGACCACTCCATGCGCCATTGTACTACTCGCTGTGTTGATGGCAAAGTTGCCTCGAACTCAACCCGCACGCCGCTTCAGTCCAACCTCAACTTTACTTCACGCCACCATCCCAGTATACGCCGGAGTGAACGCTGTGCTGTGCTGTGCTTAAAGCCGGCCACATCCTTCCCTTGGTCCTCCATCACACTTCTCCCGCTCCGCTCCACTCCACACCTGTCCTCTGGTTGCCCGCAGCCGTCGGTGTTGAGAGAGAAGGGCAACTGCGAGCAAGATGCTGCCCGGAAGCTCCCGCCTCCCTGCCGGCGCCTCTGCGCTGGAGGCGCCCGAGGGCCGCCCGGCCTTCGTCAGCGTGCACAAGCGCATCGACCACCCCGTCCCCGCGTCTGCGGTCCGCCACTGGGCTCCCGATCCCCCGGTGGCTCGCTCCGGCCGTCCAGAGTGCGGGCCCACCGTGTACCTGCAGAGCACCCCCGAGATGAGCCGCGTGGCCAGGTGCACCGGCTACGCCTTCATCACCCCCGACCCGGCCGGCCGCGAGGTCGCGGACGTCAAGGTCCTCGTCCGCTCCGCCATCCACGCCGCGGCGCCGGACCTGCGGTTCGACGTCGTCGCCACCTCCCCCATCGTGGCCGACATGGGCCTGCGCTTCGCCTCGCCGGAGGACCGCGTGGCGGCCATCGCAGGCAGCCGTTCGAGCTCGACGGCTACTCGGTGCAGGTGGTGCCCGAGGGGCAGCAGAGGAACTGCTACCGGTCCCGGCTGGACTACCTCGTCCACATCAACCTGCACAGCTACCCCAGGGAGGAGCGGGCGGAGAAGGACATTGGCTTCAACATGGCCAGCATCGGCCACGTGGTCGAGATCGACCCCGCCTGCCTCACCGCGCCGGACCTCTCCCCGCTGCGCCTCGTCGTCCGGGTGGGGCACCCTCGCGAAATCGCTCGCGAGCTCCGGATCCGGTACGTTGGTTTTTATGGCAGCGGCGAGGCCTGTCCCAGGGAAGTCGCTCGCAGCGTCGTGCCCATCGAGATCGTCAAGGTCTGGGACCAGTATCCGTCCAACGGCGGCAATGGCGGAAGCTACGTGTCTCCCTTCAGGCCCTCGCCAGCGGGGGTGCCCTAGCTGCATGAGCAGCTAACCAATAATCTGGGTCTGGGTCCTCGGCGACCTTTGTTTAGAGCTGCTTAAGCTTCCAGGTTTCCCTAGCTTCAATGGATCACAGACCATACCAGCTTAGTTTATGTAGTAGTACTCCGTAGTGGCTGCGACGACAGCAAGTAGTCTCTCTATTAGTAACGGTTCTAGTAGGTTTTGTAACGGAGTATATTAGGTTATGGAATCGGCGGTGCTAGTGTGGCTTGTTTGCGACTTAATTTCCGGTGGAAGCTTCATAGCCAGCCGGGTTGGTGCTCTCTTCAATGGTTAATGGTTCTATTTACGAAATTGCTACGCACATATGATCCCACGATCCTCACATGATGTAGCTGGTGATTTAATCCAAGGTGATTGAGCAGTTTGGACAGAAATTATTTCGAGGATTTGTCGTAATGTAGCAAAGTTATTCTCTTTATGGGAGCACCTACTAGTAGATGGCATTCGATTGGAACAGGGTTTTGTTTTCATTCAATAAACCGTATTTCACTAAAAAAACAAGTTATTCAGATATATGGAGCCCAAAATCTGCACACGCTCTAACTTCCAAAAAGAAAGAAAAAAGGAGCGCGAACACACGCTCCTCCTTTTGTCACTGTCACTGGGTCCCAGGGCTCCTGACTCCTCCGTGATGACGGCCCGGCCTTGCACTGACTGGGCACTCATGTTCGTGTATTTCGTATCTGATGATATCCTATATTCATACGAAGCATGTAACGTTGATATGTAGATCATCGCACAAACTATGAAACCGACGTTGATATGGGCACTTCTCAACTTATGTCCTCCATATCTATGTATTTCATATCCGATGGAATAACCATTTCTGGACCTAGACTCGTCTACACCCGCACTGAATAAAAAAAATCAAAATAAATACTAAAATTCAAAAAAAAAAAGATCTCAGATGGTGCGGAGATACTGCCTCTCGCGGCGAGCGCCTCCTATTCCGGCGTGCGCATCCGGGCCGGCACAGCAGGCACTAGTACTCATCGCTGCCCCTCAGCGGCCAGCGGTGGAAGGGGATGGCGTGGACTGGTGGCCTAGGCTTATCCGACATAGATAATTTGATGTGTAAGGTCCGCTCCAATTTATTTTTTCAGATGTCCAAATGATCTGGAAATTGGAGCGGACCCCACGCATCAAATTATCTATCATGCATTTTTTTTGGAATTTTTGATTTTTGATTTTTTATTTTTTTGTGAATTATTTTCCGACCTGGTGCAGATGAGCCAAGGCACCGAATCGCTGCACCCCATATCCGATACCCTATATTCGTACTAAGCATGCAATGTGAATAAAAAATAAAAAGTAGTACGTAGATCATCGCACAGACTATGAAACAGACATAGATTTGCACATTCCGATCACAAAAAGATCACCAACGATCTTCAAAAGCTAGTCAAAGTTCACATAATCCACGGCAGAGATTCGCGAATTTCTAGCTTGGCCTTGGCGTCCGCGGCAGGTGGTTTTTCATTGGAGTATGAGGAGTCGGAGCCATGGTCGTCGTCGTCGTTGGACGAGGAGTCGAAGAGGACGATGATCCTCTTCATCCGCGGGACGACCATGTCCTGCTGCCGCTTGAGTTTGGCCACCTGAGCCGCTGCCTGCGCCCTCAGTGGCAAGCCCGAGCGCCTTCGCGTTCTTCCTCCGTAGCTAGCGAGTGTCCGTCTCCAACGTCGTCAGCGACCGACGATAGACCCAAGCGAGGAGCCGCTCGTCCTCGTTGGGTTCCGCTAGCAACCCGCGATGGTAGCACACAGATTGCTCTGCAGTGTCCCTTTCCCTTGCCCGCTGCCTCTCGCGGCGAGCGGCGAGCGCCTCCTATTCCGGCGTGCGCATCTGGGTCGGCAGAGCAGGCACTAGTACCCATCGCTGCCCCTCAGCGACCAGCGCACGGGCCCGGGGGGGACCAGCTCCAGTGTCCGCGCAGCACCGGGACGGGAGCGGCGACGGGGCAGACCAGACTTGCCCCCCCCTCCTGTGTCCACCTTGGACCGCTCCAGCGCAATGTAGAGGGCCAACTCCTCGTCCACCTCGAGGTCGGAGTTGAAGCTCGACATATTCGCGAGTCGTCGGACTCGATCCAAATCGGAGAAATCGAAGAGGGGAGAGGAAGGGATGGAGCGAGAGAGTAGAGTGAAGTGATCTAGGGTTATGGATTGGGGTTTATATGGGGATGGAGTGGGTCGGTGGTGGGCCGGGCTGACGTGGCGGACGTGCCCCATAGCTTCCCTATATTAAAACGGACCATGTAAGTGATAGAAGAAACACATTCCATTATCAATTGAATCCATTGCTCACTGAAGCCCATTCTCCCCATCATCCTCATCAAGAAACCCCATTCCACTCTATCATAAGCTTTATTCATATCAAGCTTTCCTGCGCAAAACCCAGTGTTCCCATGTCTCTTCTTCAATGTGTGGAAACACTCATAGGCCACCAGTACGTTGTCGGTGATCGACCTACCTGGAACAAATGCACTCTATGTAGCAGAAAGGATCTTTGGTAGGATCCTCTTTAGCCTGTTAGCAACAATCTTTGCAATAATCTTATAAACTACACTATAAAGGCTGATAGGCCTGTACTGGGATATTACCTCTGGACAATCCACCTTGGGTATCAAAACAATATTATTGGAATTCCATCTAGCCGGTATCTTCTTATTATTTATTGTGTCTAGAACCTCCTTTGTAAGCTCCTCTCCTAATATATGACAGAACCTTTTAAAAAAGATAGCATGTAGCCCCCCCCGGGCCGTGGCGCCTCCATGCCCCCAATCTGAAAAGAGCCTTGCGCACATCCTCCTGAAAGAACATGCGGTGCCCCCATGTTTGGTTTTGGTAATTGATGACTATCTCTATGGACTAATGGTTGCATTGAGTTATATTTGAAGGATTTGTCCATAGGCATTTCTTGAAGTCCATGTGTTGGTTCCAAGGAGGTTATGTGTTGACCAAGGTGCTATTAAGGAATTATCCAAAGATTGGTCATGTTGCGGAGTGCAAGTTCAAGTGATGCATAACGAAGAGATCAAGTGCTTGAAGCTTGCCGTCCATTGTGGTGACAATGGACTTGTGAAGATGAGCGGAAGAGTGGCTCACCCATAGTGGAGTATGGGGGAGCAATCAACTAGTCTTCATCGAGCCAACGCAATCAAGAAATGTGGTCCAACTTGAGGGAGTCAAGATCGTCATCATCTAGCTCAAGTGGACTTTGTGCAAGGCAAAGGTTTGCCCTTGATAGGTTTTCTATTTTACGGTCTCATGGTAGTTGTGGGAGACCGGGTTATAGGATCGATTGCCGTACTATCAAGGGGGCTCTCGATGAGTTGCTTGATCGTATCGTTCGTAGAGAGCTCAAACCATTGCATCCTTGCATCATCTTTATTGGTTCTTGTTTGGTTCTTCTCCTTGCGAGTTTTGGAGCTTATGGTCATTTTTATGACAAGCTCGAGTTCATCGAAAACGGAGTTTGCATGCATCCTCTATGATGTTTTCGATGTTGGAGGATATGCCGTTTCTTCTCTGTTGGAGGTTTCACTCCTTTTTTTGTTAGGCATACCTCCCCTGCCTCCGTTTCTTCGCTGTTTTGATGCTACTCGTTGTCTTGTTTCCAACAAGCTTGAGTTTGCTCAATTCAGAGCTTATTTGTAGAAGTTATGGCAGTTCTGGTTTTATTGTTTCCCTCTGTTGTCTTCTCTGCAAAATGAAGGACTCCTAGTGTTGCTAATCTGGGGCATGCGGTAGTACTGCTCTCCAGAGCGGTAGTACCGCAGGCCCTTGCGGTAGTACCGCAGTCCACCGCGTAATCTTGCAGGTGCTCACGCAGTACCGCTCTGTGGGAGCGGTAGTACCGTGGCCTCGTGCCAGCCTTGACTACTCGAGCGGTAGTAGGGCGGATGTAATTTTTACATCCGTGCCCTACTGTGATAATACCGATGCCGCTGGTAGCAGTAGTACCCTGAGCTCGCCAGCTTAGCGACATGAGCGAAGTAGGCGGATGTAATTTTACATCCGCGCCCTCTGTGATAGTACCGCTCTTCGTGTCTTGATAGTACCGTGCGGATTTTTGCGCAGTCCTCCCTCGGCGAAAGTAGGTACGAAAGTAATTTTTACTTCCGTGCTTTCTCTGCGGCTAGTGTTGCCTGCCTTACGGTAGTAATCAGTAGGCGGTAGTACCCGCTCGGTTCTACCGTTCGTTGCCTGCAACATGTGCCTTCATCGGCTTTGTCTTGCACTTATGATAGTACCACAACCTGCAGCGATAGTACCGCTGACCCGATCAGCGGTAGTACCGCAACTCCGTCTTGATAGTACCGCTGCGTCGTCTTGGCTGAGTGAGGGATAACGGTTGGTTTTTCTCCCCACCTATAAAAGGGGGTCTTCTTCCCCTTGAGACCCAATCCTTTGAGCTCGTGTTCTTCCCCATTGTTGACCTTCTTCGAAGCTTGCTATCTCTCAATCCCTCCAATGATTCTTGCTAGTTCTTGAGGGAAAGAGAGGAGATCTAGATCCACGTTTCCACCAATCACTTTCTCCTCTTAGTGAGGGGAACCCCTTGGATCTAGATCTTGGAGTTCTTCGTGTTCTTCTTTCGTTCTTCCTCTCATTTTCCTCCCTAGCATTAGTTGCTTTGGTGGGATTTGGGAGAGAAGGACTTGGGCACTCCGTGTGCCCTTGCCTTGCCATTGCATTTGGTGCATCGGTTTGAGTTCTCCACGGTGATACGTGGAAGTGAAGTTTGAGAAGCTTATTACTCTTGGGTGTTTGGGCACCCTAGAGCTTGTTCCTCTTGGGTGCCTTGGCGCCCTAGACGGTTGGTGGTGTTCGGAGCTCAATCATTGTGGTGTAAAGCTCCGGCAAGCGTCAGGTCTCCAATTAGGTTGTGGAGATCGCCCGAGCAATTTGATCTGCACCGTGACCGCCCCAAGGGTTGCCAAAGTGTACGGGTTCGGTGACCGCCCCAAGGGTTGCCATTTATGCAGGTTCGGTGACCGCCCTCAAGGGTCCCTTAGTGGAATCACGGCATCTTGCATTGTGCGAGGGCGTGAGGAGATTACGGTGGCCCTAGTGGCTTCTTGGGGAGCATTATGCCTCCACACCGCTCCAAACGGAGATTAGCATCCGCAAGGGTGTGAACTTCGGGATACATCGTCGTCTCCGCGTGCCTCGGTTATCTCTTACCCGAGCCCTTTAGTTATGCACTTTACTTTGTGATAGCCATATTGTTCTTTGTCATATATCTTGCTATCCCATAGTTGATTATCTTGCTTAGCATAAGTTGTTGGTGCACATAGGTGAGCCTGGTTGTTGTAGGTTTTGTGCTTGACAAATTAACCGCTAGGTTTATTCCGCATTTGTTCAAGCCTAAACCGCAATTATTTTAAAGCGCCTATTCCCCCCCCCCTCTAGGCGACATCCACGATCTTTCACCTCCCAAGTATACGGAGCAACCAAAAATTTATTCATATCATTTGTTACAAGGGGTTTTACAGAAGATAATAAACCATGATCCATATCTCCTGCACCGGAAGTAAAAAAGACTGCCAAGGTAGTCACGAACTAGCGGCTTCAAATTGTCATTACCTTCCACCCAATTGTGGCTATCATTCTTCAGTTTTTTTATAAGGTTCCTCCTCCTTCTCGCTGACGCACAATGCTGAAAGTGGGAAGAGTTGCGATCTCCCTTCTTTAGCCAATTCACCCGGCCTCTCTTGGCCCAATATATTTCGTCCTGTTCTAATAGAGTTCAACTAGGACTGAAAGTTCTTTTTGTTTCATCTTTATCTCAGATGAGTATGGTTCTCTCATGAAGCTCTCGAGTTCCCGTCTCGCCTTCTTCATCCTGGCTTGCGGCTGCTTCAACACACTACGATCCCAAGCATGGAGATTTTTGTGAATGGCATTAATCTTGTCCATGGCAGTAGGACAGAGACCACGGTGTAGTGCTTTTTGCCAAGCCGTGGTGACAATCTCGTTCACTGTTTTCTCTGCTAACCACCTCACTTCAAATTCTCTTTCTCTCTTTGGCTGGTTGTCTGCCACTCCAGCCAAGTGCTCGATGTCCAATAAGACTGGTCGGTGATCTGATTTACCCATATCAATATTTCTCAAACCACCATGCGGATGAGGTAGCAACCATGCTGCATTAGTGCCAGCTTGATCAAGCCTCATTTGCAGCCCACCACGAAACCATGTAAATTTACCTCCATTGTACCCAATGTCTTCCAACATGCAACCCGACAGGGCAGCTTGGAATGCCTGCAGCCGGGAGTGTTGGCGGGGAGCACCCCCAACCTTCTCCGACGAGTATAGAAAACTCGTTGAAATCTCCTATAATCATCCACGACAAGCTTGATTGTGCATGCAAATGCCTAAGGTTTGACATGTCCTTTCCTTATGATCCCATCTAGGATCGCCATATATTCATGTCATCCTCCACATGCACCCATCATGTTCTTTCATGGACACACCAATAAACTCAAGGGTAGTACGTAGTCCGGGAGTAGATCCTCACTTCCTTCTTCTAGACTAATAAAGTCCACCCTTTCTTCCATCTATACTAAGAGCCACCAGTCTATGATCAAACTTCAGTTTCCGCATCAGATCCTCTGCCTTATCATTATCCGAATGTGTTTCAGCAAGGAAAATCACATCTGGGTCAAAATGCCTCTGGAAAATCCAGAAGCGATCGAACTGTCAGGGCACCGAGAAGGTCCCGACAATTCTAACTAAAGATTTTCATTGCTCCCGGCGACCGAACACCTTGTTGAAACAAACCAAAACCAAAACCAATTTTCTGTCCAGATGGTCCAGATCAATGGCACATGCACGTACTTGCCGTACAACTAAGAGCAACCACTCCAACAGGACAGCACAACAACGCAAAGGCTCTGATGGTCCAAGGACTGCAAAAGTACTAGACCACCTGAAAGAGCCGGCTAGGACATCGAAAAACGCCCATGCATGAAGCAACGTTCATGGACGGGCGGAGAGAAAACAGGTCGATCTGACAAAGCAAATTGGCTGGAGATAATTACGATCGCCCTACCACCACGCGGACGAAGGGGTCAGAGAAGCAACGGCGATGTCGCCGCCGCTGTAGAGGCGGACCGCGGCGGCCGCCCACTCAAGACCTAGACGTGTCGCCACAGCCCACGTTCCCAACGCGCACAAGGATTCTCTACCTTTTTTAAGCACAAAATTGCACCTTTTTTCGATATAAAGATAACCGCTTCGCTGTCGTAGTTTCATGTGTTAATACGTGTAGCAGAAAGAACGTTTCGAAGTCCAGTCGGATTTTATTTCTTTGATGGAAGTCCAGTCGGATTTTTTTTCTTTGATGGAAGTCCAGTCGGATTCATGGTGAATTGTTTGTTATATAAAAGGAGGTGATACGTACGTTGGGACTAATTTTGTGGAGTAAATTGCAAAAAACCACCACATTAGGGGACGCTAAAACAGAAAGCCACCAGGTTTCGTAATTTTTTCAAAAAACCACCACGTTTGCGCTGACAGTTTTCAAAAAACGCTGATTGAACGGTTTACGCGTCTGAGTGGAAAACTGACCGGTTGGGCCCGCTGTCAGGCGCCACGTGGCCAGGGGGAGACGGCGCCCGTGACGCGCGCTGTTAGACGGCGCCCGTGACCTAACGAGCGGCCCGACCCAGCCCGACCCGTTCGTCCATTCTCCTCTCTCTCGCCTTCTTCTCTGCGTGCGGCTCGTTCGCCACCGCCTCCGCCGTCCATTTGTCGCCGCCGGCCGCCGCAGCGATGGTGTCCTGGAAGGACGGCGAAACTAGTAGCGAAGATTCTGTGTCCCCCCTCTTCAACTCGCACGAGGAGGAGACCTATGTGAGTATCATTTCTCTTTGACTTAGGGTTAGGGTTTTCTTCGATTTGAGCTTAATTTTCACGAATTTGAGTTGGGATATTGAGCATTGTTGCACTATTGTAGATCCCACAAACCATTGTTGACCTGGAGTGGTGCGGTATTGTTGCCGGAGGACCGATGTGCTGTCACAACCTTCCTGTTCATAGGGCTGTTGTGTTTCAAGGAATCAACACTGGCCGTAGGTTTTATGGATGCGGTAATCAGGTTAGTGGCAGGTCCTCTCTTGTGCATGTACATTATACAAATCCTTTTTTGATGCTCAGTGAACTGAATATAGGTTTATATGTCTGTGAACTGAATATAGTTGTGTACTTAGTTTAATGAAGATGTTGTTTTATCATCTGTTTTGAGGGGAAAAGGTGTCAAGTTTAATCAATACTTAACTGAATGTGTCTGGTTTTAAATGACCTCAGTTAACTAAATATATGTAGCTATTAACTGAATGTATGTAGCTGCTTAACTGAATATATGTAGCTGTTAACTGAATATGGTGTTAATCGACTTCTCTGAATGTGGTTGTTAACTCTGGTTTTGTCTGAATTATTACAGATCCTTTGTTTGGTGCTCGATGAACTGAATATATGTATTTTGCATGTTAACTGAATATAGTTCTGTATATAGTTTTGTGAAGATGTTGTTTTATCTGGTGTTTTGAGGAAACAATGTGTCAATGCTTATCTGAATGTGTATGTTGTTAAATGAGCTAAGTTAAATGAATATATGTAGTTGTTAACTGAATATAGGTGTTAACTTACTTATCTGAATCTATGGTCCTGCTGTTAACTTTTGTTTAGTCTGAATTATTATAGGAAGTTGACAATTGTGGTCTGGTTCAATGGATTGACCCAGAATGGCCAGAACCCATGAAAAATGCACTACATAAACTTTGGGATATGTATGAGCAGAGTAGCAAAGAGAATGATGCTAAAGAAAAGCTCATAGTCAAGCTGGGAGAAGAGAAGAAGCTAATCCAAGAGAAGCACCACAACCACATCAAAGAAACAAGCATATTTTTTTCAACAATTCACAAGAATGTGATGAGGGAGAACTATCAGAAGATTATGCAGGATGGTGATGTAGAGAATGCTGTACTTCAAGCCCAGGAAGAGAAGGCTAAGCTTGAGAAAGACAATATTGAGTCGAGGACAGCACTACAAGTCATTAAGCAGAGCAATGATGAACTTGTTAGCAATTGGAAGAAACATGTAGCAGATGAAGGTCTTCAAAAGATTGAACAGATGAAGAAGGAGAAGAAAAAGCTAGAGTATATCATAGCTGATTTGCTGAAGGATGGGGAGGCAAACAAGGTTAAGTTGATGAAAATCAAAGAACTCTGTGATGAGTGATTATTAGGTTGATTACTATGTTGTTTCTGTGAGGCAAATTTGTTCTGAACTTGTTAGCAAATTATGTTGTTTCTGTTGAACTAAGTACCCTAAAATGTTTCTGTTGGCATAATGTATGAGGCCAACAAGGTTGAACTATGCTGTTTCTGAACCTTAGTCATGTGATGTTTAGTTGTAATGGATTATTATGTCATATTTGAACACTAAGATGTTTGTTGGATGTGAGCATATGTATTTATGCTGATCATATGAACTGTTGTATTTGAACACTAAGGTTTCTCATATTGATGGAGGAGCAAAAGTTTAAAATACTATTGTGAGGCTAGAGAGGTAGGTTCATTTCGTCGACGGTTGTCGAGAGGCTACGGTTAGGCTAGAGAGGTAGGTTCCTTTCATCGACGGTTGTCGAGAGGGTACGGTTAGGATAGAGATGAACCAACAACTTTATTGGCTAACCTAGCCTATCGACAACCGTCGACAAGATGAACCAACAACTTTATTGGCTAACCTAGCCTATCGACAACCGTCGACAAGATGAACCAACAACTTTATTGGCTAACCTAGCCTATCGACAACCGTCGACAAGATGAACCAACAACTTTGTTGGCTAACCTAGCCTATCGACAACCGTCGACAAGATGAACCAACAACTTTATTGGCTAACCTAGCTTGCCAACATCACAGCAAGTTATCTTGCTACCACAACAAGTACAAAATACGGCAAGTTTTGCCAACATCACAACAGTTTTGCCCAAAATACAGAATTAGTCTCTGAACTAATGGTCTGACTAATTGCCACTAGCATAGAAATAGTCTTTGAACTTGCTTGGCTTCTTCCTAACCCTTGTAGAACCAGAAGCACTAGCAGCAGCAGGCCTTGGAGGAGCAAATGAAGAAGCAACACCTCTTCTTGGAGCAGATGAGGAAGCACCTCTTCTTGGAGCAGATGAGGAAGCACCTCTTCTTGGAGCAGATGAGGAAGCATTTGTAGGAGCAGCAGCAGCTCTTGCACCAGAAGCTTCAGAGACTGCAGCTGTAGCTCTTGCACCAGATGATGATGCTGCTGCTTTTCTGGTAACAGTTGCTGCAACAGTAGCTCTTGCACCAGATGATGCTGCTTTTGTGGTAACAGTTGCAGCAGTTCTTGTTTCCTACACATGTAAAGGATTTGCATTACTTTTATAGTACAAAACTAAACATTGCAAAGAAAACATGTCAAGGATTTGCATTATAATACCTTGTGATTGTTCTTCCTAGCAGCAAGGGATGGCTTCAATTGATCACCACAATTTGTGTATCTATGCCCTTGCTTCCCACAGTTGCTGCATGTGATGGTTCCAACTCTTGAAGTATCCTTGGGTTTTGGCACTTCAAATTGGCCTTTCCTTCTTTGAGTCTGGTTTCTACCCTTCTTCTTATGGAACACAGGGGGATCTATGTCTCTAGTGTCTGTTCTTGTCCATAGGTCAGTCCGAGAACTGGGTATATCATTGGCTTGTAAGCTTCTAGGTACATAGGCTTCTTGAAGAACTCATGGACAAAATCTTCTGGTTGTTGTTTTGACTTATAGATTGCACATACAACATGGTTACATGGTACACCTCTCATGTCCCATTTTCTGCAACCACATGTCCACTCCTTCAAGTTCACAAAGATATGATTTCTCACCACTATTCACTTGATATAGATCAGGCCCTGCCATCATAGCTCTGCAATTCCTAGACCATTCCTTTGACTCCTCTAGCATCTCCATATATGTTGGGGTAATTGTCCATCTGGCTGATCCCCCCTAGTTCTTTTTTCATTGAACTTCACCATTAATTTGGACCTAGCCCCTTCAACCATAGTTTTAATGGGTTTGCCCCTAATATCCAAGATCATCCTATTGAACACCTCACTTATGTTGTTGACTACTAAGTCAGTTTTACAAGTGGTGTCCATAGCATATCTAGCCCATGTTTCTCTGTGTATTTTCTTAAGCCGCACCCAAGCATCCTCACTTTCCTTTCTTATTTCTTCCATTGCCTCATCAAACCCATACTTTGTATAAGAATAAGCTGCTGCATCCATATATTGCTTAAGTTCTTCTCCTCTAAATCCAAAGCACTTTGGAAATTTGCATATACATGCCTTAAACAATATCTTTGAGGACAATTGGGAAATACTTGGTCAATGGCATTTAGCAGACCACAGTTACATGTATGATACACCTAATTTAGTTTGGTACATCTATGTTGTGCAAGACAAGACATCTATTGTGTAGGAAACTAAAGAAACAATTTTCAACATTACTACCTTCTGTCTGTCTGAAATTATTGTGTAGTTTCCAAATTGTCCTGATTCTCCACCAAGAACTATCTTCAATTGTGTTAAAAACCAACACCAAGTTGGTGTATCCTCCTTCTCTACAACTCCAAAGGCCGAGGGTATATATTATTGTTTCCATCTCTGCCAGCTTGCAGCTAAGATTTGTTGCCTGTGTTTAGTTTCACAAAACACCCATCTAGACCTGAAACAAGTACTTCATAAGAGATGCAACAATGTATATGTGAGTGTAAAATTTCTGTAGAGAAAGACATACCTATGAATGGTCTACATCCTTTAAGAAAACCCTCCCTTTGGGCTACAAGACAAATGAAGAGTCTATGAAATCTGGGATTTTTGCTGGGATGCTCTCTAACAACTCTAGTTGTTACAATGCATCTGCTACTAGGGTTCGTGTCCAAAACAGCTTGAAGATAGTCTCTAATCCTAGTGTACTGGGCTTCACGATCACCGAACAACACCGAGAGCTTGCTGCCTTGCCCTGTATGCCATCATCTTACCAACCTCCACACCATACTTATCCTTTGTCTTGTCTATGAGTGTCTGAATTCTTGCTTTAGGATCTGTCCTGAAGCATTCTTCAACTGCTTTGGCCACAAACCTAGCAGGAACCTTGCAGTTCTCACCACTTGGAGCACATGTATGCTCTAATTGCAGCTTCCTAATACAGAATGTTTTTTCTTGCCCAACTATAGATGCACTCATGTGAAAGGGGCAACCTTTCTCCACACAATCAACAATGATCCTATCTTTGTTGTTTCTGTGGTAATGGAAGTTCCTTCTCTGTGTCACATGCAAGTTAACCAATGCTCTTCCGAATCGGGTAAACATCAACAAAACACATGTGCCAAAGAATTTGTTCCTGTGGCATAAGCCTATTTTCATCATACCATATCCTGGCTTTCTTCTTTTTTGCCTCGACTTTCTCCCAGATGAGGAACAATACAACACTACTTCTTCATCGTAATCATTTTGAAGTTCATCATCTATATCTTCATCGAGATAAGGGAATGTAGTCTGCCTCAAGTTTGGCACAGGAACTGCAGCGTGATCTACTTGTTGGACCTCTTCTAACAGGTAATTTCTCAACTAGTGGTGCATCAACAAACCCCTCTACTTCATCCTCCTCCTCACCTCACAAAACAGATCTTCCGGCTCAATCACCTTCATATACCCTCTTCCTCTTGAGATCTTTTAATTTACGGTGCAAATCCGCATCATCACTGCTCCTCTTCCTCCTCTTGAGCTATCCACATCAATGTCCTCTGTCACCATCAACTCATCCTCTTCCATTCTTTCTTCTCCTTGTACTCTTTGGTACATCATCCGCAAACTCTTTAAGAAAATCATCTAACTCTTTCACACCAGCTATGTCCCTCCCCTTTTTAACATTGCAACTCTCCTGAGTGAAGAGATATAGTCCATAGGAGTCCTCTGTGTGAGCACTAACAACTGGAGCACATATATCTGCTTCATGTCCACTGGTCTGACTTTGGTAGAGCACACCTGCATCATCTATATTGTACACCTTTGGAGAACCAATCTCAGATATTGGAATCTGCTTTTCACATCCATCCCCAATGTTGATCTGCAACTTTGCCATCTCTGACTCTCTTCCTTTCATTACTGTGATAGTAACGCACCTTCTCCTCATACAATTCCAACATTTCTTCAACATCTTCCTCAGATTTGATTAGCTGCATGCCTGCCATTCCTACACCCTCTTGCTTCACATAGTACATTGAATCCTTTTGATCATACCCCTCTATCCCAATAATAGCTAACATGTTCATATATGTGATATCTGATTCACATAAGGTCCTTTCCAGATTGTCACAGCCTTGGAAATGAAACCTCATATCCCATGGTTCATCATCATCCAAACTGCAAGTTCAGTTAGCATTACATACCATTAAGTGAATAACAGTTTCAGATAACAGTAAAGATTACATTCAGAGAAACAACAAAGTGAATAGAAAATTCAGTTAACAGTAAATTCAGATAACACTAAATTCAGATAACAGTCAATTCAGATAACAGTAAATTCAGTTAACAGTCAATTCAGTTAACCGCAATTAATATCATATTCAGTTAACAGTAAAAATCTGCTTTAAGTTAAAACTGAGCTAAGTTAAAACTAAATTAAAACTAAGTTAACGGTGAAATTCAGTAAATTCAGTTATCCACAATTCAGTTAAAATTGAGCTATGTAAACACAACTAAGATAAAACTAAATTCAGTTATCCACAAATAAGCTCATATTCACTTAACAGCTCATATTCACTTAACAGTACATTCACTCAAAGTAAGATAAAACTAAATTCAGCTAAGATAAACCCTAATTCCTAAATTGAGATTCATACAGAGGAAAGAGTCTAGCTACACTAGCAAAATCACTCAAAGTGTGCAACTACAGTAGCATAATCACTCAAATTGTTCAACTACACAGGCATAATCAAAAAGAGAATTTTGGAAAACACTCACTCCATGCCGCCGAGGCGGATGTGAAGTGGTGGCTCCGTCTGGATTGGCCTTCCGCACTGGGCCAGTTTACGGCCGTGCCAACACATCGTCGGAGTTGAAAATGTTGCAATCCTCGCCGCGCTCATCTCCGCCGACGCCGGCGGATCGAGAGGCGCCAGACGTACCACGGAGCGCCGTCGGAGACCCAGGAAGGACGGGGCGGCCACCAGCATCGGCGATGGCGAGGTCGCGGTCGTCCCTACCGTCACCGGATGCGCCTCCTTCGTCAACACCGCCGCCGTCGTCAACGCCGCCGCCGCCACCACCGGTCGGCATGCGGGAAGTGACCTACGACGACTAGATGGGATCTGGGGGAAATGGATGGGTCGGGCCGCTCGTTAGGTCACGGGCGCCGTCTAACGGCGCGCGTCACGGGCGCCGTCTCCCCCTGGCCACGTGGCGCCTGACAGCGGGCCCAACCGGTCAGTTTTCCACTCAGACGCGCCAAACCGTTCAATCAGCGTTTTTTGAAAACTGTCAGCGCAAACGTGGTGGTTTTTTGAAAAAATTACGAAACCTGGTGGCTTTCTGTTTTAGCGTCCCCTAATGTGGTGGTTTTTTGCAATTTACTCAATTTTGTGTGCGTGACCGGTGATCAATCCTAAGTGCCGCCACGAGAGGCAACATGTCGATGCGCACCCCGTACGTCTCTCTCCAGCATTGTTTCCTCATGACTTTTTTCTTTTGAAGTTTTTCCTCACGAGTTTCTTTTTTTTATATCTCAATCGAGACCAATGTATTTATTTTCTTTGACAAATTTTTACTTTTTCATAAAAGAACATTGGTTTACTCTAGTCTATATCTTTTTCCCATATCATGTTTTTTTCTTCAGAATTACGTGTTTATCATCTACTTTTTCTGTCTAGGTTTATTAGGCTCCTTCGTGTTTTGGATAAAACATAGAACTATTTTTTTTGTTGCAGTGGCGGACATAGGATCGTAGTATCAAGGGGTGCCCCAATTTTACACATATAAAAATAGAGGGTGTTCGGGCATATCTTCAGTACTAGTGCATCAGTTCAGAAATCAATGAAAATTGCACTACAAATTATTTTTACGAGAATACAAATAATATAATTTGGTCTAAAGACAGTCCTAATTCCAATAATCAAACCGGAAATAGCATTAAGTTGCCAGATAATTATTGTTCTTTTGTGGTTTTTTTAGTATGTGAGAGACGTGACACGTGAGCGAGCGCTTGTTCCTGTGCGCTGGGCACCCTCGCTCTCGCCGTAAGTTCGGTCAAAAAGAAAGAAAGAAAAAAAAAGAAAAACATACCGTAGCGCGCCGTCAGCTTCCCCTCCCCATTTTGTTCGTTCCCCTTCTCCCTCTCGCCTCCCCAGTCTCCACCCTCACCCCCACCCAGGAAGAAAGCTTCACCGCCGCCGTGTGAAATCTCCAAAACCCTAGAACCACCCCCCGCCCCCATGCCGCCCAGACGAAGCCCCGGCCACCCGTTGATATTCCGTCTTCCAGACGATCAAAGCATCAATGTCTACACCGACGACGATGGGGATTTTGTCACCGGCGGATCGGAGCCATGACTCCTCTTTGATCCCATCATCTCTTGGAGACATCTTCTCCTTGGTATCAATCTTTGCAAAGTAATAGTATTTTATATCCCCCGGTCTTATTCATCTTTTGTTTTTGTTTTTTCAGCTGTGAGGACACCGAGCAGGCGGTCGTCATTGAGGCCCCACCACCGCCAAGTCCTTTTCCACCTGTTTCTTCATTGATGCCAACAAGATTGCTCATTAAATATTTTACGAGGGTTGATGCTGATGGACTCTTTCACACATATCCTCGCCGAGGTGGTCCGCTTAAGAGCTTGAAAGAAGCTCAGGATGCTATAGACTCCCATCACACTAATCTGTGTAAATTCAAGTAAATCTTCTCTCAACTTTGTTTTTATGTGCAAGTGCTGAAAAGTTCTTATATGTATATGCTACTGTCCTATGCTAGCACCTTATATGCAAGTATATTTCCTTTTAGCCCACTCGTAACTTATAGTTAAGCCACTACTAGCTTGGCACACCCCATGGTGACAGGTAGCAGTTTAAGTGAAATGGACAGAATAGTATTGTGACACAAAAGATCAATTTCAAGCCCTTTGGTTTGTAGGAATGGGTTTCCTATTCCTATGTAGGATAGGAACCAATCCTTAGCATTTCAAAGGGAAAAAATATATTAGCCTAGACCCAATGGAAAAGTTCCTATCCTATGAATCAAATGTCATCTCTTTCCTAATTGGAATTGAGATACATGTCATCTCATTTCCTATGGTTTTCCACTTTTCCTATTCCCATGATATTCCTATCCTAAGAACCAAAAAGGGAAATCTCCCACGTAGCAAGTAAAAATCTGAGCGTAAATGTCTTGCTTAGCCAGTGCTCCCCAAAACAGAAAACTTCACTTTTCGTAGTTGATTTTAAGTCCAACAAACACTAAAACACACACAAAATTATCTTAAGATTTCTAGCCCCCTCCAAATCATCCTCAAGCATAAAAATGGTGTTGTCAGCCATAAACCTATCATGTCATTCAGAGTATTAGCAACCTTGCCATTGCAGACAACATCTTTAGTCCACCGAACAAACTTCCTAGGGAAACCTTTCCTTTTTAGGACTGAATACATAAACTCCAAATCGATTTTGTCGTATGCCTTCTCAAAATCTACTTTAAGAGCTTACAAGAAGCTCAGGACGCCACTGACTGTCATCACACTAGTCTGTGTAAATTCAAGTAAATCTTCTCTCAAATTTGTTTCTAGTTGTAAGTGTTGGAAAATGCTTATATGTATATGTTGTGTCCTATGCTAGCACCTTATATGCAAATATATTTCTCTTTCGCTCAATCGTTACTTGTACAAGTTAGGCCACTATTTGGTACACCCAATGGTGATAAGTAGCAGTTGTAATGAAGTGGACTGAATATCACAGACACAAAAGATCAATTTGCTAATGTCTGCTGTATCTCAAGATCAATCATCCAAATACTCATAGCAATTAGCTAAACAATCTTAAATGAAGTGATCCGCAATTAACCAACTTTTGTCATGGTCCATCTTCATCACAAAAACCTAAACCAAGAGGGAAATACAAAAGGCTAATTCCTAATAAAGGTAGTAGATATTGCTTGCCAACTAACTTTCCAATCAATTTCATTCAGTGGCAATGGTACTCTCTAAGTGCCCCTGAACCTGAGTCTACAACACACAAATTTGCTTAACGGACCTTTGGTTTCTGTCTTTGTTTTGGGTCCAGGTTAGCTAGGGCTCGTAGGTTATATGCTGAGGACGGTCGTTTTTTCTTTCTTCTTTCTTGGCTTCACCGTTGATGGGTGTTTGTAAATATTGGTTTCGATCCATCTTAGTGATTTCTTCTTAATGAAAAATGACAATGGTTCCATGCAGGTTTGAGAAAATATAATTATCTCAATTAAAATCCTCAAATTGACGTTTAACGAGCATTGTTATGAATGCTAGATTTTTTCCCAGCTCACACCAGTGTGTTGATAATTAATAGGCTGTGAGTTTTAAGCACCATCCCCTCCCCCCCATTTTTTTTGTATAAAGTAATGCATGAAGAACTTAGTTCTTTACAAGTATGTAGGAAATTCAGTTTTTCTTAGCCTTTTATTGTTTATTGCTACCATGAGTTGTGTTAGCCTTGGGGGTTGTTTGGTCTATCTCTTATTCTCTTTGCACTAGGTACATGGGGGATCTTTCAGAGGAGGATATTCATGTGTGGCAGACCCTGTACTGGCCTAATGGTACAAGGATGAATTCCAAACAAGCTTTGGATGTGATGATGAACCATCGCCCCAAATGGGATGTGCTTAACGCTTTACTGGACAAGTACAATGAGGACCATTATCTTTTTGGGGTTCGCCCTCTCCCTCACTCCCTTTTGGCTTTGCTCTTGATTCTTTCATTACTGATATGATGTGGGTTTACCATGTTAGGATTTTGCATATGAACTGAAGGAAATTGTGAGTTACAAACCACATTTTCAGGGAAAAAACTCTCCATACAAATGCAGATCATTCTCTCACTTAAATTTGATTGTCAAGAGTGGGTCGAGTGCCGTCGTGATCTTTTCTTCGCTGAAATTACATGTATGAAGGATGGCGAGTTGGACAAATATGTGCTCAGCTGTATATGTTGTTACGCCAGAAGCTAACGGTATATTCTGCCATTTAGTATATCAATATGCATGTCTACTAATTTTCTCCACTGCTATTTCTGTTTAGTCATTTTTCTGAATGTTGGAGCTCATTATTTTTACATGTATGCTCACGGTCAAGCTTCTTAAAGATGAACATTTTCTAAGTTAGCTAAGCAACTACCACAAAAGGCTATTCCTGCAATAGAGTTTTGAGTGAATCCCATGTCTACATAGTTCAAATGTCAAGCACCATCATGGTCTAACATTTTAGATTTTCCACCATCATATTAACAATATGGGAGCATGTTCTCCAGTTATTCTTAGGTACAAAAAGAGCATACCAATACCTTGAACCTGATGGTGTCTGGGAAACAGCCTAAATAGGACCTGAATGGTGGTGCTCCTGCTACTTTATGTAAGCAATGACATGAGTCTGGTGGTTTGTAATCGACAGCACACAACACATGTAGAGCGTGACATTTGAAGGAGTGCATCTCTCCAAGTATAGGCACTAACTAATTATGGCTGTAATGCTAGCGATGCATGGTTCGTAAGCACTAGGCTACTAGCATGTCCAGGCATGCTCCATATTAATAATGTATATAATTAAAGTTCCAACATGTCTCTTAATTTATCAGATTTTATGGAAAACCAATTCTTGCACTTGCAGTTATCGTGTTTACGTAAAGCAGCTACTGTGTTCTCGATATAATTGCCAAACTGTTTTGATGCGGTTGTCGGGTTTTGTGGAAGCAATTACCAGATTCTCAAATGTAGTTGCCGAGTTGTTTTGCAGTAGCTATTAGGTTCTCCATATGCAGTTGACTAAATATCTAACAATAGCTATGGGGTTCTGAAAAACAATTACTAGGTTGTTTACAAAGCAGTTATTGGTTTGTTTAATATTATAGTTTAGGTTCATTGATTTGTACGGTATATACATGTTTATACTCGCAAAGGATAGCGTCAAGGATAAAAGGTCGTTCTATCCAGTGGTTCTGTATTAGCTATAAGTTTTGTGGTATAAGGTTACCATTGAAATTAAAAAGGTACTTAACCTTAAGTCTCTGCATGTATGAATTTCATGTCTTGTTTTAGAGACTAAAAAATTTGAGAGGGAGAGGCGTAAACATCGGAGAAAAGAAGCATACATCTCCTGCATCCCCGCTGTAAAAAGGTGTCTCCTCAAGACAAAAGCTGCAAATATTCCCCATAGGCTATAGAAACCATTCAAGCCTCATTGTGACCCTCTTGTCGTGTTAATGTAGCACTTGCAGAAAAGATCAACGCTTGTGTCACCCCAGAAGATCGGGTGCGCCCAATGGAAATCCTACTCGGCCACGAGCCACCACCACGCTAAGGCAGCCATGGGACCGTGTCCAATTTTTGAATGAATTGGTTTATACTAGTCCTAAAGACGTGCCCCTGACATTTTGTTAGAAAATATGTTTCATTAGAAACTTGTTGGTGCTAGAGAATTGTGCTGCTATGCGATGTACAACCAGTAATTATCAAACATCGTAAGACCAAATGAAGGAAACACATTAATATTATTACAATTCTGATGGATGGAGATAACTAGCCGACGTAACAATTCCTAATCCAGGCATCTAGTAACTAGTTTATTTTTTTAGGGATAAGGAGGGCGAGCTTGAAGGGGGGCCTTGGCGCACTAGTAAAGCTGCTGCCTTGTGACCATGAGGTCATAGGTTCAAGTCCTGGAAACAGCCTCTTACAGAAATGTAGGGAAAGGCTGCGTACAATAGACCCAAAGTGGTCGGACCCTTCCCCGGACCCTGCGCAAGCGGGAGCTACATGCACTGGGCCGCCTATAAGGAGGGTGAGCTTTACCTGAACAGAGCTGGCTGCCAAGAGCGTCGGAGGCATGGTAGTAACATGGGTGAGCTCCTTGCTGGGAGCGCCTAAAAGAGGGGAGGATGTCGCGGGGGCAGCCTGGAAAGATAGCAATGCGCCCATAGGTCAACAAGGGTCCGCAAGAACTGCTCCACACCGTCAACACAACGACAGTCTCACCTTCGACGACGAAGCTGCTAGAGCGGTGCTGCAGATGTAGGAGGAAGTGCATCAGGTTGGGCGCATTCGAGCTGCTGCAGCCATCCACACGCTTATCGTTGAGCGTTGACATCCACCATGATGAGGTTGTTCTCATTGTTGGCCTTTGGGCGACGCCTCCAACGCCCCGGCTTGGTGGTCGATGATGGGCAGCGCATCCACCATGACGAGATTGTTCTTTGTGGCTGAACTTGGGTGAGCATCGTGGCTTGCCTTAGGTAATGCCTCTGCAGCATCCTGGTGGGGTAGCACCTCCGCATCCAAGGGCGGGCAGCGTTGTGGCTGCCTGCCTCGTGTGTCACCTGAGCATCCAAGGGTGGCGCGACGTTAGAGTCGTAGCTGGCCTCCTCGACATCTAGGGGTAGTGTGGACGGGGAGATCAGACTGGGTTGGATTTGCTATGATTTGGAGAGATTAGAGGAGGAGAATAGGATGAGGAGTGAAGGCGGAGGAGCCCACGTGGCGGACGAGACTGGGGGCGAGGGGCTGGCAGCGCCGAGACGGGAGCGAGAGATGGTGGCCGTGAGATGTGAGGGGAGAATGGGGCACAGGGGCCCAAACGGGTTTGGGAGGGCTGCAAACGAGCTTTTCGGGGTTTGCATGAGGTCCTCGTTATGCGGGAGGTAGGATCTACCCTTGTTTGCAGTAGAAATTAGCCAATCGGGCGATACAAAAATAATGCAACAAAGTGGATAGGCCGGGAGGACTTTGAAGCAGCTTTTCTCTCGAGGAATTCTCATTTTGCATTGTTTTAGTCACTCATTCTGCTATTTAGTATACTCTCTGCTTGCTATTTTTGTTCATTATTTTTTCCATAATGCTAGGGCCAAAATCTTTGTGAATGTTTGTTTGTTCCAGACTTCCAAATTCTATTTTGTATTTTGAATAGAGTTAGATTTACGCGTCGGATGTTGATTAACAAAACTACAATATAACTATAGGTGAGTGCTGTGGATGCGGAGATGATGTAAAGCACCCCAATTGGTGTTGAGTACAAAAATCGGGACAAGTTGCACTGTTCGAAGCAATGGTTGTAGGCGAATGTCGGAAGAATTATTCAATGAGGTATTAGTCACGCAAAACACTTGAAATGTTATGGATGTGGAAATGAGCCGTTGTTAGTTTCATGTATGTATCTTTTCCTTTTGCGCTTTATCGTTGTTCGTGATGAGGATTGGCTGGATGCGGAGGAGGCCAGGGTGAGACGAGAGTTTAGGATGAGCAACGAAGGAGATGGCCAGGGAATGAGGGGCAAATACGTCATACCGGCAAAACGGTAGATGTGCAAGCATTGAGTGCATTAAGCAAGGCGGGTGGTAGAAAGTGAAGCGATTGGCTAGTTAGGTTTCCCTAGCTACCTTTTGTTCTACTTCAGTATGCTTAGATCTCAAGACTCCTCTATAGTGGTGTCTTTAGAATGCTAGAACAAGAAGAAAGAACATGTGCCTGTGGCAAGACGAGAAAGTCGCCGAGCCATTGTAGCGTGTGGCCTGGTGTGTGATGCTATCGTTACATACCGGTACCGGTGGTACTTAGCAAGTACTCCGTATGCGTGTGTCTGTTGGATGTTTCATATGGAGTAGTATCTAGCTTGTCTTTGTAGAAGCCTTTGTTGGGTGCGTGTGAAGGTGAGAAGGCGTAACCAAAGTGGCTTCTTTTTAGCCTTTGGCCTTGTGTTGTGTTCGTGGTTTGGTTTGGAAAAGCAATGCTATTGCAAAGAATGATGTCTACTAGCTTAACATGATTGAGTGTTTCAAGACCTGCTGTGATAGTGAGCCGATCGGAGAAATTGTGGTAGCTGTCGTGCCATGGTGCGTCATCATGGGACGGACTCTCGAGCATGGTTGTATTTGTACGAAACAATGAACATGGGCGCTAGAATTTTTACTAGAACGGCACACGTGCCATGGTTTGGCAAAAAATCTAAACTGTCGTTTCTTAAAGTTTAGGGATGTGATGCTTATGTCAAGAGTCTTCAGTCTGATAAGCTCGAATCCAAAACGGAGAAGTGTGTCTTCATAGGATACCCTAAAAATCCATTGGGTATACTTCTGTCACAGATTCAAAGGCAAGATCTTTGTTGCCAAGAATGAGTCCTTTCTAGAGAAGGAGTTTCTCTCGAAAGAAATGAGTGGGAGGAAAATAGAACTTGATGAGGTAATCGTACCTTCTCTTGAATTGGAAAATAGCATATCACAGAAAGCAGTTCTCGTGATGCCTACACCAAACGAAGAGGAAACTAATGATAATGATAAAAAAAAACTTCATATTAAGTTACTACTGAACTTCAGAGGTTGACCGAGAATGCGTTACCAGAGTGGTACGGTAATCCAGTCCTGGAAATTATGTTGTTAGACAACGGTGAACCTACGAACTATAAAGAAGCTATGATGAGCCAGGTTCCGATAAATGGCTTCAAGCCATGAAATCCGAGATAGGATCCATGTATGAGAATAAAGTATGGATTTTGGTAGACTTGCCCGATGATCGGCAAGCCATTGAGAATAAATGATCTTTAAGAAGAAGACAGACGCTGATGGTAATGTCAGCATCTATAAAGCTTGACTTGTCGCAAAGGGTTTTCGACAAGTTCAAGGGGTTGATTACGATGAGACTTTCTCACCCATAGCGATGCTTAATTCTGTTAGAGTTATGTTAGCAATTACCGCATTTCATGATTATGAGATCTGGGAAATGGACGTCAAAACGGCATTCATTAACAGGTTTCTTAAGAAAGAGTTGTATATGATGCAATCAAAAGGTTTTGTCGATCCTAAGGATGCTAGCAAAGTATGCAAGCTCCAGCGATCCATCTATGGACTGGTGCAAGCATGCCGGAGTTGAAATATACGCTTCGATTTGATGAGGTGATGAAAGCTTTTGGTTTTATACAAACTTACGAAGAAGTTTGTATTTACAAGAAAGTGAGTGGTAGCTCTATAGCATTTCTAATATTATATATGGATGACATATTGTTGATTAAAAATGATATATAATTTCTTGCAAGCGTAAAAGGATATTGAACAAGATTTTTTCAGCGAAAGACCTCAGTGAAGCTGCTTACATATTGGGCATCAAAATCTATAGAGATGGATCAAGACGCTTAATTGGACTTTCACAAAGCACATACCTTGACAAAGTTTTGAAGAAGTTCAAAATGAATCAGTCAAAGAAAGGGTTGATGTGTGCCTTGCCATAAGTCTAGTAGGGTGGTACCAATGTAATCCAGGAGTAGATCACTGGGCAGCGGTCAAGAATATCCTGAAGTACCTGAAAATGACTAAGAACATGTTTCTCATTTATGGAGGTGACGAAAAGCTCGTCGTAAAGGGTTACGTCGATGCTAGCTTCGACACATATCCGGATGACTCTAAGTCTCAAACTGGATACGTATTTATATCAAATGGTGGAGCGATCAGTTGGTGCAGTTTCAAACAGAGCATCATGGCGGGATCTATATGTGAAGCGGAGTATATAACTGCTTCGAAAGCAGCGCAAGGAGTCTAGATGAAGGATTTCATATCCGATATGGGTGTAATACCTAGTGCATCGGATCCAATGACTACTTTTTGTGGCAACGCTAGAGCTATTGCCATTGCCAAGGAGCCCAGGTTTCACAAGAGAACCAAGCACATTAAGCATCATTTCAACTCCATTCATAATTATATTAAGGATGGAGACATAGAACTTTGCAAAGTACATACAGGTCTGAATGTGGCAGACCTGTTGACCTCTTCCACGGGCAAAACATGATCAACACCAATACTCCATGGGTGTTAGATTCATAACTGTGTAAACTAGATTATTGACTCTAGTGCAAGTGGGAGACTGTTGGAAATATTCCCTAGAGGCAATAATACATTGGTTATTATCATATTCCTTGTTCATGATAAAGGTATATTATTCATGCTAGAATTGTATCGACCGAAAACTTAAATACATGTGTGAATACATAAACAAATATTATGTCCCTAGTGAGCCTCTACTAGACTAGCTCGTTGATCAAAGATGGTCAAGGTTTCCTAACCATAGACATGAGTTGTCATTTGATAACGGGATCACATCATTAGGAGAATGATGTGATGGACAAGACCCAACCATAAGCTTAGCATTTGATCGTATCACTCGAGTTTATTGCTATAGCTTTCTTCATGTCAAGTATCTATTCCTAATACCATGAGATCATGCAACTCCCGGATACCAGAGGAATACCTTGTGTGTCAAACATCACTTCGTAACTGGGTGATCATAAAGATGCTATATAAGTATCTCTAAAGGTGTCTGTTGGGTTGGCACGGATTGAGACTGTGATTTGTCACTCAGTATGACAGAGAGATATCTCTGGGCCCTCTCGGTAATATAACATCGTAAAGAGCTTGCAAGCAATGTGGCTAATGAGTTAGTCACAAGATCTTGTATTACGGAACGAGTAAAGAGACTTGCCAGTAATGAGATTGAACCAGGTATGGAGATACCGACGACCGAATCTCGGGAAAGTAACATATCACCGAACAAAGGGAATTGCATACGAGATAATCGAATCTTGACATCGTGGTTCAACCAATAAAAGATCTTCATGGAATATGTAGTAACCAATATGGGCATCTAGGTCCCGCTATTGGTTATTGACCGGAGAGAGGTCTCAGTCATGACTACATGATTCCCGAACCCGGAGGGTCGCACGCTTAATATTCGTTGACGCTAGAATAGTATTGGGATATTTGATGAATGGTAACCTAATGTTGTTCGGAGTCCCGGATGAGGTCCCGAACGTCATGAGGAGTCTCTGAATGGTCGAGAGGTAAATATTTATATACGGAAGTCATATTTTGGGTTCCGGAAAAAGATGTAGTTTTTTCGGTATTGTACCGGGAAGCTTCCAGAAGGTTCCAAAGGATTCCGGAGGGGTCCGAAGTCCACAAGTGGGTCCACCATGTCCCAAGGGCTGGCATGAGCTGAGGGGAGGCGCCCTGGCCTTATTGGGCCGGGCGCACCAAGTCCTCAAAAGCCCATGCGGCTAGGGAAGGGAAAAAAGGGGAGTCCTAGTAGGAATAGGATTGGACTTGGAGTCCAAGTCCTCTTCCCCTTGGCACCAACTCCTATTGGGAGTAGGGCTGGAATCTCAGCCCTCCCACACATATAAATATAGGGGAGGGGGCGCAACAAGGCACCACAACACATTGGCCTTGGCTGCTGCCCCGTCTCTCCCTCTCGGTATAGTTATCGTCCACGGTTTTTTGCTTACCAAAGCGCCGCTGTTGCTCCACCACCACGCCGTCGTGCTGGTTGTGATCCCATCTACTTCTCCGCCTTCTCTTGTGAAGGAAATATGCCCTAGAGGCAATAATAAAGTTGTTATTTATATTTCCTTATATCATGATAAATGTTTATTATTCATGCAAGAATTGTATTAACCGGAAACTTGATACATGTGTGGATACATAGACAAAACACAGTGTCCCTAGTAAGCCTCTACTAGACTAGCTTGTTTATCAAAGATGGTTAAGTTTCTTAACCATAGACATGTGTTGTCATTTGATGAACGGGGTCACATCATTAGGAGAATGATGTGATGAACAAGACCCATCCGTTATCTTAGCTTAATGATCATTAAGTTTTATTGCTATTGCTTTCTTCACGACTTATACATATTCCTTTGACTATGAGATTATGCAACTCCCGGATACCGGAGGAATACCTTGTGTGCTATCAAACATCACAACGTAACTGGGTGATTATAAAGGTGCTCTACAGGTATCTCCGAAGGTATTTGTTGGGTTGGCATAGATCGAGATTAGGATTTGTCACTCCGAGTATCGGAGAGGTATCTCTGGGCCCTCTCGGTAATGCACATCATAATAAGCCTTGCAAGCAATGTAAGTAATGAGTTAGTTACGAGATGATGCATTATGAAACGAGTAAAGAGACTTGCTGGTAACGAGATTGAACTAGGTATGAAGATATCGATGATTGAATCTCGGGCAAGTAACATATCGGTGACAAAGGGAATAATGTATGTTGTCATAACGGTTCGACCGATAAGGATCTTCGTAGAATATGTGGGAGCCAATATGAGCATCTAGGTTCCGCTATTGGTTACTGACCGGAGAGGTGTCTCAGTCATGTCTACATAGTTCTCGAACCCATAGGGTCCGCATGCTTAATCATTCGATGATGATTTGTATTATATGAGTTTTGTGATTTGGTGACCGAATGTTGTTCAGAGTCCGGGATGAGATCACAGACATGAAGAGGAGTCTCGAAATGGTTGAGAGGTAAAGATTCATATAGAGGAGGATAGTATTCGGACACCGGAAGTGTTCTGGGGTTACTTACGTATCGGGTCACCGGAAGGGGTTCCGGGCTACCCCCGGCAAACTATATGGGCCTTATGGGCCAAGAGGGGAAACACACCAGCCACAAAGGGGCTGGTGCGCCCCCCCATATGGGCTGGCCAAATTAGAGAAGGAAAGGGGAAGGAGGAAAGGAAAAAGGGAATAGGATTCCCCCTTCCCCCTCTTCCCATCCTACTCCGAATAGGAATATGAAAAGGGGAGGCCGAATTGGTAGGTGCCCAAGTAGGATTCCTCCTACTTGGGGCGCCCCCTTGGCTGCCTCTCCTCTCCTCCAACCTATATATATAAGGGGGGGGCACCTCTAGAACACACAAGAAACATTGTTAGCCGTGTGCGGCGCCCCCTCCACAGTTTACGCCTCCGGTCATATTCACGTAGTGCTTAGGCGAAGCCCTGCACGGATCACTTCACCATCACCGTCACCATGCCGTAGTGCTGACGTAACTCTCCCTCGACACTTTTCTAGATCAAGAGTTCGAGGGACGTCATCGAGCTAAACGTGTGAGAACTTGAAGGTGTTGTACGTTCGGTGCTTGATCGGTCGGAACGAGAAGAAGTTTGACTACATCAACCACGTTGTTAAACGCTTCCACTTTCGGTCTACGAGGGTACGTGGAGACACTCTCCCCCTCTCATTGCTATGCATCTCCTAGATAGATCTTGCGTGAGCGTAAGAATTTTTTTGAAATTGCATGCTATGTTCCCAACAGTGGTATCAGAGCCAGGTCTATGCGTAGATGATATGCACGAGTAGAACACAAAGAGTTGTGGGCAGTGATCATCATACTGCTTACCACTAATGTCTTATTTGATTTGACGGTATTGTTGGTTGAAGCGGCCCAGACCAACCTTACATGACCACGTTCATGAGACCGGTTCCACCGACACACATGCAACTAGTTTTGCATAAAGGTGGTTAGCGGGTATCTGTTTCTCCAACTTTAGTTGAATCGAATTTGACTGCGGCCGGTCCTTGTTGAAGGTTAAAAGAACAAACTTGATAAATCACCGTTGTGGTTTTCATGCGTAGGTAAGAACGGTTCTTACTAGAAGCCCGTAGCAGCCACGTAAAACTTGCAACAACAAAGTAGAGGACGTCTAACTTGTTTTTGCAGGGCATGTTATGATGTGATATGGTCAAGACATGATGTGATATACGTTATTGTATGCGATGATCATGTTTTGTAAAAGTTATCGGCAACTCGTAGGAGCCTTATGGTTGTCGTTTTATTGTATGAAATGCAAACGCCATGTAATTGCTTTACTTTATCACTATGCATTAGCGATAGTTATAGAAGCAATACTTGGCGTGACAACCACGACACTTCGATGGAGATCAAGGTGTCAAGCTGGTGACAATGGAGATCATGACGGTGCGTTGGAGATGGAGATCGAAGGCACAAGATGATGATGGCCATATCATGGCACATATTTTGATTGCATGTGATGTTTATCTTTTATGCATCTTATTTTGCTTAGTACGGCGGTAGCATTATAAGATGATCCGTTACTAAATTTCAAGGTAGAAGTGTTCTCCCTGAGTATGCACCGTTGCGACGGTTAAATGCGTCTTGAGACACCACGTGATGATCGGGTGTAATAAGCTCTACATTCACATACAACGGGTGCAAGACAGTTTTGCACATGCGGGATACTCGGGTTAAACTTGACGAGGGTAGCATGTACAGACATGGCCTCAGAACACTGGAGACAGAAAGGTCGAACGTGAATCATGTAGTAGATATGATCAACATAGAGATGTTCACCATTGAAAACTACTCCATCTCACGTGATGATCGGACATGGTTTAGTTGATATGGATCACATGATCATTTAGATGACTCGAGGGATGTCTATCTAAGTGAGAGTTCTCCTGTTTATGATTAATTTATCATGAACTTAGTCCTGGTACTTTGTGCATATCTATGTTGTAGATCAATAGCTCGCGTATAGCTCTCCTGTTTTATTTTTGATATGTTCCTAAAGAAAACTAAGTTGAAAGATGATAGTAGCAATGATGCGGACTGGGTCCGTGATATTAGGATTATCCTCATTGCTGCACTGAAGAATTATGTCCTTGATGCACCACTAGGTGACGAACCTATTGCAAGAGCACATGCAAACGTTATGAACGTTTTGCAAGCTCGGTATGATGACTACTTGATAGTTTAGTGCACCATGGTTTACGGCTTAGAACCGGGACTTCAAAATGTTTTTAACGCCATGGAGCATATGTGATGTTCCAAGAGTTGAAATTGGTATTTCAGACTCATGCCCGTGTCGAGAGGTATGAGACCTCTGACAAGTACTTTGCCTACAAGATGGAGGAGAATAGCTCAGCCAGTGAGCATGTACTCAGAATGCCTGGGTAGTACAATTGCTTGAATCAAGTGGGAGTTAATCTTCCACATAAGATAGTGATTGACATAATCCTCTAGTCACTATCACGAAACTCCTAGAACTTTGTGATGAACTATAATTTGCAAGGGATGACGAAAATGATTCCCGAGCTCTTCGCGATGCTAAAATCGGCGAAGTTAGAAATCAAGAAAGAGCATCAAGTGTTGATGATTAACAAGACCACTAGTTTCAACAAAAAGGGCAAGGGAAAGAAAGGGAACTTCAAGAAGAATGGCAAGCAAGTTGCCACTCCCATGAAGAAGCCCAAAGCTAGACCCAAGCGTGAAACTGAGTGCTTCTACTGCAAAGGAAATGGTCACTGGAAGTGGTACTGCCCTAGATACTTGGCGGATAAGAAGGATGGCAAAGTGAACAAAGGTATATTTGATATACATGCTATTGATGTGTACTTTACTAGTGTTCATAGTAACCCCTGGGTATTTGATACTGGCTTAGTTGCTAGGATTAGTAACTCAAAGCAGGAGTTGCAAAATAAACAGAGACTAGTTAAGGGCAAGGTGATGATGTGTGTTGTAAGTGATTCCAAGGTTGATAAGATCACCACCGCACACTCCCTCTACCTTTGGGATTAGTGTTGAACCTAAATAAATGTTATTTGGTGTTTGCGTTGAGCATAAATACGGTTATTCATTTAAGTCAGATAATAATTGTTGTTCTATTTACATGAATAAAACCTTCTATGGTCATACACCCAATATAAATGGTTTATTGAATCTCGATCGTAATGATACACATATTCATAATATTGATGCCAAAAGATGCAAAGTTGATAACTATAGTGCAACATATTTGTGGCACTGCCGTTTAGGTCATATTGGTGTAAAGCGCATGAAGAAACTCCATGCAGATGGACTTTTGGAATAACTTGATTAAGAATCATTTGATACTTGCGAACCATGCCTCATGGGCAAGATGACTAAGACTCCGTTCTCCAGAACAACGGAGCGAGCCACTGACTTATAGAAAATAATACATACCGATGTATGCGGTCCGATGAGTATTGAGGCTCGTGGCGGGTATCGTTATTTTCTAACCTTCACAGATGATTTGAGCAGATATGGGTATATCTACTTAATGAAACACAAAGTCTAAAACATTTGAAAAGTTCAAAGAATTTCAGAGTTAAGTGGAGAATCATCGTAACAAGAAAATAAAAATTTCTATGATCTGATCGTGGAGGCGAATATTTGAGTTATGAGTTTGGTCTTCATTTAAAACAATGTGGAATAGTTTCACAACTGAAATGGACAGTACAAGTGCTCTTGTCGTTCCACCATTACTATCAAGTAAAATATCAGACAATCGAGAGGCTCGCTATGAAAGCAAGATGCAAAAGTATGTGGTTCCCGCTCTACGTCATAAGAAGATCATGTGTGCTACAGAACAAAAGGGGATCTTAGGTGTGAAGCCTGTTTCATATGCTACGCTTGTGCCTCAGAACACCTTGTCAATACTTCAACGTAGCCAGCAGAATGAAAGTTTGAAGGCTGCACCATCGAGTTCATTTTAGTTTTGGCCTAGCAACCATACATGCAAGTATACGTACGTGTGTCCTTTTATTTGTTTTTACTAGTTTGTTCAGATTTCCTAGTTTACAACTTGTAATTGATGAGGAGTCCTCATCGTGTCCTAGTCTAGGTCGGGCTTAGCCCAGGTGTTACGCACCACCTATATAAGCAAGGGGTGTAGTTTTGTCTAGGTTTAGGTTTTAGTTTTGGTCAAGAAAAATACTCGTAAAGGCATCGATGATGTAAGCCTCTGTGTTCCTGCGTTCCATGAACTGGATCAGCATGTGTTTTGGCGACTTGATCTCCAGGGCATAGCTTTGTTCGGTTCTTGTTCTTCAAGGAGCGATCCAGTCCTTTCTTTTTTTTTCATCTACTACTACTAGTTCGTGAACTCCATCTGGCTAATTACGCCGCCGCCGCCGCTGATCATCATTAGCATAATCCTACCGTCTACCACGTCTACTACTTCTTGCATCTATACCAGTACTTCCGCCCGTACACATCTTATCTGGTTTGTTTTAATTCATCTGCTTCTGATCAATTCTAATCTGCTAGCTCTTTGCACCTGTGAAAGATCAGGGACACCCCATAAAATCGACTCAAAGCTATTTGAGCCGTATCATCTGGTATCAGAGAGCGCCATGTTTATCACTGCGCGCGATGTCAACTACAAGCAAGCGTGACGCAGATGAGGTGCAGGAGGATGACGGGCCACCGCAATATGGTCCTGATCTGGACCCAGGTGTCCGTGCTATGTTCAAGGCTACATACCAGCACTTCGACAACCGCATGAAGGCCCTCGACGAGACGGTGACCGACGGGTTCCAGGCCATGCAAGCAGCCTTCCGTCGCCTAGAGGCAAGGGCAACCGGCACGGCTGCTCCAGCGAGGGAACAACATGCCCTGCAGTAGCGAGCACCTCGACATGTCCGTGATGCGGACGTTGCCAACGACGACAATGATGCTGAGTCCGAGGATGGTTCTGATGCTCGTGGCGACTTGCCTCGCCGACCACGACAAGATGCTCGTCCCCGTGATGATGCACCAAGGCGGTGCCGCGATGAGGACGAGGACAGAGGTATTGGTAGAATAAAAATTACTATACCTTCATTCACAGGCAAGGCCAATCCCGAAGAGTATCTTGAGTGGGAGATGCATGTGGAGCAGATTTTTGATAATCACCATTACTCCGAGGAGCGGAAGATTCGTTTTGCTTCTCTTGAATTTTCAGGTTATGCATTAATTTGGTGGGACCAGCTCAACCGCAATGACGCACGACCAGAGTCATGGCGTGAGATGAAGCGTACAATGCGTGCTTGCTTTGTGCCAGCTTATTTTTAGAAGGAGCAACACACGAAGCTTCGCGTCTTGTTCAAGGAGCCATGACGGTGGATGAGTATTACCAATGGATGCAAGTTCAGATGATCAGAACTAATGTGCATGAGTCTGATGATGCAACAATGACACGCTTCTTTGAGGGGCTGAATGAGGATATACATGACCGTGTTGATTTGATGCAGTATAATGATATGCAAGAGCTTCTTCATCGAGCGGAGCGTGCCGAACAGTGGGTCAAAGCCAAGCAAGTTTCCAAAGGTCGCACCAATTTCAGCATGGGGCGACGTTCCTATTCGCATGACGATGATAATGTCAAGCCAGCTTCATCCTATAGGTCAGCTGCTACCGATCACAAGGAGATGAGCACAGAATCTATGGCCATGAGCAAAGTGGCTTCAAGGGCTGATTCAAGTCGCGATGCGCTATGCGTACTAGTGAGATTGTTTGTTACACATGTGGAGGTAGGGGACACAAACACATTGATTGTCCGAACAAGAAGAGAGTACTCCTTGTTAATGATGGATATGTTTCCGATGACAAAATTGACTCAGAGTCTGATGAGCCCAAGGAAGGGGAAAGTGAATCTAATCCTATCATGTGCTACCCTTTAGATTATGATGATCTGCCATGCATCATGGTGCATCGAGCTAAAGAGGATCAAATTCCAAGTTTGGGACAGCGGTGGAAAAATTTTCAGTCACAATGCATGATCAAAAACAAGTGTTGCAAGTTGATTATTGATGGAGGGAGCTACACCAACATCATAAGCAAGCGTGTGGTGGATGCTTTAGGACTGAAGGCATGGCCACATCCGCTGCACATTGCATTGAGTGGTTGTACAACTCCGGGCGTTTGAAGGTGACTCACAAGGTACGCGTAAAGTTCAATATTGGCATGTATTACAATGAGGTGATTTGCGATGTTGTGCCAATGAATGTGTGTCAGTTGCTACTGGGTCATCCATGGCAATATGATCGCAATGCTATACATGAGGGGAGGTCGAACACTTATGTGTTCCAAGATGTTGGCATCAAACGTGTGCTGCAGCCCATGGGTAACAATGCTATCAAGATTGATCATGTGTTTGTATACAAGGATTTTTTGAAGAGTACCCTGAAACCGAGGACGGATTCGCTTAAAGGGAAAGAGGATGATATGGACAGTACATGTGCTCTTGTCGTTCCACCGTTACTATCAAGTAAAATATCAGACAATCGAGAGGATCGCTATGAAAGCAAGATGCAAAAGTATGTGGTTCCCGCTCTACGTCATAAGAAGATCATGTGTGCTACAGAACAGAAGGGGATCTTAGGTGTGAAGCCTGTTTCATATGCTACGCTTGCGCCTAAGGAAGAAGTGAAGCCCACATTCAGAACACCTTGTCAATACTTCAACGTAGCCAGCAGAATGAAAGTTTGAAGGCTGCACCATCGAGTTCATTTTAGTTTTGGCCTAGCAACCATACATGCAAGTATGCGTACGTGTGTATTTTAATTTGTTTTTACTAGTTTGTTCAGATTTCCTAGTTTACAACTTGTAATTGACGAGGAGTCCTCATCGTGTCCTAGTCTAGGTCGGGCTTAGCCCAGGTGTTACGCACCACCTATATAAGCAAGGGGTGTAGTTTTGTCTAGGTTTAGGTTTTAGTTTTGGTCAAGAAAAATACTCAGAAAGGCATCTGATGATGTGCGCCCCTCTGTGTTCCTGCGTTCCATGAAGTGGATCAGCATGTGTTTTGGCGACTTGATCTCTAGGGTATAGCTTTGTTCGGTTCTTGTTCTTCAAGGAGCGATCCAGTCCTTTTTTTTCATCTACTACTACTAGTTCGTGAACTCCATATGGCTAATTACGCCACCGCCGCCGCTGATCATCATTAGCATAATCCTACCGTCTACCACGTCTACTACTTCCTGCATCTATACCAGTACTTCCGCCCGTACACATCTTATCTGGTTTGTTTTAATTCTTCTGCTTCCGATCAATTCTAATCTGCTAGCTCTTTGCGCCGGTGAAAGATCAGGGACACCCCATAAAATCGACTCAAAGCTATTTGAGCCGTATCAACAACTCACGCCACCTGGAACAGCACAGCGTAATGGTGGGTGACGGTGTCCTGGACTAGGGGGTACTCACCACGTCGTCTCCCGATCAGTTGGATTGGGCCAAGGACCCCCATGGCCGTATACTCGTGGGCCAGTCCGGATAGTTGCCGCATACAAGGAAGATTCCACAAGACTTGGCGATCAAGACAAGGACTCCTCCCCCACCGGCGTATTCGGCTAGGACTCTTATTATCCTAGGCCTTTGGTGCATTATATAAACCAGGGCCAAGCTAGTCGACATATATACAATACACAACAATCGTACCATAGGCTAGCTTCTAGGGTTTAGCCTCTTTGATCTCGTGGTAGATCCACTCTTGTAACACGCATCATCAATATTAATCAAGCAGGACGTAGGGTTTTACCTCCATCAAGAGAGCCCGAACCTGGGTAAAACATCGTGTCCCTTGTCTCCTGTTACCATCCGCCTAGACGCACAGTTCGGGACCCCCTACCCGAGATCCGCCGGTTTTGACACCGATATTGGTGCTTCCATTGAGAGTTTCGCTGTGTGTTCGGCAAAAGGTCGATGGCTCGCCTGCAGATCAACTGCGACTTCGGCATCTTCGTCACCAGCTCGACTGGTCACCTTGGTTCGACCAAGGACTGCGCCCTACCTCCGATCGTCATGTTTGGATGAGGGCCTTCATCAACATCAACTCCGATCTCTATCAAGATCATGGAGGAATCATCCGAGGCAGGGGCTCAACGTCAACATTGCCCTCGGGCGACCGTACTGTTTTTCTGGACAGCGGACTTGTGCCCGCCGCCACCGCCTCCTCAAGCGTAGTTTTAATGATTGCTTCGGTGGAATTGTGCGGAATTGAGTCTACAACAACCCTGGAAAATTTCGTTGAGTTCCGATGGAGGAATCTCTGGCAATCTCCGATATACCGGGGCCGCAATTAATCTGGACGAGTTTAGGGCGTGGTGTCCAGCTTATAGCTCGGACTTCCTTTGGAAGATCCAACCGTTTATCGGCTGCGGAATTCCTATATCTACCACCCCTAAAAATTTCAGCTCGATCCGACCGTCCAAACTCCGGGAACCTTCCGATTAGTGCATCACTTTTTCGGATCTGTTTTCTCGCAACGAATCCGACCGAAGTTCGTCTTTTTTATGAACGGGATTTGGAAATCATTTTTTAAGGAAGTTTTGTATGGGGTATTGTGTTTTGTTTCCGAACACATCCCAATAACTTTAAGATCTTTTGAACATGATCTTCAACATCATGCTGGTGTCAAACCAGTCCGGCAATATTGCTCCACGGCTGCCGACCTGCGTTAGACACGTCGTCACTTTGTTGAGCCGAGCTCAACTTCTTCGGATCATCATCTCGGCAAGCCGAACAAGAGTCCGGCATCGTGAAGGATAAATCATCACCAACATCGCCGCCCCACGGATTACACGGAGCGGGCATACCAGCATCCCCGCACGGTCGCTTCATCAAGCCGGCATCGACCACGTCACGACCTGCATCGGCAGGGCCACACTATTGCTTCTTCAAGCTGGTGTCCATCACGTCGACCTACTTCGACATCTCGGCTAGACCGGGGGCTTCACCATCTCTTCATCAACCTACTCCGGACACTTCGGCGTCACTAGCCGACCAGGCAATGGGTGCGCGGATCGAGTCCCAATTTCGGGAATCACCTTCCTTCAGATTGCTACAACAAATAAACCAGGTGCTATTAATCCTAGTATTTCTTTTTGCTTGTTTGGGTTAATTTTTCCCAAGGAATTATTACTCTGGTTTGTCCATCATATGTACACAGGTCTATCAAATGGTGGCGCATTATCGACGGTCCCATGATGGTTCGGTCGATTTCAGTATATAGTCCGTGACGCCTCATCCGAACTTCGGACCGACACAGTGAATCCAGGCTTTGCCACGCCTTTATTGCATTACGCCGACGACCCGCATCGACATTGACTTCGGCGCCAGGCCATATTTCTTTTATTACTCACTTTGCATAAATTATTTATTATGCAACATTTTTTTTAAATTCTTATTATTACTATTATCTCCGGTTTGCACTATTTTTTGTGCACAGGAAAATGATCCAGCCGGACTATATCCTTTGGCGTCACCTCGGCTCGACGGGGGGCTTCGTCAACACTTCATTACCCCATGCGGGGACTTCGCATCACTCTGCCGTCCTGCATTGACCGTGCTATGTCACCACTTCGGAGTGTCGAGCTCTTTTGCTCCGCCACCTCAGGATCGGCTTGGGGGATGGAACCTTGTCCCGCATCAAGCTCGGACCGCGTCGTCAATACCGAATACATTAACCAGCTAAGTTGCCTTCATGCTCAAAGTTTTAAATTTTTAACTTGTGTTCGGCTCGACCAAGCATTATACTTTTTGGAAAAAGTTGCTTGTAAAATTTTCCTTGTCCAAACTTTGTTCAAGACACACTTGATGCGCTACCCGCTCATTATACACAGGGGCTTCTTTAATGAAGCTTATTAATCTGGGCTTTATGCCCAACACATGTGTCGAGACTTCCGCATGTACCTTTTATTCACCATTATATGCATCGATATGACTTAAGTTTTGGCCAAGCTGGGTTGCTGGCTCCATGCTTACCCTCGTTCCCGATTGTTCGGCTAGGGTCAGCCGGATATGTACCTCAGACCGGTGAAGCCGAAAGCTAAGCGTTCTTAAGGGAATACTCGGTCGGTGAACTAAAAGATGATTTCTTACCTATTCATTTACCTGCCCCAGATGTTTTTACGCTCTTTTTCGCAGTCCGGACATGCGATTTAGGGCATGCCTCCCAGAAAGGAACCCCTAACGGAACTATTCTCCCTAGAAGATGTTTCTTACTAACCATGTAATATAACATAACTAGTTGGGCACTTATGCGATAAAGCACTAATGACCCCTACGCCTGGTCTCCACGCATGCCTCGGTTTTTATAACCGCGAGGGTATTCGGACACACTCCGGACTATTGGGTCCAGAGGTTGAAGTGAAAAGGTCCGCTATGACAAACGATCTACAATCCGGCTAGTAGGCATTTTACATGTCACCTTACATTATATAGTCAAGTTTTACCCAAGTCACTTGGGGGCTCTTATGTTTATTTGAGCTGTTTTATACTAAGTGTTTTTCTTCTTCGTCGTTGCAAAGTGTTTATTATTTATCACTCCTTTTTTCGAGACAAGTGTGCGGTCACTAGCCGGGGAGCCTAATTTCTCTCTCAAAACCGCTAGAGTTTAGTTTTCTAAACTAGCCTAATGAGAAGTACTCCGCCTTCGGGATGGGAGACTGAAGCCGTAGGCTGGCCCGCTTGAAGTCTTGAGATAGGATGTGTCATGTTAAAGCACGGCAGAAGCACTTTTTTTCTGAAGTCCAATTTTCGGATTGGCACCGAACACTTGATCTTTTTCGGACGTCATGTTTTTACTGACGTTTTTTGGTTTTCCAAGCTTTTGGCACATTTAAACTATTTGTGTGTTTTCAGCACAAGTCTCATGATGCAACGCCGGACACCTATAGAGATTCGGCAAAACATTCTCGGATATTTCTATATGTGCATCAGTTTGGTGTGTCTTCGGTCAATAGTTGGGTTGCCCGGCTCGCGCTTGCCTCCCACGTTCCGCTTTGTTCGGCTAGGTGTGCAGCAGGAGAACCACACTGCGATTGTGCTTCCAGCTCGCATGGTCAAGCACCTCGATGGAGAAAGCCGGCCGATCGTCACAATAGGTGTAAACTGGTCAGCGATCCGATGACTATATTAAATGACGGGCCATTCATAAAATTGGCGAAGTGTTTCAGCTTGACCTCGATTGTCGCGAACACTACCGGGGGCTAGTAACTGGCCTCCCAAACTAAATCCTCGATCTTTCGCTCTTACATTGGAGCTGAGGTTTCATGATCATGCTTAGCATGACAACCCAAAGAAAGGAACCGCTAGCGGGACTATTTTCTTTGGAAGACATTTCTTCTGTTAAACAGTAATATAACATATCTCTCTGCGTAACTTTGTTTATAAAACCGTATGGCCAGATTGCCTTGTTTATCGTAAATCTTAGCCCTCATAAAGGCTTTATAAAGTAGGACAAACACTCCTCGGCTACTTGCCGAGGAGGTTGAAGCCGATGGTCGGTCAACAAAGTTTTGTACAATGTGGATCCGATCATTAATGACATAAAGTACTTGGATACATTGAGTCATTACACATAATTTGTGATTTTACTATGGATATTGATCCTTATTTCGGCCACCCGTGTCCGCATTAAGGCTCGGGGGCTACTAGGCTTCGGGCTTATTATTTACAAATATTAAAGGGGCACATCAATCCACTGATCTGGTGTTGCCACCCGACCAGTGTCTCGAGGGATACTGCATTGCCTGTTCTATGCAGAAAATTTTAAGTGCAATACAGTTTTCGAGGAGATTTTGATCCTCAGGTTGGTCGGCCGCACCCAAACCGAGCCTTGAGGACTGAGCACGCCGCTTTTTGTGTCCCGAAGTATTCTGCCGAGCTAGGACTTGATCCTCAGACCGATTTTGTAAATCAAACCTGAGTCTCAGCGGCAATGGGGATCAGCGGTCTTATGTCATCCTTCATGTGCATCTCAGGTTTTAGACCGATACCCACCTTGAGGGCTACTGGCTATGTATCTCGGCAGAGAATAAATTGCACCAATCAAAAATATTGATAAAAATCGGCCCACATTCGGGTGGTGCACCACCTCGGAAGCGATCCGACATAAAGCTCGGGACGCTAGTGGCTGGCTCCATAGAGGGCATTTCCGGCATTAAGCTCGGCTAAACTCCTTCAAACTTCTTTGAACCAAGGTGATTTACGACACCTCGGATACTGATCTGGCGTTGGAGCTCGGATACATAGTCCGGCGTTGGAGCTCGGATACCGTCCGGCGTTGGAGCTCGGATACATAGTCCGCGATAGAGCTGGGAAGCAGTCCGGCGTTGGTGCTCGGCTGCAAAAGATACCTCGAATGTAGTCCGGCGTTAGAGCTCAGACGCAAGAGGACACTGCCTCCCGGGGATAACTTCAAACCCGAGGTGTGGCATAAAAATAACAAGGCATTGATAAAGGACGTAAACTTAAAGGGGCTCCTCGGATACCCGACGTGTAAACTCGTCGAATGCATTTCGGTGATCCTCAAGATCGAAGATGAGAAGATTTGTTGAACCAGTTTTCAAGACCGACGACCGAAGATGAAGAACAGTTCAGAAGAATCGAGGCGTCCCCAACTTGAAGACCGGTTCAGGGCTCTTGACGGTGTCTGGACTAGGGGTACTCACCACATCGTCTCCCGATCGGTTGGATTGGGCCGAGGACCCCATGGCCGTATACTCATGGGCCGATCCGGACGATTTGCCGTATACAAGGAAGATTCCACAAGACTTGGCGATCATGACAAGGACTCCTCCCCCACCGGCGTATTCGGCTAGGACTCTTGTTATCCTAGGCCTCTAGTGCATTATATAAACCAGGGCCAGGCTAGTCGACATATATACAATACACAACAATCATACCATAGGCTAGCTTCTAGGGTTTAGCCTCTTTGATCTCGTGGTAGATCCACTCTTGTAACGCACATCATCAATATTAATCAAGCGGGGCGTAGGGTTTTACCTCCATCAAGAGGGCCCGAACCTGGGTAAAACATCGTGTCCCTTGTCTCCTGTTACCATCCGCCTAGACGCACAGTTCGGGACCCCCTAGCCGAGATCCGCCGGTTTTGACACCGACAGTGGGTCTGAACGTTGTAACCGTACTTTATTGGATGTGGTGCGATCTATGATGTCTCTTACCGACTTACCAGTATCGTTTTGGGGTTATGCATTAGAGATAGCCGCATTCACATTAAATAGGGCACCATCTAAATCCGTTGAGACGACACCGTATGAACTATGGTTTGGCAAGAAACCTAAACTGTCGTTTCTTAAAGTTTGGGTTTGCGATGCTTATGTGAAAAAGCTTCAGCCTGATAAGCTCGAACCCAAATCGGAGAAGTGCGTCTTCATAGGATACCCAAAAGAAACTGTTGGGTACACCTTCTATCACAGATCCAAAGGCAATATCTTTGTTGCTAAGAATGGATCCTTTCTAGAGAAGGAGTTTCTCTCGAAAGAAGTGAGTGGGAGGAAAGTAGAACTTGATGAGGTAGTTGTACCTTCTCTCGAATTGGAAAGTAGCTCATCACAGAAAAACCGTTCCCGTGATGCCTACACCAACTAGTGAGGAAGCTAATGAAACTTCAGATCAAGTTACTACCGAACCTCGTAGGTCTACCAGAGCACGTTCCGCACCAGAGTGGTACGGTAATCCTGTTCTGGAAGTCTTGTTACTAGACCATGACGAACCTATGAGGAAGCGATGATGAGCCCAGATTCCGCAAAATGGCTTGAGGCCATGAAATATGAGATAGGATCCATGTATGAGAACAAAGTGTGGACTTTGGTTGACTTGCCCAATGATCGGCAAGCCATAGAGAATAAATGGATCTTCAAGAGGAAGATGAACGCCGATAGTAGTGTTACTATCTACAAAGCTAGACTTGTCGAAAAAGTTCTTTGAAAAGTTCAAGGTGTTGACTACGATGAGATTTTCTCACTCGTAGCAATGCTTAAAGTCTGCCCGAATCATGTTAGCAATTGCCACATTTTATGAAATCTGGCAAATGGATGTCAAAACTGCATTCCTTAATGGATTTCTTAAAGAAGAGTTGTATATGATGCAACCAGAAGGTTTTGTCGATCCTAAAGGTGCTAACAAAGTGTGCAAACTCTAGCAATCCATCTATGGACTGGTGCAAGCATCTCGGAGTTGGAATATACACTTTGATAAGGTGATCAAAGCATATGGTTTTATACAGACTTGTGGTGAAGCCTGTATTTACAAGAAAGTGAGTGGGAGCACTACAGCCTTTCTGATAAGTATATGTGAATGACATATTGTTGATCGGAAATGATGTAGAATTTTTTGGAAAGCATAAAGGAGTGTTTGATAGGAGTTTTTCAAAGACAGACCTCGGTGAAGCTGCTTACATATTGGGCATCAAGATCTATAGAGATAGATCAAGACGCATGATAACACATTTGATGAGTACATACCATGATAAGATTTTGAAGGAGTTCAAAATGGATCAGTCAAAGAAGGAGTTCTTGCTTGAGTTGTAAAGGTATGAAGTTGAGTAAGACTCAAAACCCGACCACGGCTGAAGATAGAGAGAGAATGAAAGTCATTCCCTATGCATCATCCCTAGGTTCTATAAAGAATGCCATGCTGTATACCACACCTAAGGTGTACCTTGCCATGAGTTTGGCAAAGGGGTACAATAGTGATCCAGGAATAGATCACTGGACAGCGGTCAACATTATCCTTAAAAGATTAAGGATATATTTCTCAGTTATGGAGGTGATAAAGAGTTTGTCGTAAAGAGTTACGTCGATGCAAGCTTTGACAATGATCTGGATGACTCTGAGTCTCAATCTGGATACATATTGAAAGTGGGAGCAGTAAGCTAGAGTAGCTCTATGCAGAGCATTGTAGACATAGAAATTTGCAAAATACATACATATCTGGATGTGGCGGACCCATTGACTAAACTTCTCTCACAAGAAAACATGATCACACCTTAGTACTCTTTGGGTGTTAATCACATAGCGATGTGAAGTAGATTACTGACTCTAGTAAACCCTTTGGGTGTTGATCGCATGGCGATGTCAACTATGGGTGTTAATCACATAAAGATGTGAACTATTAGTGTTAAAACACATGGTGATGTGAACGATTATTGACTCTAGTGCGAGTGGGAGACTAAAGGAAATATGCTCTAGAGGCAATAATAAAGTTTGTATGTTATATTTCCTTGTATCATGATAAATGTTTATTATTCATGCTATAGTTGTATTAACCGGAAACTTGATACATGTGTGGATACATAAACAAAACACAGTGTCCCTAGTAAGCCTCTACTAGACTAGCTCGTTTATCAAAGATGGTTAAGTTTCCTAACCATAGACATGTGTTGTCATTTGATGAACGAGATCACATCATTAGGAGAATGATGTGATGAACAAGACCCATCCGTTATCTTAGCATAATGATCGTTAAGTTTTGTTGCTATTGCTTTCTTCATGACTTATACATATTCCTTTGATTATGAGATTATACAACTCCCAGATACCGGAGGGATACCTTGTGCGCTATTAAACGTCACAACATAACTGGGTGATTATAAAGATGCTCTACAGGTATCTCCGAAGGTATTTGTTGGGTTGGCATAGACCGAGATTAGGATTTGTCACTCCGAGTATCGAAGAGGTATCTCTGGGCCCTCTCAGTAATGCACATTATAATAAGCCTTGCAAGCAATGTAACTAATGAGTTAGTTACGGGATGATGCATTACGGTACAAGTAAAGAGACTTGCCAGTAACGAGATTGAACTAGGTATGAAGATACCGACGATCGAATCTTGGGCAAGTAACATACCAATGACAAAGGGAATACCGTATGTTGTCATAACGGTTCGACCGATAAAGATCTTCGTAGAATATGTGGGAGCCAATATGAGCATATAGGTTCCACTATTGGTTATTGACTAGAGAGGTGTCTCGGTCATGTCTACATAGTTCTTGAACCCGTAGGGTCCGCACGCTTAAACGTTCGATGACGATTTGTATTATGTGAGTTATGTGATTTGGTAACCGAATGTTGTCCGGAGTCCTAGATGAGATCACGGACATGACGAGGAGTCTCGAAATGGTTGAGAGGTAAAGATTCATATATAGGATGATAGTATTCGGACACCGGAAGTGTTCTGGCACTGGTGCACGTCGGTCCTAAACAAACGGTGTTTAACCCCTTTCCGTGACGACATTTGGAACCGTCACCAAGTGAGTGTGGGCGATAGGGGGGTCCCCCACACGACCCAGAAACCGTCGGGGATAGGCCTTCTCGGGACCCAGGCTGGGACCGTGTGCGATCGAGCGAGGCATCAAAACCCAATCATTTTCGTAGGTATGTACATCCCACACGGTAATCCGAGAAAATCATTTCCGTAGGTATGTACATACCACACGGTGAATCCTAGAAAGACATTTACGTTCGTATGTATATCACACACAGTCAATCGAAGGAATACATTTCCGTTCTTATGTACATCTCACACAGTCAATACAGGGAAATTTTTTCCGTTCATACGTACATCCCACACAGTTTTATGTGTAGGCTCGTGTGTGAAAAGTGTAACTGTCACACACGGTCTGCCTTGGTTAACTATTTGCTTTTGCCAACTACATCACACATGATTTGATGTATAAAACTGTGTGGCATTGGGATATCCATCGCAAGCGCTTTTACTGCCAGAACCGTTTGCAAAGTTCCATGACCGTGTGTACTCTTTTTATTTTTGCCTGTAATTTATTATTCGAATTGGAAATTTTGAAATATGAAACATGCAATTCAAATTGTCAGCACAATGGTTCAACATCGAATCAATAAATAAAATTGCCAGTACAATATGTTCAGTAATTACAGGATTAAGCAGCTATTAACTATGATGAACCACAGTATTTAAAGGCGGTAAAGGTGAAGGGACAAGTGTAAATCTTTTTGACCGTCGACGGTGTTGAAGAAGTGGAATGCCCATAATGTGCCTTCCTGCATGCCATAGGCACGAACCACTTTTGTCCAACCCCTTGTGACGATCGCCCACCCATCCTTCACCGCCTTCATGAAGAATTCTAGAGAATTATCATTGTAGCATGAATTATATACTTTAACCTTAGTTGCCTCCACTCCGGTCATGTAGTTTGCAAGGTAATCATCAGTAAATAGCTTCAGAAACCACTGAAAAGATAAAAATATCAGATACTAAGGTCTAATAGAGTAACTTGTTGTGGACAGGGGGAAAAGGCAACACATTACTTACCATCCTAAAGTTCACTGTTGTCTTTGATAAAGTGTAAATAAAGAGCTTGATTCCAATCACCCGTTTCTTTCGCCTAACAATCTTTCTTAGTTTCTTCACTTGACGCTTGTTCATGAATATCTCATTGCCCCATACATAAAAGGGATCAAGCGTGGATCAAGATGCGCTCATATATGTACCTACAAGCAATCAGTAAATGTTAGAAGCTAAACTGAGATTGCACAAATGATGTAAAATACACTACCTATGTTCCTAAGTACAAGTATTTTTTTTAGATTTCAACATGAATTTACACACGGATGTATATAGAATTATAGATATAATTTAGATTACAATCTAGATTCACTCATTTTGCTCCTTATGTAGTCTATATTGGAATATCTAAAAATACTTATATTTAGGAATATATGGTGTATAAGACATGGGATGCAGCTAACCTCAACGGCAAACAACAACACCGCCCATTGTAGCCCTGTGTAAGTACATGGAAATCCAATGTTCACTACAATAGGGTTAAATCCACCAAAAATAGCAAATGGTAATAAAACGGCAGCATCTGTAGTGATATCTTCATTTCAAAAGAGTAGCACAGTAGCAAAGGGACGGATTAAAAAATTGATACAACTGTTAATTGCAACAGGCTTAACAACATCCTAATTCATGTTTTGTAAGTTCGTAGCCATTGAAATACAACTCTTTCAAAATGGATAAAACTGTTTGTTGCAACAGGCTTAATGGCCATTGCAACCGGTACTGATAAAAATGCAATTGGCAGAGTTAAACATCACAGGGCAGGTGCTACCAGAGCAGATAATGGCCCAGTTGTCTATAAAAAGGTAGGGAAAATAGCTAAAACGTGTTAGGCATGTTTGCCACAACATGCTTAATACATTGACCGTACAAAACATAGCCATTAATTGCAACTGGTATTGGTAAGATTGAACTGGTGAGTACATACTTGGTAAGTCCTGAAAGGTAGTTCCTGGGGCACTTCATTTTGGCCAGAGCCCGCCCAAAGTCAGCGGAGGCGAGCTGTTCCTCCGGGTCGAGCGTGGATCGATTACCAGCGACATGTGTACCTACAGCAACCAAGAATGGTAGAAGTTAAAGCGCAATTGCACAAATGATGTGAAATCTTTGTAAGACATGGGATGCAGCTAACCTCGACGGCAAACAACAACATCGGCCGTTATGACCCTGCGTAAGTACATGGACAAGCATGTTAAGTACAACAGGGTTAGCATCCACCAAAAATAGCAAATGAGCGGCATCTCTAGTATATCTTCATTGCGAGAGTAGCATGGTAGCAAATGAACAGATTAAAAAATGGATAAACTGTTAATTGCAACAGGCTTAATAGCATCTTAAGTCATGTTTTGTAAGTTTGCAGCCATTGAAATACAACTGTTTAAAAATGGATTCAACTATTAATTGCAACATGCTTAATAGACATTGAAACCGGTACTGATAAAAATGCAATTGGCATAGTTAAACATCACAAGGCAGGTGCTGCCAGAGCAGAGAATGGCCCAGATGTCTATAAAAAAGGTAGGGAAAGTAGCAAAAACGTGTTAGGCATGTTTACTAGAACATGCTTAATACATCGAACGTATAGAACATAGCCATTAATTGCAACTGGTATTGGTAAGATTGAACTGGTGAGTACATACTTGGTAAGTCCTGAGAGGTAGTTCTTTGGGGCACTTCATCTTGGCGAGCCGCCTAAAGTCGGCGGAGGCGAGATGTTCCTCCGGGTCGAAGCATGGATCAGTGCCACTAATGTGTGTACCTACAGGCAACCAGTAAATGGTAGAAGTTAAACTGCAATTGCACAAATTATGTGAAGTACTATAAGACATGGGATGCAGCTCACCTCGACGGCAAACAAAAGCATCGGCTGTTATGACCCTGCGTAAGTACATGGACATGCATGTTAAGTACAACAGGGTTAGCATCCACTAAGAATAGCAAATGGGCAGCATCTCTAGTGATATCCTGAGTCATGTATTGTAAGTTTGTTGCTTGTATTGGTGAAATTGAGCTGGACATGGTAATATTTGAACATCATAGAGTGTGCATGCAGTACTGAAATAAACAAGGCACGGACATGCTTAATACATCAACCGTACAAATCATAGCCGTTGCAAGTGGTATTGGTAAGATTTAGCTAGTCAGATCTTACTTGTTAAGTCCTGGGGGGTAGTCGCTGGGGGACTTCATCTGGGCCAGAGCCTGCACCATGTCGGCGGAGGCGAGGTGTTCCTCCGGGTCAACACGCATAGCGGCCATCGCGCCATGGACCGCCATCAGCTCCTGGCGGGGGGGGATTTGGAGGCATGAGGATGTTTCGCAGGCGCCATTTAAGCAATCAGGCCGGGGCCATGATAGAGATCGATGGGTTACCTGACTGGATCCGAGTAGAACTTAGATGTGGTTGAAGCTGTGGTTGCGGCGACGGCGGTTTGAGATGCCAGTAGGGGGAGGCGCAAGGCGGGGATGGGGGGCATACTGAGGGTGGGGATGATGTTGGAGGAATAAATTCTGAAATCGCGCGCCTAATGAAAATTTTGGTGCGAAACTTGAAACTTGGGCGGGGGAAACACACAACACAGACGGAGCGCGTAAAATACTCATGTGCGAGAAAAAAGAAAGTTGGCAGATCCCATCTCCAAAAAATGTACACGTGTACTTGATTTTTTCCGGTCAATGGTACGCCTGGTTTATTAGGAAACATTGCACAGGTAACTGACTTATGGGTCATTAACGCAAAAAAACACAGACGGGAACGACATAGAAATCGTGTGTTTTGTGATCTTCTAATGGTTAACTCAAAAAATGCACACGGGCACACATGCTAATCAACGCTCAAAGCCCTCAAAGGATGCTCTTACCAACATTGTACGTTAATACTACAAACTTAAAGTACTACTGGTAATTTGTCTAATACTACAAACTTAAACTACTTCTCACATGCTGCCATCGGGGCATGCTGGCCAGACGCCAGCTTTCTCCTTCCCGGCCTTGTAGGTGGTAGCCCACCGTACTTCGATCTCCGCCAAGCTCTCCTCACCATGACGTGCGGCCTCTTTTTTCTTGCGGCGACGGGACTCTCTTTTCTTGATTGCTTTCTGCCTTTTCCGCTCCTTCTGTGCGGCTTTGGCTGCCTCTAGATCCACCACCTATTCGGCCATGACAGCCTCAAAGTCCGCCCATGTAACTGTCTGGCCGCCGGCGGTGCTGAACTCGGCGCGGCGAGATGCCATCGCTTCCTTGCCATGTGTGCGGTCGCGGGTGGCGAGGAACGCGGCGCAGCGGGATGCCATCTCTTCCTTACCAGTTACTGTGCACCGCGGTGCCATGGACGACGCCTGGAGAAAGCTCTAGGATAGAGGGGTCGGGCAGCCATACAATGCGGTGGTATTCAAGAGCTCAACGGCAAACGACAACAGAAATTTGGCTTCCCTTACAATTTTTCTCGTTCATTATTGCACACGGTTCATCTCCGTCGCTTCCGGAAACAGTGTGCGCTGAGCCTATTGTGTGTTGTGTTATGATTGGCCAGAACCCCAGCCACGCAGATCGTGTGTGTGCACCGTAGGATGCGCCGTGATCGAACAACAATCCACGTCCCTCACATCACACCCGTGCACCTATAGCTGGATTGGATTTATATGCGCTAAATGCCTAGAAAATGCACATAATCCCCTAAATATGGTAAATGAGCCCGGAAAAATGAAAAATTTAAAGACGGTGATTTGCATGGTGTATATTCATCATAGAAAAAAACTCAAGGGCAAAGAATGAAGAAAATTTGGATTCCCCTTCAATCTTGGGGATTTCCCTCTCGAAGGCGTGGAACTTCCTCAGTGATGGTTCGATTTATGAAGGGCGTGCATGACGACATAAGCCAAACCTTCTCAAATTTTTACCAGGGCATGGTGAGGTCATACCATGGCACCATGCCAGGCGTCATGTTTTTTAAGCATTTATTCTATTTTTTATAGTTGAAAACCCAACAAACAAACATTTGTGGTTGACTATTGCCACACATTTCATCGAAATATCCATCCATTCCTTGTAAAAGGCATGATAATTTACTAAATGGCACGAGCATGGTTTTCCAGGCCGTTCTTGTGGACCCTTTCATGCACCGATTGTTTGAACATGAATTATGCGCATTAATGCCTAGGAAATGCACATAATCCTCTAAATATGGCAAATGAACCCGGAAAAGTGCCAAATTTGAACACGGTGATTTGCAGGTTGTATGTTGATAACCCACAAGTATAGGGGATCAATTGTAGCATGTTATGATAAGTAAGAGTGTCAAACCCAACGAGGAGCTAAAGGTAGAACAAATATTTCCTCAAGTTCTATCGACCACCGATTGTCGGGGATGTTGATCGTACCCACGGACACCTATGGGGCCGGCGGAGCAGGCCCCTTGTGGTTCGGAGGGGGGCGGAGGTTGCACGAAGAGCGGATCGAGGCGATGCTTGCCTGGCCCGGTTTACCCAGCTTGAGCTCTCCGGAGAGATAAAACTCCTACTGCTGCTTGTTTGATCTATTGCGTGCTTGCTAGGGAGCAATACGGGCTACAAAACCTAGCGTGAGTGTGGCCAGTCTACGGTGGGTCGAATGAATCGAAACTTGGCCAACCGCGGAACCGTCTCTATGTTGCACTCGGGCCTCCTTTTATATGCTCAAGGGGTCTCCGACAGGTGGCAACATAGGCGGGGGTACAAACGTAAAAACAGGGGTTGGTACACCTACTTGAACAGTGTACAGTGCAAAAATACCTAACTCTGACGGCAAGGGACAAAAGCAATAAATGCCTGTCGTTGTCACCTAAACAGTGTAATAGAGACAGTCAGGTGCGCCTCCGCTCGCCACGAGGGCGAGCCTGTTTGCGCCGCGTGTCGCTGCTCTCCGCTGGCTGCACAGCCGCCCGACACGCGCCCATGGAATGGTCCCATGGCGACACGTCGCTGGGTGAGCTGGAGCGGAGACGGAGAGGAGTTGCATGCATGGCAAGCGCCTTGCAGCGGCGAATCCTTGTCGCGCCCGGGGCTTGTCGCTCCGGGCCTTCCGGCAAGCTCCTCTTGCCGGGCCTTGTCTTCTGCGTGCACAGGTGGCCTTCCGACAAGCTCCTCTTGTCGGTACCTTATCTTCCCAATGGCTGCGGAGGGTCTTGGCGGGCGCCTGCAAGGCTTGCAGCGGGGGCCTTCTGTTGCCGTGCAGACAAGTTCGGGTACTAAGGTACCCCTACTTTAGTACACCGGCAGGAGCCCCGGTCTGGGCCATACGGTGCGGCGCTGTTGGGCCAGGCCAAAGCAGCTGCGAACGCGTGCGGCCTGGGTCCAAACTAAACTCACTCCGTATCCGCCGCGTCCCCCCGTAACGGCACGCGTCGATTGCGGCGTCGTGGGGGAAGTGGGCGGCGTGCGGGGCCGCTCCACCCGTCGCCTCCGTTCTGCATCCCCGCCACGTGGTTCCCATGCTCTTGGGGTCACGGACGGTGGAAGTGGGAAACCGGGCCGTCCGCGGCAGAGGCAGGTCGGCCCCTGATTCCCTGCTCTTCCCACGCCTGATTAAATCGGCGGGGCGGTTGAGCCCCACCTTGCTTCCTTAAAAGAGTGGAAGGGGAGCGCAGAAGGCCGCACTCTCCCACCTCCTCCTTTCCTCATTCGCCATGGAGAAAAAGAGTCTTGGTTCTTCATCGGTGGCGGCGAGGGTCGCTGCTAGGCAGCGCTCCCCTCCCAACCCCATGCCCGGGGCGGCAGAGCCAGCCCCAAGAGGGAGAGGGAGGGGGCGAGGTCGTGGACGAGGTCGAGGCGCTCGGGGAAGAGGCGGACGGGGCGGCGCGCCGTCCCCGCCTCCGCCGGCGGTTCCCCTCCCTGCGGCGGTCCATACCGGGGACAACCCTTGCGAGTTCTTCGTCAGGCTGCGCCGGGCGCCTCGTCGTCGCCTCCGGCTTCCAGCTCCGTTTGCGAGCGTGATGGAGTCGGATCCGCCCGAGACACTGAGATTGCACATGAGGGGTTGTGGGATCAGCGGCATGCGAGTCCGTGTTGTATTCCCAGCCCCTAATGTGATGTATCTCGATTGTGGGTGAAAGACGTTCACCCGCATCCACAGCCTGAGGGCGGGGTTTACCCTCCATTTTAAGTTAATGGAGGGTGATCTCCTCTCCGTCAAAGGTCTTGAGGATCTTGGCTTTTCGGGTGAAGTGCTGCGTGGACAGCTCCTCCGACAGCGAAGATGCCCCTCGGCGAGTGACGAGGAGGGCGGCAGCGGCAGCGGGGTTGGCGGGCTCGATTAGTTGTCGGGCGCCGCTTCGTATGTCACCGGCGACCCCATCATCCGTGTCGCCGGCTCCCTGAACTCCCCAGGGGCATCTCCTTGGGCGACTGGCGTAGGGAGGCTACGGAAGGGGAAGAGGGATGGCGACAAGGCCGTCAAGTCGGAGTACGAGGGCGTAGTGCCCTCGACAGCGTGCTGACGCCCTGCCGCCCCGTCTTCGAACCCCGCTTCCGGTGCCGCCATCTCCGTCAAGCCCTCGGGAGCTCCGGGATGTTCTCTTGGTGTCTTTTGGCACCCGTGGCACAAATCTAGGCGTTTATTTTGCCCTTCCCGCCTCCTTGACCTACCTCCTGGAAAGAGGGACAGGAAAAGGATTACGGGCATCTTATCTTTTTAATTTGTAAGCCTTTGGGCCTTATCCGCATTTAAGGCTTGTAATCCTCTTTTTCATGTTTTTCATTCCCCACGGATTGTATCCGAGTAGAATGTTTTTGATGAAAAAGGGATGTTTGAAAAAGGACGAAGGGCTTATCTGATATCTCAGCCCCCGGCAACTCTGGCTTGCCGCGGCCCCCGGCAACTCTGGCTTGCAGCCCCAACAACTCTGGCTTGCCGGGCTTGGGTGTCGGCGCCCTTCTTCTCCTCTTATTTGTTATTTCAGTTCGAGGACGATTTAGCCTTGATGCCGCAATAAGTTATCTTCGTAACATAACTTTATTCTGGGAAACATCTGCTCGTTACTTCCTTTACTCGACCCTTGGCTTTGTATGTTATTACCCCACGCTTTTCAGAAACTTGCGGTGCAGCACCCCACATGGCGCCGAAAAGTGCGGACTTCAGCGATCTGGCACGGGTCGCTACCGACAAGCAACCTTGTCGTGGACTAGTCGCAGCTCACTTAAGTTGTTGAGCGGACTCGAAACAAAGTAAGGGTGCGACCAGTCACGATTTGGTTCCTCCGCGCACGGGTGTCTCATACAAAGCGCGGTCGTTCAAGGAAGATAACTTTACAAATTTATTACTGATCTGGATCGATCGATGCAATGTTATTTCCTCTACTTGATTTCTTCCTTTGTACGTTTATGCCCTGCGCATTTAGGGAAACTTGTCGGTGCAGGCACCCTTGCCGCATGAGCGCCGAAAAGCGGAACTTCAGCAGCCTTTGGCGGGGTCGCTACCGACAAGCAACCTTGTCGCGGACTAGCCGCAGCTCACTTAAGTTTTTGAGCGGACTCGAAACAAAGTAAAGCGCGACCAGCCACGGTTTGGTTCCTCTGCGCATGTGTTTTCCATACAAAGTACTATCGTTCGAGGAAGATAACGAAAATTTTAAAAATTGATTGCTCAAACTTTGGCAACTTAGCTTTTCATTTCTTGCTTCCCGATGAGGCGAAACTTCCTCGGCGGTGCACGGTCCATAGTATTATCTCCTCCTCCCCTGGTTAACTTGTGCGCGAGGGAGCCTCCCTTTCTTTGCGACAAGAGAAAGGAGAGGAAATAACGTTATAGAGCCCAGTGGCTCGATTACGCTTACCGGGTGTGGTTGCTGCACAAAGTGTTAGCCAAAACATGCAAGAACTTGATGAAAGCATGAACTTGGCGGGTTGTGCGCAACACATGGGCTTTACTGATGCACGGGGTCTGCGCCGGCTTTGTACGAAGGATTACATGCAACAGCGGCAAGACTAGTACAAAAAGTTGATGCAGGGACGGGTCCCGACAACAGCGCCTTATGGTTAAAACTTACGAAGATGTTCAATGTTCCAGGAGTTGCTCACGGAATGCCATCTTCGGTCTCAAAGCGAACAGCGCCGAGCCTAGTGACTCGTTTCACCCGATAAGGGCCTTCCCACTTTGGCGTCAACTTGTTTGAATTCTTGGCGGACTGAACGCGTCGAAGAACAAGGTCGCCTTCCTCGAGACTTCTGGCGTTAACCCTGCGGCCATGGTAGCGACGCAGAGCTTGTCAGTAGCGGCGGCTCGCCACAAAGACTCAAGACGATCCTCCTCAAGGAGCAGCGTCATCTTGTCGCAGCTGCTCTTGCTCGAACTCATCATAAGCGAGCACTCGAGGCGACCCATATACGAAGTTCCGTGGGGAGAAGCGCCTCTGCTCCATAGACTAGAGCAAAGGGTGCACGGCGATTGGCTCGATTTGGTGTCGTTACGATCGACCAAAGAACCACCGGCAGCTCCTCGATCCGGTTTCTTCCGCGACTTGCGCAGCTGTCGAAAGTTCTCGTCTTGAGTCCGCAGCAACACTTCAGCGTTACGCCCTTTCGCTTGACTGTTGCTTCTCGGGTGAGCAGCAGGCGAAGAAGACCTTGGCGCCAAGGTCTTGGGCGTCTTGCATGAAGGTGCGACTGCGTGAATTGTGTGCCGTTGTCGGTGATGATCCTGTTAGGGATTCAAGCGGCAAACAATCGACACAAGAACTTGATGATCGCGGCCGTCACCTTCCTCATCGCTTCCACTTCCGGCCACTTTGTGAACTTGTCGATGGCGGCGTACAAATCGCAAAGCCCCGACAGCTTCGGGGAAGGGGCCGAGGATGTCGAGCCCCTGCATCAAAATGGCCAGGATAAAGGGATCGTCTGGAGAGCTTGAGCTGGCGGTGTATCTGTTTGGAATGGAACCGCACGCTTCACACTTGGTTACTTGTGCGGTTGCATCCTGGAGGGCTGTCGGCGGAAGAAACCTTACCGGAAAGCTTTGCGGCAAGTGCTCTTGCGCCAATGTGGTGACCACATATGCCTCCATGTATCTCTCGCCAACAGCTTCATCCATCTTCCACGGAATACACTTCAATTTCACACCGTTGAGTCTTCTTACATGCGATATGTTGTCGACAAACCTGGTACATACTTGACTGCCGGGCTACTCTTTCCGCTTCTTCATGCTCTTCGGAAGTTCTCACGTCTGAAGGAATTGGACAATCCGCTGCGCCCATGCTGGAGCTTGTGGCTCGACAACAAGGACTAAAGGCTCATTTGCTGCTGCGGGAACATCAGCTTCTACGGCAAGAGCCGGTGGCTCTGCCGGAGCTAGATGCTCCCCGACAAGCTTGCCGGGGCAAGACTTGTCGGGAGCGTTTGCTTCAACGAAACAAACCCTGGGGTCTGTCGGAGCAGACTGCTCCTCAGCACTGTTGGTGTTGATCTTGGGGACCTTTGCAACGACGGCTTCGGGAAGCTCTGTCGGAAAGTAGTCACCAGAGGCCAACTTCCTCTTCTTGCTTTGTCCGGCCGATGGTGTTACGGTTGGGTGAGTCGACTTGAGCACGAAAGTCCCCGGTTCCATTGTGTAGCTTAAGCGCTGCACTTTGATGTGGCGTCAAGCAATATCATTCTCGAGCTCTTGGAACATGTTCCATTTGCGGGCCGTCAAAGTGCTCTTCTAGCTTCCTCACTTCATCAACGTGAGGCTTCCATCAATGGACTCGTAATCTTTGTTGAGTTGGCGGACTGACGAGTTGCGAGTCACCCCGACAATAAGCTTCTTGATCCCAAGGTCCACGGCGATCCCGAGACCAGCAAGCAAACCTTCATACTCTGCAGTATTGTTTGTCGCCGCTCCTTGGGAAAGTGCATCCGGACGACGTGCTTGAGGTGCTCTCCGGTGGAGTGCGATAAGCGACGCCCGGCACCAGCGCCTTGCAGCGAGAAGGCACCATCAAAGTACATCAGCCACTCTTTGATCGCTTCTTTGACGGGAATGCTCGTCTCCGGAATCTCTTCATCTGGCGTTGGCGTCCATTCTGCTATGAACTCTGCCAAGGCTCTGCTTTGGATAGTTGATGTGCTTTCAAACTTAAGACCAAAGCTTGACAGTTCCAGTGCCCACTCGACAATCCGGCCTGCCGCTCGGATTCTCGCAGATCCTCTTGAGGGAAAGCGAGGACAAGCTGCGATCTCATGTGCTTGGAAGTAATGGCGCAGCTTTCTCGAGGCCATGAGGAGGCCGAAAAGCAGTTTTTGTACACCGTAGTACCTTGACCTAGCCCCTCGCAGAGGGAACCGACAAAGTAAACTGGGCGCCGCACCATCCTTTTCAGATCTGTTCTTGTGTCTTCGCGGACTCGTCCTTGTCGGGGCCGAGCTTGTCGGCGAAGCCCCCACCTTTGTCGCCGGATGTGCTTGCATGGTTCTTTGGCTCGTCATCCGCCTCCCTCTCCGCCACTAACGCAGCGCTAACCACTTGATTGGTTGCCGCTATATATAGCAACAACTTCTCTTGTGGCCTAGGTGCGACAAGTGTTGGAGTAGAGGACAGGTATCTTTTAAGTCGTGCAATGCAGCCTCCGCTTGAGAGTCCATTTCTTTGGACCCGCCTTTTCCAAAATCTTGAAAAATGGCGGTATGCCGCTCAGCAGACCTAGAAATAAACCTGCTGAGAGCAGCCACGCAACCAGCAAGTCTTCGTACATCCTTGACGCGCTTTGGTGCTTCAATCTACTCAATGGCCTTGATCTTGTCGGGATTTGCCTCAATCCCTCGCTGAGACACGAAGAACCCGAGAAGCTTGCCGGAAGGGACTCCAAACACGCACTTCTCGGGGTTGAGCTTGAGGTTTATCTTGTGCAGATTTGCGAAGGTCTCGTCCAGATCTTGAACCAGAGTTGCTTTGTCCCTGCTCTTGACCACTATGTCATCCATGTAGGCTTCTACATTTATGTGCATTTGCGGCTCAAAAGCGTCATGGACTACCCTTGCAAGTGTTGAACCAGCATTCTTCAAACCGAAAGGCATCCGTATGAAACAGTATGTGCCACATGGTGTGATGAATGCGGTCTTCTCCTCATCTTCTTCAGCCATGACGATCTGATGGTATCCTGAGTAGGCATCAAGAAACGAAAGCAAATCACATCCGGCCGTGGAGTCAACAATCTGGTCAATGAGCGGCAAGGGAAATGGATCTTTGGGACAAGCTTTATTAACATCCGTGAAGTCAATACAAAGCCTCCATTTCCCATTTGCTTTGCGCACGACTACAAGATTGGCCAACCACGTAGGATGGAGTACTCCTCTGACAAGGCCTCTGCTTCCGGTTTCTTGATCTCTCCACTATGAATTCTTGGCGCTCCTTTGCACCTTCGACTCTTTGCTTGACGGGCGCGCGAGGACAAACGGCCAGGCGGTGCTCAATCACTTTCACAGGAACACCGGGATATCGGGCGGTTGCCACGCAAACACGTCGACATTCGCCCAGGAAAGCGGCAAGCGCGCCTTCCTATTTGGGGTCGAGAGAGGCAGCGATGGTGAAGGTACCACCAGCGCCCGTCCTCCTTGGCGGGCACCTTCTTGGTCTTTAGGCGGAGCCACCATCTTCTTGCACTTGTCGGTGGAGCTCGATGGCGGCGTCCTCGGCGGTAGCGCAGCACTCGAAGAGGTGCGCTTGCGGAGTGAGCATCGAGCCCTTGCCGGACTTGGACTTGGTCTTCTTCCCCGGGAGCTTCAGCGGCAAGTGTCGGCAATCTGTTGCGGCTGCTGCGTCCGGAAGATCTTGTCGGCACGAGATAAGGGCATCCTTCTTGTCGCCATGGACAGAGATGGCGCTTATCGGGCCTGGCATCTTGAGAAGGTTGTAGGCGTAGTGAGAGGCCGCCATGAACTTGGCGAGTGCCGGACGTAAGTATCCCATTGTAAGGCAATGGGAAATCGGCAACGTCAAATGTAACCTTCTCGATCTGAAGTTCAGCTCGCTGCCAAAGCGTGACCGGCAACGTAATCTTCCCCTTGACTTGCTCCTTCCCGGATTGATTCCTTGAAGGTTCCGGTCTCTTCGAGCTTCGCTGTCAGGATTTGAAGCTTCGGAGCACCGCGGAGGAGATCAGATTCAAGCCGGCCCCGCCGTCAACTAACATTTTTGTGACCTTGAGGTTGCGGATGGTTGGAGAGACCAACATCGGCAAGCACCCGACCGCAGTTATGCGATCAGGGTGGTCCTCAATATAAAAAATGATAGGCGTGCTGGACCACTTGAGAGGCTTGCGTGACTCTATGGATGGTTCCGCTGCATTGACCTCCCGCATCCATTGCTTGAGTTGGCGGTGGGAGGTATGCAGGGAAGCACCTCCGTCAACGCAGAGGACCTCTGTGGCTTCTCAAACTCCTGCTCATCGGCGTCGCTGCGTCCTCCATATCTTCGTCGTCGTCATCATCTTCATCCTTGTCGCGGCCGCGGGGAGGCCGATCTCCTTGCCGCTGCTTGACTTTGCCGCGGCGTCCTCCCCGGCCGGGACGTTTCTTGCTCGTTCCTCCAGCACCTTCCTGGGCCTTCTCCTTGTCGCGCCGCTCGTACTCAGCTCTCTGCTGCTCGACAAGATGCTCGGCATGCTTGCAGCTCTGGAGATCGAGACGCTTGGTGCGGTGGATCTTGCGATCTTGCTTGCGGAGCTGTCACGCTTGTCGGCGGCCGCCACCGACTGGTGGTTGGCGTCAGCGGCAACCTCCTTGCCGGAGACACCAGCCTTGGCGTTCTTGTCGCCACCTCCATTGCCAGACTGCTCGACAGCTAGCACTTCTCTGCTTTTCTTCTTCCTGTTGCCTCGCCGCCGGCCCTTCTTTGCCGGGGCGGTGTCATCACTGTCAGATCCTGCTTCTGCATCCTCTCTGAGGGTCTCCTCCCTTCCTCGGTAGCGTGCACACTTGTCGGCCAAAGGCGTACAGCTCACCGACGTCCTTGACTTTGCTCATCGCCATCTCCTCCCTCATCCTGCGGTTCCGCACATTCTGATGAAATCTGGCTGATCACCGCGGGGTGGACGTCACGGGATGTTGTAGTGCACACGGCTGAATCTCTGAATGAACTTGCGCGGGGACTCTCCTTCCTTCCGGGCGAGCAAGTGAAGGTCACTCTCTTGGCCATGAGGTTTGTGGCCGCTGTGAAGGCGCCAACAAACTGATGGCACAGTCTGCCAAGAGGATATGGAGCTGTCGGCAAGTGCATGAGCCAAGATCTCGACGCGTTGGGCTTGAGCACGAGCGGGAAGTAGTTGGCGAGGATCTTGTCGTCCCGTCCCCCCGCAGCCTGCACCGCGATGGTGTAGATGCCGAGGAACTCCGACGGATGCGTCCTGCCATCGTACTTCTCCGGCACGTCTGGTTTGAAGTTCTTCTGGCTGGGCCACTGGACTTGCCGCAGCTCACGAGTGAACGCAGGGCAACCTACCGCGTACGGCACGTCGCCTGGCCCCTCCGGCGCGTGCATGTCAACAGAAGGCCCAGCGCGCTTGTCGGATTGACGTCACGCTTCTCTTCGACGCTCGATGCGAGTTCGAGCGTCCTCTTGTTGTCGCTCATGAAGAACTTGGCGCTGATCGCGGCGAGTCCGCGGATCCGACGACGCGATGGAGTCGCTGTCGAGGTGGATCCGGTGAGTCGGCGATATTGGCCTTCTTGGCGGAGAGTGCACGGTGGTTGCACCTCCGACAGTCTCGTCGCCTCCGGCTCGTGCCTTGTCGTTGCGCCGTGGCAGCGATGGCGTTGGTTGCCGCGGAGCGTCGCCGTTGGCAAAGCCGATGAGGCTCTGGATAGTGGCCCTCCACCCGTCGACCTTGTCGGCCGTTGGAGGCTAGTCGAGGAGTAGCTGGGCTCTCGCTAGAGCTTCTCCACAGGTAGTAGGCGGCATTGGAGAAGCAGTGCGAGGAGCGGGACACGCTCGGACTTCTAACTATGTTAGAAGGAGCAGCGCCTCGTTTGGGCGACCGTATCTCACTTGCGCCAGCACGTTGGCGCGCGTGCTGGTCTTGAGGGTCTCGATCCAACGAACGTATGGCGTTGTGAGCGCCATGACGCTGTTGGTCCCGCGTCTCCTGAGGTGGGCGCGGGGGATGCGCGGACGCTGAGGTTTGCGGTGCCTTGTCCTTGGACTTGGCAACGTCGCGAACACCTTCGCCGGCGCCCGTTCTTCCGCCAGCGTCTGTACCACCACCCGTTTGCTGCGGCGAGGGTGGGCACGACGCGGACGGCTCTGCTGCCGCCGAAGCCTTCTTCTTCGGTGGCATGTTGAGGAAGATGTTGATGACGCCGCCCGTGTGAACGTCGGATCGGATTCACACGGCCTCGACGCCCCCTACCTGGCGCGCCAGAGATGTCGGGGATGCTGATCGTACCCACGGACACCTATGGGGCCGGCGGAGCAGGCCCCTTGTGGTTCGGAGGGGGGCGGAGGTCGCACGAAGAGTGGATCGAGGCGATGCGCACGAGCGGTTTACCCAGCTTCGGAGCTCTCCGGAGAGATAAAACTCCTACTGCTGCTTGTTTGATCTATTGCGTGCTTGCTAGGGAGCAATACGGGCTACAAAACCTAGCGTGAGTGTGGCGATCTCGGTGGGTCGTAATGAATCGAAACTTGGCCAATCATGAACCCTCTCTACGTTGAACTCGGGCCTCCTTTTATATGCTCAAGGGGTCTCCGAGAGGTGGCAACATAGGCGGGGGTACAAACGTAAAAACAGGGGTTGGTACACCTACTTGAACAGTGTACAGTGCAAAAATACCTAACTCTGACGGCAAGGGACAAAAGCAATAAATGCCTGTCGTTGTCGCCCTAAACAAGGTAACAGAGACCGTCAGTGCGCCTCCGCTCGCCACGAGGGCGAGCCTGTCTGCGCCGCGTGTCGCTGCTCTCCGCTGGCTGCACAGCCGCCCGACACGCACCCATGGAACGGTCCCATGGCGACACGTCGCTGGGTGAGCTGGAGCGGAGACGTAGAGGAGTTGCATGCCGCAGCAAGCGCCTTGCCGCGGCCGAATCCTTGTCGTGCCCGGGGGCTTGTCGCGCTCCGGGCCTTCCCGGCAAGCTCCTCTTGCCGGGGCCTTGTCTTCTGCGTGCCTGGAGTGGCCTTCCCGACAAGCTCCTCTTGTCGGGACCTTATCTTCCCAATGGCTGCGGAGGGTCTTGGCGGACGCCCGGCAAGGCTTGCCGCGGGGACGCTGCGACTGCCCGTGCACAAGTTCGGGGTACTAAGGTACCCCTACTTTAGTACACCGACACCGATACAACTCTACGCACGCTTAACGTTCGCTTTACCTAGAACAAGTATAAAACTAGAAGTACTATGTAGGTGTAACGAGATAGGTTTGCAAGAATATAAAGAGAACATAAATATAAACTAGGGGATGCTTTAAGTAAAGAAGAAATAAAGTTAGTATAGCGAATGTGGAAAAGTGGTGATAGGAGTTGCGAAATTGTCCCTAAGCAATTGACTACTTTACTAGACCGATAGCAAGTTTTATGTGGGAGAGGCCACTGCTAGCATGTCATTCCTGACTTGGAATCCTATGCACTTATGATTGGAACTATTAGCAAGCATCCGCAACTACTAATGTTCATTAAGGTAAACCCAACCATAGCATTAAGATATATTGGCCCCCCTTCAATCTCGTATGCATCAATTTTTGTGCTACGTTGAAGCTTCTGTCACTCTTGTCCTCCAAATAAGTAGTCCTATCAACATACAACTAACCCTATGGTGTGATCCACGCGCACGCTCATATGATGGGCACCAAAGGACAGCAACATAACCACAAGCAAATTAAAGCAATCATAGCAATTCACCAATTACCGATAGGACAACTAAAATCTACTCAGACATCATAGGATGGCAACACATCATTGGATAATAATATGAAGCATAAAGCACCATGTTCAAGTAGAGGGTACAGCGGGTTGCGGGAGAGTGGACCGCTGTAGATAGATGGGGGAAGGTGATGAAGATGTTGGTGAAGATGACAGAGGTGTTGGTGTAGATCGCCGTCACACGACGATGGCCCCGGCAGCGTTCCGGCGCCATCGGGAGAGAGGGGAGAGGGCCCCACTTCTTCTTCTTACTTAACCTTCTCCCTAGATGGGAGAAGGGTTTCCCCTCTGGTCCATGGCCTCCATGCCAGCGGAGGGGCGAGAGCCCCTCCGAGATTGGACCTGTCTCTCTGTCTCTCTCTGTTTCTGCGCTCCAGATTCTGGCCTTTCACCGTTTCTTATATTCCCGGAGAACCGTAACTCCGATTGGGCTGAAATTTGGACACAATTTTTATCCGGATATTGGATTTCTTGCAGTGAAAGAAGGCCACCAACCTCCTTACGGGGTGGCCACGAGGTTCAGGGGCGCGCCCACCCCCCTGGGGCGCCCCCTACCTCGTGGCCCCCTTGGGCATCATCTCGCATTGATTCTTCTTCCCAAAAATCACATATATTCCAAAAAAATCTCCGTCAGTTTTTATCCCGTTTGGACTCCGTTTGATATGGATTTTCTGCGAAACGAAAAACATGCAACAAAGCGAGGAAGCCTTTGAGCCTTTGGATCAATATGTTAGTTCCAAAAATAGTATAAAAAGTTGCCAAAATTATGTAAAAGTATGTAAAAGCCGTAGAATATTGGCATAGAACAATAAAAAATTATAGATATGACAGAGACGTATCAACATCCCCAAGCTTAATTCCTGCTCTTCCTCGAGTAGGTAAATGATAAAAAAGATAATTTTTGATGTGGAATGCTACCTAGCATAATCTTGATCATGTAATCTAATCATGGCATGAATATTAAGACACGAGTGATTCAAAGCAATAGTCTATCATTTGACATTAAGACAATAATACTTCAAGCATACTAATAAAGCAATCTTGTCTTTTCAAAATAACATGGCCAAAGAAAGTTATCCCTACAAAATCATATGGTCTGGCTATGCTCCATCTTCACCACACAAAATATTCAAATCATGCACAACCCCGATGACGAGCCAAGCAATTGTTTCATACTTTTGATGTTCTCAAACCTTTTCAACTTTCACGCAATACATGAGCGTGAGCCATGGATATAGCACTATATGTGGAATAGAATATGATGATGGAGGTTTGTGTGGAGAAGACAAAAAAGGAAGAAAGCCTCACATCGACGCGGCTAATCAACGGCTATGGAGATGCCCATCAATTGATGTCAATGCGAGGAGTAGGGATTGCCATGCAACGGATGCACTAGAGCTATAAATGTATGAAAGCTCAACAAAACAAACTAAGTGGGTGTGCATCCAAGTTGCTTGCTCACGAAGACCTAGGGCATTTGAGGAAGCCCATTGTTGGAATATACAAGCCAAGTTCTATACTGAAAAATTCCCACTAGTACATGAAAGTGACAAAATAAGAGACTCTCTATCATGAAGATCATGGTGCTACTTTGAAGCACAAGTGTGGAAAAAGGATAGTAGCATTGTCCCTTCTTCTTTTTTAGGCCTTTCCTTTTTTTGGCCTTTTTTTCATGGGCAATGATCTAATAATGATGATCATCACACTTCTATTTATTTACAACTCGATACTAGAACAAAGTATGACTCTATATGAATGCCTCCGGCGGTGTACCAGGATGTGCAATGATCTAGCATAGCAAAGATATCAAAAAACGGACAAGCCATGAAAACATCATGCTAGCTATCTTACGATCATGCAAAGCAATATGACAATGATGCTCAAGTCATGTATATGAAGATGATGGAAGTTGCATGGCAATATATCTCGGAATGCATGGCTACGGAAATGCCATAATAGGTAGGTATGGTGGCTGTTTTGAGGAAGATATAAGGAGGGTTATGTGTGATAGAGCTTATCGTATCACGGGGTTTGGATGCACCGGCGAAGTTTGCACCAACTCTCGAGGTGAGAAAGGGCAATGCACGGTACCGAAGAGGCTAGCAATGATGGAAGGGTGAGAGTGCGTATAATCCATGGACTCAACATTAGTCATAAATAGCTCACATACTTATTGCAAAAATCTATTAGTCGTTGAAACAAAATAGTACGCGCATGCTCCTAGGGGGATAGATTGGTAGGAAAAGACCATCGCTCGTCCCCGACCGCCACTCATAAGGAAGACAATCAATAAATACCTCATGCTCCAACTTCGTTACATAACGGTTCACCATATGTGCATGCTACGGAAATCACAAACTTCAACACAAGTATTTCTACAATCCACAACTACCCACTAGCATGACTCTAATATCACCATCTTTATATCGCAAAACTATTGCAAGGAATCAAACATATCATATTCAGTGATCTACAAGTTTTATGTAGGATTTTATGAGTAACCATGTGAATGACCAATTCCTGTCAACTCTCTAAATAGATCTAAGTGAAGCAAGAGAGTTTAATTATTTCTACAAAAGATATGCCCATCCTCTAACAAATATAAGTGAAGCAAAAGAGCATTATACAAATGGCGGTTTTCTATGTGAAGAGAAACAGGCAATCCAAACTTCAAATGATATAAGTGAAGCACATGAAGCATCCTATAAAGCCATACTCAAAAGATATAAGTGAAGTGCAATGAGCATTATATAAATCAACCAAGGACTATCTCATACCAGCATGGCGCATAAAATAAAAGTGAAAACTAAATGCAAAATACGCTCCAAGATTTGCACATATCACATGAACGAAACGAAACCGAAAACATATTGATACTTGTTGAAGAAAGATGGGATGCCTTCTGGGGCATCCCCAAGCTTAGACGCTTGAGTCTCCTTGAATATTTACTTGGGGTGCCCTGGGCATCCCCAAGATTGAGCTCTTGCCTCTCCTCCTTATCCTCATATCGAGACATCCTTGATCTTCGAACACTTCATCCACACAAAACTCGACAGAAAGCTCGGTAAGATCCATTAGTATAATAAAGCAAATCACTACTCTAAGTACTGTTGCAAACCAATTCATATTTTGTTTTTTTCATTGTAGCTACTGTAATATAACATTTACATGGCTTAATCCACTGATAGAAATTGATAGTTTCATCAAAACAAGCAAACTATGCATCAAAATAGAATCTGTCTTAAACAGGACAGTCTGTAGTAATCTGAACATTCACCATACCTCTGGTACTCCAAAATTTCTGAAAAATAGGAAAAATAAACAATTTGTATATAAAGACAGTACAAAAAGTTTCAGATCCGTTTGACGTCCAGTAAAAATGTAAAATCGTCCACTATAGCCAAAGTTTCTGTCTTGCACCGCACAAACCAACAAGCAATGTAAACATCCTAAAGGAAAATCTTGGCACATTATTTTTATTTTTAAACTTTATAAAATCACACAACAGAAATAAATGACTCTCTAAAACTTTAGGGTTGTCTCCCTGGCAACGCTTTCTTTAAAGCCCTTAAGCTAGGCATATAGTGCTCAAGTAATGGATCCACCCGGATCCCAAGGTATATCAAAGCCAATTTTAATTAACAATGATTTGGCATTTAGTACTGAGCACAAATTAACATATATCATGTAATTACGAAGTCTAACTCTCTTCCTATGCATCGGCATGTCATACAAGAACAATTCATGCACACAAAGTAAAGGCCAATGCGTAGTATAAACAGTTTCTTGCAATTTTATCATATTGGAAACATGGAGAGGCGGAGATGTAGTTCCTCTCTCATAATAATTGCAAGTAGGAGCAGCAAGCACATGCATATTATATCTATGAAAATCATCATGTGTAGTAGTAAGATGCAACCCATCAATATAATCCTTAATAAGGGTAAACTTCTCCGATATAGTGTAGTCGAGAGAATTCAAAAAGATAATAGGACTATCATGTGTGGGTGCAATAGCAACAATTTCATGTTTAACATAAGGAACTATTGCAAGTTCATCTCCAGAAGCATAATTCATATTGGCATCTTGGCCACAAGCATAGCAAGCATCATCAAAAAGGGATATTTCAAAAGAATCAACGAGATCATAACAATCATCATAGCATTCATCCTTCTGTAAATTCGAAGGGAAATTAAACAATGTATGGGTTAAAGAGTTACTCTCATTAGATGGTGTGAACGGGTGATCAATCCGATCTTCCTCCTTTTGTTCTTCGCTCTCCTCCTCATCTTTTTCATCCAATGAGCTCACATTGTCATTAATTTCTTCTTCCATAAACTCCTGCAAAAGATTAGTCTCTTCTAGGATAGCGGAGGATTCCTCATTATATGGTTTAATATAAGGATTAGAAGCATAATTATCATAACAATATTTAAGTATGGAAATTTTTCCGATTTGTAAAGAGTAGCATCATACGTTTCAATCAAATAAGCAATTTCATAAGCACCCTTAAAAGCAGCAAATTTTCAATTTGTTGAACATCATAGTAATTATAAACACCCTTAGCATACGAAGATACGATTCCATTATCACTAAACACATTGGTAAGGAAGGTGTTTCTTAGGGTCTTTAGAACAACAAGTACAATCATATATTTCACATAAATTCCAAGCATAGCACTGCAAATGATGAATTTGATCCAGTAAAAGTTTCCCTTTTTCAGATATGCGGCGTCGCACATAACAAGCATGCTCATCTAAAGATTTTTCCTCAACTAAGCTAGTTGGGGTTTCAACCCAGCACATAGGGATCGAAGATGATCCAAGTAAAAAGCTTCAGTAGTGTGATAGATTTTGAGTGGTTCTTCAAGCACTGGTTCAGTAGGTACCACTAATTGTTTTGGTATTTTGTGTTTCCTACCCATAACTAAAGATAGAAAACAAGAGAACAAAATAAAAACTACTTAGTGATAAAGCAAACAAGCACACACGAGAATATTCACCCCACGCTATAACTCCCCGGCAACGGCGCCAGAAAAAGGTCTTGATAACCCACAAGTATAAGGGATCAATTGTAGCCTCTTTCGATAAGTAAGAGTGTCGAACACAACGAGAAGCTAAAGGTAGAACAAATATTCCCTCAAGTTATATCGACCACCGATACAACTCTACGCATGCTTAACGTTCGCTTTACCTAGAACAAGTATAAAACTAGAAGTACTATGTAGGTGTAACGGGATAGGTTTGCAAGAATATAAAGAGCACGTAAATATAAACTAGGGGATGTTTTAAGTAAAGAAGCAATAAAGTTAGTATAGAGAATGTGGAAAAGTGGTGATAGGAGTTGCGAAATTGTCCCTAAGCAATTGACTACTTTACTAGACCGATAGCAAGTTTTATGTGGGAGAGGCCACTGCTAGCACGTCGTCCCTGACTTGGAATTCTATGCACTTATGATTGGAACTATTAGCAAGCATCCGCAACTACTAACGTTCATTAAGGTAAAACCAAACCATAGCATTAAGATATATTGGTCCCCCTTCAATCTCGTATGCATCAATTTACATGCTAGGTTGAAGCTTACATCACTCTTGCCTCCAATACATAGTCCTATCAGCATACAACTAACCCTATGGTGTGATCCACGCGCGCGCTCATATGACGGGCACCAAAGGACAGCAACATAACCACAAGCAAATTAAAGCAATCATAGCAATTCACCAATTACCGATAGGACAACGAAAATCTACTCAGACATCATAGGATGGAAACACATCATTGGATAATAATATGAAGCATAAAGCACCATGTTCAAGTAGAGGGTACAGCGGGTTGCGGGAGAGTGGACCGCTATAGATAGATGGGGGAAGGTGATGAAGATGTTGGTGAAGATGACGGAGGTGTTGGTGTAGATCGCCGTCACACGATGATGGCCCCGGCGGTGTTCTGGGGCCACTGGGCGAGAGGAGGAGAGGGCCCCCCTTCTTCTTCTTCTTCTTCTTCTTCTTCTTTTTCTTCTTCTTATTCTTCCTTGACCTTCTCCCTACATGGGAGAAGGGTTTCCCCTCTGGTCCATGGCCCCCATGGCGGCGGAGGGGCGAGAGCCCCTCCGAGATTGGATATGTCTCTCTGTATCTCTCTGTTTCTGTGCTCCAGATTCTGGCCTTTCACCGTTTCTTATATTCCTGGAGATCCGTAACTCCGATTGGGCTAAAATTTGGACACGATTTTTATCCGGATATTGGCTTTCTTGCGGCTAAAGAAGGGCACCAACTGCCTTACGGGGTGGCCACGAGGGTCAGGGGCGCGCCCCCTACCTCGTGGCCCCCTCGGGCATCGTCTCGTGTTGATTCTTCTTCCCAAAAAATCACATATATGCCAAAAAAAACTCTGCTAGTTTTTATCCCATTTGGACTCTGTTTGATATGGATTTTCTGCGAAACAAAAAACATGCAAAAAACAGGAACTGGCACTGGGAACTGGATGAATATGTTAGTTCCAAAAATAGTATAAAAAATTGCCAAAAGTATGTAAAAGTCGTAGAATTTTGGCATGGAACAATCAAAAATTATAGATATGACGGAGACGTATCATATGTTCATTGTAGAAAAAAACTCGTGGACAAAGGACAAAGGAAATTTGGACCCCCCTTTAATCTTGGTGATTTCCCCCTCGAAACGATGAAACTTCCTCAGTGATGGTTCGATTTTATGAAAGGCGTGCATCACAACATAAGGAAAACATTCTCCAATTTTTACCACGGCATGGTGAGACCATACCATGGCACCACGCCAGGCGTCATGTTTTCCAACCATGTGTTTCATTTTTTGTATAGTTATTAACCTAGTAAACGACGCGTTTATGGTTGACTATTGCCACACATTTCCTTGAAATATCTGCCCATTCCTTGTAAAAGGTATGAGAATGTACTAAATAACATGAGCATGGTTTTCCAAACCGTTCTTGTGCACCTTTTCATGCACCGGTTGATCAAATTTGAATTATGTCCGTTGATGCTTAGAAAATGCACATAGTCCCCTAAATATGGTAAATGAGCCCGGGAAAATGTCAAATTTGAACACGTTGCATTTGAGGCGGTATGTCGATCATTGGAAAAAAACTGAATGACAAACTAGGATGGAAATTTGGATTCCCCTTCAATCTTGGGGATTTCCCTCTCGAAAGCATGGAACTTCCTCGGTGATGGTTCGATTTATGAAGGGCGTGCATGATGACATAAGCCAAACCTTCTAAAAATTTTACCAGGGCATGGTGAGGTCATACCATGGCACCATGCCAGGCGTTATGTTTTTAAGCATTTATTTCATTTTTTCTATAGTTGAAAACCCAACAAACGAACATTTGTGGTTGACTATTATGGCACACATTTCATTGAAATATCTGTCCATTCCTTGTAAAAGGCATGAGAATTTACTAAACGGCACGAGCATGGTTTTCCAGGCAAATGAACCTAGAAAAGTGCCAAATTTGAACGCGGTGATTTGCGGGTTGTATGTTCATCATAGAAAAAAACTCGTGGACAAAGGACAAAGGAAATTTGGACCCCCCCTTCAATCTTGGTAGTTTCCCCCTCGAAACCATGGAACTTCCTCGGTGATGGTTCGTTTTATGAAAGGCGTGCATGACGACATTTTTTCCAAGGCACGGTGAGGTCATACCATGGCACCACACCAGGCGTCATGTTTTCCAAGCATGTATTTCATTTTTGTATAGTTGTTAACCTAGTAAATGACGCGTTTATGGTTGACTATTGCCACACATTTCCTTGAAACATCTGCCCATTCCTTGTAAAAGGCATGAGAATGTACTAAATAGCCCGAGCATGGTTTTCCAGATCGTTATTGTGCACCTTTTCATGCACCGATTGTTCAAATTTTAATTATGTGCATAATTAATGCCTAGAAAATGCACATAATCCCCTAAATATGGTAAATGAGTTCGAAAAAATGTCAAATTTGAACACGTTGCATTTGAGGCGGTATGTTGATCGCTGGAAAAAGCTCTGAATGACAAACTAGGACGGAAATTTGGATTGCCCTTCAATCTTGGTGATTTCCCTCCCGAAAGCATTGAACTTCCTCGGTGATGGTTCGATTTATGAAGGGCATGCATGACGACATAAATCAAACCTTCTCAGCTTTTAACCAGGGCACGGTGAGGCCATACCATGGCACCATGCCAACCGTCATGTTTTACAAGCACATATTTCGTTGTTCTATATATAGTTGATAACCCAGTAAATGACGCGTTTGTGGTTGACTATTGCCACGCATTCCATTGAAATATCTCCCCATTCCATGTAAAAGGCTTGATAAATTACTAAATACCACGAGTATGGCTTTTCCAGACCGTTCTTGTGCACCCTTTCATGCACCGATTGTTTGAATTTGAAATATGTGCATTAATGCCTACAAAATGCACATAATCCCCTAGATATTGTAAATGAACCCGGAAAAGTGACAAATTTGAACACGGTGATTAGCAGGGTTTATGTTCATCATAGAAAAATACTCATGGATGAAGGACAAAGGAAATTTGGATTCCCATTCAATCTCGGTGATTTACTATCGCACACGATTCATCCCCGTCGCCTCTGCGAACCGTGTGTGTTCACTCACACATGCAAAAGGAAAAATAAAACCCTCGCCCACTTCATACCCACTCACTCGCCGCGGACTCCTCCGCAACTCTGCACCCTAAGCTCGACGGCTGTTGGCGGCAGGCGTAGGTCGCGCTCCAAACGGCACTGGATTTCGGCACTACTGCTTTCTGCCGCCTATCTGCACCGACATTCTAGACTCTGGTCGATTGGGGTTTTCTGCGGGATTGGGCCGAGGATTTTTCTCATGGAGAAGGTAATCAACTTAATTAGCAAAATATTCACTCATCTCTTATCGTAGTCCGTCCGTCGCTGTTAATCATCCGACGGAAATTGCCGTGGAATCATTTTTGTTCTAGCTGATTCATGGGTGTTCATTCATGTATCCACAGTGCGAGCACAAATCGGGCAACTGTGGTCGTGGCCAGTCGGAAACGAAGTTCTGTCTCACCATTCCGGATGACTTCAGGGAGCGCTCGGTATGTTCAATCTCAACCTACCACGGTCGGCATGACCAAACTTTGTGAACATATATCGTCTGTTGCTACATTATCTATATATTTGCATCAAATCTTGGTTACATTATCTATTTTTAATTCTGTATTTTTGTACTTTGCTTTCATATATATATATGGATCTGTTTTATTAGTTACTCCCATATTTGCATCTTGCTCTGTTATTTCAATATATCTAATTTACGATCTTAATTTTCATTTCAAGCAGTACATCCCTTGCTTTGCAAGAACATGAGTAGAAGGAAATCTTGGGCTTTACTTTGCTGATGATTCCTGTGATGTCATATTGACAACGCAACATGGATTTACAATGACGATTAGCGTAAAACTTGATAAAGATGGTCACTCCTATTTTAATGCGGACCTTTGGAGAAAAATGTCTAAGTGTTATGAACTAAAAGCTAGCAATAAGATTCTAGTGCGTGCACCACAGCCTGGTCTAATTAACATGGATGTTTACTTCCCCAACATCATCAGCCGATCAAAGTCTGATCGAGGTTAGTGTCCTTTCAACTTTCTCCATGCTGTCATATTACTATTTAAGCAACAAATTGTGATATCATATTCTGACTCCATTCCTAGGAAGTAACAAATTCTATTTACCAATTTATGCGCACTATATATTCTTCTGCCATGTTCTGAATAAATAATACCTTTACACCTAAGCAAGATATGTTGGATGCATAGTGAACAATCTGTATGTTACTAAGCATACCAAATTTGACTGGAAGGACTTGAAGCATGTCATAAACTTTGTTGATAATCTAACACAGATAGCACATCGTATGAACGCAGGATTTTGGATGGGATTAATTAGACCTATGGTGCACACACTGAACAAGACCAATTGTGTGCACAAAGTGCTAGTAAAAAGTCTTATTTTAATGTTGATGCTCATAAACTATATATATCTTCAACGATATGTTACAATTTTTTTTATTCTACATGTCAACAGAAATTGCCCCCTGTAGCAGTTCCTGGATCGATTTCCCGCCATGGTCGAATTACACTTGTGCTTGCTAATAACGCCAACGTGATTGCAAGGTACTGCATTTCCCGCAAAAATGGAACCATTCAAATTCACGCTTCTAGTGGCAATGCATCCATATTGGAAAATTGGAGATACTGTTCTACTCATGCTCTACCAAGGCACAGGAGGGCTCTTCCTTTTCATTGACGAGATGCCGAGTCGCCGTGATCAAGCTGCTTCCAGTCGATAGTTGTGGTTGTTGGCCCTCAGCCTCTTAAAATGTGCTAGCTGTTACTATATATGTTAAGTATGTAGATATGGACCATATGGTTGTTGGTCCTTAGCCTCTTAAAATGTGATAGTTGTTACTATGTGAAGTATGTAGATATGGACCATATTGTTGTCAAAACCGTGTCACGAAGATCCTCCTTTTGTTGAATAGTGTAATCACTATATATATGTTACTCAAATGTTGTTACCCAAGTTCATAAATTTTCATGGAAAGTATTAGTATCGTACACAGTTCATTGAGTTTAAGCGTGTGCCCGATGTCCAGAAGGCAATTGCATAGTAACTGTCCATATTGCAAATTCACACACATGTTAACATAAGGAAACGTATGTGTAACATACTAATCATCGCACACGAGTACTCGCAGACGCATCGTGTGCGATACTCCGCCACCGCAAGCAACTAGTTTGCATTTTTCAAAGTTTTTTGTACACACAGAATCACACACGAAGTAACTGTATTGACCGTCTGTGTTGTAATTTCTCATCGCAAACAGTTCATCCGAGTCGGCTGTTTGCCACGTATCACACACATCTTGTTTACACGACTCGTTTGTGTTCTTTTGGCTCATCGCAAACAGTTCATCCATGTGAACTATATGCCGCATATCACACACATCTTGTTAAGTTGAACCATTTCTGTTGTGTTCCCTAATCGAAAACAGTTCGTCCGAGTTAATCTTATGTGTATATCGCACACACATTGATATGTCTGCCCGTTTCTGTTGTTCTACCTCATCGCAAATAGTTCGAATGGATTAACTGTGTGTCCTGCATCGCACACACATTGTTATGGCTTCCCGTTTCTGTTGTTCTGCCTCATCACAGACAGTTTGAATGGATTAACCATGTGTCCTTCGTTGCACACGCACCTAAAATCTGAACCGTGTTTGATGGCTCCGCCATCTCAAACGTTTTGCACCTTTTTTGACAATTTTTTTACACCACCGTTTATGATTATTGCATCGCACACAGTTTCGGCAAAGGGTCTCTGATTGTAGTGTCGCGTTAGCAGTATCCTGCAGTAGTGTGGGGTTACCGGATACGTATCGCGCCACCGGAAGGGGTTTTGGGCTACCCCCGACAAACTATATGGGCCTTATGGGCCAAGAGGGGAAACACACTAGCCACAAAGGGGCTGGTGCGCCCCCTGCATATGGGCTGGCCAAACTGGAGAAGGAAAGGGGGAGGAGGAAAGGAAAAGGGGAATAGGATTCCCCCTTCCACCTCTTCCCTTCCTACTCCGAATAGGAATGGGAAAAGGGGGAGGCCGAATTGGGAGGTGCCCAAGTAGGATTCCTCCTACTTGGGGCGCCCCCTTGGCTGCCTCTCCTCCCCTCCAACGTATATATATGAGGGGGGGGGGGGGCAGAACACACAACAAACATTAATAGCCGTGTGCGACGCCCCCCTCCACAGTTTACGCCTCCGGTCTTATTCACGTAGTGCTTAGGCGAAGCCCTGCGCGGATCACTTCACCATCACTGTCACCACGCCGTTGTGCTGACGGAACTCTGCCTTGACACTTTGCTGGATCAAGAGTTTGAGCGATGCCATCGAGCTGAACGTGTGCAGAACTCGGAGGTGCCATACGTTCGGTGCTTGATCGGTCGGAATGAGAAGAAGTTTGACTACATCAACCGCGTTGTTAAACGCTTCCACTTTCGGTCTCCGAGGGTACGTGGACACACTCTCCCCCTCTCATTGTTATGCATCTCCTAGATAGATCTTGCATGAGCATAGGAATTTTTTTGAAATTGCATGCTACGTTCCCAACAAAGATATGGGCCTTATTGGGCCAAGGGCAGGATAGACCAGCCCCTAGTGGGCTGGTGCTTCCCCATATAGGCTGAATAGGAGGAGAAGGAAGGAGGGGAAGGGAGAAAGGAAAGGGGAGGATTCGGCCTCCCCCTTTCCTTCTCTTCCACTCTCTTTCCTTCCCCCTCCAACACTTATGGAAAGGGGGGAGGCCGACTTGGAGGAGGCGCCCAAGTAGGATTACTCCTACTTGGGGTGCCCCTTGCTGCCCCTCTCCCTCTCCCACCTATATATATGTGGGGGGCACCGCTAGAACACACAACATTGATTCCTAGCCGTGTGCGGTGCCCCCCTGCACAGTTTACGCCTCCGGTCATATTGTCGTAGTGCTTAGGCGAAGCCCTGTGCGGATCACTTCACCATCACTGTTACCATGCCGTTGTGCTTATGAAACTTGATACGTCTCCAACGTATCTATAAATTTTGATTGCTCCATGCTACTTTATCTATTGTTTTGGACTATAATGGGCTTTATTTTCCACTTTTATATTACTTTTGGGACTAACCTATTAACCGGAGGCCTAGCCCAGAATTGCTGTTTTTTTGCCTTTTTCAGTGTTTCGAAGAAATAGAATATCAAACAGAGTCCAAATGGAATGAAACCTTCGGAAACGTGATTTTTCTCACCGAACATGATCCAGGAGACTTGGACCCTACGCCAAGGAACCAGAGAGGCAGTCACGAGGGTGGGGGGCGCGCCCCCTGCCTCGTGGGCCCCTTGAAGCTCCACCGACGTACTCCTTCCTCCTATATATACCTACGTGCCCCCAACGATCAGAACATGAGCCAAAAACCTAATTCCACCGCCGTAACTTCCTCAGATCCACGAGATCCCATCTTGGGGCGGTTTGAGCTCACCGAGGGGGCATCCACCATGGAGGGTTTCTACATCAACACCATAGCCTCTCCGATGAAGTGTGAGTAGTTTACTTCAGACCTTTGGGTCCATAGCTTGTAGCTAGATGGCTTCTTCTCTCTTTTTGGATCTCAATACAATGTTCTCCCCCTCTCTCGTGGAGATCTATTCGATGTAATCTTCTTTTTGCGGTGTGTTTGTTGAGACCGATGAATTGTGGGTTTATGACCCAGCTTATCTATGAATAATATTTGAATCTTCTCTGAATTCTTTTATGTATGATTGAGTTATCTTTGCAAGTCTCTTTGAATTATCCATTTGGTTTGGCCAACTAGATTGGTAGTTCTTGCAATGGGAGAAGTGCATTGCTTTGGGTTCAATCTTGCGGTGTCCTTACCCAGTGATAGAAAGGGTTGCAAGGCATGTATTGTATTGTTGCCATCGAGGATAACAAGATGGGGTATTTATCATATTGCATGAATTTATTCCTCTACATCACGTCATCTGCTTACGGCGTTACTCTATTTTTAACTTAATACTCTAGATGCATGCTGGATAGCGGTCGATGAGTGGAGTAATAGTAGTAGATGCAGAATTGTTTCGGTCTACTTGTCTCGGACGTGATGCCTATATACATGATCATACCTAGATATACTCATAACTATGCTCAATTACATCAATTGCTCAACAGTAATTTGTTCACCCACCATAGAATACTTATGCTCTTGAGAGAAGCCACTAGTGAAACCTATGGCCCCCGGGTCTATTCTCATCATATCAATCTCCATCACGTTTATACTTTCTTTGTTTTTACTTTGCATCTTTATACCAAAAATACCAAAAATATTGTCTCTATCAGATCTCACTCTCGTAAGTGACCGTGAAGGGATTGACAACCCCTAATCGTGTTGGTTGTGAGTAGCTATCATTTTGGGCAGGTACGAGGGACTTGTGCGTGGCCTCCTACTGGATTGATACCTTGGTTCTCAAAAACTGAGGGAAATACTTACGCCATCTTGTGCTGCATCATCCTCTCCTCTTCGAGGAAAACCAACGCAAGCTCAAGACGTAGCAAGAAGGATTTCTGGCGCCGTTGTCGGGGAGTCTACGCAAAAGTCAACATACCAAGTACCCATCACAATCCCTATCTATCGTGTTACATTATTTGCCATTTGCCTCTCGTTTTCCTCTCCCCCACTTCACCCTTGCCGTTTTATTCGCCCTCTCTTTCCCAATCTCCTCCTCTTTTCCCGTTGCCTTTTTCCTCGTCAGTTTGTTCGCTCGTGTGTTGGATTGCTTGTTTGTCGCAATGGCTCAAGATGCTACTAAATTGTGTGACTTCACCAATACCTATAATAATGATTTCCGTAGCACTCCTATTGCTCCTCTTGCCAATACTGAATCTTGTGAAATCAATACTGCCTTGTTGAATCTTGTTATGAAAGATCAATTCGCCGGCCTTCCTAGTGAAGATGCCGCTACTCATCTGAATAGCTTCGTTGATTTATGTGATATGCAAAAGAAAAAAGATGTCGATAATGATGTCGTTAAATTGAAGCTATTTCCTTTTTCGCTTAGAGATCGTGCTAAAGCGTGGTTTTCATCTTTGCCTAAAAATAGTATTGATTCTTGGAACAAGTGCAAAGATGCTTTTATCTCTAAGTATTTTCCTCCCGCTAAGATTATCTCTCTTAGAAACGATATTATGAATTTTAAGCAACTTGATCATGAACATGTTGCACAAGCTTGGGAGAGAATTAAATTAATGATACGTAATTGTCCTACTCATGGTTTGAACTTGTGGATGATTATACAAAAAATTTATGTCGGATTGAATTTTGCTTCTAGAAATCTTTTAGATTCAGCAGCGGAAGGCACTTTCATGGAAATCACTTTAGGAGATGCTACCAAACTCCTAGATAATGTTATGGTTAATTATTCTCAATGGCACACTGAAAGATCTACTAATAAAAAAGTGCATGCGATAGAAGAAATTAATGTTTTGAGTGGAAAGATGGATGAACTTATGAAATTATTTGCTACTAAGAGTGTTTCTTCTGATCCTAATGATATGCCTTTGTCTACCTTGATTGAGAATAATAATGAATCTATGGATGTGAATTTTGTTGGTAGGAATAATTTTGGTAACAACGCCATTATAGAGGGAATTTTAATCCTAGGCCTTATCCTAGTAATCCTTCTAATAATTATGGAAATTCTTACAACAACTCTTATGGAAATTTTAATAAGATGCCCTCTGAATTTGAAAGTAGTGTTAAAGAGTTTACGAATTCACAAAAGAATTTTAATGCTTTGCTTGAAGAGAAATTGCTTAAAGTTGATGATTTGGCTAGGAACGTTGATAGAATTTCTCTTGAGGTTGATTCTTTAAAGCTTAGATCTATTCCTCCTAAGCATGATATCAATGAGTCTCTCAAAGCTATGAGAATTTCCATTGATGAGTGCAAAGAAAGAACCGCTAGGATGCGTTCTTCCAAAGATGCCTTTATTAAAGCGTGTCCTTCTAATCCCTATGAAAATCAAGATGAAGATCTAAAAGTTATTGATGTGTCCCCTCTTAAATCTTTGTTTTGCAATATGAATCTTGATGAAACTGAATATGATCTTCCTTTACCTAGAAGGCGTTCTAAGAATTCGGAGTTTTTAGATCTTGATGATGAAATTGATAAAAGTGGGATTGAAAGAAATAAAAATCTAGATGTTGCTAAACCCACTATATTGGATCTCAAGGAATTTAATTATGAAAATTGCTCTTTAATTGATTGTATTTCCTTGTTGCAAACCATGCTAAATTGTCCTCATGCTTACAGTCAAAATAAGGCCTTTACCGAACACATTGTTGATGCCTTGATGCAATCTTATGAAGAAAAACTTGAGTTGAAAGTTTCTATCCCTAGGAAACTCTATGATGAGTGGGAACCTACTATCAAAATTAAAATTAAAGATCATGAGTTTAATGCTTTGTGTGATTTGGGTGCTAGTGTGTCTACTATTCGCAAAGCCTTGTGTGATTTGCTAGATTTCCGTGACTTTGATGATTGCTCTCTAAACTTGCATCTTGCGGATTCCACTATTAAAAAGCCTATCGGAAGAATTAATGATGTTCTTATTGTTGCAAATAGGAATTATGTGCCCATAGATTTTATCGTTCTTGATATAGATTGCAATCCTTCATGTCCTATTATTCTTGGTAGACATTTCCTTAGAACGATTGGTGTCGGCGTTCTGGGAACGGGGGTACCCAGACTTGCCTGCCTGCGGCGTGGCTCAAGGGGTGGCCCAGCACGGCCCATCTTCATCAGCACAAGCTCAAGACCCTCGCGAGGCGGACGACAGGAAGCTTCCTCAGGCACGGCCTCGTCAGGCTGGCTCGCGAGGAGGCGGAGAGATCAAGGCGGGGTACCTCACGAGGTGCCCATGACGCAAGCCCTCACGACCAAGGGCGCCAGGCGGGCGCCAGCCCGCGCAGTGTCCTCATTTCCTCTTTGGTGCAAAGGGGGCAAGCGCAGGCAAGAGCATCAAGCAAAGGCACCCGTTTCGGTGCAACAAGACCAAGACCGTCGCAATGGCAGGAAGGAAGTCATCGTGGAGCCCAAGCCGGCGTCACCACCAGAGCCTTTGACAGGCGAGGACCAACTTTAGTCAGGATAAGTGTACTAGATGTTCCCCTTCAAAATGACCAATTGTTGGCGCCCTTCCCGCTCAATATTTGAGAAGAGGCCCATGGCCCTTTCCTATAAATAGGACTAGCCACCCACAGGGTAGGGGCATCTTGAATCAGCAGAGAGAGAGAGAGCGACTGAACTCCCCCTAGCAGTTCATCGCACCGGCCAAGAACAGACCCTCGCGAGGATGTTCTTCCTTGTATTGTTCTTCATCAGCCCTGGAGGCAATCCACCACACCACACACTGGAGTAGGGTGTTACACCACAATGGTGGCCCGAACCAGTATAAACCTTGTGTCTCTTGTGTTGTCCCTTTGGTAGTTTAGATCCTAGCAAGGCGTCGAGGTGCCGGTAGGTAGGGGGCGAGATCTCCGCGTGCACCCCATAGTTCGAACCTAGATGGTCTGCCGGAACCCGAAATCCGACATTTGGCGCGCCAGGTAGGGGTGCGCCGGAGCTTTCCCTTCCGCCGACCCGCTCTCCGCCGACACCGCGACTCACCCTACGATGAGCAGCGCGCCGCCCACTCCGGTCGCCAGCGCTAGTGCGGGGGCTAGGGGGCTCCGAGCCTTGGCCCCAGCCTTGCGACAGGTGCGGTGGCCGAACAAGTTCAAGCCGGAGACGCCGCCGCGTTACAATGGCACGACTGATCCGCTGGCCTTCCTGCTGGCGTATGAGGAGGCCATCCTCGAAGCAGGAGGCGACGACAGGGTCATGGCTAACTGGCTTCCCATGGCCCTCACCGACGCCCCGCGCATGTGGCTGCTCCACCTGCCAGCGGCTTCCGTGGCCTCTTGGGAAGAGCTGCGCAACCTCTTCCTCGCCCAGCACGCTGCACCGGCGCCCCCGGTCGTCGCGGCTCTCCTGGGCGGCTCGCAGGCGCCACCCTCAGGCCGCCACGTCAAGCCATTCGTCCGCCAGGTCGGCGCTACCTCCGCGCGGTAGGGGGCTCACCCAAGTCGGTCGGCGCCCAAGGCCGATCTGGCCTTCAGCTCGGAGGATCACCCTTCCAACTCAGCCTGCTCGGGTGCGCTCCCAATGCTGTGCACCCCCACCATCTGCCAGGTGGCCGTCACCAGGACTCTCATCAACGGCGACGCGGGCCTCAGCGTGCTCTCGGTTGAAGCCTTCAGCCTCCTCCACATACCGCCGGAGCGGCTTCAGCCCAGCCGGCCCTTCTTGGGCGTCGGGGGCGGTTCATCCAGCTCCCTGGGGCAGATCCGTCTCCCGGTAACCTTCGGCACCTACGACAACTTCCGTACGGAGCTAATCAACTTCGACATCGCCCCCATCGGCCTCCCATACAACGCCATCCTTGGCTATCCAGCACTAGCCCGATTCATGGCCGCGACTCACCCAGCGTACAACCTCATGAAGATACCCGGGAGCAACGGCGTCCTCACCGTGTCCGGAGACACCGGGGATGCGTTGCAGGTACTCAAGCACGTCTTCAAGGCTGCGGCGTCGGACAGCCCGCCGACTCAGACGCCCCAGGCCCAAGGGGGCTGCGCCAGCCAAGAAGAAGCAGTTGTTCACCCAAGACAAGGCAGAAACCAAGCAGATACTGGTCGACGAGGACGGATCCACTAACGCCACCTTCACCATAGGCGCCAACCTCGAGCCCGAGCAGGAGGAGGCCCTGGTCAAGTTCCTACGAGCGAATAAGAAGGTGTTCGCATGGGAACCAGATCAGTTGGCAGGGATCCCGAGAGGCATAATCGAGCACCACCTCAACGTGTGCCCCAACGTACGCCCCGTGAAGCAGAAGGCAAGGCGGCAGTCCACTGAAAAGCATGCTTTCATCATCCAAGAGACCCGCAAATTAGAAGCTGCAGGGGTCATTCGCGAGGTCCGATACCCGGATTGGTTGGCCAACCCGGTTGTCATGCCAAAGAAAGGGGGGAAGGAACGCATGTGTGTCGACTTCACCAACCTCAACAAAGCCTGCCCGCAAGATCCGTTCCCGCTCCCTCGCATCGATCAGATCGTCGATTCCACCGCCGAGTGCGACCTGTTATGTTTCTTGGATGCCTTCTGTGGGTATCACCAGATCAAGATGGCAGTAGAAGACATGGAAAAAACGGCTTTCCTGACCCCGTGTGGGGTGTACTGCTACACATGCATGTCGTTCGGGCTGCGCAACACAGGGGCAACCTTTCAGTGGCTGATGCACATCACCTTGGGCCCGCAGCTCGGGAAGAATGTTGAGGTTTATGTCGATGACATTGTGGTGAAGTCTTGGGAAGCTAGAACCCTGATACAAGACATGGAGGAGACCTTCGCGAGCCTCAATGCAGTGAACATGCGGCTCAACCCAGAGAAGTGTGTGTTTGGGGTCCCCTCGGGCAAGCTCTTGGGCTTCCTCGTGTCCCACCGAGGCATCGAGGCCAACCCAGAGAAGGTCAAGGTGGTCGAGGACATGAGCCCGCCAAAGACCCTCAGAGAAATGCAGAAGCTCACTGGGCGCGTGACCGCACTAGGACGCTTCATCTCCAAGTTGGGGGAGCGAGCGCTGCTTTTCTTCCAGCTGATGAAGAAAAAGGGGCCCTTCGAATGGATCAAGAGGCCGACAAGGCGTTCCAGGATCTCAAGAGGTACCTAACCAGCCCTCCGGTAATGGTGTCCCCGCGCCCTCAAGAACCCCTGGTGCTCTACCTTGCAGCCACTCCCTACTCCGCCAGCGTAGCCCTGGTGGCGGTTAGGGAGGAGCGTTGGACCAAAGCCGCGGCAGCTGCCCGGGTCAAGGTGAAGCAGGATCAAGGAGGACTCACAGAGACCACTACCACAGCCGAGAAGGATCAGCCGCAGCAGGGAAACACACTCGGGACAGAAGAGACCCCTCCCCCTGGCGACCAGCTGCTGGAGGCTCCACTGTCTCAGGAGGCGCCACAACACAGTGTTGCGGGACGCGAGGGCACGGTACCCCATGCCTCAGAAACTTCTCCTCGCGCTATTGGTGGCCTCGCGCAGGCTGCGGCATTATTTTCTGGGCCACCCCATCAAGGTTGTCTCAGCGTACCCCTTGGAAAGGGTGCTCAGGAGCCCCAACTCAACTGGAAGAGTCGCTGAGTGGAACATCGAACTGCAAGCGTTTCAGCTCGAATTCAGCACAACCAGAGTCATCAAGGGGGCCGCATTGGCGGATTTCATGGCAGAATGGACGGAGGCGCCGGGCCTCAAGGCTGATGAGGATCGATCCCTCTCCCCGGGAAGCGAGGCGTCGGACAGTTGGGTCATGTACTTCGACGGGGCGTTCTCCAGGCACGGCGCGGGGGCTGGTGCAGTGCTTATATCTCCTACTCAAGACAAGCTCTACTACGCCATGCAGCTCTGTTTCCAGCACGGAGAAAAGGTCTCCAACAACATAGCAGAATATGAAGGCCTGATAGCGGGCCTGAAGGCCGCAGCTGCCCTAGGAGTGAAGCGCCTTGCCATCAAGGGTTATTCACAACTCCTCGTCAACTTCTCCAACAAGGTATACGAGCCGAGGGATGAGCACATGGAAGCCTACCTCGCGGAGGTCCGCAGGATGGAGAAGCGATTCTGGGGCTGGAGTTGCAGACATGTGCCCGTGGCATCAATCAGGAGGCCGACGACATCGCCAAACGGGCATCCAGGCGGCTACCTCAGGAGCCTGGCGTCTTCGAGGAGCGGCTCTTCAAGCCCTCGGCCACGCCATCGCTGTCAAGCACGGTGCAGCCTCGGGAGGAGCTCCCCCAGCCACCAGCCTCGGGAGCCCCGGTCTATGGCCCGGCCTGCAGGCGCGCTTTGCTCTTGACGCTGGAGCCTCAGGAGGGGTGCTGGATTACAGAGCTCCGGAGCTACTTGACGCAAGGGACCTTGCCGGAGAAGGAGGAGGAAGCGGAGCGTGTGGTGCGGCAAGCCATAGCATGCTACGATAGGGATGGAGAGCTCTACCGGAAGCGACCAAATGATGTGTCCCTATGCTGCATCTCCAGGGAGCAAGGGAAGGAACTGCTGGCAGATATACACGGTGGAGACTGTGGGCATCATTCATCATCGCGGACCCTTGTTGGCAAAGGCGTTCCACAATGAGTTCTATTGGCCCATCGCGCTCAATGATGCCGTCGAACTGGTGAAGGCTTGCGAGGCCTGCCAATTCCATGCCAAGCAGATCCATCTGCAAACTATACCCCTCTCGTGGCCATTCGCAGTCTGGGGGCTGGATATCCTGGCCCATTTCCTCGGGCGCCAGGGGCTATCGCTACCTCTACGTCGCCGTGGACAAGTTCACCAAGTGGACTGAAGTGGAAGCCGTCGGCACCATCCCCGCAGGTTCTGCGGTCAAGTTCATCAAGGGCATCGTGAGCCGGTTCGGGATGCCGAACCGCATCATCACCGACAACGGTTCGCAGTTCACCAGTAACCTCTTCAAAACATACTGTGCTAACCTTGGGACGCAGGTATGCTACGCTTCAGTAGCGCACCCACGGAGCAACGGTCAGGCCGAGCGGGCCAACGCGGAGGTCCTGAGAGGCCTCAAGACCAGGACATTCAAGAAGAAGCTGGAGGCCTGCGGCAGAGGTTGGTACGACGAGCTTCAGTCCGTGTTGTGGTCCATCCGCGACGCGACCAAGCCAACTGGCGAGACCCCGTTCTTCCTGGTCTATGGAGCTGAAGCGGTCCTCCCTCACGAGGTCAAACGTCGTTCCGCACGGGTCCTGGCGTTCGACGAGGCGCAGAAGGACGCCATGCGGGGGACGGACCTCGTGCTGGGGGAGGAGCATCGTCGAGAGGCCGCAAGCATGCAGCAGCGAGGTACCAACAAGCACTGCGACGATACCATCGCCGCAACATCCGCCCCGAACTCTTGAGGTAGGGGACCTCGTGCTCGGCGGGTTCTCTCCGGGGAGGGACTGCATAAGCTCTCTCCCATGTGGGAGGGCCCATTCAAGGTTGTTCATGTTTCAGCCCGGCTCCGCGCGCTTGGAGACTCAGGAGGGGGTGCCCGTCCAGAACGCGTGGAACATCCAGCACCTAAGGAGGTTTTACCCCTAAAAAGGCCCAGAGCCTGTGAAGAAGGCGAATGCCTGTGAAGCGTTGCGTTTTGGAAAAGGCCCAGAGCCTGTGAAGAAGGCGAATGTCTGTGAAGCGTTGCATTTTGGAAAAGGCTCAGAGCCTGTGAAGAAGGCGAATGCCTGTGAAGCGTTGCGTTCTGGAAAAGGCCCAGAGCCTGTGAACAAGGCGAATGCCTGTGAAGCGTTGCGTTTTGGAAAAGGCCCAGATCCTGTGAAGAAGGCGAACGCCTGTGAAGCTCATTTTTCTGAGAAAGGCCCGGAGCCTGTGAAGAAGGCCAATGCCTGTGAAGCTCGCCGCCCGTGACACTCTCACGTAATAATGAGTTGGGGCTGTACACGCCCAGGAGTCTTAGGAGCACCGGCCTCAGGCCCTGGGGCTCCCTCCCACGCCTAGTGGCAGCACTTAGCTCCGCGCTGGTGAGAAGACGTCGAAGACTAGATTAGGTGCCGGACGCGGCTTTTCCCATTTGCTTTCTGCAGTTGGCTTGTTCATTCCCATTTGAAGTTTTATTGAAGTTGTTGCCGTCTTTGGCTTGTGACTCTCTGCCTTTTTTGCTCTCCTGTCTCGATTTCTCTCGCGCAAGTCTCATGAGGGAGCAGCACGGGCACCCTCGCGAGTGTTTTCTGGCCTTATCGTTTGAGGCTTCCCAACCCGGGTCCACTACAGGAGCATCCCTCCAGTCCGTGCCCCACGGGCACCGCGACACGAACACAGGACCTGGGTCGGTCGCCTCCACAGCTGAGGCCGGGAGCTACCTCTCCAGACTAACCTTTGCAGGACATGAAGCGTTCGACGAGGCATCAGCCTCGGGAAGCGAAGGCCACGACAGGCCCCCTCCGAGCTAAGTAATTTCTACGCGCAGGCGTGTGGCACAAAAGCATAATACCGAAATAGCGGAAACAGTACGATAATTAACAGCAATAGCGCAAGCACGCCCCCGCGGGGCCCTACACTACTGTCTCCTTGCGCAGGAAAGGGAAAGGAACAAAGTAGGCGCGACTCGCCCTACACCAACTCGCGGCGAGAGCTCGGACTGCCTTCGGAGCTCAGGCGGACTCCCTCTCGCGCTTCACCGAGGCGCGATGGCGGGCAGACCCGCTACCTCCCTCCAGGCGGACGCGGCGGCGCGGGGGCTGGTCGTGGCCACCGCTGGAGGAGCCGCTGTCCGAAGAAGAGACACCAAAGCTCGACGAACCCCGAGCGCCGCCGATCACGCGCGCGCTGCCATCTTCATCGTCCCGGGGCTAGGCTCATGGCCGCGGTCGTCGTCCTCAGGGCAGCACCCAGCACGGCGACCATCTTCCCCGAACACCCTCACGTAGAGGGTGGCATCGCCGTCGAACCTAAGGTGCAAGGTGCACCGCCGGCTCGCACTTGCGCGCTGGTAAACGCTTGCCAGCGCTGGTCGTGGCCACACTCCCGGCCATGGAGACCTCCAGCGAAGCCCAGGAGGCCCGGCTGCAGCAACCGTCCGCCTGGAGCCAGAGGCCGCCCGGGGCGCCGGCCGGGTGTTCACCTAAGAAGAAGCGGGGAAACCGGAGCCGGGTGCTGGTCGGCTCCACCGACCATACGACGAACTCCGGCAGCACCTCCGTCGAGCGGAAGCATGGCCTAGGAGGTCGCGCGGCCGTGGCGCGCCCCGCATCAACGGCCTGACGCCCGCCGCCGCGCATGAGATCGCCTCCATGGCCGCGGGGAGCCGCTACGGGAGCCACAGGGTGCTTGCAAGGACGGCCTCGACTGCGCTTGGCCGGAGGAGAGTCAGGCTCTACCTGGCGGGCCTTTCCCTTCTCCGCAGCCGAGAACCTCTTCAGCGGAGCCATGGAGAAGAAGGAGAAGCAAGAAGAGATGGGCTGGAAGGGCACGCGCCGTTCCGTACTTATAGCCAGGGAAGGCCAACCGTCGACCCCCACGATCGCGGGTAATCATGACCCGCTTTGCATGAAGGGACTTGTCAATTCATGAAGTTGTCGAGGCGTCGTGGGGAAGTGGAGACGCCCACGTCCAATCAACCGCCACGCGGTGCCCGAGGCCGCAGGCTGTTAGGTCCCGCGGCGCTTCGCACTTGCCCCTTCGCTTCTCTGCTCAGCCAAGTCCAGGCGCGCCTTGGGCCCGGGGGCTACTGTCGGTGTTCTGGGACCGTGGGTACCCAGACTTGCCTGCCGGTTGCCTGCGGCGTGGCTCAAGGGGTGGCCCAGCACGGCCCATCTTCATCAGCACAAGCTCAAGACCCTCGCGGGGCGGACGACATGAAGCTTCCTCAGGCACGGCCTCGTCAGGCTGGCTCGCGGGGAGGCGGAGAGTTCAAGGCGGGGTACCTCACGAGGTTCCCAAGATGCAAGCCCTGACGACCAAGGGCGCCAGGCGGGCGCCAGCCCGCGTAGTGTCCTCATTTCCTCTTTTGTGCAAAGGGGGCAAGCGCAGGCAAGAGCATCAAGCAAAGGCGCCCGTTTCGGTGCAACAAGACCAAGACCATTGCAACAGCAGGAAGGAAGTCAGCGTGGAGCCCAAGCCGGCGTCACCACCAGAGCCTTTGATAGGCGAGGACCAACTTTAGTCAGGATAAGTGTACTAGATTTTCCCCTTCAAAATGGCCAATTGTTGGCGCCCTTCCCGCTCAATATTTGGGAAGAGGCCCAGGGCCCTTGCCTATAAATAGGACTAGCCACCCACAGGGTAGGGGCATCTTGAATCAGCAGAGAGAGAGAGAGAGAGAGAGAGCGACTGAACTCCCCCTAGTAGTTCATCGCACCGGCCAAGAACAGACCCTCGCGAGGCTGTTCTTCCTTGTATTGTTCTTCATCAGCCCCTGAGGCAATCCACCACACCACACACTGGAGTAGGGTGTTACACCACAATGGTGGCCCGAACCAGTATAAACCTTGTGTCTCTTGTGTTGTTCCTTTGGTAGTTTAGATCCTAGCGAGGCGTCGAGGTGCAGGTAGGTAGGGGGCGAGATCTCCGCGTGCACCCTAGAGTTCGAACCTAGAGGGTCTGCCGGAACCCAAAATCCGACAATTGGAGCAATTATTGATATGAAGGAAGGGAATATTAGATTCCAATTTCCATTAAAGAAAGGCTTGGAACACTTCCCTAGAAAGAAAATAAAATTACCATATGAATCTATCAAGAGAGCCACTTATGGATTGCCTACCAAAGATGGCAACACCTAGATCTATCCTCGCTTTTATGCCTAGCTAGGTGCGTTAAACGATATCGCTTGTTGGGAGGCAACCCAATTTTATTTTTAGTTTTTTGTTTTTGCTTCTGTTTAGTAATAAATAATCCATCTAGCCTCTGTTTAGATGTGGTTTTATCTTTTAATTAGTGTTTGTGCCAAGCTAGACCTATTGGATCTTCTTGGATGATAGTTATTTGATCTTGCTGTAATTTCCAGAAACTTTGCGCTCAGTGCCCGAATTGTTAAAAATCACCAGAACTTGATAAAATATTGATTCCAATTGCTGCTGATCAACAAACAAATTGTCCAGGTCGTCTAATTTTGGTAGAAGTTTTTGAGTTCCAGAAGTTTGCGTTAGTTACAGATTACTACAGACTGTTCTGTTTTTGACAGATTCTGTTTTGCGTGTGTTGTTTGCTTATTTTGATGAATCTATGGCTAGTAAAATAGTTTATGATCCATAGAGAATTTGGAATACAGTAGGTTTAACACCAATATAAATAAAGAATGAGTTCATTACAGTACATTAAATTAGTCTTTTATTTTCTTTCTCTAACGGAGCTCACGAGATTTCTATTGAGTTTTGTGTTGTGAAGTTTTCAAGTTTTGGGTGAATTCTTTTGATGGATTATGGAACAATGAGTGGCAAGAGCCTAAGCTTGGGGATGCCCATGGAACCCCCAAGATAATCCAAGCACACCAAAAAGTCAAAGCTTGGGGATGCCCTGGAAGGCATCCCCTCTTCCGTCCACTTCCATCGGTAATTTACTTGGAGCTATATTTTTATTCACCACATGATATGAGTTTTGCTTGGAGCGTCTTGTATTATTTGCATATTTTCTTGTTAGTTTACCAAAATCATCCTTGCTGTACACACCTTTTTAGAGAGCCATACATGAATTGGAATTTGATAGAATACTCTATGTGCTTCACTTATATCTTTTGAGCTTGATAGTTTTGCTCATAGTGCTTCACTTATATCTTTTGAGCGTGATAATTTTTGCTCTAGTGCTTCACTTAGATCTTTTAGAGCACGGTGGTGATTTGCTTTAAAGAAACTTGATCTCTCATGCTTCACTTAGATTATTTTGAGAGTCGTTAATAGCATGGTAATTTTCTTAATGTTAATATACTTGGTATTCAAGATATGTGAAACTTTCTTTTGAGTGCGTTGAATACTAAGATAAGTTTGATGCTTGATAATTGTTTTGAGATATGAAGATGATGATATTAGAGTCATGCTAGTCGAGTAGTTGTGAATTCAAAGAATACTTGTGTTGAAGTTTGTGATTCCCGTAGCATGCACGTATGGTGAACCGTTATGTGATGAACTCGGAGCATGATTTATTTATTGATTGTCTTCTTTATGAGTGGCGGTCGGGGACGAGTGATGGTCTTTTCCTACCAATTTATCCCCCTAGGAGCATGCGCATAATACTTTGCTTTGATAACTTATAGATTTTTGCAATAAGTATATGAGTTCTTTATGACTAATGTTGAGTCCATGGATTATACGCACTTTTTCCCATCCTTCCACCATTGCTAGCCTCTCTAACACCGTGCACCTTTCGCCGGTATCATACACCCACCATATACCTTCCTCAAAACAGCCACCATACCTACCTATCATGGCATTGCCATAGCCATTCCGAGATATATTGCCATGCAACTTTCCACCGTTCCGTTTATTATGACACGCTCCATCATTGTCATATTGCTAGCATGATCATGTAGTTGCCATTGTATTTGTGGCAAAGCCACCATTCATAATTCTTTCATACATGTCACTCATGTTTCATTGCATATCCCGGTACACCGCTGGAGGCATTCATATAGAGTCATATTTTGTTCTTAGTATCGAGTTGTAATTGTCGAGTTGTAAGAAAAATAAAAGTCTGATGATCATCATTATTAGAGCATTGTCCCAAGTGAGGAAAGGATGATGGAGACTATGATTCCCCCACAAGTCGGGATGAGACTCCGGACGAAAAATAAAAAAAAATAAAAGAGGCCAAAAAAGAGAGAAAAGGCCCAAATAAAAAAAATGAGAGAAAAAGAGAGAAGGGACAATGTTACTATCCTTTTACCACACTTGTGCTTCAAAGTAGCACCATGATCTTCATGATAGAGAGTCTCTCATTTTGTCACTTTCATATACTAGTGGGAATTTTTCATTATAGAACTTGGCTTGTATATTCCAATGATGGGCTTCCTCAAATGCCCTATGTCTTCGTGAGCAAGCGAGTTGGATGCACACCCACTTAGTATCTTTTGTTGAGCTTTCATATACTTATAGCTCTAGTGCATCCGATGCATGGCGATCCCTACTCACTCACATTGATATCTATTGATGGGCATCTCCATAGCCCGTTGATACGACTAGTTGATGTGAGACTATCTTCCCTCTTTTTGTCTTCTCCGCAACCATCGTTCTATTCCACATATAGTGCTATATCCATGGCTCACGCTCATGTATTGCGTGAAGATTGAAAAAGTTTTGAAAATGTTAAAGTATGAAACAATTGCTTGGCTTGTCATTGGGGTTGTGCATGATTTAAATATTTTGTGTGGGGAAGATGGAGCATAGCCGATCTATATGATTTTGTAGGGATAACTTTCTTTGGCCATGTTATTTTGAGAAGACATAATTGCTTAGTTAGTATGCTTGAAGTATTATTATTTTTTATATCAATATGAACTTTTGTCTTGAATCTTTTGGATCTGAATATTCATACCATGATTAAGAAGATTTACATTGAAATTATGCCAAAGTATCACTCCGAATCAAAAATTCTCTCTTTTTATCATTTACCTACTCGAGGACGAAAGGTGAATTAAGCTTAGATGCCTGATACGTCTCCAACGTATCTATAATTTTTGTTTGCTCCATGCTACTTTATCTATTGTTTTGGACTATAATGGGCTTTATTTTCCACTTTTATATTACTTTCGGGACTAACCTATTAACCGGAGGCCCATCCCAGAATTGCTGTTTTTTGCCTTTTTCAGTGTTTCGAAGAAACAAAATATCAAACGGAGTCCAAACGGAATGAAACCATCGGAAACGTGATTTTCTCACCGAACGTGATCCAGGAGACTTGGACCCTACGCCAAGGAACCAGAGAGGCGGTCACGAGGGTGGGGGCGCCCCCCTAGGGCGCGCCCCCTGCCTCGTGGGCCCCTCGAAGCTCCACCGACGTACTCCTTCCTCCTATATATACCTACGTACCTCCAAATGATCAAAACAAGAGCCAAAAACCTAATTCCACCACCGTAACTTCCTGTATCCACGAGATCCCATCTTGGGGCCTGTTAGGAGTTCACGAGGGGGCATCCACCACGGAGGGCTTCTACATCAACACCATAGCCTCTCCGATGAAGTGTGAGTAGTTTACTTCAGACCTTCGTCCATAGCTAGTAGCTAGATGGCTTCTTCTATCTTTTTGGATCTCAATACAATGTTCTCCCCTCTCTCGTGGAGATCTATTCGATGTAATCTTCTTTTTGTGGTGTGTTTGTTGAGACCGATGAATTGTGGGTTTATGATCCAGCTTATCTATGAATAATATTTGAATCTTCTCTGAATTATTTTATGTATTATTGAGTTATCTTTGCAAGAATCTTCGAATTATCCGTTTGGTTTGGCCAACTAGATTGGTAGTTCTTGCAACGGGAAAAGTGCATTGCTTTGGGTTCAATCTTGCGGTGTCCTTACCCAGTGACAGAAAGGGTGGCAAGGCACATATTGTATTGTTGCCATCGAGGATAACAAGATGGGGTATTTATCATATTGCATGAATTTATTCCTCTACATCATGTCATCTTGCTTACGGCGTTACTCTATTTTTAACTTAATACTCTAGATGCATGCTGGATAGCGGTCGATGAGTGGAGTAATAGTAGTAGATGCAGAATCGTTTCGGTCTACTTGTCTCGGACGTGATGCCTATATACATGATCATGCCTAGATATACTCATAACTATGCTCAATTCATCAATTGCTCAACAGTAATTTGTTCACCCACCGTAGAATACTTATGCTCTTGAGAGAAGCCACTAGTGAAACCTATGGCCCCCGGGTCTATTCTCATCATATCAATCTCCATCAATTTTATACTTGCTTTGTTTTTACTTTGCTTTTACTTTTTGCTTTGCATCTTTATACCAAAAATACCAAAAATATTATCTCTATCAGATCTCACTCTCGTAAGTGACCGTGAAGGGATTGACAAGCCCTAATCGCGTTTGTTGCAAGTAGATATCGTTTTGTGCAGGTACGAGGGACTTGTGCATGGCCTCCTACTGGATTGATACCTTGGTTCTCAAAAATTGAGGGAAATACTTACGCTACTGTGCTGCATCATCCTCTCCTCTTCGGGGAAAACCAACGCAAGCTCAAGACGTAGCAAAACTCTCCCTCGACACTTCGCTGGATGAAGTGTTCGAGGGACGTCATCGAGCTGAACATGTGCAGAACTCGGAGGTGTCGTACGTTCGGTGCTTGATCGGTCGGAACGAGAAGAAGTTCGAGTACATCAAACTCGTTGTCAAATGCTTCCGCTTTCGGTCTACGAGGGTACGTGGACACACTCTCCCCCTCTCGTTGTTATGCATCTCCTAGATAGATCTTGCGTGAGTGTCAGAATTTTTTTGAAATTGCATGCTACATTGCACAACAGTGGCATCAGAGCCAGGTCTATGCGTAGATGATATGCACGAGTAGAACACAAAGAGTTGTGGGCGGTGATCATCATACTGCTTACCACCAATGTCTTATTTTGATTTGGCGATATTGCTGGATGAAGCAGCCCGAACCAACCTTACATGACCACGTTCATGAGACCGGTTCCACCGACAGACATGCAACTAGTTTTGCATAAAGGTGGCTAGCGGGTGTCTGTTTCTCCAACTTTAGTTGAATCGAATTTGACTGCGGCCGGTCCTTGTTGAAGGTTAAAACAGCAAACTTGATAAATGACCGTTGTGGTTTTGATGCGTAGGTAAGAACGGTTCTTACTAAAAGCCCATAGTAGCCATATAAAACTTGCAACAACAAAGTAGAGGACGTCTAACTTGTTTTTGCAGGGCATGTTGTGATGTGATATGGTCAAGACATGATGTGATATATGTTATTGTATGAGATGATCATGTTTTCTGAAAGTTATCGGCAACTGGCAGGAGCCTTATGGTTGTTACTTTATTGTATGAAATGCAAATGCCATGTAATTGCTTTACGTTATAACTATGCGTTAGCGATAGTTGTAGAAGCAATAGTTGGCGAGACAACCATGACACTACGATGGAGATCAAGGTGTTAAGCCGGTAACGATGGAGATCATGATGGTGCTTTGGAGATGGTGATCAAAGGAACAAGATGATGATGGCCATATCATGTCACATATTTTGATTACATGTGATGTTTATCTTTTATGCCACTTATTTTTCTTAGTACGGCGGTAGCATTATGAGATGATCCCTTACTAAAATTTCAAGGTATAAGTGTTCTCCCTAAGTATGCACCGTTGCAACAGTTCGTCGTGCTGAGACACCACGTGATGACCAGGTGTGATAAGCTCTACGTTCACATACAATGGGTGCAAGACAGTTTTGCACGTACGGAATACTCGGGTTGAACTTCATGAGCCTAGCATGTAGAGACATGGCCTCAGAACACTAGAGACCGAAAGGTCGAACATGAATCATATAGTAGATATGATCAACATAGAGATGTTCACCATTGAAGACTACTCCATCTCACGTGATGACCGGACATGGTTTAGTTTATTTGGATCACGTAATCATTTACATGACTTGATGGATGTCTATCTAAGTGGGAGTACTTAAGTAATATGATTAATTGAACTTAATTTATCATGAACTTAGTCCTGAGAGTATTTGCATATCTATGTTGTAGATCAATAGCTCGCGTTTAGCTCTCTGTTTTATTTTTTTGATATGTTCCCAGAGAAAACTAAGTTTAAAGATGATAGTAGCAATGATGCGGACTAGGTCCATGATATGAGGATTATCCTCATTGCCGCACAGAAGAATTATGTCCTTGATGCATCGCTAGGTGAGAGACCTATTGCAGGAGCAGATGCCAATGTTATGAACGTTTGACAAGCTCGGTATGATGACTACTTGATAGTTTAGTGCACCATGCTTTACGGCTTAGAACCGGGACTTCAAAAATGTTTTGAACGCCATGGAACATATGAGATGTTCCAAGAGCTGAAATTGATATTTCAGACTCATGCCCGTGTTAAGAGGTATGAGAACTCTGACAAGTACTTTGCCTACAAGATGGAGGAGAATAGCTCAGCTAGTGAGCATGTGCTCAGAATGTCTGGGTACTACAATCACTTGAATCAAGTGGGAGTTAATCTTCTAGATAAGATAGTGATTGACAGATTTCTCTAGTCACTATCACCAACTTACTAGAACTCCGTGATGAACTATAATATGCAACGGTTGGAGAAAATGATTCCCGAGCTCTTCGCAATGCTGAAATCGACGAAGGTAGAAATCAAGAAAAGAGCATCAAGTATTGATGATTAACAAGACCACTAGTTTCAACAAAAAGGGTAAGGGAAAGAATCGTAACTTCAAGAAGAATGGCAAGAAAGTTTCCACTCTCGTGAAGAAACCCAAAGCTGGACCTAAGCCTGAAACTGATTGCTTCTACTGCAAAGGGAATGACCACTGGAAGCGGAACTACCCCCAAATACTTGGCGGATAAGAAGGATGGCAAAGTGAACAAAGGTATATTTGATATACATGTTATTGATGTGTACTTTACTAGTGTTCATAGTAACCCCAGGGTATTTGATACCAGTTCAGTTGCTAAGATTAGTAACTCAAAACAGGAGTTGCAAAATGAACAAAGACTAGTTAAGGGCGAGGTGACCATGTGTGTTGGAAGCGATGCCAAGGTTGATAAGGTCACCATCGCATACTCCCTCTACCTTCGGGATTAGTGTTGAACCTAAATAAATGTAATTTGGTGTTTGCGTTGAGCATGAATATGATTAGCTCATGTTTATTGCAATACGGTTATTCATTTAAGTCAGAGAATAATGATTATTCTGTTTACATGAATAAAACCATCTATGGTCATACACCCAATGTGAATGGTCTATTAAATTTCGATCGTAGTGATACATGCTACGTCTTGAGCATGCGTTGGTTTTCCCTTGAAGAGGAAAGGGTGATGCAGCAAAGTAGCATAAGTATTTCCCTCAGTTTTTGAGAACCAAGGTATCAATCCAGTAGGAGATAACACACAAGTCACCTAGTACCTGCACAAACAATCAAGAACCTTGCAACCAACGCGATAAAGGGGTTGTCAATCCCTTCACGGTCACTCACAAAAAGTGAGATCTAATAAAGATAGTAAGATATATATTTTTGGTATTTTTGTTGTATAGATTGTAAAGTAAAGATTGCACAATAAAATAAATAGGAAACTAGAATTGTAGATCAGAAACTTATAAGATGTAAGATAGACCCGGGGCCATAGGTTTCACTAGTGGCTTCTCTCAAAATAGCATGTATTACGGTGGGTGAACAAATTACTGCCGAGCAATTGATAAAAAAGCGCATAATTATGAGAATATCTAGGCAATGATCGTGAATATAGGCATCACGTCCGTGTCAAGTAGACCAAAACAATTCTGCATCTACTACTATTACTCCACACATCGACCGCTATCCAGCATGCATCTAGAGTATTAAGTACATAAGAACAGAGTAACACATTAGGCAAGATGACATGATGTAGAGGGATAAACTCAAGCAATATGATATAAACCCCTTATTTTTATCTCGATGGCAACAATACAATACGTGCCTTGCTGCCCCTACTGTCACTAGGAAAGGACACCGCAAGATTGAACCCAAAGCTAAGCACTTCTCCCATTGTAAGAAAGACCAATCTAGTAGGCCAAACTAAACCGATAATTCGAAGAGACTTTCAAAGATATCAAATCATGCATATAAGAATTCAGAGAAGAACCAAATAATATTCATAGATAATCTTGATCATAAATCCACAATTCATCGGATCTCGGCAAACACACCGCAAAAGAGTATTACATCGAATAGATCTCCAAGAACATCGAGGAGAACTTTGTATTGAGAACGAAACAGAGAGAAGAAACCATCTAGCTAATAACTATGGACCGGAAGGTCTGTGGTAAACTACTCACACATCATCGGAGAGGCTATGGTGTTGATGTAAAAGCCCTCCATGATCGATTCCCTCTCCGGCAGAGCGTCGGAAAAGGCCCCAAGATGGGATCTCACGGGTACAGAAGGTTGCGCCAGTGGAAAAGTGGTTTCGTAGCTCCCCCTGATGTTTTTAGGGTATAAGAGTATATATAAGTGAAAGAAGTACATCGGTGGAGTTCCGTGGGGTCCACGAGGGTGGGGGGCGCACCTTCCTGCCTCGTGGCCGCTTCACGGAGTTCCAGACTTCAAATCCAAGTCTTCTGGATTGCTTTCGTTCCAAGAAAGATCATCGTGAAGGTTTCATTCCGTTTGGATTCCGTTTGGTATTCCTTTTCTGCAAAACACTGAAATAGGCAAAAAAATGAATCGCACTGGGCCTTGATTTAATAGGTTAGTCCCAAAAATAATGTAAAAGTGCATATTAAAGCCCATTAAACATCCAAAACAGATAATATAATAGCATGGAACAATAAAAAATTATAGATACCTTGGAGACGTATCAAGCATCCCCAAGCTTAATTCCTGGACGTCCTTGAGTAGGTAAATGATAAAAACAGAATTTTTGATGTGGAACGCTACCTAACATAATTTTCAATGTAATTTTTTTTGGCATGAATGTTCAGATCTGAATGATTCAAGACAAAAGTTTAATATTGACATAAAAATAATAATACTTCAAGCATACTAACAAAGTAATCATGTCTTCTCAAAATAACATGGCCAAATAAAGTTCATCCGTAAAAAATCATATAGTTTGGCTATGCTCCATATTCGTCACACAGAATGCTCAAATCATGCACAACCCCAATGACAAGCCAAGCAATTGTTTCATACTTTAGTATTCTTAAACTTTTTCAAATTTCACGCAATACATGAGCGTGAGTGATGGACATATGTCGGTGGGAAACGACACCTATGGGATCACTGGAATCCCTTCTACGGTTGCGGGGCGAGGGGATCGTGAGAAGAGCGGGACTAGCAGACAACACAAAGGGATTTACCCAGGTTCGGGCCGCAAAGATGCGTAAAACCCTACGATCCTGCTTTGGTGGATGTATTTAGTGTTCTTGAGCTCTTGAACTAGCTCTAGGTGCTGTGAGGTTCGAAAGAGCCGAATCCTTCTCCCGTGTGCCATGGGCCTCCTTTTATAGGCAAAAGGGGCTGCCACAGTGGCACACAGGAGGTGGAAAGTGCTACAGCGTCACGAGCTTATCGCTGGTATTACAGGACAAAGTGCATTTAATGCGAGGCTTAGGTGTCCCTTCACTTTATCAGGGACGGGGGCGAGGCCCGTCCCATCCGTCGCCGCTCCTCCAAGCTTCGACACGCGCCACAGCGATGATGCATGCAGTGCCATGTAGGCAGGCAGGCAGCTGAGGTGGCGCGGTGGTGGAGCCTCCACGAAGGGCTGCATGTTGCCACGCAGGTGCCTGCCTAGCTGGTTGGGTCGGCAGCTGCATGCGAACGGCGGCGGAGACTTGGCTGGTGCGGGCCTGACGATGGCCCTGCTGGTGCGCTTGGCGAGGGCCTTGCCGGGCCCGGCAAGGGTCTTGCCGTGGCGCGCAGGCGTCCCCGGCAAGGATCTTGCCGGGGGTCTTGTGGGTTTCTTCGGTGAGGATGGTTGCCTTCCTATCCTCATTTGATCTTGACTATTCTTTGTCTTCACAAAGATCTGCATGCCACCGCAGAGGTGCCTCCCGAGCCCTGTCCCAATGCATTTGTCAGGTGTTGGTGGGCTCGAGGGTGGCTCACTCGGCTCGCGTGGGCGAGCTGCCAGGGGCAAGGGTCTTGCCGGGGCCGCTGAGGCTACCCCGGCAAGGTTCCTTGCCGGGGAAACCTGCTTCGTCCATCTGATCTTTGTGGCCTTGATCCTTGTCGTTGCTTTGTTCGTCTTGTGCCTTCGGCTTCTCTCTGGCTTCCCTTTCCCTGCCCTGTTATGTGCGGCCGTGGCGGGAGGCTCTGACTGCCCGTGCACGACTAAAGGGGTCAAAAGGAGAGCCCCTACTTTTGTACACTGACAGGAGCCCCCGGGCCTGGGCCACACATAAGCGCAGCACGTTGTTGGGCCAGGCCCAGAACGGTGCGCGGGCAGTTGGGGCGGATTTTACCGCGGTAACTGCTCCGTCCGCTGCGCTTCTCCATGACCCGCGTTGAACACGCAACGTGGGGGTCATGTGCGCGCATGACGGAAGCATGCTGGCGTCATCCCGTGGTGGACAGTAAAGATGCGGCTTGTGTGTCTCTTTGAAACCGCAGGGCCGCTTCCCATTTACTGCCCTCGCTTGGGACCCGTCGCTCCACGCGTCCCACTGCGCCTGCCTCCTGCGCCACGTTCGCTGCATGCATAATGCAGAGCGAATGACAGGAGCGCGGGGTGTGGGAAGTTGTGCGCGTGCGTGGGTCGATTCCCACGCGCCTTCAATGGAGAGGGGAGGGCGGTCGACGACCTCGCTTGTGGTCACTTCAACAAGCCGGATTGGCCGAAAGGGGGCAGTGATACGTCTCCAACGTATCTATAATTTTTGATTGCTCCATGCTACTTTACCTACTGTTTTGGACCATATTGGGCTTTATTTTACACTTTTATATCATTTTTGGGACTAACCTATTAACCGGAGGGCTAGCCCAGAATTGTTGTTTTTTGCCTATTTTAGTATTTTGAAGAAAAGGAATATCAAACGGAGTCCAAATGTAATGAAACCTTCGGGAACGTGATTTTCTCACCGAACGTGATCCAGAGAACTTGGAGTGCAAGTCAAGAAGCAACCGGAGCCTCCACGAGATAGGAGGGCGCGCCCCCTATAGGGAGCGCCCCCTGTCTCGTGGGCCCCTCGGGCGGCCACCAACGTACTTCTTCTTCATATATATACCTACGTACCCCGAAAACATCCAAGGGCACCATGAAACACAATTTCCATCACCGTAACCTTCTGTATCCGCGAGATCCCATCTTGGAGCCTTCGCCGGCACTCTGCCGGAGGGGGAATCAACCATGGGGGGCCTCTTCATCAACATCCTTGCCCCTCCGATGAGTTGTGAGTAGGTTACCACAGACCTACGGGTCCATAGTTATTAGCTAGATGGCTTCTTCTCTCTTTTTGGATCTCAATACGATGTTCTCCCCCTCTCTTGTGGAGATCTATTCGATGTAATCTCTTTTTGCGGTGTGTTTGTCGAGATCTGATGAATTGTGGGTTTATGATCAAGTTTATCTATGAATAATATTTGAATCTTCTCTGAATTCTTTCATGTATGATTAAGTTATCTTTGCAAGTCTCTTCGAATTATCGGTTTAGTTTGGCCTACTAGATTGATCTTTCTTGCCATGGGAGAAGTGCTTAGCTTTGGGATCAATCTTGCGGTGTCCTTACCCAGTGACGGAAAGGGTTGCAAGGCACGTATTGTATTGTTGCCATAAAAAAAGAGGCCATAAAAAAAGAGGAAAGGCCCAAAAAGAAAAAAAATGAAAAAAATGAGAGAATAAGAGAGAAGGGGCAATGTTACTATCCTTTTACCACACTAGTGCTTCAAAGTAGCACCAAGATCTTCATGATAGAGAGTCTCTCATTTTGTCACTTTCATATACTAGTGGGAATTTTCTTTATAGAACTTGGCTTGTATATTCTAATGACGGGCTTCCTCACATGCCCTAGGTCTTCGTGAGCAAGCGAGTTGGATGCACACCCACTTAGTTTCTTTTGTTGAGCTTTCATACACTTATAGCTCTAGTGCATCCGTTGCATGGCAATCCCTACTCACTCACATTGATATCTGTTGATGGGCATCTCCATAGCCCGTTAATACGCCTAGTTGATGTGAGACTATCTTCTCCCTTTTTGTCTTCTCCACAACCACCATTCTATTCCACATATAGTGCTATATCCATGGCTCACGCTCATGTATTGCGTGAAGATTGAAAAAGTTTTGAAAATGTTAAAGTATGAAACAATTGCTTGGCTTGTCATCGGGGTTGTGCATGATTTAAATATTTTGCGTGGGGAAGATGGAGCATAGCCAGACTATATGATTTTGTAGGGATAACTTTCTTTGGCCATGTTATTTTGAGAAGACATAATTGCTTAGTTAGTACGCTTGAAGTATTATTATTTTTATGTCAATATGAACTTTTGTCTTGAATCTTTCGGATCTGAATATTCATACCACAATTAAGAAGATTTACATTGAAATTATGCCAAAGTATCACTCCACATAAAAATTATCTTTTATCATTTACCTACTCGAGGACGAGCAGAAATTAAGCTTGGGGATGCCTAATACGTCTCCAACGTATCTATAATTTTATTGCTCCATGCTACTTTACCTACTGTTTTGGACCATATTGGGCTTTATTTTCCACTTTTATATCATTTTTGGGACTAACCTATTAACCGGAGGCCCAGCCCCATTGCTGTTTTTGCCTATTTCAAGATTTCAAGAAAAGGAATATCAAACAGAGTCCAAACAGAATGAAACCTTCGAACGTGATTTTCTCACGAACGTGATCCAGAGAACTTGGAGTGCAAGTCAAGAAGCAACCGGAGCCTCCATGAGATAGGAGGCGCGCCCGTGTCTCGTGGGCCCCTCGGCTGCCACCGACGTATTTCTTCTTCCTATATATACCACCTCGTGCCCGAAAACATCCAGGCACCACGAAACACAATTTCCACCACCGTAACCTTCAGATCCATGAGATCCCATCTTGGAGCCTTCGCCGCACTCTGCGGAGGGGGAATCAAGCACGGGGGGCCTCTACATAAACATCCTTGCCCCTCCGATGAGTTGTGAGTAGTTTACCACAGACCTACGGGTCTATAGTTATTAGCTAGATGGCTTCTTCTCTCTTTTTGGATCTCAATACAATGTTCTCCCCCTCTCTTGTGGAGATCTATTCGATGTAATCTCTTTTTGCGGTGTGTTTGTCGAGATTCGATGAATTGTGGGTTTATGATCAAGTTTAACTATGAATAATATTTGAATCTTCTCTGAATTCTTTGATGTATGATTAAGTTATCTTTGCAAGTCTCTTCGAATTATCGGTTTAGTTTGGCCTACTAGATTGATCTTTCTTGCCATGGGAGAAGTGCTTAGCTTTGGGTTCAATCTTGCGGTGTCCTTACCCAGTGACGGAAAGGGTTGCAAGGCACGTATTGTATTGTCGCCATCGAGGATAACAAGATGGGGTTTACATCATATTGCATGAGTTTATCCCTCTACATCATGTCATCTTGCTTAATGCGTTACTCTGTTCTTATGAACTTAATACTCTAGATGCATGCTGGATAGCGGTCGATGTGTGGAGTAATAGTAGTAGATGCAGCCAGGAGTCGGTCTACTTGTTATGGACGTGATGCCTATATACATAATCATGCCTAGATAATCTCATAACTATGCGCTTTTCTATCAATTGCTCGACAGTAATTTGTTCACCCACCGTAATACTTATGCTATCTTGAGAGAAGCCACTAGTGAAACCTATGGCCCCCGGGTCTATCTTTTATCATATTTGCTTCCAATCTACTTTTATTTGCATCTATATTATAAAAATACCAAAAATATATTTATCTTATCTTACTATCTTTATTAGATCTCACTTTCGCAAGTGGCCGTGAAGGGATTGACAACCCCTTTATTGCATTGGTTGCGAGTTCTCAGTTTGTTTGTGTAGGTGCGTGGGACTTTTGAGGAGCCTCCTACTGGATTGATACCTTGGTTCTCAAAACTGAGGGAAATACTTACGCTACACTTTGCTGCATCACCCTCTCCTCTTCGAGGAAAACCAACGCAAGCTCAAGACGTAGCAAGAAGGATTTCTGGCGCCGTTGCCGGGGAGGTCTTCGCTCAAGTCAAGACATACCAAGTACCATCACAAACCTATCTCCCTCGCATTTACATTATTTTCCATTTGCCTCTCGTTTTCCTCTCCCCCACTTCACCCTTGCCGATTTATTCGCCCTCTCTTTTCCAATCTCCTCTCTCTTTCTCCTCATCGTTTTTCTGTTTGCTCGTGTGTTAGTTTGCTTGCTCGTCGTTATGTCTGAAATTGGGGAAATTATTGCCGATATGGGCGATAATAATAACATGGAAAATTCTGAAGCTCCTGCTGAAAAATCCCCTACCTATCATACGAAAAGATTTCGAATCGGTAGTGGTAATATTATTGGAAAAGGAGTTATTCAAGATTTCTTTACTTGTGCTGGTGCTTTACCCTCTATGGGTGGTTCTATTCTCCATAGAACTAGTAGCCTTGCGGACGCTATTGCCATGCTTATCGTTGAACTTGAAAGGCAATTCATGCATATGCACCCTTCTATACAAAGAATTTTCCTAGAATTTTCTAATATCGAACACTCCTCTGTTAAGCGTGCCGCTGCTATCGTTTTGGCTCATGAATTCAGATTTATAATAAAAGAAGCCAAAGAAATCTTCGCGCATTATAGGGTGGATGCTGGCCGTCCTCCCATAGAATCTATCCTTTTTGATCAAGAAGAGATAATGCGTTTTCAATCTATCGACTATGTTGCTTTCAATGAAAATCTTAGAAAAAAGGTGCCTACCAATATTTTAATTGATGGAATATCTGAGCTTAATGATGATTTGGCTATTCAAAATAATGAGCTAGGATGCTCTCTTGAGTATAGGCTCACCAAGTTCTGTCAAAAGAACACTTATAATGATAAATTGGTTGTGCAATACGAAGGGCCGAAAGAGGAACCTATACCTCCTAAAATTGATCTTGGGGACTTTTGTCCTATTAAATTTAGCCCTTTTGATTACTTTTGCTTGCCTCAAAGAAAACTTGCTGCCGAACGTAGTGAATATGAAATGAGTTTCACCGATCCATCTTATTACTACGGCACTACTTAGATCTATCCTCGCTTTTATGCCTAGCTAGGGGCGTTAAATGATAGTGCTAGTTGGGAGGCAACCCAATTTTATTTTTTGTTTTTTGTTTTTGTTTCTGTTTAGGAATAAATAATCCACCTAGACTCTGTTTAGATGTGTTTTTATGTTTTAATTAGTGTTTGTGCCAAGTTAAACCTATTGGATCTTCTTGGATGATAGTTATTTGATCTTGCTGTAATTTCCAGAAACTTTGCGCTCAGTGCCCGAATTGTTAAAAATCACCAGAACGTGATAAAATACTGATTCCAATTTATGATGATCAATAAACAAATTGTCTAGATCCTATAATTTTGGTAGATTTTTTGGAGTTCCAGAAGTTTGCGTTAGTTACAGATTACTACAGACTGTCCTGTTTTTGACAGATTCTGTTTTTCGTGTGTTGTTTGCTTATTTTGATGAATCTATGGCTAGTAAAATAGTTTATAATCCATAGAGAAGTTGGAATAAAGTAGGTTTAACACAAATATAAATAAATAATGAGTTCATTACAGTACCTTAAAGTAGTCTTTTGTTTTCTTTCTCTAACGGAGCTCACGACATTTCTATTGAGTTTTGTGTTGTGAAGTTTTCAAGTTTTGGGTAAAGCTTTTATGGACTATGGAATAAATGGTGGCAAGAGCCTAAGCTTGGGGATTCCCATGGCACCCCAATATATTCAAGAATAGCCAAAAGCCTAAGCTTGGGGATGCCCCGGGAAGGCATCCCCTCTTTCGTCTTCGTTCATTGGTAACTTTACTTGGGGCTATATTTTTATTCACCACATGATAAGTGTTTTGCTTGGAGCGTCGTGTGTTATATTAGTCTTTGATTTTTAGTTTACCACAATCATCCTTGATGTACACACATTTTGAGAGAGCCATACATAAATTGGAATTTGATAGAATACTCTATGTGCTTCACGTATATCTTTTGAGCTTGATAGTTTTGCTCATAGTGCTTCACTTATATCTTTTGAGCATGATAATTTTTGCTCTAGTGCTTCACTTAGATCTTTTAGAAACGCAGTGGTGTATTTGTTTTAAAGAAACTATTTATCTCTCATGCTTCACTTAGATTATTTCGAGAGTCGTTAATAGCATGGTAATTTGCTTAATGTTAATATACTTGGTATTCAAGATATGTGAAACTTTCTTTTGAGTGCGCTGAATACTAAGAAAAGTTTGATGCTTGACAATTGATTTGAGATTGAAGATGGTGATATTAGAGTCATGCTAGTTGAGTAGTTGTGAATTTAAAGAATACTTGTGTTGAAGTTTGTGATTCCCGTAGCATGCACATATGGTGAACCGTTATGTGATGAACTCGGAACATGATTTATTTATTGATTGTCTTCCTTATGAGTGGCGGTCGGGGACGAGCGATGGTCTTTTCCTACCAATCTATCCCCCTAGGAGCATGCGCGTAGTACTTTGCTTTGATAACTTCTAGATTTTTGCAAGAAGTGTATGAGTTCTTTATGACTAATGTTGAGTCCATGGATTATACGCACTTTTTCCCATCCTTTCACCATTGCTAGCCTCTCTAATACCGCTCACTTTTCACCGGTATCATACACCCATCATATATCTTCCTCAAAACAGCCACCATACCTACCTATTATGGCATTTCCATAGCCATTCCGAGATATATTGCGATGCAACTTTCCACCGTTCCGTTTATTATGGCACGCTCCATCATTGTCATATTGCAAGCATGATCATGTAGTTGACATTGTATTTGTGGCAAAGCCACCATTCATAATTCTTTCATACATATCACTCTTGATTCATTGCATATCCCGGTACACCGCCGGAGGCATTCATATAGAGCCATATTTTGTTCTAAGTATCGAGTTGTAATTCTTGAGTTGTAAGTAAATAAAAGTGTGATGATCATAATTATTAGAGCATTGTTCCAAGTGAGGAAAGGATGATGGAGACTATGATTCCCCCACAAGTCGGGATGAGACTCCGGACGAAAAAAAAAGAGGCCATAAAAAAAGAGGAAAGGCCCAAAAAGAAAAAAATGAAAAAATGAGCGAATAAGAGAGAAGGGGCAATGTTACTATCCTTTTACCACACTAGTGCTTCAAAGTAGCACCAAGATCTTCATGATAGAGAGTCTCTCATTTTGTCACTTTCATATACTAGTGGGAATTTTCTTTATAGAACTTGGCTTGTATATTCCAATGACGGGCTTCCTCACATGCCCTAGGTCTTCGTGAGCAAGCGAGTTGGATGCACACCCACTTAGTTTCTTTTGTTGAGCTTTCATACACTTATAGCTCTAGTGCATCCGTTGCATGGCAATCCCTACTCACTCACATTGATATCTATTGATGGGCATCTCCATAGCCCGTTAATCACGCCTAGTTGATGTGAGACTATCTTCTCCCTTTTGTCTTCTCCACAACCACCATTCTATTCCACATATAGTGCTATATCCATGGCTCACGCTCATGTATTGCGTGAAGATTGAAAAAGTTTTGAAAATGTTAAAGTATGAAACAATTGCTTGGCTTGTCATCGGGGTTGTGCATGATTTAAATATTTTATGCGTGGGAAGATGGAGCATAGCCGGACTATATGATTTTGTAGGGATAACTTTCTTTGGCCATGTTATTTTGAGAAGACATAATTGCTTAGTTAGTATGCTTGAAGTATTATTATTTTTATGTCAATATGAACTTTTGTCTTGAATCTTTTGGATCTGAATATTCATACCACAATTAAGAAGATTTACATTGAAATTATGCCAAAGTATCACTCCACATAAAAAATTCTCTTTTTATCATTTACCTACTCGAGGACGAGCAGAAATTAAGCTTGGGGATGCCTGATACGTCTCCAACGTATCTATAATTTTTATTGCTCCATGCTACTTTACCTACTGTTTTGGACCATATTGGGCTTTATTTTCCACTTTTATATCATTTTTGGGACTAACCTATTAACCGGAGGCCCAGCCTGTAATTGCTGTTTTTGCCTATTTCAAGATTTCAAGAAAAGGAATATCAAACAGAGTCCAAACAGAATGAAACCTTCGAACGTGATTTTCTCACCGAACGTGATCCAGAGAACTTGGAGTGCAAGTCAAGAAGCAACCGAGCCTCCATGAGATAGGAGGCGCGCCCGTGTCTCATGGGCCCCTCGGGCGGCCACCGACGTACTTCTTCTTCCTATATATACCTACGTACCCCGAAAACATCCAGGGCACCACGAAACACAATTTCCACCACCGTAACCTTCTGTATCCGCGAGATCCCATCTTGGAGCCTTCGCCGGCACTCTGCTGGAGGGGGAATCAAGCACGGGGGGCCTCTACATAAACATCCTTGCCCCTCCGATGAGTTGTTAGTAGTTTACCACAGACCTACGGGTCTATAGTTATTAGCTAGATGGCTTCTTCTCTCTTTTTGGATCTCAATACAATGTTCTCCCCCTCTCTTGTGGAGATCTATTCGATGTAATCTCTTTTTGCGGTGTGTTTGTCGAGATTCGATGAATTGTGGGTTTATGATCAAGTTTATCTATGAATAATATTTGAATCTTCTCTGAATTCTTTGATGTATGATTAAGTTATCTTTGCAAGTCTCTTCGAATTATCGGTTTAGTTTGGCCTACTAGATTGATCTTTCTTGCCATGGGAGAAGTGCTTAGCTTTGGGTTCAATCTTGCGGTGTCCTTACCCAGTGACGGAAAGGGTTGCAAGGCACGTATTGTATTGTCGCCATCGAGGATAACAAGATGGGGTTTACATCATATTGCATGAGTTTATCCCTCTACATCATGTCATCTTGCTTAATGCGTTACTCTGTTCTTATGAACTTAATACTCTAGATGCATGCTTTGGATAGCGGTCGATGTGTGGAGTAATAGTAGTAGATGCAGGCAGGAGTCGGTCTACTTGTTATGGACGTGATGCCTATATACATAATCATGCCTAGATAATCTCATAACTATGCGCTTTTCTATCAATTGCTCGACAGTAATTTGTTCACCCACCGTAATACTTATGCTATCTTGAGAGAAGCCACTAGTGAAACCTATGGCCCCCGGGTCTATCTTTTATCATATTTGCTTCCAATCTACTTTTATTTGCATCTTTACTTTTTGCATCTATATTATAAAAATACCAAAAATATATTTATCTTATCTTACTATCTTTTTTAGATCTCACTTTCGCAAGTGGCCGTGAAGGGATTCACAACCCCTTTATTGCGTTGGTTGCAAGTTCTCAGTTTGTTTGTGTAGGTGCGTGGGACTTTTGAGGAGCCTCCTACTAGATTGATACCTTGGTTCTCAAAACTGAGGGAAATACTTACGCTACACTTTGCTGCATCACCCTCTCCTCTTCGAGGAAAATCAACGCAAGCTCAAGACGTAGCAGGCAGCCGAGCCCCGCTCCTGCCCCTTTATAAAGAGGGGAGCGGGAGGAACGGTGCCTCTCAACCTTTCGCCATCTGCCTCTCCCCATTCCTGCTTCCTTTCTTCTTCTGCATGGCGAGGGGGCGTGGCGACGCCTCATCGGTAGCGGCGAGGGTTTCGGCCAGACAGCGCATCGCTCCTCCCCATGAACTCATAGTGGCGGAGCCAGCCGCTAGAGGAAGGGGAGGGGGCGAGGTCGAGGCCGCCGTGGTGCTCGAGGGAGAGGAGGACAGGGCGGCAGATCAGCCTCGCCTCCGCCAGCAGCCCCTCCTCCGATGGAGGGCCACGCCGGGGACAACCCCTGCGAATTCTTCGTCAGGCTGCGCCAGCCACCGCGCTGTCGCCTTCGCCTCCCGAATCCATTCGCGCGAGAGATGGAGCTGGATCTGCCGCAAGCGTTGCGGCTGCACATGAGGGGTTGCGGGAACAGCAGCACATGGGCCGACGTCGAGTTCCCTGCCCCTCACGTCATGTATCTTCATCGGGGGTGGAAGACCTTCGCTCGTCTTCACAGCTTGACGGATGGGCTCACTCTCCATTTCAAACTAATGGAGGGTGGCCTCCTCTCCATCAAGATCTTCGGGCACTTCGGGACTCGCGTAAGGTGCTGTGTGGAGAGCTCTTCTGACGACGAAGATTCCTGCTCGAGCGAGAGTGGCGAGGAGGACAATGGTAGCAACGACGAGGCCAGCGGGCGGCAGGATGACGGGTCCGACTAGTCATCGGGCGCCGCTCCGAGCGGCACCGGTGACCCCATCATCCGTGTCGCCGGCTCCTTGAACTTCTCGGGGTCGTCTCCTTGGGCGGCTGGCATTGGGAGGCTGCGAAAGAGGAAGAGGGCGGGCGGCAAGGCCGTCAAGTCGGAGTACGCGGGCACCGACGCCTTCATCGCGTATTAACGTCCTGCCGCCTCGTCTTCGAGCTCTGCCTCCGGCGCCGCCATCACCATCCAACCCTTGGACGGCCACCGAGATGTTCCCTTGGTATCTTCTGCCATCCGTAGCTCACCTAGGCGCCCCTGCCCTTCTGCTTTCTTGTTCCATTTCCTGAGGAGAGGGACAGGAAAGGGATTACGGGCACCTTATCTCTTTTTAGTCTTGTAAGCCTTCGGGCCTTTATTAACTTTAGAACTTGTAATCCCCTTGTTCATGTTTTTCATTTCGTATGAACTGTACCTGTACGGGATGTTTTTAATGAAAAAGGGATGTTTGCCGGGTTTTTCGTTTGTAGGTGAAACCCACGACAAGGAGTTAATCCTTGTTACCTTTAAGGTAAACGTTTTCTCGCCCGGCAACAGGCCTTGCCGTCCCCCCACTCTGCTCGACCTTTCTCACGCCCTTGGTGGAGGCAGGTGAGGGAGTCCTGGACTAGGGGGTGTCCGGATAGCCGAACTATCATTGCGGCCGGACTCCTAGACTGTGAAGATACAAGATTGAAGACTTCGTCCCGTGTCCGGATGGGACTTTCCTTGGCGTGGAAGGCAAGCTTGGCGATACGGATATGTAGATCTCATACCATTGTAACCGACTACGTAACCCTAACCCTATCCGGTGTCTATATAAACCGGAGGGTTTTAGTCCGTGGGGACGAACAACAATCATACCATAGGCTAGCTTCTAGGGTTTAGCCTCCTTGATCTCGTGGTAGATCTACTCTTGTACTACCCATATCATCAATATTAATCAAGCAGGAGTAGGGTATTACCTCCATCGAGAGGGCCCGAACCTGGGTAAAAACATCGTGTCCCTTGTCTCCTGTTACCATCCGCCTAGACACACAGTTCGGGACCCCCTACACGAGGTCCGCGGGTTTTGACACCGACATTGGTGCTTTCATTGAGAGTTCCTCTGTGTCGTCACCTATAGGCCCGATGGCTCCTTCGATCATCAGCAACGACGCGGTCCAGGGTGAGACTTTTCTCCCCGGACAGATCTTCGTATTCGGCGGCTTTGCACTGCAGGCCAATTCGCTAGGCCATATGGAGCAGATCAAAAGCTACGCCCCTGGCCATCAGGTCAGATTTGGAAGCTTGAATTATACGGCCGACATCTGCGGAGACTTGATCTTCGACGGATTCGAGCCATAGCCAAGCGCGCCGCACTGTCTCGATAGGCATGATCTAACTCTGCCGCCGAATAGTGTCCTGGAGGCCGCACTAGTGTCCGCTCCGAACATTGATTTGGAGCCGATCTCGCCGATCGAGGATGGTTGGTTGGACACCACCTCGGGGGCTGAAATCTCTACGGCGATTAAGCCGAACACAATCCCTGTCCTTTGCGAAGACCGTGACTCCCAGGTGCCGGACTCCTCTCCGGACTCCGAACCCTCCGCGCCCCTGCCAATCGAATCCGATCGGGCGCCGGTCATGGAGTTCACTGCCGCGGACATCTTTCGGCACTCGCCCTTCGGCGACATCCTGAATTCATTAAAGTCTCTCTCTTTATCCGGAGAGCCATGGCCGGACTACAGTCAGGAAGGTTGGGATGCGGACGACGAAGAAATTCAACGCCCACCCACCACCCACTTCAGAGCTAATCGTCGAAAGCTTACACGACGTGCTCGATTTCGACTCCGAAGACATCGACGGTATGGACGACGATGTAGGAGACAACCATGAACCAGCGCCTATAGGATGCTAGACAACCACCTCATCCCATGATGTATACATGGTGGATACACCTAAAGGAAATGAAGACGAGGAACAACGGGACGCTACGAAGGATAAATCCCTTGAAAAGCAGTCAAAACGGCAACGTAAACACCGAACCAAGTCCCGCCTCAACAAAGACCCAGCCATAGAGCAGGGCGAACCGGTGGACGCATTTAACATGCTATCGAGCAATCATCCGAACAAGACAACTTGGATAAACAACCCGTCCCCGGCGAAGATAATAGTCCGGACGATCTCACGCGGACAAATTGTTGGAGCAGAATAACCTCCACAAAAGGCTCGCTGCCATCGCTGTAGCCTGAAAAAGCAAGCGGAAGCTCAAGACAATGGAAGATGCACTCGAGAATCAGATGGAGCAAAGTATTCAACACCGCGAGACAAATACGGGCGACGGCCGACCAAAGAGCTACCCAAAGAGAAAACTACTGCCCGAATTTGACGAGGAGGCCATAGAGCCCCACAATCAAAAAGTAAGAAGGCCACCGGTCGGACGGACGACCCCACGGCAAAAAGAGAGCGGCAAATGGCGCCGCACACAAGCCGATACGCGATCCGCATAAGGATTCACATCAAAAGGATGGCCCAGTTAGGTCCATCTATGGGCCGAGAAAGCAAGCTATTCAAAGCAATGCAATACGCCAAATATCCGAACATCACGACACACCCAAATATAGGGGCGCCAGACACCCCGTGTTTCACCGATGAGGTCTTTGGATCACGAATTCCAGCCGGATTCAAACCCGTGAACATAGAGGCATACGATGGAACAACAGACCACAGTCTGGATTGAGGACTATATCCTCCACATACACATGGCTAGAGGAGATGATCTCCACGCCATAAAATACTTACCCCTCAAGCTCAAAGGGCCAGCCCGGCATTGGCTCAAGGCCTCCCCGAAAATACCATTGGAAGTTGGGAAGAGCTCGAGGATGCTTTTCGGGCAAATTTTCAAGGGACTTATGTCTGTCCTCCTGATGCAGACGATTTAAGTCATATAACTCAACAACCCAGAGAGTCAGCCCGCAAATTCTGGAACAGGTTCCTCACCAAAATGAACCAAATAGTCGACTGTCCGGACGCCGAAGCCTTAGCAGCTTTCAAACACAACGTCCAAGATGAATGGCTCGCCAGACACCTCGGCCAAGAGAAGCCAAGAACCATTGCTGCATTAACAAGCCTCATGACCCGCTTTTGCGCGGGAGAGGATAGCTGGCTAGCAAGATGCAGCACCAGCGACCCAAGTAAATCCGAAGTCAGGGATGGAAATGGGAAACCACGGCGCAACAAGGACCAGCACCGTATTAAGGGGAACGGTCCAAAGAGCGGGACAGTCAACGCCGGATTCAAAAGCTCACGGCAGAACAATAAAAAACTGCCCCTTAAGGACAATAGCGACGAGCTATCCAACCTAAACAAAATCTTGGACAAGATATGTCAAATCCACAAGATTCCCGGAGGCCCGCAAACCATACCCACAGAGATTGCTTGGTCTTCAAACAGTCCGGCAGACTCAACGCCGAACACAAGGGCTCGACACACCAAGTGAAGATGATGACAAGCACCACAAGCGAGCCGGAAAACAAAAGAATTTCCCACAAGAGGTTAAAACAGTAAACTCACTTCACATGATCAAAGGGAAAAACAGAGCGGCGCCCACTAAAATGCGCGCCGCACAAACTACCCTAGCGGAGTACCAACATTGGTTGTCAAAACCAATCACCTTCGACCATCAGGACTACTCCGAAAGTATCTGGAACGCAGGATGGACTGCCTTGATATTGGATCCTATAATCAACGGATTCCAATTTACACAAGTCCTCATGGATGGCGGCAGTGACATAAACCTGATATATCAGGACACAATCCGCAGCATGGGGATAGACCCAACCAAAATTCGCCATAGCAACACCTCCTTTAAAGGGGTAATGCCAGGCCCATATGCCCATTGTACGGGCTCCCTACTGCTAGAAGTTGTGTTCGGTTCATCCGACAACTTCCGTCATGAAAAGTTAGTCTTCCATGTCGCCCCATTTAAAAGTAGCCATCAAGCACTATTGGGACGCGAAGCTTTCGCCCGCTTTAACGCAATACCGCATTATGCATCTCTTACACTTAAAATGTCCGGTCCACGCGGCATCATCTCATTAAAAGGGAGTATTAAGTGTTACTCAAGCACGGAAGAATGCGAGGCTGCCTTGACAGCCCCACACCAACCCGGCTCCGCTAACCAAAGCACCTGAATAGGTAATTCGAACCCCGGACACGGCTAGACGAGTCCGGCGCCTACTAGCGGCATACCCCCGTACAAGGGGCTGCATGCATGTACAACAAGAGACAATAAAGCTCACTTTTATTCACTTCTTGAATCGTACTCTGTTTATTTAATATAAAGTACATTTTTCGCACGATCTTTTTTCTTTTCAACTAAGTTCCTCTGTTTTATAGATGAACAACGTGCTACACCCGTCCAGGATACGCCACAACGGAGACACAGGCGCAGACGTGCAGTAGGGACCCGTTGCAAGGATTCTTTTCAGATTAAGACCCTGCGTAAACCTTTTTTACTGTCACTTGTTGATATACATTCCCCGGTTTCTTACTATAACCGAGGAGGAGGCCGGCGTTTTGGCATTGGCTGCACCAGAATTTTTGCGCGTACCTGGACACCAGGGGCTTAGGGCATTATTCTGCCCGTTTTTATAAAGACCGAATACCTTAGGGAGTATTTGGCATCTCGAGTTAGGCCTTATATGCATCAGCTCCGAATCATGTCTTTGGTCAAATGTTGGGTTTGCCCGGCTCCTGTGTTTTGCTGCCTTACGCCTGCTTCTATCGGCTAACGCGGCACTGTGGAGAACTCTTGCGATTGTGCCCGGTTCGGCCGGGCGAGCACCTCAGTAGAGAAAGCCGAAAACTGACTGTCATGATAGAGCGAGAGACTGGTCAACCACTCGATGACTCACCGGAATGTTTAGAATTCCTCTGCATTAACGAAGGACCGTTTTTCGATCGAGCACACGCACTTTTGAATTCGAGAGTGTGGTGCCCTCGGGGCTATATAGTAGCCCCACCCTCGAACTCCTATGGCTAAGTGAAAGTGATAAAGCATTATAGTCCGGTTGCCTAGTTTGCTACGCTACCACCTCCTTAACAGGACCAAGACGTTGGATTAAGTGTGAAAAAGCGCCTTGTTTGCAAACACCCCCGCACTATGTGCATGGGGGCTGAAGCCAAGGACTGCCATCTTTCAGGTTATATATACATATACATCAACGGCCGCACAGGGAGTAGTTTACTACTTGAACACACAAGTATAAAAAGCTCTTATATTATATTGAAACATTGTTTTCACAAATCATACATGTCATTTAAACATAATATCCTTCGAGCACTGCGTCTCTATTAAACGAAGCGCCTGCGCAGACTTCCTCAAATTAGTGCTCGGCGGTACTCGGCTTCATCCGAATCTTGGGATGAATGTCGGTGGCCTTCATCTCCGCCCAAAGATGTCTTGACACGGGCCAGAGCCATCCGTGCTCCCTCAATACACGCCGACCGCTTCATTGCGTCGATACGCGATACCGCACCAAGGAACCGCTGCACTAAACCAAAATAACTCTTCTTTGGGGTCCGCTGGCCACAAATGAGTCATGACATGCTTCATGGCAAGTCCGGATAATCGATTCAGCTCGGCCCATTCGCCAACCGATCGGTCAACGGAAGAGGACGCCCGGACCATGGAATTGCGACCAATATAGCTCTTCCTTCCCTTCGGCCCCTTCCGCCTCGGAAGTGCTCAATCGCGGTTCTGCGCTCACCGCTAAGTCCAGATAAGCATCCTCCGAACTCCACAACTTGTCCAATCGAGCATACTGGATCCGTATATTTCCTCCGCAGCGTAAACGGTTTTCCAGCCGCAATAGCCCGGCCTGACTCAGCTCCTCCTTGGCAGCTCTCAAAGCGGAACGGGCATCCTTGGATTCGGCGGTGGCCTTTTTCAGGCCCTCTTGCTCCGCTTGCCGTTCTTTTTCAAGAACCTCGCAGCGGTCGGTAGTATTCGTCAACTTCATGGCCATATCGGCCATTTCCTCTTTGCTTCGGCAGTGAGCAGCCCGTTCGGCTTTTAGCTCTTCGGCCGCCCTTAAAGCGGCCACATTACTATTTCTGGCTTGCTCTTTCGCTCGGGCAAGTTCCGCCCACAGCTCCTCCATAGCAGCGTCACCACCTGCATTAAGCATACAAGTAGTAAGGCATGGGCATCAAGCTCCCTTACCAGGTGTCCGCATAGAAGTCGCATACCTTGTGACTCGTCAAACCGTTTATTGACCAGCGCGATGTCCGCATCTGCCTCGTCAAGTTGCCGCTTTAGTTCGGCATATTCATCAGTCCGGCTGGCCACCGGACGCCCCGCCACCTATTGAGGAGCGGCGATATGTTATAACTGAGATTATGATCCTCGGCACGCTGTCAATTTTGACAACATACCGAGTCTCAGGGGCTACTATCTATACATGGTGCATTCTATATGCATAACTGTCAGAAGGTACATCATTTTTGCATACCTTAAACCCCGTCAGTAAACTTCTGGCGGCTTCATGCAATCCGCTCTCAGGGGATGCAATTCTTTCAATCACCGTACCCATTAGAGCATGGTGATCTTCTGAGATAGCCGCTCGCCCGAGCAGATCCTTCAGCTCCTCCGACCGCATGCTAGTTGGCGCCGGACCTTCCGGCCCCGCCGGACTTGGGGAAACCCTCCACGCCGACACCTCAGGGTCGTCCACCTCGCATGAGGGTGCGACAAGTGGAGGCGTTTCGCTCTCCATCATCTCCGGAAGAAGATACCCCGAAGACGAGCTCTGCTGAGAAGGGCTGAGATCCGAACTACAAGGTACAATTTCGGTTATCTTTAGAAATAAATACAGGGACGTTCCTTATTTACAAGACCCCTTCTTTTTACATACGGCTCGCTGGAGGGCTGATCCCCTTGGGGAAATAGTGCGGCTGGGATACTTCCCACGCCTGCACTCTCCGACGAAGATTTCTTTCCCCTCTTTGAGGCCTTGACCCCGGTTCTTCCGGCGGTCCTCTTCTCTCCTTGGAGGGTGGGACTTTTGATCCCTCCTTCCTCAGGATCCTCCTTCGTGGAGGCAGTTGCTTCCCCACTCCCCCCTTCGCCTTCTTTAAAAGGCGCTGCCTTCAAAATCTTGGTCAACATGGGATCCGGCCTGGTCTCTGGGAGGGGAGCCGGACACCTTATCAACTTTGCCTTGGCTATCCACTCCTGTTCAAGAAACGGCTCCTTTAAAGGGCATGTATATGATAAATGAATGAACAGCTTGTCTGGTCGCAGGACTACTTACTTGAGTATCTGGGCGATTGCAGCTTAGTCCTGCGTCCTTAGTCAGGTTCGGACACTTCTCTTGTGATCCGAAGAATAGTTTATACATCTCCACGGGCGTCGTACCCATAAAATATTGGAGAACTCGTGGTCCCTCCGGATTAAATTCCCACAGGAGGAGGGGGCGATGTTTGCAGGCGTATAGCGCCGAATCAACATAACCTGCGCCCATCGCAACCAGATTGATCTCTCTTTCTTGGAGGTCTCGAATACGGTCCTGCAACAAAGGAACGCCCTTAGACAACCCCAGCCGAGCCCCTTGTTGACCCATGACGCCACCGCTGTGGTGGACTCGAGCGAAGGCGGAAGCGCCACCCATTTTGTGCCCCTCGAGCGGTGATATAAAACCACTCCCTGCTGCCACAAACCAAGCTCCTCTTGAAAAGAGCCCTCGGGCCACGGAGCATCAAGACACTTGCTTATGACCGCCCTCCGCACTCTGCTTGTTGCCCCTCGATCATCTTTGGCTCCACCTTGAAGGTCTTGAGCCACAATCCATAGTGAGGGGTAATATGGAGGAAGGCCTCACATACGACAATGAATGACGAGATATGGAGGATGGACTCGGATTCAAGTCATGGAAATCCAGCCCATAATAAAACATGAGCCCCCACACAAAGGGATCCGTCGGGAAGCATAAACCCGAAGGAACTGAGACACGAACACCACGCCTCGCCGGGCTCGAGTGGGAATGACCTGCCACAGGCAGCAGCCTATCTGAAATCTCGCCGGTTAGATACCTGGCGTCTCGCAACTTTAGCACATCTTCTTCTGTGACGGAAGAAGACATCCATCGGCCGTGCTGGTCAGAGCCGGACATCGTCGAAGGACCGAAGCACCTAAATCTGAAGCTTTGGGTGTTAGAACTCGAAGCGCGAGGCGAACTCGATGGAGGGTGTAAAAAACAAGAGGGCCTTGGTCTCATTATAAAGAGGTTGAATACCAAGAGCCCTCCCCGTGGTCGATTAGGATTCGCCTTTGAATGAGGAGGCGTGCTAACGGGCACGGTTGGGTTACCCATGTCCGTATTGATGGGAATCCCGGAATAAGGGGGCGCGATCTACGCTTTGATAAAGACGTGCCAAGGAAACCGCCTCGCTAAACGCGCTTAAGGTGGAACAAGAAAAGCGATTCATATAAAGGCTTGGCCGTGGTGTGATGTCACGCCCTTGTATCGTCGCCACAGATCTGTGAAAAAGTTATTCCCTCTACGGTAGTATGTGGAACTTGTTTTGCAGAGCCAGACACTATCCTGGTGTTCAAAACCTTCTATGAAGTATCCGGAGGAGGAACCAGCCTTGCAATGCCGAAGACAATATGCGCGCCGGACTCGTCGTCGTTGAAGCCTGGTTCAGGGGCTACTAAGGGAGTCCTGGACTAGGGGGCGTCCAGATAGCCGAACTATCATCGCGGCCGGACTCCTAGACTGTGAAGATACAAGATTGAAGACTTCGTCCCGTGTCCGGATGGGACTTTCCTTGGCGTGGAAGGCAAGCTTGGCGATACGGATATGTAGATCTCCTACCATTGTAACCGACTCTGTGTAACCCTAACCCTATCCGGTGTCTATATAAACCAGAGGGTTTTAGTCCGTAGGACGAACAACAATCATACCATAGGCTAGCTTCTAGGGTTTAGCCTCCTTGATCTCGTGGTAGATCTACTATTGTACTACCCATATCATCAATATTAATCAAGCAGGAGTAGGGTATTACCTCCATCGAGAGGGCCCGAACCTGGGTAAAAACATCGTGTCCCTTGTCTCCTGTTACCATCCGCCTAGACACACAGTTCGGGACCCCCTACCGGAGATCCGCCGGTTTTGACACCGACAACAGGGATGAGGTGGGCTTAGGCTCCTCGTTTCATTTCCTTGCTGCCACGACTACGACCAAACTCGGTCCCAGGAGACGAGTCCTAGGGTCCGGAATGAGGGGAGCACGGTAGCCTAAGGATAAAACGAGGTTTCACATACCTCAGTCCATAATGAAACGCATCATAAGGGATAGAGAACTTATCTGAATCTGTAGCCCCCAGCAACCTTGGCTTGCCGCGGATGGATCTTTGCTCTTGTAGCCCCCAGCAATACTGGCTTGCCAGGGCCCGGACGCCGGCCCGTCCCCTTTCTTCCAAAGCAGCTCGGCAAGGATATTCATGTGTCCTGCGAACCAAAGAAGACAGAGAAGAACAGAGAGACGCGCACTCGACCTCTAAGCTAGGGGTTAGCCGCCGCTAAGCACTATCAACCCTAACCAAGGAAGAGACTCAACCTAGCATGCATGCTATAACTTAGGGCGCCAGCGCTTCGTTTATTTATGCTCGTGGTGCGCTTTGGCTTTGTACAAAGGTTACATGCCTTGCCGGCAAGGCTTGTACAAAGGGTGGCTTGCCGGGAGGCCCGCAAGCGCATATATGGGTAAAACTTGCGGAGATGCTCGATGTTCTAGGAGTTGCTCACTGGAACGGCATCTTCGGTCTCCAGCCGGACTGCGCCGGGCCTGGTGACTTGTGTTACCCGATAAGGACCTTCCCACTTCGGCGTCAACTTGTTGGAATTCTTGGCCGACTGAATGTGCCGAAGAACAAGGTCGCCTTCCTCAAAGCTCCGGGCATGAACCCTGCAGCTATGGTAGCGGCCCAAGGCTTCAGTAGCGTCTTTGCTCTCTCCGCCCGGAGACGATCTTCCTCAAGGAGCGTCGCGTCATCTTGCCACAATCGCTCTTGCTCAAGCTCATCATAAGCGAGCACTCGAGGTGACCCGTGTATGAGTTCTGTGGGGAGAACTGCTTCAGCCCGTAAACCAGGGCAAAGGGTGTCTGGCCGGTGGCTCGATTTGGCGTCGTTCTGATTGACCAAAGAACCACCGGCAACTCATCAACCCAGCGCCTTCCGCTCTTGTGCAGCCTGTCAAAAGTCTTCATCCTTAAGCCTCGCAGGACTTCAGCATTTGCTCTCTCCGCTTGGCCGTTGCTCCGTGGGTGTGCCACGCAAGCAAAACAGACCCTGCTACCGAGATCCTCAATGTATTGCATGAAGGCATGGCTTGTGAACTATGTGCCGTTGTCGGTGATGATCCTGTTGGGCACCCCAAAACAGCACACTAGTCCCTTGAAGATCTTGATGGCTGACTGCGCTGTCACCTTCCTCACTGCTTCCACCTCTGGCCACTTTGTGAACTTGTCGACTACGACGTACAAGTACTCAAAGCCCCCGACAGCACGGGGGAAAGGGCCCAATATGTCGATCCCCCAGACCGAGAAGGGCTAGTAGAGAGGGATAGTTTGAAGGGCTTGAGCTGGTTGATGGAGCTTCTTCGAATGGAACTGGAACGCTTCACACTTGGTTACTAGTGCCATCGCATCCTGGAGGGCGGTGGGCCAGAAGAAACCTTGCCGGAAAGCCTTGCCGGCAAGGGCTCTCAACCCTATATGGGAGCCACATATATCTCCATGTATCTCTGCCAACAGCTTTAGTCCTTCCTCCCGGGAGATGCACATCAATTTCACCCCATTCGGTCTTCTTCTGTACAATACGTTATCAACGAATTGGTATAGAGCAGACCAGCAGGCTACTCTTTCTGCCTCTGCCTGCTCCTCAGGAAGCTCCCCTTTTTGAAGGAATCGGACGGTGTGCTGTGCCCATGCCGGAGCCTGTGGCTCGACGATAAGGACCAAAGGCATCTCTTCTACCACGAGAGCGGCCGCCTCCACGGCCATGACCTGAGGTCCTGCCGGAGTTGGCTGTCCGGCGCCAGGATCGGCATCCGCGGCAACATCTTCGCCGGCGGCTCCGGGGAGCTCGGTGGGGAAGTACTTGCTAGGGCCTAGCTTCCTCCGCTTGTTCTGCCCGGTTGACGGCTCAATGGATGGGTGGGTTAACTGAGGCACAAAAGTACCTGGTTCCACAGGTAGCTTGAGGGCAGCGTGCTTTGACAGGTAGTCGGCGATGTCGTTCTCCTCCCGAGGGACATGCTCCACTTGTATACCGTCAAAGCGCTCTTCCAGTTTCCTCACCTCATCTACGTAAGCTTCCATCAACGGACTTTGATAATCTTTGTTGATCTGCCTGACGACGAGCTGTGAGTCGCCCCTGACGATGAGCTTTTTAACTCCAAGGTCTGCCGCGATCCTGAGACCGGCAAGCAAACCCTCGTACTCAGCGGTGTTGTTGGTTGACATCTCCCGGGGGAAGGGCATCTGGATGACATACTTGAGGTGCTCTCCGGTGGGTGCGACAAGCAGCACACCAGCACCGGCGCCTTGCAGTGAGAAGGCACCATCAAAGTACATGACCCAGTTGCGGCTCGTTTCCTTGCCGGGGAGAGTGGTCTCCTGTACCTCTTCGTCGGGCGTTGAGTTCCATTCTGCAACAAACTCCACCAAGACTCTGCTCTGAGTCGTCGAGGTACTTTCGAACTTTAAACCAAAACTTGACAGCTCCAGGGCCCATTCCACGACCCTCCCCGTTGCATCTGGGTTATGTAGTATCCGTTGCAATGGGAGGCGGGTGACTATCGTGATCTCGTGCGCTTGGAAGTAATGGCGCAGCTTCCTCGAAGCCATAAGGAGGCCGAAGAGCAGCTTTTGCACACCTGAGTACCTCGACCTAGCCCCCTGCAAGAGGGAACTGACGAAGTAAACTGGGTGCTGTACCATTTTATTCTTCTACGCCTCTTCACCCGGTCGCGTGGGTCCCGTCGTACTGGCGCCAGTCTTGCCTGGATCGAGCCTTGCCGGGGACTCAGTCTTGCCGGGACTGAGCCCTGCCGGGGAGGGTTCCGGCCCGTCAACCGTCGATTCCGTCACTACTGCTGTCTCCCCATCAACCTCTCTCTGCGCCACTAGTGCGGCGCTAACCACCTGATTTGTTGCCGCTAGGTAAAGCAACAACGGTTCTTGTGGTTTAGGCGCAACCAGCACTGGGGTAGAGGAGAGGTATTTCTTCAAATCTTGCAGCGCTGCCTCGGCCTCTGGGGTCCACTCCACCAGCCCTGCCTTCTTCAGGATCTTGAAAAAAGGAAGGGCACGCTCCGCGGACTTAGAGATGAACCGGCTCATGGCAGAAATGCAGCCAGTGAGCCAACACACGTCCTTGATCCGTTTGGGTGCCTCAATCTGCTCGATGGCCTTGATCTTATCTGGGTTTGCTTCAATCCCGCGCTGGGACACAAACAACCCGAGAAGCTTGCCGGATGGGACGCCGAAGACACACTTCTCAGGGTTTAATTTGAGGTTGATCTTGCGCAGGTTCCCAAATGTTTCCTCCAGATCTTGTACAAGTGTTGCTTTGTCCTTTGTTTTTACCACTATGTCATCCATATAAGCTTCCATACTATGTAGCTGGGGCTCAAAACCAATTTGGACTGCTCTTGCAAAGGTTGAGCCAGCACTCCTCAACTCGAAAGGCATCCGTAAAAAGCAATACGTACCACATGGGGGGATGAATGTTGTCTTTTCCTCGTCTTCCTTTGTCATGAAGATCTGGTGGTATCCTGAGTAGGCGTCAAGGAACGACAAGAGGTCACACCCAGCCGTGGAGTCAACAATCTGGTCAATGCACAGTAACGGGAAAGGATCCTTTGGACAGGCCTTATTGATGTCTGTGTAATCAATACACAGCCTCCTCTTCCCGTTTGGCTTGCGCACTACCACCAGATTGGCCAACCACGTCGGATGGAGTACTCCCCTCAACCAACCTGCCGCCTCTAGCTTTCTGATTTCCTCCGTGATGAACTCCTGTCTCTCCAGAGCTTGCTTCCTGAACTTTTGCTTGACGGGCCGCGCATGAGGACAGAGAGCAAGGTGGTGCTCAATCACCTCCCTGGGAACGCCTGGGATGTCGGAGGCCTGCCATGCAAACACATCGTCATTCGCCCGCAGGAAGGAGACGAGCTCGCTTTCCTATTTGCCGTCTAGGGTGGAGCTTATGGTAAAATCTCCCCCCGTACCGTCCATTTGACGGGCACCTTCTTGGTCTCTGGTGGTGTGGCTCTGGACTTCTTGCTCTTGCCGGCGGAGCTCTCTGGCACGTCCTCAACGGGAGCGCAACACCCCGAAGAGGTGCGCTTGCCGGAGTGGGTGTGAGGGGTCTCGCCGGTCTTCTTCCCCCTCGGGGCTCCGTCGGCAGGAGTAGGTGCCTTAGCGGCAGCTGCTGCAACTGCTTCCCGATAGAGTTGGTCGGCGCAGATCAACGCATCTTTCTTGTCGAAGGGGACGGTGATGATGTTCATCGGCCTGGGCTTCTTCAGCATGTTGTAGGCGTAGTGCGAAGCCGCCATGAACTTGGCTAGTGCCAGGCGGCCGAGGATCCCGTTGTAAGGCAAGGGGATCTCGGCTACATCGAAAACAATCCTCTCCGTCCTGTGGTTCAGCTCGCCTCCAAATGTCACGGGCAGCGTGATATTCCCTTTGGCTGGATCCTCCCCGGATTAACCCCTTGGAACGTGCCCGTCTCCTCGAGGTCTTCATCAGGGATCTGCAGCCTTTTGACCACAACAGGCGAGATCAAGTTCAGGCCGGCCACGCCGTCAACCAACATCTTCCTCACATTGAGGTTGCGGATTGTTGGTGAGACCAACAATGGCAAGCTCCCGACCGCAGTAGTGCGGTCAGGGTGGTCATCGGTGTCGAAGATGATGGGCGTGCTGGACCATTTCAGCGGCTTCCGTGCGTCGAACGATGGCACCACCGCTGTGACCTCATGCGCCCACTTCTTGAGTTGGCGGTGGGATGTATGCAGCGAGGCGCCACCATCGACGCACATGGCCTCTGTGGCTTTCTGAAACTCGTGGTCGCCGGACTCGTCGTCCTCGTCATGATCATCGTCTTCCTGCTTCTTGTCACGGCCCCGGGCAGGCCTCTCTTGCTGATTATCCTTGCTGCGGCGGCCTCCTTGGCCGCTACGTTTCTTGCCGGATCCCTCAGCACCATCTGGGCCTTTCTCCTTGTCCCGCCGCTCATACTCGGCTTTCTGCTTCTCGGCGAGCAGCTCTACCTACCGGCAGTTTTGGAGATCGTGGCCCTTAGTGCGGTGGATCTTACATTACTGCTTGTCAGAGCCTCCTAGCTTGTCGGCAGTCGCCAAGGCCCGGCAAGCGTCACACCCGGCAACCTCCTTGTCGGGGTCGCTCACCTTGGTCTTCTTGGTGGCGCCGGTGTCGTCGGATCCCTCAGCGGCAAGCACGGCCTTGCCCTTGCGCTTCCTGTTATGGCGTCGGCCCTTCTTCCCTAGGGTGGCGGTGTCTCCAATGGAGTCGGTTTCCGCAACGACATCTTCGCCGGGGTACTTCCTTCCTTCCTCAACACGAGCGCATCGATCAGGTAGAACATAGAGCTTGGCCACATCCTTAACCTTTTTCATCGCCAGTTCTTCACGCATCTTGCGATTGTGCATGTTCTGATGGAACGCACTGATCACGGCGGCGGGATGAACATAGGGGATGTTGTACTACACCCGGCTGAACCTTTGGATGTACTTGCACAGGTTTTCTCCTTCCTTCTGGGGGATGATGTGTAAATCACTCGCCTGGCCATGAGCTTGGTGACCTCCGGTAAAGGCGCCAACAAAATCATGGCACAGATCCGCCCAAGAAGAGATGGAATCCACCGGCAAGTGCATCAACCACGACATAACATTAGGCTTGAGTGCCAACGGGAAGTAGTTGGCAAGCACCTTATCGTCGCGGGCCCCAACAGCTTGCATCGCGATGGTGTAGATGCTGAGGAACTCTGAGGGGTGAGTCTTGCCATTGTACTTCTCGCCAACGTCGGGCTTGAACGTACGGTGGGAGGGCCACTAGAACTGCCACAGCTCACGGGTGAAAGCCGGACAACCCACCTCGTAGGGTAGGCCACCATAGCCTCCCGGCGTTGGGTGGTCCGTAGCGGGCCCTGCCCGCCTGCCCGACTGGTGGCGCGCATCTCGTCGGTGCTCGATCGTAGTTCGAGCGTCCTCATGAGCCCGCTCCCGAAGGACTTGACGCAGATCGCGGTTGGTGCGCGGGTCGGACGACACGATGGATATGTCGTCTCGAGAATTGTCGCGACGAAATGACGCCCGGGGCGGTCGGGATGGAGGTGGGGAGTACACCGTGGCCGCGTCAACACCGGCATGGCCTCCGCTTGTCAGGACCCCGATTCCAAGTCACATCGATCTAGCCGGTAACACCTCATATCACTTTGCGGCCTCACGCACGGTACTTCCACGGGTGTCGCCTTACCATGGCCCGGGACCGTTTGCGCCTTTTGGCTCACATATATGATAGTGTCGCTAGCATCCATATGACAGAGAACCCGGCCGACATGGCTAGTCGTGAACCCAAAGCGGCACTAACCCATGGGGACAGCATACATGAATCACATCGAGCATGTCGGTCATCAACGTGTGAATCCGGGCTGTAGCATCGGGCTAACAGGACTCGGTAACCCGGTCAGAAAGCTAGGCAGGACTCCGGATGTCACCGCTGACATTTCCCGAAGGGACAGAACCACGAGAACGGCGAAACACATGCCGGCCAGTCAAATGTCCAGAGCAGTAGTGCTGGGCTAGCAGGACTCCGATGGACCGGGCTGCAGCGGACTACTATCGCTCAGTAGTGCTGGGCTTTTCAGGGCAAGATGATATGATCAAATAAGCAAGGGATTGAATAATCCTAACTCATTGATCGAAGAGTGCACCAGAAATAAGGACTAGGTAGCACGATCGATCTTAGGGTGATGATTTAATAACCGACACGCTAAGAATGAGAATATTGTCCATTAACTACCAAGCAACAAGGTTGCTAGGAGTATCGATTTCACACATCACAGTTCACTTGTCGGCATTCCGGTTACAAAAACACGGGACCGAGGAATGAACAATGATGGCAAGAAGTATTACTGGGTCAAGAATTCATAAGAGGTGGTGCAATTCTCATGACAATCCTGACATAAAGGGGGTAATACTCCAAGGTAGAACAGAATCAAAAGCTGGATTGGCATTTGATTTGCGAATTACAACTGCTTTGACCCAATCCTGGATATGGATGAGGTACTAGAGTCTGTTTCTCCTAGTCATTCCAGAATAGAATGGCTTGACGGACCACAAGGATAATAGGCATCGATAAATAAGATTCACACACATACCCTTGACTATCAATTGATAGACGGGGGTCAGAATACAACTAAGGGGGAACAACTCGAGGAACATATAACTTTCTGAGTTGTGGATGCATAGGTTAGTATGTCGAATCAAGTTCAACAGGTTTCTTCCGGATAACCCATGCAGGAAAGGTAGGATTGGCAGAGTCACAGCATAGAATGGAGAACTCATCAAGATCACTCTGGTTGTGATCTGTTGGTTCAAAAGAACTCCTGCCAAGAATGGTTCATGATATTTGGGAGAATGATATACCACGGACCTCGAAGACTATCACAAGGTTACTAATATCCTAAAGGAACTAGCAAACACTATCAACAGGAGGTAAGTAGGGTGAATCTCGGGTTCAAGAACCCAGGAATAGAATGCCTACTAACTAAATTGCATCACGGGATGCTTTCGAGAATGATGGCCAGAATCATCACACTGGGAATACAAAATATGGCTAGATTACTAGATGGTTTCATAAGACGCCTAGGGTCATAAAATAGCTCCAACATATATGTCGAGGCAACAAAGTACCTCAACTCACTGATTAGTGTGCTTATTCTGACCATAAAGGACATCGGGAACGGAAAGGAAGGATTTGCAAATGCATCAGACTATTTAGAAACCTGGGATGACTCGGACAACATAACGGCTGTAAATGCTCAAAATAATTTGAGACATCCTGCAAAATAGTGGCATGATCACTCAACAACACAATAACAAGGTTCTGAGACCAGCTATGAACACACGGAAGTAGTAGAAACTGAACTGGGGCTTTAAAACCAACAATCCTAAAAGTCTATGGATTAGTAACACGTCATCCTGATAGATAGATGAGGAGGCCTAGTTCTTAATCCCCGTAGAAGAGAAGTGGATGACTCGGATCAAGGCCATGAGGTATAAGGAGTAAAAAGAGCCTTACGTTCCCTTCCCCAATCAATTCCCTTACATAACTAAAGCATTTCGAGACACAACTTCGACCGGTTTGGCTTGGTAAACCTACAGGCAGTCAGGCTCTAATACCAACGCTGCCAGGACCCCGATTCCAAGTCACATCGATCTAGCCGGTAACACCTCATATCACTTTGCGGCCTCACGCACGGTACTTCCACGGGTGTCGCCTTACCACGGCCCGGGACCCTTTGGCGCTTTTTGGCTCACGTATATGATAGTGTCGCTAGCATCCATATGACAGAGAACCCGGGCCGACATGGCTAGTCATGAACCCAAAGCGGCACTAACCCATGGGGACAGGCATACATGAATCACATCGAGCATGTCGGTCATCAACGTGTGAATCCGGCTGTAGCATCGGGCTAACAGGACTCCGGTAACCCGGCTGTAGCAAACTAGGCAGGAGTCCGGATGTCACCGCGTGACATTTCCCGAAGGCGATGCACAGAACGAAGTGAAACACATGCCGGCCAGTCAAATTTCCAGAGCAGTAGTGCTGGGCTAGCAGGACTCCGGTGGACCGGGCTGCGGCGGACTACTATCGCTCAGGAAGCACTAGACTACATTTCTCCATATGAGAGGCTGACAAGGATAAACAACTAGATTGTCGGATCCCACACATACCAAGCATTTCAAACATACACACAATATGCTCGATATGTGTAAATACAACATGGCATCACAACATAACTCTACGACTCAAAGTGTTTATTCATTAGGCTCCGAGGAGCGAGATATTACAAACATGGGTCTCATGACCCAACACTCGAAAGCATACAAGTCAAAGCACAAGCGGAAGCTCAACATGTCCGAAAGTACGTAGACATCTACAAATGAAAAAGGCTGAGAAGCCCGACTATCTACCAGATCTGCCGAGGGCACAAGATCGTAGCTGAGGTAACAAGCTAAACGTCAAGTCCACGCTGAACTACTAGCGAGACTGACGCCTCTCTCGCAAAACATAAAATAAGCAAACGTGAGTACAAATGTACTCAACAAGACTTACATCGTAACTAACTACTTATGCATCATTATCAACAAAGGGGTGGTGGAGTTTAACAAAGACAAGCCAGCTTTGACTCGGTGGCTACCCTAACTACGATCGCAAGTAACTCTTTTGAGGTGGCGCTTACACGAGTCCACATATTCACCATATCAATACACCACTATGGATTCGATCCCGCCTTCCTACGAGAACGCCATCCACAGCACTCACGCTTATCTTGCGCATTTTAGAGTATCCACTTTCACTTGTCTATGAACTGTTATAGGCAACCCAGAAGTCCTTTACCGCGGACACGGCAATTCGAATAGATGATGTTAACCCTGCAGGGGTGTACTTCTTCACACACGCTCTCACCACTTACCGCCGTTTACACGACATGTACTCGGCAACCTTCAGGCGGAAGCCCAACGTGGGTGTCGGCCACAGCCTACCTAAACACTCAAGTCTCTAGTCCAGGTTTATCGCCTATTCAGGTTCCCTCCGCAGGGAGTCCGGCCGAGGTTTCCACATACGGCACCGAACGATGTGTGAAGGGTTCCCGAGATACCAAACGGGCATTCGGTACACCGGGCCACGGTGTATCTACCGCATCATAGCCCACCCCTAGGGTCAGCGCTACACACAGCCTCCAACACATATCCTACAAACACCAGAAACTAGTTGCAACTCCTGGACAGAGAACAAGGGTGGTTAAGAAGCCGAGAGGGTCCATTGGTTTCGGGCCCAATGCGCGGTAGTAACTGTTTCAGGGATCACAAACACAGAACTCAGTTCCTGAGGACGGTTTCAATGAGACAACCCACCATGTACTCCTACATGGCCTCTCACCGCTACCTTTACCAAATCGTGTTCACACACTTAGCTCACACACAGTAGGACATGTTTACACACCTCCGATTCATTCCCGATGAATCAGACCTGACCCAACTCTAAGCAGTAGCAGGCATGACAAACAAGCATGAATGAGTAGGCACAACAGGGCTCAAACAACTCCTACTCATGCTAGTGGGTTTCATCTATTTACTGTGGAATGACAGGTCATGTAGAGGATAAAGGGGTTCAGCTACCGCAGCAAGTAACAGATGAATCGTTGTTGTCCTAATGCAGTAAAAGAGAGCATGAGCGAGAGTGGGATTGTATCGGAATGAACAAGGGGGTTTTGCTTGCCTGGCACTTCTGAAGATAATATAGTTCTTCATCGGTGTCATCGAACAATCGTCGGAGCGTTGTCTACTGAGAGGGGACAGATACCGACAAACAAAGAGGAACACAATCAATGCAATAAAACAATTATGATGCATGGTAATGTCACGGCAATATGCTGTTGACTGAGCTAATGCAACTAGCAACCATATTAAATGAAGCTGGTTTGAACCAAGGGTTCAAATTCAAACTCTATATGTGCTTATTTAAATGTCAATTATGCAAATTGCCCTGTAAAGCAACCCTAGGTTGTTCAAACATGCATGCGAATGCCATAAACAGATTCCTTGAATTTTTCTGATAATTTTTCATATATAATTTATTTCATTTGGAGTTACGGTTGAATTACTATGATTTTTAGAAGTTTGCAACATTTTCTGGAATTTCCTGAATTAGATTTAATCCAGAAAATGACTTATCAGATCACCGACGTCGCAGTGACGTCGGCAGGTCAACGGGCACGGTCCGGGTCAAACTGACAAAGGTCCCGCATGTCGCTGTAATTAGTTTAACTAAAATTCAATTAGTACTAATCCTAATTAACTAGCGTGGCTGGGCCCCACTGCCGCTGACCTGTGGGGTCAAACTTGGCCCACCCAGTCAACTTGGTCAAGGTCAAACCCACGGCGACTCGACGTCGGCGAGGCCCGAGACGGTGGCGCTGCTCGAAAACACCCACAGGCACGGGTGAGGCCGTTCTTGGGCTCGTTGGAGAGCTCTAGCAGACGCCAAGATCTAGTGGTGGTGGAGGCCGGGTCTATCATGGTCGAGCCAACGACGGGCGAAGCTCCAAAGCGGTGGCCGGAGTTCGCCATGTCCGGGTTGGGGCTGCGGCGTGCAAACGCGAAACCGAGGCGCTTAGCGAGGCACTACGCGATGCGGCAAGCATGTTGGTTAGCACGGGATGACCAAATGGTCGCCGGAGCGACGCCGGCGACAAGCTCGAGCGGAGGCGAGCTTCGGCCATGGTGGAACAATGTCCTACAGGGTGCAAACGCGTGGGAAAGAAGAGGGGAAAATGGCGGAGCTCACAGGGAGGTCGATGAGCAGATCAGTGGGCTCGGGGGTGACCGGAGCGAGGCAAATCGATGAACGACGTCAGGTAAGAAGACAGAGGGGTCACAAAACTATCACAATCCTCAAGATCCAACTGCCCTCCTTGAAGAAGTTGAGCCACTACATCATATGATCTTGCCGTCTTTGCTTTTGAGATCTACATCCACGCGATGACGACGGAAAGAAACTCTACTAGGATTGATCTTCTCGAAGATCGAACTATACAACATCAACTCGCGGAATGAGATGTTGAAACATCTCGAGTTGAAACACAAAACACATCGAGAGGGATGGAAGAACAACGACGGGGTTTGATTTGGTGGGCAACAATTCCACGCTTAGAAAGATGGTGGATGGTGTCAAGATGGCGATGAAATAATTGCCATGATCCTCAGAACGGGCACCTTGGAGAAGGTGACTCGTTGAACTGCTCCCTTAAGTGGCAAAAAGAATTACTTTTGATCCATAGATCATTGACACTCTTCATACCAGCTTAAGGCAATTTACAATTGATCGTTTGAAAGGGATCGAAGGAATGGCATACTCGGAATAGGATGGATGATGTGGACTACCTTGTTGAAGACAACGCGATGGATGATTTTGCTTATCATCGGAAATGGATGGGGCCCATGGTAGGACCTCTTTTGAAGATGATCCTAAACAACAATTACTGAGAGGGTAGCCCATGGGAATTGGCACAATGGCGATGCAAGCTGGGAATGAAATGCAACTGTTGGGAATGTTCCATCCATCATATCTGCCAGAGATTCAGATCCGATTGGTGATAGGATACTTCAAACTCAGCATGTCCGAAAAGAAAGGTTGCAACACAAATCGACGAGATGACGTTGCGAGATTCTCGGGATATGAATTACGATAGCAAACTCCAAAACATGAGCTGGTTCTGCTACATACATGTGAGCATGTTGTCCAAGACAAGAATGACCACACAGTAGTCTTATAATAAAACACTACCGAGTTCTGATTGGGAACCATCATTGAGATAACGAAGTCTTGTGCATGTCCGTTCGGGCCCTTCAGGGTTAGCGCATGAACTTCTTTTCTTTGAACAAATCAATCAGTGGCTTGGTGTGCTAGGGAATACATATGGAGTGGAGGTAATTAATCTACCAAACCATAGAATACTTCGCACGTATGCATGACTGACTTGGGATGATTCCAAGGGAAACAAAACAAACCTTTCTCAAATTCATGGCGACAACTTACACCTAACGCACGTGAATTAGAGGAAGTCACTTCTTCCATCCAAGCATAAGCTTCATGAACGGAACACGAAGGCATTGCTTACAAAGTTTCCAACACTAGGTTGATGTTCAACATGAATCATGGGGGAGACAAAATGCTGCTGATGGGCTTAACAGCAATTCATCGGAATTTCCATATCACTGGACTTCCACCATCATGTGAACACGGTGATAGAATTGGCCAGACCAAAAGATGTAATGGTGTATGCTTGAGGGATCAACCACGAGTAAGACAACATTACGAACATTGCTGGTTCTGATTTGACTTGATGATAGCCCATACTCAAGTCAAAGTTTTGACAAGACAACAGATCCAACAACTGGTCATGAGGACCAATTGGTGAGGATATCATCTTTCTTCAACACACACACAAACACAAAGATATCCCTTCAGAAAGAACCAAATTCGGAAAAGCTTTTTATCTTCCAACTCTCCAAGTTGTTGTTTAGCTTAACGAACTAGCTCAGGGGTATCCAACACAGATTCTTGGAGAAGGGATGGTTTGCAAGAAACCATCTTGATCACGAGCTCAACATAACGGTCAGGGGACAACCTGGTGATACGTCCGAGAGGATATTCAGAAAATCACGAACCACCGATATGTTACTAAGCTCGAGAACAACCTTGCTTTTCAGGGCAAGATGATATGATCAAATAAGCAAGGGATTGAATAATCCTAACTCATTGATCGAAGAGTGCACCAGAAATAAAGACTAGGTAGCACGATCGATCTTAGGGTGATGATTTAATAACCGACACGCTAAGAATGAGAATATTGTCCATTAACTACCAAGCAACGAGGTTGCTAGGAGTATCGATTTCACACATCACAGTTCACTTGTCGGCATTCCGGTTACAACAACACGGGACCGAGGAATGAACAATGATGGCAAGAAGTATTACTGCGTCAAGAATTCATAAGAGGTGGTGCAATTCTCATGACAATCCTGACATAAAGGGGGTAATACTCCGAGGTAGAACAGAATCAAAAGCTGGATTGGCATTTGATTTGCGAATTACAACTGCTTTGACCCAATCCTGGATATGGATGAGGTACTAGAGTCTGTTTCTCCTAGTCATTCCAGAATAGAATGGCTTGACGGACCACAAGGATAATAGGCATCGATAAACACGATTCGCACACATACCCTTGACTATCAATTGATAGACGGGGGTCAGAATACAACTAAGGCGGAACAACTCGAGGAACATATAACTTTCTGAGTTGTGGATGCATAGGTTAGTATGTCGAATCAAGTTCAACAGGTTTCTTCCGGATAACCCATGCAGGAAAGGTAGGATTGGCGAGTCACAAAGATAGAATGGAGAACTCATCAAGATCACTCTGGTTGTGATCTGTTGGTTCAAAAGAACTCCTGCCAAGAATGGTTCATGGTATTTGGGAGAACGATATACCACGGACCTCGAAGACTATCACAAGGTTACTAATATCCTAAAGGAACTAGCAAACACTATCAACAGGAGGTAAGTAGGGTGAATCTCGGGTTCAAGAACCCAGGAATAGAATGCCTACTAACTAAATTGCATCACGGGATGCTTTCGAGAATGATGGCCAGAATCATCACACTGGGAACACAAAATATGGCTAGATTACTAGATGGTTTCATAAGACGCCTAGGGTCATAATAATAGCTCCAACATATATGTCGAGGCAACAAAGTACCTCAACTCACCGATTAGTGTGCTTATTCTGACCATAAAGGACATCGGGAACGGAAAGAAACGATTTGCAAATGCATCAGACTATTTAGAAACCTGGGATGACTCGGACAACATAATGGCTGTAAATGCTCAAAATAATTTGAGACATCCTGCAAAATAGTGGCATGATCACTCAACAACACAATAACAAGGTTCTGAGACCAGCTATGAACACACGGAAGTAGTAGAAACTGAACTGGGGCTTTAAAACCAACAATCTTAAAAGTCTATGGATTAGTAACACGTCATCCTGATAGATAGATGAGAAGGCCTAGTTCTTAATCCCCGTAGAAGAGAAGAGGATGACTCAGATCAGAAGGCCATGAGGTATAAGGAGTAAAAAGAGCCTTACGTTCCCTTCCCCAATCAATTCCCTTACATAACTAAAGCATTTCGAGACACAACTTCGACCGGTTTGGCTTGGTAAACCCACAGCAACAGCTCTAATACCAACGCTGCCAGGACCCCGATTCCAAGTCACATCGATCTAGCCGGTAACACCTCATATCACTTTGCGGCCTCACGCACGGTACTTCCACGGGTGTCGCCTTACCACGGCCCGGGACCCTTTGCGCCTTTTGGCTCACGTATATGATAGTGTCGCTAGCATCCATATGACAGAGAACCCGGGCCGACATGGCTAGTCATGAACCCAAAGCGGCACTAACCCATGGGGACAGGCATACATGAATCACATCGAGCATGTCGGTCATCAACGTGTGAATCCGAGCTGTAGCATCGGGCTAACAGGACTCGTAACCCGGCTGTAGCAGGCTAGGCAGAGTCCGGATGTCACCGCGTGACATTTCCCGAAGGGAACGAACACGAGCGCAGTGAAACACATGCCGGCAGTCAAATTTCCAGAGCAGTAGTCTTTGGGCTAGCAGGACTCGGTGGACCCGGGCTGCGGCGGACTACTATCGCTCGAGAAGCACTAGACTACATTTCTCCATATGAGAGGTCGACAAGGATAAACAACTAGATTGTCGGATCCCACACATACCAAGCATTTCAAACATACACACAATATGCTCGATATGTGTAAATACAACATGGCATCACAACATAACTCTACGACTCAAAGTGTTTATTCATTAGGCTCCGAGGAGCGAGATATTACAAACATGGGTCTCATGACCCAACACTCGTGAGCATACAAGTCAAAGCACAAGCGGAAGCTCAACATGTCTCGAGTACGTACATCTACAAATGAAAAAGGCTGAGAAGCCTGACTATCTACAGATCTGCCGAGGGCACAAGATCGTAGCTGAGGTAACAAGCTAAACGTCAAGTCCACGCCGAACTACTAAGCGAGACCGACGTCTCTCGCAAAACATAAAATAAGCAAACGTGAGTACAAATGTACTCAACAAGACTTACATCGTAACTAACTACTTATGCATCATTATCAACAAAGGGGTGGTGGAGTTTAACAGACAAGCCAGCTTTGACTCGGTGGCTACCCTAACTACGATCGCAAGTAACTCTTTTGAGGTGGCGCTACGAGTCCACATATTCACCATATCAATACACCACTATGGATTCGATCCCGCCTTCCTACGAGAACGCCATCCACAGCACTCACGCTTATCTTGCGCATTTTAGAGTATCCACTTTCACTTGTCTATGAACTGTTATAGGCAACCCAGAAGTCCTTTACGGCGGACATGGCTATTTGAATAGATAATGTTAACCCTACAGGGTTGTACTTCTTCACACACGCTCTCACCACTTACCGCCGTTTACACGACATGTACTCGGCAACCTTCAAGCGGAAGCCCAACGTGGGTGTCAGCCACAGCCTACCTAAACACTCAAGTCTCTAGTCCAGGTTTATCGCCTATTCAGGTTCCATCCGCAGGAGTCCAAATGAGGTTTCCACATACGGCCCCGAACGATGTGTGCAGGGTTCCCGAGATACCAAACGGGCATTCGGTACACCGGGCCATGGTGTATCTACCGCATCATAGCCCACCCCTATGGTCAGCGCTACGCACGGCCTCTAACACATATCCTACAAACACCAGAAACTAGTTGCAACTCCTGGACAGAGAACAAGGGTGGTTAAGAAGCCGAGAGGGTCCATTGGTTTCGGGCCAAATGCGTGGTAGTAACTGTTTCATGGATCACAAACACGTAACTCAGCCTCGAGGACGGTTTCAATGAGACAACCCACCATGTACTCCTACATGGCCTCTCACCGCTACCTTTACCAAATCGTGTTCACACACTTAGCTCACACACGAGGGACATGTTTACACACCTCCGATTCATTCCCGATGAATCGGACCTGACCCAACTCTAAGCAAGAGTGTGCATGACAAACAAGCATGAATGAGTAGGCACAACAGGGCTCAAACAACTCCTACTCATGCTAGTGGGTTTCATCTATTTACTGTGGAATGACAGGTCATGCAGAGGATAAAGTGTGATGTCAGCAGGTCAACGGGGCATGGTCCGGGTCAAACCTGACAGTGGGTCCCGCATGTCAGTGTAATTAGTTTAACTAAAATTCAATTAGTACTAATCCTAATTAATTAGCAGGGCTGGGCCCCACCTGTCGTTGACCCAGGGGTCAAACTGGGCCCACCCGCGGTCAACTTGGTCAGCGGGGTCAAACCCGCCGGTGACTCGACGCCGGCGAGGCCCGAGACGGTGGCGCGGCTCGGAAAACGCCCACAGGGCAAGGGTGAGGCCGTTCTTGGGCTCGTTGGAGAGCTCTAGCAGACGTGCATCTAGTGGTGGTGGAGGCCGGGTCTATCATGGCCGGAGCCAACGACAGCGAGCTCCAAAGCGGCGGCCGGAGTTCGGCCATGTGCGGAGTTGGGGCTGCGGCGTACAAACGCGGAAACTGAGGCGCTAGCGAGGCACTACGCGATGCGGCAAGCATGTTGGTTAGCATGGGATGACCAAATGGTCGCCAGAGCGACGCCGGCGACAAGCTCGAGCGGAGGCGAGCTTCGACCATGGTGGAACAATGGCCTACAGGGTGCAAACGCGTGGGAAAGAAGAGGAAAAAATGGCGGAGCTCACAGGGAGGTCGATGAGCGGATCAGTGGGCTCGGGGGCGACCGGAGCGAGGCAAATCGATGAACGACGTCAGGCGGGTACCGAGGTTGAAGACAACCAGGTGGCGGCGATGCAGGGCCTCTGGCGAAACATGGCTCGGTGGGGAGGGCGAGAGCGTCGCGGCGGAGCTTCTGGACTCATCGATAGGGCGAGGGGTGTTTGGTGGCTGCGGCAGCCGCCGAAAGTGGCTACGGGCGGCCGCTGGCCGTGGGGGGGGGGAGAGCGAGAGGAGGGGAGAGGACAAGCGGCGGGTGAGAGGAACTGGGTGGCGCGTGGCGATGCCGAGAAGGCTGTGGCGAGGCGGCAAGGTGAGGTGGCCGTCGGTGGCGTCTTGTGGCCAAGGCGCATCATGGGCACACGCCCTCGTCCTTCTGGCGCAAGGAGGAGGACGACTGGCAGCGCCAGGTGGGCTGGGCCGTGCTGGGCCGTGTCAAGTGAGCGCCAGGTAAGTCCTTCTCTCCCTCTCTTCTGATTGTTTTTGGTTTTCTATTATTCTGTAGTCTTTAGGGCTTTTAAAAAAAATACCAGGACGTTTCCAGAAATCCTGAAAATAATTGTGGGCTCTGATTGGAATATTTCCAACAGCCCTCACTTAAGTTCAGAATTATTTGGACATTTTAAATATTATATAGTATTTAATTGTCTTAATTCAAATACGTATAAATTAATTCAAAAATCCAGAATGGCCTAAAAATAGGTGCATCATTTTTGTCAGAGGTGCTGAACCAATTCAAAAATGATGAACATTTCTAAAGGGCATTTGAGATCTTTGAAAATATTTTTAGTAAACCCTAGTTGGTTTGGGGGGGGGGGGTGCTGGGGGTTCTGTCATCCCATTTCAAGTTTCTTTAAATTAAAACATGTTGCATGAATGCTTATGCAGAGTCAAGCAAGGACTAAGCTAGGGCTGTGACACTGCTGGCACGCGGTAGCCCGGTGGAGCGACGGCCTACAGGTCCCGCCGGCCGCAACTCATCGTTGTTGGCGATGACGACGAGGCTCCGGACGGTGGCCCTCCATTCGTCAAGCTTCTCCGCGGCGGGAGGAAAATCGAGGAGCGATTCTTGCGCGTGCTAGGGCCTCCATTGGCGTGGGTGGCGGCGAGAGCTGGGTGGACCGCGATGCACCTCGACCTCTGACCATGTTAGAAGGAGCTGCGTCACGGCCCCGCAGCCATTCGCCACCTCCGTCAGCACCTCGGCGCGCATGCTGGCCCTCCTCATCATGTGATGGGCGATGGGACTCTTCCTGTGGCGGCGCGCAGGTCACCAGCAGGTGACACCGCTCATCACGCACAACTCAAAGAGCGCGCGTGGGCGCTGGTGTTGGTGTCTTGAGGCCGCCGTGCCGCTGCTGGCAGATGGCGGCGCTTCTAGAGGGCCCGCGCCGCTGCGGGGACCCCGACTCCGTCTCTGGAGCCCGCGACTGGCGTCTTGTCGCCTGGCGCGCGAACGACGCCACTCGCTAGGTTTGAACCGCCATGGTGATGTGGATGTTCGCAGGCTGTGCCGCGGGTTCTCTCCATGACTGGCCCTCTACTGGTTCGCACCGGCGCTGGCAACCTGGTCCCGGACGAACCGATCGCCGTGGTCGCCTTCTTCTTAGGAGCCATGGCGATGAAGAACAGCTAGGTCAACTGCTAGACCAGATTCTCACAATTGCGCCCCCTACCTGGCGCGCCAAAGATGTCGGTGGGAATCGAAACCTATGGGATCACTGGAATCCCTTCTACGGTTGCGGGTCGCGGGGATCATGAGAAGAGCAGGACTAGCAGACAACACAAAGGGATTTACCCAGGTTCAGGCCACAAAGATGCGTAAAACCCTATGATCCTGCTTTGGTGGATGTATTTAGTGTTCTTGAGCTCTTGAACTAGCTCTAGGTGCTGTGAGGTTAGAAAGAGCCGAATCCTTCTCCCGTGTGCCATGGGCCTCCTTTTATAGGCGAAAGGGGCTGCCACAGTGGCACACAGGAGGTGGAAAGTGCTACAGCGTCACGAGCTTATCGCTGGTATTACAGGACAAAGCACATTTAATGCGAGGCTTAGGTGTCCCTTCACTTTATCGGGGACGGGGGCGAGGCCCGTCCCATCCGTCGCCGCTCCTCCAAGCTTCGACACGCGCCCTGGCCAGTGATGCATGCAGTGCCATGTAGGCAGGCAGGCAGCTGAGGTGGCACGGTGGTGGAGCCTCCATGAAGGGCTGCATGTTACCACGCAGGTGCCTGCCCAGCTGGTTGGGTCGGCAGCTGCATGCGAACGGCGGCGGAGGCTTGGCTGGTGCGGGCCTGATGGTGGCCCTGTTGGTGCGCTTGGCGAGGGCCTTGCCGGGTGGCCCGGCAAGGGTCTTCTTGCGTGAAGGCCCCCGACAAGGATCTTACCGGGGGTCTTGCGGGTTTCTTCGGTGAGGATGGCTGCCTTCCTATCCTCATTTGATCTTGACTATTCTTTGTCTTCACAAAGATCTGCATGCCACCACAGAGGTGCCTCCCGAGCCCTGTCCCAATGCATTTGTGAGGTGTTGGTGGGCTCGAGGGTGGCTCGCTCGGCTGGTGTGGGCGAGCTGCCCCGACAAGGGTCCTTGCCGGGGAAACCTGTTTCGTCCATCTGATCTTTGTGGCTTGGTCCTTGTCGTTGCTTTGTTCGTCTTGTGCCTTCGGCTTCTCTCCGGCTTCCCTTTCCCTGCCCTGTTATGTGCGGCCGTGGCGGGAGGCTCTGACTGCCCGTTGATACTCTCCGTCGTATCTACTTTTACAAACACTTTTTCCCTTGTTTTGGACTCTAACTTGTATGATTTGAATGGAACTAACCCGGACTGACGTTGTTTTCAGCAGAATTGCCATGATGTTGTTTTATGTGCAGAAAACAAAAGTTCTCGGAATGACCTGAAACTCCACGGAATATCTTAGAATAAATAATAAAAATCCTCGCCAAAGATGAAGACCAGGGGGCCCACACCCTGTCCACGAGGGTGGGGGGCGCGCCTCACCTAGGGCGCGCCCCCTACCTCGTGGGCCCCCTGGACACCTTCAGACACCAACTCCAACTCTATATATTGGCTTTCGGGAGAAAAAAAATCAGAGAGAAGAAATCATCGCGTTTTACGATACGGAGCTGCCGCCAAGCCCTAATCTCTCTCGGGAGGGATGATCTGGAGTGCGTTCGGGGCTCCGGAGAGGGGGATTCATCGCCGTAGTCATCATCAACCCTCCTCCATCACCAATTTCATGATGCTCACCGCCGTGTGTGAGTAATTCCATCATAGGCTTGTTGGACGGTGATGGGTTGGATGAGATTTATCATGTAATCGAGTTAGTTTTGTTAGGGTTTGATCCCTAGTATCCACTATGTTCTGAGATTGATGTTGCTATGACTTTGCTATGCTTAATGCTTGTCACTAGGGCCCGAGTGCCATGATTTCAGATCTGAACCTATTATGTTTTCTTGAATATATGTGTGTTCTTGATCCTATCTTGCAAGTATATAGTCACCTATTATGTGTTATGATCCGACAACCCCGAAGTTACAATAATCGGGATACTTCTCGGTGATGACCATAGTTTGAGGAGTTCATGTATTCACTATGTGCTAATGCTTTGTTCCGGTTCTCTATTAGAAGGAGACCTTAATATCCCTTAGTTTCCATTAGGACCCCGCTGCCACGGGAGGGTAGGACAAAAGATGTCATGCAAGTTCTTTTCCATAAGCATGTATGACTATATACGGAATACATGCCTACATTACATTGATGAATTGGAGCTAGTTCTGTGTCACCCTATGTTATGACTGTTACATGACGAACCACATCCGACATAATTATCCATTACTGATTCGGTGCCTATGAGCTTTCCATATACTGGTCTTCGCTTATTTACTTTCCCGTTGCTATTGTTACAATCACTACATAATACCAAAAACATTACTTTGCTGTCTTTTACTTTTGTTACCGTTACCACCACTATCATCTTACTTTGCTACTAAACACTTTGCTGCAGATATTAAGTTTCCAGGTGTGGTTGAATTGACAACTCAACTGCTAATACTTGAGAATATTCTTTGGCTCCCCTTGTGTCGAATCAATAAATTTGGGTTGAAATTTCTACCCTCGAAAACTGTTGCGATCCCCTATACTTGTGGGTTATCAAGACCTTTTTCTGGCGCCGTTGCCGGGGAGCATAGTTCTATTCTTTGAGTCACTTGGGATTTATATCTGCTGGACACTATGAAGAACTTGAGAGACCCTAAGACAAAAATTTATCCCTCAACTACGAGTGGAGGTAAGGAACTGCCATCTAGCTCTGCACTTGATTCACCTTCCATTATGAGTAAGCTAGCGACACCTAAACCTCGCTTCGCTACTCGCTCGATATGTTGCATGTTATTGATTATGCCACTTCTGCTATGCATGATACTTATGATGAAACTACTTCTATGCTTGATACTACTGTGTCCCTTGGTGAATTTCTAGATGAACAAATTGCTAGGGCTGGTGAGAAAGAAATTATTGAATCTGAATACGATGATGAAAGTGATGATGAAAAGATGCCTGTTATTCCTGAGGGTTATCTTTTTGATGCTGAATCTTCTGCAGCTATTTTTGCTTGTAAAGATAGATATGAACTTAAGAGGCTGCTAGTTAAATGGAACAAAGAATCTCTTAGAGACAGAATGAAACCTGACCCTGCTTTTGCTTCTTCTCCTATTTGTGTTCTCGATAAGGATTATGAATTTTCTGTTTATCCAGATATAATTACTTTGGTCGAATCTGATCCTTTTTATGGCTATGATTTAAACTGTTGTGGCACATCTTACTAAGTTAAATGATATAGCTGCCCTGTTTACTAATGATGAGAGATTGCGCTACTTTTATATACTCAAAATATTTTCGTTCTCATTGAAGGGTGATGCTAAGATATGGTTTAATTCTCTTGATCCTGGTTGTGTGCGTAGTCCCCAGGATATGATTTATTACTTCTCCGCTAAATATTTCCTTGCTCATAATAAACAAGCTGCTTTGAGGGAAATATACAATTTCGTGCAAATTAAAGAAGAGGGTCTCCCACAAGCTTGGGGGAGGCTTCTCAAGTTACTTAATGCTTTGCCTGATCATCCTCTTAAGAAACCTGAAATACTTGATAGCTTTTATAATGGACTAACCGATGCTTCCAGAGATTACCTGGATACTTGTGCTAGTTCTCTTTTCAGGGAAAGAACACTGTATGAAGCTGAAATTCTATTGAATAATATGTTGACAAATGAAAATAATTGGGCGCCTCCTGAGCCAGTTCCTGAGCCAGCTTTAGAGCCAATTAATGAGCCTATTCCTAAACCAACTCCGAAGAAGAGAGGTGTTATATTTCTCAGCCCCGAAGATATGCAAGAGGCAAAGAAATCTATGAAAGAGAAAGGTATTAAAGCTGAAGATGTCAATAATTTACCTCCTATTGAAGAAATACATGGTCTTAATTTACCGCCTGCTGAAGAAGTATATGATCTCAATTCTTTATTCACTGAAGAACCTCCTGATCCCGATATCCTAACACAGGTAGTAAAGGTAAATTCTCTCTATAGATATGATAAAGCTGAAGTCCCTCCTACTAAAATTGCTAGTCGATTGCTGGGACGAGTTTGATAACTTTATGTTTAAGCAAGATGACTTTAATGCTTATTTTGGTAGACAATTAAAACAAGATGCTTATATGATTAAACGCTTGGGTGATTATAGGGCTAATATTAGAGGTGAACTTAAACTTGTTAGCAAACATGCTTCTATGGTTACCACTCTAGTAGAACAAGTACTTAAAGCTCAAAAAGAAGTGCTTGATGAAATGAATAGTAAGAAAAATGATTATGTTGTTAGAGTGGCTACTAGAACTAGTAGAATGACTCAAGAACCTTTGTATCCTGAAGGCCACCCTAAGAGAATCGAGCAAGATTCTCAGAGAAATAATATTGATGTACCTAGTTCTTCTAAAAGGAAGAAAAAGAAAAATGATAGGTCTTTGCAAACTTCTAGTGAACCTATTGCTGAACCACCTGATAATCCAAATGATATCTCTATGTCTGATGCTGAAACACAATCTGGTAATGAACATGAACCTAGTGAAAATATTAATGATGATGTTCATGATGATGCTCAACCTAGTAATGATAATGATGTAGAAATTGAACCTGCTGTTGATCTTGATAACCCACAATCAAAGAATCAACGTTATGATAAAAGAGACTTCGTTGCTAGGAAACATAATAAAGAAAGGGAACCATGGGTTCAGAAACCCATGCCTTTTCCTCCGAAACCATCCAAGAAAAAGGATGATGAGGATTTTGAGCGCTTTTCTGAAATGATTAGACCCATCTTTTATGTATGCGATTAACCGATGTGCTCAAAACAAATCCTTATGCTAAGTATATGAAGGATATCATTACCAATAAAAGAAAGATACCGGAAGCTGAAATTTCCACCATGCTTGCTAATTATACTTTTAAGGGTGGAATACCAAAGAAACTTGGAGATCCAGGAGTACCTACTATACCATGCTCCATTAAAAGAAATTATGTTAAAACTACTTTCTGTGATCTCGGAGCCGGTGTTAGTGTTATGCCTCTCTCTTTATATCGTAGACTTGACTTGAATAAGTTGAAACCTACTGAAATATCTTTGCAAATGGTTGATAAATCAACTGCTATACCCGTCGGTATTTGTGAGGATGTGCCTGTTGTGGTTGCAAACGTTACTATTTTAACGGACTTTGTTATTCTTGATATTCCCGAGGACGATAGTATGTCTATTATTCTTGGAAGACCTTTCCTTAACACTGCAGGGGCTATTATTGATTGCAACAAAGGCAATGCCACTTTTCATGTTAATGGTAATGAGCATACGGTACACTTTCCGAGGAAACAACCTCAAGTTCATAGTATCAACTCTATTGGAAAAGTTCCATCGATTATATTTGGAGGTTTTGAGTTTCCTCTTCCTACTGTCAAGAAGAAATATGATATACTTATTATTGGGGATGTCCATATCCCCGTTGAGGTAACATAGTGTTATTCGAAATTTCTCCGGTTCCATGTTATTCGGAATGAGTTTGTTAACAAGACTTTTATCAACCTTGTTAGTGGATTCCTTTTGATGAGCATGAGATGGATGAAACTAGAAGCACAACCTTCTGTACCCTCTTTATGTTTTCTGTTATTTAGTAGAAATAAAGTAAAATAGTATTTTTTTGTCTGTCTCCTGACTTATCCGTGCAACATAAAAATACCCCGAAAATAAAAGTCCTCAGAATGCCATGCCAATTTAATATGATTTTTTTGGGAATATTTGAGGATTTTTAGTGCAAAAATTACCGTGGGGGGAGCTGCCACCTGGCCACGAGGGTGGAGGGCGTGCCCTACTCCCCTGGGCGCGCCCCCCTGCCTCGTAGGCCCACGGTGGCCCTCCTCCAATTATTCTGCACCCATCTTCTTCATCTGCCTCACACAATCCCGAAAAACCAACTCAAGCACGAGTTCCAGCCACTTTTGCTGCGATTTTCGATCTCCTTGCTCAAAGCACCTCTCGCAAAACTGCTTGGGGAGATTGTTCCTTGGTATGTGACTCCTCCATTGGTCCAATTAGTTTTTGTTCTAGTGCTTTATTCTTTGCAAATTTGTGCTGCATAGGTGACCATGTTCTTGAGCTTGCATGTCAAATTTATATGGTTCCAAGTAGTTCTAATGCTTGATATAGGCTCTAGGCACTTGTAGGAGTAGTTGCTATCAATTTTATTGAAGTTGGTTCACTTTTGTTTGAAGTTACTAAATATTTCAGAATTATTTTCAGAGAAAACAATATGTTTAGGAAGATGTTCCAAGGTGGTTCTTCAAAGAAGCAAGGCCCTAGGCTTGCAATGCATGATGCTGACGAGGAACCACCAAGAGACGCTCTTGTGAGGCCCTGTGAATGGCCTTCGGAAAATTTTATGGATCAAGCGGGAATCAAAGAAGAATTTAACGCATATTTGCGCAAGCTGGTCTTGAGGATTTTGAGGCTTACAAATGCCCCCAGTATCATGATCTCACAAGTTCATTTGTGAGGATGTTTGAGTTTTCATCTTGGCGTAATTCTCCTTCTGTCATGTTTGACCTTTATGACAAATCTTATACCATGGACTTAGAGGATTTCACTTTTGCTTGCAAACTTCCATCTTGGGGTAGTGTCAGGGATCCCCCTAAATCTGAATTTACAGACTTTCTTGCTAGAATAATTGTGGGGGAATCTAGAGATATAACGCAGGCTACCATAGGGAGCATTCACTTTCCTGCTATACATTATTTTGCTCTCTTCATAGGTAGATGCATAAATGCTAAGGATGAAGCATGTCACATGTGTGCCTCGATCTCGAGATTCTAAGGAGTGCTGTGTTAGGAGACCAATCTTATCATATGGGAGCCATTGTAGCTCGTAGGTTGCATCATAATTGACATAACGGAGATTTCTTTGGAGGAATTTATGCAACCCGCTTAGCTAATTTTCTTGAGATAGACATTCGTGAGGGTGATATGGAGTTACCCCCTACTTATTTAGATTTTGATTCTATTCCCACCAGTTTGTTGAGAGGACAGAACCACCTCTCTAGTATCGACTAATCTTTAACAAACGGCATGTTGTCCATATTACTCTTCCTGCTCCTGCCTTCTTTGATTCTCAGACAAAAGGAAGATATATTATTACCGTAGAGGAGGCAGATGAGTACGAGAGAAGAGCGGAGGCGGCTCGACGCCACGCCGCAGCCTCGAAGCGATAGTCAGCATCGCAAGATGACCCAAGCTACAGCTACAGGTATCCGCCAGGCTATCCCTAGCCATAGACCAACTTAGGCCAAAAGCCTAAGCTTGGGGGAGTATGTATTTCTCACCGACATTACATTCATGTTCACACACACTCATTTCTAGATGTCAGTGCTCATACTCTTTCATTGTAATATCCATGCTAGTTTATTTTCTTTTTCCTGCTTTCTTGTTGTGTCTTTAATAAACCTTAAGAAAAACAAAAAAATTAGTAGTAGTTTATTTTCCTGCTGTAGTAATTAAAATGAAAACCCAAAAATATTTCTCGTTCTTCTTTTGCTTGTTGGGAGCTTTCCCGTGTAAATAGTTTTATTTCTTTTCTTTTCTTTGGGGGTCGATAGGAGAAGACCATGATTTAATTGTTGAAGTGGCTCTTATATGCATTATTGTTGATTTAACCAAGAGTCCATATTGCCTTGTCTTCTCCTATTTATTGAATGCTCGCAGATTCCAGCTTAGTCCAATGCACGTGCACTCTTATTATTATTCACATCGTTCGGTCGTGCAAGCGAAAGGAAATTATGATGATATATGATGGACTGACTGAGATGGGAAAAGCTGGTATGAACTCGACCTCTTTTGTTTTTGTAAATATGATGAGTTCATCGTTCTTGATTCAGCTTACTATGAATAAACATGTTTGCAATGACAATTAGAGATCATAGTTGCTTGTGCCATGCTTGATTAGCTATGAGTTATAATGGTTTACCTTGCGTGCCAACATGCTATTAAAATGGTTGTGATGTGGTATGATGGTGTGGTATCCTCCTTTGAATGATTTAAGTGACTTGACTTGGCACATGTTCACGCATCTAGTTGAAACAAATCAACATAGCCTTCACGATATTTATGTTCATGGTGGATTATATCCTACTCATGCTTGTATTCAATGTTTATTAATTTTAATGCCTGTTCATGACTGTTGTCGCTCTCTAGTTGGTCGCTTCCCAGTCTTTTGCTAGCCTTCACTTGTACTAAGCAGGAATACTGCTTGTGCATCCAATCCCTTAAACCCCAAAGTTATTCCATATGAGTCCACCATACCTTCCTATATGCGGTATCTACCGCTGCTCCAAGTAAATTTGTATGTGCCAAACTCTAAACCTTCAAATAAACATTCTGTTTTGCATGCTCGAATAGCTCATATATCAACTAGGGTTGCCCTTATCTTCCGTGTTAGGCGGGTTATTCTCAAGAGGAGTGAACTCCGCTCCTCACTCACGAGAAAATGGCTGGTCACCGGGATGCCTAGTCCCATGCTTTATGCAAACTAAATCAAAATAATTGCAAACAAAACTCCCCCTGGGACCCGTTGAATGTTGGAGGCACTCGTTGTTTCGAGCAAGCCAGGGATTGATGCTTGTGGAGGAGGGGGATTATAAACTTTACCATTCTGTTTGGGAACCGCCTATAATTTGTTTAGCATGGAAGATATTGTCATCTCTTAGTTGTTATGTTGACAATGAAAGTATGCCGCTCAAAATATAATTTATCTCTATTTCAAAACTGAGCTCCGCACCTCTACAAATCCTCGCTTCCCTCTGCGAAGGGCCTATCTATTTACTTTTATGTTGAGTCATCACCCTCTTATTAAAAAGCACTAGTCGGAGAGCACAATTGTCATTTGCATTCATTATCGTTAATTTATATCGGGTATGACTATGATTGGATCTCTTTTACCATGAATTACAATGTCTAGTCAGTCCTTGATCTTTGAAGGTGCACTGCATTTATGTTTTGTGGTCTCAGAAAGGGCTAGCGAGATACCATCTTGTTATATCATATTATGATTGTTTTGAGAAAGTGTTGTCATCCGAGATTTATTATTATGGCTCGCTAGTTGATTATGCCATTGATATGAGAAAACATGAGACCTGAGAGTTATTGCAAATGTGGTTAGATATGATCTTTGCTAAAAACCTGAATGCTGGCTTGACATAGTTACAACAACAAGAGAAAACAGAGTTTGTAAAAGTTTTTCTTTTTCTCTTTCAGTTTGTCAACTGAATTGCTTGAGGACAAGCAAGGGTTTATGCTTGGGGGAGTTGATACGTCTCCGTCGTATCTACTTTTCGAAATACTTTTGCCCTTGTTTTGGACTCTAACTTGTATGATTTGAATGGAACTAACCCGGACTGACGCTGTTTTCAGCAGAATTGCCATGATGTTGTTCTATGTGCGTAAAATGTAAGTTCTCGAAATGACCTGAAACTCCACGGAATATCTTAGAATAAATAATAAAAAATCTCGCTAAAGATGAAGACCAGGGGCCCACACCCCTGTCCATGAGGATGGGGCGCCCCTAGGCGCGCCTACCTCGTGGCCCCCTGGACACCTTCCGACGCCAACTCCAACTCTATATATTGGCTTTCGGGGAGAAAAAAATCAGAGAGAAGAAATCATCGTGTTTTACGATTCGGAGCCGCCGCCAAGCCCTAATCTCTCTCGGGAGGGCTGATTTGGAGTCCGTTCGGGGCTCCGGAGAGGGGGATTCGTCGCCGTCGTCATCATCAACCATCCTCCATCACCAATTTCATGATGCTCACCGCCGTGCGTGAGTAATTCCATCGTGAGGCTTGCTGGACGGTGATGGGTTGGATGAGATTTATCATGTAATCGAGTTAGTTTTGTTAGGTTTGATCCCTAGTATCCACTATGTTCTGAGATTGATGTTTCTATGACTTTGCTATGCTTAATGCTTGTCACTAGAGCCCGAGTGCCATGATTTCAGATCTGAACCTATTATGTTTTCATGAATATATGTGTGTTCTTGATCCTATCTTGCAAGTCTATAGTCATCTATTATGTGTTATGATCCGACAACCCCGAAGTGACAATAATCGGGATACTTCTCGGTGATGACCATAGTTTGAGGAGTTCATGTATTCACTATGTGCTAATGCTTTGTTCCGTTCTCTATTAAAAGGAGACCTTAATATCCCTTAGTTTCCATTAGGACCCGCTGCCACGGGAGGGTAGGACAAAAGATGTCATGCAAGTTCTTTTCCATAAGCACGTATGACTATATACGGAATACATGCCTACATTACATTGATGAATTGGAGCTAGTTCTGTGCCACCCTATGTTATGACTGCTACATGACGAACCACATCCGGCATAATTATCCATTACTGATCCGGTGCCTACGAGCTTTCCATATACTGGTCTTCGCTTATTTACTTTCCCGTTTCTATTGTTACAATCACTACAAAATACCAAAAACATTACTTTGTTGTCTTTACTTTTGTTACCGTTACCACCACCATCATATTACTTTGCTACTAAACACTTTGCTGCAGATATTAAGTTTCCAGGTGTGGTTGAATTGACAACTCAGCTGCTAATACTTGAGAATATTCTTTGGCTCCCCTTGTGTCGAATCAATAAATTTGGGTTGAATACTCTACCCTCGAAAACTGTTGCGATCCCCTATACTTGTGGGTATCACCCGTGCACGAGTAAAGGGGTCAAAAGGAGAGCCCTACTTTTGTACACCGACAACATAGCACTATAGGTGGAATAGAATGGTGGTTGTGGAGAATACAAAAAAGAGGAAGATGGTCTCACTTCAACTAGGCGTATTAATGGGCTATGGAGATACCCATCAATAGATATCAATGTGAGTGAGTAGGGATCGCCATGCAACAGATGCACTAGATCTATAAATGTATGAAAGCTCAACAAAAGAAACTAAGGCCCTGTTTGTTTGGTCTGCGGCTGAACGAGAAGCAGCTGGAGCTGGTAGAAGCTGAGAAGCTGGCTGGAGCAGGTAGAAGCTGAGAAGTCCAAAAAGCCTGTTTGGTAACTTTTTTTAGGACGACTGGTGAGGTCAGTAGTCAGCCGAAAGTCTGTAATGCCCTTGGATGCTGAGGATGTTATTTAAACACTGATTTGACATGATTTATCTGATTGTGTTGTATATTATCTCAAATAATATGTTTGGCGTCTAATTTGGCCCAAAAATAATTGTTTTTTGTGAAGTAATTATCAATAATAATTTTTGGTAGATTTAGGTCTTTTTAAGATTTCTTCCATGGCCACATAAATGGTTTACAATCACCATGCGAGGAAGTTTTCGTGTATTTAAACTGAAATTGCTCTAATGGTATAGACCATGTGTTTAATTGAATTTGGTATATTTGACATATGACAATACCTTTGATCACATCATAACAATATAGTACTAATTATATATTACATCAAACCATCGTTTTGGTTGCAAAATACATGGTTATGGCAAAATAAAATCCTACTCTGTCGCCACAAATACATAGTTCAACAATTAAACAAGCAAATACATAGTTCAAATAGTTCAACAATTAAGCAAGGAAATACATTGTTAAACAATATGATACACTACTTCGGTTACAACTTTCGTCAAATTGACTTCATTGCATAAAGAAACAATGGTACATTGTCCGAGAGTACATCAACATTTGTTTCCCCAACACTTTCCATGTGAACCTACACAATAAGATAAAACTTTAAGTACTACATAGACATAATAAACATGACATTAGTAAATCGGATTTCTGCATTTGAAAGCAAGCAACCTTGAAAGCAACCATCCATGTCAAGTAGTTGTTCAGCCTATGCCCATGTTGTCCTTGGTCAGCTGCACACTTAGAAAAAACTACAATGGGATCTTGATCCCGCATCTGAACTGACATCTATAGTCAGTCATCAAGCAATCATCAAACAATCACCTAATTGTCCAGATCTATATAAACATACATGCACAACCCAGCAAGCATATTTTGTTCAGATTGAAAGCAAGTGACAATTTTTGGTCACATATGCTTCACAAATCTCATAGGCAGAAAACATATATGCCTCAGAAATCACAGAACAAGTCTATCTCTTAGCAGAAAAAATTGATCCTGATGTTCGTAAACAAGCAAATTAATCTTCGGCACTATCATACAAATAAACAAGCAAATTATTGTCACCATTTATCAAGAATTTGTAGCAAACAAATCAGGAAATTAAACCATGACAACACTACCAAGCATATTGTCGGATCACGGGTTCCGGCAGACCCTTAAGGTTCGAACTCTGGGGTGCGCGCGGAGACCCAACCCTCCACCGTCTCGTACCTCGCCGAACCGCAGGGACCTAAACTACTAACAAGAACAACACAAGAGACGCAAGATTTATACTAGTTTGGGCTACCGTTGTGGTGCAATACCCTACTCTAGTTTGTGGTGTGTGGATTACCTCTGGGGCTGACGAAGAACAGTGCAGGGAGAACAGCCTCGCGAGGGTCTGTTCTTGGTGGGTGTGATGAACTGCTAAGTGGTATCCCGTTGCTCTAACCTGAGGAGCGGGTTTCTCTCTCTCTCTCTCTGGATTCCGAATGCTCGATCCGATCGTCCTCCTTCTACTCTGAGTGTGGCTACCCCTATTTATAGGCGAAGGCCCTGGGCCTCTTCCCAAATATTGAGCGGGAAGGGCGCCAACAATTGGCCATTTTTAAGGGGAACAGCGGGTACACTTATCCTCGACTAAAGTTGGTCCTCGCCGCCAAAGGCTCGTGATGACGCCGCTTGGGCTCCACGATGATTGCATTCCAGCCGTTGGGGCTGGTCTTGGTCTTGTTGCACCAAACGGATGCCTTTGCTTGATGCTCTTGCTGCGCTTGCCCCTTTGCACCAAAGAGGAAAGGAGGACGCTGCGCTGGCCGGGCGCTCGATCGCGCCTCGGTCGTCATGGCTTACGTCACGGGCACCTCGCGAGGTACCCCGCCTTGAACTCTCCGCCTCCTCGTGAGCCAGCCTGACGAGGCCGTGCCTGAGGAAGCTCTTGGCCATCCGCCCCGTGAGGCTTGGCCCCTCGCGAGGGTCTTGAGCTTGTGTTGATGAAGATGGGCCATCCTGGGCCTCCTTTGAGCCACGCCGCGGGCCGCAAGCAGGCAAGTCTGGGGACCCCCGTTCCCAGAACGCCGACACATATCACGTCTATTACCATGACAATTTTTTCAAACCAATCATACACCAAGCACTACCAAACCAATCATGATAATTTGTTCATAACAAGTAACAATTTCTTCATAGGAATCATCAAGAAATTTCTCACCTTGAGCCTGCGCGAGTTAGCAGGGGAGGGAGACCGAGGAGGCGTGGTCGAGGCAGCAATTGTAGGGCTGGATGTTCCAGGCAGCCGAGGTCGTGGATGGGGTGGTCGGATCCAGTATGCGTTGTGGCTGGAGAAGGCCAGATCCGGTCGGTGTGGCTGCTACAGATGGCGGCAGCGTAGGGTCATGGAGGAGGCAAGAGATCAATCTCCCAGGTCAGGAGGAGGACGGGGAGAGATCCGGCTGAGGGGGGCGCCAGCTCCGGCTGCCGGGGTGGCCGGAGATAGCGGCGGCGGACCTAACCCTAGCGCCTCCTCTGGTCTCTCTCGCTACCAGCTCGGTGGGGTGGGGGACCAATGGGGTGACGGGGTGGGTGAGAGGAAAAATCTGAAGGGGTGGGTGGCAGCATTTTTTTGTAATTTTAGTGAAGTGGAAGGGTAGGCTTTTGCGGGAGGGATGAGAAGCCGGTGGAGCTGCAAGAAGCTAGTCTGGAGGTGCTTTTCGTTCGTAGTGCAATTTCGAGACGTGCTTCTCGGAAGCACCGTCACACGAAATATGTGTTTGGCTGGGCTTCAGCTTTTAGAGGGCTAGAAGCAGCAAAAGCTGAAGCCCAAGCCCAAACAAACAGGGCCTAAGTGGGTGTGCATCCAACTTGCTTGCTCATGAAGACCTAGGGCATTTGAGGAAGCCCATCGTTGGAATATACAAGCCAAGTTCTATAATGAAAAATTCCCACTAGTATGAAAGTGACAAAATAGGAGGCTCTCTATCATGAAGATCATGGTGCTACTTTGAAGCACAAGTGTGGAAAAAGGATAGTAACATTGCCCCTTCTCTCTTTTTCTCTCTTTTTTTGGGCCTTCTCTTTTTTTTATTTGGCCTTTCTCCTTTTTTATTTCCTCACATGGGACAATGCTCTAATAATGATGATCATCACACTTCTATTTGTTTACAACTCAAGGATTACAACTCGATACTAGAACAAAATATGACTCTATATGAATGCCTCTGGCGGTGTACCGAGATGTGCAATGAATCAAGAGTGACATGTATGAAAAATTATGGATGGTGGCTTTGCCACAAGTACGATGTCAACTCCATGATCATGCGAGGCAATATGACAATGATGAAGCATGTCATAATAAATGGAACGGTGGAATGTTGCATGGCAATATATCTCGGAATGGCTATGGAAATGCCATAATAGGTAGGTATGGTGGCTGTTTTGAGGAAGGTATATGGTGGGTTTATGGTACCGACAGAAGTTGCGCGGTACAAGAGAGGCTAGCAATGGTGGAAGGGTGAGAGTGTGTATAATCCATGGACTCAACATTAGTCATAAAGAACTCACATACTTATTGCCAAAATCTACAAGTCATCAAAACCAAGCACTACGCACATGCTCCTAGGGGGATAGATTGGTAGGAAAAGACCATCACTCGTCCCCGACCACCACTCATAAGGAAGACAATCAAAGAAACACCTCATGCTTCAAATTTGTCACACAACAGTTACCATACGTGCATGCTACAGGACTTGCAAACGTCAACACAAGTATTTCTCAAATTGACCATTACTCAACTAGATTGACTCTAATATCACCATCTTCATATCTCAAAACAATCATCAAGTATCAAACTTCTCATAGTATTCAATGCACTTTATATGAAAGTTTTTATTATACCCATCTTGGATGCCTATCATGTTAGGACTAATTTTATTGCCAAATCAAATTACCATGCTGTTCTAAAAGACTCTCAAAATAGTATAAGTTGAGCACGAGAGATCAATAATTTCTATAAAATAAAACCACCACCGTGCTCTAAAAAGATATAAGTGAAGCACTAGAGTAAAGTTATCTAGCTCAAAAGATATAAGTGAAGCACATAGAGTATTCTAATAAATTCCGATTCATGCGTGTCTCTCCAAAAGGTGTGTACATCAAGGATGATTGTGGTAAACAAAAAATCAAAGACTCAAATCATACAAGACGCTCCAAGCAAAACACATATCATGTGGTGAATAAAAATATAGCCTCAAGTAAAGTTACCGATAGACGAAGACGAAAGAGGGGATGCCTTCCGGGGCATCCCCAAGCTTAGGCTTTTGGTTCTCCTTGAATTTAAAATTGGGGTGCATTGGGCATCCCCAAGCTTAGGCTCTTGCCACTCCTTATTCCAAAATCCATCAAATCCTTACCCAAAAACTTGAAAACTTCACAACACAAAACTTAACAGAAAATCTCATGAGCTCCGTTAGTATAAGAAAACAAATCACCACTTTAAGGTACTGTAATGAACTCATTCTTTATTTATATTGGTGTTAAACCTACTGTATTCCAACTTCTCTATGGTTCATACCCCCCGATACTACTCATAGATTCATTAAAATAAGCAAACAACACACGAAAAACAGAATCTGTTAAAACAGAACAGTCTGTACCAATCTGATTCATACGAATACTTCTGTAACCTCAAAAATTCTGAAAAAAATAGGACGACCTACATAAATTTTTTATTGATCTACTGCAGTTGGAATCAGTATTTTATCACTCTCTGGTGATTTTTAACAATTATTTTTGCGAGGACAAAGTTTCTGTTTTTTTTTCAGCAAGATCAAAAAATTATCACCCAAGAAGATCCTATAGGTTTTACTTGGCACAAACACTAATTAAAACATGAAACCACATCTAACCAGAGGCTAGGTGAATTATTTATTACTAAACAGGAACAAAAAGCAAAATATAAAAATAAAATTGGGTTGCCTCCCAACAAGCGCTATCGTTTAACGCCCCTAGCTAGGCATAAACACAAGAATAGATCTAAGTATTGTCATCTTTGGCTTTTATCTTTTTAATGGAGTTATGCTCGAATGCGGGAGGTTCCTTACGTTTCCCTTCATACTCGGAGATTTAGATCTAGAGCATCCAACCGCTTATTGCAAAGAGTGATCAACATATTCATGCGGTGAAGGATCCCGCTAACATTTTTAAGAGGTTCAAGAGATTTTTGCACTTCGCATATTTTCTCAAAATTTTTGGTTCCTTATTGAGTATGATGAAATCCCTTTTGTGGGGTTAGTACTCCTACCATTCCCTCTATAATTTCATAAGCAGTACTGGGATCAATTTCAATAAAATTCCCTTTAGCGACAAAATCCAAGAGTTGTCTATGGGATATGGTTCGCCCAACATAAAAATTACGAAGTAAAATCTTGAAATCTCCCTCTATAGTGCAACTACGACAGAATTCTATCATCCTATACCAAGCATATTTTAAGTTTTCTCCTTGTCTTTGTTTGAAGTGAAGAACTTCAAAATCGGGAGACAAAGGAAGGGAGGAAGAGCTAGCCATAACGGCGAAACAGACGATCTAACACACGGACACACAAGAAGCAAGCGAAAAGAGGCGAACAGAAGAGAGGAGAAGAAAAGGCAAAGGTTTTCAAAAATCATTTTAGAAGTGGGGGAGAGGAAAAAGAGAGGCGAATGGAAAATAATGTAATGCGAGGGAGAAGAGTTTATGATGGGTACTTGGTATGTCTTGACTTGGCGTAGATCTCCCGACAGCGGCGCCGTAAAATCCTTCTTGCTACCTCTTGAGGATGCGTTGGTTTTCCCTTGAAGAGGAAAGGGTGATGCAGCAAAGTAGCATAAGTATTTCCCTCAGTTTTTGAGAACCAAGGTATCAATCCAGTAGGAGATAACACACAAGTCACCTAGTACCTGCACAAACAATCAAGAACCTTGCAACCAACACGATAAAGGGGTTGTCAATCCCTTCACGGTCACTCACAAGTGAGATCTAATAAAGATAGTAAGATAAATATTTTTGGTATTTTTGTTGTATAGATTGGAAAGTAAAGATTGCAAAATAAAATAAATAGGAATCTAGAATTGTAGATCAGAAACTTATATGATGTAAGATAGACCCGGGGGCCATAGGTTTCACTAGTGGCTTCTCTCAACATTGCATGTATTACGGTGGGTGAACAAATTATTGCCGAACAATTGATAGAAAAGGGCATAATTATGAGAATATCTAGGCAATGATCATGAATATAGGCATCATGTCCGTGTCAAGTAGACCGAAACGATTCTGCATCTACTACTATTACTCCACACATCGACCGCTATCCAGCATGCATCTAGAGTATTAAGTTCATAAGAACAGAGAAACGCATTAGGAAAGATGACATGTTGTAGAGGGATAAACTCAAGCAATATGATATAAACCCCTTATTTTTATCCTTGATGGCAACAAATCAATACGTGCCATGCTGCCCCTACTGTCACTGGGAAAGGACACCGCAAGATTGAACCCAAAGCTAAGCACTTCTCCCATTGCAAGAAAGATCAATCTAGTAGGCCAAACTAAAACCGATAATTCGAAGAGACTTGCAAAGATATCAAATCATGCATATAAGAATTCAGAGAAGAACAAAATAATATTCATAGATAATCTTGATCATAAATCCACAATTCATCAGATCTCGGCAAACACACCGCAAAAGAGTATTACATCGAATAGATCTCCAATAACATCGAGGAGAACTTTGTATTGAGAATCAAAGAGAGGGAAGAAGCCATCTAGCTAATAACTATGGACCCGAAGGTCTGTGGTAAACTACTCACACATCACCGGAGAGGCTATGGTGATGATGTAGAAACCCTCGATGATTGATTCCCCCTCCGGCAGAGCACCGGAAAAGGCACCAAGATGGGATCTCACGGGTACATAAGGTTGCGGCAGTGGAAAAGTAGTTTCGTGGCTCCCCCTGATGTTTTTAGGGTATAAGAGTATATATAGGCGAAAGAAGTATGTCGGTGGAGCTCCATGGGGCCCACAAGGGTGGGGGGCACGCCTACCCCCCTAGGCGCACCCTCTTGCCTCGTGGCCGCCTCGCGGGGTTCCAGACTTCAACTCCAAGTCTTCTGGATTGCTTTCGTTCCAAGAAAGATCATCGTGAAGGTTTCATTCCGTTTGGATTCCGTTTGGTATTCCTTTTCTGCAAAACACTGAAGTAGGCAAAAAAAACAGAAACTGGCACTGGGCCTTCGGTTAATAGGTTAGTCCCAAAAAAATATAAAAGAGCATATTAAAGCCCATTAAACATCCAAAAAAGATAATATAATAGCATGGAACAATCAAAAATTATAGATACGTTGGAGACGTATCAATACATATGTTCATAATATTGATGCCAAAAGATGCAAAGTTAATAATGATAGTGAAACATACTTCTAGCACTGCCGTTTAGGTCATATTGGTGTAAAGCGCATGAAGAAACTCCATGCGGATGGACTTTTGTAATCACTTGATTATGAATCATTTGATGCTTGCGAACCATGCCTCATGGGCAAGATGACTAAAACTCCGTTCTCCGGAACAATGGAGCGAGCCACTGACTTATTAGAAATAATACATACCGATGTATGTGGTCCGATGAGTGTTGAGGATCACGGCGGGTATCATTGTTTTCTGACCTTCATAGATGATTTGAGCAGATATGGGTATATCTACTTGATGAAACACAAGTCCGAAACATTTGAAAAGTTCAAAGAATTTCAGAGTGAAGTGGAGAATCATCGTAACAAGGAAATAAAGTTTCTACGACCTGATTACAGAGGCGAATATTTGAGTTACGAGTTTTGCCTTCATTTAAAACAATTTGGAATAGTTTCACGACTCATGCCACCTGGAATACCACAGCGTAATGATGTGTCCGAACGTTGTAACCATACTTTATTAGATATGGTGCAATCTATGATGTCTCTTATCGATTTACCGCTATTGTTTTGGGGTTATGCATTAGAGACAGATGCATTCGCGTTAAATAGGGCACCATCTAAATCCGTTGAGACGACACCGTATGAACTGTGGTTTGGCAAGAAACCTAAGCTGTTGTTTCTTAAAGTTTGGGGTTCTGATGCTTATGTGAAAAAGCTTCAGCCTGATAAGCTCGAACCCAAATAGGAGAAGTGCTTCTTCATAGGATACCTAAAAGAAATTATTGGGTACACCTTCTATCACAGATCCGAAGGCAAGATCTTTGTTGCCAAGAATGGATCCTTTCTAGAGAAGGAGTTTCTCTCGAAATAAGTGAGTGGGAGGAATGGACATCAAGATCTATAGAGATAGATCAAGATGCTTGATAAGACTTTCGATGAGTACATGATACGTCTCCAACGTATCTATAATTTTTTATTTTTCCATGTTGTTGTATTATCAATCTTTGATGTTTTATAATCATTTTATATCATTTTTGGTACTAACCTATTGACATAGTGCCAAGTGACGGTTGTTGTTTTCTGCATGTTTTTTACATCGCAGGAAATCAATACCAAACGGAGTGCAAATGCAATGAAACTTCATGGAGATTTTTTATGGACCAGAAGACACCCAATGGGCCAAGGCAACACCTGGGGGGGGGGGGTGCTCCGAGGGGAGCATAACCCACCAGGGCCCGCCCTAGTGGATTGTGCCCACCTCGGGTGCCCCCGGACCGCTTCTTTTCTCTATAAATACCCCAACATTCCAGAAACCCTAGGGGAGTCGACGAAAGTCAATTCCAGCCGCCGCAGAGTCCAGAACCACCAGATCCAATCTAGACACCATCACGGAGGGGTTCACCACTTCCATTGGTGCCTCTCCGATGATGCATAAGTAGTTCTTTGTAGACCTACGGGTCCGTAGTTAGTAGCTAGATGGCTTCCTCTCTCTCGTTTGATTCTCAATACAATGGTCTCTTGGAGATCCATATGATGTAACTCTTTTTGCGGTGTGTTTGTTGGGATCGTATGAACTTTGAGTTTATGATCAGATCTATCTTTTTATATCCATGAAAGTTATTTGAATTTCTTTGATCTCTTATATGCATGATTGCTTATAGCCTCGTATTTCTTCTCCGATATTTGGGTTTTGTTTGGCCAACTTGATCTATTTATCTTGCAATGGGAAGAGGTGCTTTGTAGTGGGTTCGATCTTACGGTGATTGATCTCAGTGACAGAAGGGGAACCGACACGTATGTAACGTTGCTGATGATGATATAGACCTGGGGTAGGGTTATAGGCCTGACCTATACGTCCTATCTCAGGTCACTGTCATAGAAGCAAAGAAGCTCAAGGGACAATAGGGAGAGCCCAACAAAGGTGTCGAATACAATCCACTCGACCGACCAGCTACTTGGAGACCCCTCCTTACTAAAGTCACTCGACCATACAAGAATCCACTCGACTTATTGGAGACCAGGAGTCATCTAGAACAGCAACAGACAAGCATTCACTATGTAGTCTTCAAAGCCATTAAGGCATTTAAGGCTGGCGTTCCAGTAACGCCTCCTCTTTATGTACATTAAACTTTTGGTAACGGAGGATGGCCGGGGTCCTGGCGTACTCTATATAAGCCACCCCCTCCTCTGGCACAAGGGTTCGCACCCCCTGTAACACACACACACACACACACACACACACACACACACACACACACACACACACACACACACACACACACACACACACACATAATCCAGTCGACCGCCTCCGGGCACCGAGACGTAGGGCTGTTACTTCTTCTGCGAAGGGCATGAACTCGTAAAACTCGTGTGTACAACTTTTCCATAGATAGGATCTTGCCTCCTCATACCTACCCCCATTCTACTGTTAGTCTTAGATCCACGACAGTTGGTGCCCATCGTGGGGTAGGTGTCTTAGCGACTTTTTGGTGGAGTTGCGATTTTTTCTGATTCTCATCATCATGGTTTCCACCGGCGGACTGGCTGAGGGCTGCGAGATCCATCTCGGCGCACTCGTTTCCGCTTGGCTTCAGGAAGCTCCACTCGACGTCGAGGCGCTCCCCATCCGTGGGGCGACGCACTTTCGCGCGTGCGTCTGCGCCATCCTTCTCCAGCAGCCATCGACCCAGTATCGGTCGGCTCCTATGGTGTCCTCGCCCCCCCGCTGTTTGCCGGCGCAAGCGTTCCAGTCGGTTGCGGCTCCAGCGGTGGGTGAGGCACGCGGTGGCCCGTTAGTCGGCCACCCCACAAGTCGCGGCAATCGAGCCCGATGAAACTCTCTACGGCCTGTTCGACTGGCTCCATCGAGACCGCGTCCGAGTGCGACAGCAGCGATCCCGTAGCGGAAGTCTTGATGGTCAACGGACCGCGCAGTCCTCCTGGCTTCCCCTGCGACGACGGTGGTGATGGCAGCGGTGATCCGTCGCGCGTTCAGGAGGAGTACCGCCCCGAGCCCCTTTCTCTGCAATATGGATGCGCTTCACACTCCTATCGTTGGAGAAACCCCCGAGGCCCGGGCCTTGGAGGAGGCGCGCCTAGCCAACTTGGCTGAGTGCACTCGACTGGAGAACCCGCAGCATGCACTCGATGAGCATGCTCGACAGTGGATCCCTGAGTCCAGTCGACGACAGCTTTTTCCGCCTCAACCTCAGGCAGGTATGTCGCACTCTGATTCAAAATCTCACGGCAGCGGCCCACATAGCAGAGTCAATTCAGCCTTCCCAGTCGGAGGCTGGCAAAGGTTTGATGCAGATTCGGGCCTTGCTCCGGGCGGCCGGAGAGCAGAACACGACAATATCTCAGTCGCGGAATAGGATTCATAGCAGATCTATGATGGCAGATACGGTTCAGTCGGCTCACAACCCAAGATAGCCCCCGCACCGTGAAGGACGTGGGCACAGGCAAGATCACTACAGAAACCACGAGCAATATGATCACCGACTCGGCCACGATGACCGTCGTCGAGTGCCCACACCTCCTCCGAGGAGTGGGTCATATGTGCCTCGGCAACATGATGGTAGACGCCCCCATAACAGCGGGCGAAGGGTACCACTCGACCCAAGGGAGCCGGGCTTTGATGCGAGATCTATTCTCGTTCAAGGTCTGGTTGACAGGAACAGAGCACACAGAGAAGGCCATGACAGAGATTACCCGACTGGCAGCAGAGTGCATGTTTCAGGTCCCGAGTGTTTCAGCAGAGCCATCAGGGCCGCAGTGATTCCTCCCAACTTTAGGTTGGTGACTAGAGTCAGCAAGTTTACTGGTGAGTCTAAGCCTGACACTTGGCTTGAAGACTACCGAGTGGCTATACAAATTGGTGGTGGCAATGATGAAGTGGCCATGAAGCACCTTCGTCTGATGTTGGAAGGTTCGGCCAGAGCATGGTTGAACCATTTAGCACCTGGGAGTATAATCAGTTGGGAGGAACTCGCCTGAGTGTTCGATACGACTTTTGAAGGTACTTGCAAACGACCAGCGGGGTTGACAGAATTGCAACATTGTGTGCAAAAGCCGAGTGAAACTCTGAGAGATTTCATTCAGAGGTGGACTAGTTTGCATCACACACTGGAAAATGTGTCTGAGCATCAAGTAGTTTGTGCCTTCAAGGAAGGCGTTAAGTATCGAGAGCTAGTCCTGAAATTCGGTCAGACAGGAGATATGTCCCTTACTCGGATGATGGAGATAGCCACTTGGTACGCTAAAGGAGAAGAAGAGGATCGACTCCGCAGTGGAAAGGGCAAACCAGTCGGACAGGACACCGGTGGAGGTACTTCCAATCGGATACAGAAGCGTAAGGCCGAGCCAGCTGCTCCTGGTGAGGCTTTAGTTTTGGCTCAAGGAAAGTTCAAGGGGAAGCCCAAAGGGCCTCGGAACCCCAAGAAAGTGAAAGATCAAGCCAGAAACGATGTGTTGGATTTACCATGCCACATTCATACCAAGAAAGATGAAGAGGGTAATCTGATTTACCCAAAACACACCACTCGATAGTGTCGACTCCTGATCCAGCAGTTCCGAGAGAAACAACCCAATGAGAAGGACAAGGAGTCAGACAAGGGTGAGGATAAGTAAGAGGATGATGATGGTTTTCCCAACATCAACTCCACTCTGATGATTTTTGCTGATGTTGAGAGCAAAAGTCAGTGAAAGTTATCAACAGAGAAGTGAACATGGTTGCTCTGGCAACACCAAGTTATTTGAAGTGGTCCCAGACTGCCATCACGTTCGACCAGATCGACCATCCAAAGACGTATAGCCACCTCGGGAGGCAAGCGTTGGTGGTCGACCCGATTGTTGAAGGCACTCGATCGACTAAATTGCTGATGGATGGTGGTAGCGGCCTGGATATCCTTTATGCTGAAACCTTGAAGGGAATGGGCATTCCGATGTCCAAGCTTAGTGAAAGTAATATGAGTTTTCATGGTGTTATACCTGGCAAAAAGGACGAATCACTTGGCCATATCACCCTTGATGTGGTTTTCGGTGATTCCAAGAATTACCGCAAGGAAAAGTTGACATTTGAAGTAGTGGATTTCCAGAGTGCTTACCATGCTATTATGGGTAGGCCTGCCTATGCACGTTTCATGGCTGGACCATGTTACATATACCTCAAATTGAAAATGCCTGGTCCCAGAGGAGTGATCACTATCACTGGCAATCGGCAGAAGGTAGAAGAGTGCTTCCAGAAGGGCTCGAAAATCGTCGATGCACAAATGGCAGCAATCGAAATGCAAGAATACCGGAAAATGCAGATCCGAGTGATTTTCTGCGCTCCAAGAAGCCTGCCATAGATTCTGCATTTCAGTCGTCTGGTGAAACCAAGCCAATTCATATTCACCCGACCGATCCTAATGCCGCTCCTACTCATATCTCAACATCACTCGACAGCAAATAGGAAGAAGCGTTCATCCAGTTCCTCTGTGAGAACTGGACATCTTTGCATGAAACCTTCTGACATGCCGGGTGTACCCAGGGGACTGGCTGGGCATCATTTGTGAGTTGACCCGAAAGTAAAACCAGTCAAGGAACATCTTCGATGGTCCGCTATTCAGAAGAGAAAAGCAATTGGTGAGGAAGTGGCTCGGCTCCTGGCAGCTAAGTTCATCCGAGAGATTTACCACTCCGAGTGGCTCACTAATGTTGTCATGGTCCCCATGAAGGACGACTAACTTCGCATGTGCATTGACTTCAAGCATATCAATCGGGCCTGCCCAAAAGATCATTTTCCTCTCCCCCGCATCGACCAGATCGTCGACTCGACTGCAGGGTGTGAGCATCTGTCTTTTCTAGACGCCTATTCCGGGTACCATCAGATCCGACTGTATGGACCCGATGAGATAAAAACAGCTTTCATCACTCCATTCGGGTGTTTTTGTTATGTCACCATGCCATTCGGTCTCTAGAACGCCGGAGCCACATTCATGAGGATGATCCAGAAGTGTTTGCTCACTCAAATCAGTCGGAATGTGGAAGCATACATGGATGACATTGTGGTCAAGTCGCGTAAAGGTTTCGACCTGCTGGATGACCTTGCTGAAACCTTTGCCAACCTGAGAAGGTATGATATCAAGCTTAATCCATCAAAGTGCACATTCGGAGTCCCTGGCGGAAAGTTAGTCGGCTTCCTCGTTTCCAAACGAGGGATTGACACGAACCGAGAGAAAGTTGGTGCCATACTCCGGATGAAGCGCCCTGTGCGTGTGCATGATGTCCAGAAGCTTACTGGTTGTTTGGCCGCCTTGAGTCGATTCATTTCTTGTCTCGGTGAAAAGATATTGCCTCTTTACCGACTGATGAAGAAATCTGACAAGTTCGAGTGGACTTCTGAAGCTGATGCAGCGTTTGCAGAACTCAAAGCCCGGCTTTCCACCTAGCCGGTGCTCGCTGCCCCAATCAGCAAAGAGCATTTACTGCTTTATATTGCAGCCACTGGACAATTGTTAGTACAGTACTCACGGTCGAGCGGGAAGAAGAAGGAAAATCCTATAAAGTTCAGCGCCCAGTATACTATGTTTCTGAAGTTCTGACTCCATCCAAGCAAAGATATCCACATTATCAGAAGCTTGTTTATGGGATTTACATGACCACGAAGAAGGTTGCACACTATTTCTCTGATCACTCCATTACAGTCATCAGCGACGCACCATTGTCAAAAATTCTGAACAACAGAGATGCAACTGGTCGAGTGGCAAAGTGGGTGACTGAACTCCTTCCCTTGGATATCAAGTTTGAGGCAAAGAAAGCTATCAAGTCCCAGGCAATAGCAGGTTTCCACACCGAGTGGGTCAAACAGCAACTGCCGACTCAGATTCACTCGGAACATTGGACCATGTTCTTCGATGGATCTAAGATGCTGAATAGTTCTGGTGCTGGAGTAGTATTGGTATCCCCCCGAGGTGACAAGCTCAGCTATGTTCTCCAAATTCATTTTGATTCCTCCAACAATGAAGCTGAATATGAGGCACTTTTGTACGGGTTGTGTATGGCCATTTCACTCGGCGTCTGTCGCCTCATGGTCTACGACGACTCAGATTTAGTGGTTAATCAAGTAATGAAGGAGTGGGACGTCAGAAGCCCGGCTATGACTGGCTATTGTAATGCAGTGAGAAAGTTAGAGAAGAAGTTTGAGGTTTAGAGGTCCATCACATACCCCGACTGAAAAATCAAGCAGCTGATGATTTGGCAAAGATAGGTTCCAAGAGGAAGCCATTCCCAGCAATGTGTTTTTGGAACATATTCATACACCTTCAGTTCAGGAAGATCCTCTAACCGAAGAGCCCCCACAACCGAAGAGTGCCACTGATCCGACTGAAGTCGAAGTCCCAGCTGTGGTCGACTTGATCATGGAGGTTTTGGTCATCACTCCCGACTAGACAGTGTCTTACATTGCGTACATTCTTAGGAAGGAACTCCCAGAAGATGAAGAAGAGGCTCGACAGAACGTCCGTTGATCCAAAGCCTTTACGGTGATAAGAGGACAGCTGTTCAGAGAAAGTGTAACTGGAGTCAGCCAGAGATGCATAACACCAGAAGAAGGTCGAGTGATCCTCAACGACATCCACTCGGGGACCTGTGGTCACCATGCGTCCTCTCGGACCATTGTGGCCAAAGCATACCGAGCAGGGTTTTATTGTCCACGAGCAAATGAGATGGCAAAAGAAATAGTCGAAAAATGTGAAGGTTGCCAGTTTTACTCGAACATGTCTCACAAAGCTACATCGGCCCTGAAGACCATTCCACTCGTATGGCCCTTTGCTATTTGGGGATTGGACATGGTCGGACCTCTGAGGACTGGTAGGAGCGGCTTCACTCATGTGCTCGTGGCAGTCGACAAGTTCACCAAATAGATTGAAGCCAAGCCTATCAAATATCTTGAAGCCAGTACTGCTGTCAGCTTCATCAGAGAATTAACATTCAAATATGGTGTTCTACACAACATCATCACCGACAATGGATCTAACTTCGATTCTGATGAGTTCCGAGCCTTGTGTGCTTCCCAAGGCACTTTCGGTCGACTATGCTTGATCGCCCATCCCCAGTCGAATGGACAAGCAGAAAGAGCAAATGGATTGATTCTCAAAGGACTGAAACCCCGATTGATGCGTGATCTCAAGCATGCAGCAAGCACCTGGGTCGATGAACTTCCATCAGTGCTTTGGGGATTGAGGACAACTCCAAATCGGTCCACTGGCCGAACTCCATTCTTCTTGGTCTATGGAGCTGAAGTTGTTCTACCGAGTGACTTGCTTCACAATGCACCCCGAGTCAAGCTTTTCTCTGAAGATGAAGCGGAACAGGCTCGGCAAGACGTAGTTGATCTCCTGGAAGAAGAAAGAGAGATGGCCCTGATTCGGTCGACCATTTATCAGCAAGACCTGCGTCGATTCCACGCCAGAAACGTGAGGGGTCGAGCATTTCAAGAGGGAGACTTGGTTTTTCGAGTGGATCAGCAGAAACCTCACAAGCTCGCTCCTGCTTGGGAAGGCCCCTTCATTGTCACCAGAGTGCTCCACAATGGAGCGTACCATCTTTACAATGTCGAGCACAAGAAAGACGAGCCACGCGCATGGAATGCGGAGCTGCTCCGCCCCTTTTACACTTAAAAGCATTCAGACTGTTGAGATGTAATAAGAAATACCCTCTGGTTTGATTATCAAAGACATAGTTTTACAGTCTCTTAAATGAGTGTTGTTCCTTTTTTATATGTTCTAAATCCCCCGGTGGGTGCCTTAGATGCGAATCCGCTTCGCCTAAGTTTAAAAAAATCCTGTCGAGTGAAGAGCAACCCTCTCACTCGCAGGCTTAGCTGCGAATCCGTTTCGCCTAAGTTTGAAAAATCCAACCGAGTGGTGAGCAAGCCTCTCACTCAGGGGCTTAGCTGCAATCCAGTGCTCGCCTAAGTTTAAAAAATCCTACCGAGTGGTGAGCAAGCCTCTCACTCGGAGGCTTAGCTGCAGTCCAGTACTCGCCTAAGTTTAAAAAGTCCTAACGAGTGGTGAGCAAGCCTCTCACTCGGGGGCTTAGCTGCAGTCCAGTACTCGCCTAAGTTTAAAAAATCCTACCGAGTGGTGAACAACCCTCTCACTCGGGGGCTTAGTTGCAGTCCAGTACTCCCCTAAGTTCAAAAAATCCTACCGAGTGGTGAGCAACCCTCACACTCAGGGGCTTAGCTGCAGTCCAGTACTCGCCTAAGTTTAAAAAGTCCTACCGAGTGGTGAGAAAGCCTCGCACTTGTAGGCTTAGCTGCAGTCCAGTACTCGCCCAAGTTTAAAAAATGCTACAGAGTGGGGAGCAAGCCTCTCACTCGGGGGCTTAGCTGCAGTCCAGTACTCGCCTAAGTTAAAAAAATCCTACCGAGTGGTGAGAAACCCTCACAGTCGGAGGCTTAGCTGCAGTCCAGTACTCGCCTAAGTTTAAAAAATCCTACCGAGTGGTAAGCAACCCTGTCACTCGAGGGCTTAGCTGCAGTCCAGTACTCGCCTAAGTTCAAAAAAATCCTACCGAGTGGTGAGCAAGCCTCTCACTCTGAGGCTTAGCTGCAGTCCAGTACTCGCCTAAGTTTAAATAATCCTACCGAGTGGTGAGCAAGCCTCTCACTCGGGGGCTTAGCTGCAGTCCAGTACTCGCCTAACTTTAAAAAATCCTACCGAGTGCTGAGCAACCCTCACACTCAGAGGCTTAGCTGCAGTCCGGTACTCGCCTAAGTTTAAAAAATCCTACTGAGTGGTGAGCAACCCTCTCACTCGGGGCCTTAGCTGCAGTCCAGTACTCGCCTAAGTTCAAAAAATCCTACCGAGTGGTGAGCAACCCTCACACTTAGAGGCTTGGCTGCAGTCCAGTACTCGCCTAAGTTTAAAAAATCCTACCGAGTGGTGAGCAACCCTCACACTCGGAGGCTTAGCTGTGGTCCAGTACTCGCCTAAGTTTGAAAAATCCTACCGAGTGGCGAGCAAACCTCTCACTCAGGGGCTTAGCGGAAGTCCAGCATTTGCCTAAGTTTGAAACACATCCCTACCTGCAAGGACGATGAGGTGCAGGTCGACTGCAACCTTCTCTTCGGAGCTGCGCCACAAATACAACATGCGCTCCATCCTCATCTGCAAGGACGACGAGGTGCAGGTCGACTGTAACCTTCTCTTTGGAGCTGCGCCACAAATACAACATGCGCTCCATCCTTATCCGCAAGGACGACGAGGTCCAGGTCGACTATAACCTTCTCTTCGGAGCTGCACCACAAGTATATCATGCGCTCCATCCCTATCCGCAAGGACGACGAGGTGTGGGTCGACTGCGACCTTCTCCTCAGAGCTGCGCCACAAGTATAACGTGCGCTCCATCCTGATCTGCAAGGACAACGCGGTGCAGGTCGACTGGGACATCCTCCTCAGAACTGCATCTCAAGTACAAAGACTATTCCGAGTGAAGAACAAGTTCCACTCAAAGGCAAACACAAGCATACACAGAGATAAAACAAGTTCAGATAAATCCTAAGGTTCCGGACCACGGATCAAAAGTACTCGAGCATCAAACCCGAAGAAGTTAAACGATTACATGATCACTCGGCATTCCGAGGCAAATAAAGGTGGAGCATAATGTTTTTTGATCACTCGTCAGGAGAAGGACTAGCTGGATCACAGAAACTGTCAAGGTCTATGCTGTCTATGATGTGAGTGGCGGCGTCAAGGAAAGTGTCCATGAAGGACTGGAAATTGTGCCTTTTGGTGTTAGCAACCTTGAGCTCCGCCAGCTTGTCTTCTTTGACCTCCTTACAGTGCACTCGAACCAATGACAGGGCGACATCAGCATCGCAGCGAGCAGATGATTTCTTCCATTCTTGCACTTGGTCAAGTATTTGATTCAGTTGAGTCATCAGAGACTTGAGGTCTTGAGACAGTTCGGCCTGAGGCCAGAGTTCAACATCAACCCGAGTCATCGCCGTCTTCAGACGGGCAAGATAAGCAACTGCGCTGTCCATGCGGGATTCAAAACGCAACACATTCATCGCGACGTCATCTTTGACTGGACAGTTTATGGGATCGAGATCCGTCTCGACCCGCCCAATTTCTGCTTCAAAGTCCTGGCATAGTTCTGCGCAGTCGAGTAAATAGTTCTTCGACAATATAGTAAGACCTATCAATCGACAACAACAAGTCAGTCGAATAACAATACCTTCAAGCTTTAAGACCAGTTTTGCAGCAAGCTGGCCCAGATAAGATTCTAACTCGCCCTTTGCCGGTGTAATGAAAACCAGGGCTACACTAACTGCCGAGCATGGGCCACGACTGTATGCAATTACACTAAAGAGAATCCATCTTCGCCGACAAGTGCTACATCAGCAAGCAAGACTCAAGCCACCTTCCCAAGAAGGAGCATCCTGCCCGCCAGGAGGATGATACAAGGCAAAAGAAGCAGCCAAGCCCGAGAACCGTAAGACAAGACGACCGTAAGGCTCCTTGTCGAGGATGCCCACGAGGCCCCGGCAAGGCCCCTTGCCGAAGACGGCCGCAAGGCCCCGGCAAGCCTCTTGCCGAGGGCGCTCACAAGGCCCCGGCATGACCCTTGCCGGGAAGATACACAAGACCGCGACAAGCCCTTGCTGAGGACATCGGTCGGGCCACCATCAGGCCCACGCCAATCAAACCTCCACCACCGTTCGCATGCAGCTGCCGACCCAACCAGTTAGGCAGGCACCTACGTGGCGGCAAGCGGATCTTCGTGGAGACCCACCACTGCGCCACCTCACCGCCTGCACGCCTACATGGCACCACGGGCATCGCTGGCCGTATGCGTGTTGACACGAAAGGGAGCGGCAACGGACGAGACACGGCTCTCCCCTGTCCCCGATAAAGCAAGGACACCTAAGCAAGACGCATTAAAAGCGCCTTGTCATGTAATGCGAGGGATAAACTCGCATCATCAGAGCCTTTCCACCTCCCCGTGCCACTGTGGCAACCCCTTTCCCTATAAAAGGAGGCCCAAGGCAACCAGGAGGGGGATTGGGCTTTTTGGAGCTCCTTACTCCCCATTGCTAGTTCAAGAACACAGATAAAGAAACCACCAAAGCAGGAGTAGGGTTTTACGCATCCTCGCGGCCCGAACCTGGATAAGGAAACCGTGTGCTATCTGTTTGATCCGCTCTTCTCACGACCGTAGTAGGGATTCTTGTGATCCCATAGGTGTCGTTCCCACCGACATCTTTGGCTCGCCAGGTAGGGGCCGCAATTGTGAGAATCAGGTCTAGCAGTCGGCCTAGCTGTTCTTCATGGCCACGACTCCTACGGAGGAGGCGACCAAGAAGGCGGCGCTGCACGTTGGCGCGAAGGACGCCGAGGCGGCGACAAGAAAGCTAAGTCAAGCAAAACTTCAGATATATCCTTTTTATATAAGGTTATTCCCCTCGGAGATCTCGTTCTTTGTATAGAAAACCTGCACGCAAAGGGACCCTGCCGCAATTGGCAACACCCTTGGTCTGTTTCGAGTCCGCTCAACAGCCTGCTCAAGCGTCGAGAGTGGCAGGGTAGCCTTCCGCAATTGGCAACGCTCTCGATTCTGACTCGAGTCAAGCTCGATAGTTCGAGCGGCCGTGTTAAGGGCGGTAAGTTGGTTCACCCGCAGCAAGCACACCCGGCAGGCCATTGGGGATCCGTCCCCAAGACACCGCCCTGGGTTTACGCGCTGGCAAGCCTACCCGATAAACGTAGGGTGGACGTACAAAGAGAGGTTGAACAGGGAGATAGCATGCACTATTTATTTGATATTTCTGCATAAGCCCGTATGCTAAGGAACCTTCTCGGGGCTAGTTACGCTCCAAGTTTGCCTCGAGTCCGCTCGATGACTTGTGCAGCTGCGCTACAACCAGGAAGGCAAATCTTTTCGGGAGGCGGCGTTCCCGGCAACTCGCTAAGGACCCGCTCCTCAAAGCGCTACTGACTGAAGCGTGCGCACCAAAAGGTGTTCCGGCAAGCAAGGGAATATTTAGCAGAAGTCAAAATTTACTAGTGAGTCAAGTGCACTTCAGATGCTAATCACTTGTCATGTTTAAATGCAGTTATGGCCCGGGGGCTGGCAACGCCCTTAGGACCAATCTTCTTGGTGTCAAGAACGACGAAGTTCTTCGCCATAAGCCTTCCCGGCGACGATCTTGCCGGGAGCCGGCGTCAAGAACGATGAAATTCTTCGCCACAAGCCTTCCCGACAACAATCTTTCCGCGAGCCGGTGTCGAGAACGACAAAGTTCTTCGCCACAAGCCTTCACGGCAACAAGCTTGCCGGAAGCCGGCATCGAGAACGTCAAAGTTCTCTGCTAAAGATAAAAGCCTTCCTGGCGACGAGCTTGCCGAAAGCCGGCATCGAGAACGTCAAAGTTCTCTGCTGAAGATAAAAGCCTTCCTGGCAACGAGTTTGCTGGAAGCCGGCATCGAGAATGTCGAAGTTCTCTGCTAAAGATAAAAGCCTTCCCGGCAACAAGCTTGCCGGAAGCCGGCATCGAGAACGTCAAAGTTCTCTGCTGAAGATAAAAGCCTTCCTGGCGACGAGCTTGCCGGAAGCCGGCATCGAGAACGTCAAAGTTCTCTGCTAAACATAAAAGCCTTCCTGGCGACGAGCTTGCCGGAAATCGGGCATCGAGAATGTCAAAGTTCTCTGCTAAAGATAAAAGCCTTCCTGGTGACGAGCTTGCCGGAAGCCGGCATCGAGAACGTCAAAGTTCTCTGCTGAAGATAAAAGCCTTCCTGGTGACAAGCTTGTCGAAAGCCGGCGTCGAGAATGTCAAAAGTCTCCGCGAGAAACATAAGACTTCTCGGCAACAGCCTTGCCGGGAGCAAGAAAGGAAACAAAACCACACTCTAGCATCGAGATCTATAGAGTTTTCTGCCAGAAAATTTCCATGGAACTAGGCTCGGGGCTGGCAGCTCCTCTGAGTGCAACAACAACCGTGACCCATTCCAAGCATGGTCCCGTCTCCAGCGTCGAATTCATGAAGTTCTCCTCTGCAGCCGGGCCCGGGGGCTACTGCCGGTGTAGTGAAAACCAGGGCTACACTAACCGCCGAGCATGGGCCACGACTGTATGCAATTACACTAAAGAGAATCCATCTTCGCCGACAAGTGCTACATCAGCAAGCAAGACTCAAGCCACCTTCTCGGCAAGGAGCATCCTGCCCTGCCAGGGAGGACAGATACAAGGCAAAAAGAAGAAGCCAAGCCTGAGAACCAGAAGACAAGACGACCGTAAGGCTCCTTGCCAAGGATGCCCACGAGGCCCCAGCAAGGCCCCTTGCCGAAGACGGCCGCAAGGCCCCGGCAAGCCTCTTGCCGAGGGCGCTCACAAGGCCCCGGCAAGACCCTTGCCGGGAAGATACACAAGACCGTGACAAGCCCTTGCCGAGGACATCGGTGGGGCCACCATCAGGCCCACGCCAATCAAACCTCCACCACCGTTCGCATGCAGCTGCCGACCCAACCAGTTGGGCAGGCACCTGCGTGGCGGCAAGCGGATCTTCGTGGAGACCCACCACTGCGCCACCTCAGCTGCCTGCCTGCCTACATGGCACCACGGGCATCGCTGGCCAGGGCGCGTGTCGACACAAAAGGGAGCGGCGACGGACGAGACAGGGCTCTCCCCCGTCCCCGATAAAGCAAGGACACCTAAGCAAGACGCATTAAAAGAGCCTTGTCATGTAATGCAAGGGATAAAATCGCATCACTCTACCCTTTCCACCTCTTGTGTGCCACTGTGGCAACCCCTTTCCCTATAAAAGGAGGCCTAAGGCGACCAGGAGGAGGATTGGGCTTTTTGGAGCTCCTCACGCCCCATTGCTAGTTCAAGAACACAGATAAACAAACCACCAAAGCAGGAGTAGGGTTTTACGCATCCTCGCGGCCCGAACCTGGATAAGGAAACCGTGTGCTATCTGTTTGATGCGCTCTTCTCACGACCCCGCGCCCTGCGACCGTAGTAGGGATTCTTGTGATCCCATAGGTGTCGTTCCCACCGACACCCTTCTTAGCCTTGAGGTTTCCAATCTCGTCAGTCAACTTGTCCTTGTCTTTCTTTAGTTGCTCGACCTCCCGATTGGCATCAGATACAACGGTCTTCAATTTGGAGTTCTCTTCTTCTAACTTGCCGACTGAAGCAAGATTCTTGTTAGCAAGTGCCGTTTTCTCTCGCGCCTCCTTCTGGGCAGCAGCAAGATCCAGATCCTTCTTCTCCAGAGCCTGCTTCATTTTATCTAAAGAAATAACATTCTTCAGACGAGCTTGGAGTTGATGGTTTTCACTATGCACATCTGTTCGAGTGAAGTCACCCGATTCAAAGTGACTAAAAAACAGACGGAAAAGTGCTAGTCGTAAGATGGACAGTTGACAATTGGTTACCTCCCATGGCAGCTACTTCGTCATGAACAGTCTTGAGGTTCTTCTTGGCCAGTTCTAGATCAAGATTGAGGCTGATTTGCTGCTTGTTTAGTGTAGAAAGTTGAGCCCCAAGATCACAAGATTTCTGCGGTCAACATATAAGACATATCAGTCGATAGAAACAAAAGAACATCACAGTGAAAGTTACTCTAAGACTACCACCGAATCAAACATTCAACGGCAGTCTCGGGGACTACACCTAGTGGGTGCACTTAGCGTGCCCCCACTGGTTTGATTCAACATTCGGCATGGTCTGCCCAGCTCAAATCGTTAAAAAAAGCGAAGAAAGTTGTTCTCAGACCATAGTCGACTGCCCGCAGTCGACCACTGTCTCGGGGACTACACCAAGTGGGTGCACTTAGCGTGCCCACTGGTCCAGGTTTCACTCAGCAAGGTCCGCCCAGGCCGAGTGAGAAAATTCAGATTCTCAGACCATAGTCGACTGCCCGCAGTCAACTATGGTCTCGGGTACTACACCCAGTGGGTGCACTCAGCGTGCCCCCACTAGTTCAAAAACTCAATCCAAGTCGACTCAAGTGGGATACCTATACAACTTTAAGGCAGACAAACCCCAGTGGGTGATCGGATGAGAAATAAGATCAGTCGGAAATCAACTAACCTGGAGATTGTTTTGCATAGCAGCGCCAGGGTTGTAGGCCACCTGACTGGCCTCGTGGACCACTTTCATCTGCCCCATCACAAGATTCAACTGAAGAAGAGCTTCCTTGGCGGCACTCGGTGGGTCGTCTGGAGCTTGATACGCAGTGAAAAGCGATGATGGCAGGACAGTCAAAGCAGCCGCTGGGTCTGATGCGTGGAGTTGTATTGGAGCAGCAGGGGTTTGAACAGCCGACCCTGATGGGCAGTCAGTCGACAGCGGGATAGCGAAAGTGACGTTGGTGCGAGCCGAATCTATGGATCGCTCGACCGCTGTCCCAGGCATCAGTGTCGCCTGAGGAACCTGAAGCTCAGGCGCTTTCTCGCTCGGTCCCTTGTCCCTCCTCCTCCTTTCCCTCAGAGGCACTTCTTCTTCATCGCCCGGAAGCACGACAACGTCTCGTGGAGCTGCAACAAACAGAAAAAATCAGAGATGCAACTGATGAACAATCAAATCGACAGAATAAATTCGAGTCGAGCAGACTTACTAGCTTTGGAGGTACCTGTGTCATCGGTTTCCTCGTTGTCTGGGGCCTTGTCGATATCCATATCAGTCACGGCAGAGGCTGGGATGGAAAAGTTCACCATCCACTCGGTCAGTATAGAAAAATCAATCGGAGCAAGAAAACATGGAAAGAACATTTACCCAGAGGCTACAGGAGCATCCATCTTAATCTTAGGCAAGGTCTTCCGAGCCTTTGAGGGGTTGATCTTGGGCTGCTTGGTGACTTTCTCCGCCAGCTCCGGAGTTGAAGACCGAGCTCGCTTCTGTGCTTGAGCGCTCGAGGCCACAGTCTTGCCGCGCCTGCCCGCTGGATCATGGTGCTGCTTGGATCAACATTCTGAACGAGGCTGTGAGTCGACTACCTCCTCGTCATCTGATTCGTCGCTCTCGTCTTCATCATCATCGTCCGGCGACTCCCAATCACCACTCTCCTCTACGCCATCCCTCGCCCTCATGATCCTGCTCCAGAGCTTGTTCACCATTGGGCATCGAGTACATCTCTGTATAAATCTACAAGACAAGAAGTCGAGTGGAAATCAGTCAGATTCAAAAATAATCAGAGAATGTACCCAAATGTAATCGGTTGTAGCGGCCGAACATTGTCTGGCTGATTACTTTTGCTGAAAGGATCGACTCTCCTGGCGCCCCTGGGGTTGTCCTTGTTTCCTGTAATACTCCTCAACCATTGGGCCACTGTTTTGGCCGGCACCTCCTCTGGATGAACCTAAGCGGTGTCGCCGGCTCCGGAATAATCCACATAGAGTGGTCATGAGCCTGGAGCGATTGAATGCGCCGACTGAGAAATACCTCCAACAAATCCATACTGTGACGCCTTGGTTGATCAGCTGGACCACCCTCTCGACCAGCATGGCTGTCTCCGCCTTCTTCGCGGCGATCACTTTCAACGGGGAGGGAGTCTGAACACAATCGAAGGAGAAAGGGGGAAGTCCAGTCGACTGGCCTGGGGTCGCAATGTCCTTGCAATAGAACCAGGTCGACTGCTAGCCTCTGACCGACTCAGGAAAGAATCATCGAAGGGAAAGAACTCCTCTTCCTCTTCTGGATACCCAGACCCCACACATCTGGATAACGTGGGTTTTCTCGTTACTCGAATTTCCTTTCTTCACCGTTTGGGAGCGGATGGTCAAAATGTGCTTGAAAAGACCCCAGTGCGGTCGACACACCAAGAAATTCTCGAACATGGACACGAACGCGGCAAGATATGTGATGGTGTTGGGAGAAAAATGATGGAGTTGGCCCCCGAAGAAATTCAAGAAACCCCGGAAAAAAGGGTGCGGAGGAAGCGAGAAACCACGGTCGACATGGGTGGCGAGCAGAACACACTCACCCGGTCACGGTTGCAGCTCCGTCTCCCCCTCCGGCAACCGCGCAGCTTTATGGATGACCAGCCCGGACTCAGCCAGCTCATCCAAATCTTCCTGCCGAATCGAAGATCGGATCTAATCGCCCTGGATCCAACCCGACGGCAGCCCCGACTGTGACGACGACCCCCGATTCATCTTCTTGCCTTTCGCCTCCCCCGTCGCCTTCGCGTGTTCCAGCGCCACCGTCTTTTCCTTTCCCATGGTGGCGGAGCGGCGGTGTCGAGAGCGGAGGAGCCGAATGCGGTGGACAGGCAGAGGGAGAAGAAGGAGAATGGATGCGCACACTGCAGGCGCCTCGGCCTCGTCACTTTTAAAGGCCCACTTCCGAGTGGCTGACGCGTGGGCCCGGGCGATCCTGTCAAATCCCTCAATAGTCGCGCACAGGATACGTGGCAAAAAATGTGGTGCAGAAATCGAAACGTTCTTGTTTATCCACCCCGCTTACCACGGCGCGCTCCGCCCCACGCGCTTCCCCGAAATTTTGAATCCCGTAAAATCCGGGATACGCCGTAACCAATCGCGCCAAAGATTTCGCGTCAAAAACAACACTCGACGGATGACGTTATAAATCCAATCGGCAATTTCTGAATCGATCAAGGCGACTGAAAAGAAAGCCGAAGTTCCAACACTGACCTCCCTTCAAAGATGAATAGTTGTGAAACACAAGAGCCGAAGCAAGATCAACTTCAACCTTCTTTCACTCGGACCTCAATCCATTCGGGGGATAATGATGATGATATAGACCTAGGGTAGGGTTATAGGCCTGACCTATATGTCCTATCCAAGGCCACTGTCATAGAAGCAAAGAAGCTCAAGAGACAACAGGGAGAGCCCAACAAAGGTGTCGAGTGCAATCCACTCGACCGACCAGCTACTTGGAGACCCCTCCTTACTGAAGTCACTCGACCATACAAGAATCCACTCGACTTATTGGAGACCAGGAATCATCTAGAACAACAACAGACAAGTGTTCACTCTGTAGTCTTTAAGGCCATTAAGGCATTTAAGGCCGGCGTTCCAGTAACGCCTCCTCTTTATGTACGTTGAACTTTTGGTAACAGAGGATGGTCGGGGTCCTGGCGTACTCTATATAAGCCACCCCCCTCCTCTGGCACAAGGGTTCGCACCCCTTGTAACACCCACACACACACACGCACGCACACACACATAATCCAATCGACCGCCTCCGGGCACAGAGATGTAGGGCTGTTACTTCCTCTACGAAGGGCTTGAACTCGTAAAACTCGTGTGTACAACTTCGCCATAGCTAGGATCTTGCCTCCTCATACCTACCCCCCATTCTACTGTCAGTCTTAGATCCACAACAGTTGCTACTAAGGATAAAACGATGGGGTCTATATCTACATAAATAGATCTTGTCTACATCATGATCGTTCTTATTGCATTACTCCGTTTCTCCATGAACTTAATACACTAGATGCATACTGGATAGCTGTCGATGTGTGGAGTAATAGTAGTAGATGCAGGCAGGAGTCGGTCTACTAATCTTGGACTTGGTGACTATATAATGATCATTGCCTGGATATCTTCATGATTATTTGAAGTTCTATCAATTTCCCAACAGTAATTTGTTTAGCCACCGTTTGCTATTTTTCTCAAGAGAAGCCACTAGTGAAACCTACGGGCCCCGGGTCTCTTTCTCATATTATTTGCCTTTGTGATTTATTTTATTTGCCTTTTATTTTCAGATCTACTAAACCAAAAATATGAAAATACATTGCTGCAATTTATTCCTATTTTTCTTATTTGGCGTTCGATCTACCAATCTACTACAATTTCCTCACGTCCGTTTGCCTATCTTTGGGCGCCGCTACTCGAAAGGGATTGATAACCCCTTTTACATGTCAGGTTGCGAGTAGTTGTTATTTGTGTGCAGGTGTTGTTTACGTTGTGTTGCTTGGTTCTCCTACTGGTTCGATAACCTTGGTTTCATCACTGAGGGAAATACCTACTGCTGCTGTGCTACATCACCCCTTCCTCTTTGGGGAAATACCGACGTAGCTTCAAGTCGCATCAAAAGGAATTTCCGGCGCCGTTGCCGGGGAGGATCTTCAACATATACCAGGTTCCTAATCACAAATCTCATGTCCTCGTAATTTACATTATTTGCCATTTGCCTCTCGTTTACCTCTCCCCCACTTCACAAAAAATTGCCGTTTTATTCGCCCTCTTTTTCGTTCGCCGTTTTCTTGCCGGATCTGACTTTGACTGCAATCTTGTTGCTTAGTCATCATGACTCAAGACAACACCAAATTGTGTGATTTCACAAATACCAACAACAATGATTTTATTGGCACTCCGATTGCTCCTCCCGCTACTAGTGCAGAGTCTTGTGATATTAATACTGCTTTGTTGAATCTTGTTATGAAAGATCAATTTTCCGGTACTCCTAAGGAGGATGTCGCGTCCCATCTTAATACCTTCGTGAAATTATGTGATATGAAAAAGAAAAAAGATGTGGACAATGATGTTGTGAAGATGAAATTATTTATGTTCTCTTTGCGTGATTCTGCAAAAAAATGGTTCTCTTCTTTGCCTCGCAATTGTATCGATTCTTGCTGATTCTTGGACTAAGTATTTTCTGCCCACGAAAATTATTTCCCTTAGAACCCTAATCATGAATTTCAAGCAACTTGAACATGAGCATGTTGCACAATCTTGGGAAAGAATGAAAATGATGCTAAGGAATTGCCTAACTCATGGGTTAAATCTTTGGATGATCATACAAAAAAATTATGCGGGGTTGAATTTTGTTTCTCGTAATATTCCGCCGCGGGTGGTACTTTTATGTAAATTACTTTGGGTGAAGCCACCAAATTTCTTGATAATATCATGGCAAATTATTCACAATGGCATACTGAAAGAGCTCCTACTAGTAAAAAAGTTAATTCGGTTGAAGAAATTTCTTATTTGAGTGAAAAAGTTGATGCTCTTGTGAAATTGGTTGCTAGTAAAACTGCTCCTATTGATTTTAATGATATGCCTTTGTCTACTTTGATTGAGCAAAATTGTGATGCCATAGATGTGAATTTTATCTCTCGAAATAATTTCAGCAACAATGCTTATAGAGGTAATTTTAATACTAGGCCTTTTCCTAGTAATTCCTCTAATTATTATGGTAATTCCTATGGAAATCAATCTTACAATAATAATAGGAACACCTCTGATCTTGAGAATAATATTAAAGAATTTACCAACACGCAAAAAGTTTTCAACACTTCCATAGAAGAAAAGTTGAATAAGATTGATGATTTTTCTAGAAGAGTTGATAGAATTTCTCATGATGTGGAAAGTTTCAAGATGAAAATTTATGTGCCTAAAGTTGAGGAATCAATTAAAGCTCTTTATGTTTCTATGGATGAAAATAAGAAAAGAACCGCTATGCTTAGAGCTAGAAGAGAATTTTTAGAAAAAGCGTTTTCTAGTGATTGCTTTCATAAAAGTGATGAAGATGTTAAAGTGATTGATGTTTCTTCTATTGATTCCTTGTTTAGTAAGATTGATGAAAAATGGACTGGATAAGAGTCAACTTTAGCTACAAGGCGTCCCGATAATACAGAGGGTGAAAATCTTGTTGAGAAAATTGATAAAAGTGGGTTTGAAGAGGTCCAGACTTTAACTAGTGATGCACCCACTCTTTTGGATTACAAAGAATTTAATTATGATAGTTTCTCTTTTATTTATTGTATTTATTTGTTTCAATCCATGATAAATTCACCCCATGCCTATGAACAAAATAAAGCTTTTGCTAAACATATTGTTGATGCTATGATGAAAGATTTTTAAGAAAAGTTGGAATTAGAAGTATCAATTCCTACAAAATTGCATGATGAATGAGAACCTACTATCAAATTCTATATTAAATTTTTTGAGTGTTTTGCTTTGTGTGACTTGGGTGCTAGTGTTTCTACAATTCTGAAATCTTTATGTGATGTGCTTGGTCTTACCGATCTTGAAAAATGCTCTTTAAATTTGCACTTGGTGGATTCTACTATTAAAAAGCCTATGAGAAGAATTAATGATGTTCTTATTCTTGCAAATAGGAATTATGTGCCCACAGATTTTATTGTTCTTGATATTGATTACAATCTGTCTTGTCCAATTATTCTTGGTAGACCGTTTTTACGCACTATTGGTGCCATGATTGATATGAAAGAAGGCAATATTAAGTTCCAATTTCTGTTAAGGAAGGGTATGGAACACTTTCCTAGAACAAGAATTAGGCCACCTTATGAATCAATCATGAGAGCATCCTATGGATCTCGAAACAAAGATGACAAAACTTAGATCCTCGCTTTATGCCTAGCTAAGGGCGTAAAACGATAGCGCTTGTTGGGAGGCAACCCAATGAATAAATTTTATTTTTGATTTTTTTTCTTTCTGTTCTTGAGTGGTTGCACAATTATGCTACTGTTATGATTGTGTTTTTGTGTTTTAATTAGTGTTTGTGCCAAGCAAAGCCTTTAGGATCTTCTTGGGTGATAGTTGTTTGATCTTGTTGAAAAACAGAAACTTTTGCGCTCACGAAAACAATTCTAATTTTTAACCAGAGAGTGCTAAAATACCAATTATTTTTGCAGAAGACTAATATACATATTTCTCAGGTAACCCTAATTTTCCAGAATTTTTGGAGTTACAGAAGTATTCGAAATAGTCAGATTGCTACATAATGTTCTGTTTTTGACAGATTCTGTTTTCTTTGCGTTGTGTCCTTGTTTTGATGATTCTATGGTTTTCTTTGATGAGTTTTTTCCATATAAAAGTTGGAATTCAGTAGATATAATGCAAGAATAAAATATGAAATTGTTTAATACAGTACTTATAGTAGTGATTTGCTTTCTTATACTAACAGATCTTACGAAGGTTTTGTTGAGTTTTGTGTGATTGAAGTTTTCAAGTTTTGGGTTATCTTATGCTGGATGAAGAAATAAGGAGTAAGAAGAGCCTAAGATTGGGGATGCCCCGGCATCCCAAGCTATTATCCAAAGAGAGCAAGCAACTAAGCTTGGGGATGCCCCGAGTGGCATCCCCTCTTTCTTCTAACGACCATTGGTATTTTACTCGAATCTATATTTTTATTCGTCACATACTATGTGTTTTGCTTGGAGCGTCTTGTATGATATGAGTCTTTGCTTGTTTTGTTTTGATTTTTAAGTCTTGAATCCTTGTTGGACACACCTATTTGAGAGAGCCAAAATTATGCCATGACTTGTTAGAATAGCTCTCTATGCTTCACTTAAATCTTTATGAGCTATGGATTTGCTCTAGTGCTTCACTTATATCTTTTTGAGCACGGTGTGCTTAGTTATTTTTGAAGAAATGCTCTCTTGCTTCACTTAGATTTATTTGAGAGTTAGTAAAATTTTCAAGAAATTATCTCTTGCTTCACTTAAATTAATTTGAGAGAAAGAAGAATTATGCTCATGATCATCACTTATATTTGTACGAGCTTATCAAAAGCAACACATGAAAATTCGTCCCAAAGTGATAGATATCCAAGAAGGATATAACAAAAACTTTCATGAAGATCATTGAACAAAATAAACTTGACTCCTTGTAATAGTGTTGAGATATGATGATGTGATATGTGAGTCATGTTGATGAGTAATTGTGCTTTAGTAAGAATATTGGTGTTAAGGTTTGTGATTCCCTATGCAAGCACGAAAGTCAATAGTCATGCAATGAAATTATATCCTACTCCCTCCGTTCGGAATTACTTGTCGCGGAAATGAATGTATCTAGACGTATTTTAGTTCTAAATACATTCATTTTCGAGACAAGTAATTCCGAACGGAGGGAGTACTTGTGGTGTATTGTTTGGTGTTAATAATGCTTAATGCTCGCTTATGAGATTATTCGTTTCTTGGTTGGTCGCTTCTCAATCTTTTGCTAGCCTTCATTTTGCACTAAGAATGATCTCTACTTGTGTATCCAAAAACCTTTAAACCAGTTTTGCCACATGAGTCCACTATACCTACCTATATGCGGTATTCTTTTACCGTTCTAAGCAAATTTGTATGTGCCATCTCTAATTTTCAAAATAAACTTCTCTTTTGTGTGTTCGTACTGCTTGCGGAGCGGTGAGGGGTGGCTAATATTTTCCATGCTAGATGTGTTTTCCTCATGATGAGTGTTTATTCACTTGTCATTGCACGAGAGTAAGACAAAGGTATCAGGGATGCCCAGTCTCGAAATTAAAAATGAATTTACTTTGTGTTATCAAGTAATAAATTCCTTGGAAAGTGTTGGTATGGAAGGCAACTGTGGATACGGCTAGCCATGGAAAGTGAAAGTATGGTGGAAAAACGAATAAACTTTATTTTCTGTTTGGGAACCGCCTATGATATATCTACCATGGAAAGTGTTAGGAACTCTATGTCGTTTTCGTTGGTGGGAAAGGCACACCTCCCAAAATGTTTTATCTCTAAGTTTTTTGCTTTGAGCTCTGGCACCTCTACAAATCCCTACTTCCCTCTGCGAGGGGCCTTTCTTTTACTTTATGCAATTTTTATTTTTGAATTTGAGTCTCCATCTTCTCTTATAAAAGCACCAACTAGGAGGCAATATGATCGTACTTGAGTATTGGGTGTAGCTAATATGCGAGTGTGTTTCATGAATGGATCAATGATTGAGAATGATGGGCTAGGGATAACTTATTTTAGCGTTGATATTTTGAAAGACATGGTTGCTTGTTGATATGCTTGAGCATTTAAGTCATCATGTCAAAACTAGACTATTGCTTTGAATCATATAAAAGTCCAAATGTCCATGCTATAAAGGAAAGAATATGATATGACATGTTAGGCAACATTCCACATCAAAAATTCTATTTTTATCACTTACCTACTCGAGGACGAGCAGGAGTTAAGCTTGGGGATGCTGATACGTCTCCAACGTATCTATAATTTTTTATTGTTCCATGTTGTTATATTATCAATCTTGGATGTTTTATAATCATTTTATAGTCATTTTATATCATTTTTTGGTACTAACCTATTGACATCATGCCAAGTGCCAGTTGTTGTTTTCTGCATGTTTTTTACATTGCAGGAAATCAATACCAAACGGAGTCCAAATGCAACGAAACTTCACGGAGATTTTTTATGGACCAGAAGGCACCCAATGGTTCAAGGCAGCGCCTGGGGGTGCTCCGAGGGGAGCACAACCCACCAGGGAGTGCCAGGAGGCCCAGGCGCGCCCTGATGGGTTGTGCCCACCTCGGGTGCGCCCCGGACCGCCTCTTTGCTCTGTAAATACCCCAATATTCCAGAAACCCTAGGGGAGTCGACGAAAATCAATTCCAGCCACCGCAGAGTCCAGAACCACCAAATCCAATCTAGACACCATCACAGAGGGGTTCACCACTTCCATTGGTGCTCCGATGATGCGTGAGTAGTTCTTTGTGGACCTACGGATCGGTTACTTAGTAGCTAGATGGCTTCCTCTCTCCCGTTTGGTTCTCAATACAATTGTCTCTTGGAGATCCATATGATGTAACTCTTTTTGCGGTGTGTTTGTTGGGATCGGATGAACTTTGCGTTTATGATTAGATCTATATTTTTATATCCATGAAAGTCATTTGAGTTTATTTGATCTCTTATATTCATGATTGCTTATAGCCTCGTATTTCTTCTCTGATATTTGGGTTTTGTTTGGCCAACTTGATCTATTTATCTTGCAATGTGAAGAGGAGCTTTGTAGTGGGTTCGATCTTACGGTGCTTGATCCGAGTGACAGAAGGGGAACCAACACGTATGTATCGTTGGTACTAAGGATAAAACGATGGGGTATATATCTACATAAATAGATCTTGTCTACATCATGTCATCGTTCTTATTGCATTACTCCATTTCTCCATAAACTTAATACACTAGATGCATGCGGGATAGCGGTCGATGTGTGGAGTAATAGTAGTAGATGCAGGCGGGGGCCGGTCTACTAATCTTTGACGTGATGCCTATATAATGATCACTGCCTGGATATCGTCATGATTATTTGAAGTTCTATCAATTGCCCAACAGTAATTTGTTTACCCATCGTTTGCTATTTTTCGAGAGAGAAGCCACTAGTGAAACCTACGACCCCCGGGTCTCTTTCTCATATTATTTGCCTTTGTGATCTATTTTATTTGCCTTTTATTTTCAGATCTACTAAACCAAAGATACAAAAATATCTTGCTGCAACTTATTTGGCGTTCGATCTATCAATCTACTACAATTTCCTCACGTCCGTTTGCCTATCTTTGGGCGCCGCTGCCGGAAAGGGATTGACAACCCCTTTTACACGTCGAGTTGCGAGTAGTTGTTATTTGTGTGCAGGTGTTGTTTATGTTGTGTTGCTTGGTTCTCCTACTGGTTCGATAACATTGGTTTCATCACTGAGGGAAATACCTACCGCTGTTGTACTGCATCATCACTTCCTCTTTGGGGAAATACTGACGTAGCTTCAAGTCGCATCAGTACATACCTTGATAAGATTTCGAAGGAGTTCAAAATGGATCAGTCAAAGAAGGAGTTCTTGCCTGAGTTGTAAGGTATGAAGTTGAGTAAGAGTCAAAACCCGACCAAGTCAGAAGATAGAGAGTGAATGGAAGTCATTCCCTATGCCTGAGCCATAGGTTCTGTAAAGTATGCCATGCTGTGTACCAGACATATTGTGTACCTTGCCAGGAGTTTGGCAAGGGGGTACAATAGTGATCCAGGAGTGGATCACTGGACAGTGGTCAAAATTATCCTTAGTTACCTATAAGAGGACTAAGGAAATATTTCTCGATTATGGAGGTGACAAAGAGTTCGTCGTAAAGGGTTACGTCGGTGCAAGCTTTGACACTGGTCCGGATGACTCTGAGTCTCAATCTGGATACATATTAAAAGTGGGAGCAATTATCTAGAGTAGCTCCATGCAGAGCATTGTAGACATAGAAATTTGCAAAATACATACGGATCTGAATGTGGCAGACCCGTTGACTAGACCTCTCTTACAAACAAAACATGATCACACATTAATACTCTTTTGGTGTTAATCACATGGCGATGTGAACTAGATTACTAACTCTAGTAAACCCTTTCGGTGTTGGTCACATGGCGATGTGAACTATGGGTGTTAATCCCATGGTGATGTGAACTATTCGTGTTAGTCACATAGCGATGTGAACTAGATTATTGACTCTAGTGCAGGTGGGAGACTGAAGTAAATATGCCCTAGAGGCAATAATAAAGTTGTTATTTATATTTCCTTATATCATGATAAATGTTTATTATTCATGCTAGAATTGTATTAACCGGAAACTTGATACATGTGTGCATACGTAGACAAAACACAGTGTCCCTGGTAAGCCTATACTAGACTAGCTCATTAATCAAAGATGGTTAAGTTTCCTAACCATAGACATGTGTTGTCATTTGATGAACGGGATCACATCATTACGAGAATGATGTGATGGACAAGACCCATCCGTTAGCTTAGCATAATGATCGTTAAGTTTTATTGCTATTGCTTTCTTCATGGCATATACATATTCTTTTGACTACGAGATTATGTAACTCCCGGATACCATAGGAATATCTTGTGTGCTATCAAACGGCACAACATAACTGGGTGATTATAAAGATGCTCTATAGGTATCTCCGAAGGTGTTTGTTGGGTTGGCATAGATCGAGATTAGGATTTTTCACTCAGAGTATCGGAGAGGTATCTCTGGGCCATCTCGGTAATGCACATCATAAATAAGCCTTGCAAGCAATGTGTATAATGAGTTAGTTGTGGGATGATGTATTACGGAACGAGTAAAGAGATTTGCCGGTAACGAGATTGAACTAGCACTACAAAAAAAATACACTTCCGTGATGATACGTGTTTGGCACAGTAGGTCGCATTTTCTGTCATGCATGTACATCCATGACAAATTTATGATAAAATCAAGATAGTCATACCTGTGCTGTCATAGAAGTGTTCCATGACATTACCAAAATTATCATCACGGAAGTGTCCACTTCCATGACGATAAATCGCTGCGTCCGTAAGTGCTTTCGTCAAGGGTGACCGACACGTGGCATCAACCGTAACGGAACGCTGTTAAGCTATCGGGTCTGGTTTTGGATCCGATAACCCGTTAACAGCCCCGGCCAATGGGGATTTCCATGTGTAAAATCATCATTGGCTGGAGGAAACACGTGTCGGCTCACTGTTGGGACAAATGTCATCCACTCATTGGACCCAAAGCTCCTATGATACGTCGACACGTGGCACGACCCAACAGAGGCCCATTCCTGTGAAAAGGCCGACATGTTTGACTTGGTCAAAAGGTGGCGGGCCGGCCCACGGCAAGCCTGTTAACGGCATGTTCGCATATAGCCCATTTACAGCCTGCTAACCCAGGGCCCGTTTACGGCCTATCCGAATTAGGCCCAGTAGCGTCATCTGGGCAATCCAATATAATTCCAGCCCATTTTAACTTCCGGCCCATGTATGGCTCATGACGTCTTTTGGCCCATATGAGGCCCTTAGTAACCCTCCGCCCATTAACGGCCCGTGGTAAAACTGGCCCGTAATGAACAGTGTATCACTTTATACCCATTAACGGCCCATTATTCCGTTGGGCTGTTTCCAGCCCATGTTATCTTTCGGCCTTCTCAGGGCCCATTTATTCTTGGGCTCATTTCCAGCATTCGTTTACTTTCGGCCCGTTACTGTCATTTTCTGCTTGTGGGCCAAATACAGCCCGTGGTTACAGTCGTCCCGTTTGTGGCCTGTTAATACGTTGGGCCGTTTTCATAGCATCATCAAATACGGCCGATTAACGACGGCCCGTTATGGTCGGCCATGAACAGACGATTTCAACTCTAGCCCATTTACGACCATAATGTGGTCTGTTATTGGCCCATGTTTGGCCAACCGATCATACGACCCGTAGAAGGCCCATTGATGATACGGCCCGTAGAAGGCCCATTGTGTCTACGCCCCGTAGAAGCCCATTGTTTCTACGGCCCTTAGAAGGCCCATTGTTTCTACGGCCCGTAGGAGGCCCATGTTAACTACAGTAAATATGTAGCCCATTGTTAATGTGGCCTAGTTTTAGAAAATAGGTTATTGCGGCCACTAGCAAACCACGGAAAAAGAACTGCACTGACTACAAGAAAACAAATAAACAAGACAATAAGGGAATAAATAAGCAAGCAACTTACGCTAGGCTATCATGGCTATTACACATATTACATCCACTGGGCATCAAAGTTCGCCGCAAGTGCAAATATAGGGAACAAAGCAGCATATAAACGCCGCAGCAAAACAAGTCCGGAACTGAAACCACTTCAGAAGAGCTCAAGAAACAATATCCTGGGTACCCATAATGCTGGCAAGATGCTTAGCAAGCTTATTAACTTTCTCTTGTTTGGCACTTAAATCCTCCAACACTTGTTGTTGCACCAGAAAGTATGCATCTGAATTCTGCAGGGACTTCCTCAGTCCTTTGGCTTCCTGTCGCATAACATCTGATCGATGTCTTTCAACTTGAAGTTGAGACTCAAGAAGCCAAACTGATTCAGCAATGAGTTCAAGAGTCGGTGCCAGTAGTAGCCGATAACTCGAACAATACATCAAGTCATGTCTTTGGGGCTGTCTCAGTGTCTTCAATTTTGTTTTTATCAGCTTTCTTGGAGAACAACAGTGATGTCTCACTATCTTGAACCTTATCTGCATTACTTCCTTTACCATTGCATAACGGGGTACTCTTCTCCAATATTTTATCCGCGTTCTAAAAGAGAAACAAACAAACACATCACAGGTTTACAATGTAGTATATGAAACTCATTTTGGTAAACAAGTTCAGTAGTAAGGTGGACACGATAACAACATGAAACAAACATATATCTATGTAGTATGGTCACTGTATGGTCTATATCATTCTAGTTTATGTTGCCAAATCAAGATAGATACCGTTCGAATCATATCTATTTAAGACAAGGCAGCATAGACAGAATATAAGTGTGGGAAACTACACAACAATAACAACACTTGTAATGTGCATGGCATGAGAACATAACTGTTTATTCAATTGAAAATGAAATCAACATAGAGCAAGTTACAACAGCAAACACATTAAATAAACTGGTTTAAAACATACCTGTTGCGCCATTGGAGTTTCAATTGCACCCTTCAAATTAGTTGGTATGAGTAAATACAGTGATGCAAGAGCTAAGTAGTATGAACCATAGCTACGGAACCTGACCTGAGAACAATTCTTCTTCTGCTTTAAGCGTTGACTTGGGGTCCGGAGTGGTGTTCCTCGTGCTTTGGGCACTGCAGTTGCCTTACTAACTGATCGTGTTTGGGTGCTCTGTGGTGGAGACGGTGTTGTGTCAACGGGAACTGGGTTACTATCTGCTGGGGTTGGGGTTAGAAGGGGTGTAGCTGGTTCTCTATCCAACTGGGTAGGGGTACAATCACCGAGTCCAGGTTATGTGTGGTGGGGCTAGTTCTTGGGTAAGTACAACCGTGGTTCTATCTCCATTGACAGTGTAGCACGATCTTTTACGAAGATCGTGTTTTTACTCCACAGATATCGCCATCACCCTCCAATTGAAATGGCTGATAAACAAGAAAAGTAATTGAATGTACAGACATTGTAAGATAGACAGGTGCAATGGATAGTAGGGAAGAAAACAGGGCATGAAATAATTCACATTTATGTTGTCTAACCAAACAAAATAGCACGACATAATTTCAAATATATGACGGCTAATTAAACAGGATAGCATGACACAATTTCACATGTATGATGGCTAACTAAACAGGATAGAATGACATACTTCAAAATATGATGACTATGTAAACAAGATGACATGATATAACTATACGATGTGTCTATTAAAGTGGTTGGCATGCCATAAATCACAAACATGCCGTCGATGGAAACATGATGGCATGATATAATTCACGGATAGAATGACATAATTCAAAATATGATGACTATGTAAATAGGATAAGATGATATAACTATATTATGTCTTTAGAAAATGGGTTGGCATGCCATAATTAAGATACATGCTATCTATGTAAACATCATGGCATGATATAATTCAAATATATGATTTATATACTAAGGAAGTGAGCAGAGGGCAATCACATATATGATGTGTCAACTAAGGATATGGAATTCAATATCGTGTATATGATGTAAAAACTAGGCATTGCAATACAACATATGCATGATATGAGTAATATAACCCTGCCAAGTTTGAGCATAGACCTCAGGGGGATAATAGGACTGGTCATCTGCCTCTGAATCCTACTCCGAAGAGCTATCTGTAACCAGCAACATATCTGCTTCAGCAGGTAGCACTGTCTACTCTGAAGACCTTGTTTTCATTCCAAATTTCTCCATTACCAATTCAAATGGCTGATGCACAGGAAGAGCAGTTGAATATACAAACATTGTCGACAAAAGCAATGAGAAATACAAAAAAAAGGACGGCATGATATAATTCACATATATGACGCTTGGCTAAACAGCATGGCATTGCATAATTCACATATACAATGTCTTGCAACAAGATGGCATTGCATAATTCACATATATGGTAATTAGACACTAAACAGGTGGCATTCACACAAATCATGTCTAAACTAAGCAAATGACATAGCAATGCAAGATACCATACGCACGATATGAGCAACATAACCCTGCCAAGTTAGAGCATGCACCTCGGGGGGGGGGGGGGGATAGGACTGGTCATCTGTCTCTGAATCCTTCTCTGAGGAGCTATTTGTAACCAGCAAGACATGCGCTTCGTCAGATAGCATTGTCTTCTCTGAATACCTTGTTTCCACTCCAGATTTTTCCATGACCGTGTTGAATGGCTGATGCACATGAAGAGTAATTGAATGTACTAAAATTGTTGACAAATTTAACACGTAATAAAAAATGATGTCATGATATAATTCACATATAAGATGACTGGCTAACTAGGGTGGCATTGCAAAATTCACATATATGATGCCTGGCTAAACAAGATGGCATTGCATGATTCACATATACGATAAAGAAACTAAACAGATGGCATTGACACAAAGCATGTCTAAACTAAGCATATGACATCTTTGATGTATACAGTAAGCAATGCAAGGCACCATATGCATGATATTACCAACATCAGCATGCCAAGTTAGAGCGAAGACCCCATGGGGTAAGTAGGAGTGGTCTTCTGCTTCTGAGTCCCCCTCAGAACAGTTATCTTCCTCTTGATTACGATCCGAAATGGGTGGAGGGGGGCTGCCTTTGCGCCCACCATGGAGCGACGTCTGCATGAAATTTTATTGCCACACAAGGCTCGTCTCTTTTGCTCCACATGTTCAGTTACATTGTGTACAATAACTGACATGCATAGGAATAAAACATAGTGAGATTATGTAAGGAGTGCATGCACAAATCCAAAGTGAAGGTAGCAAACTGTGGATAGACCCAAAACCAATGATAGCAGGCAGATAATAGCTTTAGTTAAAAATACAGATAATGGCTCCTTTAATGTTTGTTTCCACTCAACATGAAACTCATAGTAGACACCGAGATTAACCAGATAGTAGACAGATAGTACTGATTGCTGCCCCAATATGTACCCCACAACCATTTAAAAACTCAAGTTTCAAAGATAAGTTTGGACCTGAGTCGGAGTCTAATAGGTGAACACGACGATAAAGTAGCATGTCATCATATTAAGCGATGCATAATGTAAGCAGACACGGAAGAGTGCGACCTCTCTTGAGGACCCATGTAGTCCTCAAGGTCATCTGCTCAGTTGATGATGGTAATGCAGTTGTCGTGGCTGCCGGCGGTGGGGAAGAAGATCTGAGGCGGTGAAAGACAGTCTGGAGAGCGAATCCCTGCTGTGGTGAACCCTTCCGTCGTTGGAGCATTTTGAGCTGGGGTGGAACACAGCACCGCAGGAGCAGGACAAACCACACAAGGTTTTCTTTGACACATATCTGTAACAGAAGTAATTGTGTAAGGGCTTGTTTGAATTTGAGGATTCTAACAATGCAGGGATAGGAAATGGACAGGCATAGGATAGGAATGCACGTGCAAAATAGAGAATTTAAAAACACAGGATTTGTGCCAATCTGGGTGTTTGGTTCACAAGAATTGGAAGATCACATGATGCAAAGAAGCAGGGTGAGATTAAGTCAAACCACAAGAAGTGTACAACCTCTTTGGTGAAGCCATGTCGATCTCAGCGTGATTGGGTTGGCCGGTGAGGATGCTCCGGCCGACTTGCCTGTCGGAGGAGGGGAAGAAGATCTTAGGCGTCTGGAGATGGAGCCCGAGGTAATGCTCCGCTATGATGGAGGATTTCATCGTTGGAGTAGCTCCACTGAGTTGTACGACGCCGAGGCTGAAGCAGGACAAGAGAGACAACGTTAACCTGAGTGGAATTCTAATAGCATCTCCAATAGATGACGTAAAATACATAACCACAAAGTGCTAGATGTATACATCAACCGCTCATCTCTGAACTTAACTGTCGAAACTGAATTTAACTGTCGAAATTGAACTTAACTGTCGAAACTGAATTTTGCTGTCGAAACTGAATTTTACTGTCAAAACTGAAAGCACTAGAGGTGAGGCTACACGTCAGTCGACTGACTTTTTCATCTCTGGTCAGTCGATTTTGTAGTCGTTGGATACGAAATCAAGGGCATGCAGTTCATCTTCAACCTCCACCCCCCTGAGCCGCCAGCCACCACCGGCCAAAAAGACGCCCCCCGCCGTGACGGCGCCGCCCCGCCCGCCCCGAAAACACTCCCCACCGCTGGTTTGCCACCGCCCGACCATCCCTCAAGCCCCCCCCCCCCCGTGTCGAGCTTTTTCTCCGGCGATCCCCACGCCACCGCCCCACCACCGCCGGCGACCACTGCCCCCAACCTGAACCCTAAGATAGATAGTGGGGTACCTCTCTGGCGAGCCCCCCCTCCCCGCTGCGGCTGGTTCTTCATTAACTCCGGCGAGCTCCCCACCCCCTGAAAATCGACTGACCCAAAAGTCGATTCAGTCGACTGAAGTGTAGCTAAATCGGAGCAGCATCGCAAGCAAGAGCAAGGCGAGAGCAGCAATGCGAGCAAGAGTAGACCAGGCAGGGGACCGAGAGCAAGAGCAGAGCAGCAGCGCGAGCGAGAGCTAAAGCAGCAGCAACTCCTACTGATGTGGACGTCGCCACCGAGGGAGCGACGCCGTGGAGGAAGTGGCCGGCGACGCTGCCGTGGATGGAGCCGCGCCGTGTCGGCTCGAGACCGAGCGCCGGCAGCACCGTGAGATCGAATCAAGAAGAAAATGCAGCGATTAGTGTACAACCTCTTTGGTGGCGCCGGTTAGGCCGCAGCTTCATCCGAGGAAACAGTGATGATGATGCTCTTCCGGTGGTGCGGGTGAAGACGGCGGTGTGGGAATGGAGGTGGCGTGAAAGACGAGGGGAACGTTGGGGCAGCTCCTTGGAGGTGGAGGACGGGGTGGCTGAACCGGCGGGACGACCAGATCGACGATGGATCCTCATCCGGTACGATGGATGAGGGACATCGATATGTTGCTGTGGACGACGTCATTGGGGAAGAGCCTCTGGCTGGGTGGCGGACGGAGGAGGTTGTGGGGCTTCGCGGGTTTTCCCGTCCTCGGTGTACGAATGGGTGGGCGGATGGGATGGGAGTGGGGAACCATGGCTTAGGGACGCGCTTGTCCGAAATGTGGGGTAAGTTACGAAAGTACCCCCAGTGATTTGAGGCGGTTCTTTCGGTTTAGGGGTATCACGAGCATTTCAAGTGTCGGGATTTCACAGGAGGTGGAAGTTTTCGCGCGCGTTGTAATTTTGGAATAGCAAGGCGCGGGTTGAGATGGAGGGAGTTGTCGGAGCACAACGAGACAAAGATATATCTTAAATATTTCGGGCTAATAGGCGCGGTTTGAAATTTCCGGACAAGCCTGACGTGTACTGTACCAAATAAATTCGCACTACAAATGTCATTCAAAACTTTGAGTTCATGTTATGTTCAATAAATTTTTCGCTACGTGTATAATGCATGCAACCTAGTACTCAAATGAACGTTTTAGTGCATTCGAAACGTATATACTACCGCTTCAATATGAACTAAATTTGAATTCGTTTCTCTATTTGAATAAGATCACAATAATGATTGTTGTGAAGTCAAAGCATTTGAATTCGTTTCTCTATTTTAATAAGATCTACAATCGTCATTATTGTCAAGTTAAACCATCGTTTGTGTATTATCTTCACAGCACACCACATGATTAGTCTCGAGTTACATATGAACTATGTGTACTATATGAATTTGAACTCGATTTTCTGAATCCACTTTATGTTGATTTCAAATCATAGTACATTTTGAGCTCTAGCTAGATCTTCATAGACTAAACCATGTCTCATATGTATAATGTGTTTATCACATTATGTATGGTGCCCCGCCCCCTACGCCTACAAGTATTTAGATGTGAGTTGCAAACACCACACATTACCACAAATTCAAATAAAATGTGAGAATGTTTGATATATAGTATTGTTTAGATTGTTTGATATTTAGTTGTAAGCTGCAAACATCACACATTATCACAAATTCAAATAAAATGTGAGATAGTTCGATGTATAGTATGGTTTAGATTGTTCGATATTTAGCTGTGAGTTGCAAACGCCATGCATTATCACATTATGGTATAACATGTGCAAAACCACAACACGCGTATCACCGCTATATTCATGCATGCATATGTTTAAAACACTATGATCTCCTATTCAAATATATGAATCCATTTTCATATCAAATTATGATCTTTGTTAGTCTCTTACACCCACACAATCCTCTAACCTTTGTAGCTACCACTAACTTTATCTCGTGCATGCACACGCCCTCCTCGCCCTCCCCCTCCCTCAGCATTCTATCCATCGTGCACGTTCATTTTCTTTCTTTAGGTCGTTCTCCCACAGTCTCCACAACTCCTTTCCGACACACACCGATCGATAAACCTCTCCAGCGTTGTCTACCTACAACATACACACGCACCTTCAATCTCCTCCTTTATGTGTCCTTGCCTCGTGTCTCTCATACGGTCCCACACACGTGTAAACTCTCGCCCCTCTTTTCATCGATCTCACAACAGCACACTCCTCCCCCTATCTAGCTAGTAGCTGGGCCTCTCGCACCACCTCCTAGCTCCATTCTCTTTGTCTATCCGTCTCGCCGGGCCTTATTTTCCTCTAACAAATGGACGTACACCGACCGATCTCCCACTATACATATAGCTAGCTAGGTCCTTATAACTTGTTTTTCCCACGCGTCGATCGATCTACCTCATTAGTTATGTCTCTCCCTTCCTCCGACAAACAACAATTGATCTACCGATCTAGTTAGGTTTGCTTACCAAACACATGGTTCCCCTTCATCATCCATGGATGTGTCCCGGCAGATCTATCACGCACAGGCACACACAGAAACACATCCCCACTCTTATTGATAATATTGCAGTTCCACCCTCAGTTTGTCTAGTAGGTCTCTCCTACCATCTTCGAGAAGCAACTCCATCACACATCCAGCACTCTACCCCTCTCCCTCCCTCTCTCTCTCCTCTCTCTCTCTCTCTGTCCCATCCTATTTCCCGTCCTTCAGTTATGTATGGATGTCGACCAATCTTCCTCAAGACATAGCTAGGTCTCTCCTTCTCAACACATATACGAGTCGTTCTACCTCTATAGTTAGGCCTCTGTCTACCCCTCCCCACCCCCTCCCACACACACACACCGATACATCGAGCGCTCTAGTCATGTCTCCCTACCACACACAAACTTGACCTGTGCCCTCTGACGTTCCGGTAGCTAGGTCAGTCGCCCTATATCTTTTACTTGCACACACACACACACAATTTCGATGGCTCTCTTCATCGATCTCGCACCCACCCACTTGATCCTCTCTTCAACTCTATCTATATCTATGACCCCTCCCTCTCTTCTCGTGGATCGTCCGACCCTCTATATATGATATGGATAGGCCTCCATTTCACACACATTGCATGCAAAATTTTGTTTGAGATGTCATCGTCACATATTCCCACAAATACATTCACGAAATCAACCACCCCCCAAACAAAAAACACTCACGAACGCACAAGCCATTTGTCTAGGTTTGTATCTCTCACACACACCCACGTAGGTGGGGGACGTGCACGAAGAGAAGAGGTGCATGCATGTCGCACGTACTCCCGTCTCTTTCCCAACCAGACCCGCGCGGGTACACGGTGGAGATCATTTCTGTACGAAAAGGCAGCCCACATTGTAATTTGACACGTGTACTGGTTGTCCACTAGATGGAGGGAGGATCGTCTACCACGGGTGAACAAACAAATTGCAACTTGATGCATTATGTTAAAAAAGAGGCAAACCATGTGGGGCCTACCTTAGAGGCAAGGCTCTATACACTGGAGTACTTTTGATGTGTCTCGTCAACTTGCAAAATGAGGAGAAACTTGCTTAGTACGCCGTCTCCCCCGCCCACGGGCGCGGTAGCTCGCAGGATGAGGTGAAGCTTGCATACTAATGAGTACGTACGCCTTATGCCCGCTCCCTCGCCCACGCGCACGGTGGCTCGCAGGACGAGGAGAATTTTTTTACTAGTACTCCATCCGTTTACTCCTCGTCCCTACCTTGGTTAGAGAGATTATCATATTGTTTGGAATATATGTCCTTTAGTAGATTTCAATATGAACTACTAGTACATACTCCAAACACTGATGTATATAGACGTATTTTAGAGTGTAGATTCACTCATTTTGCTCCGTATGTAGTCCATATTGAATGGACGTAATAGTACGCACTCTCCCTCGCCCCTCGACCCTCGCCACGTGGTGGACATGCAGCAAATCATTCGTTCTCATATAGCCAGAACAATATATACTGCAGTACCATTATTGCTCGACTTCCCGAAGAGGCGGAGAGCCAATCGCAAGGTTAATAGTTTGGAGATGCCAAGCGCAAGGTTTATAGGAGAATGAGTAGTAGGTGCTGCGTCATTTATAAATAAAGTTTTTTTTCTTCAGTGGCACGTACACCATATAAATAGGTTCATATGGAGAGAAAAGGAAACCGCTCCACTATATACATAGGCAGGACGAGCCTACAGGGTTGCTTGCTGGGGTTGCTCTCTTCAGTTTTTACACTCTCTCGCACAAAACCACTGTGTCCACATCTCTAACATCCCGGCGGACGTAAAGGGGTGGATGCTTAGTGTAGATGCGGTCGCCGTCGCCAACGGCGAAAACCACTGTCGGCACGTCCCGATCAGAGGTCCCCGCCATTCTCTCTCACAAAGCCGGCGAGGTTGCCTTCGTCCATTGCTCACTGCCGCGACGTGGGTAGTTGCCTCCTCCCGCCGCCCTCCTCTAGGTTGAGCTACGTCCCGACATCCCTCAGGTACAACTCCCTTTACAGCCGGCTTGCACCACTGCTCCAGCTGCCCACATCACTCCATGTGGATATTTCTCTAGTTCTTTGCCCCGCACATACCTCTACTGGCTTCTACATACTGTATTTGTGATGAGTTTATGTCTCGTCAACTAGTCCCAGTAATCTTATTCTAATCACGCTTCTTCAATTTCTTTGCCACAGGGATGCTCATCTCGATTTTGGTGAAACTGTACAAAATGATCCGATGGTCAAAGGGTTGCAAACTTCATTTCTTAGGAAGCTCCAACGTTGCCAGCAAATTAAAGCCTGGTTAGGGTTTACGGTTCAAGGGCTAGGGACTGCATGGATCGTTTTTTTCTTTAGTTGTCTCTGTTTCAATGGCTAGGGACTGCATGAGTAGTAGTAGTACTGTACGCCTTACGCCCGCTCCCTCGCCCACGCGCGCGGTGGCTCGCAGGACGAGGAGAAAATTTTACTACTCCCTCCGTTTACTCCTCGTCCCTACTACCTTGGTTAGAGAGATTATCATATTGTTTGGAATATATATGTCCTTTAGTAGATTTCAATATGAACTAGTAGTACATACTCCAAACACTGATGTATATAGACGTATTTTAGAGTGTAGATTCACTCATTTTGCTCCGTATGTAGCATAAAGTTGAGACACTTATTTTGGAACAGAGGGAGTACATATTTGCTATGATCTGTCAATCATTGAGATGCAATAGCATGCATGTTAGTCTCCTTTGTATTTGATGAAATGTTGCAACGGGAAACCTTGGACACAAGATACATGTAACAGAAGCTGCAAGCTTCATAGCTTTGTACTATCTCGCTGATAAATTACAGTACGTACTATACAAGTACTTCCTCCGTTCCTAAATATAAGTCTTTGTGGAGATTTCACCATGAACCACATACAGATGTATATAGATGCATTTTAAGTGTAGATTCATTCATTTTGTTCCGTATGTAGTCCACCTAGGAGAATCTCTACAAAGACTTATATTTAGGAACGGAGGGAGTACTATGCAAAGAGTTAGGTGTCGCACGGTGTCCAGAAAACATGGTGATAGTGCGAGGTGGGCCATGTAATCACTGAGCCTGCGTGTTTTCACTGCTCTTGCGCTACTCCATCGTAAGAATGGAGAAAATTGTAATCTAGTAGTACCTCCTTTCACCGAAAGCGTGGGACATCCAGCAGTCCTACCACCTCATTAATAATGACCAATGAGCCGTCAAATCACATAGAACCAACAGTAAGTTGGACGGACGAAGCAACCATCACTCTTGAATCCGCTTCTACCTTCAACGCAGGCGCCAGTGAGAGGGCGCGTCCACTTTTCCTGGGCATGAATGCGGCACCAATTCTTTGGAGTGGCGCTGACCGTTTCGGGCGGGAAGCGCGCGCGGGCGATGGAGGGGCTTTGGGTGGGGCAGGCTGGTTAGGAGCGGGCGTGGAAGCTGTTTGCCTATCCCTATGGGACGCCTGGAAATGAGAGGATGCACCGACTCTCGCGGCTAAAATATTACACTACACACCATCTCTCTGTAGGAGTAGGTCGATCTGTCGCTCTCTCTAACACACACATGATGTTAAACACACACACGCACACACACACGCACACACAGGTTCATAGAATAGGAAAATCGTATGAAAAGCGGCCACGTGAAGTGAGATACAAATGGAGTATGTACAAGAAGAGAAGAGGTGACGAATATTCCATCAAACCTGGACTGAGGAGTAGTACTCCCTCCGTCTAGGTGTTAAGTCATCCTACGGAAATCAGATATTCCCAAAATGTTTAGGCGCGTCCATTAACTTCGCATCTCAATCCCCTCGTTGCCTCATTGATAGCGAGCGTTGTTACTTAGGGAGCGTTTGGATCCTTAGCAAGAACAACTTATAGCATAGCCGGGCAAGGTAGGCATTTGGAACTATTAAAATATGTTAGCTTTTGTGGGCCAGCTAGCTTGGGTGGCTAGAAAAACCTTGCTAGCTCAGGAGAGCCAGATCGACTCGCTTCCGACGGCAAACTTCGCGTAGTAGTAACATAGACTAGTAACATATGCATGTTGTACTAGTCCAAGTTACTCACCACTATGACCAGCCTAAGCAATGTAACCAAACGCTCCTTACTCTGCCTTGTTATCTCCCTCGGAAACCCAATGCATGGAGCGCAACTACGCGTTGATCAGTCAAGAAATCAAAGTCGGCTTGCATGCGAGTTAATACGTGGCCCTGCATGGTAGCTAAAACGGCATCTCTTAGTTGTTTGGATTAATTTTTGCATTTAGAGACAGTAATCAGGGCTTTGATTGGAGGAATGACCGGTCAAGTTTCTCCTTCTCCTCCAATCTTCTTGCACCTTGGTCCCGCTGCACCTTCTAACGTGACTTATTACACCTAGACGGAGGGAGTCGTACGAGATTCGGTGGCACACTGACTTAGGTCGAATACAAGTGCCCAAAATTGTGTGCATGTTATAATAAGGATTCACTTAAAATTGTATGTGAGCGAACAGAGGGATCAATTGGACAGTGTTCCCGAGCAGTAGTGAGATGTGTGAGGTAAGATACACTGCTGGCGCTTTTAATTTTTCTTATTAATTTGTTTGTTTCATCATCTAACTGGTAGGACCCAACGTACTACGTGGAGAGAGGTAAGGTGACTAAGGCTGCATTATTTCTGCACCACTTTGGATAGTCTTACCACCAAAGCCACATGACACGATTATGATTTAAATCCCAATGACTCCCACACACACAAAAAACACGACATGCTTGTCACACGAATGTAGGAATGTATAAAAGGTTATTTTCCTCCTGTTGAACATAACGGGAGGTTGTGTAGCTGGTTAGCCTGTTCGCTCATCAAACTTGAGGTCTCGGGTTCGATAACTACACTTGAGCATAATTCGTGACAGGAGGATTCTTTGACTGGTCAAAATGGATGGATACGGAGCTATACAATCTCGTAGTGACCGTATAATCACCTCATCACGTATAAGTTGCAGCCTCGGTGCTTGTTTTCTAGGGTTTGCACTCTTCACACTCTCTCCAGTATATATATACACGCTGGAGCCTCAGCGCTTGTAGTTGCTCTCTTCACACTCCCTCACCCTCTCCAGATCTAAACAAGACTTCGTTGGCGTCTCTCTCTCCCCTCACTGCTGGTCTGCTTGTAGTTGCTCTCTTCACCCTCTCTCACCCTCTCCAGATCTAAAAAAGACTTTGTTGGCCTCTCTCTCTCCCCTCACTGCTGGTCAAAGAGCTGGCAGGATCCGTCCGCTGGGAAGGGAAGGAGGCTTAACGCTGTTGCCGTTGGCGAGGGAGGGAATCCACTACCGGCGGAGCTGTTCACTTTCACCCAGCGGCGGCGTGGGAGGGCCTCCGACCCCTTCTTCTTCGCCGCCGTACATAGTGTGGGTCGAACAGCCTCCGGTCGCCCACCGAACCACAACCCAAGAACCTTAAGGTATAATTTACTTATTCCACATGCATTGCTCTAGCTGCATGTCGGCTTTTTCCGCTTCTGCACTCGAATCTAGGTGTTGGATCAAACAGGAAAGTAGTGGGGAAAGTTGTATACCATTAATCTAGGACGTGGTTCAAAGAGGAAAGGAATGGAGGAAAGTAGTGGGAAAAGGTGTATAGCATGAATCCAGGACGTGGTTCAAAAAGAAAAGGAAGGGGGAAAGTAGTGGGGAAAGTTGTATCGCATGAATCTAAGACGTGGTTCAAAGAGGACAGGAATGGGGGCAAGTAGTGGGGAAAGTTGTGTAGCATAAATCTAGGACATGGTTCACAGAGGAAAGGAAGTGGGGGAAAGTACTAGTACAGACTGGCTATCCAGCACCTACTTTGGTCGAAAAGGGAAAACAATGACACACGCAGTACGCGCATCTGTAACAAACTGATCTTTTGTTTTGGGGGACAAGGCTGTAGATTTTGAGCAGGACTAGATTTGCTGCGCTCACATAGGGAAAGGTGTCTAAAGATAAGAAAACTGGGACCATGTAACATCCCAAATTTCCCATTTGGAATTATTTACAATTATAGCTAAGCATCTATGCATATTGTTTGAATTGAGTGACATTTGAATTATTTCAGAGGCTTTTGAGTTTGTTGGAATTTGGATTCAAATTGGCAGTTGAATTTATTTCAAAACAATGCCTGACAAATACTTGAGCAAAAGTATGAGAGGAGTAAACATGACATTCCAAAAATGTCAGAAGAAAAATATTGCCAAAAAGTTTGAATTCAAATTGGAATTTTATTTGGGATTTTCCAGAAAGTGTTTTTTTTTTAGTTTGAGTTTTGCCCCTAGAAAAATGTCCGTGTTGTAGGATAAATTCCCCTGAGAATTTTGATATATATATGTCCTATATAAAAAATAATATATATTTTTCTATATTCTCTCTTCTCTCTAATTCAAAAAAAAGGAAAAGCCCCAGGCTTGACCCAGCCTTGGCGCCACTCACCCAGCCGGGCAGGCGCAGCCACAGCCGAGCCGGCCTGCCCCTAGCGCCGCACCCGAATCCTCTCCGCCTCGGTCGCCCGATTGCCTCCACCCCTCCCTCTCTCACCGACACGCTGACCCCACCCTTCTCTTTCCTCTCACGAACGCAAACGCCGCCCAGAGCGCGACCGCTGCCGCCGCGGTTCCGATCCTCTCGGGATCGTGATCCCGAGACACCCCCTCCTCCAAGTTGATGCCCTATAAAAGGCCAAGCTCCTCCTCCCTCGAACCCCCTAAAACCCTATGCTCCAAACCCACCATAGCGCACGCCATCGCCATTCGCATCTCGCCGCCGCCGCCTCGGTTTGCCGCCACGTTAGCCGCCGGTGAGCACCTTCTGCCCTTCCCTACTACTCCTCCCTAACCGCCGCTTCCACGCGCACCCCGCTGACACCATCTACCTGCCCAGGAGCCCCCGACCCGTCCCCCCGAGCTCGTCCACCGCCCGCCAGACCAGGAGCTCACCCGAGCTCGCCCCGATCGTCTCCGTCATCCCCGAGCTCCAACGACTCCACCCCGACCTCCCCTCTAGCCGCCGCACCCGCCTGACGTCTCTGCCGCCGCCCAGGACCACCGAAGCAGCCGTGCCGCCAACGCCCGAGTCGCCGTCGCCTCCGACCACCGCGGTAAGCCATCGGAGCCCCCTCCGCCGTTAGATCAGAAACCTACGTTGTAGATTAGATCTACGAAGGGGTACATTTTTATTTTAAAAAGGCCGGTTTAGTTACGACAGTTTTTCGGTTTAGTTAGCGGTTAAGATTAGATCGAACCGATCGATTTATTTACTGTTAGCCTCGGGCATGCTTTAGTTATATATTGCCTGAGCGTTAGATAGGTCCGTTAGCGCTAGTTTTTCTTTTTAGTTGTATTTTCAGTTTCTGTTTTTTTAGCAGATAGTTCTGTTTTTGTTTTTGCTATTTCTTTTAGCTGGTTTATTGTTTTTAGTTGATTATTTTTTTGTTAGTTTGCAAATTTGTTTTAGTTTCTGTATAAGATAGGTTTATCCATGTTTAAATTATTAGAAATAGTTTTATATTAGATTTAGACAGATTAGTTTTTCTGCCATAAATTGAGTTAGGATTATTATTTTTTAGTGATTCTTTTTGCTACAGCTTAGTTTAGTCCATGCCTAGCAGTAGGAACTTGTTTGGGTATTTTAGATTTAATAAAAATAGTTTTAGTCGAAATCAAGTTTCTCTTGTTTATTTAGCTAGCTATTGTTTTCCTACTGTTCTAGTTAGTAAATTATTTTATTTTTACTATGTTATAGTTTATTTTAGATTAGTTTTTGTAGCTACAGAGGATGAACTTTTATTTACAGTAGAATAAAAATTTTATTTTATTTTCTTTGCTAGGATTGTTTTAGGCATAATATGAGTTCTATAATAGCTTTTAATATGATTCTTTTTGCTCCTAGTTTGTATGATGTTTTCCTTTCTGTTAGTTAGCAAAACCCATGCTTAGGTTCTGTTAAGAAAAGTTTTAGTTGTGTAAAACTATTTCTTAGTTGTTGCTTGATGTGGTGAAAACCTTGAACTGCCTTCTCCGAGTTTTCTTTGGTTTTGGTTTGAGTGCTTGGGTGTTTTATTCCAACTTGTTGTTATGTTATATTGTGCTATACTTATTTATGCTATTGTTTGACTCGGTAGAATTCCCGGTCTGAAGCCTGCTATTACGAGTCGCTAGCTTTCAAGACCGTCGGCCAGGCAAGTCATTTGATCATGTTTTTACAATACCTATGATTTTATTGCATTAGAATTATACCTCCCCACCATGCATGCAGTAGGAGAATTTTGTTAAGTTATGTTCTTGAGTAGTATCATGAGGTAGGATGAACCCAATTCCCCTTGTTACCATTGCCCGGGACGATGTAGTTTATTTTGCTATGCTCGTAGACGGGGTTGGTTGAGAATTCCTAAGGGAGATGCGAGAGTCATGATGATGACAACCCCATGACTTCAAGCTCAATATGGACTTCAAAATTCACTACTGGGTGGAGGACGGTTGACGGGCACCCTGGAGAAAACAGCGGATGGCCGGGATGCATGGAGAAGCGCCATGACATCTTGCGGAAAGCTTCACCCAGCCACGAAGAGACGGATGGATACCCCATTTACCGGAAGCTTACCTGTGCAGCCGCAAGCCATTATGGGCTCTGGCTTGGTCGACCCTAGGCGTGACTCTGGCCGGACGGTGCTACGAGATGTAGAAGAACGGTAGGATTGGATGGGCACCGCAAAGGGCCTGTGAGGAACTCTTCGAAGACCCTATTTCGTTCGTCCGTTTTCAAACACCGTGAAGTGCGAAGACTTAAAGGAGGGAACGATTCTTGCGGGTAAAGTCACGCCAAACCTCTGCAGTGAAGATCTAATCGATTAGCCGTGTCCCCGATTCACGGACAATTTGAGCCTCTGGAACTTGGAGTATTTCGGATATCTCAACACCGAACTTAATAAATTAATTGAGGGGTTATTTAATAATTGGGAATGAGACATTGGTTGGCGAAACCATCTCAATAACTACCAACATTTTGTTGTATTTGCAAACAAGTCCTTGTTGTAGGGAAAAACTGGCTTTTTTGCAAAACAATGAAACTTAGAGCCCCACAGCCAAAATTGCATATAGTGTTAGTAATTTTTATTGTTGTTCTCTCTTCATGACTTGCCGGCATATTCAAAATGCTGACCTACACGGCTGCAACGTCTTATGTTGCAGAGGAGTTTTCCGATCAGGAGTGAGGCTACGATCCACGCTTGGCGATTGCCCTATGGAGTTGGATGAACTCGCTATTCATCTACGCTTCCGCATCTTTATTTAGTTTATTTCTCATGAGTTGGCCTTCGTCGGCCGAATTTATTATCTTGTAATAAAGACTCGATATGAGAATCGTGCAATAAATTCAGGTGTGATTGAACTTTGAATCTTTGCATCAATGTACTGTGTGTGCCAGCATGATCTTGGGATGGTACAACTACACAGAGACTTGACCGATTTCGGTCCGGGTCGCTTCAGAGATGGTATTCAGAGCACACGCTGACCGTAGGACATAAACCCTAGGATCGGAAAGCCATAGGAAGAGACCAGTTTACTTTCTATTTTTACTTTTCCGTATTTTTTCTTCCCTGATCATTTCTGACTCTTCTCCGATTTCAACAATTCTAGATGGCCGCCGAGTTCACCCCAGTTCTGCTACCAGAGTTTTGCCAGCCAGATGAGACGATGCCTCTCGGCAAGAAGCTGGTTCAGATCGTGAAGAAGCTGAAGATTGCTCTGCCCTCAATCACCGGAAGCCTACCAATGCACTTCCGATGAATACCCGCCATGTGATTAAGGTGCACATTCCAGGGAGGACCTTCGGAGAACATTCAGAGCCCATTGACTTTGAGTTTACCGATTTCACTTGGATCCTCGGAAGAGACATGGCGATTTATCGTGCACTTGGACATCTCCGAGAAGAGTACATGGCCGAGCTCGACCCATCAGACCTCGCCATGATTTCTTGCAGCGCTAGGAATGGAGATATCATCCGTATCGTAGACGACGACTCCATTCTTTCATATGTCCAAGACTTGGAGAGTCTCATCAGGAACCAGGAAATCCAGACGCGCCGAAACTCGAAGGTACACAGGAGGTTGTTGTTCCGTGAACTGGAACTGGAGGAGAAAGCACACGCGGACTTCCTTGAACATGAAGAAGAAGTCAAGGATTTTATGGATAGAATCAAGGACCGGGATAAATATATTGCCACACTGGAGGAGAAGATGGATCTGGGAGAAGACCTTTTTCCGAGTGGAGATGATGGACCCATCGTGAGCAATGACCAGGATTATGAAGAGAGCTCCACCTAAGGAAGCCGCAAGAGGAGGCGCCGCACCAGAGGACGCAAGGATAATTGATGAAGACATTTAGTCGACCGCCATGTTATTTTATTTTTTCGTCGATCAGTTTGGCCATTATTTTTCGATTAGTCGTAAGATTTTGTAATCCGAGATGGAACCTTGCTTGAGATGAATGAATAAATGATTGGTGTGATAATGTTTGTGCATTCATACGGGTAGTGCTATTTTCTCACTAGACCCTTGTTCTATTCTAATTTCTCATCCACTCCAAAACACCAGATGCCTCCGAGACGTGACCCCGGTTTCAACTTTCCGCCGGAGCTCACCCAGCTGATCCAGCAGCAGAATGCCCTGATGCAGATGCTCATCCAGAACCAGAACAACAACAATAACAACAATCCACCACCACCACCCCCTGTTGACAACTTGACCCGCTTCCTAAGGCTGAATCCGCCAGTGTTCTCTAGCGGCACTGAGCCGATTGTGGCCGATGATTGGCTCCGCAAGGTCGGAAGGGAGTTAGCAACTGCTGGATGCACAGATGCAGAGAAGGTGTGCTTTGTCGCACATCAGCTTGATGGACCTGCAGCTTCTTGGTGGGAGAACTACACCGCCACTTATCCGGCTGCCACCGTGACATGGGCCGAGTTCGAGCAGGCCTTCCGCACTGCTCATGTCTCAGCTGGAGCCATGAGTCTGAAGAAGCGTGAGTTCCGCAACTTACGCCCGAAGGAACCGTCTTGTGGGGCGATGCGTGGATGAGTTCAGCAAATTATCCCGCTATGCCCCAGATGATGAGGCCACAGATGCCGCAAAGCAAGAGAAGTTTCTTGAGGGACTCAATGATGAGCTGGGAATGCAACTAATGGTGGCTACCTTCAACAACTACCAGGAGTTGGTAGACAAGGCCATCATACTTGAAGGCAAGCAGCAACAGATTGATAGCCGCAAGCGGAAGTATGGCCAGGGGAAGTACAACTCCGGAGCTCAGCAGAAGCCCCGTTATGCCCCATACTCGGGAGGGCATACCCATCGCACCAATGGAGGACATAATCATGGAGGACATAACCATGGAGGGAATGGGAACAACCGCAACCACGACAACAAGTCAGGCAATGGAAACGGCAACGGCAACCAGCATCGTCCTGCCTGGGCTCAGAAGGATCTGAGTCACATCACCTGTTTCAAGTGCCAGAAAACAGGGCACTATGCCACCGACTGCCCGGAGGCCAAGCAGAGGAATGGAAACGGCAATGGAAGCTCAGCAAAGAAGCCCAACCTTTTTCCTCATGCTCAGGTGAACCTCAATGATGTGGAGGACGTCTATGATCAGCCAGACACTGTGGTTGGTAAGTTTTGATTAAATTCACGTCCAGTATTGGTACTCTTTGATTCTGGTGCAACGCATTCATTTATATCAAGGGTAGTTGTGGAAAAGTACGAGTTGCCCACTAGAACCCTTAGAAGCCCTCTTCAGGTCAGTTCCGCGGGAGGAGAAATGATGGCAGGCTCAGGCTGTCATGCAACCCTCAACATCGGAAACCATAAATTTCCCGCAGATCTCATAGTATTGGAAACCCAGACCTTGGATGTAATACTAGGCATGGATTGGTTGACGAAGTTTGAAGGAAACATAGATCAGTGCTCAAGAAGACGATTCTGCTCACCACCCCGGAGCAGAAGAGGATCAAGTATGTATCCAGACGTATCCCGATGAAGAATCAGGTAAATTCCTTCACGGGAGTTGTTCAGGAGGAAGTGCCGGTAGTGCAAGATTTTCCCGATGTGTTTCCGAAGGAATTACCAGGAATGCCACCGGATAGAGACATTGAATTTCTGATTGAGTTATTGCCCGGCACAGCCCCAATATCCAAGAGACCCTATCTGATGCCCCCGAACGATTTGGAAGAGATCAAGAAGCAAATTAATGAGCTATTGGAGAAGGGATATATTCGGCCAAGCTCGTCACCTTGGGGAGCCCCGGTTCTTTTGGTAGAGAAGAAGGATGGAACCCTGAGAATGATTGTGGGTTATCGTTCGTTGAATGACGTGACCATCAAGAACAAGTACCCTCTACCGATGATTAATGATTTATTTGATCAGCTAGTTGGAGCCAAGGTATTCTCCAAGATCGATCTTCGATCAGGGTATCATCAGTTGAAGATTCGTGAAAAGGATATACCCAAAACAGCATTCACCACCAGGTATGGTTTATATGAGTATACCGTCATGTCATTCAGATTGACTAATGCCCTTGCATACTTCATGAATTTGATGAACAAGGTATTTATGGAATATCTGGACAAGTTTGTCGTGGTGTTCATCGATGATATACTGATTTTCTCCAAGAGCGAGGAAGAGCACAAGGAACATCTGCGTCTAGTTCTGGAGAAACTCCGAGAACATCAGTTGTACGCCAAGTTCAGCAAATGTGAATTTTAGCTGAAGGAAGTCGGATTCCTCGGGCATGTTATTTTAGGAGAAGGAATAGCAGTTGACCCCACCAAGGTTGTATCACCACGATTGGCGATCACCCACCTCAGTCAAGGAGATCCGTAGTTTTCTCGGACTCACAGGATATTATCGGAGGTTTATTGAGAATTTCTCAAAGATTGCCAAGCCCATGACTGAGCTGTTGAAGAACGACGCCAAGTACATTTGGACCGAGGATTGTGAAGCCAGTTTCCAGGAATTAAAGAAACGTTTGGTTACAGCCCTAGTGCTGATTTTGCCGGACATACACAAGGATTACCAGGTATATTGTGATGCTTCTCGTCAGGAACTCGGAGGAGTACTCATGCAGGAAGGAAAAGTTGTAGCTTATACCTCCAGACAGCTATGACCTCATGAGATGAATTATGCCACACATGATTTGGATTTAGCAGCCGTAGTGCATGCACTCAAGACCTGGAGGCATTTCCTTATCGGAAACAGTTATGATGTTTACACGGACCACAAGAGCCTGAAGTATATTTTCACGCAGAAAGAGTTGAACCTCGGGCAGAGGAGATGGCTAGAGTTAATCAAGGACTATGACATGAGATTGCATTACCACCCAGGAAAGGCTAATGTTGTAGCAGATGCTTTGAGCCGTAAGAATTATGTGAATACTCTTATAGCGGGAGGATTACCCCAGGAGTTAGTCGATGACCTCGCAGATCTCCGATCGGAGATAGTTCCGAGAGGATATGTTGCAGCTCTGGAAGTTCAGTCCACTTTGGCCGAAAAGAATTCGTGAAGCCCTAAGTCGGACAAGGAAACTGATGAGATAAAGAAAAGGATGAATGAAGGAAAAGCTAAAGGGTTCCGTAAGGATGAATACGGAGCTATATGGTTCGAGGATCATATTTATGTACCCAATGATCCCGAACTCAGAAGCTAATTCTTCAGAGGCTCATGATTCACCGTACTCGATTCACCCGGTAACACCAAGATGTATCTGGATTTGAAGGAAAGTTTCGTGGATGGTATGAAGAAGGATATTGCCAAGTACGTAGCAATATGTGATGTTTGCCAGCGAGTAAAGGTGGAACATCAGAAGCCAGCAGGGTTACTTCAACCTTTGTCGATTCCCGAGTGGAAATGGGAGAAACTTGGAATGGATTTTATCACAGGATTACCCAGGACCCGTTCAGGTTATGATTCCATCTGGGTAGTGGTTGATCGCTTGACCAAGGTACCTCATTTCATTCCGGTGAAGACTACCTATACCAGCGCTAAGTTAGCCAAGATATACATGACCAGGATCGTATGTCTGCATGGAGTTCCGAGGAGTATCGTGTCAGATAGAGGAAAACAATTTACCTCAAAGTTTTGGAATGAGTTGCATGAAACTTTGGGTACGAGCCTGGAGTTCGGTACAACTTTTCATCCATGCATGTATGGACAGAACGAGAGAGTCAACCAGATCCTGGAGGACATGTTGAGAGCTTGTGCGCTAGACTATGGGTCTAGCTAGGATGATAATTTGCCATACGCAGAATTCTCGTACAATAGCAGTTATCAGACCAGTCTGAAGATGGCCCCTTTCGAAGCTCTATATGGAAGGAGGTGCAGAACACCATTGCTGTGGGATGGTGTTGGAGATCGAAAAGTTTTCGGTCCCGATCTTATCAAAGATTCCGAAGAGAAAGTCAAGCTGATTCAAGATAGGCTCTAGGTAGCTCAGTCGAGGCAGAAGAGTTATGTTGACAGTAAACGCAAGGAAGTAACATACGAAGCGGGAGACCGGGCATATCTTCGTGTGTCCCCACTTCGTGGAATCAAGAGGTTTGGTGTTAAAGGAAAGTTGGCACCCAGGTTCATTGGCCCTACAAAATCCTCGAGCGTCGTGGAGAAGTTGCTTACAAGCTGGAATTGCGGAAGGATTGTCTGGAGTTCATGATGTCTTCCATGTTTCTCAGCTGAAGAAATGCCATGCCGAGATGGCCGATATTCCGTTGAGAGACACGGTGCCCCTAGAGGCCATACATCTCGACAGTGATCTGACTTATGAGGAGAAACCCTTCCGAATTCTCGAGACTGCGAACAGAGTCACCCGCAGCAAGATCATCAAGTTTTGCAAGGTTACGTGGAGTCATCATTCGAGGAGGAAGCCACCTGGGAGCGAGAAGAAGACCTCCGCCGAGACCACCCGCACCTATTTGCTAGCCAACCCGAATATCGAGGGCGAGATTCATCTTAAGGTGGGTAGGTTTGTAACATCCCAAATTTCCCATTTGGAATGTTTTACAATTATAGCTAAGCATCTATGCATATTGTTTGAATTGAGTGACATTTGAATTATTCCAGAGGCTTTTGAGTTGTTGGAATTTGGATTCAAATTGGCAGTTGAATTTATTTCAAAACAATGCCTGACAAATACTTGAGCAAAAGTATGAGAGGAGTAAACATGACACTCCCAAAATGTCAGAAGAAAAATATTGCCAAAAAGTTTGAATTCAAATTGGAATTTTATTTGGGATTTTCCAGAAAGTGTTTTTTTTAGTTTGAGTTTTGCCCCTGGAAAAATGTTCGCTTTGTAGGATAAATTCTCCTGAGAATTTTGATATATATATATGTCCTATATAAAAATAATATATATTTTTCTATATTCTCTCTTCTCTCTAATTCAAAAAAAAGGAAAAGCCCCAGGCGCCAGCCAGCGCCGAGCGCCACTCACCAGCGGGCCAGGCGCAGCCCACCAGCGCCGAGCCGGCCTGCCCCTAGCGCCGCACCCGAACCCTCTCCACCTTGGTCGCCCGATCGCCTCCACCCCTCCCTCTCTCGCCGACGCGCTGACCCCGCCCCTTCTATTTCCTCACACGCACGCAAACGCCGCCCACAGCGCGACCGCCGCCGCCGCGGTTCCGATCCTCTCGGGATCGTGATCCCGAGACGCCCCCTCCTCCAAGTTGATGCCCTATAAAAGGCCAAGCTCCTCCTCCCTTGAACCCCCTAAAACCCTATGCTCCAAACCACCACAGCGCACGCCATCGCCATTCGCATCTCGCCGCCGCGCCTCGGTTCGCCGCCACGTTCGCCGCCGGTGAGCACCTTCTGCCCTTCCCTACTACTCCTCCCTAACCGCCGCTTCCACGCGCACCCCGCTGACACCATCTAACTGCCCAGGAGCCCCCGACGCCGTCGCCTCGAGCTTGTCCGCCGCCCGCCAGAGCAGGAGGTCACCCGAGATCGCCCCGATCGTCTCCGTCATCCCCGAGCTCCAACGACTCCACCCCCGACCTCCCCTCGAGCCGCCGCACCCGCCTGACGTCTTCGCCGCCGCCCAGGACCACTGGAGCAGCCGCGCCGCCAACGCCCGAGTCGTCGTCGCTGCCGACCACCGCGGTAAGGCACCGGAGCCCCCTCCGCCGTTAGATCAGAAACCTACGTTGTAGATTAGATCTACGAAGGGGTACGTTTTTATTTTTAAAAGGCCGGTTTAGTTACGGCTGTTTTTTGGTTTAGTTAGCGATTCAGATTAGATCGAACCGATCGGTTTATTTTCTGTTAGCCTCGGGCATGCTTTAGTTATATATCGCCTGAGCGTTAGATAGGCCCGTTAGCGCTAGTTTTTCTTTTTAGTTGTATTTTCAGTTTCTCTTTTTTTAGCAGATAGTTCTATTTTTGTTTTTGCTATTTCTTTTAGCTGGTTTATTGTTTTTAGTTGATTATGTTTTTGTTAGTTTGCAAATTTGTTGTAGTTTCTGTATAAGATAGGTTTAGCCATGTTTAAATTATTAGAAATAGTTTTATATTAGATTTAGACATATTAGTTTTTCTGCCATAAATTGAGTTAGGATTATTATCTTTTAGTGATTCTTTTTGCTACAACTTAGTTTAGTCCATGACTAGCAGTAGGAACTTGTTTGGGTATTTTAGATTTAATAAAAAAATAGTTTTAGTCGAAATCAAGTTTTTCTTGTTTATTAAGCTAGCTACTGTTTTCCTACTGTTCTAGTTAGTAAATTATTTTATTTTTACTATGTTATAGTTTATTTTAGATTAGTTTTTGTAGCTACAGAGGATGAATTTTTATTTACAGTATAATAAATATTTTATTTTATTTTCTTTGCTAGGATTGTTTTAAGCATAATATGAGTTCTATAATAGCTTTTAATTTGATTCTTTTTGCTCCTAGTTTGTATGATGTTTTCCTTTCTGTTAGTTAGCAAAACCCATGCTTAGGTTCTGTTAAGAAAAGTTTTAGTTGTGTAAAACTATTTCTTAGTTGTTGCTTGATGTGGTGAAAACCTTGAATTGATTTCTCCGAGTTTTCTTTGGTTTTGGTTTGAGTGCTTGGGTGTTTTATTCCAACTTGCTGTTATGTTATATTGTGCTATACTTATTTATGCTATTGTTTGACTCGGTAGAATTCGGAGTGCTAAGCCTGCTATTTCGAGTCGCTAGCTTCCGAAGACCGTCAGCCAGTCAAGTCATTTGATCATGTTTTTACAATACCTATGATTTTATTGCATTAGAATTATACCTCCCCACCATGCATGCAGTAGGAGAATTTTGTTAAGTTATGTTCTTGAGTAGTATCATGAGGTAGGATGAACCCAATTCCTTGTTACCATTGCTCGACGATGTAGTTTATTTTGCTATGCTCGTAGACGGGGTTGGTTGAGAGATTCATAAGGGAGATGCGAGGGTCAAGTTGATGACAACCCCATGACTTAAACCTCAAGATGGACTTCAAAATTCACTACTGGGTGGAGGACGGTTGACGGGCACCCTGGAGAAAACAGCAGATGGCCGGGAAGCATGGAGAAGCGCCATGACATCTTGCGGAAAGCTTCACCCAGCCACGGAGAGACGGATGGATACCCCATTTACCGGAAGCTTACTGCAGGCAGCCGCAAGCCATTATGGGCTCTGGCTTGGTCGACCCTAGGCGTGACTCTGGCCGGACGGTGCTATGAGATGTAGAAGAACGGTAGGATTGGATGGGCACCGGCAGTGGCCCAGAGGAACTCTTCGGAAGACCCTGTTTCATTCGTCCCGTCTTCAAACACCAGGCAGTGCGAAGACTTAAAGGAGGGAACGATTCTTGCGGGTAAAGTGCGCAAACCTCTGCAGAGTGAAGATCTAATAGATTAGACGTGTCCCCGGTTACGTACAATTTGAGCCTCTGGAACTTGGAGTATTTCGGATATCTCAACACCGAACTTAATAAATTAATTGAGGGGTTATTTAATAATTGGGAATGAGACATTGGTTGGCGGAACCATCTCAATAACTACCAACATTTTGTAATATTTGCAAACAAGTCGTTGTAGGGAAAAACTGGCTTTTTCGCAAAACAATGAAACTTAGAGCCCCACAACCAAAATTGCATATAGTGTTAGTAGTTTTTATTGTTGTTCTCTCTTCATGACTTGCCGGCATATTCAAAATGCTGACCTACACGGCTGCAACGTCTTATGTTGCAGAGGAGTTTTCCAATCAGGAGTGAGGCTACGATCCACACTTGGCGATTGCCCTATGGAGTAGGATGGAACCGCTATTCGTCTACGCTTCCGTAGCTTTATTTAGTTTATTTCTCATGAGTTGGCCTTCGGCCGAATTTATTATCTTGTAATAAAGACTCGATATGAGAATCGTGTAATAAATTCAGGTGTGATTGAACTTTGATTCTTTGCATCAATGTACTGTGTGTGCCAGCATGATCTTGGGATGGTACAGCTACACAGAGACTTGACCGATTTCGGGTCGGGTCGCTTCAGAGACCAACACAAATATGCTCCTCGGTTGTTTGTTCTTTGTTGCAGCAGACTGTGCATCACCCCAGTACATCGGTAGATGCACATGGTGCTGGTGCGTCCACTGTCCCGTGGAACTCTTTAGCTGTTGTTGATCTAAGGCCCTGTTTGGTTAAAAACTCCCTAGTCCCTACCTGCTTGGTTCCAGGGACTAAACATGAACTAGAGGTTATTAAATGACATGCTAAAAGACCATGTTACCCCTAGTAATGAACTAATAGATACAAGGTGCGATGCGTGGCAGGGGCAACTGTTGGAAAAAGTCCCAAAAAGACTCTCCCTCGGGGTCTACTTTATTTAGTCCCAAATGCACACTTTTAGTCCCTAAAAGTCCCTCCTGTTTGGTTTAGATGGGACTGACACGGAGTTTTTTTAGTCCCTCCATCAAAATGTCCCTATAAACCAACACCCTCTAATAATGCCGCTGGAAAATTGATGCAATGCCACAGTTAAAAGCAAATTACTTTTTTAATGAATTTTATTGTTAATATGATCTCTCTGTTAATATTAATCAATGCCACCATTTGAGAAATGCTAATGTCTTGCTTTCTTTCCCATTTAGATAAGGTACATGCTTCTTTTTGTTGGCTTCTGTGTCATCCACTGTTATTGACCACTAGTTGTTTCCTTTGCACCTCTGTGTAAACAGGGTTATCTACTTCACCTCGTTGCCATTGTGACCTTTTGTTGCCTTTGCACAAAACACTTTTGTTTTAAGAGTGTTTTGTGCAGTTCAACCAAAATGTCACACCGACAATGTTGCTTGATTGCTTGATCTTAGTGGAACTGCACAAGAGGAGATCTTACTTCCTATCCGTGTTGGCAAATTTGGTTCGGATCTTCTTCATGTGAGTTGTTTGAATTCTGTGTCATGAGAGGTCAGTACTAGCCTTCTTTCACGTGATTCTACAGTGTGCTTTCATATGTTATGCTACTTGTACGGTAATGTTGCTTGATTTTAGTGAACTGCATAAATGGAGACAAGACTTCCAATCTGTATGTGCACCGCAATATCCCATTGAGGTAAGATAAGGATATTTCACAACTGTTGGCATGTATTTTGCCACTTTCATCAGAAAATTAATGTCATTGTTTAGTGCTATACTTGTGCAACCTAATTGACATGCCAAATCTTACATTGAAGGCGAAGCTTGTCTGTTATTGAACCAAGTGATGAAGGGGAAGAACAAGCGGAAGAAAAACAAAAATCAACTCCTGGTGTTTTAATGAAGCACTGGAACTGTGATGACGCAAGTAATGATATAGTTTTGCATCTTAATTCATTGCTATGGCTGGACGAGCAATTGTTTTTCCACTGATTTGATGCCACTCTTATTGTAATACGTAATTATCTCTACTTGTGAAAACAGGGATCTTCTTTGAAGATACCATATATTTTAGTGGAACTGCACAAGAAGATGTTGGAAACATTAATCTAATCGAGGAGTATATAGTAAGCATGGCCACCACAGTAGATAGCAACAAACGGTTCCGGAGAAGTGCTTCATCTGTATGCTCTACACAATAAGCCTCCTGACAAAGGTTGGTACTCGCACACTGATTTCATCCATATGATTGAGCTTTGTCATCTCTATTTGTGTTGTGCTACTGTTTAGATACTGTCATCAAAAAGTGGTATTATCCTTGAGAAGTGCTTCATCTGTGCTGCTTTAAATATTTCCTTTCCTTTTTTCGAGCAAACAGGGATGCTAGCATTTAGTTATCCTCTTGTCTTTGCACAACAGGATCATCCTCCTCTCAAGAAGAATATGGAGTACGTGAAGTGACTAGTTACGATTATGCCGGGATGAAGAAGCCTGTCTATCTTCTCATCAGAAGGAGCAGTTGAAGGATGGTTACATTACCCCCCAAAAGATCAAACTAACTTCAGCTCAGAAGGACTGACAAATCTCCATTTTCTTGCTGTGATGCGCGAGTACAATGTTGTTCTAGGATTCTTTCCCGTGAGTTCCATATTTCTAAAAGTGTGCTCTACCTGGACCATGTAGGTGCCTGTTTAAACTGTCAATTCATAGTATAGTTTGCTTTATACTAATCACTTTTTTGTATTTGTGCAAACAGGGGTGCTCAGCTTGATTTCAATGGGAACTGCATAAAAATGTTCATGAATACATCGAATCATTCATTTCCACCATAAGAAAGGAGGTGCCGATAAGTTCAAGGTGTTGCAACATATAAGGGCGAAATCATACAAGCTACGCGCGAATTTGGTTGATTTTGGTGGAACTACACAAAAAGAATAGCTGGTTTATTTAGCACGAGGTGCCATGTCAATGTTCGAACTGATGGAAAACCCTGCCCATTCCACAATCGTAGGCATTTGATATTTTGGAATGGGAAAACCTTGTCAAATTTTGCTCATTGATTTTAGCAAGAAGACATGTGTTTGATATTTTTGAACGGAATTGTACATGGCCTTTCCTGCTCACCGATCGGCAAGATCCTGATAGACGTCCTCTTTGGGGACAAAGATCACTTTCGCCGAGAGCCAGTCTGGTTCGAAGTGGTGGACCTCGAAGTGCTTGGCCGACCTGCTCTGGCCAAGTTCATGGCGGTCCCCCACTACGCCTACCTCAAGATGAAGATGCCGAGTGCCAAGGGGATTCTGACCGTAACCGGCGACTACAGAAAGTCGTCCGCCTGTGCAGCTGAGAGCAGTCGGTTGGCCGAGTCCCTGGTGATCGCAGCTGAGAAGCGGCTTCTTGATCGGGTTGTAGCAATGGCCGGCAAGCAGCCAGAGATGTCGCCCAACCCCAAGGAGTCAGAAGTCGAGGGCTCGTTCAAACCGCCAAAGAGACCAAGAAGATACCCTTGGACCCGGAGCACCGGAGAGGTACGCTGTCGTGGGTGCAAACCTTGACAAAAATAGGAAGGCGAGCTCGTCGATTTCCTCCGTGAGAATCGGGACATTTTCGCATGGTCCCCTAAAGACATGCCAGTGTACCGACGGAATTCGCCGAGCACAAGTTACATGTCCGATCTGATGTGAAGTCTGGCCAGCAGCCCTTGCGCCGCCTGTTTGAAGAGAAAAGAAGAGTTGTTGGAGAAGAGATAGCCCGGCTCCTCGCAGCCGGTTTCATCATGGAAGTGTTCTTCCCAGAGTGGTTAGCAAACTCTACTAAAGAAGAACAAGCAGTGGCGGATGTGTATTGACTACACAAGCCTCAACAAAGCTTGCCCCAAGGACCCGCTTAACTGCCGAGAATTGATCAGTGATAGACTCCACACCGGATGCGAGCTGTTGAGCTTCTTAGATGCATATTCAGGATATCATCAGATCAAGCTGAACCCGGCCGACAGATCAAGACCGCCTTCATCACGCCGTTTGGAGCCTTCGCTGCGACCATGACGTTCGGCTTGAGGAATGCCGGCGCCACCTTTCGGCGTTGCATGCGAAGTGCCTCCTCAAGCAGCTTGGCGAACGCCATGCGTTACGTGGGACGACGTGGTGGTGAAGACGGAGAAGCGAGGAACGCTGTTGGAAGACCTCAAGGAGACCTTTGAAAATCTGCGCCGATTCCAGATCAAGCTCAACCCGAAGAAGTGCATCTTGAAGTACCAGCCGCCAGCTCCTTGGTTTCCTGGTCTCTAACGCGGCATAGAGTGCAACCCGTGAAGATCAAGGCAATCGAAAGGATGGAAGTACCCGCCGACCGCTAGATGTGCGTAAGTTCACCGATCGCTTGGCATCCATCAGTCGATTCATCAGCCGGCTGGGCGAGAAAGCTCTTCCTCTGTACCAGCTCATGAAGAAGACCACCTTCTTCGAATGGAACTCCAAGGCGGACGAAGCTTTTCTCCAGTTGAAGAAAATGCTGACTACTCCCCCGGTGCTGGCGGCTCCGACTCCAAAGGAGCCCATGCTCCTGTATATTGCCGCCACCAGCAGGGTAGTCAGCACAGTCATTGTAGTTGAACGCAAGGAGGAAGGCAAGGCGCTACCTGTCCAGAGACCGGTATATTACCTGAGCGAAGTACTGTCGACCTCCAAGCAGAACTACCCCCACTACCAGAAGATGTGTTACGGCGTGCACTTTGCCGCCAAGAAGTTGAAGCCTTACTTTCAAGAGCATCCAATCACCGTGGTTTGCACGGCCCCACTAGCGGAGATCATCGGAAGCCGAGATGCTTCTGGCCGAGTGGCCAAATGGGCCATAGAGTTGGCCCCCTACACCATCTATTACCAGCCCCGCACCGCCATCAAGTCACAAGCACTGGCCGACTTCCTCATCGACTGGGCCGAGACCCAGTACCTGCCGCCAGCGCCCGACTCCACCCATTAGCGGATGCACTTCGATGGCTCCAAGATGCGCACCAGCTTGGGAGCCGGCGTGGTCCTCACTTCCCCCAAAGGCGACAAGCTCAAGTACGCGCTGCAGATCCATTTCGCCACCTCCAACAACGTCGCCGAATACGAGGCGCTCATTCACGGGCTCCGGCTTGCCAAAGAGCTTGGCATTCGCCGGATCCTGTGTTATGGCGACCTTCGACTTGGTGGTCCAATACCATCCGGCGACCGGGACGCCAAAGATGCAAACATGGCGAGCTACCGTTTCTGGTACAATGGTGAGTGGATATTTTGAGGGGTGCGAGTTCCTCCACGTGCCAAGAAACGACAACGACAAAGCAGATACCCTGGCAAGAATTGGCTCCACCCGCCAGGCAATACCATCCGGCGTCGCCCTTCAACGCCTCCTCAAGCCATCTGTCAAGCCGTCACCAGAGTCAGACTCCATTTTTGTGCCAGCTCCCCCTGAAGAAGTCGGATCCGACTCCAAAGCCCCAGCAGACGACACAAGAATTCCGGCAGACGGCCCCAAGAACGCTGTAGTCGAAGCCGGCCCGGGGACTTCAGAACCCGGCCCGGGGACTGTGGCGACCATTGCGAAGACTCCGATTTCGGCCCGAGGACTGCACTACCAGCCGGGACTTCTTCAACCCAACAAGCTGCTGCGGACTCCAACCCGCCGCCTCCCAAATTAGCCGCCCTCGTCCAAGTAGCAGTACTGGCAGTCAAAGAAATAGCAGCACCCTCATGGGCCCAGCCCATCCTGAAGTTCCTAGTAAGCGGAGAGCTACCAACCGATGAGACCTTGGCTCGGCAAGTGCAACGCCGAGCGGCAGCCTACACCATAGTCAACAGAGAGCTGGTCAGGCGCAGCGTCGCTGGTGTCTACGAGCAAGGCCAAGCAATTCTCGAAGACATCCATCAGGGCGAGTGCGGCCATCATGCAGCCTCAAGAGCACTCGTCGCCAAAGCCTTCCGACACGGTTTCTTCTGGCCGACTGCCCTAGAAGAAGCCAAAGAATTAGTTCAAAAATGCAAGGGGTGCCAGGTGTTCCGCTCCAAGCCGCTTCAGCCGGCTTCTGCACGCAAGACTATCCCCATCGTCTGGCCCTTTGCTGTTTGGGGCCTCGACATGGTGGGACCATTCAAAACGGCACGACGCGGCCTAACTCACTTACTTGTCGCGGTGGACAAGTTCACCAAGTGGATAGAAGCAAAACCCATCAAGAAGTTGAATGGTCCTACTGCAGTGACTTTCATCGCCGACATCAGGACTCGGTACGACATACCTCACAGCATCATCACCGACAATGGCACAAATTTTGTCAAAGGCACTCTGGCCCGTTTCTGCGCGACGCAAGGCATCCGACTGGACTTAGCGTTCGTTGCCCATCCGCAGTCAAATGGCCAGGTGGAGCGAGCGAATGGCCTCATCCTGTCTGGTATCAAGCCTCAGCTGGTCGAGCCACTGGAGCGTTCGGCCGGCTGCTGGCTTGAGGAGTTGCCAGCCGTCCTCTGTAGTCTGCGCACGACTCCAAACAAGTCAACTGGCTTCACACCCTTCTTCCTCGTCTACGGTGCCGAAGCCGTCATCCTAACGGATATAGAGTTCGACTCCCCACGAGTCACCATGTACACCGAAGAGGAAGCAGAAGAAGCACGTCAAGACGGCGTCGATCTGCTGGAAGAGGGCCGGCTGTTGGCACTCAGCCGGTCCGGCATCTACCAGCAGAGCCTGCACCGCTACTACAACAAGAAGGTCAAGCCAAGATCGTTCCTAGAGGGCGACCTTGTGCTCCGGCTGATCCAGCGAACAGCCGGCCAGCACAAGCTGTCGGCGCCTTGGGAAGGCCCATTCATCATCAGCAAAGTGTTGGGCAACGACTCCTACTACCTGATCGATGCTCAGAAGCCCCGAGCACGCAAGAGGGACGACTCCGGTAAAGAGATGGAACGGCCATGGAATGTGAATCTCCTCCGAAGATTTTACAGTTGATGCAGTATGTACCACACTACCCTTTGTGTTTAAAGTACCAAGACTTCGGGCCCCCCGAGACGAGCTCAGGGACTGCCCTCTTTTGTTATCTGTATGATAAGAATTATGCATTCGAGTATGTTACTCTTTGTTATGCTATTTGGCACCGGGCTCGACTAGTCGGCCTGGGGACTCGCCGCCTTGAGCTATGAAATGCTTCCTGCAGTCAAACAAGTAACGTGTGGTGCCCAAGCCGTCTCCTGTCAGAAGCCGCAGCTCGCAGAGCGACTGTTTGATGGGCAGGAGTAAGGAAGAACGGGCGCCCACACGAAAAAATGGCTAAGGACCCAAAGCATAAACATAGTTTAAGTCGGCTTCTAGCCCCGTTTTGTAAAACCAACTCTTAAGTAGTCAGCTTGCCGCTTTCTACCCAACTTGCTTAATGACTCTAAAAAATGGCCAAGTACTTGCCTTCCCAAAGGTAGCCAAGCACTGGACCCAGACGGCAGTCCGCAGAGCGGTTGCCCGATGGGCAAGGCGGCAACCAAGGGAAGGCGGCAAAGGAAAAAGCCATAAGACCAATAAGCAAGGAAAGATAAAATTAGAATAATATTTACACAAGCTTAGGCCCTTGGCCGGATCTTCGGACAGAGGTTCAGAATACACCCCGCGGGTGGAATTGTGCGAATTAAAAAGTTCTTTTAAAGACTAGCAAAACAGATAAAATAAAGGCGAGACAGCGGACTAAGAAGCGGCAGATGGGGTCGGAAGGCCGGAGGCGACGGCGGCGTCAGGCGCTGGGGCATCCGGCTGGGCGGTCTCGGCTTGATCGTCTCCGGTGGCAGCCGGCCCACACGAGCGCGGCTCGTTGCTGGAGGCGCGGTCCAGCTGAGGCTGGTCGCCCGCTCCGTCTTTTGGCGCCCCCATGTCGTCTCCGTCCTCCGCCTCGTCTTCCTCCTCGGCGCTGGAGTCGATCACTTCCGCCGAGTCTTCGTCGTAGTCCGGGTTCATCCCGAACCACTCCGGCGGCGCCTCCCCACCATCCTCAGCCCGCTCAGGGACGAAGACGCTTGTGTCCGAGTAGTCGGCAATCGCCGCCGCACGCTCGACGAGGGCGTCCTCCGCGGCCAAGAACTCCGCTGGGCCTCTCGACCGAACGCAGCTACCGGGTCCAGATCCAGCCTGGATACCATGCCTTGACGAATTCTGTGGCCTGGCGAAGCCTGCATCGAGCCGCGGAACCCTTCCAGGCCTCAAGACGGCCAGCCGCGACCTCCAGCTAGTCGGCGGTCCGGCTGGGAGTGCGCAGAATCGGCATGTCCGGCCACAAGGCAGCGATCGCCTGGGCGCCGACACGCTGAAGCCGGCACAACATCCGATGGGCCGGCCATAGACGAGCCTCAATGCTCAGGAGCTGCTCGTCAAGGGTCCGGGGGGCGTTGGCTGCGATCTCAGCACCACCCGCCCTCCGCGCCTCGCGATCAGCCTCGATGGCTTGATTGGCCGCCTGCGTGTGGCCAGGGAAGAAGTCTGCCAAGAAGAAGAAGAAGCAAGTCAGAAAAAAGCGCCGGCTGACCCATAGTCAGCGACCCAAAAGAAGAAGTAAAAGCAAACTCACCATCGACGATGTCCTCGATTTCATGGAAGCCGGAGGTCATCAACGCTTCCTTGTCGGTCCAGGAGGAGCGCTCGCTCACAAACTCGGCCAGGAGAGCGGCCTCTTTCTTCTCCGCCTCGTCCTGCGCTGCCTTAAGCAGCTCCCTCTACTCTGCCAGCTGCGTAGCCAGCAGGTCGCGCTCTGCAGCGAGCTTGTTGCACTCCTCCTCCTTGGAGCGCAAGGTGGTGTTGGCCGTACCCAGCTGCCGCCGAAGAGTGGCGCTGGCCTCTGAAGAATAAAAAGAAGAAGGACGTGAAGTCGTCAGCTAAGAAGGTCGCCAGGAAGATCCAGCCTGATCAAGCGGCGATCGGCCCGAATCTCGGGGACTACAGCGGAGTGCGCCCACGCGCCAAGAAGAAAACTCACCTCGGCTCCTCGCCAAGTCGGCAGTCCGCTTGCCCAGCTCCTCAACGTTCTTTGTTGAAGGCGGTGGCGGAGGTTGTGATACTCTGCGACAAGAATTTCAGCACAAAGGTAAAAATTTGGAAGTAAGCAAATAGAGTTCGAGCCGCTTTCGGCCAGAGCCGCCCAAACTCGGGACTACACCAGTGGAGTGCCACGCCCACAGAGAAGAGCAAGAAAAAATTCAAAGAAGGAAACATACCCGCACGGCGGCTCGCGACGCCAGGTGCGCCTTGGAGCAGTTCTGGATGGCCTCGCCCTCAGCTCGCAGCTTCGCCTGGACGTCCAGGAGCGCCGTGTTCAGCGGGCCCGTGCCGCCTCCTCGCACCCACCCAATGGGCGCGGCGCTTGTCGCCTTGGCGTCTGGAATGGCCGAGCTGGCGGCGCCGGTCTCCAAGGGGCGCGGCGCCGAAGTCGCCTTCTCAAGACGGCGTCGCGCTGGTGAGGCGACTTGAAGAAGCAGCTGCACCACGGCCTCGTCGTCGATCGGCGGCACAAGCGGGTCCGCCGGCTGTTTGCCTCGCGCGCTCTCGGACCGCGGTGGAGGCGGCGGGGGTGGTACGGCCGTGCCCGACAGGGAAGCCTCGCCGCCTTCCCTCTCCGCGACGGGGACCTCACCACCGACTCCCTCCGTCTGCCCCGTGAACTCCGGCGGCGGCGGCGCAGAGCTCAGCGGGGTGGCGAGCAGCGCCAACTGGAAGCGCGCGGCCTCCTCGGCTCGCCTCTTGGCTGCAACGACGGCTTTGACCTCCTCCAGCTTCTTCTGGGCGGAAGCAGCCGCCTTCTCAGCCTCCGCCTTCTCTAGACGGGGGCCTCCTCCTTGTCGCGCTTCTCCTGCGCATTCTGCTCCCTCGCCTCCCGGAGGGCGGCCGCAGGATCAATCCGCCGAGTATTGGCAGACGTCTCCGTCGACCCCATGACGGAGGCGGCGGCGACCCTCTCCAAGGTGAGGGGAGCCTTGATGAGAAAAAGACATGTAAAGACTTGGGCAAGACAGACCAGAAGAAAACAAGACAAAACAAGAAGTACTTACGCGGAGACCAGCGGCGGCTTCTTCACTTCCTTGCGGAAGCGGTTAGCCTCATGACCGCCTCTTCGCTACTGGTCGCGCGGCCGTTCCCGAAGTTTCTTCGCCCGGCCGCTGGCAGGCTCGGCCCGGCCGGCGCTTCTTTGCTGCCTCGACCACCCAAAGGCGGCGGAGGAACTCGCGCTGGATGGCCGGGTCACCTGGCGGCGGGGGACGACCTCCCTTTCGCCGTCGTCGTCAGGCCAGTCGGCGAAGGTTGCCGAAGGCCTGAAGTCGCCGGCCCCTCCTCCTCCCTCGGTGTCGGTCTCCATCGCCGCCACCCCCAAGTCGGGGTCGTCGGCGTCGCTCTCCGCCTGATCGGGGACGAATTCACGAGCCGGCCCCGCGGTGCCGGCCGAGGGCTGCATGAGAGGATTCTGAATCGAAAAAGACCAAAGAAAATTAGAGCCGGATTCGGCTGAAGAAGGAAACAGAAAAGCAAGAGATGACATACCACAGGCGGGGGGGTGGCGCGCGAGTACGGTTCCTTGCCGAACTGCCATTCCTCCGTGAGGCCGCAGTTCGCCAGGAAATTCACCGTGTCCACCACCTCCGCGTGGGGCATGTCTTTGGAGCACAGCCGACTGGGGTCCCGACGGCCACTCATCTGACAGATCAGATGAGGTCGGCCTTTAAGAGGAAGAACTCGGCGCGCCACGAAGGCGGCCAGCAAGTCCGCCTGGCCAGCCCTCCGATCGTGTCAAGACTGGAGCCGTCTGACGGCGGGCGGCGCGCCTGGAGTCAGGCCCTGGCCCGATGGGACCAGCCGAGTCGCCCGCCAACTCGCCGCCATGTAAGGCGGCAAGTTGACCCGATCGCCCTCGGGCGACGTTCTGACATAGAAGTACGCGGCGCTGCCACATCTTCACCGACTTGATGAGGGGATGGCAGGAAGGGGTTCTCGGCGCCGCCTCCTCATTGCGATGAACGCGTGCCGCGACAGAGCCGGACGCGGCGACGTGGGTTCCGAGCTTGGCTTGGAAGAATTTCGCCCACAGCTCGATGGTGGGGAGAACGCTAAGAAAGCCCTCGCATAAGGATGCGAAGGCGCCAACAGCACCACCGTGTTTGGAGTGAGGTGGTGCGGCCGAGCCCGTGGAACCTGTGAATGCACGGAAGAAGCCGCTCGCCGGCAGCCCCAGCCCGCGCATGAGGTGCGAGCGGAATATGACCCGCTCGCCCTCCTCCGGCGCCGGCGTTATTTCGCCCGCCGACGCAGCGCGGGTCCGCTCTAGGTTGGTGCCGGGGATGCGGCGCGTTTGGCGGAGAAACTCGATGATGTCGTCGTCAACAATGGAGCCATCCCACACGCCAGAGCGCGCGGCGGGAGGCGCGGCGGCGGAGGAGGAGCTCATCTCCGCGGCGCGGCGCGGTTCAGCGCGGTGGAGCGAGAAGGAAGACGAAGCAAGGAAGGAGACGAAGCAAGAAGGGGAGGAAGCGAGAGGAAGCGGGGAAGAGTGGGTGCGCGTGCGTCGCCGCCCCCCCCCCCCCTCCCCCGCCTACTTATCGGCGCCGAGGCTGAAAAGCCGAGGGGGCGGGCGCGGGATTAACTGCGCCCACGTCCCCACGCCCCCACGATTTAACCCACGACGTTACTGCGCGCAGTAACGGCGTGGGGAGCCCAACCGCCGCACGGCCGCAGCGGGATTCGCCTGCGCGCCGAGGCGCTGGTAGTGGCGGGCCCGCCGACGGGCTCGCTCTAGTCACGCTGCGATGGCAGATCGCTCGCCGCTGGCGCCACATGGCGGGCCAAGAACGGGCAGCACTGAAGCTTATCGGGCTCACGCTCGGATCCCGCCACGACCTTCGAAACCTTTGAGGAGCAAGACGGCCTCCTGCAAGGCCGACTCCAGCTAGTCGGCTCGAAAGAGAGACGGCGAGCCGAGCCCAGATTCTTCCATTGGAGGAATGAAACTGTTGAGGCTCCTCGAAATGTTGCCCTCGGCGCCTCACCAGCTTCGGGACTACTGTTGAGTAATGGGCCATGGTTAGGCAAACCCGAGCCCTGGACCTTTCAAAACATCGGGCAGATCGCGCCTCAAGACCCCAAGACGAAGAGCCGCTTTCCGAGAGTCACCAACAGAGCCGACCGCCTCCCAGCCGAGTCCCGAGACGGCCTCAAGATAAGCCGACTCCAAGCCGCCGACTTGATGAAGTTGCCACGGAGTCGGCCACGACTCCAACCGCCTCCCATCGATGCGATTATCGACGGACGGGATGGGGCCGCCTCGCAGCCCCATCCCTGCCCCTGCTCATAAAGGATAAGCATGGCCACAGTAGCGCCAGATCGACAGAGATCTCCGTCCGTGCGGCATCAAGTTACACGCTGGCCCTGACGTCAGCCCCGTGGGCAGATCCCTGTACCCACGATGGCCTGTCTGTACGACCCGAAGACGGCGGGACCCGCCTGTCGGCGGGAGTGCAGAAGACGGCGAGAGCGCCCCAAGACGGACCCGCTGGGAGTCGGCCTCCGAGAGTCGGCCAGCCCCTCCCACGGGCTCCATGCGCCATTAACTGTATTAAGACAGGAATGTCAATAAGGATCGCCGCCAGCGGCGGCACTGCTGCCATGACCCCATGACCAAGCTTCGCGCCATTAGAAGCGCTGGTTACGTGAACTCCGCGGCCGGGCAAGATTACCGCTGGGGACAAGGGCTGTCGGCCCCATGCTGGACCGATGGCGGGGCCCACTAGTCGGCGGGCCCCAGGAGTCGGCCGAGAAGACGGCGACTTAAGAGACTGACGGCTGGGACCTGCACCCAGTCGGATTACCATTGTACCCCTGGGGGGTAGGCCTATATAAACCCCCCGGGGCACCCATGCAAAGGGTTGGAACCTAGTAGTTTGACACACACATAGAGGGAAGAGAAGAGCTAGCCGTGCCCTTCTCCTTCCTCACCCCGAACAGCTCAAGGAGCAACCTTGTACTCGCTTTGCCATTGTGATCATGTGGAGACCCCGCAGAGCAGCAGTAGGGGTGTTATCTCCCCGGAGAGCCCTGAAGCTGGGTAAGATTCGCCAGCGTGCATGCCTTCGCCTCATCCCGTTTCCAGGCACCGGCGACGTTCTACTCGCCCCCTCCATGATAAGCCATCCTTTGGCATATGCGCACCCAACCCCCGACAACGAGGTAGGGGGGCACGCGTACCCCCTGGGCACGCCCTCCACCCTCATGGGTCCCATGTTGTTCCACCGACGTACTCCTTCCTCCTATATATACCTACATACCCCCAAACTACCAGATACGAAGCCAAAAACCTAATTCCACCGCCACAACCTTCTGTACTTGTGAGACCCCATCTTGGGGCCGGTTCCGGAGCTGCGCCGGAGGGCGTCGATCACGGAGGGCTCCTACATCAACACCATAGCCTCTCCAATGATGTGTGAGTAGTTTACTTCAGACCTTCGGGTCCATAGTTATTATCTAGATGGCTTCTTCTCTCTTTTTGGATCTCAATACAATGTTCTCCCCCTCTCTCGTGGAGATCTATTCGATGTAATCTTCTTTTGCGGTGAGTTTGTTGAGACCGATGAATTGTGGGTTTATGATCAAATTTATCTATGAACAATATTTGAATCTTCTGAATTCTTTTATGTATGATTGGTTATCTTTGCAAGTCTCTTCGAATTATCAGTTTGGTTTGGCCTACTAGATTGATCTTTCTTGCAATGGGAGAAGTGCTTAGCTTTGGGTTCAATCTTGCGGTGTCCTTTCCCAAAGTGATGAGGGGCAGCAAGGCACGTATTTTATTGTTGCCATCGAGGATAACAAGATGGGGTTTATATCATATTGCATGAGTTTATCCCTCTACATCATGTCATCTTACTTAAAGCGTTACTCTGTTCTTTTGAAATTAATACTGTAGATGCATGCTGGATAGCTGTTGATGTGTGGAGTAATAGTAGTAGATGCAGGCAGGAGTCGGTCTACTTGTCACGAACGTGACGCCTATATACATGATCATACCTAGATATTCTCATAACTATGATCAATTCTGTCAATTGCTCAACAATAATTTGTTCACCCACCGTAAATATTTATGCTCTTGAGAGAAGCCACTAGTGAAACCTATGGCCCCCGGGTCTATTTTCCATCATATTAATCTCCCGACAACAAGCTATTTCTGTCGCCGTTTTTGTTTTACTTTCTTTAATTTGCATTTTTATCACAAAAATACCAAAAAAATTAACTTATCATATCTATCAGATCTCACTCTCGTAAGTGACCGTGTACGGATTGACAACCCCTTATCGCGTTGGTTGCGAGGATTTATTTGTTTGTGTAGGTGCGAGGGACTCGTGCGTGGCCTCCTACTAGATTGATACCTTGGTTCTCAAAAACTAAGGGAAATCTTTGCTGCATCACCCTTTCCTCTTCAAGGGAAAACCAACGCAGTGCTCAAGAAGTAGCAAGAAGGATTTCTGGCGCCGTTGCCGGGGAGTCTACGCAAAAGTCAACATACCAAGTACCCATCACAAACCCTTATCTCCCGCATTACATTATTTGCCATTTGCCTCTCGTTTTCCTCTCTCCCACTTCACCCTTGCCATTTTATTCGCCCTTCTTCCGTTCGATCTTGCGTTACCCCCGTGCCTTCTTTTTGCTTGCATCTTTGCTTGCTAAGAGTTTATGGATCCCCATCCACTTGCTAATATTTTTAAGAGACCAATTATGATGAACCTATTGCTAGTGAGTTGAGTGCACTAGATTATCTTTATGAGGTTTTGCTTGAAATTCATGAATCTGAAAATTGTGATGAAGAAATTTATGAAAAGATTCATGATAGCTCCTTGAATAAAAAGCATGATTGCAATGATTTTACTATAAATTCTCTTGATGTAAATTGTGCTAATAATATGCAAAACCCTAAGCTTGGGGATGCTAGTTTTTCTATGTCTACTACTTGTTGCAATGATCATGATTGGGGTGATTCTTCTTATGATCTTGAAAATTTATTTAAGCCCCATGATGAATATGAGATTGATAATAGTGTTCGCAATAATATTGAAAGTGGGTTTGGAAGAGTGTTAACTTTAGATCACACATATTTGGAGAATGTTCAATCTTATGGTATTTTTGATAAAAGTGGGTTTGGAGAGGTCATGACTTTATTTTATGATAATCCCACTATTTCGGAAGAGTGTCAACTTTGCATGCATGTGGATCATGTAGAGAAAAATTTACGTTATAGCTATTTTGTTGAATTTGAATATGATCCCACATGTAATTATTATGAGAGAGGAAAACATGGTTGGAGAAATTTTCATGTTACTAAATTACCCCTCGTTATGTTGAGATTGCTATTGTTTCTCACTTCTTCCTTGCATATGCTAGTATTTGCTTGTCTTTATAATTTGTTTGCCTATAAGATGCCTATGCAAAGGAAGTATGTTAGACTTGATGTGTTTTTCACATGCTATATGCTGCTCTCTTTGTGCTTAAATTCTTGTCTTTCATGTGAGCATCATCAAAATTATAAATTCCTAGCTAGGGGCGTTAAACGATAGCGCTTGTTGGGAGGCAACCCATAGTTTTTTTGCTTTTTGATTCTGTTTAGGAATAAATATTTGATATAGCGTCTGGTTAGATTTGTTTTTATGTTTTAATTAGTGTTTGTGCCAAGTTTAACCTATAGGATCTTCTTGGATGATGGTTATTTGATCTTGCTGAAAATTCCAGAAACTTTCTGTTCACGAAAACAATTGTTAAAAATCACCAGAATGTGATAAAATATTGATTCCAATTGAAGAAGATCAATAAACAAATTGTCTAGGTCGTCCTATTCTGGTAGAGTTTTTGGAGTTCCAGAAATTTGTGTTAGTTACAGATTACTACAGACTGTTCTGTTTTTGACTGATTCTGTTTTTCGTGTGTTGTTTGCTTATTTTGATGAATCTATGGCTAGTAAAATAGTTTATAAACCATAGAGAAGTTGAAATACAGTAGGTTTAACACCAATATAAATAAATAATGAGTTAATTATAGTACCTTGAAGTGGTTATTTGTTTTCTTTCGCTAACGGAGCTCACGAGATTTTTTGGTAAGTTTTGTGTTGTGAAGTTTTCAAGTTTTGGGTGAAAGATTTGATGGATTATGGAACAAGGAGTGGCAAGAGCCTAAGCTTGGGGATTCCCATGGCACCCCAAGATAATCTAAGGACACCTAAAAGCCAAAGCTTGGGGATACCCCGGAAGGCATCCCCTCTTTCGTCTACTTCCATCGGTAACTTTACTTGGAGCTATATTTTTATTCACCACATGATATGTGTTTTGCTTGGAGCATATTGTATTATTTGAGTCTTTGTTTTGTTAGTTTACCACAATCATCCTTTCTGTACACACCTTTTGAGAGAGACACACATGATTCGGAAATTGTTAGAATACTCTATGTGCTTCACTTATATCTTTTGAGTTATATAGTTTTTGCTCTAGTGCTTCACTATATCTTTTAGAGCACGGTGGTGGTTTTGTTTTATAGAAACTATTGTTCTCTCATGCTTCACTTAGATTATTTTGAGAGTCCTAAAAAACAGCGTGGTAATTTGCTTTAATTATGATAGGCATTCAAGATTAGTAAAAAAAACTTATGAGTGTGTTGAATACTATGAGAAGTTTGATGCTTGATAATTGTTTTGAGATATGAAGATGGTGATATTAGAGTCATGCTAGTTGCGTAATTTTGAATTTGAGAAATACTTGTGTTAAAGTTTGTGATTCCCGTAGCATGCACGTATGGGGAACCATTATGTGATGAAGTCGGAGCATGATTTATTTATTGATTGTCTTCCTTATGAGTGGCGGTCGGGTACGAGCGATGGTATTTTCCTACCAATCTATCCCCCTAGGAGCATGCGCGTATTACTTTGCTTTGATAACTTGTAGATTTTTGCAATAAGTATATGAGTTCTTTATGACTAATGTTGAGTCCATGGATTATACGCACTCTTCTTCCTTCCACCATTGCTAGCCTCTCTAATACCATGCACTTTTCGCCGGTATCGTACACCCACCATATACCTTCCTCAAAACAGCCACCATACCTACTTATCATGGCATTTCCATAGCCATTCCGAGATTATTGCCATGCAACTTACCACCGTTCTGTTTACTATCATTGTCATATTGCTTTGCATGATCATGTAGTTGACATTGTAGTTGTGGCAAAGCCACCGTTCATAATTCTTTCATACATGTCACTCTTGATTCATTGCATATCCCGGTACACCGCCGGAGGCATTCACATAGAGTCATATTTTGTTCTAAGTATTGAGTTGTAATTGTTGAGTTGTAAGAAAATAAAAGTGTGATGATCATCATTATTAGAGCATTGTCCCAAGTGAGGAAAGGATGATGGAGACTATGATTCCCCCACAAGTCGGGATGAGACTCCGGACGAAAAAAAAGACAAGGCCCAAAAAATGAGAGAAAAAGAGAGAAGGGACAATGTTACTATCCTTTTACCACACTTGTGCTTCAAAGTAGCACCATGATCTTCATGATAGAGAGTCTCCTATGATATCACTTTCATTTACTAGTGGGAAATTTTCATTATAGAACTTGGCTTGCATATTCCAATGATGGGCTTCCTCAAAATGCCCTAGGTCTTCGTGAGCAAGCGAGTTGGATGCACACCCACTTAGTTTCTTTTGTTGAGCTTTCATATACTTATAGCTCTTGTGCATCCGTTGCATGGCAATCCCTACTCACTCACATTGATATCTATTGATGGGCATCTCCATAGCCCGTTAATACGCCTAGTTGATGTGAGACTATCTTCTCCTTTTTGTCTTCTCCACAACCACCATTCTATTCCACATATACTACTATGTCCATGGCTCATGCTCATGTATTGCGTGAAGATTGAAAAAGTTTGAGAACATCAAAAGTATGAAACAATTTCTTGGCTTGTCATTGGGGTTGTGCATGATTTAAATATTTTGTGTGGTGAAGATAGAGCATAGCCAGACTATATGATTTTGTAGGGATAACTTTCTTTGGCCATGTTATTTTGAGAAGACATAATTGCTTAGTTAGTATGCTTGAAGTATTATTATTTTTATGTCAATATTAAACTTTTATCTTGAATCTTTCGGATCTGAATATTCATACCACAATTAAGAAGAATTACATTGAAGTTATGCCAAGTAGCATTCCACATTAAAAATTCTGTTTTTATCATTTACCTACTCGAGGACGAGTAGGAATTAAGCTTGGGGATGCTTGATACGTCTCCAGCGTATCTACAATTTTTGATTGCTCCATGCTATATTATCTTCTATTTTGGACATTATTGGGCTTTATTATACACTTTTATATTATTTTTGGGACTAACCTATTAACCGGAGGCCCAGCCCAGAATTGTTGTTTTTTGCCTATTTCAGAGTTTCGCAGAAAAAGAATATCAAAGGAACGAAACCTTCGGGAACGTGATTTACGGAACGAACATGATCCAGAGGACTTGGACCCTACATCAAGAAAGCTACCAGGAAGCCACGAGGTAGGGGGCGCACCTACCCCCTTGGGCGCGCTCTCCACCCTCGTGGGCCCCATGTTGCTCCACCGACGTACTCCTTCCTCCTATATATACCTACATACCCCCAAACTACCAGATATAGAGCCAAAAACCTAATTCCACCGCCGCAACCTTCTGTACTTGTGAGATCCCATCTTGGGGCCTGTTAGGAGCTCCATTTGGAAGGGCATCGATCACGGAGGGCTTCTACATCAACACCATGGCCTCTCCGATGATGTGTGAGTAGTTTACCTCAGACCTTCGGGTCCATAGTTATTAGCTAGATGGCTTCTTCTCTCTGTTTGGATCTCAATACAATGTTCTCCCCCTCTCTCGTGGAGATCTATTCGATGTAATCTTCTTTTGCGGTGTGTTTGTTGAGACCAATGAATTGTGGGTTTATGATCAAGTTTATCTATGAACAATTTTTGAATCTTCTGAATTCTTTTATGTATGATTGGTTATCTTTGCAAGTCTCTTCGAATTTGTCGGATTTCGGGTTCCGGCAGACCCTCTAGGTTCGAACTCTGGGGTGCACGCGGAGATCTCACCCCCTACCTACGTGCACCTCGTCGCCTCGCAAGGGTCTAAACTACACAAAGAGCAACACAAGGGACACAATGTTTATACTGGTTCGGGCCACCATTGTGGTGTAATACCCTACTCCAGTGTGTGGTGTGGTGGATTGCCTCAAGGGCTGATGATGAACAATACAAGGAAGAACAGCCTCGCGAGGGTCTGTTCTTGGCCGGTGCGATGAACTGCTAGGGGGAGTTCGGTCGCTCTCTCCCTCTCTCTCCGGATTCAAGATCAACCCCTTCCTCTGTTCTGGATTCCGGATCCCCCTACCCTGTGGGAGGCTAGTCCTATTTATAGGCAAAGGCCCTGGGCCTCTTCCCAAATATTGAGCGGGAAGGGAGCCAACAATTGGCCATTTTGAAGGGGAACATCTAGTACACTTAACAAGACTAAAGTTGGTCCACGCCTGCCAAAGGCTCAGCAGATGACGCCGGCTTGGGCTCCACGATGACCTCCTTCCTGCCGTTGTGTTGGTCTTGGTCTTGTTGCACCGAAATGGCTGCCTTTGCTTGATGCTCTCGCCTGCGCTTGCCTCCTTTGCACCAAAGAGGAAACGAGGACACTGCGCGGGCTGGCGCCCATGGTCGTCATGGGCACCTCGTGAGGTACCCCGCCTTGATCTCTCCGCCTCCTCGTGAGCCAGCCTGACGAGGCCGTGCCTGAGGAGGCTTCACTCGTCCGCCCATGAGGCTTGGCCCCTCGCGAGGTCTTGAGCTTGTCTTGATGAAGATGGGTCGTCTTTGGGCCACCCCTTGAGCCACGCCCTTGAGCCGCAGGCAGCAAGTCTGGGTACCCCGTTCCCAGAACGTCGATAGCCCCCAGACCCAAGGCGCGCTGGACTTAGCAGAGAAGCGAAGGCGAAGGCAAGCGCCATGAGCCCTAACAGCCTACGGCCTTGGGCGCCGTGTGGCGGTTGATTGGACGTGGGCGTCTATGCTCCCCCGCGACGCCTTGGCAACTGCACGAATCGACAAAAGAGCGGCACCCGTCTAGGCTTTTCCTCCTTTGCCTTCTCCAGTCATTGCCCAGATCCTCTTTCTTGCTCCTATCCTTCTTGCTTCCGAAATCCCCAGATCTGCTCCGACCCAATGCCCTATCAAGGTATGGCGCCTCGCCAGACCCAGGCCGGAGCTTGGTACTTCCCTGCTTTGGACTCCCCGAACGTGTCGGAGAAAAGCCTTGCCCGAGCGTGCCGGATGATGGCGGCGCAAGGCAACGATGGGGCAGCGGTGCTCAAGGCTGGCTCCGCCCTTCCTGAGGACCAAGGGAGAACCTTCTATCCGCTCTTCGTGAGCGCCATTGCCGCCGGTCTGGTGCCTCCCTTTTCCGAGTTCTTCTTTCCTGTCCTCCGCCATTACAAACTACAAGCTCTGCACCTCCACCCCAACTCCGTTCTTCTCCTGGCGATCTTCGCCTACTATTGTGAGGCTCATGTCGGGGTGCAACCCTCAATGGCCTTGCTGCTCCACTAATTCTACCTCCGGGTCTCTCGCGGGTCCATCTCCGCGTGCGCGAGCTTTGTCGCGTACGGCAGCTCCAACGCCATCTCGAAGCCCGGGAAGAGGATTGAAGGCTTTAGGAGCAAGTGGGTCATGGTAGATGCTGGGCGCATCCATCCTCGGCTGATTCTGCCCACGGAGCAGCCCACGCCCATCGACGATTGGTCTCGCGCGGAACTCGCGGATCCCTGCGTGAAGCCAGTGCTGGAGAAGATGAACGCAGACCTATGGACGGGCAACATGACGACGGCGAAGCTGACCGAGGCGTCGCTCCTAAGGGATTTCCTGGAGCATCGGGTGGCCCCGCTTCATCAGTACTTGCTTCCGCTGTGGAGGCCTCGCCCGAGCCCCGTGGTCTTGGCCGACGAAGATCTGGCCGCGGTCCTCCAATCTTTGGGAGACGTGGCGAGGCTGGAGGGCGCTCCCGTACCCCTGTTCCTTCGAGATGATTGGGAGCAGGTGGTGGACTCCATGCCCGCTTTCAACGGGGACGGGCATCTGCCCGCGGAGGTTCCCGAGGACCCGGCAGTCCTGGCGACTGTGAACGTGTCCTCCGGCGACTCCAGCGGAGAGGAGGAAGAAAAGGAGCGGGGAGAGGGGCCCGACTCCGAGGCGACGAACGGGGAGTCGAGAGCGCCCCTCCCCCGGCGCAGGTTCTGTGCTCTCCGCCTCTTGCTGAGCGACAATGAGGATGGCGATGAGCGGGGCGGCGAGAGCTTGCCCCTGATCCCGAAGAAGGACAGGACGGGGCTGGTCCCCCGCGGGTCTGCCCCGGCTCCGAGGCGATCTGCAGACGCGCCTCCTGCTCCCGAGCCTCTTGAGGCTGATCCCTGCAGCCGGCTCTCGGGCTTCAAGTTCGGCCGGAGGTTGCTTGAGCCCGCGAGCGATGACCAGTAAGTGCTTGGCTCTTGTTTTACTTCTTGCTTTGTCGTTGAGGCTTGATATCTGTATTCCTTGGCTAGGGTGGCACCTGCGGCGAAGAAGCTGAAGGGGGCTCCTGAGGCTTCGTCCGGGGCAGCGCCTCCGTCCGCGAAAGAAGGTGACGGCAAGACACGGGCCTCTCCTGCCCGGTCATCCTCGCGAGGCCTGGCGGAGCTAGCTGGGGCGAGCTTAGCCCCCATGGCCCAAGCGACTCCCGAGGTATCCTTGCCTGATGCCATTGCCGCAGTCGTCGGGGCACAGAAGGTCCCGTCTCATGATGCTGTGATCATGCTGCCGTCCTCTCCTCCTACTCCGCCAACTGTTGTCTCTCCGACTCCTTCTACTGCCCTGGATTGTGCTGCTGCTGAACTGGACCGGCTGCGGCAAGATCTTCTGGGCGCCAACCCTCGCTTGGTGGTTGGACGCTTGGAGCTGGCCTCCGGCTGGGTTCGCTCTGACGCTTCAATTCGAGCGGCGCTGGTCCAGGCCACGACGACTTGGGACGAGGAGAAACAGGCCGTCCTTGGGGCGAAGGCCGCTCGTGATGCTGCCTTGCGGGAGGTAGCCGATGTCCGAGGTCGCTGCAAGGCGCGGGAGAGCGAGCTGCAGGGCCTGCGCGACCAGCTTGCCAAGGATGCCCGCGTCCGCCAAGAGAAGGAGGAAGACATGAAAGCTCGTGAGGCAGCCGCCAAGGACCGGGATGCCAAGCTTGACCGGCACCGTGACCGCTTGGGTGCGCTGGAGCAGGAGTTGGAGGCGAGGAGGATCGAGTTGGACGGCAAGGCGCGGGTCCTCGCCGAGGACCGCGTGGCTTTCGCGGAGATGGAGGCGAAGGCTCGCACCTTGCTGAGGTCGCGACGACAGCCGCCCGAAAGCCCCGGCCGGGCGCCGAGGACGGCCCCGCCAAGCTGCTTCCCTTCTGGTCCGCGCCCTTGAAGATGTCACCCTTGGCCTTGGCCCCACAGGCCGAGGCCGAGGCGCCAGATCCTGTCTTCTCATACCGACGGCCTCACCCACGTCTACCTTCACGACCCCGAAGTCGACCTCGACAGCCTGCTGGAGCCCGTGAGCGGTGTGCTTGCCGCTGCCGCTGCTGAGGCCGTGAAGGGTCGAGCGGAGGCTCTGCTGGCAAAGTTCCGGGCCTTCAGTACCAAGCCGAAGCAAGGCGCTACCGATCCTGAGGCTTCACGAGGCGAACCGGCCTGGCGCAGCTCCACCGCCAGCGACGGTGCTGCCAACAAGTGACTCCTTCGTGGCTCCTGTCCTGCTTTCAGCTCCTGCAACATGCATCATGCCTCGTGGAGGCGTTTAAACTTGCGTTTGGCGTCGTGAAAACAGTTATGGACTGTAATATTTTCTTTTAAATTCCTTGAGATTTTCGCTTTTCCTTCCTATTTGCTTATGTTCTACGCCGGCAGGGCTCGGCCCCGCGCATACCTCAGCCGCCGTTAGCCCCGACCGGAAACCAGGACGGGACCAAGGGGTGAGGGGCTACGTGACAAGTTAGGCTCCTGAGTCGCGATGCTCAGGAGTCCCCCTTGGCGCACAAACAGCAAGTAGGGAGGTGAGATGTATGGGTGAATTTACTATTCTACGTCTGCAGAGCCCGGCCCCGCGCATACCTCAACCGCCGTTAGCCTTTCGGAACTAAGGGGTGAGGGGCTACGTGACCAGTTAGGCTCCTGAGTCGCGATGCTCAGGAGTCCCCTTGACGTTCAAACGGCCTTCATACCTTGGCTCCGCTCGGGGAGGGACGTGCGACGAACCAGGCCCGAGGGGTTCGGCTGGGTGGCGTGCGTCTGGGCGTGACCCTGTGCGCAGCCCGTGTTTCAGCCTCGCGCTGCACTCCCGAGGGGAGGCGTTGCGATGAAGCCAGACTTTGAGCTCTGGGCTCCCGAGGTTGATGCGCCGGGCCACCCTCGATTGTTTATCACCAGCCATGAGCATAGCGCTTCCGTGTGTGCACGGGCATAGCTGCTCCTCGGCGGTGTCGTCAACCAACACGGAGCATGGTGCTTCCAGCAGTGCGTGGGAGGGGGCTCCCCTCCGGAGGAGCCCCGGGCGTGTCTGACCCATACGACACGTGGCTGCACGGTAGGGCTGACGAGAGGTGTATCTGGGCACCCGTGAGCCAGTAGCCATGGACTCCACGGGCCCTACCTCAAGGCGGGTTGCGCTGCACCGGCCTTAACTTGTGATGTGTTCCTGCAAATTTAGTTAGATGTCGACGCTCTCGTCCCCTGTCCCGACCCTCGAGCGGGTCTCGGCCGTGTTGGTATGCCAGGTCGCGATACCGTGGACAAGGCCAGAGGGTGAGGGCTGGAGAGCCAGTAGGACCCCATGAGTCGTGATGCTCAGGTACCCCCCCCCCCTTTAACGTGCAAGCGGACGACATGAAGGAAGAAGGGGTGCCGTGAACAGGCGCCAAATAACAATCATGATGGGTCAAATGCACAACCCGAATAAACGCAAGAGGGGTACATGCCGCTGGGTCTGGCCCGAGTGGCTTGGGGATGATGCAGCCCGAGGGGCGCCCCCAATAAAGTAAGCTAGGAACATGAAGCAAAAGGGATACACGCCGCAGGGACGGACCCACGCGGCCTGGGAATGATGCAGCCACGGGGCGCCTCCAAATGAAAATGAAACTCGAAGGATGTCACCTGATAACGTTGAAGATGAAGGGATGCTGAAGTAACGGACGCAGTGCGCTGCGGAGCCGATCTTCACGAGCCCCCAGGCCCAGGAGCCTCGGGAGGCTCCGGAGGCGCTGGTGGCTCCTCGCGGACCATCTCCATCTCTGCCAGGACTGCGGAACGTCTGGCCTCTTGAGCCTCCAGGATGCTCCTCATGAGGCGTTGGCACGTGGCAGCCGCGTTCAGCAAACCGTAAGGCATGCGAACGTAGCTGTGGGGTGGACCTTCACAACGCCCCACGCGCGAGGGCCAGAGGCGCTCCTGAGAGGCTGCTTAGTTGAGCCCTGGTATGTCGATGCAGACACGCAGCCCACCATCTTCGCCTGGATGGGGAGCTACGGCGGGTAAGCGGCGGCTGCCACTCATGACTCTTGACTCCTGCAGCTCCTGAATGATCTGGCTGACGAACTCCTGAGGGTTTGGCCCTCCTTGCCTTGCTCCTTTCTGAGGGAAACGTGCTTTGAAACACGCCTCCAAGTGGTGCCCAAGTGCCTCCCTCGTGATCTTAACAAAGTCGGTGGCCCTCCAGGAGAGAGCCCTTGAGCCTTGCTCGAGGAGGGCACCGGGCGCGTCTTCCTATGCGACAGAAGGAGGTGCCCCCTAAACAGGCGCGGAACTGAGGGGCCTGCCTCCCGAGGGGTCGGGCCAGGCGATGTCTTCTTCTTCTCGGGAGGAGCCTCGGGGAGCCTCCCGCTCCTGTGATCTGGGTCTTCAAGTGATGCGGCTTGAAAAGCACGCTCCAGGGAACACATTGCGGTTCTCTCTTCACAAGGCACCGTGATGACTCCACCACTTCCTGGCATCTTGAGGACGTTGTAGCCGTGATGAGTCACGGCCATGAACTTGGCCAGAGCTGGGTACCCGAGGATGGCATTGTATGGCAGGCGAATGTGGGCGACGTCGAAGTCGATGAGCTCGGTGCGGTAGTTGTCGCGCGCCCCGAAGGTGACAGGGAGGCGGACCTGCCCAATCGGAACTGTGGAGCCATCGGTGACCCCGGAGAAAGGCTTGGTTGGGTGAAGCTGATTGTACGACACTTGAAGATTGTTGAATGTCTCTACCGACAGGACATTGAGCCCTGCTCCGCCATCGATGAGGGTCCTGGTGACTTGCACGTTGCTGATGATTGGGGAGCAAAGCATCGGGAGGACTCCGGCTGTGGCTGCGCACTTGAGCTGATCCGCTGAGCTGAACGTGATGGCGCACGCTGACCACCTGAGAGGGTGCGTGGCTTCGAGCTTGGGGAGGACTGCATTCACTTCGCGGGCGAACTGCTTAAAGATGCGCTGAGAGGCTGGGGCTTGAGCTCCGCCCAGGATGCAGGCGATTGCGCGCGGCTCCTGGAAGCCCCCAGCCCGCTCGTCCTGATGATGGTCTTCGTGTCTCCTTGGCTGCGGTGGTAGTGGAGGGAGGCATGCGTTGCCTTGCGGGCGATCCTCGCGAGGCTGATCTCTCCAGCCTCCCTCACGAGGCGGGTCCCTCCAACCACCCTCGCGAGGCTGATCCTGCCAGCGGTCCTCGCGAGGTCGGTTACGCCACCCTTGGCGAGGGCCACGGTCTTCCCAGCGTCCTGTGTTTCTTCCTCCTCCTCTGTCGTAGCCTCGATCACTGCGGTCGGGGCATCGACCGATTCACCCTTCTCGCACGGCTCAGAGTTCTTGACATTCGTTGGTGTTGTGGGTGTGGAGGTCATGGTACACACAGTACCGGCTACCCTTGGAAGACTCGGGCTGATCCCTCCCTTGCTTGGTGTCCGGTTGTGCCGCGAGCACGGCAGCCCCCTTGCGCTTCATGTCCTTGACCTTGGGCTTCTTCTCTTCTGGGTCAGCAGCCGGCAGCTCGAGGAGGGAAAGGCGTCCTTCCTTTGCCCTGGCGCACTTGGTCGCCAAGTTGAACAGCTCCAGGGATGTGCACAGGTCTTCATGCATCGCCAGCTCCTCCTTCATCTTGACATCACACACACTGTCGGAGAAGGCTGAGATGATGGCCTCCTCGGTTAACTTGGGAATCTTGAGGCGTGCGTTGTTGAAGCTACCGGATGTACTTCGCAAGGTCTCTCACGGCTCTTGCTTGATGCGGCGCATGTCGCTCACGGCAGAGGCCGGTCGAAAGTGCCCCTGGAAGTTGGCGATGAAGCGGTGCGCATCTCGCCCCTGTGAGGAGATCGTGCTGTGGAGCCGTGTTCGAGAACCGGTGCGGGCACCATCTTTGAGCGCCATGGGAAACCAGTTCGCCATGACCTTCTCGTCCCCGTTGGCGGCTTCGATGCCCAGCTCGTAAAGCTGGAGGAACTCTGCAGGGTCGGCCGTGTCGTCGTAGCGAGGAGGCAGGTCTGGCTTGAACTTGCCGGGCCACGCGACGCCAGTGGCTCGGCGGTGAATAAGCGCTGCAGCCTGCAGTGGCCACGGGAGGCCTTTGGTGACGAAGGGCCTGGTCTTGCGGGTCCCCGTGCGCTGCCGCTGGGAGCAGCGCGGGGTCTTGGCGTGCCGGAACAGGAGCGCGGTTGTGACGGGCTATTGCAGGGAGTACTCGGGCAGCTTCTAGGGGGCGAGGAACCTCTTGACAGATCTGCTCTTGCTGCGCTGGCGCCGGGCGGAGTGGGTTCCGCCCAGGGGCCACGCGCCTTGGGGCCAAGGCGCCTTCTTGAGCGGGAGGCAGCTGAGGCGCCTGAGGGAGTCCCGGACTAGGGGGTGTCCGGATAGCGGGACTATCATCACGGCTGGACTCCAAGACTATGAAGATACAAGATTGAAGACTTCGTCCCGTGTCCGGATGGGACTTTCCTTGGCGTGGAAGGCAAGCTTGGCGACACGGATATGTAGATCTCCTACCATTGTAACCGACTCTGTGTAACCCTAACCTATCCGGTGTCTATATAAACCGGAGGGTTTTAGTCCGTGGAGACGAAGAACAATCATACCATAGGCTAGCTTCTAGGGTTTAGCCTCCTTGATCTCGTGGTAGATCTACTCTTGTACTACCCATATCATAAATATTAATCAAGCAGGAGTAGGGTATTACCTCCATCGAGAGGGCCCGAACCTGGGCAAAAACATCGTGTTCCTTGTCTCTTGTTACCATCCGCCTAGACACACAGTTCGGGACCCCCTATCCGAGATCCGCCGGTTTTGACATCGACATTGGTGCTTTCATTGAGAGTTCCTCTGTGTCGTCACCGATAGGCCTGATGGCTCCTTCGATCATCAACAACGACGCGGTCCGGGGTGAGACTTTTCTCCCCGGACAGATCTTCGTATTCGGCGGCTTTGCACTGCGGGCCAATTCGCTTGGCCATATGGAGCAGATCGAAAGCTACGCCCTGCCATCGTGTCAGATTTGGAAGTTTGAACTATACGGCCGATATCCACGGAGACTTGATCTTCGGGACGGATTCGAGCCGCAGCTGCCGCGCCGACCGCCTCGATGGGCATGATCTAACTCGCAGCCGAACAAAGGCCTCGAGGCCGCACCAAAGCATTCGCTCCGACCCTTAATCCGGGCCGGATTCCCGATCGAGGACGAGTGGTTGGACACCGCTCGGGGCTACAATCTCTACGGTGATCGAGGCGAACTCCATCCCTCGCTGCGAAGACCTCGACTCGTGGTGTCGGACTCCTCTCCGGACTCAGACCCTCCGCGCCCGCTAATCGAATCTGATTGGGCGCCGGTCATGGAGTTCACTGCCGCGGACATCTTTCAAAGACTTTCGCTTTGGCGACATCCTGAATTCACTGAAGTCTCTCTCTTTATCCGGAGAGCCCTAGCCGGACTACGGACAGGAAGGTTGGGATGCGGACGACGAAGAAATTCAACGCCACCCACCACCCACTTGGTAGCCACTGTCGATGATTTAACCGACATGCTAGACTACGACTCCGAAGACATCGACGGTATGGACGACGATGCCAGAGACGACCAAGACCCAGTGCCTACAGGACACTGGAAGGCCACCTTGTCATATGACATATACATGGTGGATATCCCAAAAGATGGGAACGGCGATGGAACAACGGAGGATGACCCCTCCAAGAAACAGCCGAAGCGCCGACGTCAGAGGCGCCGCTCTAAATCCCGCCACAATAAAAACGGTGATTCCGGCACGGGAGATAATAACACCCCCGACAGTGCCGAAGAGAACCCCTCCAGGACTCAGCGCAGAGGAGGGAGAAGCAAGTCCTCACGACAGTGAGGCAGAAAGAGAGGTCGAGGACTAAAAATATTCGCCTCCCTCCGAAGATGAGGCAAGCCTCGACGACGACGAATTTGTCGTGCCTGAGGATCCCACCGAACAGGAGCGTTTCAAACGCAGGCTTATAGCCACGGCAAGCAGCCTCAAGAAAAAGCAGCAACAGCTTAGAGCTGATCAAGACCTGCTAGCTGACAGATGGACTGAAGTCCTTGCAGCCGAAGAGTATGAACTCGAACGCCCCTCCAAAAGCTACCCCAAACGTAGGCTGTTGCCTCGACTAGAGGAGGAAGCACCCAAGTCACCGGCGCACGACATGGCAGACCGGCCACCCCTGGCCGCGACAGAGAAGCCTCTCGGCCCTCCGCTCAAGCCACACCCCGACACCGCTCAAAAAGTACCAAGGCACGGGAAAATGCGCCAGACTTACGAGATATATTGGAGGATAAGGCAAAACATACAAGATCGATCTACGGATCGCGTGGGCGCCCAGCAATGTGGGATGATTACCGTCACGGATACAAAGCAAACCCGCCAGGCGAACACGATGAGACAAAGCTCATATGAGCTACGCCGTGATATAGCCCAATATAGAGGCGCCAAGACACCCGCTTATGCTTCACGGATGAAGTAATGGATCATCAAATCCCCGAGGGCTTTAAACCCGTAAACATCGAATCATACGATGGTACCACAGATCCTGCGGTCTGGATCGAGGATTATCTCCTCCATATCCACATGGCCCGCGGTGATGATCTACATGCCATCAAATACCTCCCACTCAAGCTTAAAGGACCAGCTCGACATTGGCTCAATAGCTTGCCGCCAGAATCAATTGGTTGTTGGGAGGACACGGAAGCCGCATTCCTTGATAACTTCCAGGGCACATATGTGCGACCACCAGACGCCGATGACCTTAGCCACATAATTCAGCAGCCAGAAGAATCGGCCAGACAATTCTGGACTCGATTCCTAACAAAGAAAAATCAAATAGTGGACTGTCCGGATGCAGAGGCCCTTGCAGCCTTCAAACATAACATCCGCGACGAGTGGCTTGCCCGACACCTAGGACAGGAAAAGCCGAAATCTATGGCAGCCCTCACAACCCTCATGACTTGCTTTTTGTGCGGGAGAGGACAGCTGGCTAGCTCGAAGCAACAACTTGGCCAAACATCCTGATAGTCCGGATACCAAGGACAGCAATGGCAGGTCGCGTCGCAACAAGAACAAGCGCCGCATTAACGGTGATAATACTGAAGATACGGCCATCAATGTCGGATTCAGAGGCTCTAAACCCGGTCAGCGGAAGAAGCCATTCAAAAGAAATACCTAGGGCCCATCCAACCTGGACTGAATACTCGATCGCTTGTGCCAGATACATGGCACCCCCGAAAAACCAGCCAATCACACCAACAGGAATTGTTGGGTGTTCAAGCAGGCAGGCAAGTTAAGTGCCGAACTCAATGACAAGGGGCTGCATAGCGATGACAATGAAGAGCCCCGGCCGCCGAACAATAGAGGACAGAAGGGTTTTCCTACACAAGTGCGGATGGTGAACATGATATACGCAACCCACATACCCAAAAGGGAGCGGAAGCGTGCACTAAGGGACGTATATGCGATGGAGCCAGTCGCCCCGAAGTTCAACCCATGGTCTTCCTGCCCGATCACCTTCGATCGAAGGACCACCCCACTAGCATCCGTCCACACGGCGGCTTTGCCGCATTACTTCTTGACCCAATTATCGACGGATTTCACCTCACCGTAGTCCCGATGGACGGCGGTAGCAGCCGAACCTGCTTTATCGTGGATACAGCAGCAAAATGGGCATAGACCCTCAAGGATTAAACCTACAAAGACGACCTTTAAAGGCGCCATACCGGGTGTAGAGGCCAATTGTACGAGCTCACCACACTCGAAGTGGTCTTCGGATCTCCGGATAACTTCCGGCGAAGAGTTAATCTTGACATCGCCCCATTTCGCAACGGCTATCATGCATCGCTTTAACGAACCGCATTTGCAAAGTTCAATGCGGTGCCGCACTACGCATACCTCAAGCTCAAGATGCCAGGCCCTCAAGGAGTAATCACGGTCAATGGAAACACCGAACGCTCTAACGGAGGAGCATACGGCGGCCCTCGCGGCGGAGGTGCAAAGCAGCCTCTCACGGCAATTCTCGAGTCCAGCCACTAAGCGTCCGGACACCGCCAAGCGCGCCTGGAGTAACCTGCAACAAGACCACCTGGCACGATTCAAGCACGAGTAGCAATCCGGCCCCAACCCCAGCCCTCGCGAAATTACGAAGCTAGTATTACGCGTACATAATTACGCTCTTGAGATACCATGGGCATATGGGGAGGGGCAAGACAACGGCACGCCAAGAATGCGGCTCGACCGCACTAGGGGTTCCTGTTTGTGTCATTTCCTTTTTCTTTTTCCTTTTTTTCCTTTTTTTTACTTTCAGGACTCCGTCTTTGAGAAGTCCTGTCCGACACTTGAATCGCCGAACTCACGATGCAACAGCCAGGGGAGCGGAAAGCCACGTCGAGTGTTCAGGTGGTCTCTATTACGAGCATTATACCTGTTTTACATATCATCCAAAGCTTACCCCTGGAGGGGGACATGTTAGATAGTCCCATCCCTTGCTTATCGCACTATTTGTATTGTTCTGCTTCCATTGCAGTACCTTTTTGAATAAACAATACATAGCTTTTGCTTATGATTGCTCTACTTCCTTTATATATACATATGTTCATTTCACGACATGTTGCAACCGTACACTTTGGTACGGCCTGTACACCAGGGGCTTAAGTATCCCAAAATTATGGTGTGATAAGTCCGAACACTTTCACAAGTGCGGCACCTCGAACTTATAGCATTATATGAATTGGCTCCGAATCATGTCTTGGGTCAATAGTTGGGTTTGCCCGGCTCCGTGTTACAGTACCTTACATTCCGCTATATAGGCTAAGGTAGCACGGGAGAACCATCGCGATTGTGCCCAGGTTATGCTTTGGGTCGAGCACCTCGATGGAAAGCTAAAACTGACCGTCATGATAAGGCGAGAGCCGGATTCGCTGTTTGAGAGGTTTTTTCGAGTCCCTAAAGACTTATGCCGCTTAGAGCGAGGAACCGGAATTGTCCGGCCATAAGGCGTGGATAGCGCCTCAACTCGGGTCTTTCGAATACTAGGGGCTTCACCGAAATTTAAAATTATAGAATTCTATGGCTAAGTGAGAGTGTTCAAGAATTATAAGTCCGGTTGCCTTGTTCGTTGTGTTGAGCGCCTCCCTAGATGGACCCAAGAATGGGAACAAGAGTGCTCAAGTTTATCCCGAACACCCCAAAGACTTCGTGGCATGGGGGCTGAAGCCAACGACTTGCCATCTCTCAAATTTGATAAACGGCCGCACAGAAGGTAATATTTTAAATTAATAAGCGTTGCTTAGCGCATATGAACAAGTTTTTAGCGTACAGGATAACAAATGCGAGTTTATTCAAAAATTACATCTTTGGAGCACTCATCCGCTATTCGGCGGGCACCCTTCAGAGGCCCTCGTAGTACATTTCGGGCGTCGATGCTCATGGCCCTTCGGTGGCCCGTCCGTCACAAGCCTCTCTCCGCATCCAGCTTGCCCCAGTGCACTTTAGCACGGGCAAGGGCCCGACGGACCCCTTCAATGCAGATGGAGCGCTTGATGACCTCAAGCCGTGGACAGGCATCCACCAGCCGCTGCACCAAGCCGAAGTAGCTCCCGGGCATGGCCTCCAATGGCCACAGCCGCTTATAAGGCCCTTCATGGCCTGTTCGGCGACCTTATGGAGCTCGACCAGCTGCTTGAGCTGGTCGCTCAGGCACCGGATGGTCGGCCTCAACATATCGAGACCGTAACACCTTTTCCGTCGAGCTCACCTCCACAGGGCACGGTCGAATCACGGCTGACATCGACGCCTCTGAGGCAAATCTGCGAATGCTCCCGAGAGCTTCGAATCCGGGTAAGTAATGTAATTGACTTTACATTCTTGCTTTGCATAAAGAATGCCTTACCCGCCGCTATCTTCTTTAGTGCTTCAATTTCTTGGAGGGCTTTTTGGGCCTCGGCCTTAGCAGCTTTGGCATTCTCAAGAGCCGAGGCAAGCTCGGACTCTCGGGTCTTCGAGTCACGCTCCAAACCCTCGTGTTTTTTCACGAGAATCTGGAGCTCTTGCCGCACCTCCGCCAGCTGCGCCTCCCCTTTCTCTCGCTCAGTGCGTTCCGCAGCCGCTTTGTTTTCGGCCACGGACACCGCTTCCTTCAGGGTCGCCACCTCGTTCGTGGCCCCTGCAGTACCCAAGTTATTCCTGTTATTTTTCGCAACCAAAACCTTTTCTATAAGGTATTTCTTTAATAAGGTATTACTTACCTTCCTTGTCCTCGAGCTGCTTCTTGGCTTGTCCGAGCTCGTTCTCGCACCGCCGAGGTTCTGCTTAATACATTGACCTCCATGATGGCGGCAGAGGTCAGCCAAAAGCTTGCATTCCCATATTGACATACTTATGTTAGACTCCTGCATGATATCTTTTTAGATCCTTAGTCCGGCTTTTCTTTCCGAACACCGAACTAAGCATCGAGAGCTACCGTCTATGCGGTAATATTTTTACATATTCTAAACTTACCTCAAAGCCCGTTAGAAGGCTGGTACGAGCTTGATCGATCCGCTCTTGGCGGATCGAACTGTCCGGATCACCGCACTCATAATAAAGGCGGTGCTCCTCTTTGATGGAAGCGCTGTTAAGCGCCTCCAGTAAGCTATCCGGTGCCTCCGGTTGGACGGAGGACACCGGCGTCTTACCCTTCTTGCGAAGGATCCGCTGGCCGGACTTCGGAACCGCTGATGGTTCCGGCATGGAGTCCGGACGAGGGTCGGGCTTAGAGCCCCTGGGTGTCTTGCCCCCCGCGCGCCTGGAGTCCGGGAGGTTGCCTTGTGGCACCTCCTGCGCTACCTCCTCTTGACCAAGCCCCTCTTGGGGCCCGCCACAAGGCCGTCGTCCATGGCGTGAGGCGAGGAGGCGGTCGGAAGCGAGGTACTCTCCATTTCGACGAGCCCGAGGACCCGCCGATGAATCAGCGAACCCGCCCTTGGGCGGGCTGCACTGATTGTTCGACATTAGAGAACACTCTGCAATAATAAAAAGCCATGGGTATCCGGACACTTACGATCTCGCCAGGGCTTGGCCCTCGTAGAGCCAATCCTCCTCGTCGTCGACGCGTTGGTGGAGAAGTCCGGAGGAAGGGTTCTTCCTTCTTGGACCCTCCGGCCTCCCGGTCAGGCGGCCTTCCTTTTCTTCTCCTCCCCGGCTGGGAGGAGCTTCTTCTTCTTCCTCCTCGTCTTCAGGAGAAGATTCCGCTTGAATCTGGGCAAGATCTGGCGTCGGAGCTCCTTCGAGTTCCGTGGCCTCCTTTCTGGCCTTCTTCTCCACCACGACGGGCGCCGAGCCAGCAGTCTCATTAATCGGGCGTCCTCCGGATCTTCCGGTAAAGGAGCGGACGGTTAATCTGTCCGGGCGTCTTCAACCGATCCTGTCAAAGATTAGGGAGTTTTAGATCCCGCCGTAGAGTCAATCTATGAAAAAAGAGTCCCGTAAAGGGTAAATAACTTACCTCGCCGGCTTGACGCTGCGAGCTGTATCCGCGATCTTTGGTAGCGGATGCTTTGAACTTCGGCGCCCTTGAACAGCACCTTCCAGGCGTCTTCGTGCGTAGTGTCAAGAGCCGGCTCAAGGTGTCTGTGCGGATTGAACTCCCACAAATTGAAGGCCCGTTGTTGGCATGGGAGAATCCGCGGATGAGCATCACCTGGATTACGCCGACAAGCCTAAGATTCTTGGCCACCAGGTTTTGGACGCATGTTTGAAGTCCGGATGTCTCGTCTGAATTCCCCCACGTCAGGACCGTCTCTTTCCATGACGAGAGCCGTGTGGGGAAGCCAGATCTGAACTCGGGGCCGCCGCCCTTTCGGTGTTGAGGGGCTCGGTGATGTAGAACCACCCCGACTGCCACCCCTTTATTGTCTCCACGAAGGCGCCTTCGAGCCATGGGACTTTGGCCATCTTGCCAACCATGGCGCCTCCGCACTTCGCTCGACGGCCGCCCAGTACCTTCGGTCGGACGTTGAAGATCTTCAGCCATAAGCCGAAGTGGGGCTAGATGCAGAGGAAGGCCTCGCACATGACGATAAACGCCGAGATGTTGAGGATGAAATTCGGGGCCAAGTCGTGGAAGTCCGAGCCGTAGTAGAACATGAGCCCCGGACAAATGGGTGAAGAGGAAAACCTAGTCCATGGAGAAAGTGGGGAGAAACACCACCCTCTCATGGGGCCTGTGGGTCGGAATGAGCTGCCCCTCGTTGGGAAGCCTGTGCACGATGTTGCCGGACAAGTATCCGGCTTCCCGCAGTCTTGTGATGTGCCCCTCCGTGACGGAGGAGGCCATCCACCTGCCTCCCGCTCCTGACATGGTTGGAGAAGGTTGAGGTGGGATGTCTGGACTTAGCGGCTGGAGCTCGAGTCTTGTGAAATGGATAAGCAAAGGAGGAAGAAGGCGTAGGTGAAAAGGTGGATCTTTACCCCCTTATATGGACGGACGACGCTATGCGTCCCCCACCAGCCTGGTAAAACTCGCTTATTTCCCAAGCGCCGTGATCAATGGCGCGGATGGGTTACCCACGTCCGTATTGATGAGAATCCCGAAATAAGGGGGCATGATCTATGCTTTGATAAGATGTTCCAAGGAAACCGCCTCGCTAAACACGCTGAGGTGGAACAATAAAAAACGATTCATATAAAGGCCTGGCCGTGGTGTGATGTCACGCCGCGGAATACGTTAGCAGATTTGTGCAAAAATTATTCTCTCTACGGTGTTATGTGGAACTTGTTTTGCAGAGCCGGACACTATCCTTGTGTTCAAAACCTTATATGAAGTATTCGGAGGAGGAACCCGCCTTGCAATGCCGAAGACAATATGCGCGCCGGACTCGTCGTCATTGAAGCCTGGTTCAGGGGCTACTGAGGAGTCCCGGACTAGGGGTGTCCGGATAGCCGACTATCGTCACGGCCGGACTCCAAGACTATGAAGATACAAGATTGAAGACTTCGTCCGTGTCCGGATGGGACTTTCCTTGGCGTGGAAGGCAAGCACAGCGACACGGATATGTAGATCTCCTACCATTGTAACCGACTGTGTAACCCTAACCTATCCGGTGTCTATATAAACCGGAGGGTTTTAGTCCGTGGGACGAAGAACAATCATACCATAGGCTAGCTTCTAGGGTTTAGCCTCCTTGATCTCGTGGTAGATCTACTCTTGTACTACCCATATCATCAATATTAATCAAGCAGGAGTAGGGTATTACCTCCATCGAGAGGGGCGAACCTGGTAAAAACATCGTGTCCCTTGTCTCCTGTTACCATCCGCCTAGACGCACAGTTCGGGACCCCCTACCCGAGATCCGCCATGGATTTTGACCTGTGCGCCCGGGCTTCGTCGCTGCTGCGCAAGGCGGGCGCGGTGCAAAGGAGAAGGATGGCGCAGGGAGCCCTGCGGCGCGGGCGAAGCTTCGGCGATGCGGTCGAGCCACTCCTCGTGACGCCGTCGTCGGCGGTAGCGCAGGAGCTCGTTTGCTGCGATGGCGCGGCTCGAGTTTTCCATGGCGCGCTGGAGCGCCTTGAGACGAAGAACTAGTTGGGGCGGCGAAGGAGTAGCGGTGCGGCTGTCTCGCGCCACGGATGGATGCTTTGGGGCGGACGCTTGCTGCTCGTTCCCCGCCGGGCGATGGCGGCGTTAATGGCGGCGGCGAAGAACGATGGGGAAGCGACGGCCAGAGACCCGTCTGGGCGGCATAAATGGCGAGATCTGCCCGGCGCTCGGCGTGGGCCCGAAGAGCGTCTGACATGGATGCGATGGGCGGCGAAGAATAGGGCGGCGGAAGACGGATTCCGGTGCACCCCTACCTGGCGCGCCAAATGTCGGATTTCGGCTTCCGGCAGACCCTCTAGGTTCGAACTCTAGGGTGCATGCGGAGATCTCACCCCCTACCAACGTGCACCTCGTGGCCTCGCAAGGGTCTAAACTACACAAAGAGCAACACACGGGACACAATGTTTATACTGGTTCGGGCCACCAATGTGGTGTAATATCCTACTCCAGTGTGTGGTGTGGTGGATTGCCTCAAGGGTTGATGATGAACAATACAAGGAAGAACAGCCTCGCGAGGGTCTGTTCTTGGCTAGTGCGACGAACTGCTAGGGGGAGTTCGGTCGCTGTCTCCCTCTCTCTCTGGATTCAAGATCAACCCCTTCCTCTGTTCTGGATTCCGGATCCCCCTACCCTGTGGGAGGCTAGTCCTATTTATAGGCAAAGGCCCTGGGCCTCTTCCCAAATATTGAGCGGGAAGGGCGCCAACAATTGGCCATTTTGAAGGGGAACATCTAGTACACTTATCCTGACTAAAGTTGGTCCTCGCCTGCCAAAAGCTCTGACGGTGACGCCGGCTTGGGCTCCACGTTGACCTTCTTCCTGGCGTTGTGTTGGTCTTGGTCTTGTTGCACCGAAATGGCTGCCTTTGCTTGATGCTCTCGCCTGCGCTTGCCTCCTTTGCACCAAAGAGGAAACGAGGACACTGCGCGGGCTGGCGCCCGCCTGGCGCCCTTGGTTGTCATGGCTTGCGTCATGGGCACCTCGTGAGGTACCCCGCCTTGATCTCTCCGCCTCCTCGCGAGCCAGCCTAATGAGGCCGTGCCTGAGAAGGCTTCCTGTCGTCCGCCCCGCGAGGCTTGGCCCCTCGCGAGGGTCTTGAGCTTGTGCTAATGAAGATGGGTCGTGCTGGGCCACCCCTTGAGCGACGCCGCAGGCCGCAGGCAGGCAAGTCTGGGTACCCCCGTTCCCACAACGCCGACGGTAGCCCCCGGGCCCAAGGCACGCCTGGACTTGGCTGAGCAGAGAAGCGAAGGGGCAAGTGCGAAGCGCCGTGGGCCCTAACAGCCTGCGGCCTTGGGCGCCGTGTGGCGGTTGATTGGACGTGGGCGTCTCTGCTCCCCCGCGACGCCTTGGCAACTGCGCGAATCGACAAAAGAGCGGCACCCGTCTAGGCTTTTCCTCCTTTGCCTTCTCCAGTCATTGCCCAGATCCTCTTTCTTGCTCCTATCCTTCCTGCTTCCGAAATCCCCAGATCTTCTCTGACCCAGTGCCCTAGCAAGGTATGGCGCCTCGCCAGACGCCGGCCGGAGTTTGGTACTCGCCTGCTGTGGACTCCCCGAACGTGTCGGAGAAAAGCCTTGCCCGAGCGCGCCGGATGATGGCGGCGCAAGGCAACGACGGGGCAGCGGTGCTCAAGGCTGGCTCCGCCCTTCCTGAGGACCAAGGGAGCACCTTCTATCCGCTCTTCGTGAGCGCCATTGCCGCCGGTCTGGTGCCTCCCTTTTCCGAGTTCTTCTTTTCTGTCCTCCGCCATTACAAACTACAAGCTCTGCACCTCCACCCCAACTCCGTTCTTCTCCTGGCGATCTTCGCCTACTATTGTGAGGCTCATGTCGGGGTGCAACCCTCAATGGCCTTGCTGTGCCACTACTTCTACCTCCGGGTCTCTCGCGGGTCCATCTCCGCGTGCGCGAGCTTTGTCGCGTACGGCAGCTCCAACGCCATCTCGAAGCCCGGGAAGAGGATTGAAGGCTTTAGGAGCAAGTGGGTCATGGTAGATGCTGGGCGCATCCATCCTCGGCTGATTCTACCCACGGAGCAGCCCACGCCCATCGATGATTGGTCTCGCGCGAAACTCGCGGATCCCCGCGCGAAGCCAGTGCTGGAGAAGATGAACGCGGACTATGGTCGTGCAACATGACGACGGCGAAGCTGACCGGGGCGTCGCTCCTAAGGGAGTTCCTGGAGCACCGGGTGGCCCCGCTTCATCAGTACTCGCTTTCGCTGTGGAGGCCTCGCCCGAGCCCCGTGGTCTTGGCCGACGAAGATCTGGCTGCGGTCCTCCAATATTTGGTCGGGGGAGACGTGGCGAGACTGGAGGGTGCTCCCGTACCCCTGTTCCTTCGAGATAATTGGGAGCAGGTGGTGGACTCCATGCCCGCTTTCAACGGGGACGGGCATGTGCCCGCGGAGGTTCCCGAGGACCCGGCGGTCCTGGCGATGGTGAACGTGTCCTCCGGTGACTCCAGCGGAGAGGAGGAAGAAAAGGAGCGGGGAGAGGGGCCCGACTCCGAGGCGACCGACGGGGAGTCGAGAGCGCACATCCCCTGGCGCAGGTTCCGCGCTCTTCGCCTCTTGCCGAGCGACGATGAGGATGGCGATGAGCGGGGCGGCGAGAGCTTGCCCCTGATCCCGAAGAAGGACAGGACGGGGCTGGTCCCAGCTGGTCTGCCCGGCCCGAGGCGATCTGCAGACGCGCCTCCTGCTCCCGAGCCTCTTGAGGCTGATCCCTGCAGCTGCTCTCGGGCTTCAAGTTCGCCGAGGTTGCTCGAGCCCATGAAATGGCGACCAGTAAGTGCTTGGCTCTTGTTTTACTTCTTGCTTTGTCGTTGAGGCTTGATATCTGTATTCCTTGGCTAGGCTGGCACCTGCAGCGAAGAAGCAGATGGGGGCTCCTGAGGCTTCGTCCAGGGCAGCGCCTCCGTCCGCGAAAGAAGGTGACGACAAGACACGGGCCTCTCCTGCCTGGTCATCCTCGCGAGGCCTGGCGGAGCTAGCTGGGACGAGCTCAGCCCCCTTGGCCCAAGTGACTCCTGAGGTATCCTTGCCTGATGCCATTGCCGCTATCGTCGGGGCGCAGAAGGTCCCGTCTCATGATGTTGTGATCACGCTGCCGTCCTCTCCTCCTACTCCGCCAACTGTTGTCTCTCCGACTCCTTCTATCGCCTGGATCGCCGCCGCTTTAATCGACCGGCTGCGGCAAGATCTTTCCGCACCGACCCTCGCTTGGTGGTGGACGCTTGAGCCGCCTCCGCTGGGTTCGCTCGATGCTTGATTCGAGCGGCACCGGGTCCAGGCCACGACGGCTTATGACGAGGAGAAACAGGCGTCCTTGCGGCGGCGGCCGCCGCGACGCCGCCTTTGGGAGGTAGCCGATGTCCGAGGTCGCTGCAAGGCGCCGGAGAGCGAGCTGCAGGGGCCTGCGCGCCAGCTTGCCAAGGAGGCCAAGGCCCGCCAAGAGAAGGAGGAAGACATGAAAGCTCGTGAGGTGGCCGCCAAGGACCGGGATGCCAAGCTTGACCGGCGCCGTGACCGCTTGGGTGTGCTGGAGCAGGAGTTGGAGGCGAGGAGGATCGAGATGGACGGCAAGGCGCGGGTCCTCGCCGAGGACCGCGTGGCTTTCGCGGAGATGGAGGCGAAGGCTCGCACCTTGCTGAGGTCGCTTTACGACAGCGGCCTGGAAAGCCCACTGGCCGGCGCCGAGGACGTCCCTGCCAAGCTACTTCCCTTCCTGGTCCGCGCTCTTGAAGATGTCACCCTTGGCCTTGGCCCCACGGCTGAGGCCGAGGCGCGTGTCTCGTTTTTCTCGCTACTGACGCTGCCCTACCACGTCTACCTTCACGACCCCGGCGTCGACCTCGACAGCCTGCTGGAGCCCGTGAGCGGCGAGCTTGCCGTTGTCGCTGCTGAGGCCGTGAAGGGTCGAGCGGAGGCTCTGCTGGCGAAGTTCCGGGCCTTCAGCACCAAGCCGAAGCAAGGCGCTACCGATCCTGAGGCTTCACGAGGCGAACCGGCCCGGCGCAGCTCCACCGCCAGCGACGGTGCTGCCAACAAGTGACTCCTTCGTGGATCATGTCCTGCTTTCAGCTCCTGCAACATGCATCATGCCTCGCGGAGGCGTTTAAACTTGTGTTTGGCGTCGTGAAAACAGTTATGGACTGTAATATTTGCTTTTTAATTCCTTGAGATTTTCGCTTTTCCTTCCTACTTGCTTATGTTCTACGCGGCAGGCCTGCCTCACAGATACCTCTCCGCCTGCTAGCCCGACCGAAACCAGGACGGGACCAAGGGGTGAGGGGCTACGTGACAAGTTAGGCTCCTGAGTCGCGATGCTCGTGGAGTCCCCTTGGCGCACGTAATGCAAGTAGGAGGTGAGATGTTTGGGTGTATTTACCATTCTACGTCTGCAGAGCCCGGCCCCGTGCATACCTCAACCGCCGTTAGCCTTTCGGAACTAAGGGGTGAGGAGCTACTTGACCAGTTAGGCTCCTGAGTCACGATGCTCAGGAGTCCCCCTTGACGTTCAAACGGCCTTCGTACCTTGGCTCCGCTCGGGAAGGGGCATGCGACGAACCAGGCCTGAGGGGCCTGGCTGGGTGGCGTGCGTCTGGGCGTGACCCAGGCGCAGCCCCCGTGCCCAGCCCCCTGGGCCTCTTCCCAAATATTGAGCGGGAAGGGCGCCAACAATTGGCCATTTTGAAGGGGTACATCTAGTACACTTATCCTGACTAAAGTTAGTCCTCGCCTGCCAAAGGCTCTAACGATGACGCCGGCTTGGGCTCCAAGATGACCTCCTTCCTACCGTTGTGTTGGTCTTGGTCTTGTTGCACCGAAATGGCTGCCCTTGCTTCATGCTCTCACCTGCGCTTGCCTCCTTTGCACCAAAGAGGAAACGAGGACATCAGCTGGCTGGGCGCCCGCTGGCGCGCCTTGGTCGTCATGGCTTGCGACATGGGCACCTCGTGAGGTACCCCGCCTTGATCTCTCCGCCTCCTCGCGAGCCAGCCTGATGAGGTTGTGCACGCTGAGGCTTCGCCGCCCCGCCTCCATGAGGCTTGGACCCTCGCGAGGGTCTTGAGCTTGTGTCTTGATGAAGATAGGCCGTCTTGGGCCACCCCTTGAGCCACGCCCGCAGGCAGCGGGCAGCAAGTCAGGTACCCCGTTCCCGAGCAGCCCGGCAGAATTATCAGTTTGGTTTGGCCTACTAGATTGATCTTTCTTGCAATGGGAGAAGTGCTTAGCTTTGGGTTCAATCTTGCGGTGTCCTTTCCCAAATGTGATGAGGGCAGCAAAGGCACGTATTGTGTTGTTGCCATCGAGGATAACAAGATGGGGTTTATATCATATTGCATGAGTTTATCCCTCCACATCATGTCATCTTACTTAAAGCGTTACTCATTCTTTTGAACTTAATACTCTAGATGCATCTTTGGATAGATGTTGATGTGTGGAGTAATAATAGTAGATGCGGCAGAGTCGGTCTACTTGTCAGACGTGATGCCTATATACATGATCATACCTAGATATTCTCATAACTATGCTCAATTCTGTCAATTGCTCAACAGTAATTTTTTCACCCACCGTAAATACTTATGCTCTTGAGAGAAGCCACTAGTGAAACCTATGGCCCCCGGGACTATTTTCCATCATATTAATCTCCCGACAACAAGCTATTTCTGTCGCCGTTTTTGTTTTACTTTCTTTACTTTGCATCTTTATCACAAAATACCAAAAATATTATCTTAACATATCCATCAGATCTCACTCTCGTAAGTGACCGTGTAGGGATTGACAACCCCTTATCGCGTTGGTTGCGAGGAGTTATTTGTTTGTGTAGGTGCGAGGGACTCGTGCGTGGCCTCCTACTGGATTGATACCTTGGTTCTCAAAAACTAAGGGAAATACTTACGCTACTTTGCTGCATCACCCTTTCCTCTTCAAGGGAAAACCAACGCAATGCTCAAGAGGTAGCAGTCTACGAGGGTAAGTGGACACACCTGATGTCTACTATGCAACTTTATTCTTGTAGACTCGTGTTGGGCCTCCAAGCACAGAGTTTTGTAGGACAGTAGCAATTTTCCCTCAAGTGGATGACCTAAGGTTTATCAATCTGTGGGAGGTGTAGGATGAAGATGGTCTCTCTCAAACGACCCTGCAACCAAATACAAGAAATCTATTGTGTCCCCAACACACCCAATACAATTGCAAATTGTATAGGTGTGCTACCTCTTGAGCATGCGTTGGTTTTCCCTTGAAATGGAAAGGGTGATGCAGCAAAGTAGCGTAAGTATTTCCCTCAGTTTTTGAGAACCAAGGTATCAATCCAGTAGGAGACTACACGCAAATCCCTAGTACCTGCACAAACAATCAAGAACCTTACAACCAACGCGATAAAGGGGTTGTCAATCCCTTCACGGCCATTTGCAAAAGTGAGATCTGATAAAGATAATAAGATAAATATTTTTGGTATTTTTGTTGTATAGATTGAAAAGTAAAGATTGCAAAATAAACGGCGACAGAAATAGCACGTAAGCGGAAGATTAATATGATGGAAGATAGACCGGGGGCCATAGGTTTCACTAGTGGCTTCTCTCAAGATAGCATAAACTACGGTGGGTGAAAAAATTACTGTCGAGCAATTGATAGAAAAGCACATAGTTATGAGAATATCTAGGCATGATCATGTATATAGGCATCACGTCCTTGAAAAGTAGACCGAAACAATTCTGCATCTACTACTATTACTCCACACATCGACCGCTATCCAAAGATGCATCTAGAGTATTAAGTTCATAAGAACAGAGTAACGCAACAGGCAAGATGACATGATGTAGAGGGATAAACTCAAGCAATATGATATAAACCCCATCTTTTATCCTCGATGGCAACAATACAATACATGCCTTGCTGCCCCTGCTGTCACTGGGAAAGGACACCGCAAGATTGAACCCAAAGCTAAGCACTTCTCCCATTGCAAGAAAGATCAATCTAGTAGGCCAAACCAAACTGATAATTTGAAGAGACTTGCAAACATATCAAATCATGCATATAAGAATTCAGAGAAGAATCAAATATTGTTCATAGATAATCTTGATCATAAACCCACAATTCATCGGATCTCGACAAACACACCACAAAAAGAATTACATCGAATAGATCTCTAAGAGAATCGAGGAGTGAGGGAGTACTGGATTAGGGGGTATCCGGACAGCCGGACTATATCCTTTGGCCGGACTGTTGGACTATGAAGATACAAGATTGAAGACTTTGTCTCGTGTCTGGATGGGACTCTCCTTGGCGTGGAAGGCAAGCTTGGCGATATGGATATGTAGATCTCCTCCTATTGTAACCGACTGTGTAACCCTAGCCCCTTCGGTGTCTATATAAACCGGAGGGTTTAGTCTGTAGGACCAACAACAATCATACCATAGGCTAGCTTCTAGGGTTTAGCATCTACGATCTCGTGGTAGATCAACTCTTGTACTACTCATATCATCAAGATCAATCAAGCAGGGAAGTAGGGTATTACCTCCATTGAGAGGGCCCGAACCTGGGTAAACATCGTATCCCCTGCCTCCTGTTACCATCCGCCTTAGACGCACAGTTCGGGACCCCCTACCCGAGAGCCGCCAGTTTTTACACCGACATTGGTGCTTTCATTGAGAGTTCCACTGTGCCATTGCCGTAAAGCTGGATGGCTCCTCCGATCATCGATAACGATGCGGTCCAGGGTGAGGTTTTCCTCACCGGACAGATCTTTGTATTCGGCGGCTTCGCACTGCGGGCCAACTCACTTGGCCATCTGGAGCAGATCGAGAGCTACGCCCCTGGCCACCAGGTCAGGTTTGGAAACTTGAATTACACTGCCGATATTCGCGGAGACTTAATCTTCGACGGATTCGAGCCCATGCCAGGTGTGCTGCACGATCACAACGAGCACGATGTAGCTCTGCCGTCGGACAGTGTTCGGGAAATCATGCCAGCAACCACTCCGGCCTTCAATTCGGAACGGACTGCGCCATCCGAAGACGGGAGGATAGACCCCGCCTTGGAGACTGCACCCTCAGTGGCGATAGAGTCGAATACTGACCTTACCCCTCACGAGAACCGTGACGCCGAATCGCTGGACTCGTCTCCGGCCACGGACTCCGAACCGCCTATGCCCATGCCTATCGAATCCGATTGGGCGCCGATCATGGAGTTCACCTCCGCGGATATCTTTCAGCACTCGCCCTTCGGCGATGTATTAAACTCGTTAAAGTCTCTCTCCCTGTCAGGAGAACCTTGGCCGAACTATGTCAGGCTAGAATGGGATGCGGATGACGAAGAAATTCACTCCCCACCCACCACCCACTTAGTAGCCACTGTCGATGATTTAACCAACATGATCAACTTCGACTCCGAAGACATCGATGGTATGGACAACGATGCAGGGGACGAACAGGAACCACCGCTAACAGGGCGCTAGACCGCCACTTCATCACATGACATATACATGGTGGATACACCCAAAGAAAATGATGACGAGGAACGGAAAGATGCGACGAAAGATAGCTCCCTCGAGAAGCAATCAAAGCGGCGCCTCCAAAACCTGCCTCGGCAAAAACAGCGATAACAGCGCAAGAAAAAACAATACCACGGTCGACTCCAGAGGAAACGACGACCAAATAGACCCAGCGATAGAGCAGGGTGAGTCAGCGGACAACGAACAAAGTACAGAGCCGCTGACCGAACACGGCAACAGCGAGCGTCAAGCTAATCAACCCGTCTCCGGAGAAGAGAACAGTCCGGATGACGATGAACACATCATCCTGGAAAGGCAGCTGGAGAAAGAGAACCTCCATAGAAGGCTTATCGCCACTGCGAGGAGTCTGAAGAAGCAGAAGCAAAGGCTCAAGGCCGCACAATGGCAGCCCTAACAAGCCTTATGACCCGCTTTTGCGCGGGCGAGGACAGCTGGTTAGCCCGGAGCAGCACCAGCAACCCAAGCACATCTGAAGTCAGGGATGGCAATGGAAAACCACGACACAGTAAAAACAAGCGCCGGAACAAAGAAGACAGCCCAGATAACACGGCGGTAAACGCCGGATTCATGGGCTCTCGACCGGGTCAGCGGAAAAAGCCCTTTAAAGGCAACAGAGACGGACCGACCATCGTAAACAAGATTCTAGACAAATTATGTCAGATCCACGGCACCCCCGATAAACCTGCAAATCATACCCACAGAGAATGCTGGGTCTGCAAGCAGGCCGGCAAGCTAAACGCCGAACACAAGGGGGAGGACACACCAAGCGAAGACGAGGATGAGCCTCACCAGCAAGGCACTGAGGGACAGAAAAAAATTCCCACCTGAAGTCAAGACAGTAAACGTGATCCACGTGACAAAGAGGAGAAACAAATATGTACTCCGAAATACACAAGCTGTAGAGTCCGTCACCCCTGAGTTCTACCCCTGGTCGGCCTGCCCGGTCACTTTCGATCGCAGGGGTCACCTAATAAGCATCCGGCATGAAGGATCAGCCGCCTTGGTGCTGGACCCAATAATAAACGGATACCATCTCACACGAGTCCTTATGGACGGCGGCAGTAGTCTAAATCTGATATATCAGGACACCATCCGCAAAATGGGGATAAACCCAACAAAAATCAGTCACAGTAATACTACCTTCAAGGGAGTAATACCAGGAATAGAGGCTCGCTGCACGGGCTCTCTAATACTAGAGGTTGTGTTCGGCTCGCCCGACAACTTCCGGGTTAAAAGTTAACCTTCGACATTGCTCCATTCCGAAGTGGCTGTCAAGCACTACTCGGACGAGCGGTTTTCGCTCGTTTTAATGCAATACCGCATTACGCTTTTCTCAAGCTTAAAATGCCCGGTCCGTGTGGCATCATCATAGTACATGGAAATGTTGAGCGCTCCTTACGAGCAGAAGAATGTACAGCTGCTTTAACAGCCGAACACTAGATGGCCTCACCACCAGAACAGATGACCGGTCGTTAAGACCATGGACACGTTTATACGAGTCCGGCTAATCATTGGACAGAGATTGGTTTGATGGTTATACCCTTGTAGACGGTACCAGGGGCTTCTCGGCGATAGTTCGGCTCAACTTTACCCATCTTAACTTTTAAATGGTTTATTTATAATAGCCAATTTTTTGCACGAAAACTTTCAACTAAGTTCCTCTCTTTTACAGATGACAATCGTACTACACCCGTCCAGGATACGGCACAACGGATACACAGGCGCAGACGTGCAGCAGGGACCCGTTCAAAGGTTTCTCTTTAGATTAAGACCCTGCGTAAACCTTTTTTACTGTCTTTTGTTGTTCACATCCTCCGGATTCTCAATACAACCGAGAAGGATGCTGACGTTCTTGGCATGTGGCCACGTCAGAATATTGCTCGTACCCGGACACTAGGGGCTCATTATCTAAGGGCATCATTTAGCCCGGTATATATCTCAAAGACCGAATACATTAGGGAGTGTTCGGCGTCGCGAGTTTGGCCTTATATGCATCAGCTCCGAATCATGTCTTTGGTCAAATGTTGGGTTTGCCCGGCTGTGTTTTGCTACCTTACGTTCCACTCTATCGGCTAAGGCGGCACCAGGAGAACTACTGTGATTGTGCCCTGGTTCGGCCGGACGAGCACCTCAGTAGAGAAAGCCAAAAACTGGCTGTTATGATAAAGCGCGAGACTGGTCAACCACTCGATGACCTAACGGAATCTTCGGGATTCCTCCGCATTAACGAAGGGCCGTTTCCCGGCCAGGCATGTACGCGCCCCGTATTCGGATGAGCGCAGAGCCACCATGGGCTATATAGTAGCCCCACTGTCAAACTCCTATGGCTAAGTGGAAGTGTTAAAGCAATATAGTCCGGTTGCCTCATTTGCTGCGCTATCACCTCCTTAATGGACCAAGACGTTGGATCAAGTGTGAACACACGTCTTCTGCGAACACCAAGATTATACGCGTGGGGGCTGAAGCCGATTTAACGCAAACTTTCAGGTTATATACATATATACATAAACGGCCACACAGGAGGCATCATCATACTTTCAGGCAAAAGTATAAAAATAGCCTTTACAATTCAGTAAAACATTGTTTTTCAATGGGAATACATGTCACTAGAACATAATATTCTTCGAGCACTGAGCTTCTATTGAACGAGCACCTTCAAGGACTTCGTCAAAGTAGTGATCGGCAGCTACTTGGCCAACGGCCGAACTCGGGGTTGCAATTGTGGTGGCCTCCATCTCCGCCCAGTATGTCTTGACACGGGCAAGCGCCATCCGCGCACCCTTGATGCACGACGACCTCTACATAGCGTCGATGCGCGGCACAGTACCAAGGAATTGCTGCACCAAACTAAAATAACTGTTCGGCCTTGCCCTTTCCGGCCATAGATAATCCACAACAGACCTCATGGCGAGCCCGGACAACCTATGCAGCTCGGCCCATTCGGCCATCCGCTCATTCAAAGGAAGCGGACGCGCTGGAAAGTTAAATTGTGACCAGAACAGCTTCTCCACTTCGCGATCTTTTTGATCTTTGAAGTATTCGCCGCATCGGCGGCACTTGCACCAAATCCAGATAAGCGTCGCAGAACTCCACAAATGATCCAAATGGAGTGTACTGAGGATCTACGAACTTCATCCGTAGCAAAAAGGGCTTCCCAGCCGCGATATCCCCTGCGTGATGCAGCTCCTCCTTCATCGCTCTAATTGTAGAGCGGGCGTCCTTGGCCACCACCGTGGCCTTCTCCAGGGCCGTCATCTTCGCTTGATCTTCCTTTTTGAGAAGCTCGTAACGGCCGGCGGCATCCTTCAATTCCACAGCCATCTGGGCTATTTCCTCCTTGCTTCGGCAATGAGCAGCCTTTTCGGCTCTCAGCTCCTCGACCGCCTTCAGGGCAGCCGCATCACTTTTCCTGGCTTGTTCTTTGGCCCGGGCAAGTTCCGCTCAAAGGGTCTCCATGGTCGTAGCTCCATCTGCAGTCACAACATATTAAAGATAATGGCATCATGCTCCTCTTACTACGTACCGATCACTGGAGAAATAACATACCCTGTGCCTCGTCAAGCCGCTTGTTGACAAGCACGATGTCGGCATCCGCCGCATCAAGTTGCCGCTTCAGCTGGCTAGCCACCGGACCTTCCGCCACCTGCATATGAGGACGGCCAGATTGTTATCTGGGACTATGATCCTCTGTTTTCCACCGTTTTCGACAGCAACCAGAGTCTCAGGGGCTACTATCTGCACAGGACACACCTTAACGTGTGCGGTACTGTCAAAAATACACACTATTTCACGTACCTCAAAACCTTTCAGCAGACTCATAAAGGCTTCATGCAACCCGCTTTCGGTGGATGAAATCCTCTCAACCACGGTACCCATTAGCATACGATGCGCTTCTGAGATAGCCACCTGCTCTAGCAGATCCTTCAGTACGTCCGACCGCATAACAGACGGTGTCGGACCCTTCCGGTTGCTCTCTTCAAGAGCCCGATACCGAGGACTTGGGGTGGCCAAAGGATTACCCTCTGGCCTTACCAGATCAGGAGAAGCCCTCCGTGACGACACCTCGGGGTCGCCCGCTTCGTAAGGCGGGAGGGCATGGGGAGGCGTTTCGCTCTCCATCATCTCCGGAAGAAGATCCCCCGAAGACGAACTCTGCCGATAATGGCTATGATCCGGACTACAAGATAAGCGTTTCGGTTATTTTCCTCAGAAGCAAAGCATGACATTTTTTACTATTAAGTCCCCTTTCTACTTACAGCTCGGCTAGGGGCCGACCCCCTTGCGGGCATTGTGTGGCCGGGGTACCCCCCGGGGCAGGACCCTCTGGCGAAGATTTCTTCCCCCGTTTAGAGACCATTGTCTCCGGGTCTTCAGAGGCGGTCCTCTTCCTTCCTTGGGAAGGGGGAATTTTAGTTTCTTCCCCCCGATTATCCTCCTTCGCAGAGGCGCTAGCCTCTTTCTTCCCCCTTTGTCTTCCCCTAAGGGCACTTGGTAAGGCGCGAGCTCCATCATCCTGGCTAGTACAGGATCCGGTGAGACCTCATGGAGGGGGGCCGGACACCTGATCATCTTTGCCTTTGTTACCCGGTCCTGGTCAAAGAGCGACTTTTCAGAATGATGTTGTGATAAATAAAGATAGAGCATGTTCGGTTACAGGACTACTTACTTGGGTATCTGGACGATTGCAGTTCAAACCCGCATCCTCGATGGTGTCCAGACACATTATTTGTGGTCCGAAGAACAGTTTATACATCTCCTCGGGCGTCATGCCAAGGAAATGATGGATAGCTCATGGTCCCTCCGGGTTGAACTCCCACATGCGGAGGGGACGACGTTTGCAGGGCAGGACTCAACGTATTAACATGACTTGCATTACCATGATTAGACTGATGTCTCTCTCTAGGAGATCCTGGATACGGCTCTGCAATATTGGCACATCCTTTACTGGCCCCCAGTCCAGCCCCTTGTTGACCCATGACGCTAGTTGTGGCGGGGGGCCCGAGCGAAAAACAGGGGGAGCCACCCACTTGGTGCCCCTGGGAGCTGTGATATAAAACCATTCTCGTTGCCATAAGCTGGACACCTCCTGGAAAGAACCCTCTGGCCATCGGGCACCGGTACTTTTGCTTATTACTGCGCCTTCGCACTCTGCGTGCCGCCCCTCGATCATCTTCGGCTCCACCTTGAAGGTCTTGAGCCACATGCCGAAGTGAGGGGTAATACGGAGGAAAGCTTCACACACGATGATGAACAGCGAGATATGGAGGATGTAATCCGAGCCAGATCATGGAAATCCAGCCCATAGTAAAACATGAGCCCCCTCACGAAGGGATCTAGGGAAAGGCCTAGCCCTCGGAGGAAGTGAGATACGAACACAACCTCTCTCCGGGTTTGGGAGTGGGAATGACCTGCCTCGAGCAGGCAGCCGATGCGGGATCTCGCCGGTCAGAAACCTGGCCACTCTTAACTTTTTGACATCCTCCTCCGTGACGGATGAAGGCATCCACCGACCTTGAAGGTTAGATCCGGACATGGTTGAAGGTCCAAAGCGCCTGACCTGAGCTTCGGGTGTTGGAACTCGAGGCGGGGAAGGATTAGGTTGATTTCGAGGAGTAAAAAGGATAGGCCTTGGTCTCTTTATAAAGAGCGTGAATACCAAGCACCCTCCTCGTGGCCGTTTGGGACTTGCCTACAATCGAGGAGTTATACCAACGGGCACGATTGGGTTACCCACGCCCGTATTGATGAGAATCCCGTGATAAGGGGACACGATCTCTACTTCGACAAGACATGTCAAGGAAACCGCCTCGCAGTATGCGCCAAGGTTGGTTGAGAAAAACGGTTCGAATAATGACCGGGCCATGGTATGATGTCATGATATCAAGTGCGTCAGCATATTAGATTTGTGGAAATATTATTCTCTCTACAGAGTATTCGGAGGAAGGAACCCGCCTTGCAATGCCGAAGACAATCTGCGCGCTGGACTCATCGTCATTGAAGCCTGGTTCAGGGGCTACTGAGGGAGTCCTAGATTAGGGGGTATCCGGACAGCCGGACTATATCCTTTGGCCGGACTGTTAAACTATGAATATACAAGATTGAAGACTTCGTCTCGTGTCTGGATGGGACTCTCCTTGGTGTGGAAGGCAAGCTTGGCGATACGGATATGTAGATCTCCTCCTATTGTAACCGACTCTGTGTAACCCTAGCCCCCTCCGATGTCTATATAAACCGGAGGGTTTAGTCCGTAGGACCAACAACAATCATAACATAGGCTAGCTTCTAGGGTTTAGCCTCTACGATCTCGTGGTAGATCAACTCTTGTACTACTCATATCATCAAGATCAATCAAGAAGGAGGTAGGGTATTACCTCCATCGAGAGGGCCCGAACCTGGGTAAACATCATGTCCCCTGCCTCCTGTTACCATCCGCCTTAGACGCACAGACCGGGACCCCCTACCCGAGATCCGCCGGTTTTGACACCGACAAGGAGAACTTTGTATTGATATCCAAAGAGAGAGAAGAAGCCATCTAGCTAATAACTATGGACCCGAAGGTCTGTGGTAAACTACTCACACATCATCGGAGAGGCTATGGTGTTGATGTAGAAGCCCTCCGTGATCGATTCCCCCTCCGGTGGAGCGCCGGAAAAGGCCTTGCGGCGGTGGAAATAGGGTTTCGTGGTGCTCCTGGATGTTTTCAGGGTATATGAGTATATATAGGCGAAAGAAGTAGGTCGGTGGAGCTATGAGGGGCCCATGAGGGTGGGGGCGTGCCTCCCTACCTCGTGGCCGCCTCGTTGCTTTCTTAACGTCCACTCCAAGTCTCGTGAATTGCATTTGTTCCAAAAACGATCCTCGCGAAGGTTTCATTCCGTTTGGATTCCGTTTGATATTCCTTTTCTGCGAAACACTGAAATAGGCAAAAAAACTGCAATTTGCACTGGGCCTTCGGTTAATAGGTTAGTCCCAAAAATAATATAAAAGTGCATAATAAAGCCCATTAAACATCCAAAACAGATAATATAATAGCATGGAACAATAAAAAATTATAGATACGTTGGAGACGTATCAAGGTGCACTATAGTTCGGCGAAGAGATGGTGATAAAAGTGTAATATTGATGGTAGAAATATATTTTTATAATCTGAATAAATAAAAACAGCAAAGTAGCAATTAGTAAACGGGCACAAAAACGGTATTGCAATGCTTGAAAATGAGGCCTAGGGTCCGTACTTTCACTAGTGCAACCTCTCAACAATGCTAACATAGTTGGATCATATGATTATCCCTCAAAGTGCAACAAAGAATCACTCCCGAGTTCCTATTAGAGGAGAACAAAAGATAGAAATTGTTTGTAGGGTACGAGACCACCTCAAAGCTATTCTTTCCTCTCGATCTATTCAAGAGTTCGTACTAAAATAACGCAAAGCTATTTTTTCCATTCGATCTATCCTAGAGTTCGTACTAGAATAACACCAAAGCATATTCATATTCATAATACTCAATCCACACAAAGAACTACAAGGAGACCCCCAAAGTTTCTATCGGAGAAAAGATAATAAAAACGTGCATCAACTCCTATGCATAGATTACCCCAATATCACCACGGGAATACGCGAGTTGAATGCCATAACACATATCAAGTGAATCAATATGATACCCCAATTGTAACCTCAAGTATTCATACCACAAGACATATATCATGTGTTCTCATCTCTGAATTGTCAATCCGACAAGACAAAACTTCAAAGGGTGAAGACTCAGTTCATCACAACAAGAGTATAGAGGGGCAAAACATCATATGATCCGACTATATTAACAAAGCCCATGATATAGATCACGAGAGAGAGAGAGACAGAGAGGGAGATTAAACACATAGCTACTGGTACAAACCCACAACCTCGAGGGTGGACTAATCCCTCCTCATCGTGGTGGCCGCCGGGATGATGAAGATGGCCACCAGAGATGATTCCCCCCTCCGGCAGGGTGCCGGAACGGAGTCTAGATTTGTTTTTGTGGATATAATGACCTTGCAGTGGCGGAACTTCTGATCTAGGTCTACCCCGATGGGTTTCGGAATATTTGGGAATTTATAGTGCAAAGAAGGGGTTCGGGAGGCCACCAAGGTGGGCACAACCCACCTGGGCGTGCCCTAGTGGGTTCTGCCCCCCTCGGGGCACCCCCAGGTGCTGCTCTGGCACAGTGGGTGTCTTCTGGTCCATAAAAATTCACCGTGGAGTTTTGTTGCATTTGGACTCCATTTGGTATTGATTTCCTGCGATGTAAAAAACAAGCAAAAAACAGCAACTGGCACTGGGCACTAGGTCAATAGGTTAGTCCCAAAAATGATATAAAGTTGCTATAAAATGATTTTAAAACATCCAAGAATGATAATATATTGGCATGAGTACTTCATAAATTATAGATACGTTGGAGACGTATCAGCATCTCCAAGCTTAATTCCTACTCGTCCTCGAGTAGGTAAATGATAAAAGAAATAATTTATGAAGTGTGAATGCTAGCAAAGTGGATAAGTTTGATCAATGGCAATTACAATCACTTTTCCTAGCATCATAACAGCAATTCTTTCTCATAAAATTTCTCATGTTGTAGTGGCAACCAATTCACATGTTAAGGTTTAAACAATGAACATTCTTGAAACCCAACAACCTATGTTCTCAGTCACCAAGCAATTGCAATTAAACTTATTCAATGGAGTATAAGTAAGAGCTCCACATACTCAACCATCATATTGTCTTCTATGAATGCTAACACTCACCACGTACACATGAGCAAAACATTTCAACCGGACACATAGAAAGATAGGGACTTATTGTTTTGCCTCCCAACGTATTCACCGAGAGGGTGATGTCAACAATAATAACTCATGTTGCCCATATTCAACTGGACATATGTGCCTAGATATTTCCTCACCACATGATGCTTGCCAAAGGAGAAAAATAAAAAGGAATAGAGAGAAAAACTTTGACTCTTTGCATAAAAGTATATACTGAAAAGTAAAAGATAGGCCCTTCGCAGAGGGAAGCAGAGGTTGCCATGCGCTTATTTGTTTGTATGTTCAATCCCTTAGTGCAAAAGAACGTCACATTACATTGCCCCTTAAGATGAAACCTTTATTATGCAGTCTGGCGCTTTTATTCTTTGTCATCCAAGTTCGTGCAACGCTCAACTTTCTCTTACACTAAACGATCTCACACTTTTAGAAGCAATTTTTATTGCCTTTTTGCACCGATGACAACTTACTTGAGGAGTCTTGCTCAATCCCTAGGTAGGTATGGTAGACACTTGAAAAATATTAGGGTTTAAGTTTTTATGGATGCACAAGTAGTATCTCTACTTAGTGCGGAATTTTTGGCTAGCAAAGATAGGGGAAAGCACCACATGTTGAAGGATCTATGACAATATGACTTCTATGTGAATATGAACAAACATAAACCATTACGTTGTCTTCCTTGTCGAACGTCAACAATTTTGGCATATAATATTTTGATGGGGGCTCACAATCACAAATGATTTCTACGATAGTGTATTTGCATGTGAAAGTTCTCTTCCTTATACTAATTATTCATGAATTGCTTGTATGACCAATATTGTGATTGTCAAGCCTCAAAATATTTCACTTTCTAAACCCAATGTGAAGCTACCACTAGGCATGATATGATTTCAACTTTATGACATTCAATTTATTCAACAATTTACTCATAGGATATAAGTGAAGCACAAGAGTAAATGAAAAACTACTCCAAAAAGATATAAGTGAAGATCAAGTGAGTAGTTAAGTAAATAGGTAGCTACTTGAGGACTCTCTCTTATTTAAAAACTTTAGGATCTAAGTAATTTATTAAAGCAGCAAGCAAAACAAAACAAAATGACATTTCAAGGATAGCACACATCATGTGAAGAAGCAAAAACTTAGGCTCAACCGATACTAACCGATAATTGTTGAAGAAGAAAGGTGGTATGCCTACCGGGGCATCCCCAAGCTTAGATGCTTGAGAATTCTCGGAATATTAACTTGGTATGCCTTGGGCATCCCCAAGCTTGAGCTTTTGTGTCTCCTTAATTCCTTTTATTTCACGGTTTCCCTAAATCTCAAAGGCTTCATCCAAACAAAACTCAACAAGAACTCGTGAGATAAGTTAGTATAAACCAATGCAAAAACCTTATCATACTCTACTGTAGAAAATCACTAAAATTATTATTCAACATTGCATACTAAATGCCTCTGCATATTTAATAGTCCTATCCTCAAATAGAATCATTAAACAAGCAAACATATGCAAACAATGCAAACATAACAGCATTCTGCCAAGACAGTATAGTCTGTAAAGAATGCAAGAGTATCAATACTTACCTAACTCCAAAAATTATGAAAATTTACCACACTGTAGAAAATTTATCAGAGCTTACTGTTCAAGAAGTTTCAAAATTCTATCACATTCTGACTTTTCTAGGTAATTTTTGCAACAGCGGTAAACTTTCTGTTTTCAAACAGCAACATGTATACTTGCAAAATAAGCATGGTAAAGGCTATCAATGCCACTTTTATTGAAATAAAATATGAAAAACATTATTATAAATAACAGCAAGCAAATCCCAACAAAATAAATTGATGCTCCAAGCAAAACACATATCATGTGACGAATAAAAACATAGCTCCAAGTGAGGTTACCGATAATGTTGGAGGCGAAAGAGGGGATGCCTTCCGGGGCATCCCCAAGCTTAGTTGCTTGGATATTCCTTGAAAATATTACCTTGTGGTGCCTTGGACATCCCCAAGCTTAGGGTCTTGTCACTCCTTATTCTCCTCATATCGACGTCTCACCCAAAACTTGAAAACTTCAATCACACAAAACTTAACAAAACTTTATGAGATAGGTTAGTATCATAAAGAGCAAGCCATTTCACTTTGTACTGTCAAATACAAGATTCATAATTGTTTCCACACAATGCCTACTGTATCATATCATTTCCACAATTTATATTGAGCAATATAATCCATAGAAACTAGGAAACAAGCAAACTATGCATTGAAAACAGAATCTGTCGAAAACAGAACAGTCTGTAATGATCTGGATAACTACCATACTTATGCTACACCAAAAATTATGAAAAACTTAGGACCACGTGAGAAATTTGTATATTAAACTTCTGCAAAAAGAATCAACTCAAAATCACTCTTCTGTTAAAAATGAGACCTATTTTCGTGAGCGCAAAAGTTTCTGTTTTTCAGCAGGGTCAAATCAACTATCACCCAACATGATCCTAGAGGCTTTACTTGGCACTTTATTGAAACAAAAACAATAAAAAATGATCAATACAGTAGCACAATCATGTTAACACACAAAGACAGTAGGTAAAAGTGTTGGGTTGTCTCCCAACAAGCGCTTTTCTTTAATGTCTTTTAAGCTAGGCATGATGATTTCAATGATGCTCGCATAAAAGATAAGAATTGAAACATGAAAAGAGCATCATGAAGCATATGACTAGCACATTTAGGTCTAACCCACTTCCTATGCATAGGGATTTTGTGAGCAAACAACTTATGGGAACAAGAATCAACTAGCATAGGAAGGCAAAACAAGTGCAACTTCAAAACAATCAACACATAGAGAAGAAACTTGATATTATTGAGATATGTAAGAGCATAAGTTCCTTCCTCATAATAGTTTTCAGAGACATCATGAAAGGATTCAACAATATAACCATCACATGCAGCACTCTTTTCATGATGCACAAGCACAGAAGATTTATCACTCTTTATGGCAAAGATGTCATCATAATAATCATCGTAGATAGCAACTTCATTGTCGTAGTCAATTGAAACCTCTTCCAATATAGTGGATGTATTGCTAAATAAAGTCACGACCTCTCCAAATCCACTTTCATCAATATTGTAATAAGATTCAACACCCTCCAAAATAGTGGGATCACTACTGCCTAGAGTTGACACTCTTCCAAACCCACTTTTATCAATGTAATCATCATAAATAGGAGGCATGCTATCATCATAATAAATTTTCTTATCGAAAGTAGAAGGAATCAAGGATCATAATCATTAAGCAAAGCATCCCCAAGATTAGTACAAGCATTATTTCCAGCAAATAAATCTTCAAACATTTCATACTCATCAAACATAGCATCCCCAAGCTTGTGGTTTTGCATATCATCGCAATCATTCTTATCAATAGCATGAATGGCACCAATAGTATAGCAAACATTATTATCATATTCTTCCAAGCAAGTGTCAAAAAGATCTCCAAGATTATAAGAAGTATTATTATCTTCCCAATCATAATCATCACAACAAGCAATAGTCATAACAAAATCATCATCAATAGTGCTCTCAGACATTGTGCCATAAGACATAGAAGCAATATCATCATCAAGTTCATCATCTTCCACAATAGTTTTTGATTCATTTTCATGGAGCACAACAATAATAGGAGCAACATTATTTAGGAGAGATACCTTTTTACCTCTATTCGTTCTTCTTTTCTTCTTCTTCACCAACATCACGTGTGGGTTCAATTAACTTCTTCGAGCTCCTTGTTGAAGAGATTGATTGGATAAGAAGCTCCTCCTCGTTATCTGATTCATCATAATAAACAATAGGAGGGTATTGGGAAATATTTTCCCTTTCATTAGTGCTCTCTTCATACTCTATTTGTTTTCTTGTCTTTAGATAGTTGGCAATATAAGGATTCTCAATGCAATTTACCGCACAAAACATATAAATTTCCTCTAGACCAAAATCAAGAAATCTCTTGAGATTAAATTTTGGAATATCCTTAGTTATACGTTTCATTTCTTCATACCCCAAAAGAAGACTAAGCTCTTTATGATGCTCAAGGGTAATCAAGTTATCACAATCTGCATTGAAGATTTAAATGACCATGTTCATTGCAAAGTTCACAAGGATGGCGGAAAAAATTAAATATTTCAGCTCAATCATCTAGCCTCTCTTGAAACTTTTTTGTTTCTAAATATTTATGCTTCTTACAAAATCTATCTTCCCTTTCTGGTGTGCAAAGGCACTCCCAATTCATTCCGCAAAAAGTGAAATGCTTATAAGAAACATTTTTGTCATGACTTGTGCAATCATAATTAGCATTTTGGATATTAAAAGAATTCACACTAACAACATTTCAATCATGCTCATCATTCAAATATTTCGTACCAAGCATTTTATTGACTTCTTCTTCTAACAACTGAGCACAATTTTCTGATGCATCATTTTCAAGAAAGATATTATAAAGATGATCAATAATATGATGCAACCTAAATTCCATTTTTTTATGTAGTTTTCTTTTATAGACCAAACTAGTGATAAACAAGAAACTAAAAGATTCAATTGCAAGATCTAAAGATATATGTTGGTGTCAAAACCGGCGGATCTCAGGTAGGGGGTCCCGAACTGTGCGTCTAGGCGGATGGTAACAGGAGACAAGGGACACGATGTTTTTACCCAGGTTCGGGCCCTCTCGACGGAGGTAATAGCCTACTCCTGCTTGATTAATATTGATGATATGGGTAGTACAAGAGTAGATCTACCACGAGATCAAGGAGGCTAAACCCTAGAAGCTAGCCTATGGTATGATTGTTATTCGTCCTACGGACTAAAACCCTCCGGTTTATATAGACACCGGATAGGTTAGGGTTACACGTAGTCGGTTACAATGGTAGGAGATCTACATATCAAGATCGCCAAGCTTGCCTTCCACGCCAAGGAAAGTCCCATCCGGACACGGGACGAAGTCTTCAATCTTGTATCTTCATAGTCTTGGAGTCCGCCGTGATGATAGTTCGGCTATCCGGACACCCCTAGTCCAGACTCCTCAAGAGCCTCGAACCAGGCTTCAATGACGCATTTAGCACGGCGCGCATATTGTCTTCGGCATTGCAAGGCGGGTTCCTCCTCCGAATACTTCATAGAAGGTTTTGAACACAAGGATAGTGTCCGGCTCTGCAAAAGAAGTTCCACATACCACCATAGAGAGAATAATTTTTGCACAGATCTGCTGACGTATTCCGCGGCGTGACATCACACCAGGGCCAAGCCTTTATATGAATCGTTTTTTTACTGTTCCACCTTAGCGCATTTAGCGAGGCGGTTTCCTTGGCACGTCTTTATCAAAGCGTAGATCGCGCCCCCTTATTCCGGGATTCCCATCAATACGGACGTGGGTAACCCAAACGCGTGCCCTGGCACGCCTCCTCTATCAAAGGCGAGTCCTAATCGACCACGGGAGGGCTCTTGGTATTCAACCTCTTTATAATGAGACCAAGGCCCTCTTCTTTTTACACCCTCCATCGAAGTTCGCCTCGCTTGAGTTCTAACACCCAAAGCTTCAGATTTAGGCGCCGGACCTTCGATGATGTCCGGCTCCGATCAAGACGGCCGATGGATGTCTTCTTCCATCACGTAAGAAGATGTGCTAAAGCTGCGAGACGCCAGTATCCGATCGCGAGATTTCAGATAGGCTGCCTCGCCTGTGGCAGGTCATTCCCACTCCCGAGCCCGGCGAGAGCGTGGTGTTCGTGTCTCACTTCCTTCGGGGTTTAGGATTCCCGATGGATCCCTTTGTGCGGGGGCTCATGTTTTATTATGGGATGGATTTTCATGACTTGAATCCGGAGTCCATCCTCCATATCTCGTCATTCATTGTCGTATGTGAGGCCTTCCTCCATATTACCCCTCACTTTGGATTGTGGCTCAAGACCTTCAAGGTGGAGCCAAAGATGATCGGGGGGCAGCAAGCAGAGTGCGGAGGGGCGGTCATAAGCAAATGTGCTGATGCTCCGTGGCCCGAGGGCTCTTTTCAAGAGGAGCTTGGTTTGTGGCAACGGGAATGGTTTTATATCACCGCTCCAAGGGGCGCCAAATGGGTGGTGCTTCCCGCCTTCCGCTCAGGTCCACCACAGCGGCTGGCGTCATGGGTCAACAAGGGGCTCGACTGGGGGCCGTCCAAGGACGTTCCTTTGTTGCAGGGCCGTATTCGAGACCTCCAAGAAAGAGAGATCAATCTGGTTGCAGTGGCGCAGGTTATGTTGATTCGGCGCCTTCTGCCCTGCAAACGTCGCCCCCTCCGCCTGTGGGAATTTAATCCGGAGGGACCACGAGCTCTCCAAAATTTTATGGGTACGACGCCCGTGGAGATGTATAAACTGTTCTTCGGATCACAAGAGAAGTGTCCGGAACTGACTGAGGACGCAGGACTAAGCTGCAATCGCCCAGATACTCAAGTAAGTAGTCCTGCGACCGGACAGGCTGTTCATTCATTTATCATATACATGCCCTTTAAAGGAGCCGTTTCTTGAACAGGAGTGGATAGCCAAGGCAAAGTTGATAAGGTGTCCGGCTCCCCTCCCAGAGACCACGCCAGATCCCATGCCGACCAAGATGTTGAAGGCCGCGCCTTTTAAAGAAGGCGAAGGGGGAGCAGGGAAGCAACTGCCTCCACGAAGGAGGCTTCTGAGGAAGGAGGGATCAAAAGTCCCACCCTCCAAGGAGAGAAGAGGATCACTTCGGAAGATCCAGAGGTCACGGCCTCAAAGAGGGGAAAGAAATCTTCGTCAGAGAGTCCGGCGTTGGGAAGTAACCCAGCCGCACTGTTTCCCCAAGGGGATCAGCCCTCCAGCGAGCCGTAAGTAAAAAAGAAGGGGTCTTGTAAATAAGGAACATCCATGCATTTATTTCTAAAGATAACCGAAATTGTACCTTGTAGTTCGGATCTCAGCCCTTCTCAGCAGAGCTCGTGTTCGGGGGATCTTCGTCCGGAGATGATGGAGAGTGAAACGCCTCCACCTGCCGCACCGTCATGCGAGGCGGACGATCCTGAGGTGTCGTCGCGGAGGGTTTCCCCAGTCCGGGCGAGGCCGGAAGGTCCGCGCCAATCGGGCGTGCGGTCGGAGGAGTGAAGGATCTGCTCGGGCGGCGGCCATCTCGTAAGATCACCGTGCTCTAATGGGTACGGTGATTGAAATAATTGCATCCGCTGAGAGCGGATTGCATGAAGCCTCCAGAAGTTTACTGACGGGGTTTGAGGTCCGCAAAAATGATGTACCTTCCGGCGCTTATGCATATAGAATGCGCTCGTATAGATAGTAGCCCCTGAGACTCGGTATGTTGTCAAAATTGACAGCGTGCCGAGGATCAAAATCTTAGTTATAACATATCGCCGCTCCTAAATAGGTGGCGGGGTGTCCGGTGGCCAGCCGGACTGATGAATATGCCGAACTAAAGCGGCAACTTGACGAGGCGGATGCGGACATCGCGCTGGTCAAGAAACGGTTTGACGAGTCACAAGGTATGCGACTTCTACGCGGACACCTGGTAAGGGAGCTTGACGCCCATGCCTTACTACTTGTATGCTTAATGCAGATGGTGCCGCTCTTTGTGGAGGAGCTGCGGGCGGAACTCGCCCGAGCGAAAGAGCAAGCCAGAAATAGTAATGCGGCCGCTTTAAGGGCGGCCGAAGAGCTAGAAGCCGAACGGGCTGCTCACTGCCGAGAGGAAATGGCCGATATGGCCAGAAAGTTGAAGAATACTACCGATCGCTTCGAGGTTCTTGAAAAAGAACGTCAAGTGGAGCAAGAGGGCCTGAAAAAGGCCGCCGCCGAATCCAAGGATGCCCGTTCAGCTTTGAGAGCTGCCAAGGAGGAGCTGAGTCAGGCCGGGGCTATTGCGGCTGGAAAACCATTTCTGCTGCGGAGGAAATATACAGATCCGAAGTATGCTCAGTTGGACAAGTTGTGGAGTTCGGAGGATGCTTATCTGGACCTAGCGGCGAGCGCTGCGGACGCGATTGAGCACTTCCGAGGCCAGAAGGGGCACAGAAGGGAAAAGCTATATTGGTCGCAATTCCATAGTCCGGAGCGTCCTCTTCCGTTGACCGATCGGTTGGCCGACTTGCCATGAAGCATGTCATGACTCATTTGTGGCCGGACGGACCCCAGCTGAAGAGTTATTTTGGTTTAGTGCAGCAGTTCCTTGGTGCGGTACTGCCAGACGACGCAATGAAGCGGTCGGCGTGTATTGAGGGAGCGCGGATGGCTCGCCCGTGTCAAGACATACCGGGCGGAGATGAAGGCCACCGACGTTGCATCCCAAGATCCGGACAAGCCGAGTACCTGCCGAGCACTATTTTGAGGAAGTCCTGCAGGGCGCTCGTTTAATAGAGACGCGGTGCTCGAAGGATATTATGTTTAAATGACATGTATGATTTGTGAAAACAATGTTTCAATATAATATAAGAGCTTTTTATACTTGTGCGTTCTAGTAAACTACTCCCTGTGCGGCCGTTTATGTATATGTATATATAACCTGAAAGATGGCAGTCCTTGGCTTCATCCCCCACGCACATAGTGCGGGGGTGTTTGCAAAGAAGGCGCTTTTTCACACTTAATCCAACGTCTTGGTCCTGTTAAGGAGGTGGTAGCGTAGCAAACTAGGCAACCGGACTATAATGCTTTATCACTTTCACTTAACCATAGGAGTTCGAGGGTGGGGCTACTATATAGCCCACAGGGCACCGCACTCTCCCGAATTCGGGGTGCGTATGTGCTGACCGAAAACCGGTCCTTCGTTAATGCGGAGGAATTCTAAACATTCCGGTGAGTCATCGAGTGGTTGACCAGTCTCTCGCTATATCATGACAGTCAGTTTTCGGCTTTCCCTACTGAGGTGCTCGCCCGGCCGAACCGGGGCACAATCGCAGTAGTTCTCCTAGTGCCGTGTTAGCCGAGAATGGAACGTAAGTCAGCAAAACACAGGAGCTGGGCAAACCCAACATTTGACCAAAGACATGATTCGGAGCTGATGCATATAAGGCCTAACTCGAGACGCCGAATACTCTCTAAGGTATTCGGTCTTTATAAAAACGGGTAGAATAATGCCCTAAGCCCCTGGTGTCCAGGTACGCACAAAAATTCTGGTGCGGACAATGCCAAAACGCCAGCCTCCTCCTCGGTTATAGTAAGAAACCGGGGGATGTATATCAACAAGAGACAGTAAAAAAGGTTTACGCAGGTCTTAATCAAAAGAATCCTTGCAACAGGTCCCTCGCACGTCTGCGCTGTGTCTCCATTGTGCCGTATCCTCGGACGGGTGTAGCACATTGTTCATCTCAGAAAAGAGAGGAACTTAGTTTAAAAGAAAAGGATCGTGCAAAAGATGTACTTTATATTAAATAAACAGAGTACGATTCGAAGAAGTGAATGAAATTGAGCTTTATTGTCTCTTGTTGTACATGCATGCAGCCCCTTGTATGGGGGTATGCCGCTAGTAGGCGCCGGACTCGTCTAGCCGTGTCCGGGATTTGAATGACCAATTCAGGTTCTTTGACTAGCGGAGCCGGATAGGTGTGGGGCTGTCAAGGCAGTCTCACGTTCTTCCGTGCTCGAGTAACACTTAATACTCCCTTTGAATGAGATGATGCCGCGTGGACCGGGCATTTTAAGTGTTAGAGATGCATAATGCGGTATTGCGTTAAAGCGGGCGAAAGCTTCGCGTCCCAATAGTGCTTGATGGCTACTTTTAAATGGGGCGACATGAAAGACTAACTTTTCGCGACGGAAGTTGTTGGATGAACCGAACACAACTTCTAGCAGTAGGGAGCCCGTACAATGGGCATATGGGCCTGGCATTACCCCTTTAAAGGAGTTGTTGCTATGGCTAATTTTGGTTGGGTCTATCCCCATTCTGCGGATTGTGTCCTGATATATCAGGTTTATGTCACTGCCGCCATCCATGAGGACTTGTGTAAATTGGAATCCCTCGATTATAGGATCCAATATCAAGGCAGTCCATCCTGCGTTCGGATACTTTCGGAGTAGTCCTGATAGTCGAAGGTGATTGGTTTTGACAACCAGTGTTGGTACTCCGCTAGGGTAGTATGTGCGGCGCGCGTCTTAATGGGCGCCGCTCTGTTTTTTCCTTTTATCACGTGAAGTGAGTTTACAGTTTTAACTTCTTGTGGGAAATTCTTTTGTTTTCCAGGGCTCTGCTTGTGGTGCTCGTCATCATGTTCACTTGGTGTGTCGAGCCCCTTGTGTTCGGCGTTGAGTCTGCCGGACTGTTTGAAGACCCAACAATTTACGTGGGTATGGTTTGCGAGCCTCCCGAGTACTGTGGATTTGACATATCTTGTCCAAGATTTTGTTTAAGTTGGATAGCTCATCGCTATTGTCCTTAAGGGGCAGTTTTTATTGTTCTGCCGTGAGCTTTTGAATCCGGCGTTGATCGCCGCGCTCTTTGGACCGTTCCCTTTAATCCGGCGCTGGTCCTTGTTGCGCCGTGGTTTCCGTTCATCCTCGACTTGGATGTACTTGGGTCGCTGGTGCTGCATCTTGCTAGCCAGCTATCCTCTCCCGCGCAAAAGCATGTCATGAGGCTTGTTAATGCGGCCATTGTTCTTGGCTTTTCTTGGCCGAGGTGTCTGGCGAGCCATTCGTCTCGGACGTTGTGTTTGAAGGCTGCTAAGGCTTCGGCGTCCGGACAGTTGACTATTTGGTTCTTTTTAGTAAGGAACCTGTTCCAGAATTTCCGGGCTGACTCTCCGGGCTGTTGAGTTATGTGACTTAGATCGTCTGCATCCCGAGGGCGGACATAGGTCCCCTGAAAATTTGCCCGAAACGCATCCTCGAGCTCTTCCCAGCTTCCAATGGTATTTTCGGGGAGGCTTTTAAGCCAATGCCGAGCTGGCCCTTTGAGTTTGAGGGGTAAGTATTTTATGGCGTGGAGATCATCTCCTCTAGCCATGTGTATGTGGAGGATGTAATCCTCAATCCGCACTCCGAGTTCTGTTGTTCCGTCAGATGCCTCTATGTTTACGGGTTTGAATCCACCGAAATTCATGATCCAAGACCTCATCGGTGAAACATAGGGCATGTCGCGCCTGTATTTGGGTGTGCCGTGATGTTCGGATATTTGGCGTGTTGTATTGCTTTGAAGAGCTTGCTTTCGTCCCATAGATGGACCTAACTGGGCCATCCTTTTGATGTGAATCCTTATGCGGATCGCGTATCGGCTTGTGTGCGGCGCCATTTGCCGCTCTCTTTTTGCCGTGGGGTCGTCCATCCGACCGGGTGGCCTTCTTACTTTTTGATTGTGGGGGCTCTATGGCCTCCTCATCAAATTCGGGCAGTAGTTTTCTCTTTGGGTAGCTCTTTGTTCGGCGACTGTCGCCGTATTTGTCTGTGGTGTTGAATACTCTGCTCCATCTGATTCTGAGTGCATCTTCCGTTGTTTTGAGCTTCCGCTTCTGCTTTTTCAGGCTACGCACAGTGGCGACGAGCCTTTTGTGGAGGTTATTCTGCTCCAACAATTTGTCCGGCGTGAGATCGTCCGGACTGTTGTCTTCGCCGGGGACGGGTTGTTTATCCAAGTTGTCTTGTTTGAACGATTGCTCGATAGCATGTTCGTCGTCCACCGGTTCGCCATGCTCTATGGCTGGGTCTTTGTTGAGGCGGGACTTGGTACGGCGTTTACGTTGCGTTTTGACTGCTTTTCGAGGGATTTATCCTTCATAGCGTCCCGTTGTTCCTCGTCTTCATTTCCTTTAGGTGTATCCACCATGTATACATCATGGGATGAGGTGGTTGTCCAGCATCCTATAGGCGCTGGTTCATGGTTGTCTCCTACATTGTCGTCCATACCGTCGATGTCTTCGGTGTCGAAATCGAGCATGTCGTGTAAGCTTTCGACAGTGGCTACGAAGTGGGTGGTGGGTGGGCGTTGAATTTCTTCGTCGTCCGCATCCCAACCTTCCCGACCGTAGTCCGGCCAGGGCTCTCCGGATAAAGAGAGAGACTTTAGTGAATTCAGGATGTCGCCAAAGGGCGAGTGCTGAAAGATGTCCGCGGTAATGAACTCCATGACCGGCGCCCAATCGGATTCGATTGGCAGGGGCGCGGAGGGTTCGGAGTCCGGAGAGGAGTCCGGCACCCTGGAGTCAAGGTCTTCGCAAAATACATGGATGGAGTTCGGCTCGATCGCCGTAGAGATTTCAGCCCCCGAGGTGGTGTCCACCCAACCATCCTCGATTGGCGAGATCGGCTCCGAATCAATGTTCGGAGCGGACACTAGTGCGGCCTCCAGGACACTGTTCGGCGGCAGAGTTAGATCATGCCCATCGAGACAGTGCGGCGCGCTTGGCTGTGGCTTGAATCCGTCGGAGATCAAGTCTCCGCGGATGTCGGCCGTATAATTCAAGCTTCCAAATCTGGCCTGATGGCCAGGGGCGTAGCTTTCGATCTGCTCCAGATGGCCAAGCGAATTGGCCCGCAGTGCAAAGCCGCCGAATACGAAGACCTGTCCGGGGAGAAAAGTCTCACCCTGGACCGCGTCGTTGTTGATGATCGAAGGAGCCATCGGGCCTATAGGTGACGACACAGAGGAACTCTCAATAAAAGCACCAATGTCGGTGTCAAAACCGGCGGATCTCGGGTAGGGGGTCCCGAATGCGTCTAGGCGGATGGTAACAGGAGACAAGGGACACAATGTTTTTACCCAGGTTCGGGCCCTCTCGACGGAGGTAATACCCTACTCCTTCTTGATTAATATTGATGATATGGGTAGTACAAGAGTAGATCTACCACAAGATCAAGGAGGCTAAACCCTAGAAGCTAGCCTATGGTATGATTGTTCTTCGTCCTACGGACTAAAACCCTCCGGTTTATATAGACACCGGATAGGTTAGGGTTACGCAGAGTCGGTTACAATGGTAGGAGATCTACATATCCATATCGCCAAGCTTGCCTTCCACGCCAAGGAAAGTCCCATCCGGACACGGGACGAAGTCTTCAATCTTGTATCTTCATAGTCTTGGAGTCCGGCCGTGATGATAGTTCGGCTATCCGGACACCCCCTAGTCCAGGACTCCCTCAATATACCTTCAAGCACTCACCTCCCTGGCAACGGCGCCAGAAAAGAGCTTGATGTCTACTACGCAACATTATTCTTGTAGACTCGTGTTGGGCCTCCAAGCACGGAGTTTTGTAGGATAATAGAAATTTTCCCTCAAGTGGATGACCTAAGGTTTATCAATCCGTGGGAGGTGTAGGATGAAGATGGTCTCTCTCAAACGACCCTGCGACCAAATACAAGAAATCTCTTGTGTCCCCAACACACCCAATACAATGGCAAATTGTATAGGTGCACTAGTTCGGCGAAGAGATGGTGATAAAAGTGTAATATTGATGGTAGAAATATATTTTATAATCTGAATAAATAAAAACAGCAAGGTAGAAATTAGTAAACGGGCACAAAACGGTATTGCAATGCTTGAAATGAGGCATAGGGTCCGTACTTTCAGTAGTGCAACCTCTCAACAATGCTAACATAGTTGGACATATGATTATCCCTCAAAGTGCAACAAAGAATCACTCCCGAGTATCTATTAGCGGAGAACAAAAGATAGAAATTGTTTGTAGGGTACGAGACCACCTCAAAGCTATTCTTTCCGCTCGATCTATTCAAGAGTTCGTACAAAAATAACGCAAAGTTATTTTTTCCGTTCGATCTATCCTAGAGTTCGTACTAGAATAACACCAAAGCATATTCATATTCATAATACTCAATCCACACAAAGAACTACAAGGAGACCCCAAAGTTTCTATCGGAGAAAAGATAATAAAAATGTGCATCAACTCCTATGCATAGATTACCCCAATATCACCGCGGGAATCCGCGAGTTGAATGCCATAACACATATCAAGTGAATCAATATGATACCCCATTTTTCACCTCAAGTATTAATACCACAAGACATATATCATGTGTTCTCATCTCTAAATATTCAATCCGACAAGACAAAACTTCAAAGGGTGAAGACTCAATTCATCACAACAAGAGTATAGAGGGGAAAAACATCATATGATCCGACTATATTAACAAAGCCCATGATATAGATCACGAGAGAGAGAGAGATTAAACACATAGCTACTGGTACAAACCCTCAACCTCGAGGGTGGACTACTCCCTCCTCATCGTGGTGGCCGTCGGGATGATGAAGATGGCCACCGGAGATGATTATCCCCTCCGGCAGGGTGCCGGAACGGGGTCTAGATTGGTTTTCGTGGATACAATGACCTTGTGGCGGCTGAACTTCTGATCTAGGTCTACCCCGATGGTTTTCGGGATATTTGGGAATTTATAATGTAAAGAAGGGGTACGGGAGGCCATCGAGGTGGGCACAACACACCTGGGCGTGCCAGGTGGGCCTGGCGCGCCCTGGTGGGTTGTGCCCTCGGGCACCCAGTGCTTTTCTGGCCCAATGGGTGTCTTCTGGTCCATAAAAAATCACCATGGAGTTTCGTTGCATTTGGTCTCCGTTTGGTATTGATTTCCTGCGATGTAAAAAACAAGCAAAAAAACAGCAACTGGCACTGGGCACTGGGTCAATAGGTTAGTCCCAAAAAATGATATAAGGTTGCTATAAAATGATTCTAAAACATCCAAGAATGATAATATATTGGCATGAATACTTCATAAATTATAGATACGTTGGAGATGTATCAACATGCTCCCCGTCTTGTTGCTATGCATCTCCTACATAGATCTTGCGTGAGCTTAGGAATTTTTTTGATTTTGCATGCTACGTTCCCCAAAATCTTGCTGGATCAAGGAGGAGGAGACGTTATCGAGCCGAACATGTGCTAAACTCGGAGGTGCCGTCCATTCGACACTAGATCGGTTGGATCGTGATCGGATCGTGAAGAGTACGACTACATCAACCGCGTTATATACGCTTCCGCTTTTGGTCTCTGAGGATACGTGACACACTCTCCCTCTCGTTGTTGTGGTTCTCCTAGAGATCTTGAGTGTTCGTAGGATTTTTTTATTTTCATGCTTCGTTCCCCATCAAATCTTGTCCTTTGAGTGATTTGCGCTTGTGTTCCCATCGGTTTGTCATGATGCTTGTGTTTTCTCCTCAATCCACCTTCAATTCATAAATATGGGACCACTGTGAGGCTTGCCCATTATTAGTTTCCCTAGTCAAAAACTAATAATAGTGCTCTCAAATTCGAAGTTGCAAATTGGGTGCATAGTAAGACACACAAAAAGGGATAGAGTTGCACAGAATCTAACGAACCAAGGAGAGCTCATTAGATTTACCATATATATTCTACACATATTTTATACAACAGAGAAGTAACAGAAGTTCATGACACTGTTACATCAAGATAACCACCTAGCTAAATTACAAAGATGGTTAAAGTAGAGTTTTGTTGGGGAACGTAGTAATTCAAAAAAAAATCCGACGATCACGCAAGATCTATCTAGGAGAAGCATATCAACAAGCGGGGAGAGTGTGTCCACGTACCCTCGTAGACCAAAAGCGGAAGCATTAACGCGGTTGGTGTAGTTGAACGTCTTCACGATCCAATCGATCCAAGTACCGAACGTACGGCACCTCCATGTTCAGCACACGTTCAGCACGATGACAGCCCTCGAGCTCTTGATCCAGTAGAGGGTCGAGGGAGAGTTACTTCAGCACGACGGCGTGACAACGGTGTTGGTGATGTGATCCGCGCAGGGCTTTGCCTAAGCACTACGACAATATGACCAAGGTAGTAAACTGTGGAGGGGGCACCACACACGGCTAAGAAACAACTGTTGTGCCTTTGGGGTGCCCCCCGCCTCCGTATATAAAGGAGGAGAGGGAGGAGGCATCGTCGTTGCAGTTTGCGTCATCAAGCTCGGGATGCTCCGAGGGAAACCCTAGATCCAGGTCTTCCGGATCGGACGATGATGGCTTTCTCTGTATCGCTTTCAATCCTGGGGGCATCGTTTTGGAGCAAGTGATGGATGGAGGTGGCAAAGGAGGAGCCGTGTTACATCTACCGCAAGGCCGACGGCAGATCATGGCGGCATGGCGCTGCGGAGTTTCGGCGATGGGCGCGTGGATGGACACGCGCAGGATGGTGGCGTTGTCTGGCGTCGTGGTGGCGTCGACGGTAGGCCTGGCAAGGTTGATGCAGCAGTACAACACTGAAGATGGATTGGTGGCAGGTGGTTGTGGCGGCCTCATACCCGGTAGGCGTCCTGGTTGAGGAGTGCGCCGGACTGGTTTGTGCCCATACCCGGCAGGCGTCCTAGTTGGGACCTCAGGTCTTAGATGTTAGGTTGGCTGCGAGGTTTGTTTGGTATTAGGCCCAGACTATCAGCATCCCTTCATCAACTGGATAGGAATAGCGACAGATGTTGCCTAGACGGTGGCTTTAGTCTTACTGTTGTATGACTTTGTAAGATTTTGTGTGAATAATTAATAAAGTGGTTGCATGCATCGTCCAGATGCAGAGGCCGGGGGTCCTCCTCCTTTTCTAAAAAATTTGAGATAATGACAACACTCTATTTTCTTCCAATAAATTGAGGATCCAACAAGTCCCTTGCGCAAGTTGCTGGGTGCATCGTTGGTAGTTTGATTTCAAATAACTCCAATCCCGAAACCCAAAACAACTTAGCATGGTCACGTGCATGCTATTGGCTTCCTTGGAATCCCGGAGGATTTCATTCGTCTAGAATTTTTCCTCTCATATAGGGTGTGTTAAACTGAACTGGAGCTCTCTCACCAAAACACACGCCCCAATGCAAATTGCAAAAGTTTTGTACCAAGCATTTTATTGACTTTTTCTTCTAACAACTGAGCACAATTTTCCGATGCATCATTTTCAAGAAAGATATTATAAAGATGATCAATAATATGATGCAACCTAAATTCCATTTTTATGTAGTTTTTTTTATAGAACAAACTAGTGATAAACAAGAAACTAAAAGATTCAATTGCAAGATCTAAAGATATATACCTTCAAGCACTCACCTTCCCGACAATGGCGCCAGAAAAGAGCTTGATGTCTACTACGCAACATTATTCTTGTAGACTCGTGTTGGGCCTCCAAGCACGGAGTTTTGTAGGACAATAGAAATTTTCCCTCAAGTGGATGACCTAAGGTTTATCAATCCGTGGGAGGTGTAGGATGAAGATGGTCTCTCTCAAATGACCCTTCAACCAAATACAAGAAATCTCTTGTGTCCCCAACACACCCAATACTTGTATAGGTGCACTAGTTCGGCGAAGAGATGGTGATAAAAGTGTAATATTGATGGTAGAAATATATTTTTGTAATCTGAATAAATAAAAACAGCAAGGTAGAAATTAGTAAACAGGCACAAAAATGGTATTGCAATGCTTGAAAATGAGGCCTAGGGTCCGTAATTTCAGTAGTGCAACCTCTCAACAATGCTAACATAGTTGGACATATGATTATCCCTCAAAGTGCAACAAAGAATCACTCCCGAGTACCTATTAGCGGAGAACAAAAGATAGAAATTGTTTGTAGGGTACGAGACCACCTCAAAGCTATTCTTTCCGCTCGATCTATTCAAGAGTTCGTACTAAAATAACGCAAAGCTATTTTTTCCGTTCGATCTATCCTAGAGTTCCTACTAGAATAACACCAAAGCATATTCATATTCATAATACTCAATCCACACAAAGAACTACAAGGAGACCCCAAAGTTTCTATCGGAGAAAAGATAATAAAAATATGCATGAACTCCTATGCATAGATTACCCCAATATCACCGCGGGAATCCGCGAGTTGAATGCCATAACACATATCAAGTGAATCAATATGATACCGCAATTGTCACCTCAAGTATTCATACCGCAAGACATATATCATGTGTTCTCATCTCTAAATATTCAATCCGACAAGACAAAACTTCAAAGGGTGAAGACTCAATTCATCACAACAAGAGTATAGAGGGGAAAAACATCATATGATCCGACTATATTAACAAAGCCCATGATATAGATCACGAGAGAGAGAGAGATATTAAACACATAGCTACTGGTACAAACCCTCAACCTCGAGGGTGGACTACTCCCTCCTCATCGTGGTGGCCGCCGGGATGATGAAGATGGCCACCGGAGATGATTATCCCCTCCGGCAGGGTGCCGGAACGGGGTCTAGATTGGTTTTCGTGGATACAATGACCTTGCGGCGGCGGAACTTCTGATCTAGGTCTACCCCGATGGGTTTCGGAATATTTGGGAATTTATAGTGTAAAGAAGGGGTACGGGAGGCCACCGAGGTGGGCACAACCCACCTGGGCGCGCCAGGTGGGCCTGGCACGCCCTGGTGGGTTGTGCCCCCCTCGGGGCACCCCCCAAGTGCTGATTTGGCACAATGGGTGCCTTCTGTTCCATAAAAAAACACCATGGAGTTTCGTTGCATTTGGTCTCCTTTTGGTATTGATTTCCTGCGATGTAAAAAACAAGCAAAAAAAGAGCAACTGGTACTGGGCACTGGGTCAATAGGTTAGTCCCAAAAAATGATATAAAGTTGTTATAAAATGATTGTAAAACATCCAAGAATGATAATATATTGGCATGAATACTTCATAAATTATAGATACGTTGGAGATGTATCAACACTCTCCCCCTCTCGTTGCTATGCATCTCCTAGATAGATCTTGCGTTAGCTTAAGATTTTTTTTTGAAATTGCATGCTACGTTCCCCAACATCTTGCTAGATCAAGGAGGAGGAGACGTTATCGAGCCGAACATGTGCTAAACTCGAAGGTGTCGTCCATTCGACACTAGATCGGTTGGATCGTGAACGGATCGTGAAGAGTACGACTACATCAACCGCGTTATATACGCTTCCGCTTTTGGTCTACGAGGATACGTAGACACACTCTCCCCTCTCGTTGTTGTGGTTCTCCTAGAGAGATCTTGAGTGTTCGTAGGATTTTTTTTATTTTCATGCTTCGTTCCCCATCAAATCTTGTCCTTTGAGTGATTTGCGCTTGTGTTCCCATCGGTTTGTCATGGTGCTTGTGTTTTCTCCTCAATCCACCTTCAATTCATAAATATGGGACCACTGTGAGGCTTGCCCATTATTAGTTTCCCCGGTCAAAAACTAATAATAGTGCTCTCAAATTCGAAGTTGCAAATTGGGTGCATAGTAAGACACACAAAAAGAGATAGAGTTGCACAGAATCTAACGAACCAAGGAGAGCTCATTAGATTTACCATATATATTCTACACATATTTTATACAACAGAGAAGTAACAGAAGTGCATGACACTGTTACATCAAGATAACCACCTAGCTAAATTACAAAGATGGTTAAAGTAGAGTTTTGTTGGGGAACGTAGTAATTTAAAAAGATCCGACGATCACGCAAGATCTATCTAGGAGAAGCATATCAACAAGCGGGGAGAGTGTGTCCACGTACCCTCGTAGACCAAAAGCGGAAGCGTTAATTAACGCAGTTGATGTAGTCGAATGTCTTCACGATCCAACCGATCCAAGTACCGAACGTACGGCACCTCCGTGTTCAGCACACATTCAGCACGATGACGTCCCTCGAGCTCTTGATCCAGTAGAGGGTCGAGGGAGAGTTACTTCAGCACGGCGGCGTGACGACGGTGTTGGTGATGTGATCCGCGCAGGGCTGCGCCTAAGCACTACGACAATATGACCAAGGTGGTAAACTGTGGAGGGGGCACCACACACGGCTAAGAAACAACTATTGTGCCTTTGGGGTGCCCCCTGCCTCCGTATATAAAGAAGGAGAGGGAGGAGGCCGGCGGCCATGAGGGGGCGCGCCAAGGGGCAGTCCAACTAGGATTCCCAATCCTAGTTGGAATCCCTTTCCTATTCCAAGAGGAGGAACGAGGGAAGGAGAGGGAGAGGGAGAGTAAAGAGGGGGCCGCGCCCCTCCCCTTTTTCCAATTCGGATTGGGCTTGGTGGGGGTGCACGCCACCTCCTGTGGCTGCCTCTCCTACTCCCTTATGGCCCATTAAGGTCCATAACTTCCTCGGGGGGTTCCGGTAACCCCTCGGTTCCCCGATAACTATCCGAAACGACCTGAAACATTTCCAGTGTCCGAATACCTTTGTCCAATATATCAATCTTTATCTCTCAACTATTTTGAGACTCCTCGTCATGTTCGTAATCTCATCGGGACTCCGAAGAAACTTCGGTCACCAAAACACATAACTCATAATACAAATCGTCATCGAACGTTAAGCGTGCGAACCCTACGGGTCCGAGAACTATGTAGATATGACCGAGACATATCTCCGGTCAATAACCAATAGCGGAACCTGGATGCTCATATTGGCTCCTACATATTCTACGAAGATCTTTATCGGTCAAACCGCATAACAACATATGTCATTCTCTTTGTCATCGGTATGTTACTTGCCCGAGATTCGATCGTCGGTATCATCATACCTAGTTCAATCTCGTTACCGGCAAGACTCTTTACTCGTTCCGTAATGCATCATCCCGCAACTAACTCATTAGTCACATTGCTTGCAAGGCTTATTGTGATGTGCATTACTGAGAGGGCCCAGAGATACCTCTCCGGTACACGGAGTTACAAATCCTAATCTTGATCTATACCAACTCAACAAACACCTTCGGAGACACCTTTAGAGCATCTTTATAATCACCCAGTTACGTTGTGGTGTTTGATAGCACACAACGTGTTCCTCCGATATTCGGGAGTTGCATAATCTCATAGTCAGACGAACATGTATAAATCATGAAGAAAGCAATAGCAATAAAACTAAACGATCATTATGCTAAGCTAACGGATGGGTATTGTCCATCACATCATTATCTAATGATGTGATCCCGTTGATCAAATGACAACACATGTCTATGGTCAGAAAACTCAACCATCTTTAATTAACGAGCTAGTAAAGTAGAGGCATACTAGGGACACACTGTTTGTCTATGTATTCACACATGTACTAAGTTTTCGGTTAATACAATTCTAGCATGAATAATAAACATTTATCATAATATAAGGAAATATAAATAACAACTATATTATTGCCTCTAGGGCATATTTCCTTCAAGTTTCACCTAATGCTCAGGTTTCCTCCATCAACTAGTGGAATAATATTAAAGAAGAAGAAACATTTTTTGGTTTTTGCTAAACAAGTGCCCAAACTTTTTCCCCTGCGCCTGTCGATTTGCGCTTATATCTTAGGGGTGCGGGGTTGCAGGGAATCGCCGGAGTTGTTCAATAGTGCGGGGCCTAAAGGGATGGCCGAGGCGACAACAACCACGGTGGTTGGGGGAGGTCAAGGGGAGGGGCTGCGTTAACCGCCGGCCGCGCTAGCGAGAGGCAGGCAATAAGGGTTGTGTAGGCCGGTGGGGAGGTGGAATTGCCGTGCGCATGGGAGGAAGAAGATGAGGAGGCCGCGACATGATCATGGCTATTGGATTTTTTTTTTACGAGTTAAAGGGGGATTTCATTACTCAAGGAGGCTTCTCAGCCTTAGACAAGTTTACAATAGAGTCCAGCCCCGAAACAACTAAACCGCTGTTGGACGAGAGACGAGTGGATGTTGGATATTGATCTGATGATCAAGAAAGAAAGTGACTGCTTGAAACAATTTTTTAGGTATACCTATTAAATAGACGCTCTCTTTCTTTTTTTGGGGAAGCAAACACTGTTGAATGAAAGAACAAATGTAAAGAAAAATGAACATTTATTCATGAAGGGGCAGTTTTGAGAACAAGTACTCCCTCCGTTTCTAAATATAAGTCTTTTTAGACATTTGAATAAAGACTGCTCCCTCCGTCCGGTGAAAAATGTACATATAGAAATTTTTAGAGAAACAATTTTTTTCTACTTTAAAGTGCAATGGGAAGATAGATGTACACTTTTTTGTGGACAAATTTTGAAGCCAAATGTACACTCTTCACCAGACGAAGGGAGTATATACGGATGATATTGACATATTTTAGAGTGTAGATTCACTCATTTTGCTCTGTATATAGTCCGTATTTGAATATCTAAAACGACTTATACTTAGGAACGGAGGGAGTAATAAATACTAATCTCTTCTCCACATAGGAAAAAATGTGATGTAGGCTGGCTATAGGCCCACTGTTGTACTTGCTCTTAGGTGACAGAGAACAAATTTAAGGAAAAAACGACAATTATCTTGGAGCAATTGCTTGAATTGAAGCCGTTCTTTTCCCACATAATTCCGGTCATTGCAACAAAAAAGAAAAGTACTTGCTTCATACGTTTTTTAAGGTTATCTTTGTCCATGGGTAAGCACAATAATACTATATGATATGTATATTACACAGAGAGTTAAATACACCACAGATGCCCTAACTTATCTGGCACAGTCAGTTTGGTGACTAAACTTGAAAATAGATAAAATGGTGCAGTAACTTGTCTGGGCGTTTAAATACGGTGCCTTTGGACGTATGCCAACGTATCAAGTGCCCATGTAGCATGCCAGTGTGTCTTTGGGCCACATGTCACTGGCTGCGGGTGCGTTGTGAGTTGTGCGTAGTTTTTTTATAAAAATGCCCCTGGACTTAAGTTAATTCTTGAAAAAAATCGTTACGAGCACGCGTACACTGGTTTTTTTAGGAACGCGCCTGTACTTTAATTAATTATCACAAAAATATAACCACAAGTTGGCATGGAGGGATTTCGAACTACTTATATGGACGATTTCCACGTATCGCTTTGCATATGTTTTCTACAGTTTTCTTTTTAAGTACTGCTTTGTTTTTCTTTCGAGTGAAGTTTCTGTTTAATTTTTATGCTATATAAATTTTCCCGTATGAAAAAATAAAATAATTATCAATATGCAATTATTGTTTATTTTATATCTTTATTCTGTTTTCATTATTATGTACATTGAAGAGATAAATGCATATTAAAAGTTGTTGTGTAAATTTATGCATCTTCAATTCTTCATTGAGGACCATAAGCACGAACAATTATTGTGTATCTTCATTCTTTTTTAAAATGCACAATTATTTAAAATTGACAATATTGTATTTTAAAAACTGTTCAACATGCATTAAATATTATTGTGTGACAATAATAAATTCTAGAAATGTACTAACATGTTAAGCGTATTTGTAGCAATTAAATAATAATATTACACAATAGTTTTTTTAATACGCATTCAACATTTTCAAAAAAAAATTGGTGAGCATTTTCTAAAATAATATGAAAACTAAAATTGAACATGAACTTGAACGTGTATTTCAAAAAATACTCACCGTGCTTTTAATATAAGTTCAACTTTTTAAATCCACATCGATTTTAGAATGTCTATCTCTTCAAAGTACACAATAATGAAAATAGAATAGAGGTATAAATAAACAATAATTTCATATTTATAATTATTTTATTTTTTCACATGGAAAAATTTATGTATCATGAAAACTAAATAGAAACTTCACTCGAAGAAAAACAACATAGTAACTTGGAAATAAATAAAAAGAAAATTACTCCAGTAAAAGCATATGCAGAGCGGCACGTGCAATCATCTATATAAAATGCTTGCTGATAATTAAGCGCAAACCAGAGTGTTGTCGCCTGGTTCGAATTACATGCACGCTCGCTTCCTGGTATTTTTTGCGAGTATTAAAATTAAAATCAAGGGGTATTTTTGTGAGAATTAATTAAAATCAGGGGTATTCTTATATAAAAACTACACACATAGCTCATGACGCGCGTTCAGCACCTGCAACCGCATGACATGTGGCCTAGCGACATTGCTGGAATGCCACACAGGAACTCGATACGGCGGCATACGTTCAGAGACACCGTATTTGAACATCCAGACAAGTTACGACACTATTGTTGTGTATTTTTTTCAAGATTTGGCAGCAAACTGATCGAGCCAGACAAGTTAGGGCACCTGTAGTGTATTTAACTCTTACATAAAGCATCATCAAATTCGTACGTGAAATGGAGTTTCTAATAATATACAGTACAATTTTTATATTATACATCTGGTACTAATAATTTTATAATTAGTTAAAGGCTGTCTTGAAAAACGTATTAGACCCTGTACACGTGGACAGAGGGAGTACAAGACGAACTCCAGCCGGGAGTACACTCACGCTTAAACATGGCGTTCCAAGAATTCGGTCAAACACAGAAACGGCTGCGTTGGAGCTGCGCGGCAAAATTCAATGGCATTCCGCCCTTTGCCCTCCATCAATACCGTCGCACAAACGCTCAACGCCTCTCTGTAGAGGCTACGGCCTACGAGATGCTTTGGTTGCCCATGCCCTGACGCCACCCCTTGCCATCTTCAATGGCCCCAAGGCCCAATGCGCAACTGAGCAAACCAGCGCTCATGGCAGTTCCGCCATTACTACCACTCGCTCCGTTGATGGCAAAGTGGCCTCGAACTCAACCTGCAAGCCGCTCCAGTGATCCGGTCCGATCTCTCCTTTACTGCGCCACCACCCGCCGTATAGGCCGGAGTGAATGCTGGGCTGTGCCTAAAGCCGGCCACACCCGTCACCCATTCCTCTTCCTTGCTCCTCCACTCCTGTCTTCCGCTTGTGCGCTGCCGTCGGTGTTGAGAGAGAAGGGCAACTGCAAGCAAGATGCCGCGCCGCCGCTCCCGCTCCCGCTCCCACCGCCCCACCGCCGCCTCTCGGCCGGAGGCGCCCGAGGGCCGCCCGGCCTACGTCTGCGCGTCCAAGTCCCTCGACTACCCCGTCCCGGCGTCTGCGCTCCGCCACTGGGCTCCGGACCCCCCGGAGGTCAGCTCTGGCCGCCCGCACCGCGCGTCCACGGTGTACGTGCAGATGACACCCGAGATGGACCTCGAGGCCAGGCGCATCGGCTACGCGTTCATCACCCCGACCCCGCGGCCGCTGGTCTCGAGGACGCGGACACGAAGGCCCTCGTCCGCTCCGCTATCCACGCCACGGTGCCGGACCTGCAGTTCGAGCTCTTCGCCGTCTCCCCAATGATGGCCGACATGTGCCTGCGCTTCGCCTTGCCGGAGGACCGGGTGGCGGCCATGGCCAAACAGCCGTTCGAGCTCGACGGCTACTCCGTACAAATCGGCCCTGACCCGAAGAGCTGCATCCAGTCCCGGCTGGACTACCTCGTCTACATCAACCTGCACAACTACCCCAAGGAGGAGCGCACGGAGAAAGACATCCACTCCAACTGCTCCAGCATCGGCCACGTGGTCGAGATCGACCCCGCCTGCTTCACCGCGCCGGACCTCTCCCCGCTCGGGCTCGTCGTCCAGTTGAAGCACCCTCGCGAAATCGCCCGCGAGCTCCGGATCCAATACGTTGGGTGGTATGGCAGCGGCCAAGTCTGTCCCAGGGAAGTCGCTCGCACCATCATGCCAGTCGAGATCGTCAAGGTCTGGGATCTGTCTCGGTCCAACGGCGGCAGTGGGAGATACGTGTCTCCGTTCAAGCCCTCGCCGCAGGTGGTGCCGGACGGGCAGCCGGCGGCAGCAGAGGAACTGCGACCCGTCCCGGGCTCCCGGCTGGACTACTTCGTCCACATCAACCTGCACAACTACCCGAGGGAGGGGTGGACGGAGAAAGACATCAGCTCCAACTGCTCCAGCATCGGGCTCGTCGTCGAGATTGACCCCGCCTGCTTCGCCGCGCCTGAGCTCTCCAGGCTCCGCCTGGTCGTCCGGCTGGAGAACCCTTGCGGCATCCCCCACGAGCTCCGGATCAAGTGCGGTGGTTGGAATGGCAGCGGCGGCGTCTGTCCCAGGGAAGGCCCTCACAGCGTCGTACGCGTCGAGATCGTGAAGGTCTGGGACGAGTCTCCGTCCAACGGCGGCAATGGCGGAAGATACGTGTCTCCCTTCAAGCCCTCGCCAGCGGGGGCGCTGTAGCTGAGGAGAACCCACACCAAGATTATTAGGTAGCTGCTTCTCCCCGACGAGGTTGCATTGCAGGGATTCGACGCTCCTTCTGTTAGAAGTGAACTGCTCACGCTTCTTCCAGGTTTCCCTAGGCTCCATGGATCACCGACCAGCTTAATTATGTAGTGGCTGCGATGACAGCAGGTAGAAAACCGTAGTTTCTATGAGTAACGCTGCTAGGTTTCGTTAGTGTGCTCATATATGACTCATGTTCGTTCAAGCTTTAGGTTGTTGAATCGGTGCCATATATGTTTTGTGTATCTTATTTATTCGGGGCTATCTTACTTTCTGGTCGAAGCTACTCCCTTCGTTACAAAATAGATGACTCAACTTTGTACTAACTTTAATACAAAGCTAGTACAAAGTTGATTCATTTATTTTAGAACGGAGGGAGTACATTTCTAAGCAGTAAAAAGAAATCTGTATGGAATGAACTGACCAGCCCTGTTGGTGCTCCCTTCAATGGTTAATAAAGGGTGAGTGAGAAATAACTATACTGTATTTCTCAATCGTTAACTGTAAGAAGAAAACTGAAGAAATGAGATAGCACAAAACAACATCTATACACAAATGATTGGGAGATAGTGAAGCTTTACAAGTTTGGCAAAAGGGTCCGCCGTCCACGGTAATCTCTTTTTCATAAAAGAGTGAATATTTATGTCCATTGTAAATCACACACAGCTTCGGACGGGCTTGTTTAGAGGCGGGTAACTGCAGTCCAATTTAGAGAAGCAGGGACATGTAGCAGAGTATGGCATCCAGACTCTGTTCTAGAGGCTGGAGAGAGCAGAGTAGCCCTAACAACAACTCAAAGAAGAACACGGCTCCATCTTTGTCCATAGCAAGACGGAAACGAAGGCGTTCTCGTGTTGGATCAGGTCCAGAGCACCAGCTGCGGCCGCTTAGATAGATACTACTAGTAGTTATGGATAGATACAAGCCCTCCCACCAAATCGATTCCGCAAACAATACACGATCCGGAGAAGGCGAAATCACACGGCGATGTCGGCGGCGCTTCGGTACGCGGCGACGAGGGCCGTCGGAGGCCGCGCGCTGCAGCGAACGCGGGCGGCTGTCGAGGAGGAGCAGCGGCGGAGGCTCGTCCACGGCGGCACGCCTCTCTCTGCTCCTCGCGCGTCTCCCTTCTCCACCGCCTCCCGCAGCAACACAAAGGTGTCTTTCTTGCAAGTTGTAGCCAGCAAAAACATAATTTATCCAACGCACCGAGATTGTTTCATAAGGGAAGCAAACAAGCATAATTTGCTTCCTTTTTTTGCGGGGATAACAAGCATAATTTGCTCAACCTATCATGATTGTTTTTTAAGGGATTCAAACACCCATGCTCTGAATTTTCTTCTTGTTCTTTAACATAGTACTGTATACTATAAAAGAGCCCGTTTTTATTTTCAAAAGGGAGCATGATTTCAGGCACCATGCTATATGATGCGCCAAAAGGCATGATTTCGGACTTTCAGGCATTCTAAATTTTTTTCTTCCTTTGCTATTATTCACCAATCACCACATTATACATTTAGAGTTGTTCTATGCATTATCAAAAGAATTCCTTGTCTTACTATATTATCCAATGTTTAATAACACAAACTCATCAAAAACAAATTTGTGAGCGCTGCTGCAGGGCCTCGCCGGTGAAAACGAGGGGCAGATCAAGAAGATGAAAGAGGAGCTGTACACTGCCATTGCCGAGCATGAAATGTGAGGGTGGATGCGGATTCACTCGATTACTAGCAACTCCACTCTCAGTGTTCGATATGGTAGCAATTACAGAGAAGATTACACGAATGGGGAACTGGGGTTCATAGCCAGCGAGAAAGAGGAAGGGGAAAAGAGCCGAGCCGCCGAAGCCGTGATCCGCTGGATAACCCTAGCTCGCTGTCGCCCCTCTCCTTAAGTAGCTGCCGAGCGGGCTTCAGTTAACCCACGCTGGGCCGGTGACGCGTGGGTTGGGCTTCTTGGGCCGGGCCGCACGCGGGACCGTGGGGACGAGATCCTTGGAGCTGCCTTGCGGGCCGGCCTCGTCAGGGACGCTGACATCCCCCTCTCCTTGAGCTGAGGCTTGTCCCCAAGCCTCCGCAAGCGGGAAACGCTCCTTGAGTCTCGCTTTGTCTTCCCAGGTTTCGCCAAGTGCCTCTGAATTGGACCAACGGGTGAGCACCTGTTCCCTCATCTTGCCCTTCTCCTGGCGCCATCTTGATTGCAAGATCGCCACGAGGATCGCGAGCTCATCGTAACAATGGGGTAATCGAGGTTCAACAGCCGCATTCGTGTTCGTGATGCGTCGAAGGAGCGAGACGTGGAAGACTGGATGGATAGTTGCTTGTGACGGGAGCTGTAGCTTGTAGGCGACATCGTTAATCTTGCCAATGATAGGAAAAGGCCCGTTGTACTTGAACGCCAGCTTGTGATTTGCTCGTGGCGCGACGGAAGTTTGGATATAAGGTTGCAACTTCAGGTAGACTTGATCGCCCACTTCAAACTGACGGAATGATCGTTTCTTGTCCGCCTGGCTTTTCATCAATTGCTTTGCTCTGTTCAAGTGTTGCTGTAACAGTTCCTGCACCGTGTCCCTTTCCTCGAGCCAGGAGCTTAGGGCGGGCACCGACCAGGTGTTTTCTGCTGTTATGCCCCAAAGGCCGTGGCTCGCATTAACATAGCTTTGAAGGGTGTCATGCCTATGGCCGAATGGTGAGAAGTGTTATACCAAAACTGCGCCAAAGGTATCCAGAAACTCCACCGCCGTGGACATGATTGTGTGAAACATCTCAGGAATGTTTCCACGCATTGGTTAACGCACTCAGTCTGCCCGTCCGTTTGAGGATGGTTGGCTGTGCTGAGTCTGAGCTGAGTACCTGTGGCCTTGAAAAGCTCCTGCCAGAAGTGACTAGTGAACACAGGGTCACGATCTGATACGATCGCCCCGGGCAGTCCGTGTACCTTGTAGACTTGCTGGATGAAGAGTTGAGCCACAGATGCTGCCGTGTATGGATGCGCCAAAGGCAAGAAATGATTGTACTTGGTTCTCTTATCCACGATCACCAGCAGGCAGTTGAATCTGCTCGATTGAGGCAAGCCATCCACGAAATCCATAGTAATCATGTCCCATGGCTTGTTGGGGATGGGCAACGGAGTTAACAGACCTGGAGAGGCCGCCCTGTCCGGCTTAGCCTGCTGGCACACGGAACAGGACTGCACATAATGTTTGATTTGCACCTTCATCTTGGGCCACGCGAACAGACGTCGTACGCGTCTGTAAGTGACAGGGAATCCTGAATGTCCTCCCATCGGGCTGTCGTGGAAGGCTTGTATGATATGTTGTTGGATCTGTGTCCCCCCCCTAGCCAAATCCTGCCTCTGAACCTGATGATGCCTTGCTGAAGCGTGAACCATCCTTTGGCGTCGTCGCGCACTGCCAGTTGTTCCAAAAGTTTCTGCGTGTGCAGATTGCCATTGTAGCTGTTGATGACGTCTTCCAGCCAGCTGGGTTGGCACGATGTGACCACTAGCAGTGTATCTGTTTGGTTCGCTCGCGAAAGAGCATCCGCGCCGTGATTATCGGCCCCTTTCTTGTACTTGATCTGGTACCTGAGCCCTAACAGCTTGGTGAAAGCCTTGTGTTGCCACGGGGTGTTCAGGCGTTGTTCTTCAAGATGCGTGAGGCTCTTCTGATCCGTGTAAATAACGAATTCTGCGTGTTGTAAATATGGGCGCCACTGGTCCACTGCTACTATGATTGCCAGATATCCCTTTTCGTAGGTTGACAGTCCTTGATACCTTGGGCTGAGTGCTTTGCTCATAAACGCGATTGGGTGCCCCTGTTGCTGCAGAATCGCCCCAATGCCATGGTCGCACGCGTCTGTCTCCACTGTAAATGGCTGGGCAAAATTGGGCAATGCCAGAACTGGCGCCGAGATGAGCTGCTGCTTTAAGACTTGAAATGCAGTTTCTGCAATGGACGTCCAAAGGAATGGGACGCCCTTCTTCAGCAAGTTAAAAAGGGGCCGGGCGATCACTCCAAAGTTGCGCACGAAACGACGATAGTAGCCTGCGAGTCCCAAGAAACTCCGAACTTCCTTGACATTTTGAGGTGAAGACCAATTTGCCACCGCAGCCACCTTTGTTGGATCTGTTGCAACCTCTTGCGCGCTGATAACGTGACCCAAGTACGAGATCTTGCTTTGCCCGAAAGCACACTTGCTTCATTTCACTTTCCGGTTGTCCCTTCGGAGAAGTTCCAGTACTTGCTTTACATGGCTTTTGTGGTCCTCCAACGTGGCACTGAAAATCAAGATGTCGTAGAAGAAAGCAGAACGCAAAATGCGCATCAACGGCTTGAGAGTTGTTGTTAGCCCTTCAATGAAGGTGGGAGGGCTCGGCTAGACCAAAGGATAAGACCTTGAACTCAAAGTGCCCCTGATGCGTTGAAAAAGTTGTCTTGTGTTCTTCCCCAGGGGCTAATCTGATCTGATGGTAGCCCGCTCGCAAATCTAACTTAGAACCATGCTGCTCCGTGCAACTCATCGAGAAGTTCTTCAATTACCGGCACTGGAAACTTGCCGACCACCGTGATTGCGTTTAACTGTCTGTAATCGATGCAGAGACGCCAGGTGCCGTCCTTTTTCTTCACGAGGATTACTGGTGAGGAGAATGGGTTGTTACTACGCTGAATCACCCCTGATTTCAACAGTGCCTCCACTTGAGCTTCTATCTCAGTTTTCTGCTCTGGTTTATAACGGTACTGCCTGACGTTGACTGGTCGCGCTCCAGGAATCAGAGGAATGTGATGATGGCATGCCCTCCTAGGTGGGAGTCCGGTTGGTTCTTCGAACACGTCAGGGAACTGGTTCAACACTTCCTGAATGCACTCTGGAGTTTGCTCCAAGTCCTCGGGCATAGGTGCTACCACACAAAGGTGTACGACATGTGTGATAGAGCCCTTGCTGCACAAGTTTTGCAGTTGTAGACTGTTGATGGACTGGCAAGTTGTCGACGCTGCGTCATGTCCCCGAAGACGAAGCGGTCCTGCTGGAGTAGGAATCTCCAGGAAGCGCGTGCGCCAATCGACTTGCATCGTACTGTGTTCTTCCAACCAATCCATGCCCAAGATGACATCGTACGTGCCCAGAGCCAGTACCTTCAAGTCCGTATAGAATTCATGTCCTTGCGCATACCAGGCGCATTGTGTGGCCACTTCTGAACAGAGCAGTTCACTCCCATCTGCCACTCGCACACGGCTTGGCTTGGCGAGGGGTTGGACTCCAGACAGATGTTGGGCGAGCTCCTGATTGACGAAGGAATTGGAGCTGCCCGAATCTACTAACATGAGAACTTCACGGCCTTGTAGCCACGCCCTGAGTTGGAAAGCTTTGGCTGACACCCCTCCTGTAACTGCCGACAGAGAAATGGCCATGGCATTTTCTTGCTGTGGCTCGTCTTGACCTAGTTGTGTGTCGACGAAGCTGTCGAGGCCGAAGACGTCCAGCAGTTCCTCCACCACATGTAGCTGGACGGTGGTGGGGCACACATGGTCGTGCCCCCACCTCTCGCCGCACTTGAAACACAGACCACGAGCTCGTCGGTAGTCCCGGAGTGACTTGAGCTTGGCTGTGTCTGCGCGGGCCGCGTCTGTGCCGAGGCGATCTGCCGCGGGCGCCGCTGGCACTGAGCGCACCGGAGGGGGAGGAAGCGGCATGGGAGAGCCTCCTCGCAGGGGTGGCTCCGGTGGGCGAGCTGGACTGCCGAAAGCGCCATCGGCCACCTCTTCCTGGAGTAATGCCAGAGCGCACGCCGTATCCAGGTCCGGTGGTCGTTGCACGAGGACCACCGCCCGAATATCCCTCCGCAGGCCCTCGACGAAACGAGTTAAGAAGTAAAAGGGATGGATCGAGTCAGAATAAGATGATAAATGATTGATGATTAACTCAAATTGCTCTATGTAATGTGCTACAGAGGACGTTTGTCGGACAGTGTAAAACTGTCTGATCAGCGTCTGGTGCCGATCGCGTCCAAAACGAGTGCAAAGTAATGAAGTGAAAGTATCCCAATCGAACTCCGCTAGACGCTTCTGTATGGATTGCAGCCATACAGCGGCTGACCCGGAGAAATTCAGGGCCGCCATGGGTACCCAGAACGAAGGTAAGATGCCGAACATCTGGAAATACTGTTCGCACATAGTTTTCCACAAATTCGGGTTATCACCCGTGAATTGTGGAAATGTGATAGATGGGTGAGTTTGGCCTAGACCAGACAGCATCTGACTTGCGTGCGCGAACGATGATGGAGGGGTGGAAATTGCTGCGAGGGAGGAGGACGGACCTGTTGCCGGGGGTGGCGGCGGCGTCTGGAAGGACGCCGCCACGTTCCCCCGTGGTAAGTTGTAGATGCCGTGGCCATCGGGCCCATGCGGGTCGTTGCCCGCGCCGCCACCGGCCCCATGGAGGATGCCGGTCGTCGCAAAAGGGCCTTGCTTCGAATTCACACCCGTAGGCTCCTCGCTCGTCTTGGGCGGGAGTGGCTGCGCTTAGTTGAGCGCCGCCACGCGTCGCCGAATCTGCCACCCGCTTCTCCATATCCGGTCGCCCGATTGACGAGGTCGTCGATTTTGGCCGTGGAGGCCTGGATCTCCGCGATGGCCTTGTTCTGGGCCTTGAGGGTGTTGTCGAGCCTGTCGAGGAAGGCTTCGATGGCCGGATCCATGGCGACGAGGTGCGTACGAGCTTGCCGGAGACCTCTGGTTTCGATGATCTGCGCCAGGATGGCGCGGTGGTGGGGATATGCTGGTCTCTGATACCAGATGTGAGCGTGGATGCGGATTCACTCGATTACTAGCAACTCCACTCTCAGAGTTCGATATGGTAGCAATTACAGAGAAGATTACACGAATGGGGAACTAAGGTTCGTAGCCAGCGAGAAAGGGGAAGGGGAAAAGAGCCGAGCCGCCGAAGCCGTGATCCTCTGGATAACCCAAGCTTGCTGTCGCCCCTCTCCTTAAGTAGCTGCCGAGCGGGCTTCAGTTAACCCACGCTGGGCCGGTGACGCATGGGTTGGGCTTCTTGGGCCGGGCCGCACGCGGGACCGTGGGGACGAGATCCTTGAAGCTGCCTTGCGGGCCGGCCTCGTCAGGGACGCTGACATGAAAAGAACAACACCATTTACGACAGTTTAGTATCGCCAAACGTTGGGCTGCTGGAAAATCTTTCCGTGCAGCTGGAACCAAAACACAACGATCCACGCTGGTATGTACACATCTGCACAAAATACTCTCCTCATCTCCTCCTTTTGTTTGTTCTACTCTATGTTAGGTTATGGTTCTGTTTCTTATATCATCATGTCAACCTGTAGGCGCTCATATCGACGAGGAAAAAGGATCAGCGATTGCCTGAGGTTTGCAGTGATATATTTTCTCACTACTACGGCCTTGGAAACACTGTTTGGCTCCTCGATGGAAGCTGATCCAGAGGGTAGAGCAACCAAGACAGACCTAGCGTGATGTTACTTACTACAGTAGTACTCAGTGAGAATGATCAGTGATTGTTCTGTGCCTCCGGGTTCTGCTTATCTTCCTGAGGTTGCTGAAGCTCATAGCATCTGGTTGTAGCTAGTCTATCTGTTTGTTTTTCTTCCTGTGTGAAAGCTACTGAGACGTCGATAAATATGCTATCTGGCAAAGTGAATAGGAACTTGTGTTGTGGTTGCTTCACTCTTGATTTTTTTTCCCCTTCTGTGTCCTTAACTGATGATATGTTGTTTGATGATTGTGAGACAAAGTAGCTGGTCGTTCGTTCATGGAGCCACCACGTGCATGCTATTTTTCTTTAAAAAAAATTAGAACCGCCCTCTAGGCACTTTATTCATTCAGACGGTTTTTCTCTGATTGAACAATCTCAATCAGGTGAGCACGGGTAGCAGCAAAACTAACTACGTCAGCTATGCTATTCAGAGCTTCAAGCGCACATAAGTGGGCAGCTCCATTGGCTTCCCTTCCTAACCCCTGAAGATTTGGGAGGTGTTGCTTTATTTCTCTGAAAATCTGGGAGGTCTCCGATTGTTCCTCCTATGGACTCCGGTGCTGTCCAGGTTTGCTTCACACGTAGTATCTTGTTCTCATTTTGCTTAAACGGGAGCTTCACCGAACGGACCAACTCATCGACCAGCTGCATCGACTGTGTTGGCTGGTACTTTCTCGAGGCAAACATCCATTAAATGAGGAGAATAGAGTCGTAGAGTGTTACAAATGGCCCACAAAACGGCATGACGATTACTTGCGAAATACAAATTTCCCTAATTTCTTGATCCCCACAGTAATCTAAAGATTTGCCTCCTCCACGATAAGCTTTAGGAGGATAGGCGGCGGCGCATTCTTGTGGCGGAAAACCTTTTCTCTCATTCTATATTGTTCACGACACTAGCATGATAAGAGGGGCCATAGCAAGTCTATTGAGGTTGCTTGAGTTGGTTCGTTTATCCCACCACTTCAAAAGGGATCCCGCAAGGTGCCAGTCATTGGTGTCCACGTGCACTAAACCATATTTATCAATGATCAACCGCCACAGTTTAGTCGTGAAGCGGCATTTGACGAAGAGATGGATGCCCGTCTCTTGCTCCCGCTTGCAAAGAGGGCAAAGGTCATAGTTTGCCCAACCACACCGCTCAAGCCGGTCGGCGGTCCAAATCCTATCTTATAAGGCCAACCAAGCAAAGAATTTGACTTTTGGGGGCGCCCGCACATTTCAAACCATGAAGTCCATGGATGATAATGTCAAACCAAGAAATTATGCCTTGTAAGCCGTACTTCCATATAGCCCACATTATTGAGAAATAATCCACCACGCTCCTGCCTCCTCCCGAGTCGCCCCCGTGTGGCGGCCGGGAGGCTCCCAGATCCCGTCGCCCGGCCTCCCCTTCTCCTCCTCCTCCTCCCTCGCCGCCGCCTGAGGGCGCGGCAGGGCGAAGCCTTGCCGTGGCCGGCGGCGGTGGGGACTCGAGGCCCTCCCGCTCGTGAGGGGCTAGCGCGGGCCGGCGCACCCGAGCCGGAGCGTGGTGTTCGGCCGGACGTCACGACGGGGAGTGGCGGCGCACCGGCGATTCCATACCTCCATGGCAGGCGGCTTCAAGGTCTGGTGCGTCGCGGTCGTTAGGAACGGCGGTGGCGCGGCCGAATCAGGGCCCAGGCGTGGGCTTGGTCTCCGGGTCGCGTTCGACACGGTGGCAGGTGCGACACGTCGGCAGCTGGGCGGATCTGCGGATTCCATCCTTGTTTTGGTCCTTGACGGCGCAGGCAACTCTGGGAGAAACCCTAGATCTCCTTGGGATCGAGCGATGGCGGTGCTTTTGCGTCGTAGTCCCTCTTCAGGGCATCATTTTGGTGTTTGCTCCGGTTGAAGGGACCAGAGACGCCGACGGCGCACGCCCGGTGGCGCAAGTGCCGATGAAAATCGCACCGACTACAGTCATGGCGGACGATGGCGGCGTCTTGGATGTCGTTCCTTGTCGAGGCGTCGTCGTTGTAGTTTGTGTCATCAAGCTCGGGATGCTCCGGGGGAAACCCTAGATCTGGGTCTCCCGGATCGGACGATGATGGCTTTCTCTGTATCGTTTTCCCTCCTGGGGGCATCGGTTTTGAGCAAGTGATGGATGGAGGTGGCAAAGGAGGAGTCGTGTTACATCTACCGCAAGGCCGACGGCGGATCATGGCGGCATGGCGCTGCGGAGTTTCGGCGATGGGCGCGCGTGGATGGACACGCGCAGGATGGTGGCGTTGTCTGGCGTCGTGGTGGCGTCGATTGTAGGCCTGGCAAGGTTGATGCAACAGTATAGCACTGAAGATGGATTGGTGGCAGGTGGCTGCGGCGGCCTCATACCCGGCAGGCGTCCTGGTTGAGGAGTGCGCCGGACTGGTTTGTGCCCATACCCGGCAGGCGTCCTAGTTGGGACCTCGGGTCTTAGATGTTAGGTTGGCTGCGAGGTCTGTTTGGTATTAGGCCCAGACTATTAACATCCCTTCATCAACTGGATAGGAATAGCGACAGATGTTGCCTAGACGGTGGCTTTAGTCTTACTGTTGTATGACTTTGTAAGATTTTGTGTAAATAATTAATAAAATGGTTGCATGCATCGTCCAAATGCAAAGGCTGGGGGTCCTCCTCCTTTTCTAAATTTTTTTGAGATAATGACAACACTCTATTTTCTTCCAATAAATTGAGGATCCAACAAGTCCCTTGCCCAAGTTGCTGGGTGCATCTTTGGTAGTTTGATTTCAAAGAACTCCAATGCTGAAACCCAAAACGACTTAGCATGGTCACGCTATTGGCTTCCTTGGAATCCCGGAGGATTTCATTCGTCTGGAATTTTTCCTCTCATATAGGGTGTGTTAAACTAAACTGGAGCCCTCTCACCAAAACACACGCCCCAATGCAAATTGCAAAAGTTAACAAGGTACCTTTTGTTGGACATTCAACAGATAAAAAGTCAGAATATGTTTCCTATGGGCGGTTTAAGAAAATACGTTTTTCAGTTACAAGAACTATGGCTTTATGGGGTACACTTTCTCTTTCTGGTATTCCACCTCAGAGTTATGGCGGTAAATTTGGCTACCGCCCGGTCATCGAGTTTCTCGGCCCTGCACTGTAAACATCCATACCAAGCAAAAAATACCAAAAATTTGAATTCAAATTCGTTTGAAAAATAAAATAGACTAAAAAATAAAAAGAGATCATCAAGGGTCACTTCTCGAGGGCCATTGGAAAGGCTCCACCGCGTTCCAAGGACTTCAACTGGGATTGCATACCGCCGTTGACTAGAGATCTATCAGACCTAGGAACCTTGTTCACTGAGGAGGAAGCCCGGGCTGCCATCCATGATCTTCCTGACGATAAAGCTCTGGGACCTGATGGATTCACTGGCGTTTTTTTCAAGGAATGTTGGGACATCATCAAGCCAGAGATGATGAATGCGATCAACAGTTTTTCAACTCTGCATGTTTCCAACCTTCACTGGCTAAACTCGGCCAACATTGCGCTCATCCCAAAAAAAGATGGGGCGGAGGACATATCGGACTTTCGCCCCATTAGTCTCATCCATGCGGTTGCAAAGATCATCACGAAGATGATGGCGACTCGCCTTGCCCCTCACATGTCAGTGCTTGTCTACAACACGCAAAGTGCATTTATCAAGAAAAGGACCATCCATGATAACTTTATGTACGTTCGCAACTTGGCACGCCGTCTCCACCGAAACAAAACTCCAACCTTGCTCTTCAAGTTAGATATCAAAAAAGCGTTTGACTCGGTCAGGTGGGACTACTTGATGGACCTGCTGAGACACCATCACTTTCCAAGCCGATTCAGAGATTGGATTTCCGCTCTCCTCTCCACCAGAGTTCTCCTCAACGGTGTTGCGGGTGACCCAATCAAGCATGGTTGTGGGCTTCGACAAGGGGATCCGCTATCCCCCCTGCTCTTTGTGCTTGCCATTGACCCACTACACCACATTCTTGCAAAGGCTACAGAACAGGGCAAGCTACATCATCTCCGAGGCCGCCCCATTAGGGCATCTCTGTATGTGGATGATGCAGCCATCTTTGTTGCACCAATCAAGGAGGACATCCAATTCCTGGCATCCACTCTCAACTCCTTTGGTGATGTTACTGGATTAGTCACCAACTGCAACAAAAGCCAGGTGGCGCCCATTCGATGTGCCAACATCGATCTTGATGATATCCTCCAGGCCTTCCCTGCAGCCCGGACCCCCTTTCCAATGCGATATCTTGGTCTACCATTGTCTTAAGAGACTCAAGCGAATTCATTTTCAGTTCTTGGAGGATAAGGTGGCTGCCAAACTACCCCCATGGTCGGCCATGCACGTGGCAACAGCAGGGCACATTGTTTTGGTCAAAGCAGTCCTCATGGCCATTGCTATATACCATCTCACACCTCTTGACCTCCCGGTTGAAGTAAGGAAAAAGATTGATAGTCTGAGGGGCGCCTATCTATGGGCGGGTTGCGATACGGTGACGGGAGGCAAATGTAAAGTTAACTGGAACCTTGTGTGCAAGCCCAAGATCTATGGGGGGCTGGGTGTGTTAGACCTGGAAAAGTTTGCTTCTGCTCTTCGTCTTCGTTGGCTTTGGTTCGAATGGGCTGACCCGCCAAAAACTTGGGCTGGGATGGGTACGCCATGTACTGAAAGTGATAAAGATCTTTTCGCGGCGGCCACAAGGGTGTGCATTGGTGATGGTAAGACAGCAAAATTCTGGGAATCCTCTTGGCTAGATGGTCTTAGGCCCAGAGACATAGCACCTAAGATTTTTGAGATATCAAAAAGGAAGGCATGTGTGGTTAGTAACGCGCTGGACAATCACTCTTGGATTCACCAGATTAACACCCAGCAAGGGCTCACCTTGACACATATCCAGCAGTTTGCTAAATTTTGGGAGATGATCGCTGGTGTTACTCTCAGAAATGATAGGCAGGACACTATATCATGGAAATTCACTACAAATGGGGAGTACTCGGCGTCAACGGCATATTTGACGCAATTTGCAGGCCTAACATACAACACCAACAATGCCACGATTTGGAAGATGTGGGCCCCTCCGAAGTGCAAATTCTTTGCCTGGTTAGTCCTTCAAAACCGTGTTTGGACAGCAGATCGACTGACACGAAGGGGATGGCCTAACTGTGGCCTTTGCCCCCTCTGCAAACAAGTGCAAGAGTTTGCAGCCCACCTGTTTTTTCAGTGTCGATTTTCAGGTAGAGTCTGGAATGAGATTACCGTCTGGCTTGGCATTCACCACTATACACCACTGACTTGGCGGAATCAGGATTCGGTTAGAGCTTGCTGGATCAAGGCTGTGGGCGCGGGAGACCAACACAGGAAGGCCCTTGCTTCGGTTATGATGTTGGTTTCATGGGAAATTTGAAAGGAACGAAATGCAAGAATTTTTCGCAACATGGCCGCTCCAACAACGATCGTCGTCAGCAGAATCAAGGAGGAAGCCGCCTTTGGGCGCTTGCTGGAGCCAAGCATTTGAACCTACTTATGTCGCGAGAGTAGACCTTTTCTTTTTTCTGCTTTGCGGCTTAAGTCTAAACCTTCTTCTTAATTAATGAAAATGACAAATATTTTGCCTTGTTTCAAAAAAAAAAGGGACTGTGGGTCTGTCGAACCCGCAACCTAAATACAGCCAGCAGAGCAGGCAAACACTTTGTCAGTGGTAGAATTCTGATGATTGCTACAGCCAAACATTATGTATACCATGTCAAAAAAATTGAATTCACTTTTTTTTTGAAAATTTCAAGCGTTATTTTTCAGCAACCATGGTAGTAACCGCATTTCTTGCCCACCCTCAGTAAAATTTTGGGATTCGGTAGCAAAAACCTTGTCCCTCCTCTTGCTTGCTTCTAGTTCAAAGATGGAATCCTAAGGGTCACCAAGTGCTAGAATCTCATTATCGGGCACTTGCATCCGCCATCAAAACCCTTGCTGTTTCTTTCAGGTTTTTTGAGCTGACCCTGTTGTTCATGGCACAACTAAAGACACGCATATGTACTTCTACCTTGAGTCAATTACATCGGTGGTGTTTGAATTTGGCACAAACGGTTACTTTGGTGTTAGAATTTGTGGCATACATTGAACTTGTGTAACTTGACTCGGGCGTGCAAATACGGTGCAAAATCATGTTTAAATACGAAACGATGATGACTTGGCATGCCAGCATGGCATGGGACCCGTTATCAGTGACTGAAAGGCTGAGAGAGGGCGTGTGACCTGTTTTTTTTTTTTTGCAAAACCCCCTTGAATTGGCATTTTATTTTTTTCGCCTCTATGAGAAGTGGGTCTCGTCTGTCAGTGAAGCGTGAAAATTAACAAAAAACAAAACACCCGTGTCTCTAACCTTGACCAAGCCTTGCACACGGTAGGACGTAGTCACTTCACTATTGACGTCGCAAAATGGATAACTACACTTTACGTAGCAGAACAAACACGCTCATGGAGCTGTTGCACATGTTCTTTTTTAGAAATTTGTAGAAGGTACGTAAATTCTAATCTCAGTAATAAAAATAACGTTTATTTTGCGGGTAGTAAAAAAATAACGTTTAATTATTCATGTGGTATAAAATTTTATACATACAAATTTTAATGTTAAAACTTTTTGAATTGTTATTAATTATACAAAAATTGTAATTCATAATTTGAATATAAAAATTGTCCCACTCCTCCTCCTTCTCCCCCTCCTCCTCCTCCTCCGGCTCCCCCGAGTCAAGAGGCGGGCCGACTATGATCCGGGCTTCGCGTCGCCTCCGGATCTCCTCGAGCAGTTCAAGGCGATGTTCCGATGTGAGCATGGCATATGTCGTCACCTTCTGTCGGGACATGAATATCAGGCGACGGCGAGCGGATATGAGGGTTGGTGGCGAGGAGAGGAGGGAGAGGGAGAGGGAGAGAAATGGATAAGGCTAGGGTTGGGATCATCGTCCGGTTTAAATAGGCGGACTTTGGCCCTCGAGTGGCGAATCGGAGGGGCGCCATATGGTGGCATGCATGCGTACACACCTGTCCCATAGGAGAAGAGCCCATCGGACCGATGGGTTAACTATTGTTTCCGTGTGGGACCCCATCGGTAAGGCCGATGTGGCAGACGTGCCCGGGCACGACCAGACCTCCTCATATCTGCCCTAGATTTTGGGCTGGATATAAGGGACGTCAATCAGCCTGGACTTTTAGGGCCAGTATGCATGAGGCCTTCTTCACGATATTTCTTTAATTGATAATGACCGGGCGGTCTGCCCGGGTGCATACGGAGGGTTTGGGGCTCCCAGCTGTGGATGCTCTTAATGGACAATCCAATGCTCCCACGATGGCTCTTATCCTTACTCCTAAAACATTTGTTTACGTCGGCTCCATTACCACGATTCTCAAGCAATCCTAATGATAATGGTGAAAACACGATCCCTCGTCATCTTTCTTACAGGGTGTGGCAGTAGTCGTCAGAAGGTCACCCTAGGCCGATGGCAACACTTACGACTATAGGTGCAACAACTGTGCTAGTACAAAAATCAATCTTAGAAGTGGGAAGGGTCGTTTTGGCTCCGGAAGCATTTTTTTTGGAAAAGGAGGTAAAACCCCTTGCCTCTTCATCAATCGATACATGTAGCCATCTTATTAACGATGAAGTTCCAAAGTTTTAGGGTCATTAGGGGCCCATAATCAAAGTACAAAACAAAATAAAACAATGAAAGATGCCACATTCGGGGAAACAGACCAGGCTACGATGCCTATACACCTAGTCTATTATCAGTATGCCATCCAAACCAGCTGAAGATAGCCCATTCTACCGTCTCCCAACGGTTGCACCCAATAACCAAAAGCTTCATGGAGTCCACACGAGTGAGTAATGACCACATACGGATCGACGTTGTTGCTCTGTAGATTGCATGCAAAAAATTTGTGAAGTTTATCCCGTTAAAAGTCAATCATTTCTAGTATTCCATATCGCCCATAGTAATTCACATATCCCTATCCGATATGTTTCGTTCTATGTAAGTCTACTCCACTGAGCCACGTCCTAAATAACATGTTTATGCTCGTTGGGGAATGAACGTTAAAAGCTATATAAATTAAGCGCCATAATAATTTTTCAAGTGGGCACTCGAGAAAAAGGTGCATATGCTTCCGGACAAACAGTATATTCAAAATAAATAATAAAAAGATTCAAAGCTTCTGATTTTTGTGTGGATGTCATGTTAGTCTAACAAGCGTGCTTGCCAATTTTCATGTGAAATGGAATAGCAGTGCTTCAACGGTGTGTAACATTTGGCATTAGTTTTTCTTTCGCACATGTCAAATAGCTTAAGCTTTTTCACTAAAATTTACAGGTATCATTTAGGTCTGACAATGAACGCATCTGTTTTCTCAAAAAATTGACATTTGCAAAACTATTTTTTGTTAGAGTTGTGTCGATTATTGTGTACAAGGTAGGTTACAGTTGAACTTGTAGTTGTATTGTATTTAGATAGGATATGATGTCGTGTCCAAGTAGGACACTTGTATCCTAGGCCTCTCTTATATAGCGGGGGTAGACACACGATGTAACATATGCCAACATAATAGCACAGGCGCACAAGGGGGAGCCGGCGGCATGTGCCGGCGTCCGGGTGGCTGGTGTGCGGTATTGTGACGGCGCGGGGAGGAGCGCCCGTAGTCAGGCCCCGGGGATGTAGCCATATCGGTGAACCTCGTTGACAAATCTCGATGTTGTGCTCGTGTGATTGCTTGGTCCTCGGATGATCGACGGTATGGCCTCAGACTTTATTCTAACAAGTGGTATCATGAGCTAGGTCGGTGGAGGTCGGTTGTTGATCTAGAGGATGTCAGCTTGATCGATGGAGCGGCTGCGAGGGTTGCCAGGTGATTGCGGTGAGATTGAAGTTGTTCGTGGAGGTCAACGGAAAGATCAAAAGCAGTCTAAACGGTGAAAAGTAGCGTCAGGTTTCGATCAAAGCGGTGGTCGAGAGCAATCAGAGTTTTTGGCGAGTTCGTACAGCAGCAGATTCGATCCGGGCAGGCAGCGGTTGGTTGGTTCGGTCGCGGAAGCGCAGCAGCGAGGCACGCGTGGCGGTCCAGGAAGCTGCTTCAGGTGCGGCACGTACATAACGCGGTTCGCTCGGATGCTCGGAGTGCAGGAGGTTGGATCCAAGTGCGCGTGGCGGCTGAGGCCATCTCCACCGCGCGACCTTATCCTGTCCAGGTGTGTCTGTTTGGGGTAAAACGGATATACCAGACGGCCCAGCGCGCGACCCCATCCTAAAAAAAGTATGTTTTGTGTCCGCTTCGCCCCATCCCGGGAGCAAAGTTGGGCTGGCTTTGGGTATGAAACGGACACGAGCGGACGCTCTCTGCGTCGTCCTCGTCCGGGGCGTGTCCTTTTGCATGTGACCCTAGCCCGCCTGTCATTGACCCACACACCCACCCACCCACTCCTCTCTCTCTCTCCTCCTTTACTCTCCCTGGCCCACCACGCACCCGCATCACCAAGAGGCAGGACAGCCGCGGGTGTAAGGGCATATTTATCCCGTAAGTGTTTTGGTGATTGATGACGATACTTTTGCGGACTAATCGTATGCTTTGAGTTCCTCAGATGGTTCATCTCTAGGCTCGAGACGATTCGGTGCCCCTCGGAGACTATTGAAGACGGCGCCGTCCCCACGCTTTCTTTTTGGTGGATTTGAGTCGTAGGAGAGTCGTACTATTAAGAGGGGTCCGTCCGGAAAGGTTAGGCGAAATCAACACGCACACTTGTCCCTCCTTTCCCTGCACTTTGGAGCTTCCCTTCGTTATCTTGGTTGTGCGGAAATCGACATTTGCCTATGTACTTGCGGTAGTACACAGGTACACGCTGTAGTACCGCTGGCGCCACGGTAGTACCGCTCCCAAGAGCGGTAGTACCGCTGCTCCTGTGCCTAGTGCCGCTCGGTGCGGTAGTAGGGCGGATGTAATTTTTACATCCGCGCCACCACGGTAGTACCGCTCGTCCGGAGCGGTAGTACCGCGGGGGCCCACGGGAGTACCGCTCCCGAGCCGTAGTACCGTGGCGCGCCCTACCAAGTACCGTGGAATCACGGTAGTAGGCACGCTTCACGGTAGTACCGCTCTGAGGAGCGGTAGTACCGTCGGATTTTCGCACTACCGCAATTTCAGCGGAAGTTGGCACGGATGTAATTTATTTCGTCGCGCCCTTCTCGTGTCGTGACTCCGCCTTGCGGTAGTACCGTAAGGGGAGCGGTAGTACCGCCATGAAAGCGGTAGTAATCGCCCCTAGTCGAGCTAGTTCCGGCATGTGCTTTCTGCGGTAGTACTGCGTGATCCTCCACGGTAGTACTGCGGCTCGCATGGTAGTACCGCTACCGAGCGATAGTACCGCGCTTCATGAAATGACTAAGTGGATAACGGTTGGATTTTTCTACGACTATATAAGGGGCTTCTTCAACCTCTAGTTGACTACCTCTTCTCTCTCTAAGCTCCATTGTTGCTCCAAGCTCCATTTTGGCCGATCTCTCTCCCTAGCCAATCAAACTTGTTGATTTGCTCGGGATTGGGTGACAAGGGCCCGATCTACACTTCCACCACAAGATATTTGATTCCCCCCACTTATCCCTTGCGGATCTTGTTACTCTTGGGTGTTTGAGCATCCTAGATGGTTGAGGTCACCGTGGAGCCATATTCCATCGTGGTGAAGCTTCGTGGTGTTGTTGGGAGCCTCCAATTAAGTTGTGGAGATTGCCCCAACCTTGTTTGTAAAGGTTCGGTCGCCGCCTTCAAGGGCACCAATAGTGGAATCACGGCTCTTGCATTGTGCGAGGGCGTGAGGAGATTACGGTGGCCCTAGTGGCTTCTTGGGGAGCATTGTGCCTCCACACCGCTCTAACGGAGACGTACTTCTCCTCAAAAGGAAGGAACTTCGGTGACACATCCTCGTCTCCACCGGCTCCACTCTTGGTTATCTTATCCCTTTACTTGTGCAAGCTTATTTGTGTTCCTATCCTTGCTTGCTCGTGTGCGTGTGTTGTTGCATCATATAGGTTGTCCACCTAGTTGCACATCTAGACAACCTTTATTATTGCAAAGTTTAAATTGGTAAAGAAAAGCTTAAAATTGTTAGTTGCCTATTCACCCTCCCCCCCTCTAGTCAACCATATCGCTCCTTTCAATTGGTATCAGAGCCTCGTCTCTTTTTAAGGACTTTACCGTCCGTAGAGTATGGTTGACGTCGTAGATGATGTGGAGGAGCACTCCGGTGCGAATCCGACATCATCTACGGGAGATGGGAGTACCTCGATCTCTCGTGAGGAATTCAATGTGGCGTTGGACACATTGAAAAATCCATGACGAGCGAGGTCAAGGACATGTTTAAGGAATTCCTAGAAGGGCTTAAACTTTCCACCGCACCGTGAAAGTGGGTGATCCCGCCAACACGGGAGCGGATGCTAACTCCGATAAGGGGAAGCTACTAGTGAGAAAGACCCCTCGTCTAGTGGTAAGAATGGCACCGCATCTTCGCCCATGTGCAACCTCCCGCTTATGGTGGTCCGATTCCTTCCACTCATTTGTTTCATGCCGTTACACCACCTAAGATTGATAAAAAGGAGGATTTTGATTCTTGGGTTTATCATTTTAAGCGTAATTTAAATCATGTGAACACTAACCTTTGGAGAATCATTGAAGAAGGTTTCTATCCGCATGATCCGAGCAATTTCTCTCCGAGAGAGGTCGTGGACCATCAATTCAATGAGAATGCTCTCTTCATCATCCAAGAAGCAATCCTTCCGAAGACCTCCCTCATCTCCGGCCTTACACCCGTGCCAAAGATGCTTGGCTCAAGGTGGTTTCCATGTATCGAGGAAGCGCAAGCATTCAACGCTCCAATTATGAAGTTGTTCAAGATGAAGCCGATGAGTTTGCAATGAAGGAAGAAGAAGAACCTCGTGAGCTCTATCGGAGAGTAACCAAGCTTGCCGTCTCCCTCCGGGATCATGGAAGCAAGGACACAGATGACAACTGGATCAAGCGCAAATTTCTCAAGGCAATGATGCCCTACCACAAAGCCATGTCCTCCGTCATCCGTGAACGGCCGGACTTCCACACCTTGTCCTCAAGTGATGTGTTGGATGAGTTTGTGGCTATGAGCATATTGGACAGGACCGCCGACAATGCGGTGCTTCGCTCTCAAAGAGCAAAGAAGCCCAACCTCGCTTTGAAGGCCAAGATTTGTGTCAAGAAGATGGAGAGGAGGAAGAAGAAGAGAGCAACCTCAAGATACTAAGTATGATTATCATGAACACATGGCCCTTGCTTCAAGACAATTTTGGAGCAAGAAGAACTCAAGGCCCAACTTCAACAAGAGCAATTCAAGTGGCTCTAAGGGCAAGCAACGAGTGAGGACGTGTTTCAATTGTGGAAATGTGAGTCACTTTGTTGCGGAGTGTCCATATGAGAAGAGGGAAGACAATGGTTGCAAGCTCATCCGTAAGGACAAGGCCAAGTCTTTTCCCAACACGAGCAACTTCCCAAAGAAGACTCCTCACAAAGCTTTGGTGGTTCAAGAAGAGTACAATGAGGATGATGATGATGATGAGGATGGTGAACCGGTTGCCATGGCCTCCGTGGCCATTGCAATGACTACTCGGGTGTCTCTCTTCGGTTCACCCAATGAAAGCATCACCGCTTAAGTGCCTCATGGCTAAAGCCACCAATAAGGTAACCCCAACATCAAAACTACCATCATCAATCATTCTTCTTTGACGGATTGCATTGATGAACATGAGGGACTAGTGTAGAGGAAAATGAATTTGAGATCTTTATGAGTAAACTCAAAGGGAAATCCAAGATGCACTTCGTTGCTCTCTTGGAACAACTTGGTGAAGCCAATGTCATGATCGAGACTCATGAAGAAACCATTTCTAAGATGGAAGGGCATAGTCGTGACTATGCCGATGAGATTTCGGATCTTTCCAATGCTCTTGAGGAAGAGCGTGGTCTTCGTTTGGCTCTTGAGGAGTCACACAACGATGATCACGCTAAATTAAAGAAAGACCTTGATCATGCTCTTGTTGTGTCTCTTGTGCTTAGTTCCGAGAAGGCAAAGCTTGGAGTTGATCTTGCTAGACTCAACGAGGACTTTGACACTCTCGACAAGGCTCACAAAGTCTTGAAGGGTGCTCATGCTAGTATCAAAGAGTCTCATGATCAACTCCAAGTGAAGCTAACCAAGGAGAAAGCCACCTTTCCTCATATGATATTGATTGATAATGCAAATGCTACTAACCCTTGTTGTGAGCATGTGTATCTTGTTGAGGAGAATGCTAAGTTGAAGGAGCAACTTGAAAAGGGCCTTGTCACATGCATTCAAGGTGAGAAGAACCTTAACGACCTTTTGAGTAATCAAAAGGAAGTTGTGGCCAAGGAGGGATTGGGTTCGCGCCCAAGCCCAAGAGCAAGAAGAAGAATGACAAGACCAAGCAACCTCCCCCTCTCAAGCAAACTTTTGTGAGGGAGGGAGAGGGTGCTTCCAAGAAGAAGAAGAACCGTGCAAAGGGTGGCAATGTCAAGAAGGACAACGTCATCCCCATGAACATAGCTGGCGACTTTAACCCCTCTTATGTGTTGTGCCTTGCTAGTGATGGGCATGTTTATGCTAAATTTGTTGGTTCTTCTTATGAGTACATTGAATGGTCTATTTGGGTTCCTAAGACCCTCGTTACTAACATCAAAGGACCCATTACCAAATGGGTACCTAAAACCAAGCATTGATCTCTTGTAGGGGTTTGCTTCCGGTGGGGGATCATGGTTGCTCGATAGTGGAGCAACAAATCATATGACCGGGAGCAAGGACATGGTGGTGGACGTGCAAGAGATTCCATCTATGCCCACCGATGTCGAGTGGGGTGATGCATCACATTCTAAGGTATTGGGTCTCGGCAAGGTTGTCATTTCTCATGATCTTACGATCGAGAAAGTCATGCTTGTTGAGTCCCTTGCATACAATTTGCTTTCCGTTCGTCAACTTGCAGTCATGGGTTATGCTACTTTCTTTGACATTGATACCGTGGCCCTCTTGTGGAGCAAGACTCTTAAAGTAGCCTTTGTTGGGCATGTCGAAAACGGTCTCTATGTGATTAACTTTTCGGGCGACCCACTAAGACCGCGACATGCCTAATGGCTAAAGTTGACGTGGGATGGCTTTGGCATCGCCGTTTAGCCCATGTCAATATGAGATCTTTGCAAAGTCTTCTCAAGGGGACCATGTCCGTGGACTAACAAATGTTAGTTTTGCCAAAGACCGTGCTTGCAGTGCTTGTATTGAAGGAAAGCTTCATGAGAAGGCTCACCCTCCCACGACTATCATATACTCAAAGAGACCCTTGGAACTCCTTCACATGGATATCTTTGGGCCACCATCATTTGATAGTCTTGGAGGAAGAAAGTATTGCTTGGTAATCGTGGATGACTATTCGAGATACACTTGGGTATATTTCTTCAAGAGGAAGAGTGAGACCCAACAAACCGTCATCGACTTTGCAAATGAAGCTCAACGTCAACATAATGCAAAGATCTTGACTATAAGAAGCGACAATGGCACCGAGTTCAAGAACTACACCTTGGATGAGTTTCTTAGTGATGAGGGAATCAAGCATCAATATTCGGCACCATATACCCCTCAACAAAATGGTGTGGCGGAGAGAAAGAACCGGACGTTGATGGATGCGGCAAGGACCATGATGGCGGAGTTCAAGTCTCCATACAACTTTTGGGCCGAAGCCATCAACACCGCTTGTCATGCATCCAATCGGCTTTATCTCCGCAAAGGCTTGAACAAGACTCCTTATGAGATACTCACCGGCAACAAGCCCAACCTCAAGTACTTCCGCGTGTTCGGGTGTAAGTGTTTCATTCTCAAGAAAGGTGTTCGTTTGTCTAAATTTGAAGCTAGAGCTCATGAGGGCATATTTGTTGGTTATGCTACAAACTCTCATGCTTACCGTGTCCTCAATAAATCCACGGGACTTATTGAGGAGACGTGTAACGTGGAGTTTGATGAGAATAACGGCTCCCAAGTGGAGCAAAGTGGCACTTGTGATGTAGGTGATGAAATTCCTCCCCAAGCCATAAGAAGAATGGGAGTTGGCTTTATCCTACCCATTGAGGAACCCCTTGTGGCGAAGGAGAAGGACAATGCTCCACTCAAGTGGAGCCATCACCAACCCAAAGCCCACACGCTTCCAAGAACAAAGTGAAGGCCCTCAACCTCACGAACAAGACCAAGGGCAAGATCGTGCTCAAGATGATGATATCACCTTAAATGATGCCCAAGGTCGAAGTTCTCTTCCCCGAGCATGCTCAAGATGAAGGTCATGCTCAAGACGGCGCTCAAGATGATCAAGTGACCTCTCCTCATTGCACTTCCGAGGAGGATTTAGAGCGTCGTGCCACCAAGATTGCTTCCAAACTCACTACCAAAGGCCATATCATGGAGAACGTGGTTGGAAGCCTAAGAAAAGGGGTAAGCACTCGTAGACAATTGGCAAGCTATTGTGAACATCACGCGTTTGTCTCTTGTGTTGAACCTCAAAAGGTCTATGAGGCGCTAGAAGACTCGGATTGGCTAAATGCCATGCATGAAGAACTCAACAACTTTGAGTAAAACAAGGTGTGGAGATTGGTGCCAAGGCCATCGGAGAACCACAACGCCATTGGAACCAAGTGGATTTTCAAGAACAAGCAAGATGCTCATGGGAACATCATTCGCAACAAGGCAAGATTGGTAGCACAAGGCTACTCCCAAGTCGAGGGTATCGACTACGGTGAAACCTTTGCTCCCGTTGCTCGCCTTGAATCCATTCGTTTGTTGATTGCTTATGCTTCCCATCACAACTTTAAGTTGCAACAAATGGATGTAAAAAGTGCTTTTCTTAATGGTCCTATTAATGAGTTGGTCTATGTCAAGCAACCCCGGTTTCGAGGACCCCTACTTCCCGGATCATGTATATCAACTCGATAAGGCACTCTATGGACTTAAACAAGCCCCACGTGCTTGGTATGACCACCTTACCGAGTTGTTACAAGATCGTGGTTTTGAAGTGGGGCAAATCGATCCCACTCTTTTACTAAGAAGGTCAATGGGGAGTTGTTTGTATGCCAACTATATGTTGATGATATTATCTTTGGTTCTCCTAACAAAGCTTTCAATGAGGAATTTGCCGCTCTCATGACCTCCAAGTTCAAGATGTCTTCGATGGGAGAGTTGAAGTTCTTTCTTGGTTTCGATATCAAACAAAGAAGAGAAGGAACCTTCATCAACCAAGCCAAATACACTCAAGACATGCTCAAAAGATTCAAGCTAAGTGATGTCAAGCCGGCTACTACACCAATGCCCACCAAGTGCCAACTTGACATTGATCCCAATGGTAAAGCGGTGGATCAAAAGGTATATCGCTCCATGATTGGATCCTTGCTTTACCTTTGTGCATCTAGACCGGATATCATGTTGAGTGTGGGAATGTGTGCACGTTTTCAAGCCGCACCGATGGAATGTCTTTTTGTGGCGGTCATGCTAATCTTTCGATATTTGGCTCATACCCCAAACTTTGGCTTATGGTACCCAAGAGGAGCAAACTTCAAGCTTGAAGGATTTACGGATTCCGATTGGGCGGGAGACAAAGTGGATAGGAAGTCCACTTCCGGAGGGTGCCAATTTCTTGGTTGCTCCTTGGTAAGTTGGTCTTCCAAGAAGCAAAGTTGTGTGTCTCTCTCGCCCACCAAGCGGAATATGTGGCGGCCGGTATTTGTTGTGCTCAACTCCTATGGATGAGGCAAACTTTAAAGGAGTACGGTGTCATTTGTGACAAAGTGCCTCTTTGGTGTGATAATGAAAGTGCCATCAAGATTTCTCTCAACCCGGTGCAACACTTCAAGACGAAGCACATCGAGATTCGTATCACTTCATCCGGGATCACATTAGGCGAGGAGAGATCGAGCTCAAGTATGTCAACACTCAGGATAACCTTGCGGATATATTCACGAAGCCCTTAGATGAAGCAAGATTTCATGAGTTAAGGCATGAGCTAAATATCATTGATTTGAGCAATGTGACTTGAGCCGTGCACTCCCCACCACACTCAACTTGCTGTCTAGTTTAGGTCTAGGCATGGACATAGGGGGAGTATTGTTCTCTCAATGAACTCACCCTCCCCCCATTATGCGAATATCGATCACCTCTATCACATTAGCCAATTATATGGTACTTGAGTTCCAAAGACGAGTTTTGGTCATGGGCCCAAGGATAATTCTTGGCGGTGCCATACCATCCTACTCAACATAGGTGGCTTGGCCACCGCCTCTCTCCTTGAGAGGTCTTGTCGCTTAGTGGTTTCTTGTTGTCTTTTGCCTCTAGTTTGCGGTTGAGTTTGTGGTTTCTTGTGTGTGAAAAAAAAATTCATTGCAAAGGCCTTTTTCGTTTTTGAATCATGCGGTGACTTGAGATTCATGGTACTACCGCGGCCAGCCACGGTACTACCGCTTGAGGGAGCACGGTACTACCGCAACCTCACGACAGTAATTTTTTACTGCCGCCCGGTCGAGCGGTACTACCGCCACGGTGCGGAACTTCCGCCCCAGCGGTACTACCGCTGATGAGACGCGGTACTACTGCTGACGGTTCATGGCGCTGAGGTTAAGGACGGGCAGGGGAGTTCTAACTCCCCATACCCATTCGCTACCTTCTCCCCACATCGCCTCCTTCTCTCCCTTGCTCAAGAACGGAGCCGCGTCTCTCGCCGGATCTCCTTCACCGGCTGCCCTCCGTGATTCTCGACCGTGGGATCGTTCTCCACCGCGTGCTCTTGCTATGGACCAGGGTTTTTCCCCAATTCACTCTCCTTGTTGTTGGAGAATCGCGTTTCTAGGGTTTGGGGAGGCTTGTGTGTTCTTGATATTGATAGGCCTAATCTCTGCAAGAATAGGATGAAGGAGTGTAGTATTGCATAGGATTTATATGTGTATTGCTGTCATGCGCTAGATCTGATCACTGTAGCACCGCCATTGTTTCGCGGTTCTTTTCAGATTCAAATCGGTAGTTGGATCCGCTGCGGCGCGGTACTACCGCCCCTCGTGTGCGGTACTACCGCGCCCTGTGCGGCACTACAGCTTTACTTCCGCTCCAGCCACGGTACTACCGTGACCCCGCATGGTACTACCGCTTGGAGCAAGATATCGCTTTAGTACCGCAGTAAAGGGTCAGCCCCACCGTGCCTCACACCTATCGCATGCCAACTTTCTCATATGTCTCCTATGTTTTTCGTGGTGCTTTTTCGTGGCCTTTGCATTGATCTTCTTGCGTTTTGGTGCTTTATGTGTGTGGTTCGTGGTGGCTCTCGCCGGTCCAATCCCAGCCGTGACACCGGCTCCAAGCGTCACAAGAACCCCGGTGACGCACTGCAGGGCTCCTCTTCGCCCCCAAGCGCCATGTCAAGACAACCGCCACCAAGGTCAAGGAGCCCTCCAAGAGCATGGATGAGATGCCCCATTCTCGACTCGTCCGCCTCGGAACATGGATCCGTGACGTGACCCCTCGTTCCTCAGTCAGGGCCTGTGAGCTGTTCTCGAACAAGCATCAAACCAACATCTATCTGGACGTCATTAAGAACAAGCTGAATACCTATGTGGATGTGAAGTGGATTGACATGCATCACTTGAGGAAGGAGAAGTTCCGTGCCTACTTTGGAGAGGCTCGACTTGGTGGAGCAGTTTGGCATTGAGCATATCATCTCCTTTCACCTTGACTATGATCCCGAGCTCATTGGTCAGTTCTTTGCTTCGCCTACTTTCACCCCAATGAGGAAAGGAGAATGACCTGGATGACAAATGGCCGTAAGTCGATCGCTACTGGAAGGAGTTCATGGATCTGCTCCAAGTTCCCGATGACGGGCTTGACTCCCCGTAGGTGTTCGTCCCCATGCCAACCCCGACTCGCCAACAAGGACAGGCTTGCACCGTTCTATGTTGAGAAGACACTTCCAAGTGGCAAGATAGGTTTGGTGCTCAACTCCTTTTGGATATCATGTACCGCATCTTCCGCAACTCCTTGTTCCCCGCATTGGTGACAAGGACAAGGTTCATGCCTATATGGTGGATATGATGCTCATCTGCGAGGAGGCTCGTGTGTCTCGGACTCAGCCTCTTGATATCTCACACATCATGTGGATTGAGCTTGGTTTGCCGTGTTCAACCGCAAGGTGCCTATATACGGTCCATATCTGCTTTCACGATCTCGAGGACTTGGGACAAGATGTTCCTCGGTGAGGAGTTCCTTGCCCTCGACCGGATTCGCCATGACCCCATCTCTGCTCAAGTGTCAAACCCAACTGGGCCAACACTACTACTCGTGGCCGAGGCGTCTGCAGCTAGGGCTGCTTTGTTGGAGAGGAGGATGTCATGGCGTTGAGCATGTTGATGAAGGCCATGCTGCTAGGCCTTCCCAGAGCTCCTCTATGCCTTCTTGGGCCACGGTGAAGGACAAATGAAGACTCTTTTCGCATGCAAGCCAAGGGGCGACAGGACTCATGTGGCATCCAAGGAGAGTCGTCGCCGGGACAGAAGATCTTGAAGCTCTATGGTGAGGATGTGTCCGGAGGATCTCGAGGAGCACATCACCCCAGAGGCCGAGTGGATGGCGAAGCAAGGCTACAAGTGGACTGATTCTCGAGGAGGACGTCGAGGAGTCCATCCCTGCTGCTGAGGAGTCTGACGACGAGGGTTGGGACGAGTTCCCTGCTGCTTGAGCCACCGCTTGTGTGTAGGTGTCCTCTCTGCCTTTTTGGCGTCTCGATGCCAAAGGGGGAGAAAGCGTAGGGATTTGCGAGTCTTGTGTCGTGTTCGCGTTCGTTTGGTGTGTTTATTGCGTTCTCGGTTGAACCTCGTTTGAACCTCGTTTTAGTTGCTTTTCCTTCTTATGGTGTAAGACATATGCACTCTATCTATCTTAGCAAGCTTATGTTATTTCGTGCTATATGTTGTTTAGATGTTATTATTCGTAACTTTGTCTCTAAAATATATGTGGAGTGGTGATCCTAGAACGTGTGCTATGCAGTCCAAAGCATTCATCCGAGTGCACACATCTAGGGGAGCCCGTCTATATTTTGGAGAGGAGGGGTTTGCTTTTGCTCTATATTATTGTATCCTTGTGCAAATCTCAGATTGTCATCAATCCACCAAAAAGGGGAGATTGTAAGGGCATATTTATCCCGTAAGTGTTTTGGTGATTGATGACGATACTTTTAAGGACTAATCGTATGCTTTGAGTTCCTCGGATGGTTCATCTCTAGGCTCGAGACGATTCGGTGCCCCTCGGAGACTATTGAAGACGGCGTCGTCCCCACGTTTCTTTTTGGTGGATTTGAGTCGTAGGAGAGCCGTACTATTAAGAGGGGTCCGCGTCGGAAAGGTTAGGCGGAATCAACACGCACACTTGTCCCTCCTTTCCTCGCACTTTGGAGCTTCCCTTCGTTATCTTGGTTGTGCGGAAATCGACATTTGCCTCTCAGACTTGCGGTAGTACCGCAGTACACGCTGATAGTACCGCTGGCGCCACGGTAGTACCGCTCCCAGAGCGGTAGTACCGCGGCTCCTGTGCCTAGTGCCGCCCGGTGCGGTAGTAGGGCGGATGTAATTTTTACATCCGCTACCACCACGGTAGTACCGCTCGTCCGAGCGGTAGTACCGCTGGGGCCCACGGTAGTACCGCTCCCCGAGCCGTAGTACCGTGGCGCTCCTACCAAGCACCGTAGAATCACGGTAGTAGGCACGCTGACGGTAGTACCGCTCTGAGGAGCGGTAGTACCGCGTCGGATTTTCGTGACTACCGCAGCTTTCATGAAGTTGGCACGGATGTAATTTATTTCGTCCGCGCCTTCTCGTGTCGTGACTCCTGCCTTGCGGTAGTACCGTAAGGGGAGCGGTAGTACCACGCGAGCGGTAGTATCGCCCCTAGTCGCTAGTTCCGGCTGTCTTTGCTTCTTCTTGGTAGTACCGTGATCCTCCACGGTAGTATCAGGCGGCCTCATGGTAGTACCGCGCCCGAGCAAAGAGTACCGCATCATGAGCTGACTAAGTGGATAACGGTTGAATTTTTCCACGACTATATAAGGGGCTTCTTCAACCTCTAGTTGACTACCGCTTCTCTTGCTAAGCGCCATGGTTGCTCCAAGCGCCATTTGGGCCCGATCAAGCACCCAACCCAAGCAAACTTGTTGATTTGCTCGGGATTGGGTGACAAGGGCCCGATCTACACTTCCACCACAAGATATTTGATTCCCCCCACTTATCCCTTGCGGATCTTGTTACTGTTGGGTGTTTGAGCATCCTAGACGGTTGAGGTCACCGTGGAGCCATATTCCATTGTGGTGAAGCTTCGTGGTGTTGTTGGGAGCCTCCAATTGTTGTGGAGATTGCCCCAACCTTGTTTGTAAAGGTTCGCCGCCTTCAAGGGCACCAATAGTGGAATCACGGCTCTTGCATTGTGCGAGGGCGTGAGGAGATTACGGTGGCCCTAGTGGCTTCTTGGGGAGCATTGTGCCTCCACACCGCTCTAACGGAGACGTACTTCTCCTCAAAAGGAAGGAACTTCGGTAACACATCCTCGTCTCCACCGGCTCCACTCTTGGTTATCTTATTCCTTTACTTGTGCAAGCTTATTTGTGTTCCTATCCTTGCTTGCTCGTGTGCGTATGTTGTTGCATCATATAGGTTGTCCACCTAGTTGCACATCTAGACAACCTTTATTATTGTAAAGTTTAAATTGGTAAAGAAAAGCTTAAAATTGTTAGTTGCCTATTCACCCCCCCCCCCTTTAGTCAACCATATCGATCCTTTCAGCAGGGCGCCGGGAGCATGCGGCGCTCCAGCCGGCCGGCCTTGCCTCACCGTCGTTGAGGCCCCTCATTGCGCTCGCGAAGCCGGGCGCAGTGTGGGGCAGAAGGTGCGGCCGAGCGGGCAGCAAGGCGCGAAAGCGGCATGGGCCGCGAAGCCGCTGCGGCATGGCGGCGGGCGCTGCTGGGCGGAGGGCGCTGGGCGAGCGCTGGAAGGGAGGGCGCGGGCGAGCGCCGGGCGAAGCGACGCTGCCCGGCGGGCGCGAGCCTGGCGCCGAAGCGAAAGCGCGAACGCGCGCTGGCGGGCGGAGCCGCGCGAAAGGCGAGCGAAGCGACTGCACGGCGGGGGGGAGCGCGGCGCTTAGCGGAGCGCCGGGCGAAGCGCGAGGGCGCGACGCTGAGGGTACGGCCGCATCATGGCGGGTGATGCGAGGCGGAGGGCGCGGCGCGCCGAAGCCAGGCTGGTGCAAGGCGCGGGCGCAGACAAAAGTGCCGGGCGCGGCGCGCGCGAGGCGCAGCGGGCGGGTTCGCCGGCTGCCGCTGGTGCTGGGGCGCGAAAGCGCTGAGCGGCGGGCGCGGCTTGGCCCGGCGCGACATGCAGTGGCGCAAGCGGGTGGTGACGGCGAAGCGGGCGGGATGAGCGAGCACGAGGGCGGACGAGCTTGGCAGCGGCGGCTGCACCGGCGGAGCAAGAGCGCGAGCTCACGGACGGGTGAGGCGTGCGGCCGAGACGGACATTTTGGGGTCGTTTGATGCGTTGGGCGCCTCCAAATCTATCCCGGAAATGTTAACGCTCACACGTGTGGGCGTTTGCACATCGCCCACACGCCTTCACCACCACTCATTTTGCCACGTATGAATAGATGACATCAACATAATTTTTTTTGGTTTTCGGCTTAAAAATGTTGTATCTCCTAAATAAAAAAAGAACTAAAAATCCGTTTTCACCATTAAATCCGTCTCGACGAGATCTTCAAAACTAGACCCCATGTTGATATGTCTCGACGAAATATTTTTTTTGCCAGAAGTTGCCATGATGTTTACACTGCAGTTGCCATAGGGCTTAAACTAAAGTTGTCATGTGGCAATTTTAGTTTGTAGATCATGGCAATTTTAGTATTTTTATGATGGCAACTCCAGTACTTTGACCATGAAAATTATTTTTTGTATGAACCAAGGCAATTTTACGTGTATGTATCATGGCAATTTTAGTTTATGGTTCATGGCAAGTCTAGTTTCTTAATTCCCCGTTTTATAAATATCAAAATTTACTTTTAAATGTAGAAGAAAATAGCTGAAACATATCATGGCAACTTCAGTATAAACATCATTGTAATTCATATGCAATAGACATGGCAACTTTTAATCCAAAAAAATTCATCAAAACATGTCAACATAGGATCTAGTTTCAAAGATCTCATCGCGAGGGATTTAATGGTGAAAACGGATTTTTAATTGAATTTTTCGTTTAAGAAATAAAACATTTTAAAAACTGAAAATCCAAAAAAAATTCTACATGCATGCGATGACATGGTAATCTGTTTACATTAAAGACGTGTGATGCGTCTCCCTTCCTGCCACACGTGTGACAGTTAATACAACCCATCTATCCGGACATGCATATCCATTTTACCATCCATTATCATCCCAAACGGACAGAATCCGGATAAACCGGAGGTCCATTTGAGATCGTAGGGCGGAGTTGGCCTGAGGACCTGGCAGCGACACGATCGATTGGGTGCAATACAGCGCATGTGTCTGGACTGGGTGCAGCGCGGAGCCCACGTGGCGCCAGGAGCAAGCAGGCCGTGCTGGGTCATGGCTCAGTGGATAGATTGGGCCGTGAGGGAGCATGTGATAGCTGGTGGTCAAGGCGTGTTGTTCACAGGAGGCTGCGGAGCGTACGGATATGCTGCTGAAGTGCTGAGACATGAGATTTGTTTGAGGAAAAAAATTTGGCACAAGGACCTAGAGTTTGATCGTGATGCTATCATCAAGAAAGAAATAAAAAGAAGGGATCCACAAGCTACATACGTGTGGTTCACACGGGAAAAGCTATGAGGGAATTTTTTTTCTTTGGTTTTCTTTGTCCGTACACATGTGTGTATGGATGACGGTGGTCACGGTGATGACTTGAGAAGTCTGGAATGTGTCTGCAGTCGGAGAAGTTCTGCTGGGTCGGACTAAACAGTCTGACAGATCGACGCAAGTCGGTTGGTACTGAAGACGGTGGTGGAATCAGCGACGACTACATATGGGCGTGATGCTGATGGTGACCGACTTCTGGGCGTGGAAACACGTGGCGCAGGCCCGAGGGCTTGTGTGGCTTCGACAAGACTATGGCGCGGGATTGATTCAAGGTGGTGTATACACGGAGCTTGAAGCCGATGAGGCGCGGGGGTGGACTGATCATCTACCATGGAGTCATGTTGAAGGTGGAGCTGGAGTCTGGAGGACTTCACTCGGTGTTGATTGAGGGGCTGCGTAAGTGCACAGAGAGTCGGAGCCTATTTAGCAGGAAAAGCGAGGGACACGTCATCCGGACTGGAGCCCAGTGGTCTGAAGCGTGAAACTCGTCATCGGTCAGTGATGATCGGTGGTACTCTGCACTGGGGATTGAGTGGTGTGGGTTCACGATCCTTGAGACTCGACCGGGACAGCAGAGGCTCGACGCGGTAATAGCGGTGAGGCGTGCGGTTAGCCCGAGGCATGGAGACGGACCAGGGCTCTGGTGGTCATACATGTGGTGAGACAACTGCGAATTTGACTCGGGGTGACTACAAGCAATGGTGAAATTCCTTCAAGTTTTAGATAGGCGGTCAAGAAAGGAGCGCTGATGTTGAATTCAGGTAACTCTTATGTGTGACACCAATATGTGAGTTGTTCACTTTCACGCAGGTCAGTGATCAGTGTGTGATGGCGTTGGACGGATACTCTGAAAGTTGGGAGCACAGACTAGAGTAAAGAGAAACTTAATTTTGCTCGAGCGTTGACTGTGGTCAAGAAAAGAAGGGACTATAAGTTGCAAGTGGACTAATATGGAGTCTTTGGAGTAGTAGCGGTGCTCATAGATAAGCTCAAGTCCAATGTACATGGAAGTTTGACACATGGACGAATTCAAGGTGGTGGAGAATATTCGCCAAGGTGAAGTTTGTTAGAGTTGTGTCGATTATTGTGTACAAGGTAGGTTACAGTTGGACTTGTAGTTGTATTGTGTTTAGATAGGATATGGTGTCGTGTCCAAGTAGAACATTTGTTTCCTAGGCATCTCTTATATAGCGGGGGTAGACACACGATGTAACCTATGCCAACATAATAGCACAGACGCGTAAGGGGGAGCCGGCGGCATGTGCCGGCGCCCGGGTGACCGGTGTGCGGTATTGTGACGGTGTCACGGGGAGGAGCGTCCGTAGTCAGGCCCTAAGATGTAGCCATATCGGTAAACCTCGTTAATAAATCTCGGTGTCGTGCTCGTGTGATTGTTTGGTACTCGGATTCGGATGATCGACAGTATGGCCTTGGATTTTATTCTAACATTTTTCTCATGCAGAAACATATGCTCCCAGCTAAATTAAATTTTTGTAACCCGTGTGTCTTTGTTTGCCTCGGTGTTTCGTCGTAATTCTGGTTGGCTTTGCTAATTCAAAACTACACTGCCTTGAGCCTACACATTTCTAGAAAAAGGTACAAGTTAAACTAGTTCTAGCCACCAGGGCTTAACTACTAACTTGACATTAGTGCTCTTATTTTTCTAGATTTATTTTAATCTTTTCGGCGACATGTGTTTAGTGAAAGGAGACATTCTCGTTGACTACGAAGACGTTTGTTGCGGCTATCAATCCCAAAATGATGCGCCAGCTCAGACTTCCGGATATGCTCATCGAAAGGGGTAGTGTGTGCGTGTGTGTTCATAGGAGTGAGTGTATGTGCATCTGTATAACCATTGATGTTTATATTATGTTAAGAAAAAATAATTAATTTCATCAAATCCAGCTATAACTAATCCGACAATCTTGGGTAGAAGTGGCGATAAAATGTTGCGTACTCACTCCATCTCCCAAAGCAGAGTATATATAACTTTCCCTCTTTTCTCCAAAAGTAAGGCATATGGTAAATTGGATCAATTATTCCTTTCATTTTTATTTACTCTGTATTTTAGATTTGACTTAAGTCAAACTTTATAAAATTTAACCAAGTTTATAGAAAAAATATAAACATTTACAGCAGCAAATCTATATGATGTGAAAGTATATTCAATAATGAATATAATAGTATTGATTTTTTTATTGTATATGTTAATAGTTTTGTCTATAAATTTTATCAAAGTTTAGAAAGTTTGACTTTGTTCAAAGCTAATATGCGGAGAAAATAAAAACAGAAGAAATACAAGTTAAGATGAGTGGATGATTAATGGCTTGATTGGTTTGACATGGCAAGTTAGGCGTTGGCTGCGAACTCAAGACATCGCGGTCCTTTATTTGAGATCAAAGGGAGCAGGTCCTAATCTATACCTAATATTAAATGTTGGATTGTTTCTTCATTATTTTTGGTTCATTGATGTTTTTAGTACATTTTTGTTTTTCGTCCGTTGCTGTTTTATGTGAAAAAAATAAAAAAATTGCTCTCGCCCAGACTCAAACCCCTGCCCTCTTAGAGCATCTCCAGCCATGCCCCCAACAAGGCCCCCCAGGCGATTTTTCGGCCGGCAAAAATCGCCCAGCCTCGCTTCAAAGGCCCAATTTTCGCCGGCTCGGGCCGAAATTGGCGTCGGCGGACCCAGGCCGAACCCGGCGCGCTGGGGGGCGCTCGGGGGCACCGGCTGAATTGTTTTTGGCGCGAAAGTCGGCGGGCCCTCCTTGCGGCGACTCGGCTCTTCTCGCCGCTTCGTCATCCTCATCGCCTCGGTTCCCGCGGCGAATCAATGTCAAAGATGCCGCGCGCTGCCGCGCCGGTCAGCCTCCTCCATTGATGCCTCACGGGCGGCGCAGTGAAGACCGGACGACGCGCGTCCCTCGCCCGCCACGCGTACACACGGCGGCCACGCGTACGCGCGGCGCCTCCGCCTATATAAGCCGCCCCCAGCGCGCCGGTGACGCACAAACTCTCCACCGCCGACGCCCCATTCATCCCCCGTCCCTCCCTCTCCTCTCGCCGTTCTAGTTCAACCAGCGGCGGCGAACGGCTTCGGCCGACGCCACCTCCATGAGGACGAAGCTCGGCTCCTCTATGAGGCCGAGTACCCGGTCCCGCCGGACATGCGGGTGCCCGGGCGTAGGATCGGGCCAAGGGGTCCCGGTGCCACCACCACCCACCGGGCCGGCGCGGCGCGCGGAGATCGCGCGTATCCGCGCCTCTCTGCCGCAGGCAGCGAGGGAAGGCCCGCGGTACATTCCCGACATCCCGCTTTGGGAGGCCTAGTTTCGCCGCCGCCACGCCGAGCAGATCGAGGCCACCAACGGCGTCGTGCCCTCCGGGAGGCTCAACTCCGAAGGCCGCCGCCGATGGTGGGGCGTGCCCGGCCGCACGCTCGAGGCCGTCCTCGAGTACATCGAGGGCGGAAACACGCCTAGGCTGGAGTACCCCGCTCCCCCGTCCTTCTCCCACCGGCGTGGGAGCTTGTGGGCGCCGAGGCGCATGGACCCGGGGGCGTCCTCCTCCTCGTCCGACCGCTCATCCGGCTCTCCTTGCCTCCGCCCCGTCAAGCCGGAGCCCCAGGACACGCCGGTCAGCCACCGCACGCGCAGCTCCGGCGTCCGCATCGCCGACTCCTCCCCCGCCTCTGGTTGCCTCGTCCTCGTCAGGCCGAAGCCGGAGCCCAGCCTCCCCGCGGAGTACGAGGAGATAGCCCGGCGCGGCTTCTCCGACGAGGAGGCCCTACAGTGGGCGCAGGACGACTACCTCCGTGATGAGATGATTCGGCAGCGCCGAGCCCTAGAGGAGATAGCCGCCCGCAAGCGTGGGCGCGAGGACGAGCACGGCATGGTGATCCTCAACAGCGACGAGGACGAGGACGCCGATCGCCCAACCCGCCAAGGCCAACTCGTGGAGGAGGTGTAGCAGGGACGGCGGCCGCGGAGGAGGCGACGACAACGACGACGACGGCGGCGACGGTGACTACACGAAGTTCTACAGACTACTCGGCATGTAGAGCTTCAAGGGCGGCGGGCGGCGAGGAGCGGCGAGGGCGATGGCGGGCCTAGTAGCTTTTTTTTTCCTTTTTTTGTAAAATATTTTAAATATGTATGAACTCGCCGAAGTTTGGTTGAATTTGCGCCCAGTTTGCGAAGTTTGTTTGAATTTGTGCCTAGTTTGTGGTTTTCAAAAAATGTGTGGGCGCCGTGACTGGTGGGCATCACGTCCCCAAAGACGCTGAGCCAGTCTGGCGCCCTTAGGGGGCGATTTTTAGCGCCTCCTAGGAGGCCAACGGCTGGAGATGCTCTTATGTGCAGCCGCAATGGAACAACCAGCTCATCTATACATAGTGTTTCTTGAAAAAATAGAGGAATTTTGCCTTATATATATGCTCCTCTCAAGAGCGCCCTATTGGGCCGGCCCATTAGTGGTGAGGAACTTCCCTTTTCCCTATTTCGTTTTTCTATTTTTATTATTTAAAATAATTTGGGATTTCAGAAAGTTCCAAATTTCAAAAGAAAATGTGAATATTGAAAAAAAAAAGAAACCGTGCGCCCTATTAGGCTGGCCCATGATCGGGGAGGGACGCCACTGTTTTCTTATTTCTTATTTTCTTTGTTTCTCCTTTAAATAATTTGGGATTTCATAAAAGTTTCAAATTAAAAAGGAAAGTGAATTTTGAAAAATGTTTCAGTAGTAGTAAAATGTTTATGAATTTAACAAAAAAATTGAATTCAAAACATGTTCATTAATTTTTAAAACAACGTTCACAACAATAAAAAAATGATCGTGAATTTCATAAAAAGTTCATCGATTCAAAAAATGTTTGTTGATTCAAAATCTTCATGCATTAAAAAATAATGTTTGTCAAACAAAAAATGTTCGCCCATTCCCAAAATGTGTGCCTACTGAAAAAAAATGTTCAAAAGTTATAAAAATTGTTCATCCATTCAAAAAATAATCATCTTGGATTGTAAGAAATTTTCCAATTACTCACAACAATATTCATTGAGATGCCGTCAACCTTCTAGATTTTGTTGATGGTTTAATTATTGTTGTTGGCTGCACGCAATATGATCCGTGCAATCCATGGTCATGAACCTGATGTTGCAAACTCCGTCATCGCCTCGATGAGGTCATCGAAATTTTGCCCCGATGTAAAATTTGTGTCACTTTGTTGCCCTAATATCTTTTTTATATATATTAATATTAAAGGAAGAAAGGATTCTTCCATCCAATTATAGTTTCGGCTATCATCTGTCTACCAATGTACCACACACCTCTTATGTTTCTCCGACGCGTGGGCCGAGCTAGGCTGCTTCACACTTTTTTTCTTTCTTCGATTCAATTGTGGAGCCGTGAAAAATAATACGTTTCTATTTCTCCCCTACGTCGGCCAAGATGGGCCAATTCCGAAACATTTTTTTTCCTTTCTTCTCATTTGATTGTGGCATGGAGGCGAGAATGGAACTATGAAGCCGCAAACTGAACTATGATCATTTCGCAAAGATGGTATGATTGAAAGCATAATTCTTTTTTATATTGAAAATAATTATCCTAGATCATAAATTAAATAATGCTAGGGAAGTCAAAATTTCTCCCGTTGCAACGGGCATTTTTGCTAGTTACATCCAAAATGCTGCATGAGAAAACATGTGGTTATTCTTGGACACTGCATAGGACCTAATGCGGGGGCGAACCTTGGTCCGGAGCTCTCCCATGTGATCATACTTGAGGCTAAACAAGGTGACACGGAGCACGCTGTCCCCAACCATCCTTGCGACGCGCAGGACGTTCTCGACGAGGCAGAACCTGCCGCGGTCCATGCAGGTGAGGGTGGCCTTGAGGTGCCGGCCGCCGTTCTGGTACGTCTTCTCGCCGTTACGGAGGAACAGCTTCCCCTTCAACACCCTGCACTCCGGCGGCCGTCCGGCGCGGCGCTGCGGGAGGCGACCGGGCAGCAGCAGACGTGCCCGCCCCCCTCGCGGTGGATCCCGACCCACGCGTCCAGGCCGGCGTCGAAGTAGGCCTGGCCTTTGAAGGGCAGCACCCAGTCCCCGAGCTCCCCTCCACGCGCCGTCGCTGGTGTCCAGGCAGTGGGTGGCGTAGGCGGTGGACACGAAGAGGGTGCGCCCGTCCGGGTGCAGCGCGTGGGCGACGACGTCCATCCGACAGCACGGCGGCGGCGGCGATGATGACGGTGCGGCGTTCCAGAACCAGTCCGCCCGGTGTCCTCTGGGGGCGAGGTCCCACGACAGGGCCTGCAGGCAGGGCGCCTCGGGATGGTAGGGGCTTGTTAGGGCGTAGAGCTTGCGACCGGCAGCCATGGCGACCCCCAAGCTGTGGAGCCCGGTCGGAAGGGGCGGGCCCACGGCGAGGGCGGCGGCCTGCGTTTCGTAGACGAAGGTTGCGGGTGCGGCGTCGTCACCGTGGAAACGCGGGCCGGCAGCGAAGAAGATGTCGGTGCCCAGTGCCCAGAGCGGCGAAGTGCATGGGGCCGCGCACCGGCCACCTTATCCGGATGGCGGCGGGCTCGGGAAGCTTGCGCACTCCTCCAAAATCGTCGTCCAAGATGTCGTCGGCGTCGAGCTTGTGGATGTCGGTGCAGGTGTTCTATTATATGTTTTCGAGCTTGTGGATGCTGTAGCTGCCGTCCCAGTCGTCCAGTGCCAGATAGAGGTGCGGCTTCCGCCGCGGCCTGCGGCTCTCGGCGCAGTCGCAGTCACAATCCCGCCGCCGCCGTTTAGACGCGGCCATCGCGAGCAGCTACCAAAATCTAATGGCTCAGTTGATTATGAAGCGGTGTAGAATAGGTCTCGGTGATCTCTCTGCTGGGGGGAGATTGGCTTATAAGAGGTGACGGAGCTGCGGAGTGAAGAATCCAAGTCGTGATCGATTTCGAGTCGGCATCGGCACCTGGCAACCAAGACGCAACGGAATCGGAAGACTCGCACACTCTGCGGCTATTACTCGTTTCAATTCAAGCCCACTGCAAGGGCAATCGGTAACGGAAGCGATACAGATACAAGCTAGATTTTCAGGCTTACAGAAAACACAACTCTTTCAAATATCTCCTCTGCATTTCACACGCGAACGAACATCTAAGTACAAAACGTACCAGCACAACTCATCGTAAATCACATCTCTATCTTATTCTCACTGTTATGCAAGGTGCAGCAGATCATAACCAGCGTGACAACGGCCTTGCATACCAGGGTTTTTATTCTCCGATCGAGATATAGAAGGATAACAGGGGGTGGATACAGGGGCAAGGCCTACTCCTTCCCCAGGAGGGCAAGGAGCATGCTCTCATAGTCGCCCGAAGTGTCGCCTGCGACGGCCTTCTCCAGGGGAACACTGTTCCTCTTCTGGTACGCCTCTTTGATCAGCTTCAGGTCCACCTCGGCACGGGTGGTGATGACCCTAGTGAGGGAGTTCTCATCGGTTCCATTGCCTGCAATGGCCAGCCTGGCCACCTTCTCAAAGTACCTATCAGGGCAGGTGAAGCACCGGATAACAGCCCGCAGGGTCTTGAGGAACTCATCCTTGGGGTCAGCCTTCAGATCCTGTAAAAAGCAGAGATTGTGAGAAAGCATGACTTAAATGGATATAACAAATCTAGAACGAATTGAATTGGTCAAGCAAGATTGTCCCGAAACTCATAGATAGATTTTGCTAAATATCATGAACTGTGAGAACAAAACTGAGGAAAGCAGATAACACAAAATATGTATACAAATTGATTTGAACCGACTTTAGAAGGAAAATTTTGAGTTTGCAGAGTAGTTAAGAACTTAATATTTATAAGAATAACTAATTCTGGTATGTCCTAAAAACAAATCAGGTAGGCAGATACTATTAAGTTCTTGCTTCTAAGTTGCAAGTAAGCAGTTAACGAGTTTTACAAGAGGAATGGAGCGTTCAGATGCACACATACATCTTAGCGACCAAAAAAAAAATTTCAACTATACAGGATAGCAGAATAATTCTTAGTAATATGAACTCTTAAAATAACTAGGAATGTATTCAAATTTAACAATATGCATCTTTTTGAAAAAAAAAACACCAAGGCAACAGATCCAGATAATATGCATATGGAAATTTATCTAAAATCCAGCTGGGTACAAAAGGCAGAATAAAGTTGAGCTTCAATTGAATGCATAGGCTCCTACCAGGCAGAGCAGGTAAAGACTACTTGTTGATTACTTCCCTTCAGAACATGAATAGTGGAGTATCATTACCGAAGATCATTAGTCATGCGAAACTGAGATAAAATGTGTTATGCTGCATATTACATATTTTCTGAAACAGAGATGCATCTTACTTATTGAACATTTGGTAATGCAAAACAGAGCAAAGGCACAACAAAATAGGACAGAACGAGCTGGTTACATCCTGTCAGATTTTCAACAGCAGAAGGGGAAAAAACAGAGCATAAGATATTTCTGCACCTTAGTGATTGGGTGACCGAATGTATCATTGTAATTATTGAATGTTGCAAGCAGCTGAGCTTTGCTCCTAGTGGTGAGAATTCTGATGACCTCATCATCACCATAAGCCTTATGCTCAATCTTCTCATGCAGTAATTTGGCCTCTGAATGAGCCAACCTTGTGTTGACCTCTGGTCCCTCGTAGCGGTGTGAGCTTACAAGTGGCACCAACAGCTGAAAAAGAACAAAGAAAATTCAGGCCCCACTTTGCCACAATTATCTATATCTGCACAAATTTCCACCTCCAAAATCAGAAAATGGCCAAGAACAAGGTAACAAAAGCCACCATCGCAACTGAATTTGATCTGAAAGTAGCCCAAGGGATAAGATACTGCATTTTGAAATTTCAAATTTCATGGTTCATGAGTTAACACCAACAGCATGCAAAATAGAAGAAGCACTTTCATATCGTTTTCTAGAAGAGAAGATCATAGCAGTGAATATTTGGATCCATAAACCTTATTGGCATTTTACCACATCCAGTGCAGAGCAAATCCATTGTAAATGACAGCACAGCTTCGAACGAATTTGTTTATCACCGGGTAATTACGTAGAGTCAGTCAATTTAGGGGCGAGCCGGTATATGGCAGAGTATGGCATCCAAGGCTGAATGTGCAGGAAGAAAGGAGCAGGACAACACACAGTACCTTGCGGAAATCGCCGGTGACGTGTGCGGCGACGTCCTCCTCGAGCGAGCGCTTGAAGCGGTCGTGGTAGGCCTGCCTGACAGCGAAGAGCTGCTTGGAGCCGCGCGCGCAGGCGATCTCGACCAGAACGGGGTTCCCGGGGTGCCACTTCTTGGTGGTCTCGTTGGCGAGCACCGCGTCCCGCTCCGCGGGGTCCAGCGTCCACAGGATCACGGCCCTCTGATCCCAACAACCCGATCAGTCAGAGATCTGGAAAGGCTCGGGGCAGGGGTTCGCGCAAGGGAGAGGCGTACTGGTTAGAGGTGTACCTCGAAGTCGCCTGAGATCTCGTCGGTGATGCTCCGGAGCAGCTCCTCGCCGTAGGTGTCGGCGTAGTGCTTGCGGATGGCGCGGCGCTGCGCGGCGTCGCGGTGGCCGAGGATGGAGATGATGAGCGCCTCGTTCGTGCCCCACCCTGCACGCAGACCAAAAGAAAAAACCCGACAGATCAGACGATCGTCCCGCACGGGGAAACATTGGGGACGACGGGGGGGAGCGGCGAGTGGTCGTACCTTGGAAGGCCTTGCGGAGGTTGTCGCAGTCGTCGGCGAGGGCCGGGACGTTGGAGGGGACCTTGAGCGTCGCCATGGGGATCGGGTGTCTGCCGGGGCGATGCGGGATCTCGAGATCGGGCGGGGAATGGATGGATTGCGCGTTTCTGCGGAGGGGCAAGGGGGGGCTATTAAAATGGGTGGGGAGAAGAGGGGTTTAAGGAAAGCGATGGTGGGTGGGTGCCATGTAATTAGTGGGGTAGCACTGATTATCTGATCTGGATTACAGTAGTATGATTAGTGTATGGGCGCGTGATGCACGGGGCCGGCCTGTGTCCTGGAACCATCCCAGAGTCTTAAGCGCTAAGTCTGCAGAGATGAGCTGAAAATGGAAATGTGTGATTAGTTTAGCGTGAATTGGCACGGGCAACAGCTCATGGTGAATAAGAAAATGATGGCGTGAATAAAGACGACAGCTCGTTTCGAGGGTGGGAGGCCGGGTGTGTCGTCGATGGTCTAAGAGGGAGCCATGTGTGCTTGCGTGGTTCATCCTCTTTTGGACTTTTTGGACTGCACTCGCTTGGAGGTTGGTGGGTCGCCGGTGCACCATGTGTGAACGGCTGCGACCATTTTGTCGCTCCTGGTGAAGTGGTAGCCATCGTACTGCTCTCGGCTAAGGCCAACTCCACCGCGCGACCCCAAATGGACGTCCGTTTTGTCCGGATTCTGTCCGTTTGGGAAGGGATTTGCGGGTCTGTCCACGTTCTAAGATAAATTGGCAGCGCCAGCGTCGCATCCATTTGCCTCATCCTGTCCGCGTACACTTTAAAAACTAATAAAAGCAACATTTGAAGCCAAGTCCTAGTTCGTGCCGTTGGCGGCCCCGATTCATCACGCCAAGAATGAGCCGCCTACACGCCCATCGCCGCAACAGAGCGACCGGCAACACAACCGCCTCCAAAATGAATACTTGTCCTCGCCGGCAACACAACAACGGCGCAACATACCGGCCTCCAAAATGAATGTTTTCTCGGACACACTACCGGCTGACGACGGGCGGCGGGCGGCACCCATGCCGACCTCAAAAAGAACGGCACGCCGATCGGACGACCTAGTTCAGGCCGTCGGCGTCGAGCATCTCCTTCTGCCTGGCCTCGAACCAGGCCTTCGTCTTGTCGCTCATCTTCGACAAGTCCACGCTCATGATCGCAAGGGCCACCTCCTTCGCTTTGGTGGCGGCATTGGTGGCCTCGATGTCGAGCTGCCTCTGCACAGCCTTGACGTTGTCGGCCTCGATGTCGAGCTGCCTTTCTTGGGCCGCCTCCTCCATGTCTAGCTCCCTTTGCCGGATGCCTCCTTCATGTCGATCTTCCTCCTCTTGGCCGCCTCCTCCATCTCAAGCTTCTGCCTTTGAAGGTCTAGGTATTGCTTCATTTGCTCGTCCTTGCTTTGCCGCTTCTTCTCGTCCCTCACATCCTTTTGAGACATCATGCCATGCAAAGTCTCATGCAAGGCCATGGATGAGGCGTCACGTATGTCGTCCACCTTGGAGTTGGTCTTGCCCTCGGCCTCTTCAACGCCTCGCCATCTCCACCTTCCGTGAACTTGGCCGTCTTGATCCTCTTTTCCTTTGTAGTTCACGGTATTGGTCCTTGAACTTAGGGCACATGTTGATGAGCGTCCAACAATGCGTAAGAGTGAATGGCTTGTCATTGTGCCGGGCCTTGAATGCCTCCAAAGATTGGAATGCCTACACAACGTGATCAACAACAAGTGAACATGCAAACGTATACACGGCCGAAGTCTCATGGCCGTAGCAAGGAAAGGGCTAGAAAGAGGAGACCATACCATGTCCCCAACGCCGAGACCACTTACGGGCCGTGCTTGAACGCTCTCAAATGCGGCGCAATACTTGTTGCACTCTTGTTGGATGAACAACCATCTTTTTTGAATCGAGCCGATGCCACGGTTGCTTGTAATTTGGAAGGGCTCGAACATCTTCCTTTCGTGGTATGTTTTGTGGACTCTCGTCCAAAAAACAATGCCCTTTTGTTGCGCGCCGGTCCTCGGGTCTTAGCTAATCTCCATCCAAGCTTGGCAAATCAACTTGTCCTCATCTTTTGTATATGAACCCGTGCGAATGCTCTTCCTCTTCTTTTGTGCCTCCGCTCTTTGGGTGAGCTCGTCGATGAACAATGGCACACCACTAATATCAAAGTCATTGCCTTCTTCTTCTTCATCACCTTCGACATAGATGTCATCGTCTTCATGCCACGAGTCACCATGGTCGTAGTCAAGACGGTCGCCGCCTTCATCGGGACGTGCTCGGGAGGCCATCCTCGACATTGGGTCTCATCGGGTCGTAAACGCACGGCCATGCCCACCGTCGAAGATCACGTCCTCCATGTAGCAGTTGTAGAAGGGGTCATCGACCGCTGGCGTTGGGGTTGGCATTTCGTCAAACAAGACGCGGGGGGCCGGCATGGTGCCCGTGAACGGTGCCCGTGCCTGCTTTCTTAGCATCTCGACGGACGGCCGCCCGCCGCTGGACCAGCGTGATGTTGAGGTCGATGACGGCCCGGGCGCGGTGTGGACGGCGCGAACAAGCCCACGTCCGGCGACCACGAGAAACGGGTTCCGCCGTCGTGCCTTGGCGGAGGGAAGCAAGGCGACATATGGCGCGGTCGCGACGTCGGCGGCAGCGGCGATCGTGGCGGGCGGCCAACGAGCATGTGCTGCGCCGGACCGACGGCCGCTGCGAGGAACCCGGCAGGCGGCCCATGCCAAGCATGAGGATGGCGTCCGCTTTGTTGACGAGTCCTCCTTCTCGTCGGCGGCGGCCTTGCGCCCTGTGACCTCCACTCTCGCGTTGGGCGGCGAACTTGGCCGCGGCGGCATTGACCTTGACGACCGCTCTCCGTTCCCTCCTCCTCATCGATTCTGCGTCCAACTTGGCGATCTCCTCAGGCGTGCACTCCAACCGCGTCTTCCTTGGCGCCTTCTTCTTCACCTTTGTGGGTGGGTCGACGGCCAGCCGCCGGAACCCAGCGGGGCGTCGGCCATGGACGGAGGAGAGAGGGGGCGACGGGACGGACGTGGGAGGGTTTGGGGCAAATGGCGCCAAATGGGCGTGGGGGGGGGGGGTTTGGTTTCTCCCACCGGCAAAGCGGGCTGTGGGGGACAAGCGTCCGCTTTCACCCCAAATCGGCGCAAGTTTGGGCGCAGATGGGTCGAAGCGGACACAAAGCGTACATTTGTCCGTTTGAGGCAGCAGCGGCCGCCTCTTTTGTCCTTTAACCCAAGCGGACGGGGCGGGCGATAGGGTCATAGCGGTGGAGTTGGCCTAAGGCCAACTCCACCGCACGACCCAAACGGACATCCGTTTTGTCCGGATTTTGTCCGTTTGGGTAGGGATTTAGGATCGTGTCCCGGCCTGTCCTGAGATGCGGTGGCCGTGTGCCCAGCGCGCGGCCGCATCCATTTGCCCCATCCTGTCCGCGTACACTTTAAAAACTAATAAAAGCAACATTTCGAAGCCAAGTTCTAGTTCAGGCCAGCGGCGGCAGTTCATCACGCCGCAATGCAGGCAGCGGCCTACACGCCCATCGCCGCAATGAGCGGCCGGCAACACAACCGCCTCCAAAATGAATAGCTGTCCTCGCCGGCAACACAGCCGGCCGCAACACAACCGCCTCCAAATGAATGTTTACTCACGGCACACTACCAGCGGCCCGACGGGCGGGCGGGCGGCACCCATGCCAGCCTCAAAAAGAACGGCCACGCCGATCGGATGACCTAGTTCAGGCCTTCGGCGTCGAGCATCTCCTTCTGCCTGGCCTCGAACCAGGCCTTCGCCTTTTTCGCTCATCTTCGACAAGTCCATGCTCATGATCGCAAGGGCCACCTCCTTCGCTTTGGTGGCGGCATTGGTGGCCACGATGTCGAGCTGCCTCTGCCTGGCCTTGACGTTGTCGGCCTCGATGTCGAGCTGCCTTTGTCGGGCCGCCTCCTCCATGTCGAGCTGCCTTTGCCGGGATGCCTCCTTCATGTCGATCTTCCTCCTCTTGGCCGCCTCCTCCATCTCAAGCTTCTGTCTTTGAAGGTCTAGGTATTGCTTCATTTGCTCGTCCTTGCTTTGCCGCTTCTTCTCGTCCCTCACATCCTTTTGAGACATCATGCCATGCAAAGTCTCATGCAAGGCCACGGATGAGGCGTCACATATGTCGTCCACCTTGGAGTTGGTCTTGCCCCTCGGCCTCTTCAACGCCTTGCCATCTCCACCTCCGGCGAACTTGGCCGTCTTCAGTCCTCTTTTCCTTTGTAGTTCACGGTATTGGTCCTTGAACTTAGGGCACATGTTGATGAGCGTCCAACAATGCGTAAGAGTGAATGGCTTGTCATTGTGTCGGGCCTTGAATGCCTCCAAAGATTGGAATGCCTACACAACGTGATCAACAACAAGTGAACATGCAAACATATACACGGCCGAAGTCTCATGGCCGTAGCAAGGAAAGGGCTAGAAAGAGGAGATCATACCATGTCCCCAACGCCGAGACCACTTACGGGCCGTGCTTGAACGCTCTCAAATGCGGCGCAATACTTGTTGCACTCTTGTTGGATGAACAGCCATCTTTTTTGAATCGAGCCGATGCCACGGTTGCTTGTAATTTGGAAGGGCTCGAACATCTTCCTTTCGTGGTATGTTTTGTGGACTATCGTCCAAAAAACAATGCCCTTTTGTTGCGCGCCGGTCCTCGGGTCTTGGCTAATCTCCATCCAAGCTTGGCAAATCAACTTGTCCTCATCTTGTGTATATGAACCCGTGCGAATGCTCTTCCTCTTCTTTTGTGCCTCCGCTCTTTGGGTGAGCTCGTCGATGAACAATGGCGCACCACTAATATCAAAGTCATTGCCTTCTTCTTCTTCATCACCTTCGACATAGATGTCATCGCCGTCTTCATGCCACGAGTCACCATGGTCGTAGTCGCACGGTCGTCGCCCCTTCATCGGGATGTACTGGGAGGCCATCCCGACATTGGGTCTCATCGGGTCGTGAAACGCAGCCATGCCCACCGTCAAGATCACGTCCTCCATGTAGCGGTTGTAGAACGGGTCGCCGACCGGGCGTTAGTTGGCATTTCGTCAAACATGACGCGGGGGGCCGGCATGGTGCCCGTGAACGGAGCCCGTGCCTGCTTTCTTAGCATCTCGACGGACGGCCGCCCGCCGCTGCTGGACCCAGGCGTGATGTTGAGGTCGATGACGGCCGCTGGGTGCGGTGTGGACGGCGCGAATAAGCCCACGTCCGGCGACCCTGATAAACGGGTCTGGCCGTCGTGCCTTGGCAAAGGGAAGCAGGGCGACATGGGCACGGTGCGCGACGTTGGCGACTGGCAGTGCGTAGGCCGGGCGACCGACGAGCCTGTGCTCGCCGGACCGACGGCCGCTGCAGGGAACCCGGCCGGACGGCCCATGTCAAGCATGAGGATGGCGTGCGCTTTGTTGATGAGGTCCTCCTTCTCGTCGGCAGCGGCCTTGCGCCGCGCGGCCTCCAGCTCCTCGCGCTGGCCGGCGAACTTGGCCGCGGCGGCATTGACCTTGACGACCGCTCTCCGTTCCCTCCTCCTCGTTGATTCTGCGTCCAACTTGGCGATCTCCTCCGGCGTGCACTCCGACCGCGTCTTCCTTGGCGCCTTCTTCTTCACCTTTGCGGGCGGGTCGACGGCCAGGCCGCCGGAACCCAGCGGGGCGTCGGCCATGGACGGGGGAGAGAGGGGGCGACGAGAGGGACGTGGGAGGGTTTGGGGCAAATGGCGCCAAATGGGCGTGGGGGGGGGGGGGGGTTGGTTTCTCCCACCGACAGGCGGGCCAGGGGGAGTTATACCAACTAAGTCTGAGCAAAGCTCAAACTAAGCAACGGGAACTGGCTTTGTCAACATATCAGCATGATTATCATGAGTACTAATCTTGCATACCTTCAATTTACCTTGCTCAACAATGTCTCAAACATAATGATATTTGACATCAATGTGCTTTGTTCTCTCATGGAACATCTGATCCTTAGTGAGGTAAATGGCACTCTGACTGTCACAAAACAAGTTAATGCAAGAATTATCTCCACAAAGCTCAGCATACAAACCTTTCAGCCAAACTGATTCTTTACATGCTTCTGCAATAGCCATGCATTCTGCTTCAGTGGTAGACTGGGAAACTACTGGCTGCAATGTTGCCCTCCAACTCATGGCACAACCACCAATAGTGAACACATAACTTGTTGAAGGAAATATGCCCTAGAGGCAATAATAAAGTTGTTATTTTATATTTCCTTATTCATGATAAATGTTTATTATTCATGCTAGAATTGTATTGATCGGAAACCTAAATACATGTGTGAATACATGGACAAACACTATGTCCCTAGTGAGCCTCTACTTGACTAGCTCGTTGATCAAAGATGGTTAAGGTTTCCTAACCATGGACTGATACGTCTCCAACGTATCTATAATTTTTGATTGTTTCATGCTATTATATATTCTGTTTTGGATGTTTAATGGGCTTATTTACACACTTTTATATTATTGTTGGGACTAACCTATTAACCCAAGGCCCAGTGCGAATTGTTGTTTTCTTGCCTATTTCAGTGTTTCGCAGAAAAGGAATATCAAACGGAGTCCAAATGGAATGAAACCTTTGGGAGAGTTATTTTTGGAACAAACGTGATCCAGAGGACTTAGAGTGGACGTCAAGAAATCACCGAGGAGGCCACGAGGCAGGGGGCGCGCCCTCCACCCTCGTGGGCCCCTCGTGGCTCCACCGACCTACTTCTTCCTCCTATATATACCTACGTACACCGAAACCATGGAGGAGCACCACGAAAACCTAATTCCACCGTTGCAACCTTCTGCGGAGGGGGCATCAATCACGGAGGGCTTCTACATCAACACCATAGCCTCTCCGATGATGTGTGAGTAGTTTACCATAGACCTTCGGGTCAATAGTTATTAGCTAGATGGCTTCTTCTCTCTCTTTGGATCTCAATACAAAGTTCTCCTCGATCTTGTTGGATATCTATTTTATGTAACTCTTTTTACGGTGTGTTTGTCGAGATCTGATGAATTGTGGGTTTATGATCAAGATTATCTATGAACAATATTTGAATCTTCTGTGAATTCTTTTATGTATGATTGGTTATCTTTACAAGTCGCTTCGAATTATCAGTTTTGTTTGGCCTACTAGATTGATCTTTCTTGCAATGGGAGAAGTGCTTAGCTTTGGGTTCAATCATGCGGTGCTCGATCCCAAAGTGATGAGGGGAAACGACATGTATTGTATTGTTGCCATCGAGGATAAAAAGATGGGGTTAATATCATATTGCTTGAGTTTATCCCTCTACATCATGTCATCTTACCTAATGCGTTACTCTGTTCCTATGAACTTAATACTCTAGATGCATGCTGGATAGCGGTCGATGTGTGGAGTAATAGTAGTAGATGCAGGTGAGTCGGTCTACTTGTCGCGACGTGATACCTATATACATGATCATGCCTAGATATTCTCATAATTATGCACTTTTTTATCAATTGCTCGACAAGTAATTTGTTCACCCACCGTAATACTTATGCTATCTTGAGAGAAGCCACTAGTGAAACCTATGGCCCCGGTCTATCTTCCATCATATTAATCTCCCATCAACAAGCTATTTACATGCCGTTTATTTTGCTTTCTTTACTTTTAGTCTTTATCATAAAAATACCAAAAATATTATCTTATCATCTCTATTAGATCTCACTTTTGCAAGTGGTCAGTGAAGGGATTGACAACCCCTTTATCGCGTTGGTTGCAAGGTTCTTATTTGTTTGTGTAGGTACGAGGTACTTGCGTGTGGCATCCTACTGGATTGATACCTTGGTTCTCAAAGAATGAGGGAAATACTTACGCTACTTTGCTGCATCACCCTTTCCTCTTCAAGGGAAAACCAACGCAGTGCTCAAGAGGTAGCAAGAAGGATTTCTAGCGCCGTTGCCGGGGAGTCTATGCACAAGTCAAGACATACCAAGTACCCATCACAAACTCTTATCCCTCGCATTACATTATTTTCCATTTGCCTCTCTTTTTCCTCTCCCCCACTTCACCCTTGACGTTTTATTCGCCCTTCTTCTGTTCGTCTTTTCGTTTGCCTTGATGTCTTACTTGGCTCGTTTGCTCATTTGGTTGAAATAGTTGTGTATTTATTGCTAAACAGAGAACCTAAGATCTATGGATCCTCATCCGCTTGCCAATCTTTTTAAGAGATCCAATTATGATGAACAAATTCCTAGTTATTTGGGTGCACTAGATTATCTTTATAAGGTTTTGCTTGAAATCCGTGAATCTGAAAATTGTGATGAAGTGATTTACGATAGATCTTTGAATAAAAATCATGATTGGAATGATGTTATTATAAGTTCTATTAATGTCAATTGTGTTAATGATATGCAAAACCCTAAGGTTGGGGATGCTAAGTTTGCTATGTCTACTACTTGTTGCAATGGTCATGATTGGGGTGATTCTTCTTATGATCCTGGAAATTTATTTAAGCCCCATGATGAATATGAGATTGATAATGTTTGCAATAATATTGAAAGTGGGTTTGGAAGAGTGTCAACTTTAGATCCCACATATTTGGAGAATGTTCAATCTTATGGTATTTTTGCTAAAAGTGGGTTTGGAGAGGTCATGACTTCAGTTAATGATAATCCCACTATTTTGGAAGAGTGTCAACTTCGCATGCATGTGGATCATGTTGAGAACATGTTATGTGATAGCTATTTTGTTGAATTTTCCTATGATGCTACATGTAATTATTATGAGAGAGGAAAACATGGTTAAAGAAATTTTTATCTTACTAAATTACCTCTCATCATGTTGAGGTTGCTATCGTCTCTTTCTTCTTCCTTGCATATGCTAATTTTTGATTGCTATGATAATTTGTTTGCTTATAAACTGCCTATGCATAGGAAGTATGTTAGACTTAGACGTGTTTATCACATATGTTACTTGGCTCGTTTGCTCGTTTTGTTGGAATAGTTGTGTATTTATTGCTAAACAGAGAACCTAAGATCTATGGATCCTCATCCGCTTGCCAATCTTTTTAAGAGATCCAATTATGATGAACAAATTCCTAGTGATTTGGGTGCACTAGATTATCTTTATAAGGTTTTGCTTGAAATCCGTGAATCTGAAAATTGTGATGAAGTGATTTATTGCTAAACAGGAGGCAGGAGACACGATGTTTACCCAGGTTTGGGCCCTCTCGATGGAGGTAATACCCTACTTCCTGCTTGATTGATCTTGATGATATGAGTATTGCAAGAGTTGATCTACCACGAGATCGTAGAGGCTAAACCCTAGAAGCTAGCCTATGGTATGATTGTTGTTGTCCTACGGACTAAACCCTCCAGTTTATATAGATACCGGAGAGGGCTAGGGTTACACAGTGTCGGTTACAAGGGAGGAGATCTACATATCTGTATTGCCAAGCTTGCCTTCCACGCCAAGGAGAGTCCCATACGGACACGGGATGAAGTCTTCAATCTTGTATCTTCATAGTCCAACAGTCCGGCTGTCCGGATACCCCCTAATCCAGGACTCCTTGCTCATCCATTCTTGCGCACTCGAGCTCCAGCGCCCAAGTTCACATTTTCTCGTCAACCCACTCCAAGCATGTCCGGAGCGGTAGGCAAGTGGATGGTCTCCACTGTTATGGAGGAGCACATCAAAAAGCTACGGGGAGCCGGATACCTGGCTGCGGATATCGCACACCGGCTGCCAGATGAGGGGCAGATCGTCCCGACTCCAGGACCCCATGAGAGGGTGGTTTTCCTTACCCACTTCCTCCATGGACTGGGATTTCCCCTCCACCCGTTTGTCCGCGGGCTCATGTTCTACTACGGGCTGGATTTTCATGATTTGACCCCTAATTTCATCCTCCACATCTCGGCGCGAGGCCTTCCTCCGCATCAGACCCCGCTTCGGCCTGTGGCTGAAAACCTTCAATGTTAAACCAAAGGTGGTGGTCGGCCAACAAGCGGAGTGCGGAGGTGCCATGGTGGGCAAAATGCCTAACATCACCTGGCTCGAAGGCTCCTATGTGGAGACCATAAAGGGGTGGCAATCGGGGTGGTTCTACATCACCGAGCCGCGCGACACCAACTGGGTGGCGGCCCCCGAATTTCGATCCGGAATCCCCACGCGGCTCACCTCCTGGAAAGAGAAGGGCCTGTCCTGGGGTTCCCCGGTAGAGCTGACCGGACTCCAGACCTGCATCAAGAACATGATGAGCAAGAAAATCAAGCTCGTCAACGTGGTCCAGGTCCTGCTCTTTTGCCGGATCCTCCCGTGTCAACGACGGGCATTCAATTTGTGGCAGTTCGACCCGGCCAAGCACCAGACACTGCGAGAGCTCTTCGACACGACGCACAAGGACGTCTGGAGGGTGCTGTTCAAGGGCGCCGAGGTACCCCCTCCCCTTACTGAGGACCGCGGACTCAGCGCAAAGCGCCCTGCCAATCCGGTAAGTTTTTATATCTCACAGGACATTTATTTGCCCCAGTTTAATCATGTGCGGGATCTAAGCTTCCATGCCATTAACAGGACTGGGTAGAGACAGCGGAGCAGATCGATTGCCCAGCCCCCCTGCCTGAAGATCCTGCAGATGCTCTCCTAACGGAGATGCTGGTTCCGGCGCCTTACGAGGTGCCAGTGAAGAAGGCCAAGAAGAAGGCCACGGGGACCCGAAAGGGTCTCCGGCGCAGGGTTATATCGGACTCATCGTACGATAACTCCGAGGCGCACTCCTCCCACGAAAACGAGGAGGAGGAAGAGGAAAGTCCCCCCCCCCAGCTGGGGGAGACAAGAAAAGGAAGGCCGCCCCACCCGGGGAGGCTGAAGGGTCCAAGAAGGGAAGGAACCTCCTTTCGGACTGCTCCACGACGGCCGCCTACAGTGTCGATGAGTGGTTGCCCAGGGAAAAGCCTCTGGCGCAGTTGTAAGTATCCGGATACCATAGTAATTCATGGTACATTTCTATTGCACCGCTTCTCCTTACGCCGAATATGATTATGTGGTCCATCCCGAGCCCGTATCGACGTATCCTCGTCGGATGATTCTTTGGACCCGTCAGATATGAATAGCGATTCACTTCCGACCGCCTCCTCCCCTCGTCCCATGGACAACGTCGAGGCGTTGTCTCAAAGGGTACCGAGACAAGGGGAGGTAGTCCTGGAGGCGCCTCGGGGCGACCTTCCGGACCCTGGGCGCAAAGGGAACAAGACTCCCAGGGGCTCCAAGTTCGGCCCCCTGCCGAACACTGCGTGGGAACCTCCAGTGGTTACGGACTCCGGCAGGCGATCCCCTTTTAAGAGGGGCAAGCCGCCCGTGTCGATGGCCTCTGTCCATCCAGAGGCACGGACAACTTGCTGGAAACGCTTCGCGGCGCTTCCATCGACGAAGAGCACCGCACTATCATGAGTGCGGTGATCGAGAAGGTTCAGTCTGCCAAAAACGGGCTAACTGAAGCTTGCGCCAGCCTCCTAATAGGCTTTCAGGTAAGTAATCAAAATATAGGAGAATATTACCGCATAGACAGTAGCCCCTGATGCTCTGTTTGGCGTTCGTGAAGAAAGGCCGAATAGAGGATCAAAAAATGACTCAGGGGTCTAATCTGAATATGTCTATATGCGTATGCAGGCTTCACTGCTGGCCGCTGCCGCACGTACTGCGGAGGTCGCTGCACTAAAGCAGGACTTGGAGCGGTCCGAGGAAGAGCTCGGCTTCGCCAAGAGGCAGCTCGAGGAGAGAAAAGGTAAGCAATACCGTGTCTATATATTAAAAAAAATTGGTTGTAAAATAATAGGATCATCATGAATGTGCCAGGGGCCATGATCGAGGTGGCGACCCTGAAGAAGGCGTTGTCTGAGGCTGAAAACAAAGCGGCCAAGGAGCGCATTGAGCGAGAAAAGCAAGAAGCCCGGGTAGGCGAGGTGCGGCAAGAGCTCGAGGCTCTCGCCAAAAAACACGAGTCCTTGGAGCATGACTCTAAGACGCCAGAGTCCGAGCTTGCGAAGGCGCTCAAAAGCGCACAAAACGCCAAGGTTGAAGCCCACTGATACGTCTCCAACGTATCTATAATTTTTGATTGCTCCATGCTATATTATCTACTGTTTTGGACCATATTGGGCTTTATTTTCCACTTTTATATTACTTTTGGGACTAACCTATTAACCGGAGGCCCAACCTGCATTGATGTTTTTTGCCTATTTCAGAGTTTCGAAGAAACGAAATATCAAACGGAGTCCAAACGGAATGAAACCTTCGGGAACGTGATTTTCTCACCGAACACGATCCAGGAGACTTGGACCCTATGTCAAGCAATCAACAGGGAAGGCACGAGGTAGGGGGGAGCGCCCTCCCCCCCCCCTCCCAGGCGCGCCCTCCAACCTCGTGGGCCCCCTGTTGCTCCACCGACGTGCTTCTTCCTCCTATATATACCTCACGCACTCGAACGATCGACACGGAGCCAAAACCTAATTCCACCGCCGCAACTTTCAGATCCACGGGATCCCATCTTGGGGCCTGTTTGAGCTCCGCCGAAGGGGAATCCACCATGGAGGGCTTCTACATCATCATAGCCTCTCCGATGAAGTGTGAGTAGTTTACCTCAGACCTTCGGGTCCATAGTTAGTAGCTAGATGGCTTCTTCTCTCTTTTTGGATCTCAATACAATGTTCTCCCCCACTCTCGTGGAGATCTATTCGATGTAATCCTGTTTTTGCGGTGTGTTTGTTGAGATCGATGAATTGTGGGTTTATGATCAAGATTATCTATGAGCAATATTTGAATCTTCTCTGAATTCTTTTATGTATGATTGGTTATCTTTGCAAGTCTCTTTGAATTATCCGTTTGGTTTGGCCAACTAGATTGGTAGTTCTTGCAATGGGAGAAGTGCTTAGCTTTGGGTTCAATCTTGCGGTGTCCTTTCCCAGTGACAGAAGGGGCAGCAAGGCACATATTGTATTGTTGCCATCGAGGATAACATGATGGGTTTTTTATCATATTGCATGAATTTATCCCTTTACATCATGTCATATTGCTTAAGGCGTTACTCTATTTTCATTAACTTAATACTCTAAATGCATGCTGGATAGCGGTCGATGAGTGGAGTAATAGTAGTAGATGCAGGCAGGAGTCGGTCTACTTGTCTCGGACGTGATGCCTATATACATGATCATACCTAGATACTCTCATAACTATGCTCAATTCTGTCAATTGCTCAATTCGTTCACCCACCATAAAATACTTATGCTCTTGAGAGAAGCCACTAGTGAAATCTATGGCCCCCGGGTCTATTCTCTATCATATCAATCTTCCATCACTTTTATTGCTTTGCTTTTTTACTTTGCTTTTTATTTTACTTTGCATCTTTATACCAAAAATACCAAAAATATTATCTATCATCTCTATCAGATCTCACTCTCGTAAGTGACCGTGAAGGGATTGACAACCCCTAATCGTGTTGGTTGCGTTGAGCTATTTGTTTTGTGTAGGTACGAGGGACTTGCACGTGGCCTCCTACTGGATTGATACCTTGGTTCTCAAAAACCGAGGGAAATACTTACGCTACTCTGCTGCATTATCCTCTCCTCTTTGGGGAAATCCAACGCAAGCTCAAGAGGTAGCAAGAAGAATTTCTGGCGTTGTTGCCGGGGAGTCTACGCAAAAGTCAACATACCAAGTACCCATCACAATCCCTTATCTCCCGCATTATATTATTTGCCATTTGCCTCTCGTTTTCCTCTCCCCCACTTCACCCTTGCCGTTTTATTCGCCCTCTCTTTTCCGTTTGCCTCTTTTTGCTCGCTTTTCCCTCGCCATGTCGGAATTAAAAGATTTAGGGGTCCTCTCCCGAGTTCTAGTGCTTTAGACAATCCTGCTATCTTATCTAAACTCATAAATAAAAATGCTATGGAAAAACCTACCGGAATTATCAATGAAAACCTTAGCAATTTTGATGAAGAAGATTCTGGAATATTTCGTTATTTACTTGATGAATCTTTGAAAGATGCTTGGGATAGGCTATTAAGGATCCGTGCTAGCTATGTACCCCAATACTAGATTGAGGTTTACTTAAAAGCTTTTATGTTGGGTTACCCGCTTGCTCAAACAAGTCTTGGATTCTACTTTTGAAGAGGGTTTTCTTGAAGGGGACCCCATAGATACCTATGAAAAGATGAAAACTATATTTGGGCACCCCGTTAACGAGAAAGTTGAAATTACATCTCTTTTGCTTTCTTGCCAAAACGAATCTATCAAAGAGATAAAAGCTAGCCTAGATGCCAACTTCCGCAGCATACTTAATCTTTCTTCTACCATTAATGGCCATGTACTTTGTCAAAATATAAGGATTAATTCCATAGATAGCAAGTTTGCTCTCTTCTTCCCTAAAACCAAAGATGGCAATACCTAGATCTATCCTTGCTTTTATGCCTAGCTAGGGGCGTTAAACGATAGCGCTTGTTGGGAGGCAACCCAATTTTATTTTTAGTTTTTTGCTTTTGCTTCTGTTTAGGAATAAATAATCCATCTACCTTCTGTTTAGATGTGGTTTTATGTTTTAATTAGTGTTTGTGCCAAGTTAAACCTATAGGATCTTCTTGGATGATAGTTATTTGATCTTGCTGTAATTTCCAGAAACTTTCGGTTCACGAAAACAATTGTTAAAAATTACCAGAACGTGATAAAATAGTGATTCCAATTGCATCAGATCAATAAACAAATTTCCTAGGTCTTCCTATTTTGGCTGAATTTTTGGAGTTCAAGAAGTTTGCGTTAGTTACAGATTACTACAGACTGTTCTGTTTTTGACAGATTCTGTTTTTCGTGTGTTGTTTGCTTATTTTGATGAATATATGGCTAGTAAAATAGTTTATAATCCATAGACAAGTTGGAATATAGTAGGTTTAACACCAATATAAATAAATAATGATTTCATTACAGTACCTTGAAGTGGTCTTTTGTTTTCTTTCGCTAAAGGAGCTCACGAGATTTCTGTTGAGTTTTGTGTTGTGAAGTTTTCAAGTTTTGGGTGAATTTTTTTGATGGATTATGGAACAAGGAGTGGCAAGAGCCTAAGCTTGGGGATGCCCGTGGAACCCCCAAGATAATCCAAGGACACCATAAAGTCAAAGCTTGGGTATGCCCTCGAAAGGCATCCCCTCTTTCGTCCACTTCCATCGGTAACTTTACTTGGAGCTATATTTTTATCCACCACATAATATGTGTTTTGCTTGGAGCGTATTGTATGATTTGAGTCTTTGCTTTTTACTTTACCACAATCATCCTTGCTGTACACACCTTTTGAGAGAGCCATACATGAATCAGAATTTTATAGAATACTCTATGTGCTTCACTTATATCTTTTGAGCTATATAGTTTTGCTCTAGTGATTCACTTATATCTTTTAGAGCAGGGTGGTGGATTTGTTTTATAGAAACCTTTGATCTCTCATACTTCACTTAGATTATTTTGAGAGTCTTAAATAGCATGGTAATTTGCTTAATAATAATAATATGCTTGGTATTCAAGATTTGTAAAACTTTCTTTGAGTGTGTTGAATACTAAGAAAAGTTTGATGCTTGATAATTGTTTTGAGATATGGAGGTAGTAATATTAGAGTCATGCTAGTTGAGTAGTTGTGAATTTGAGAAATACTTGTGTTAAAGTTTGTGATTCTCGTAGCATGCACGTATGGTGAACCGTTATGTGATGAAGTCGGAGCATGATTTATTTATTGAATGTCTTCTTTATGAGTGGCGGTCGGGGACGAGCGATGGTCTTTTCCTACCAATCTATCCCCCTAGGAGCATGCGCGTAATACTTTGCTTTGATAACTTGTAGATTTTTGCAATAAGTATATGAGTTCTTTATGACTTATGTTGAGTCCATGGATTATACGCACTTTTCTCACCCTTCCACCATTGCTAGCCTTTCTAATACCGCGCACTTTTCGCCGGTATCATATACCCACCATATACCTTCCTCAAAACAGTCACCATACCTACCTATTATGGCATTTCCATAGCCATTCCGAGATATATTGCCATGCAACTTTCCACCGTTCCGTTTATTATGACATGCTCCATGTCATATTGCTTAGCATGATCATGTAGTTGACATCGTATTTGTGGCAAAGCCACCATTCATAATTCTTTCATACATGTCACTCATGAATCATTGCATATCCCGGTACACCGCTGGAGGCATACACATAGAGTCATATTTTGTTCTAAGTATCGAGTTGTAATTGTTGAGTTGTAAGTAAATAAAAGTGTGATGATCATCATTTTTAGAGCATTGTCCCAAGTGAGGAAAGGATGATGGAGACTATGATTCCCCCACAAGTCGGGATGAGACTCCGGACAAAAAATAAATTTAAAAAAAAAGAAAAGAGGCCATAAAAAAGGCCCAAATGAAAAAATAGAAAAAATGAGAGAAAAAGAGAGAAGGGACAATGTTACTATCCTTTTACCACACTTGTGCTTCAAAGTAGCACTATGATCTTCATGATAGAGAGTCTCTCATTTTGTCACCTTCATATACTAGTGGGAATTTTTCATTATAGAACTTGGCTTGTATATAGCAATGATGGGCTTCCTCAAATTGCCCTAGGTCTTCGTGAGCAAGCGAGTTGGATGCACACCCACTTAGTTTCTTTTGTTGAGCTTTCATATACTTATTGCTCTAGTGCATCCGTTGCATGGCAATCCCTACTCACTCACATTGATATCTATTGATGGGCATCTCCATAGCCCGTTGATACGCCTAGTTAATGTGAGACTATCTTCTCCCTTTTTGTCTTCTCCACAACCACCATCTTATTCCACATATAGTGCTATATCCATGGCTCACGCTCATGTATTGCGTGAAGATTGAAAAAGTTTTTAGAATGTCAAAAGTATGAAACAATTGCTTGGCTTGTTATCGGGGTTGTGCATGATTTAAATACTTTGTGTGGTGAAGATAGAGCATAGCCAGACTATATGATTTTTTAGGGATAACTTTCTTTGGCCATGTTATTTTGAGAAGACATGATTGCTTTGTTAGTATGCTTGAAGTATTATTATTTTTATGTCAATGTTAAACTTCTGTCTTGAATCTCTCGAATCTGAATATTCATACCACAATTAAGAAAAATTACATTGAAATTATGCCAAGTAGCACTCCGCATCAAAAATTCTCTTTTTATCATTTACCTACTCGAGGACGAGTAGGAATTAAGCTTAGATGCTCGATACGTCTCCAACGTATCTGTAATTTTTGATTGCTCCATGCTATATTATCTACTGTTTTGGACATTATTGGGCTTTATTTTCCACTTTTATATTATTTTTGGGACTAACCTATTAACCGGAGGCCCAGCCCAGAATTGCTGTTTTTTGCGTATTTCAGAGTTTCAAAGAAACGGAATATCAAACGGAGTCCAAACGGAATGAAACCTTCGGGAACGTGATTTTCTCACCGAACACGATCCAGGAGACTTGGACCCTACGTCAAGCAATCAACAGGAAAGGCACGAGGTAGGGGGGCGTGCCCTCCCCCCAGGTGTGCCCTCCACCCTCGTGGGCCCCCTGTTGCTCCACCGACGTACTTCTTCCTCCTATATATACCTACGTACCCCCGAACGATCAGATACGAAGCCAAAAACTTAATTCTGCCGCCGCAACTTTGTGTGTCCACGAGATCCCATCTTGGGGCCTGTTCCGGAGCTCCGCCGGAAGGGGAATCCACCACGGAGGGCTTCTACATCATCATAGCCTCTCCGATGAAGTGTGAGTAGTTTACCTCAGACCTTCGGGTCCATAGTTAGTAGCTAGATGGCTTCTTCTCTCTTTTTGGATCTCAATTCAATGTTCTTCCCCTCTCTCGTGGAGATCTATTCGATGTAATCCTCTTTTTGCGGTGTGTTTGTTGAGATCGATGAATTGTGGGTTTATGATCAAGATTATCTATGAGCAATATTTGAATCTTCTCTGAATTCTTTTATGTATGATTGGTTATCTTTGCAAGTCTCTTGAATTATCCGTTTGGTTTGGCTAACTAGATTGGTAGTTCTTGCAATGGGAAAAGTGCTTAGCTTTGGGTTCAATCTTGTGGTGTCCTTTCCCAAAGGATGTGAAGGGGCAGCAAGGCACGTATTGTATTGTTGTCATCGAGGATAACAAGATGGTTTTTTTATCACATTGCATGAATCTATCCCTCTACATCATGCCATCTTGCTTAAGGCGTTACTCTGTTTTCATTAACTTAATACTCTAGATGCATGCTGGATAGCGATCGATGAGTGGAGTAACAGTAGTAGATGCGGCAGAGTCGGTCTACTTGTCTCGGACGTGATGCCTATATACATGATCATACCTAGATACTCTCATAACTATGCTCAATTACATCAATTGCTCAACAATAATTCGTTCACCCACCGTAAAATACTTATGCTCTTGAGAGAAGCCACTAGTGAAATCTATGGCCCCCGGGTCTATTCTCTATCATATCAATCTTCCATCACTTTATTATTGCTTTGCTTTTTACTTTGCTTTTTATTTTACTTTGCATCTTTATACCAAAATTACCAAAAATATTATCTATCATCTCTATCGATCCCACTCGTAAGTGACCGTGAAGGGATTGACAACCCCTAATCGCGTTGGTTGCGTTGAGCTATTTGTTTTGTGTAGGTACGAGGGACTTGCGCGTGGCCTCCTACTGGATTGATACCTTGGTTCTAAAAAACTGAGGGAAATACTTACGCTACTCTGCTGCATTATCCTCTCCTCTTCGGGGAAATCCAACACAAGCTCAAGAGGTAGCACCCACAAGGCCCTCCAGGAGATTGATTCGGTGAATAAGATAGCAGCTGGTAAGGCATTCATTATGCAAAGCAAGCATGTAAAGGAAACTTTCCTTTTACTTACCTGAGTTCGGAGCTCTTCAGGAGCGTTCGCAGATCTTCCCCGCAGTGTGTTGGATGCCGCGGAGTTTTACCGGGCTGAGGAGGGGAGCTCGACGGAGAAGTTGTTCTGGTCTCAGTATACTGGGACCGAACACCCAATGCCCTTGAGCGACCAGCTGAAGCAACTGGTCGAGCTCCACAAGGCGGCCGAACAGGCCATGAAGGGTCTTATAGTCCGGATGTGGCCTGGCGATCCCCTGCCTATCAGCTACTTCGGTCTGGTGAGGCGGCTTGTGGATGCCTGCCCACGGCTTGAAGTTATAAAGCGGTTCGTCTTCATCGAGGGTGCGTGCAGGGCTTTTGCCCGGGCGAAGCTGGATGGCGTGAAGCTGGTGAAGGAGGGGCCGCCGGAGGGCAAGGAGCATCGCCACCCCGAGATGTATTATGACAGTTCCTGAAGGGTTCCCGCCTTGTGGCGGAGGAATGTGCTAAAGATGTAATTTTTGAATGATCGTGCTCATGTGATTCTGTAATGTGAAACTAGTTCATTTGTGCTATGCAACGCTTTTTGAATTTAATATATTACCTTCTGTGCGGCCGTTTATACAATCTGAGAGTTGGCCAGTCGTCGGCTTCTGCCCCATGTAACTAGTACTGGGGTGTTCAGGATAAACCTGAGCACTCTTTATCCCAATTTTGGGTCCTTCGAGGGAGGTGTTTAGCACAACGAACCAGGCAATCGGACTATAAGGCTTTATAACTCTCACTTAGCCATAGAAGTCTACAATTTTAAATTTTGGCGAAGCCCCTAGTATTCGAAGGTCAATCTGGGCGCTATATACGCCTAAGTCGGGCAAGGCCGACTCCTCTCCCGAAGCGAAAAAAGTCTTTAGGGACTTGAGACCTCTCGAACAGCGAGCAGCTCTCGCCTTATCATGACAGTCAGTTTTCGGCTTTCTCTACTGAGGTGCTCGTCCGGAAGAACCGGGGCACAATCGCAGTAGTTCTCCCAGCGCTACCTTAGCCGATATAGCGGAATGTAAGGTACCAAAACATGGGAGCCAGGCAAACCCAACTATTGACCCAAGACATGATTCGGAGCTGATGCATATAATGCTATAAGTTCGGGGTGCCGCACTGTCGAAAGTGTTCGGACTTCTCACGCCATATTATGGGGTATACGAAAGCCCCTGGCGTACTGGCCGTACCAGAATGTATGGGTGAAAATTGTCGTAAATAAATAAATAAATAAATAAATATATATATATATATAAAAGGATGGATAATGCAATAATAGACTAATGCTATGCATTGTTATTTAAATAATACGTCGAAGCGTACAGATACAAGTAGTGCAATAAGCAAAAAATAGGACTATTTGACATGTCCTATCCAAGGGCAGGCTGCGTACGGGTATGAAAAAAATGGATGTCGATTGTTATTAGAGACCACCTGGGGGTTCCCTTGTACGACTTAGCTTCTTGCTTCCTTGGTTGTTCCTTCCCGTAATGTGTCCGGCAATCATATTGCCGGAAAGGTCCTCTAGAGAGTAAGGTCCTGAAAGAGAAAAAATGATAAAGGTATGCAACCCCTAGGGCGGTTGAGCCGCATTGCGGGACGTGCCTTGATCGTGCCCCCGCCTGTGCCCATGGTATTTTCAGTGCGTAATTATGTACGTGCGGCACGGATTTCGTCGCTTGACTGGGACTAGGACGGGGGCCGAATTGCTAGGCAAGCTCTGAACGTGCCAGGCGATCGTGCTGCAGGTTACTCCGGACTCGCTTGACGGTGTTCGGGGGTTGTATCGCCGAATTGGCGGTTTGCCTTAAGAGCCTGCTTTGTGCTCCTGCTGCGAGGGCCGCAGTGTGCTCCTCCGTGCGGAGTGAGCGCTCTGTGTTTCCATTGACTGTTATGACCCCCCTAGGTCCTGGCATCTTGAGCTTGAGGTATGCGTAATGCGGTACCGCATTGAATTTTGCAAATGCAGTTCGCCCGAGTAGTGCGTGATAGCCACTGCGGAACGGGACGATATCGAAGATTAATTCCTCGCTTCGGAAGTTGTCCGGAGATCCGAAGACCACTTCCAGTGTGATTGAGCCCGTGCAATGGGCCTCTACACCTGGGATGACACCCTTAAAGGTGGTTTTAGTGGGTTTGATCCTTGAGGGATCTATACCCATTTTGCGCACTGTATCCTGACAGAGCAGGTTCAGGCTGCTGCCGCTGTCCATGAGGACTCGAGTGAGGTGAAATCCGTCGATGATGGGGTCTAGGACCAATGTGGAGGATCCGCCATGACGGGTACTAGTGGGGTGGTCCCTGCGATCGAAGGTGATCGGACAAGAGGACCATGGGTTGAACTTTAGGGCGACATGCTCCGTCGCATAGACGTCCCTTAGTGCACGCTTCCGTTCCCTCTTGGGAATGTGGGTTGCGTATATCATGTTCACCGTCTTCACTTGTGGGGGAACCTCTTCTGTCCTCCCGTGTTCGGCGGCCGGGGCTCCTCCTCGTCATCACTATCCAGCCCCTTGTCCTTGTTTTTTGCATTCAATTTGCCGGCCTGCTTGAACACCCAGCATTCTCTGTTGGTGTGATTGGCTGGCTTATCGGGGGTGCCGTGGATTTGGCACGAGTGATCCAGTATACGATCCAAACTGGACGGGCCCGGAGTACTTCTTTTGAATGGCTTTTTCCGCTGAACGGATATAGAACCTCTGAATCCGGCATTGACTGATGTATCTTCGGCGTTATCGCCGTTGTTGTGGCGCTTGTGTCTGTTACGACGTGGTCTACCGTTAGCATCTTTAGTATCTGAAGTGCCCGGATTCCTTGATGTATTGTTGCTGCGAGCCAGCCAGCTATCCCCGCCTGCGCAAAAGCGGGTCATGAGTGTCGTGAGGGCTGCCATAGACTTCGGCTTCTCCTAACCGAGATGCCGGGCGAGCCACTCACCACGATGTTATGCTTGAATGCCGCTAAGGCTTTTGCATCCGGACAACCGACAATTTGGTTTTTCTTAGTTAGGAACCGTGTCCAGAATTGCGTGGCCGTTTCCCCTGGCTGCTGAGTTATATGGCTCAAGTCATCAGCATCAGGTGGTCGCACATAAGTGCCCTGGAAGTTATCAAGAAATGCATCTTCCAAATCCTCCCAACTACCGACGGATTCTGCTGGCAAGCTATTGAGCCAATGCCAAGCTGGTCCTTTGAGTTTTAGTGGGAGGTACTTGATGGCATGTAGATCATCACCGCGAGCCATGTGGATGTTGAGGAGGAAATCCTCAATCCATACCGCAGGATCTGTTGTACCATCGTATGATTCGACATTTACGGGTTTAAAACCCTCCGGGGATTCGTGATCCATAACTTCATCAGTGAAGCATAGGGGGTGTGCGGCGCCTCTGTGCCGGGCTATATCACGACGTAGTTCATATTAGTATTGTGTGCTGTATTCAGCCCGGGCGGATTTACTTTTAGTGTATCCGGCGTGACGGTCATCGTCCCGCATTGGTGCGTGCCCCGTGACCCGTATATCGATCTTTGCATGTTTTGCCCTGCTTTCCAATACGTCTCGCAGGTCCCGCGTGTTACCCCCGGCCTTGGTATTTTTGTTTGAGTGGCGGCGGGGTGCAGGCTGAACTTCAGGCTGAAACGCCTCTCTGTCTCGGCCGCGAGGTGGCCGGTCAGCCGCATGATACGCTGGTGAAGTAGGCTTCAATGCTTCCTCCTCAAGTCGAGGTGGCGACCTGCGCTTTGGGTAACTCTTGGAGGGGCGTTCGAGTTCGTATTCCTCGGCCGCAAGGACTTCAGTCCATCTGTCTGCTAGCAAATCTTGATCAACTCGAAGCTATTGTTGCTTTTTCTTCAGGCTATTTGCTGTGGCTATAAGCCGGCGCTTGAAGCGCTCCTGCTTGATGGGATCCTCAGGAACGATAATTTCTTTGTCGCCGAGGCTCACCTCGTCTTCGGAGAGAGGCATGTAATTGTCATTCTCCGTTTCTCCATCTACTGCTTGTTCTGGAGGGCTAGCTTGTTCATCCTCCCGCTCTAAATCGTGCTGGAGGGGATTGTTGTCGTCTTTGGCACTATCCGGAGTGGTATTGTCTCTTGTGCCGGTATCACTACTTTTGCTATGGCGGGACTTAGAGCGGCGCCACTGACGTCGGTGCTTGGGTTGCTTCTTGGAGGGGTCATCCTCCACTGTCTTGTCGCCATTGCCTTCTTTGGGGGTATCCACCATATATATATCATATGATGAGGTGGCGGTCCAGCACCGTAAGGCGGTGGTTCCTGTTCGTCTCCTGCATCGTCGTCCATACCGTCGATGTCTTCGGAGTCGAAGTCAAGCATGTCGGTTAAATCGTCGACAGTGGCTACTAAGTGGGTGGTGGGTGGGCAGCGAATTTCTTCGTCGTCCGCATCCCATTCTAGCCAGACATGGTTCAGCCAAGGTTCTCTTGACAAGGAGAGAGACCTTAATGAATTTAGCACGTCGCCGAAAGGCGAGTGCTGAAAGATATCCGCGGAGGTAAACTCCATGATCGGCGCCCGATCGGATTCGATAGGTGCGGGCGCAAGCGGCTCGGAGTCCGTGGCCAGAGACGAATCCAGTGGTTCGGCAACACGGCTCTCGTAAGGGGTGAAGTCAGTATCCGGCTCTATCGCCACTGAGAGTGCGGCCTCCATGGCGGGGTCTATCCATCCGTCTTCGGATGGCGCAATTTGCTCCGGATTGAGGGTCGGAGTGGTTGCAGGTGTGATCTCCCGAACATTGTCCGACGACAAAGCTAAATCATGCTTGTCATGATTGTGCGGCACACCTAGCATGGGCTCGAATCCATCGAAGATCAAGTCTCCGCGGATGTCGGCAGTGTAGTTCAAGTTTCCGAACCTGACCTGGTGGCCAGGGGCGTAGCTCTCGATCTGCTCCAGATGGCCAAGCGAGTTGGCCCGCAGCGGCCGCGAATCACGAAGATCTGTCCGGGGAGGAAAACCTCACCCTGGACCGCATCGTTACCGATGATCGAAGGAGCCATCAAGCCTTACGGTGACGTCACAATGGAACTCTCAATGGAAGCACCGATGTCGGTGTCAAAACCGGCGAATCTCGGTAGGGGGTCCCGAACTGTGCGTCTAAGGCGGATGGTAACAGGAGGCGGGGGACATGATGTTTACCCAGGTTCGGGCCCTCTCGATGGAGGTAATACCCTACTTCCTGCTTGATTGATCTTGATGATATGAGTATTACAAGAGTTGATCTACCACAAGATCGTAGAAGCTAAACCCTAGAAGCTAGCCTATGGTATGATTATTGTTGTCCTACGGACTAAACCCTCCGGTTTATATAGACACCGGAGGGGGCTAGGGTTACACAGAGTCGGTTACAAGGGTGGAGATCTACATATCCGTATTGCCAAGCTTGCCTTCCACGCCAAGGAGAGTCACATCCGGACACGGGACGAAGTCTTCAATCTTGTATCTTCATAGTCCAACAGTCCGGCCAAAGGATATAGTCCGGCTGACCGGAGACCCCCTAATCCAGGACTCCCTCAAGCACGACAACGTGATGTCAGTCATGATAAAGTTACCGACGCAGGGCTTCGCCTAAGCACTGCAACAATATGACCGAGGTGAAAATCTGTGGAGGGGGGGGGGGCACCGCACACGGCTAAGAGATCAACTTGTGTGTCTATGGGGTGCCCCCTCTCCCGTATATAAAGGAGGGGAGGAGGAGGCCGGCCGGCCCTAGGGGTGCGCCAAGGGAGGAGGAATCCTCCTCCTAGTAGGAGTAGGATTCCTCCTTTCCTAGTCCTACTAGGAGGGGGAAGGAGAGGAAGAGGGGCGCGCCTCCCCTAGTCCAGTCGGACTCCCACAGGGCGCCACCTCCTGGCTGCTGCCCTCTCTCTCTCTCCCCTAAAGCCCACTAAGGGCCCAATAACTTCCCGGGGGGTTCCGGTAACCCTCCGGCACTCCAGTTTTATCCGAGATCACCCGGAACCCTTCCAGTGTCCGAACATAGCCGTCCAATATATCAATCTTTACGTCTCGGCCATTTCGAGACTCCTCGTCATGTTCGTGATCATATCCGGGACTCCGAACTACCTTCGGTACATCAAAACACATAAACTCATAATACCGATCATCACCGAACGTTAAGCGTGCGGACCCTACGGGTTCGAGAACTATGTAGACATGACCGAGACTCATCTCCGGTCAATAACCAATAGCGGAACCTGGATGCTCATATTGGTTCCTACATATTCTACGAAGATCTTTATCATTCAAATGATACGTCTCCAACGTATCTATAATTTGTGAAGCATTCATGCTATTATATTATCCATCTAGGGTGGTTTATATGCATTTATATGCTATTTTATATGATTTTTGGGACTAACCTATTAACCTAGAGCCCAGTGCCAGTTTCTGTTTTTTCCTTGTTTTTGAGTTTTACAGAAAAGGAATACCAAACGGAGTCCAATTGACGTGCCAATTTTTGATGATTTTTTCTGGACCAAAAGAAGCCCCCGGAGTAAAAGAGTTGGGCCAGGAGAGTCCTGGGCTGCCCACGAGGGTGGGGGGCACGCCCACCCCCTGGGCATGGGCCCCTGCCTCGTGGACAACTCGGAGACCCCCTTGATGTGAGACCTACGCCAAAAAATCCTATAAATACTGAAACCTCCAGAAAACAGAAGAAATCAGGAGTTCTGCCGCCGCAAGCCTCTGTAGCCACCAAAAACCAATCGGGACCCTGTTCCGGCACCCTGCCGGAGGGGGGATCCCTCACCGATCGCCATCTTCATCATCCCAGCGTTCTCCATGACGAGGAGGGAGTAGTTCACCCTCGGGGCTGAGGGTATGTACCAGTAGCTATGTGTTTGATCTCTCTCTCTCTCTCTCTCTTGTGTTCTTGAGGTGATACAATCTTGATGTATCGCGAGCTTTGCTATTGTAGTTGGATCTTATGATGTTTCTCCCCCTCTACTCTCTTGTAATGGATTGAGTTTTCCCTTTGAAGTTATCTTATCGGATTGAGTCTTTAAGGATTTGAGAACACTTGATGTATGTCTTGCATGTGCGTATCTGTGGTGACAATGGGATATCACGTGATTCACTTGATGTATGTTTTGGTGATCAACTTGCGGGTTCTGCCCATGAACCTATGCATAGGGGTTGGCACACGTTTTTGTCTTGGCTCTCCGGTAGAAACTTTGGGGCACTCTTTGAAGTACTTTGTGTTGGTTGAATAGATGAATCTGAGATTGTGTGATGCATATCGTATAAACATACCCACGGATACTTGAGGTGACATTGGAGTATCTAGGTGACATTAGGGTTTTGGTTGATTTGTATCTTAAGGTGTTATTCTAGTACGAACTCTTGAATAGATCGATCCGAAAGAATAACTTTGAGGTGATTTCATACCCTACCATAATCTCTTTGTTTGTTCTCCGCTATTAGTGGCTTTGGAGCGACTTTTTGTTGCTTGTTGAGGGATAGTTATATGATCCAATTATGTTATTATTGTTGAGAGAACTTGCACTAGTGAAAGTATGAACTCTAATGGGATATCACGAAGCTCTTGTAGCTTGGTGGCAGTGATTGAAGAACTCTGCCAATGACACTATCTACTGGCAGATTAACTCCCAGTTGAGTCAAGTGATTGTGGTACCCAAACATTTTGAGTATATGCTCACTTACAGAACTATTCTCCTCCATTTTGTAGCTGTAGAACTTATTGGAGACTTCATATCTCTTAATCCGGGCATTTGCTTGAAATATTAACTTCAACTCCTGGAACATCTCATATGCTCCATGACGTTCAAAACGTCATTGAAGTCCTGGTTCTAAGCCGTAAAGCATGGCACACTGAACTATCGAGTAGTCATCAACTTTGCTCTCCAGGCGTTCACAACGTCCGGCGTTGCTCCTGCAGCGGGTCTTGCACCTAGCGGTGCTTCCAGGACATAATTCTTCTGTGCAGCAATGAGGATAATCCTCAAGTTACGGACCCAGTCCGTGTAGTTGCTACCATCATCTTTCAACTTAGATTTCTCTAGGAATGCATTAAAATTCAACGGAACAACATCATGGGCCATTTATCTACAACAATATAGACATGCAAAATACTATCAGGTACTACGTTCATGATAAATTAAAGTTCAATTAATCATATTACTTAAGAACTCCCACTTAGATAGACATCCCTCTAATCATCTGAGTGATCACGTGATCCATATCAACTAAACCATGTCCGATCATCACATGAGATGGAGTAGTTTTCAGTGGTGAACATCACTATGTTGATCATATCTACTATATGATTCATGCTCGACCTTTCGGTCTTAGTGTTCCGAGGCCATATCTGCATATGCTAGGCTCGTCAAGTTTAACCCGAGTATTCTGCGTGTGCAAAACTGGCTTGCACCCGTTGTATGTGAATGTAGAGCTTATCACACCCGATCATCACGTGGTGTCTCGGCACGACGAACTGTAGCAACGGTGGTAGCAACGGTGCATACTCAGGGAGAACACTTATACCTTGAAATTTAGTGAGAGATCATCTTATAATGCTACCGTCGTACTAAGCAAAATAAGATGCATAAAGGATAAACATCACATGCAATCAATATAAGTGATATGATATGGACATCATCATCTCGTGCCTTTGATCTCCATCTCCTAAGCACTGTCATGATCACCATTGTCACCGGCTTGACACCTTGATCTCCATCGAAGCATCGTTATCGTCTCACCAACTATTGCTTCTACGACTATCGCTACTACTTAGTGATAATGTAAAGCAATTACATGGCAATTGTATTTCATACAATAAAGCGACAACCATATGGCTCCTGCCAGTTGCCGATAACTGTGTTACAAAACATGATCATCTCATACAACAAATTATATAATCATGTCTTGACCATATCACATCACAACATGCCCTGCAAAAACAAGTTAGACGTCCTCTACTTTGTTGTTGCAAGTTTTACGTGGCTGCTACGGGCTTACCAAGAACTATTCTTACATACGCATCAAAACCACAATGATTTTTCATCAAGTTTGTTGTTTTAACCTTCAACAAGGACCGGGCGTAGTCACACTCGATTCAACTAAAGTTGGAGAAACAGACACCCACTAGCCACCTGTGTGCGAAGCACGTCGGTAGAACCAGTCTTGCGTAAGCGTACGTGTAATGTCGGTCTGAGCCGCTTCATCCAACAATACCGCCGAATCAAAGTACGACATGCTGGTAAGCAGTATGACTATTATCGCCCACAACTCTTTGTGTTCTGCTCGTGCATATAACATCTACGCATAGACCTGGCTCGGATGCCACTGTTGGGGAACGCAGTAATTTCAAAAAAATTCCTACGCACACGCAAGATCCATCTAGGTGATGCATAGCATAAGAGGGGAGAGTGTTGTCCACGTACCCTCGTAGACCGAAAGTGGAAGCGTTATGACAACGCGGTTGATGTAGTCGTACGTCTTCACGATCTGACCAATCCTAGCACCAAAGGTACGACACCCCCGCGATCTGCACACGTTCAGATCGGTGACGTCCCACAAACTCTAGATCCAGCTGAGGTCGAGGGAGAGTTTCATCAGCACGACGGCGTGATGATGGTGATGATGAAGTTACCGTCGCAGGGCTTCGCCTAAGCACTACAATGATATGACCGAGGTGGAAATCTGTGGAGGGGGGCATCGCACACGACTAAACTATCAACTTGTGTGTCTATGGGGTGCCCCCCTCCCCCGTATATAAAGGAGTGGAGGAGGGGAGGGCCGAACGTTAAGCATGCGGACCCTACGGGTTCGAGAACTATGTAGACATGATCGAGACTCATCTCCAGTCAATAACCAATAGCGGAACCTGGATGCTCATATTGGTTCCTACATATTCTACGAAGATCTTTATCGGTCAAACCGCATAACAACATACGTTGTTCCCTTTGTCATCGGTATGTTACTTGCCCGAGATTCGATCGTTGATATCTCAATGCCTAGTTCAATCTCGTTACCGGCAAGTCTCTTTACTCGTTCCGTAATGCATCATCCCATAACTAACTCATTAGTCACATTGCTTGCAAGGCTTATAGTGATGTGCATTACCGAGAGGGCCTAGAGATACCTCTCCGACAATCAGAGTGACAAATCCTAATCTCGATCTATGCCAACTCAACAAACACCATCAGAGACACCTGTAGAGCATCTTTACAGTCACCCAGTTATGTTGTGATGTTTGATAGCACACTAAGTGTTCCTCAGGTATTCGGGAGTTGCATAATCTCATAGTCATAGGAACATGTATAAGTTACGAAGAAAGAAATAGCAATAAACTAAACGATCATAGTGCTAAGCTAACGGATGGGTCAAGTCAATCACATCATTCTCTAATGATGTGATCCCGTTTATCAAATGACAACTCTTTGTCCATGGCTAGGAAACTTAACCATCTTTGATTAACGAGCTAGTCAAGTAGAGGCATAGTAGTGACACTTTGTTTGTCTATGTATTCACACATGTACTAAGTTTCCGGTTAATACAATTCTAGCATGAATAATAAACATTTATCATGATATAAGGAAATATAAATAACAACTTTATTATTGCCTCTAGGGCATATTTCCTTCACCTAGTTCATCTCTTGTGTTCAATCTTGTTACCGGAACTATAGATTGGTGCTTGTGGGTGACTAGTAGTGTTGATTACATCTTGTAGTTGATTACTATATGGTTTATTTGGTGGAAGATTATATGTTCAGATCCAATATGCTATTTAATACTCCTCTGATCATGAGCATGATTATAATTTGTGAGTAGTTACTTTTGTTCATGAGGTCACGGGAGAAATCATGTTGCAAGTAATCATGTGAACTTGATATGTGTTCGATATTTTGATAGTATGCATGTTGTGATTCCCTTAATGGTGTCATGTGAACGTCGACTACATGACACTTCACCATATTTGGGCCTAAGGGAATGCATTATGGAGTAGCAATTAGATGATGGGTTGCGAGAGTGACATAAGCTTAAACCCCAGTTTATGCGCTATTCCGTAAGGGACCGATTGGATCTAAAAGTTTAATGCTATGGTTAGAATTTATTCTTAATACTTGTCTCGTAGTTGCGGATGCTTGCAAGAGGGTTAATCATAAGTAGGAGGTTTGTTCAAGTAAGAAAAGCACCTAAGCACCGGTCCACCCACATATCAAATTATCAAAGTACCGAACACAAATTAAACCAACATGATGAAAGTGACTAGATGACATTCCCGTGTACCCTCAAGAACGCTTTGCTTATCATAAGAGACCATTTTGGCCTGTCCTTTGCCTCAAAAGGATTGGGCTATCTTGCTGCACTTTTGTTACTACTATCGTTACTTACTCGTTACAAATTATCTTGCTATCAAACTACTCAGCTACTTACAGTTTTAGCACTTGCATGCATTACCTTGCTGAAAACCACTTGTCATTTCCTTTTGCTCCTTGTTGGGTTCGACACTCTTACTTATTGAAAAGAGCTATAGTTGATCCCCTATACTTGTGGGTCATCACTACCCCAGACCCTGCAGTGCTCACGGATTTCGAAAAGGTTCTCGCTGGGCAAGCCCGTAACCCTGAGCGCTTTTACATAGTCGGTGGTTTCCACCGTGGCGAACTTGTAGTCGGTGCTGTTGAAAAACCTGTTGAAACGGTCGCAAGGCTCTGTGGCCATGCAATAGTGGTAGATGAGGACATGATGGCGCACGCACAACTGGGCGACGACAACCTTCTGATCTATGCCGGGACGACCGGCGGTGTACTGGAGGTCGATGCCGACCACCTTGTACTTGTCTCAAGCAAGCAACTGCTCAACGATGTTGATGTAGTCGTCCACCACGCCCGGATCGATGGTGTACACCACCGAGAGATCCTTCTCCCTCGCGTGGGTCTCCACTCTATGCTCGCCAAACTCCATTGGAGCGCCGCTAGACATCCCCTCTCTATGTGTTGTCTTGGGTGTGCTTGTCGTGTTGTGCGGCGCGATCCAAAGGTTGAAGAGACTAAGGTTATAATGGCTGCAGGAATTAAAGGGGAAGCCGGATGGCCAAGAATATCTGCAGGCCCTAATGGCAGTTCTAATTTGCAGCGCATAACTCCATCATGCCACACGTAACTGCATCGCGTGGCAACGCGCGCGGTGCAACCGCATGCATATGGGGCCCCCGACGTGATCATGTGCATGCCCAACCGCTGGTAGAGCGCGCGGAGAGATGCGAGCAGAGCGCTCCGTGGTCGCCTCAACGGCGAGCAACCCTATATATATATGCATATAGCAGTTGAACACTGTGACAGCCTGATTTTTGGCCCTTTCTTTTTCTTTTTGTTTTTCCAAGGTTTTTGCCTAAGTTTTCTTTTTCCGTGGCTTTGTGGTCTGGAAATCGAAGAAGATGCCCTCTTCTTTGCTTCTAGAGTCGCTTGTCATTCCCAAATCCTTCCCTAGACCCTGTAATTTCCATCCTAGCCCAAATCCCAATATTCTTTTTATTGGGAATATTCCTTTTCTATTAAAGGAATAACTCCAATTGCCCTAGGTTGTGAGGCAACCTATATTTCCATCACTCCAAAAATTCCTAAATAATTCTCATAAATTGTTTGGGTCATATCTTGATCAAATATGGAAAAACTTTTCATTGCCATGTTAAAAAATAATTCCCCAATATTCCTTTTTCAATTCTGCCCTAAATGGCACTTTGTGAAGGAAGTGTCATTTATATTTATCCTATTGACTCCCAACCTTTTTGGGCATGTTAATATGTCCAAATAATTGCCCCATGCACAAGTTCAAATTTATTTGACTAGCCAATCTTCCTCAGTGAATTTTCAAAGTTTCTGTCAAACAGAAGGCTTTGTGAAGGAAGTACTAGCTAGGAGTACCCAAATGAGTTGAAATTGTGTAAACTCCTTAATGTGCTCATATTAACCTCTTACACACATTTGCAGCCCCATCCAATCATCTATGTGAGCACAGGAGAAAATCTTTGTTTTTGGCAATATTTTCAGGTTGTGAAGCAAGTATATTTTATATTGCTTCAAAAATCCTGCTAAATTACCAGATCATTCTTATACCCGTAAAACATCTCTCCACCCAATTTGGCATCATTTCATTGATCCATTTGACCACCATAATTATTCCAAGTTTCTGGTATGCAGAGATGTTTGTTAAGCAAGTGCTATTTTGGTTTGTCCCCTTGGCATGAGCTTTTTACAGCATCTTCGTATGTCCAAATAATCCAGCTTTGCCCAATATTAGCCCAATTTGACACCCCATGTGAGAGCATCATCATGATCTTCATTTCTGACCAGATTATGTGGTTGTTAAGCAACTACATTAAATCTTTATCCATTCCTCCTCAAACTTACCAGGATGTAAGTCCTTATTTACCTCAACCCCTCAGACAAGTCCATTGGCTCCAAACCCTTTCCTGTTGATCACCAGTGTTCACTCAAGTTTACTGCAGTAAACTTCAGAGGATGATTTCTTTTTGACCAGAGCCTGTTTAACCAAGTTACCACCATAGTTGAGACCACCCTTCGAAGGCCTACGCAGTAGACATGGTTTAACCTCAGTAAAACCTCCAGAGCGTGCCATGCCAGTGGTGACCACGAGTCTGACCAGCCAAAGCGGTGGTCTCGCCATCATTAGCAACAAGGCGTCGCTCGGCCGGGTTCTGGTTTGTCCCAGTGTCAAATAGCTCAGCATTGTCGTCGTCTTCTCCCTAGACCCCTCTCCCCCTCCGTCCGCTTCCTCGTCGGCGCTCGTCGCCCAGGCATGAGAACACTTTGTGGCGGCAGTAGCATTAATGTCGCTTGGCTTCTTCCTTCGCTTGTCCCTGAGCTCTGCCTCGTCTCCGTGACCCCTGAGCCTCGTCCGCGCCCTCCCTAGTCGCCTTGCCATCCCTCTCCGTGACCCTTGGTCGCGCGTGCCCGTCGCCGAAGCACGAACACGTAGCCGCGGACGTGCCACGACCTTCCCTCCTCGCCCCGGCTATAAATAGCCATTCCCCGAGCCTCACGAGCTCACCACTCGCCTCCCCTCATTCCTCTAGCCCCTCCTAGTCTATCGCCCGAGCCCCGGAGCTCTCTGTGGTCGCCATCGACTCCATGGCCGTCGCCCCTGTCCACTCCGATTCCGGCGAACCGAAGCCCCTCCCCTCGGTCTGCCACCTCCAATAGGTCACCTAGCCACCATAGCCTCTCCCGCAGCCCTCTGTTAGTCGCCGGAATCGCCATGGCCTCGTCTTCTATCTCCAGCCGAAGCCCCGTCCGCCGCAGCCTCGGTCCCGCCCTGCCCGAGTTTTCCTGGCATTCATGTGGTGGTGGGACGGGTGCACCTCACCGTCCTAAGCACTCCGGCGGTCCAAGCTCCATCGGAGGTGGCCCGAGTGGCCAGAGCGAGCGCCAGCGCCGGTGGCCTCTCCTCTGCTCTGCGTGCGGCGTCGGGAGAAGGAGAGAACAAGAAGAGAAGGGAGGAGAGAGATGGAGTGGATAAGGTGGGACTCACCTGTCAGCCACACAGGAGCCGGCCCCACCACTTCCATGCTGGGTAAGTGGAAGCGTAAACCCTGGAATACGCTTCCATATTTCTGTTTTGGCCGAGTCTGTAAAATAAAGTTTGACAGATAGGTCCTTGGCAGTAAAGCCTTTATATCTTTTTATCTGTAACACCAAATGAGCCCCCTCCGAGAGAGAACGTTTTCCGGCGATTCGTTGTGCGAGTTTCTCGCACTTCTCCCTGGTGCCTTCTTCACCCCCAGGCAAGCCACAATACCCACTTGCATGATAGTCATGCAGTAGCCATGGTTTTCAACTTGAATATTTAATAAATGTCTGCTTGTTAAAAAGATGGTTATCGTTGTTCCGGTGATGTTCAGATTTGCATGTTCACTTTTGTGCTATGTTGTCTTATACTTTGTGATCATGTTATACCTGCTAGTATTACCTTTCATATGTTTATGCTTGTTAGTAGTACATGTTGATGTTGGAGATGGTCATGCTAGTTAGTATTCGATGCTCAGTGAATATGATTTATTGTTGATATGGTGGAAAGTGATGTGATACCCTCATGATTATGTTGATATCATGTTCATGTATTTTATCATGGCTCGGCATATTTGCATTCAAGTTTAACCAGACTAAATTGAACTTGAACAATTGTTGGCCGAGTCATGGTGCCGCTGAATCGATGCTGACCAGTGCAACCACGCTTACTGGTATGGGACGGTCCTAACTGGGTCTATTGTCGTGCCTCTCGCCGGTGCCTCCAACGAGGGAAGGTTATGGGCGTCTTTGTACCTGGCCCAATAGGCGTGCATAACCTTGTGTGCCCGTTGTTGAGTTAGTTTTTGGATCCGTGTCCCAGTGGGGCCGGGCCCACGGTGGTCGTTGTGTCTGGAGGTAGACACAGGGCCACCCATGACTTAGCCCAGTGGGGAGTGTGTCGGAGTGGCCGGGAGAGTGTCATGGTAGTAGGACGGTTTTGTCAGAACGCTGTTGGTCCACCTGAATGGGAGTGCGAGGCCATGGGTTCCGTAGTGTGGGTATAGTGTACTAACCTCTACAGAGTGTATATTAAATCTATCGATAGCCGCGCCCGCGGATAAGGGCCCAGGTCGAAAGTAGGTCACACCATGAGTCAACAGTAATAAGAATAATGTGCTTAATAACAATGAGATAAGTTGGTTGTGATCTCCGTAAGGATCACAGGACATTTAGTGGTCGGGTTGTGATCGCCATAAGGATCACAGGCCATGTATTGGTCGGGTTGTGATCGCCGTAAGGATCACCGGCCAAGTGTTGGTCGGGTGGTGATCGCCGTAAGGATCACAATGGTATCGAGGATACCGAGTTGTTGTATATTCGTGATGTTGTCCGAGAATCGTGGGTAAAGGTCAAGCTCCTTGTGGTCATTTACTGATTACTACGGTATTGTTTATACCAAGCTTGATTTGATCCTGAGGTGATCGTGTGATGTCCGAGGTTGGTAAGTGATGCATGTGACGGTTACGAGGTAACCCGAGCAGAGTAAGTGGTGCATGTAGTGACATCATGTTGCATGATAGTATTGTCGGATTAATATGTTCATGGCATGTTCATGTTGTGTTAACTATATCATGTTCAAGTTGTTCATGCTATATTATTCTGATGATATCATGATAATTCCTTTTAACCTGTAATTGTCATGCTGTTGTTTGTCTTGAATGCTTCTGGTTATTGTGAGCTTGCAAGTACATTCAATGTACTGACCTGGCGTGTCATGCCAATTTGCAGGTCATGCCGGATTTGATTGCTTGCTTGTCGTAGTTTCGCTTAAATGCGAGCTAGGATAAGCGTTCAGCCAGAGTCCCTGCGAATTGGAGTTCACCACCGTCGTCGTTGTTTCGCTGCTAGAGTTATTCCCCTGCTTCGAGTTGTTCTGCTGCTTGCATAGAGCAACTGAGAATGGCGTAGTGTCGCCGTACCGATGTTATTCATTGTAATATCGGAGACCTTGTATTCATATTCGTGTAATAATAGAAAGCTGGTTTGTTCTATGCTAAGCAGTGTTGTATTCCAGGAGACTTCTCCTCGATCTCTGGGTTGGAATACGGGGCGTTCCGGTTTCTCTGAGCCGGGGTGCCACAAACACGCAAGGAAAAGTTGTCCACAAGCCGAGCGCGCCAACGTATGCAAGCAGAGCGCACCGTGGCGCCTAAAGGTGAGCAGAGCTTGCCGAGGGACGCGAGCAGAGGCCGACATAGTGATACGTGGCAAATAAGACGAACTGTGTGAGCGATGTCGGAGACATCAAGCATGAATCAGATCAGAGTTGCGTGTGAGATACGTGGCATACAGTTGATCCATCCAAGCTGTTTGTGATGGGATAAGCCGTGTGTGTTGCGGGAAAATGCTTGCTGGTATATAACCTTAAATTTAACCAAAAAAGTGTTAATGCATGTTACAAAAATTGTATAACTGGAAACTATGTTCAAATATGAATCCAACGATATAATCTTTGGCGACATGCATTTGTATTTTATTAGTTAAATCCTACTTATAAACCAGGACGGGGGTATAGTAGGTAATTAAATCGATGAAGTTTTTTTTGTATTAACCGTGTATGTGTCCTTTCATCCTCCTCTTGCACGTCTTGTCACCCCGCTGCCGCAGACGGCTTACAACGCAAGCTTGCGCAACGCACGGGGGCCTTCTTTTGGCCAAACGGTGGCTCGAAGTGGCGCCAATGAATCATCGGTGAGCCCGTTCCCACGCAACCTCGCAGGTTCCTGCGCAAGCTTCCCACCCGACTTGGTGAAATCCCCCAAAATCCCAATGCTTACCGGCCTGCTATATAAACCCTCATGGCCGGCGAGTCCTGCATTGCATTTTCCCCTCCCTCCCTGTAGCTTAACTCGTCTGCTTCTCCCACAATTGCCAATGGCACCAATCCGTCGTCGTCGCTCAGCCACTCCGCCGTCATCAGAGGACAGCTCCAGCTAGGAAGCTACACCGCGGCGGCGGCTCAGTCCCCAGCGTAGTGTAGTGCGCGTGGCGTTCCTGTTGGGTGTGCGTGGAACACCGACCACACGCTCCGCCGCCGGTGCCCGTCGGCAGCTATTGCTGGCCGCCGTTGCCGCTACACAACCGTCGAAAGCCAGGGCCATCGCCCGCTCCGCCATCGCGGCCCGAAAGCGGGAGGTGGTCATCGTGGCCGCCACCCCACTGCCGGCCATCACCCGCTCCGCCACCGCGGCCCGAAGGGCAGGAGGTGGTCGTCGTGGCCGCCACCCCACTGCCGGCCATCACCCACTCCGCCACCGCGGCCCGAAGGCGGTAGGTGGCTGTCGTGACCACCACCCCATCGTAGGCCGTCGTGGCCGCCAGCCCACAATCGACCGCCGGGATCATCACCCGCTCCGCCACCACCGCCCGAAGGAGGGAGGCAGAGGTGGAGGCCCGCACGTGCGTCAGCGACCTTGCGCGCTACATCGAGTTCCTGCGGGAGGAGGAGGAGCACCTCGTCGAGCATGCAAAGAGCCTTACCATAGTCGTAGCCGCAGCACACGCCGACATAGAGGCGAGGAATCAGGAGATCTGCGAGCAGTCCGGCCGCTTCAAGAGGGATCGTCTGGAGCGGCAGTGGGCGTTTGAGCTGGCGAGCATTGCTAAACATGCAGCAGCGGCAGGCGCCGTATTGCATTTGTCCAGCTCGTCGGCAGGCTCCTCCTCCTCCTCTGCCTTTTACTGAGCACGCTCGGCAGAGGAGAGGCTGCCGGAAGTAGCATAAAGCCCCTCCGTAGATTAGATAGTGCTAGTGATTTTTAGCTGCATATTTTGACAAATCGCAGTGTTACAAGGATTGACAAATGGCAATGTTACTAGATCAACAAAAGTCAATCTTTCAAGTTTGACAAATGGCAACATACCCAATATGACAGATGCAAATCTTACCAAATTGTTTGTACGTGGTTGCACACGGTTCATCCAAAACAACCGTTTGTGTTGAAGGGATGCACAAATCCTACACTGCGAATTTTCCCTCGACTTAAGGGGGAATACCATAGCTCTCACTTTGCATACAGGTGTTCTATCTAAAACGTTTGCGATCAAGAGCTGCAGAAATCCTGGTCGGCACATTTTCTCTTGGCTTCCTGGGGAAGCTGTCGGTTTGCGTACGGGTGTTCTAACTAAAACATTTGCGATCAAGAGCTGCACAAATCCTGCTAGGCACATTTTCCCTTGGCTTCCTGGGAAGTTGTCAGTTTTGTATACGGGTGTTCTAACTAAAACGTTTGCGATGAGTGTTTTATATTTAAAAATCGTATTAAACTGCGGCTTGGGTGCCATTAATGGAGAGGATGCGAGCAAGGCGAACGACCATGAAAGTCAAAGGGCTCGCTTCCCGGTGAGCCTGCGCGGGGTACAGCTCGCACGCTTCCCGATGAGCCTCCGCATTGGAGTACAGCTCGCACGCCTCCCATTTAGTCAAGCGCTCAAGCACCTGTCTGCACGGCACCTCCTAGGCATTAAAAGAGTGAGGCGTGGCGTCACGTGAATGGTTAACAGAATGCACACAATTTAAATTATACAAAATGTTTGAGATGTTACAGTGGCAACTATTTGTTTCAAAATGCCTTTGTTGGCTGTTATTCGAGTGCGCCTTCTCTCACAATGGACACGAAAAATACCACAACATGTCGGGTGCCATTCCATTATAGCATGCCAAGTTTCATGAATTTCAGATGAGTTTTGGATTTACTAGAATTTAAAAACAAAGTATCTCAACGTTTTCTTAGGCAATCAACGATTGCCACAGTGTTTGAAATTCATTCCCATTCTTGCATGGGACCAAAGCATGCACCCAAGGACACAGATTTGATTTTTCAACCAATTTATATGCAATGGAGCATGTGCATGTAGTTCAAATTTGAATTGTGCACATAGAATGCCTAGAAAACCCAGTTAAAGTATAAAAATGTCCAAACGAACCACGAAAAATTCCAAAATTAAAAAACAACACCCCTGTTGTTCTATGTTGACACTAGAAAAGTTTTGAAAGCAATAAGAGCCAACGAATATCATTTCATCCCAAAAGGTGGCACGTTCCCTACCGAAACCATCACGCTTTTTGTGAGAAGCTCTGGTTTGTGAGAAGCTTATAGCCAAACCTGCCCCAAATGGGACAAAAATTTTACCATGGCATGTTGATGCTGCTCCATGATAGCATGCCAAGTTTCATGAATTTCGGACGAGTTTTGGATTTACTAGAATTTAAAAACCAAGTATCTCAATGTTTGTGGCGGAGTGACGATGGCAGGGTGTTTGAAATTCATTCCCATTTCTTGCATGGCACCTAAGCATGCAACCAAGGACACAGATTTGATTTTTTAACCCGTTTATATGCACTGGAGCATGTGCATGTAGTTCAAATTTGAATTATGCACCTGAAATGCCTACAAGACAAGTTGATGTATAAAAACGTCCAAACAAACCCTGAATAATTCCAATTTCTTTGACGACACGCTTATAGTTGCATGTTCACTACAGATAAAAGTTCTAGCAATTCAAACACCATCCTTTGTAGCTGTGACCCCATTATGTAATTCAAATCAAGATGAAAAATCAAGTAGATTGCACACAGTTTATTATCACCAACCATGTGAGATGCAGCACAAAATATCTTGGAGCACTGTCGGAGTGTCAAGCACACTAGCCCACTCCTCAAATATCATTTCACTGTTCAATCATCGCTGGTGAAAGATGGGGACGTGGACCCGCGTCGTGTGGGCAACTTCGGCAGCCCACTCCGGCGAGAGCGCAGCCGCAGCCGCCAGGCGCGTGCTAACAAGCTTCGTGAGGCCGACCGCAATCTGCGTCTGGGCGGCCAAGGCAGCCCAAACGGCTGTTGTTGCTTGTCAGGCGGCGGTAGCAGCATCTACCTCGGGGATAGCAACTGGCGAGAGCGGCACAACAGTTGTCCGTTCCACAGCGGCGGCCTTAGCCCTAATGGAGGCCGCCCATGACCATGTCGAGGTTGTCCATGCCCAGCTCGTGGCGGTCACCGGACAAATCAAACGAAGCTTCTCCAACAACGGTCGGCAACCCACGGCCGAAGAGTTGGCAATTGCCGAGAGAGTTCGAGCAGCCGTTCGTACCTACGCAGCATACCTTGCCACAACGGAGCCGGCCAAAGCCCAGATCGCGGCTGCCACGCTAGCTCGTGGCGGCCTATTCCAAAGATATGGCGGACGCGGATGGCGAGATGCTTGCCGAGTATGGTGCGATTGATGCCATGGAGCCCTTTCCCCAAAAGACCGTCAGGCGCGAGCTGGACATGGAGGCAGCGGCAGAGATTGTAGTTGCTATGGTTAGAATTTATTCTTAATACTTTTCTCGTAGTTGCGGATGCTCGCGGGAGGGTTAATCATAAGTAGGAGGTTTGTTCAAGTAAGAACAGCACCTAAGCACCGGTCCACCCACATATCAAATTATCAAAGTACCGAACACAAATTAAACCAACATGATGAAAGTGACTAGAGGAAATTCCCGTGTACCCCCAAGAACGCTTTGCTTATCGTAAGAGACCATTTTGGCATGTCCTTTGCCTCAAAAGGATTGGGCTATCTTGCTGCACTTTTGTTACTACTATCGTTACTTGCTCGCTACAAATTATCTTGCTATCAAACTACTCTGCTACTTACAATTTCAGCATTTGCAGACATTACCTTGCTGAAAACCACTTGTCATTTCCTTCTGCTCCTCGTTGGGTTCGACACTCTTACTTATCGAAAAGAGCTACAATTGATCCCCTATACTTGTGGGTCATCAACGGTTCACTCAGATGAACTGTTTGTGATTAGGCGGAACAAAAGAAACGGTCAGCCAGATCAAGGTGTGTGCGATAGAGGGCAAACACTTCACTCAGATGAACTGTTTGCGTTGAGCCAAGATAACATAAACGGTTCAATATAACAAGATGTGTGTGATACGCGACAAACAGGTCTGTAATCAGAAATGTGTGTGAAGACTGATAATAACACAGACGATTGCTTCTAATAAGATGTATGTGATATGCTCTGTCTACAGGACATCTATTGGCCATTAGGCGACGGGTGGTCATCCGGGTACGCCGTAAGGATGCGAAGAGGCATCCTATATCAGCAAGGACTAGCTGTTCCACCAATAGCTCATCTAAGAGAACTCTCAAGCTAACTGTGCTCAGGCTGGAGGAGCCACCAGATGGGTGACTGGATGGGAAGTTGTCTTGATGTTAAATTAACTGATGGGATGGGTCATAGAGGTCATATTAAATGACCTCTACGATCCATCCCATCAGTTAAATTAACCTTGAGGTCCTTCTTTTTTATTATTTTAACACATGTTAAAGAAGGTCTACCGCATTACTTTTTGACAATGTGCGGTATGTGGCATACAGTTGATCCATCCGACCTGTTTGTGATGGAATAATCCATGTGTGTTGTGGGCAAACGCTTGCTAGTATACAACCATTTGCGATTGATGAATTCATCACTGACGGGTTCCCTAGTGTGGTCCGTGTTCATCTGATCATCATCTACTTCTTGTGCTAGCTCGATGTTTCTTATATGCTAAGTTTCCATTAAATGATGGCGTTTTATGAACACGCCACCATTTCCCGCCATTTCCTCACATGTTTCCCGCCACCCAGCGATGTTGTGCATAAACCTAGGCGGCGCGCGATGCACGGAGGCAACAATCGCAGCCTATAGCACATCCACTTTTCCAAGCATGCCAACTCACCAAAGCGTCACCTCTGCAATCAACCTCGTTTACAAGGAAAACAAGAAAGGTGCTCCCCGTCAACGGGATGGATGGCGTCGTGATGCGCGTCATTGCTACCTCTTGGGCACTGCGTTGGATTTCCTTGAAGAGGAAAGGATGATGCAGCAAAGTAGCATAAGTATTTTCCTCAGTTTTTGAAAACCAAGGTATCAATCCAAAGAGGAGGCTACGCCATGAGTCCCTCGTGACCAAGACAATGCAAATAACTCCTCGCAACCAACGTGATAAGGGGTTGTCAATCCCTTCACGGTCACTTACGAGAGTGAGATCTGATAGAGATGATAGATAATATTTTTGGTATTTTTGTGATAAAGATGCAAAGTAAAATAAAAAGCAAAATAGAAAAAAAGCAAAGGCAATAATAAAGTGATGGAAGATTAATATGATGAAGATAGACCCGGGGGCCATAGATTTCACTAGCGGCTTCTCTCAAGAGCATAAGTATTTTACGGTGGGTGAACAAATTACTGTTGAGCAATTGAAAGAATTGAGCATAGTTATGAGAATATCTAGGTATGATCATGTATATAGGCATCACGTCCGAGACAAGTAGACCGACTCCTGCCTGCATCTACTACTATTAGTCCACTCATCGACCGCTACCCAGCATGCATCTAGAGTATTAAGTTCATGAAAACAGATTAACACCTTAAGCAAGATGACATGATGTAGAGGGATAAATTCATGCAATATGATAAAAACCCCATCTTGTTATCCTCGATGGCAACAATACTATACGTGCCTTGCTGCCCCTACTCACTACAAAAAAAAGACACATCCGTGACATTTTGGGCCGAACGAATTTTTTTTCTGTCATACATATGACACTTCTATGACGATAATTGTGACAAAACCCGGTATCATCATAGATATGGTGGGCTCCTACTTCTATGACAAAAAATCATGACAGCAAATGGGCTTTTCGTCTTGGGCGGGCCGGAGACGCAATATATGACATTCTTTGGGCCGTCCATGACGGAAAAAACCGTGGTAGAAGCGAGTGGGAGGAAAATTTCGGGGAGTTGCCGGTTACGGTGGGAGGTCGGGGGCCGAGCGATGCGCGTTTCTCTCGTCGACGCTGCAGCGTGTGTGTAGGCGTTGGGCTCTAATCAACCCGGCGATTGCACTCTACAAAGCTACGCGTTCTTCGAACTGGCGATCGATCGATGGTCTGATCGAACTCGATGGTGCGATTCCTTCACTTGCTGCTGCTAACTCAAGCGGTCGATTGGATGAGCGGTGAGCGTTGCGGGGGGTTGGATGAGCGGTGGCGGTGGCGTTGCCTGCGGATGAACAGGACCCGTGGTGTGGAGGGCTGGATGAGCGATGAGCGGTGGAGGGTGGCCGTGGAGGGGTGGTTGAACAGACCCCGTGGTGTGGAGGGCTGGATGAACATGAGCGGTGGAGGGGTGCCCATGGAGGGGTGGTTGAGCGATGGCCGGTGGAGTAAGCGCGGTGGAGGCCGGATGAACAGAGCCCATGGAGGCTGGAGGAGGTCAACGGTGGCCGTGGAGGCTGGAGGAGGTCGACGGTGGAGATGAACAATATCCCGTGGAGTCCTGCTTTTGTGGTACGCCACACCTCCCGATGAACAGGACCTGTTTTGACCTTAGCGCTCCAACACAAGTCCGTTTCGTCCGTTTTGCGATACGCCACACCCTCCCGATCAACAGACCCGTTTCGACCGTAGGGAGGTCCTTTTCCTTCGCTTTTGCGGCAGACGCCACACCCCTCCCGATCAACATGACCCCCATTTCGACCATAGGAGGTCCGTTTCCTCCGTTTTGCGGTACGCCAGACCCCTCCCGATGAACAGGATCCTGTTTCGAATGTGGCCGGTCGAACACAAGGCCGTTTCCTCCGTTGTGCGGTACGCCAGGCCTCGTTTCCATCGCCTGTTCCGTCCAAGCCCTCCTGATGAACACGACCACGCATTCCGTTCCGACCCAGCTGGTTTGGCTCCCCATGAACACGACGACAATGTTGTTTCTCCGTTCGGACCCAGCCATGTCCACGAGCCCACGCCGTACGTATGCGCGAGTAGGCGTTCGAGACCCCGCCCGTATGTACACATACGTGGCCGTATTTTCTTTCTTGCACCCTGGCCGCTATACGTACGTGTACATGCTACGTGTGCGCCTCTACTACGACACGTGCTCGCCTCTACAACGACCAGTATGTACGTACACGTTCGCGACCAGAATGACAACGCTACGTACGCTTTGACCAGGTGGGTCCCGACTGTCAGGCACTTCCTTGCCTGCAAAGATGTAGCTGGTGGGTCCCAGCAGTCAGGGGGGCGACTTGTTTTGGGTTTTTTTGCCCGGACGCACTTCCTTGCGTGCGAAGATGTAGCTGGTGGGTCCCAGCAGTCAGGGGGGCGAATCATTTTTTTGGACGCACTTCCTTGCGTGCGAAGATGTAGCTGGTGGGTCCCGACAGTCAGGGGGAAACGTTTTTTCGCGAAATACGGTGGCCCGTCCGGTGGGTTCCCGCTGTCAGGTGGAGGAATAATTATTTTGCGCATAATAAGGAGGCACTTCCTTGCTGCTGTCGTGGACCCGGTATCGGCCTCTCCACGTCTGATCCACGTTCGATGGAAGCCATTCCTTGACCACCTTGACCACGCCACGCCGAGAGCACCGGGCGGTGGATGACGGCGAGGCCTAGGAAGGGGACGACGCGGAGCCGGGAAGACGCGGCGCGATGCCCACGCGTGAAGGAGTATGAGGGTTCACTCGTTCGGTTGCGGTGTGAGGCTGCCGTCGCTGCAGAATAACAGGGGGTGTGGGTGCGTAGAGGGATGGCCTGGCCAGCGGTGGGAGTAGTAGGGGGCGGTGAGGCCTCCACGGCATCACAGCCGGCCATGGGCGGCGAGGCGGCACACGGCCGGGCGCTGCTTTGGGCGGCTGGAGCAAGAAGACCAGAGGTTGAAGAAGCACTACGGCTGTTGGATGGACATCGTACGATCACTGGAGCTAGAATCGTTCATATATTGACTAAAGTTGACAAAGGCCTCCGTCCCAGTCAACTTAGTCGGCCCACAAGTCAGCCTCCCACCAAGGTTGGTCCCAGCTAGCTGGGGGGGATTCATTTTTGTGTGCGGAATAAGGAGGCCCGTCCGGTGGGTCCGAGGCGGCAATGGGGGACCGTTTTTTTTGCGAATACGGTGGCCCGACCAGTGGGTCCGGCAGTCGGGAAATGTTTTTTGCAAAATCTTGGTGGCCTGTCCGGTGGGTCCCAATCCGGTGGAGGAATAATTATTTTCAGCGTAATAAGGAGGCACTTCCTTGCGGCTGCCGTGGACCCAGCCTGTCGCCTCTCCACGCATACAAGATTTCTTCCGACGGAAGTCGGTCGTTGACCACATTGACCACGCCGCGCCGAGAGCACCACGGCGGTGGATGACGGCGAGGCCTAGGAAGGGGACGACGCGGAGCCGGGGAAGACGCGACAGTGGAAGCCCGCACGGAGAGGAGTACGAGGGTTCACCGGTTCGGCTGCGGTGTGAGGCTGCCGTCGCCGCAGAATAACAGGGGGTGTGGGTGAGTAGAGGGATGCCCTGGCCAGCGGTGGGAGTAGTAGGGGGCGCTGAGGCCTCAAGGCAAGACAAACCACGAGAGGCGGAGCGGCGGTCCCGCCGGGCCGCTTTACGGCCGGAGCAAGAAGACCAGAGATTGAAGAAACACGACGGCTGTTTGATTGACATCCAACGGTTACGTCTGCTAGAATCGTTTGTTGACGTAGTATATAATAACTAAAAAAATCTTGCATACGCGTCAACTAAACAGGCCCACAAGTCAGACCACTCCCTCTTTTTTAATAATTTATATATAGCTCATGGCAACTTCTTATGCAATTTATTGCATTCGTTTTTTGGTTGGCTAGGGCCAATTTCGCATATTTCTGTGGGTTCCAAACTATTTTTTATACCGAAATGTCGAGCCAGATTTAAAGTACTTTGAAGATATATTTGAATTAGGTTAATGCCCAGTGAAATAGGAATCTAAAAATGTGAAAAAAAAATCAGAAATTATAAAGTAATTGCTAATTTGTCATCTATTTTTATATTTACAACCCATTTCATATTACTTTCAAGATTTGCAGGCGTCTTGAAAGAGTTGCAGCCCATCAAGGCGTAGAAAAATAAGTGGGCATGGATTGGGTATTCTTCAGAAAAAATAAACTGGGCTCATTTTCACAAAGAAAAAAATAGCTGGGCTGGTCACATGGTGAACATAAAATATAAGCCTGGGCTAGACGGGCCACATCCCACTTCAAACCCTGCTCCGTCTCAACAATACCAAACAAAAAAATCTGCTTTCGAGTAGCTACGTCCCCTGTGTGTCACCGATCTTGTGCTGTTCTCTTGTCTATTGACTATATACGCTCACAATGTCGTGGGTCCCAGACGTCAGGAAAACACTAGGAGGAAGCATTTTTTTTCCATACGCTGACGTGGTGGCCCCTACTGTCATCCTCTCCACGTACTTCTGCCAATTCCTGTTGTTTGTTGACCATGTTGACAGCGCGAGAGGGCGGCGCCGCGGTGAGTGCACCAAAGCGCGCGGAGGACGTCGGCGTTAACGATTTAGGAGACGGTGGGGCGGCGATGCGTCTTGTTGGCGCAACCAAAGTAGGAGGCGGAAGCGTGCCCCCGGTGCTAGTTTGGTTTTGGCGGTTTGGAGGAAGACAGGACTGAAGAAACACGACGGTATAAAAGCAGCGAGTACTTAACAACCTTAACTGAAACCAGCAGGGGGACTTAACAACCAAATCTGAAAGCAGTATGAGTACTTATACAGGTACAACCGTACAAAGCACGCCTCGAACAGTGCTACTTTGCCTACAGTTAACCAAGGGTGAGGCCACCAAGGCCCAGGCGCCACCCCGCGCATCCACAACCTTCTGAAAGCGGCTTCATCTCGAAACGTGGTCAATAAACAAGATATTCGCTTTAGAGCCATGGAAAAGCATGAACATAATCTTCTGTCCTATTCTCCAAGATGGACAAGCCTTCATTATCTGAGACCACCCACGAATAAGTATCTTTTCACCTCCAAGGGGAATTGAGTAGGTCGACATAAACATCATGTTGTGACCAAGCGCAAGTCTGACCCGACCATGGTCTGGCATCTGTATAGGAACAATAGAACTCGGCAGTTCCTGTTTCAAGAAGATCACAGCTATAAAACTGTGTATAAGCAAAAGTTTATGAACAACATATATAACAGAAAACAACTCGTACCATAAGTTTCTCGACATAGTTGGACCTGTTCAATGAGTGCAGCAGTGGCACACATATCCCACGTGGCCTTCCACCATTGAAACGCCCCACAAGGACCTCAAGACGATCAATAAAGTGTAGGAACTTGTGGATGTTGATCCAGTCTACTTCAGTGCCATTAGTAACAGCCGAGTTATTACAGAGTAACAAACGAGCAGGCTGCTTAACTCTGAAGAAACCTACACGTGCCACCAATTATAAGAAAATATTAGTTAGAAGTAGCATCTTCGTGAGAGATTCGTTGCTACTTCTAAAGTTAAATTGTGATTAGTTAGACAGAATAGGTGGATTAAGAAGTAATCGAGGCAACAAGCAAGAAGCGGATACAAAACTAACATGGATGAACAATTGGAGCGACGTCGGGGTGGAAGATCGCGGTGAAGATGAGAGCAGGTTACGCTATTTCCATCAACATTCGTGTGCCAACTTTCAGTCCGTAACACTTGAGAAAGTTTATCCAAGTTCGGCCATAAAAAAAGCAGCGATCTTCTTGGTTCATGAACCCAACTCGGAAGTAATATCCATGGCTTGTCTTCACTGTGACCATTAAACTAGTGTATTCAGTTATGGCAAGGCCGAGCATCTTGAGTACATGTGTTCTGGCAGAGCAAATAATACACTACAGGAAAAATAATATGACAACACAGCATGTTCAAAAAACCCCCACCCTCCCGGATAGAGAAGAGGATTCTAGGAACATACTGTGCGCGTTTCAAAATGTTGTGGTAGGATGAGAAGGAACAAGTGTGGCGTCTCGCCGAGGGCGCAGAAATCTGTAGGGTACTCGCACTTTGGGCACTTTGCAATGAAACATTCTAGATTGATCTGAAGAAAAAAGCATCAACGCGGCGGCTGCCATCCTAGGATTACCATGCGATGAAGGGACTTGGATTTATCGGGGATGGATGAAGAATTAGTACTGGTTCTCCATGAGAAAACCCTATGCAATCGCCCGAGCGGGGTTTTCTCTCGAACAAGCAAGCGAGGGAGAAGGGGATTCGTGCCCGGTGAAATATTGTCGCTTCGTCCGTCCGACTTCTTGCTAAAGCTGGAAAGGGGTTGTGATTTGACGGCTCATTAGGCATTATCGCGGCCTTCGACTGGGGTGTGTCTACCGTGAAGTTGTGCACTCTAATTTGTGCATATGGCACGTGGACCCGTTGCCGGTTGCCCCACATATCAGCGAAAGGAAGTAGAAAGACAGGAGTAACTAGTTACACATAAATATATTTTTTGACAGAGAGATACTCCCTCTGTAAAGAAATATACAAATCTTTTATATCACAGGCTCACCTTGCCGAGAAATATACTCCCTCTGCAACGCACGGGCATTATGGGGGTTCAGCTTTTTTTATGGGGGTTCAGCTGAGAATATAATACTCAGATTTTTTTACTCAGATAGGCTCACGGTTCTGGACTTTGGGCATGAGCCGACCTCGCATGTTTGGGGCCCATGTGTTCTACCTCGCTTTTCATATTGCAAGCGATCGGTGCAAGCTGGTTTTAGATCTTTGTCATAAGGCGAATACACAAAATTGAATAAAGCACGGCAATTTGTTGGAATGAAATCAAACGACAGTTCCTAACCAGCAATCAGAGTTGCAATTCTATCAACGATATACCATGTGATAAATAATCTTGTCGTACTACTTATACACACAGGACACTTGTTTCACCATGCAGATTATTACATCAAAATCTCTCGGAGGATAGATCAGTTCGGCGATTAGTCTTGCCTCTTGAAGAATTTCAAAGTTGATTTGGACCAACTCTCCTTGCCGAGAAAGTTCGATTTTGACATCATCCCCTACCACAAGATATGATTTAGATTTGAACCTTGACCATCCTTTAGCATCAATCATCATGCGACCATCCTTTGTACTTACGGTATATTGAGCAGGTTCATTCACACCAAGGCTGCGCATGGTAAGAGAAACTTGGCCGCGGTCGCCCGGATAGTTGAACGACTCCCTCGTTGCTCTAGGAATTCTCTGTTTGCAAACAAGAAGACATACCCAAACAGTTAGATCAACATAGTGAATCATGTGAAACAACATGGAAAGAAAAAAGAACGAAGCACTTGGGCGGCCAATGCTTACCAAGAAGGTGGACATGTCGGTTTGTGTAAGGACTTTGGTATATGAAGTGTGAACTGCAGCCCAGTCTGTTGTCGGTGCAACTACACGGGCCGGACCAAATGCAAGTGCAAGTGTTGGTGCAGTGCGAAGCCGTCAGCTTGCCGGAGATGGTGCTCCTTGTAGAGCTGGTGCCGTGTCGATGCCCGATCCTCCGGTAGATCGACCGATCCATTTGGCGCGGTCGGTGCCCAATCCTCACTGGATCGGGGCCGAGCTGCTCTTGTCGATTGCTAGAAACAGCTGCGGGTGCTCGATCTGTGCGAGACATGGCGATCGTGTCTGATGCTGCTATGATCAGCTTTCTAACTTGACTAGGATCCGTGACCGTGATCCAGTTTTTTCTTCATTTCTTTTAAACGTGAGAAGGACTAATTGTGGCGTTTTTTGTTAAACCAAACTGCAGTTCATCTTAGGGATTCAGCTTCTACTCAGACAACAGACTGATCCAATTTTTTCCAGTAATATAAGTGATGGACAATGCCTTCGTTACTGACATGACATAAGAAGTGAAACCTGCAAAAATAGTCATCGTAGAGCAAACCAAACGGTTTATTCTGTGATGAATGTCACATGGCAAAACCAGCATCGTAAAATTGCAGGAAAAGAAAGAAAACATGACATTAAATCAATAAGATTTAGATAGTAAATCAATAAGATTTACTTGATGTGACATGAGTGAATCCTTACCAGGAAATCACTATGTTGAAGTACTAAACAGAAGATTGATCATCCAACTACGCGTGGCATGCAGGGGCCATGCCTACTCCCTAGCCGTGACAGTCAAAGGTCGTGACAAATCGTATGGACCGAACATCCATGGATGGAAATCACTGGTGGGTGCGATAAACCCTGCAATGCATACGAGATATTGGAGTGTAACCATAATTGATAAACCGTCCTCACAAAAAATATGATCTGGATACTTCAAAATGTACAGACTGAATTGAGTGGACAGACATTAACATAGACCGTTCTCAGGGCTGACCACACACCAAAAGCGGCAGTACTAATAAAAAATACAGGGTTCACAAACACAAATAAATTACTGAACAATAGTAATTACTACAGACAAGCAAAATTGCACTAACTAAACTCTGCAGACTATTTCTTGCCACCGACCTACGGGATGAACCCCGCATAACTGACTAGGCCATGGACTTTGTGTGAGATGTCTACATGCACCATCACCATCTTGTCAACCTTGGAGAACCTAACGGTGGTCTTTCCACTCATAAACATGATGATGAAGACAGGCCGCATCAGATTTGTTGGGAAGCTTTACAAGAACCACACCCTTCAGTGTCGAAGGCACAGCCAGGAAATTGTTGTGGTCAAGTATAGCCTCGAGAACACGCCTGACAACAATGCTACAGAAAACACTAGTTCAGGACACATGGCGACAAGGACACAGCTGGATAGTTCAGCGATAGAACTCATCATCGTGTCTTCCAGTTCACACGGCATGACTTTGAGAACTTCATCTCCACCGCGGACCTGGTTCTAATTCAAACAGAAACCATATTTCATTACTACCTCCGTTCAGAAATATAAGATGATATTCGATATTATACTCCATATATGACTACATATACGCACATAAATGAGTGAACAAAGACACTAGAACATGTCTTCAAAGGCATGAGAGCAGAGGGATTACATGTAATATCCATAACACAAGTTACTGAGGCAAATATACCCTCTTACAAGGTAGCATTGATGTTCATAAAGTACTCCCTCCGTCCCAAAATTCTTGTCTTAGATTTGTCTAGATACGGATGTATCAAGTCACATTTTAGTATTAGATAAATCTGTATCTAGACAAATCTAAGACAAGAAATTTGGGACAGAAGGAGTAGTTGAAAGTAATCTATAAGAAATCAGTGTCAACCTCTCGCATGTTTTGGTCAAAAGAGGAATTTAGAACTGTCATTTGGCACACAAAAATCACATGCAAGATCACCCAGAAAGTTGTACTACCAGTACTAGTATTGCGTGTTAGATGAAAAAACACAATCAAGATCGAGAAAAAGATCGTCAACAAGAGACATTACCTGGACTTGCTTAGTGAGGGATCCCGGAGAGGGGGGCTTGGACAGGGCGATGGCTTTGAGCTTGTCTGCGGTAGTCTCGGCGGGGTGCTTGCGCTTCTTCGTACCATGAGCCTCGACAGTTTTGGCCAGAGCCATAGACATCACGTTGGCCGGTGCTCCGGCATCCATCCAAGAGAGGAAGCTGAGAGAGAAGAGTGAAAGGAGGAACGAGATGAGGGAGAAGCGAAGCGAGTGGGGGTTTTCTTCATGAGAGGAAGCTGAGGGAGAAGAGTGAAATGATGGTTGCTTCGTCCATCCAACTTACTTCTTTGGAAAGGAGGGGTTTTGTGATTTGACGGCTCATTGGGCATTCTGCGGCGGTTCGATCGGGGTAGTCTACCGTCACTCTACTACGGAGTAATTTAGTGCATGGCTGGTGGACCCAGTCTTTGGCTGTGCCTACGTCGGTAAAGTGAGTAATTTAGTGCATGGCGGAGGAGGATCCGCGCGGTAGAGTGTGTCCACTATTTTTCATTCTAAAGAAAAAAATGATTACAAAGAAGCGTTTCCACTCTTCTGACGGAGGAGTGCGAAACACGCAGCCACTTGAACATACACAGTGCTCCTACTACTAGGCATGTGCGATGGTTCATACGTCGATAGTACTACACAATCTTGTTGCTAGTGTAGTAAGATATGAAGATAACAAATGATGTTGTGCGCATGTCAACTACTCCTATATGTAACATAGTACCGCTTTTTATTTGTCCGTTCGAGAATGAGCAGTGAGATCAATGTTAACAGAACTAGGTCCCACAGTATACGGAGAGTACGGTGCTACAGTACTCCACGAAACATGAACCATATGAAGCACATCATATAGTGTTAGACAAGGTGTATGAAGGGTGCACGGGATGGGAGCAAAAGTTGCCTTCTCGACCCACTTTTGGGTGTTTGGCAGAGTGCATGAAGGGTGCATGAGTCCACACTAGTAGGTTGACAAAAATACACGAAGAGGAAAAACTATATTGAGATGAGAATGCAACCAAAGACACCTACACGCTTTGTGCTATAGTGACTAATCTGCACCGTCTGAGTTTGATCCAACGGTCATGTTGCGCCGAGACATGGACATGCCCATGCAGAGGGCGCCTAAACACCACCGAAGTCCCTCTGCTTCTCGAGGCGCACGACTTTGGTGATGCAGGCTGCAACCGCCCGTAGAGCCCGCACCCGGTCGACGGGAGCCAGCTCGTCAAAGACGGCGCGTCAATGGCACGAGTGGATTCCGGTGACGGAGCCCTGAAAGGATTCGCCCGGCAACGGTGACGGCAGCGTGCAACCCCTCCTTGTCCAGCTCAGCCCCCACCATCGTGCGGAGACGACTCAGCTCCTCAGAGATATAGGTGAAGAAGGAGACCAGGTCAGGAAGCCGCAACTCGTTGAAGTCGACCGAGTGGTCGAATGGGTTTAGCCCGACGGCCGGCATCGTCGCGCTGGCACGACGGTAGGCATCGCGCAACCGCAACACGTGCGTGGCAACTTCGTTCACCAAGTGGCTGAGGCGATCCTGGACCTCGTCACGATCGGCCCGCTCACGCTCCAGCCGGCTCCCCTGACGGCCTATCGTATCTCCCGCTTTCTGCAGCAACACCACCGACTCCTCGAGCATCTTTGTAGTGGACGCCTGCCGCTTTTGAAGCTCCGTTAACTCCCGCACATAACGGAGGAGCATGTCACTCCTCTCCTCCTTGAGCTCATGGAGCTCCACGTCCTTAATACGAGCTCCGCATCCTTGGCAAGGAGCTCACATGTCGAGCGCCTCACCTCGGACTCTGTGATCTGCTGCGCCGCCATGGCACTAGGTAGAAACAATGGGGAGGGGAAGCAAAGGGGGCGAAACGGCTGAAAGGCAATGCAATCTACGGGAAGGCGGAGGGAGCCAGCCGAGGAGTGGGGAATCTTTTGGTTTTCACCACGGTAAAACACCGGTCGGCGACTTCTCACATCGAGGGGAGCGGTGGGTTTTACAGCGGAGTCATCGTGACTAATTGCTACCGTGCTGCTCCCGTCAATCAAAAATTAAAAATCCTGCTGCGCTTTGCTCCGTCAATCAAAAATTAAAAATCCTGCCGCACCCAAACACCAGAGCAACGCCGCGGTGGATATTTAAATTTACCTACCGGCAAGTAGATAAAAAAGGGGTGAAAAAACAAATGTGGCGGCGGCCTAGCTAATCGGTCGAACTAGCCCAACTAGCTAGCCACCGTGCTTCACTGATGTACTCGGCGGGAAAGGTGGTCTTTCGTGATTTGATGACTCATTTACTTGCTTCAGCGCTACGACCGAGGAGGACCCAGAAAACAAGCGGTAGGGCGTCCCACGTCAGGAAGAATATATGCGTGCACCACCTGGGAGGACCCCGAAACCGTGCGGTAGGGTGTGCCACGTCTCGGCACGGAGGAAAAATGTGCGTGTAAAAATATACTGTATCAGATGTAGTACCTATGGTTCGACCTCGTGACCCAGCCAGTCGGTCAAAAACACCCCACTAGCCACACAGCTTCATCATGCAAACGTGGCACGGTTAGCTCCGTCTCGACCAGCCACAACGTCTCTTGTTCTAGGCGATTCTTCTATTTTCCAAGCTTTTTTTAGTTGTAATAACACCACGGCAAGCTAGTGCCGCTCTTCATGTGTGCTCGTGCAAAGGTTAGACGATGGAGAGAAGAGAGATTGAGATCGCAGACACAGGACCCACCCGTAAGTGAGACAACGGTCATGCACGTGTTGACGAGGCACTCCTCTACTCTACTCAACGCAAGTCTTGTATAAAATCAAGTTATGGGACAAAGCCAACAAGCTGTTCGTTTTTTGACTTACGCTTTGTAGTCCAGGTTGCCAGTTCGAATCTCATCTTTCAGATTTGTTAGTTTTAGGTCCAAATTTGATTAATGACAAGTGGGACCCCCGTGTGTTGTTTCGGTATTTCAGTGTAGGATGGTTTTTTACAACAAACAGTTATTTCCGCGCGGTTAGACAAGTAACGGCACGAGTTACACGTATTTTGCCAGTTTACGAACAAAAATGACAGCGGCATAGAATATCACATCCACCGGCCCGCAGCTTAGATACTATGGTGATACGAAGTTTTACATCATTGGAAGTGAGATCCAATGGCTTGGGAGTAGTCTTTGTAATTATGCGCATTTCCAAACTCTCCAAAGTTTTTTTGCAAATAAAACATTCAGGCCTCGTGTGTGCCGCTGCATCTTCAATCCAACGGCTCCCCGGTGCTCATATTAGGTGCTCCCCGTAGCTTAATTACCCGCTATGGTGATATGAGCATCTAGGTCGTATGATCAGTGATCAGATGGCACATGCATAGTACTTGTACTTTCTGTGCATTTCCCAAACTCTATCAGTCGTATATTGCAAAAACCTCCTATTGTGGGCTATTAGATCTCAGTGAACTCGTATCACCATAGAATCTATGGTGCGGGAGCACCTCATACTCTCCCGTGCAAGAAAACATAAGGTGCTATCGCAGCTTGGATGCTACGGTGATACGAGCTTGGAGGTCGTTTGATCTGAGATCCAATGGCATCTGAAAGCAGTCTTTGTGCTTATGGCGATGGCGAACTCTTTTGGGGCTTTTACGCAAAAAACCATTCGAACCACCGAGGAGGTGTTGGGTCACAAATCCAACGCCTCCGAAGAGCTTGTATCACCAAAGCATCTAAGGTGTGGTAGCACATGATATTCTTACATACAAGAGAATATGATGTCCTCCTTCATCTTAGATGCTACGGTGATACGAGCTTCGAGGTCGTGGATATGGGATCAAAGGGCATCTAAGTAGTTTTTGTACAAATTGTGTGCAATTCTCAAACTCATCAAGGTTTCTGCAAAAAATTAAGACACATCATGTGAGCTGCTATATCTCGGATCTACAAGCTCCAAGCAACTCGTATCGGCATATAGCATCTAAGGTATGAGGGCACATGATATTCTCTCGGGAGGAGGGGTGGGGTGCACAACCAATCGGTGGTTGGGAGGGTGGGGACAAATATAATCTAAACAACCCTAAATGTAGCTCCACAATTTTATCTAAGGTCGAGGGTTGACCCCGACAATCATAGCTCCGCCTAAACACAAAATTTGCATGTACAGTAGTACTAGACTTAATATTCATGTTTCAGTTTCATGTTCATTTTAAATATTGAATTGAGGACCATGGATGTCTTACATTTTACTCCCTTCATTCCTAAATATTAGTCTTTTTAGAGGCTTCAAATGGACTGGCACATACGGATGTATATTGACATATTTTAGAGTCTAGATTCACTCATTTTGCTCCGTATGTAGTCACTTGTTGAACTCTCTGAAAGACTAATATTTAGGAATAGAAGGAGTATTTTTGAACTCGTGTCATACATGCATGGGTTGGAAAAATAGATGCACTAAACTTATTGGATTGTTGTTGTGTTCGTGCGTGTGTGTCTCTGTGTGTGTGTGTGTGTGTGTGTGTGTGTGTGTGTGTGTGTGTGTGTGTGTGGTCATATGCTTGATACATACAAAGTTCTCTCACCTCCATATTGTTCATCTTTTAAATTTGAATTTGCATTGGAAAACTTACTAGGGATACCATGAAATGTGAAATCCACGTTGAGATCACTATATCACAAATTCACTCTAATTCAACAACTCGTCATAAATCAATTACCACGTTGAGATTAGTATTTGCAAGGAAAATACGGGTATTGTAATACACATAGATTCGTTCGGCAATTTAAAAGGTTCCTTTCAGATTCTCAAATGGAAGGACCCAACGGCGTGCCGGCCGGACCTTGGCTCGTGTTGATCCTAAAAAAGCGGGCTCGTGTCGCCCGGTGGCGTGCGTGGTACGCACATTAAACAACCCCAACCGATCGAGCCTCGGCGTTTCAAGTCGAAATATCTGGCGGCCAGAATTCCAGCCCTAGGAAATTCCCCTCATGTCCCGGTCCATAATGACTACCGATGAACAACGGAGGATGCTTTAGTAACTAGACAACGTTACCTACCGTGCGAGCATCGCGTTTCAATTCCCTCGGATGCTTCGCCGTCAAGGTCACCCGTCAACTGCATTGCCTAGTACTACTACTACTACTACTACTACTACACCAGGATGAGCACGGAATTGAGCCCGTTTGTTCGTGCCTAGTACTTGAGTTAATATATCAGGCAATGCACCGGTATGGAGGGATTATCCTTTTACTCCCTCCTTTCCGGTTTATAGGGCTTATCTCAAAATTTTAGTTTTCCCATTTTATAAGTCCCAATTTGGTTGTTCCCCATCACATGTTCAGATTTCAAGGTGCAATAAATCATTACATGCAAGTATTAAGAGAAAATTGACCAATGCATGTACTTTATGCATGCATGCATTGCAATTAATGCATTAAATAAACACAATTTTTGAGGAAAACAAGCGCATTAATGAGTGGTTTTGCAAACTACAACAATTGTTCCACCACTCACCATCTACCTTGGTTGGTGAGATTTTTGTATTGAGCCCTATAAACCGGAAAGGAGGTTTAACTAAGCAAAATGTTTGACCAAATCCTTTCTTAAGAAATACAACAGGACAGATGTACGGCTTGAAAATTTATTGCATAATGCAGGTTATGATATTGTTTCGAATCCACGGATCTTAAATTTCAGAAAATCCAAAAGTGAGCATAAATTCTTGGCCCGAGCATGGTCACGTGATATGGCACAAATATTACTTCGTAAGTTTTTTCTTCAATTCGAGACAAGCTGCTTATGACAAGTTGCAAAAATGAAGAGCCAAGGTATTTTGGAACAAAGACACATCACGTTAGGGCTTAACGCTTTCACTATTGAAACCGTGGGCGTTTACGTGCCGCCACGAGTCCCGCTTCTCATCGGCAGGTGCCGTCCCAGCAAGCGTGTGAGTCGACGGGAGGCGTGCGAGTAGACCGCTGCGCCGGCTATCAGGGAGGCGAGCCCTTTGACCAGGCTCCGCCGCCCATCGTCGTCCCAACTGCTCCCACTTTTAATGTCGCCGGCGCTGCAGTTTAAAATCAACCCCGCACTACCCAATATCGCTACAATCCTCTTTCTTCCTCTCCGATTCTCCCGTCGTCTACCTCCAACTAGCCTGACCTAAACGTACACCATGCCGCATCACGATGGTCTGCCCTTAGTGTTCCAGTTTCATGAGGAAGACACCCAGCCGGAGTCTCAAGAACATAAGGCGCTTTGGGACGAGCTTGAATCGGCCTTGCGGGAAGACGCCGCGCTGTCCCGCTCCGTTCGGCTCCGTCGCCCATTGCGCCGGCGCCCATCCCGTGACATTGATGGGCTGGGAGCCGCACACTTGTCGCCGAGCTTGATGCCACGGGGTTCCACGAGGTCCCCGCCGACTTTCACGCGCGCACGTGCACCTGCGGCCATGCGCTGCGCGTGCAAGACGCCGCTGCCGGTGCCGTGCACTGCCGGCGCGCGCTGCAGCGACGGCGCGCGCCCATGCCGGTGCCGTGCACATGAATGTCTCCGCCAGCGCCCGTTGACAGCGCGCATGTCCCAGCTGGAGCCAAGGCCCTCACGGCATGGATGGCCGCCGTCGACCGCTTCCTTGCACCAACGCCAGTCGCCTCTTCCAGCCAGTTGACTCGCTCCAAAGTCCAGAACATTTTGGCCTTCCTTGAAGCTAGGCCAACGTCCAGGAGTACGCCAACAACGGCGCAAGATGCCACCGTCGCCGTCGTTCAGTGGCCCGACGACACACAGAGCACAGCAGAGGAGCCGCTTCCCACCGCGAGACGCCCCCGCCGTCGCCACGTAATCTAAATTTGCCATGAAAAACGTTCGGATTGCCATGATTAAAATCCGAACGTTTATCATTTCCGTTTATTTTATATCGATCATTGTATAATTTAAAGTCGGAGTCAGACTGAACGAAACGTATGGTTTGATCGATTGAATGTTCTGCTAGAGCTGTATCAAATTAAATATAAAACGTCATCAAGCCACATGTATTCCTTGTCATCCAACGACCTAGACTGCTTCAATGTCGAGCGCTCAACACGTTTAGCATGCAGTTAATTTCATGCCAAAAATAGTGCTAATCACATGACAACACGCAAATAATATCCTACTCCCTCTGTTCCCAAATAATTGTCTTTCTAGAGATTTCAACAAGTGACTACATACGGAGCAAAATGAATGAATCTACACTCTAAAACATGTCTACATACATCTATATGTTGTAGTCCATTTGAGATGGCTAGAAAGACAAATATTTAGGAACGGAGGGAGTAGTAGTTAATATCCACATGCACTTAATATACTTCCAAATGAACATGCATTGCACGTACACACTGACTAGTGCTGCTAGTACGTGAAACTGGTGCCGTGACTTGAGAACGCGTCCAGATATGGTCAAGGGCAACATCGGCCGCGAGTTCTTCCTGTTTGCCCGTGCGTCTAAACGCAGAAAGGGAGGAGAGAGAGTGAACACACATGGAACCCACCAGTAAGTGAAGGCGAATAGTACTAAAAATAATATTGCATGTTATCCACTAATTAGGCTGTGGTAATATAAAAACACTATGTGAACAAAGGGGGTACAACAAACATTGCTATTCTACGTATGTTGCCTATTGACGTGCGGCTTGAAGGCCCGGTCGCATTTTCGATCCTCGTCCTTTATTTTTAATTTGTATATGGGTCCAAATTTGTTTCATGACATATGGGCCCCTCGGTGTGTAGTTTGTAGCACTTTAATTTGTGGGTCGAAATTTGTTCCATTCCAAGTGGACTATCGATTGTGTAGTTTTGTAGCTTATTTATAATAATTAAAGAGAACAACATAGCTTTTTCAATAATACCATGGTGCAGCGTTGAAGGCGAGAAAGGACGTGCGAGAGAGCGATGACCGAGCCAGAGGAAAATCAACTAGGGGAGTTGCGTGGGTTGCAACATCGTTTGGAGTAGTTGTGGGCCGAATGCTACGAAAATATAATCTAAACCGACCGGAATAAATGCCTACACAAATTAATCCAAGGTTGGAGTGCCCCTCGCAATGTAAATAGCCCCGGCTTTGCGAGGGATGGAGAGGTAGTAGCTTCAACGCGTGGAAGATACGGTATGAGAAAGCGAGGTCAATCGAGAGACATATAGATAGAGAGACAAAGTGATTGTGGTCTGACATTCATTGAACAAATATATATGCTCTGGAGAGATATTGTCCGATTGAGCTTTTGGTAAGGGTGAGGGCTGTAAGATAGAGCTTGAGAGATGATCCAGTCATAGACGTGTAGATATATTTTGTGCGTGGGAGGAAGCAAGGTCAACCGACCACATAGGGTCGCCGTCTTGATCGAAAGAGTGAGACGGGTTGGAAAGAGTGACCTAGATAGACGATGTGCGTGAGAGAGTATACAATGTGAATAGGTCGAATTGGGCTCAAACATGGTGATATATCGTTTTTGTCCGAGAAAGAGCGAGGTAAATCGAGACATACGGAGAGAGAGAGATAGAGATAGAGAGAGAGAGATTGAGTGAGCATGGCCCACCATGAGGTCGAAAGAGTGGCGGTGGCTTGGATGGACTGACCTAGATAGACAATCTGCGTGAGAGAGTATAGAGTGTCGATCGAGGCCCGAACAGGGAGATATATCATTTGTGTGTGAAAGAAAACGAGGTTAAATGAGACTCAGATAAAGAGAGCTAGATTGAGTGAGTGTGGCCCGCCGTGGGGAAGAAAGAGTGAGACAGTCTCGATGGAGTGACCTAGATATACAATGTGCGTTCGTGCGCACGAGAGGTTGGGGGGCTAGATAGGCAATGCATGTATTTAGCGCGAGAGGGTGAGAGGGAGAGGGCAGAGAGAGAGAGAGAGCTCGGCATGGGGTGCAATGGCGGGTGTGTGAGGTAAATACATTTGGTAACATGAGTGGAAAAAGGGGTTATGTAGTTGAGAGACTTAGAGATCGAAACATGGAGAGAAAGAATGAACGTGTGTTGGAAACCGATAGCTTGCTAAGGTGGTTAGGAGAGGAAGATTGACCGATACAGGAAGTATGTAGCGTTTGTGCGCCGGGGGGGGGGGGGCTAAAAATAACATTTGAATGTACATAGTATGAGAATTAATATCGATGTTTCAATTTGGTGTACATTGTAAGATTTGAACCGAGGACCAGGCATACGGGTAATTATTTCGAATTCGTGCCATACTAAGTTTTGAAAAGTTGACATTGGCTCAATTTGTTGTGCTATTTTGTAGGTCATATGTCTGAATCCATCCAAAAGTTTTCTCACTACCATGGTGTTCATCATATACATATGAATTTGTATTAAAAAAGTAGTGTGGATACAGTCAAATGCGAAATCCACGTTAGAATTGCAGATCGCTACGTGACACACACTCTAATTCAAATAACTAACTACGTGACACACACTCTAATTCAAATAACTAATTATGTGACACACTCTAATCCACGTTAGCGTGGGTACCGTTTCAATTTTTTTTTCAAATAACTCATCATTAATTAATTTATAGTACTCCCTTTGTTCACTTTCATAAGACCTTGAAGACATTTCAGACAATGTGCAAAACAGTTCATTTTAAGTTGTCTGAAATGACTTACAAAAGTGAACGAATGGAGTATCTCGTTTCGAATGACTAATTATTGCAAGGAAAACACGGGCATGGTAATACATACAGATTCGTTTGCAAATGAAAGAAGATTCGTTTGCATTCTCAAATATAGGCGCACCAGTGCATTCGTGGTCGTGGTCGGGTGGAGCCTTGCCAGTGACTTAAAGGCAACTACCTTTGGGTGACTGACATGTGGGCCAGCCACCTGTTGGGCCCACATGTCATGGACACAAAGGCAGGTGCCTTAAGGCACCGAAGCATAGTCCTGTCGGGGTGGTCGCGTGTGTCGGACAGGCGCGTAGCACCCAGCCACCCACCGCTCCTTCCCCCCCAAAAAAAGGACGACGACAATATAAGTTCGCGCTTCCACGTTTCGGATTGAAATATCTGGCGGCCCCAATTCTAGCCCTGCAAAATCTCTCTTCTCCACCGTCCCCTTCCGCGCCCAGATTGCTCAAATCTCTAATTCACCGCCATCCCTCGAATCGCCCCTCGTCTCATCTCTTTCCCCACCGTTCCCCACCTCTGTGCCGGACAACGACGACGGTCGCGCTTCACCACCGCACCGGAGCTACCTCATCTACGCCCTTGTCCACCGCACCGGGTGGTCCACCGACAACGTCGGCCGCCGCAACTGACGTGCCTCAGACACCGAGTTCCACCACATCAGGTGCGCTTCACCGACGCCGTCTCCCAGCTTACCGGGGCTACTTCACCGAGCACATCGTCGCACCTCCGCCCCCCGAGGCCGTTGGTGCTTCACCAACGGTCTCGTCCACCGCATCGTAGCGCTCTGCTACCACTCAAGATCTGCATTCGTGCGCGGCCAGCCAACGTCAGCGCATCACCCTCAACGGCTCTGAAGTGACCCGCACTCTAGCTAGGCGAGCATGCCCAAACGCCTGCACATCCAAGCAAGTGGTAACATGGACTTGTACATGGAACATCCCAAGCACAAGCAGAGCTGCAGTGAGCCTGTACAACGAGCTAGCGTAAGTCCTTGCATTTCATTTAATTCATACTGGCATTCGTGTATGATTTGTGTGCAGTGGCTGATCCACGAATTCAAGTTACCAGGGGCGAACATGTAACTTAAAAAATACGAAGGCACTTGCACTCCGTAAATCAACATAACTTGAGAAATGTGAAGCTACATGCACTTTGAAAACCAGCTAATGATCCAAAGTAGTTCAGATTATAAACACTAAATGATGCAAGCACCAAAAAACACAAAATGCAACATGGTGTACAAGGACTACAAACATGGTTTGTACCTGCTTGAATTATTCGTTCTCTGGCTGAAAATATCAAAGTGTAATTGCACGTATAACCAGTGCGCAAACTGCATATCAATATATCTATCCTGCACAAGTATGCCAATAGTTTCAAACAACAGATTAGAAAAGTATTTATGCTATGTTGTCATGATATGGGGACTTTTTGGTAGATGGCCTCGATGTTTCCTCAAGCTATGAAAATGCACTATAATTTGCTTATCATCAATGCCTGCAAATCTCTGTCTCTCTCAACATAGTAGATCATCATTAGACACTAAATCCTTCAATGATCTTGCAAAATGCTTGCATTAGATCCCTCATTAGACACTATATGTTCATCACCAAGAGCATGTAAAATGTTTGCATCAAATCCTTCATTAGCAGTCTGTTCATTAGACACTTGTGCTCAAGAACAACATGAGCTTGTATGTTTGCACCGGAAACTTGATTAGATACATCAGATTCAGTCGATTCGGTATTGATTGGGGAGTTATAAAATAAGTAGAAATTGGTTTCATTTTCTCATAGATTCCCTCCATACAAGCAGTTTTACAACACCGTCAGGTTTAACCATTGGCCAGAAATTGAAGAGTTGAATTAGATATAATCAGGGATGTGATGTACCTGCTCGTTGCGCATGCTACTCTTGCAAGCTGCGACTGTCCGTTTGCAAGCTTCGATGCCATGCCCGTCTTGCCGCCGCTGCCTCCCATGCAAGGCTACACACGAGGTTGGATCTTCATCTTGTCCTTCCGCTCGCTTGAAGCACAGAGACCGCCCTCCAACGAGGCGCGAGGAAGTGTTGTGTCGGTCTGTCCAGCGGCGGCTAGGTTAGGAGCAAACCAGACTGGAGGCTGGAGTGAATGAATTGGGATTTTTCCTGCTGTCGATCGATATGGGAGGCGCTCGTTTGGCCCGCGAGCCTGCTATAAGGCCTGCCTTGCACTTATGTTATTGGCCCATCCAAATTGAAACATTTTTCTTCATTTTTACATTGCACCTTTCGTGCGTTGGGATGAACAAAACTAGTGTGGGCCAACCCGACGACTCAAACTAGGTGCACACTTTCCAGCCACCGAGACGGCCGCCCATACCAGCCCCTATGGTGGCGCCGCCTTTTATGCGTGTATGATTGGATAGTGAAAAATATTCCGAGCGCTTTTGATTTACCCACGTAATGGTTGAATTGCTTGTTTCTATGAACTGAGTTCGCCAATAATGTGAAGGATGACATCTTTTCATCCTATTGTAGATTGCTTAGATTTTGATATGCCAAAAGTAATCGCATGAAATATGCAAGAAAAGCCGGTGTGATGTGTTTGGCTACAACTAGTCTGACTACACGTCCTCATATAACATATCAAGGATGCACCATCTTACCAGATTAACCATTCGAGTTACCCATGCAGTGTGGCAAGAAAGAAGTATTGGGACTGCGTATCCAAGCAATTGCGTATCCAAGCAATTGATATCATTTCTCTGGTTTGCAGCTTCAAATCTGCCATGGCACAGCCATAATACGGTTTAATTGATCATGCTTAGGGTTTAATTGATCATGTTGGTTCCGTGGTGGTTTCTTTAATAGAAATCGGAGGGGAAACCCTCTTTTGCTAAAAAAATATGCTTAGAGTTCCCCCCTTTAATGATCACTATACGATCAGAATACGTGCTTCGTGTCATAATAACACTGCTCCACGCATCAAGCTAAACAAGCTTAGATGTTCAAATACGAATCTGATATTATTAAAACAGAGTTGTTTAATTGGTCAGCTAAATGTTCCTAAATTAGTTTTGAAAATGCATGTTCGCCGCTCGGGTGTGTATCTCTACATGGTGCCCATGGTGGGCCGGCCCACCCTGGGATTTTGGGTCGTCCAGCCCCGATTCCCCTCTGTTCTGCTCAAGGCCTTCCGATCTCTACTGCCCCGCCGCTTTGCCTCGTCGGCAACTTGCCGTCCCCGGACGGCATGACTCTAGGAGGAGACGCCGGACTAACAGGAGGCCAGGAGCCGCTCACCCAACGGCGTCACCGCTGCCCGGGCACGCCGCCGTGCCTACCTTCCCAGTCCGTTCAGGGCTCAGGCGTGCAGCACCCACCAAGCCAACCCGATTTATCCTGAGATATGTCCTCAACACTCGTGAGCCCACTCCTCATCACCCATTTTCTTATTGATTCATTACTCATTAGGCAGGACTATCATTAGGGTTTGTTGTGTGCTCAGTGCTACCTACACTTAATGGTTCAGATGTATTAGGCACTACCAACACTCCACCCTTGAAGCTAAACATTACGCCACTCATAATTGCTTAGTTTATTTGTTCAAATCTGAATTTCATATGATTCTAATGTTCCTACTTCAGTTTTGAAATGTGTGCTGCACTGTTATAGAGACATAAGGGGTTTGTATTTACGTGTGTGGTGCAGTCGGCCACGGTTGGGGAGGTGAACTTTGCATATGCGAGGGGTTTATAGGAGACACTCTCCGAGTTGAATCCATAATGCATTCCATAGATAATCGACTACTTTTTATGTTTTCATGAATCTCGGATTACGAACAACATCATAATGATTATGAGCTTGCGGCATGAAAAGAATAAAAGCGAGAACAATGCCATTTTACATCAAACTTGGCATTAAGGGACTGAAATCAAGTCTGGATGCAATGCAATGCAAATGCTCTCCACCTACAGATTCATGCTCAGAATATGATCCTAACAGTGATTCTGAGCTAGAGGGAGACTGTCGTGGGTTTGTCACGGCAGATATCCTCGTGAAAGGACTTAGTCGTGGAGCCATCGCTATGGGTTAACTTGAAGGGGTTAAAGCGGACACAAGGACACGAGAGTTTATACTAGTTCGGCCCCTTCGATGAAGGTAAAAGCCTATGTCTAGTTGTGATGGAATTGATGGGGTTTCGATGACTAGGGAGCAAACAAGCTTCGCCTAGGCTTCGAGTTGTTGTTGTCTGTCTCAAACCTCCGCCGGGTCGTCCCCTTATATACACGGGTGGCCTTGGTCGGTTTCTGAGTCCCGACGCCGTTCATAGACGTGTCGGCTTGGTCTCTACTATTCCTAACTTACAACACAACATACATCGACGCCGGTTTTACATCTGGCGTGAACTGGCTATGGGCCATAAGCCCTCTGCTACCTACTTGGGCTTTAACATGTTCAACTACTGGTGGAGTTAACCTGGCCGGTTTACCTCTAGTGGTAATATCCCCAACAGAGACCTAAGTCAATGTAGCTCCCTAGTGGAGGAGTCAGAGGAAGATGCCCTATCTTATTCACCCATCAAGGTACTTGCTCTAACTTTCCAAGGTTACATTGCTCGCACATATCTTGCAATCGATGCTTTGCATTGCTTCTACTTTGTTGAACTGCCATTAGCTTAGTTTATACATCGTGTATGTGAATCATACCGCCTATCCATTTTCAGTACATATTCCATCTGTCATCATACCATATTTATCCATTCAAATGATGTTATTGTGTATCAGACGTTCAAAAGGAAGAGGGCGATTGCTGATTGTGGAGGAGCACAAGCAAAGTATTTGGAAAAGGTAGTGGCACTTGATAAATCAAATAGCCCATTAGGTGTAGTTGCAATATCACCTGACCCACAAAATACCCCAACTCAAGCAGACTCTAGCCCTACTACACTGGTCATTTCTGATGCCCCAACTCAGCAGACCCAACTGCAGCAAACAGTATGATTATGCCAGTTGACATAGCACCAGTGTCTGACATAAAACCCCATTCCAGCAAATAGTACACCAAATCCGGTTGCCAAATCCTTTTCGAACGAGAGAGCCCCAATTGCAGCAAATAGGACCCTGTTCCATTTCTTCCCAGTTTAGAAGACGAAGCTTATGTTGTTGTCGAACTTTGTGCGCATCTTTCCTTCATGGAAAGATTATACCGCATGAACAGAACAATTTCCGGTCTTCCTCCATAACTTACGTGTAAGTAATGTACTAATGTTATTCATGCTCATTATCGCATATGTTTACTGCTGACGGAAGACACAAGATTTCATTCTTTTAAATAGGCGAGGAGCAAACTGGATTGTGATGACGAGCAAGAGTTGGTTGCGCTTTTCAAGCACTCGTTGATGAAGTATCGTTCCTACCTGAGGCAAGCGCACTTCGATGGCAAGCCTCTGAACGAAATTTCTGTAAAGTCTCCGGTGCTACATTTATCCGACGGTGACTGGAATAATCTTGTTACACATTGGTCTCGGCTGCAGCATAAGGTATTGTGTATGATATCACATCACAATTTGAACTACATTTCTGCATTTGCCTTAATGTCTCACTTGTATGAAAACTGTTAGCAGAAGAACATTCGTTCTCAAGGGACCACAGAATCTCGCAACTATACTGCACACAACATTGCTCTTGTGAGTACCTCTTGCCCTGTATGACACTACTTACTTTCATAGCTGTTTGATTATGTAGCATCACTGCACATGTTAGCCTCGTAATCGTCCATTTGGTGTACATTATAAGATCCGTATGGACTCTTACACAAATTTAGAATCAACCCAATGCTTTTGAAGAGGTTTAGCTCTGCAGTCCTCTTGTAAGGACTGAACGTGGTCTATCACTGTACTTACATTAACAGCTACTCCCTCCATCCCATAATATAAGAACGTTTTATACAGTACACCAGTGTTCAAAACACTCTTGTATTATGGGAAGAGGGATTGGTTCATTTTGTAGCATTCTGCATCTTATCTCCCTCGCCCACCATTTACTAAAAATGATGAGATCTATATTTAATCTTACCAACAAGTAGAATACACAGACAATGCCATTGCAGAAGTGTAGCCCATTGCTCTTGTCAGTACATTTTGTCCTATAACGCTTGTACTTCGAGGATTGGTAGTTGATTATGTAGCATCAATCGCATCTTATCTTCATTATCCTCTATCCCTTCCAAAGATTATCATATCTATAATTACTCTCTACAAAATGTAGAGTACAGGCAATGCTTATGAAGAAGATTTTGTGCTGAAATTCTTGAGTTATCCTTCCCTTGACATGGAGAAGGGCATTATAAAGCCGGTGTTATCTGGTAATGTAAGTCAGTCCTTCTAAAGCCTTTATCCTCAACTCTTTGTTTAATTTGCTCATACTCCCTATCGTTCTATCTTTGTTTAGTTTGTTGTTTCTACCGAAATGCATGTTCATAAGAACCGTAAGTTCTAAGTTTTACTTGTAAAACCAAATTTCTTATTCATACCATGCACATTACTTAATACTCCCTATATGTATGCTTGGTTTTCTGGATCTATAATCCAGTGTGTGGTGAAGTAGCCCACGTTTGCACCTTGTCATCTCCTGTTTTATCTTATTGATGTGGTCGATGATATGAACAACATGCCATGCACATTATCCAAAATAGATACAATGATTTTCTTTGCCCTTCATATATGCTTGTTATGTTGACATGGTAATCCAAAGAGTGTGGTGAAGCTCCCGCATTATGAACAATGCCAAATTATGCTATTGATATTTTGAACTTACTCTTTATTTTCTAATTTGAAATTGGATAGAATTGTGAGCAGTTATCATCTTTGTTTATACATGTGCAAAACCTGTCATCTCTCTGCTTTGTTTCAGGGTGATATGCCTGATGGCATGCACAAGTCTTCTGAAGGCTGTGAGACAAAAACCAACATATATTGCAGCAAAGAAGGCAAAACATCTTGAAGATAGCGAGACAACCCCAAAGTCTTGTCTTGATGCAGTGTTCAAGTTACTTGAGACTAACAGTCAGACAAGCTCATAGAATTCGTTGTCTGAATCAGTTCAACTTCTTTAGTCCCAAGTTCTAGCAGAAAGGCATTCTGCAACTCAACTTCGACTTGAAGTCATATCTCTAAGAAAGATTGCGCAGAACACCAATGAGAACCTCATCGCTAAATAGCTACACCTAGAAGCTATGACCGACATGCTAGGCCGGTCTCACAGCCTTGCTCAGCAGCTTGTGCAGCAGTTCCCCCGCAAGGCTAACCTTTCTTGAACTGTCTTGGAAGTGGTCTCTGTTCGATATTATTTTGTTACGCTGCAATGGTGCCCAGCTTTTTTAATCTTCTTCTTCGTTTGCGCTTTATGATCACTAGTGGCGAACTTGATGCCCGATGGATGTAATATACCTTAAATCCTTTATTGTATAGTGTAGGTTTATTCTTAGTTACTATGCCATAATTTCTTTATTGTATAGAGTAGGTTTGTTCTTAATTCCTACTAGTTACTGCCATCATTCGCTATCTGAAAAAAATCAGATGTACTCGAACGGGCCGAAACATTCGATAATGGGCCAGGTTTTTAGCGGGCCACAATTGGGCCGGCCTGCGTCTTTCTTGGGCTCGAATGATTGGGGCCTTCACACATTGCGCCAGGCCCAAACTTACACCGACCTATATTTTAGTTGGGCCTTTTGTCGACCAGTAACTTAGTTTGGCCCGAGTAGCGTTGGGCCATTAATGTTGAATATTGTCTTGGCACATTACGGCTGAGATGAAACCACGGGCCTTTAGCAGGCCAAAATGCATGTTGGGCCTCAATTTTCACTAGTCGTCGACGGGCCTTCAGCAGGCCGAAATGTAGACCGGGCCGTTATGGGCCCAGTTAGCTCACGGGCTGTTACCAGGCTGAAACATATCTCGGGCCTTAGTTGGCCCACTGATATCATGGGCCTTTAAGAGGCCGAAAGCTTAGTACAGGCATCAATGGGCCGAATTACGAGACAGGCCTTTAATAGGACCAAAGTCACGTTGGGCTTAACTCTTACCACCTTTAGCACGGGCCGTTAGTGGGCCCGATGTCTCACCGGACCATATATGGCCCATGGGCAGCACGGGCCATTCCCAGGCCGAAAGTCACACTGGCTGAAATGGGCCCATGTCTACATCAGGCCTCTAACAGGCCGAAAGTCACTGGGCTGTAGTTGGGCCCGAATATTCGGCGAACAATTAACGGGCCAAATCTGGCTTCCGGCCGTAAATGGGCCCAAATATTGGGCGAACAATTAACGGGCCAGATCTGGTTTTGGGCTGTAAATGGGCCTTTATTAAGCAAGTCGTTATTGGGCTAGCCCACTAGTACCTGATTAAGTTCTACGGGCCTTTGACTGGGCCGGCCTTTTTAACCTATATGGGCCTCTGTTGGGCCCAGCCACATGTCGACGTACCATAGGCATGTCTCCTCCAATGGACGGACGACATATCCGCCCATCGACACCAATCGAAATTTTACACGTGGAAATTTCCCATTGGTCGGGCTGTTAACGGGTTATCGGATCCAAAATCCGACCCATAGCTTAACGGCGTTCCGTTATGGTGGATGCCACGTGTCGGTCACCCTTGACGAAGCACTTGGTGACGCTACGATTTATCATCATGGAAGTGGACACTTCCGTGATGATAATTTTGGTAATGTCATGGAACACTTCTCTGACAAAGACAGGTATGACTATCTTGATTCTGTCATAAATTTGTCATGGATGTACATGCATGACAAAAAACGCGACCTATTGTGACAAACACGTATCATCACGGAAGTGTATTTTTTTGTAGTGACTGTCACTGGGAAAGGACACCGCAAGATTGAACCCAAAGCTAAGCACTTCTCCCATTGCAAGAAAAACCAATCTAGTAGGCCAAACCAAACTGATAATTCAAAGAGACTTGCAAAGATAACCAATCATACATAAAAGAATTCAAAGAAGAGTCAAATATTGTTCATAGATAATATTGATCATAAACCCACAATTCATCGTTCTCAACAAACACACCGCAAAAAGAAGATTACATCGAATAGATCTCCACGAGAGAGGGGGAGAACTTTGTATTGAGATCCAAAGAGAGAAGAAGCCATCTAGCTACTAACTATGGACCTGAAGGTGCGAGGTAAACTACTCACACTTCATCGGAGGGGCTATGGTGATGATGTAGAAGCCCTCTGTGGTGGATGCGCCCTCGTGAGCTCCTAACAGGCCCCATAATGGGATCTCGTGGAGTCTGAGAAGGTTGCGGCGGTGGAATTAGGTTTTGGCTCCGTGTCGATCGTTTGAAGTGCGTAGGTATATATAGGAGGAAGAAGTACGTCGGTGGAGCATCATGGGACCCACGAGGGTGGAGGGTGGGCGTGCCCCCCTACCTCGTGCCCTCCTTGAAGCTTCCTTGACGTAGGGTCCAAGTCTCCTAGATCATGTTCGATGAGAAAATCACGTTCCCGAAGGTTTCATTCCGTTTGGACTCCGTCTGATATTACGTTTCTTCGAAACTCTGAAATAGGCAAAAAACAACAATTATGGGTTGGGCCTCCGGTTAATAGGTTAGTCCCAAAAATAATATAAAAGTGGGAAATAAAGCCCAATAATGTCCAAAACAGTAGATAATATAGCATGGAGCAATCAAAAATTATAGATACGTTGGAGACGTATCGTGCACCCCAAGCTTAATTCCTGCTCGTCCTCGAGTAGGTAAATGATAAAAGCAGAATTTTTGATGCGGAGTGCTACTTGGCATAATTTCAATGTAATTATTCTTAATTGTGGTATGAATATTCAGATCTGAAATATTCAAGACAAAAGTTCATATTGACATAAAAATAATAATACTTCAAGCATACTAACAAAGCAATCATGTCTTCTCAAAATAACATGGCCAAAGAAAGTTATCCCTACAAAATCATATAGTCTGGCTATGCTCTATCTTCACCACCCAAAGTATTTAAATCATGCACAACCCCGATGACAAGCCAAGCAATTGTTTCATACTTTTGACATTCTCAAACTTTTTCAATCTTCACGCAATACATGAGCGTGAGCCATGGATATAGCACTATATGTGGAATAGAATGGTGGTTGTGGAGAAGACAAAAAGGGAGAAGATAGTCTCACATCAACTAGGAGTATCAACGGGCTATGGAGATGCCCGTCAATAGATATCAACGTGAGTGAGTAGGGATTGCCATGCAACGGATGCACTAGAGCTATAAGCATATGAAAGCTCAACAAAAGAAACTAAGTGGGTGTGCATCCAACTTGCTTGCTCACGAAGACCTAGGGCATTTTGAGGAGGCCCATTGTCGGTGTCAAAACCGGCGGATCTCGGGTAGGGGGTCCCGAACTGTGCGTCTAGGCGGATGGTAACAGGAGACAAGGGACACGATGTTTTTACCCAGGTTCGGGCCTCTCGATGGAGGTAATACCCTACTCCTTCTTGATTAATATTGATGATATGGGTAGTACAAGAGTAGATCTACCACGAGATCGGGGAGGGTAAACCCTAGAAGCTAGCCTATGGTATGATTGTTGTTAGATCCTCTGGGACTAAAACCCTCCGGTTTATATAGACACTGGATAGGGTTAGGGTTACACAGAGTCGGTTACAATGGTAGGAGATCTACATATCCATATCGCCAAGGAAAGTCCCATCCGGACACGGGACGAAGTCTTCAATCTTGTATCTTCATAGTCTTGGAGTCCGGCCAAAGATGATAGTTCGGCTATCCGGACACCCCCTAGTCCAGGACTCCCTCAGTAGCCTGAACCAGGCTTCAATGACGATGAGTCCGGCGCGCATATTGTCTTCGGCATTGCAAGGCGGGTTCCTCCTACGAATACTTGATGGAAGGTTTTGAACACAAGGATAGTGTCCGGCTCTGCAAAACAAGTTCCACATACCACCGTAGAGAGAATAACTTTTGCACAGATCTGCTGACGTACTCCGCGGCGTGACATCACACCACGGCCAGGCCTTTATATGAATCGTTTTTTACTGTTTCCACCTTAGCGCGTTTAGCGAGGCGGTTTCCTTGGCACGTCTTTATCAAAGCGTAGATCGCGCCCCCTTATTCCGGGATTCTCATCAAATACGGACGTGGGTAACCCAACCGTGCCCGTTGGCACGCCTCCTCTATCGGCGAGTCCTAATCGACCACGGGAGGGCTCTTGGTATTCAACCTATTTATAATGAGACCAAGGCCCTCTTCTTTTTCCACCCTCCATCGAAGTTCGCCTCGCCGAGTTCTAACACCCAAAGCTTGAGATCTAGGCGCTTCGGACCTTCGACGATGTCCGGCTCCGACCAGCTTCGGCCGATGGATGTCTTCTTCCGTCACGTAAGAAGATGTGCTAAAGTCATGCGAGCGCCGGTATCTAACGGCGAGATTTCGCATAGGCTGCCTGCTCAGGCAGGTCATTCCAACTCCGAGCCCGGCGAGGCGTGGTGTTCGTGTCTCACTTCCTTGAGGTTTAGGCTTCCCGACGGATCCCTTTGTGCGGGGCTCATGTTTTATTATGGGCTGGATTTCCATGACTTGAATCCAGAGTCCATCCTCCATATCTCGTCATTCATTGTCATTATGTGAGGCCTTTCTCCATATTACCCCTCACTTGGATTGTGGCTCAAGACCTTCAAGGTGGAGCCAAGATGATCGAAGGGCAACAAGCAGAGTCACGGAGGGGCGGTCATAAGCAAGTGTGCTGATGCTCCGTGGCCCGAGGGCTCTTTTAAGGAGGAGCTTGGTTTGTGGCAACGGGAGTGGTTTTATATCACCGCTCCCAGGGGCACCAAATGGGTGGCGCCACCCGCCTTTCGCTCAGGTCCACCACAACGGCTGGCATCATGGGTCAACCGGGGGCTCGACCGGGGTCGTCAAGGATGTTCCTCTGTTGCGAGGGCCGTGTCGAGACCTCCAAGAAAGAGAGATCAATCTGGTCGCAGTGGTGCAGGTTATGTTGATTCGGCGCCTTCTGCCCTGCAAACGTCGCACCCTCCGTCTGTGGGAATTTAATCCGGAGGGACCACGAGCTCTCCAACATTTTATGGGTATGACACCCGTGGAGATGTATAAACTGTTCTTCGGATCACAAGAAAAGTGTCCGGACCTGACTGAGGACGCAGGACTAAGCTGCAATCGCCCAGATACTCAAGTAAGTAGTCATGTACCCGGACAGGCTGTCCGTTCATTTATCATAAACTTGCCCTTAAAGGAGCTGTTTCTTGAACAGGAGTGGATAACAAAGGCAAAGTTGATAAGGTGTCCGGCTCCCCTCCCAGAGACCACGCCGGATCCCATGCCGACCAAGATGTTGAAGGCGCGCCTTTTAAAGAAGGCGAAGGGGGAGCAGGGAAGCAACCTGTCTCCACGAAGGAGGCTTCCGAGGAAGGAGGATCAAAGTCCCACCCTCCAAGGAGAGAAGAGGACCGCTTGGAAGATCCAGAGGTCAAGGCCTCAAAGAGGGAAAGAAATCTTCGTCGAGAGAGTCCGGCTGGAAGTAACCCAGCCGCACTATTTCCCAAGGGATCAGCCCTCCAAATGAGCCGTAAGTAAAAAGAAGGGGTCTTGTAAATAAGGAACATCCCTGCATTTATTTACGAAGATAACCGAAATTGTACCTTGTAGTTCGGATCTCAGCCCTTCTCGTGAGCTCGTCTTGAGGATCTTCTTCCGGAGATGATGGAGAGCGAACGCCCCCACCTGTCGCACCCTCATGCGAGGCGGACGACCACGAGGTGTCGTCGCGGAGGTTTCACCAAGTCCGTGGGGCGGAAGGTCCGCGCCAAGCCCGTGCGGTCGGAGGAGTGAAGGATCTGCTCGAGGCGGCGGCTATCTCGTAAGATCAGCGTCTTGTTGATGGGTACGAGGATTGAAAGAATTGCATCCGCGGAGAGCGGATTGCATGAAGCCCTCGAAGCTTACTAACGGGGTTCGAGGTACGCAAAATGATGTACCTTCCGGCAGTTATGCATATAGAATGCATACTGTATAGATAGTAGCCCACGAGACTCGGTATGTTGTCAAAATTGACAGCGTGCGAGGATCATAATCTCGATTATAACATTGCGCCGCTCCTAAATAGGTGGCGGGCGTCCGGTGGCTAGCCGGACCGATGAATTTTCCGAACTAAAGCGGCAACTTGACGAGGCGGATCACGGACATCGCTGGTCAATAAACGGTTTGACGAGTCACAAGGTATGCGACTTCTCTGGCGGACACACAGTAAGGGAGCTTGACGCCCATGCCTTACTACTTGTATGCTTAATGCAGGTGGTGCAGCTGCTGTGGAGGAGCTGAGGCGGAACTCGCCCGCGAAAAGAGCAAGCCGAAATAGTAATGTCGGCGCTTTAAGGGCGAAAAGAGCTAAAAGCCGAACGGGCTGCTCACTGCCGAAGCAAGGAGGAAATGGCCGATATGGCCATAAAGTTGAAGAATGCTACCGAGCGCTGCGGGGTTCTTGAAAAAGAACGTCCAGTGGAGCAAGAGGACCTAAAAAAGGCCACCTCCGAATCCAAGGATGCCCGTTCCGCTATGAGAGCTGCCAAGGAGGAGCTGAGTCAAGCCGGGGCTATTGCGGCTGGAAAACGTTTCTGCTGCAGAGGAAATATACGGATCCGAAGTATGCTCAGTTGGACAAGTTGTGGAGTTCGGAGGATGCTTATCTGGACTTAGCGGCGGCGCGGACGCGATTGAGCACTTCCGAGGCGGAAGAGGCGCGAAGGGAAGAGCTATATTGGTCGCAATTCCATAGTCTGGAGCGTCCTCTTCCGTTGACCGATCGGTTGGCCGAATGGGTCGAGCTGAATCGGTTATCCGGACTTGCCATGAAGCATGTCATGACTCATTTGTGGCCAGGCGGACCCCAGCTGAAGAGCTATTTTGGCTTAGTGCAGCAGTTCCTTGGTGCGGTACCGCGTATCGACGCAATGAAGCGGTCGGTGTGTTTCAGGGAGCGCGGATGGCTCTTGCCCGTGTCAAGACATACTGGGCAGAAATGAAGGCCACCGACGTTGCATCCCAAGATTCGGACAAAAGCGAGTACACCAAGCACTATTTTGAGGAAGTCCTGCAGGGCGCTCGTTTAATAGAGACGCAGTGCTCGAAGGATATTATGTTTAAATGACATGTATGATTTGTGAAACAATGTTTCAATATAATAGAAGAGCTTTTTATACTTGTGCGTTCAAGTAATAAACTACTCCCTGTGCGATCGTTGATGTATATGTATATATAACCTGAAAGATGGCAGTCTTCGGCTTCAGCCCCCACGCGTATAGTGCGGGGGTGTTTGCAAAGAAGGCGCTTTTTCACACTTAATCCAATGTCTTGGTCCCGTGAAGGAGGTGATAGCGTAGCAAACTAGGCAACCGGACTATAATGCTTTATCACTTTCACTTAGCCATAGGAGTTTGAGGGTGGGGCTACTATATAGCCCACAGGGCACCGCACTCCCGAATTCGGGGTGCGTATGTGCTTGACCGGAAAACGGTCCTTCATTAATGCGGAGGAATTCTAAACATTCCGGTGAGTCATCGAGTGGTTGACCAATCTCTCGCTATATCATGACAGTCAGTTTTCAGCTTTCTCTACTGAGGTGCTTGCCCGGCCGAACCGGGGCACAATCGCGCATAGTTCTCCGGTGCCGTTAGCCGATAGAGCGGAACGTAAGGCAGCAAAACACAGGAGCCGGGCAAACCCAACATTTGACCAAAGACATGATTCGGAGCTGATGCATATAAGGCCTAACTTCGAGACGCCGAACACTCCCAAAGGAATTCGGTCTTTTATAAAGCAGGCAGAATAATGCCCTAAGCCCCCTCGGTGTCGAGTGCGTGCAAAAATTCTGGTGCGGCCGATGCCAAACGCCAGCCTCCTCCTTGGTTATGGCTAGAAAGCAGGGGATGTGTATCAACAAGAGACAAGTAAAAAGGTTTACGCAGGTCTTAATCAAAAGAATCCTTGCAACGGGTCCCTCATCGCGTCTGCGCTGTGTCTCCGTTGTGCCGTATCACGGGCCGGGTGTAGCACGTTGTTCATCTATAAAAAGAGGAACTTAGTTGAAAAGAAAAAAGATCGTCTAAAAATGTACTTTATATTAAATAAATGTATACGATTCGAAAAAGTGAATAAAATTGAGCTTTATTGTCTCTTGTTGTACATGCGTGCAGCCCCTTGTGTGGGGGTGTGCCGCTAGTAGGCGCCGGACTCGTCTAGCCGTGTCCGGGGTTTGAATGACCTATTCAGGTGCTTTTGATTAGTGGAGCCGGATTGTTGTGGGGCTGTCAAGGCAGTCTCACGTTCTTCCGCGCTCGAGTAACACTTAATACTCCCTTTTAATGAGATGATGCCGCGTGGACCGGGCATTTTAAGTGTAAGAGATGCATAATGCGGTATTGCGTTTAAAGCGGTAGCTTCACGCCCAATGGTGCTTGATAGCTACTTTCGAATGGGGCGATATGGAAGGTTAACTTTTCGGCGGAAGTTGTCGGATGAGCCGAACACAACTTCTAGCGATGAGGAGCCCGTACAATGGGCATATGGGCTGGCATTACCCCTTTGAAGGAGGTGTTGCTATGGCAAATTTTGGTTTGGTCTATCCCCATCCTGCGGATTGTGTCACGATATATCGAGGTTTATGTCATCGCCGCCATCCATGAGGACTTGTGTAAATTGGAATCCGTTGATTATAGGATCCAATATCAAGGCAGTCCATCCTGCGTTCGGATACTTTCGGAGTAGTCACGATGGTCGAAGGTGATTGGTTTTGACAACCCGGTGTTGGTACTCCGCTAGGGTAGTATGTCTTGTGTGGCGTCTTAATGGGCGCGCTCTGCTTTCTCCCTTTATCACGTGAAGTGAGTTTCTTGTTTTAACCTCTTGTGGGAAATTCTTTTGTTTTCCGGGGCTCTGCTTGTGGTGCTCGTCATTATCTTCACTTGGTGTGTCGAGCCCCTTGTGTTCGGCGTTGAGTCTGCCGGACTGCTTGAAGACCCAACAATCTCTGTTGGTATGGTTTGCAGGCTTCCGGGGGTACTGTGGATTTGGCATATCTTGTCCAAGATTTTGTTTAAGTTGGATAGCTCATCTCTATTGTCCTTAAGGGGCAGTTTTTTATTTTTCTGCCGTGAGCTTTTGAATCCGGCGTTGACTGCCGCGCTCTTTGGACCGTTCCCCTTAATTCGGCGCTGGTCCTTGTTGCATCGTGGTTTCCCATTTCCATCCCTGACCTCGGATGTACTTGGGTCGCTGGTGCTGCGTCTTGCTAGCCAGCTATCCTCTCCCGCGCAAAAGCGGGTCATGAGGCTTGTTAATGCGGCCATGGTTCTCGGCTTCTCCTGGCCGAGGTGTCTGGCGAGCCATTCGTCTCGGACGTTGTGTTTGAAAGCTGCTAAGGCTTCGGCGTCCGGACATTCGACCATTTGGTTCTTTTTGGTGAGGAACCTGTTCTAGAATTTGCGGGCTGACTCTCCGGATTATTGAGTTATATGACTTAAATCGTCTGCATCCGGAGGACGGACATAAGTCCCTTGAAAATTTGCCCGAAAAGCATCCTCGAGCTCTTCCCAACTTCCAATGGTATTTTCAGGGAGGCCCTTGAGCCAATGCCGGGCTGGCCCTTTGAGCTTGAGGGGTAAGTATTTTATGGCGTGGAGATCATCTCCTCTAGCCATGTGTATGTGGAGGATGTAATCCTCAATCCAGACTCCAGGGTTTGTTGTTCCGTCGTATGCCTCTATGTTTATGGGATTGAATCTCAGGAATTCGTGATCCAAAGACCTCATCGGTGAAACACAGGGGGTGTGCGGCACCCCTATATTTGGGTGTTCCGTGATGTTCGGATATTTGGGGTGTTGCATTGCTTTGAAGAGCTTGCTTTCTCGGCCCATAAATGGACCTAACTGGGCCATCCCTTTGATGTGAATCCTTATGCGGATCGCGTACCGTCTTGTGTGCGGTGCCATTTGCCGCTCTCTTTTTGCCGTGGGGTCGTCCATCCGACCGGGTGGCCTTCTTACTTTTTGATTGTGGGGGCTCTACGGCCTCCTCATCAAATTCGGGCGATAACTTTCTCTTTGGGTAGCTCTTTGTTCGGCGATTGTCACCGTGTTGTCTGCGGTGTTGAGTACTTTGCTCCATCTGATTACGAGTGCATCTTCCGTTGTTTTGAGCTTCCGCTTACCTTTTTCAGGCTACGCAGTGGCGGCAAGCCTTTTGTGGAGGTTCTTCTGCTCCAACAATTTGTCCGGCGTGAGATCGTCCGGACTGTTATCTTCGCCGGACGGGTTGTTTCTCCAAGTTGTCCTGTTGAGACGGTTGCTTTCGATAGCATGTTAAATGCGTCCACCGGTTCGCCCTGCTCTATGGCTGGGTCTTTGTCGAGGCGGGACTTGGTGCGGCGTTTACGTTGCCGTTGTGCCTGCTTTTCGAGGGATTTATCCTTCGTAGTGTCCCGTCGTTCCTCGTCGTCACTTCCTTTAGGTGTATCCACCATGTATACATCATGGGATGAGGTGGTTGTCCAGTATCCTATAGGTGCTGGTTCATGGTTGTCTCCTACATCGTCGTCCATACTGTCGATGTCTTCGGAGTCGAAATCGAGCACGTCGTGTAAGCTTTCGACAGTGGCTACAAAGTGGGTGGTGGGTGGGCGTTGAATTTCTTCGTCGTCCGCATCCCAACCTTCCTGACCGTAGTCCGGCCAGGGCTCTCCTGATAAAGAGAGAGACTTTAGTGATTTCAAGATGTCGCCAAAGGGCGAGTGCTGAAAGATGTCCGCGGCAGTGAACTCCTTGACCTGCGCCCAATCAGATTCGATCGGCAGGGGCGCGGAGGGTTCGGAGTCCGGAGAGGAGTCCGGCACCTTGGAGTCACGGTCTTCGCAAAGGACAAGGATGGTGTTCGGCTCAATCGCCATAGAGATTTCAGCCCCCGAGGTGGTGTCCAACCAACCATCCTCGATTGGCGAGATCGGCACCGAATCAATGGTCGGAGCGGACACTAGTGCGGCCTCCAGGACACTGTTCGGCGGTAGAGTTAGATCATGCCCATCGAGATAGTGCGGCGCGCTTGGCTGCGGCTCGAATCCGTCGAAGATGGAGTCTCCGCGGATGTCGGTCATGTAGTTTAAACTCCCAAATCTGACCTAATGGCCAGGGGCGTAACTTTCGATCTGCTCCAGATGGCCAAGTGAATTGGCCCGCAGTGCAAAGCCGCCGAATACGAATATCTGTCCGGGGAGAAAAGTCTCACCCTGGACCACGTCGTTGTTGATGATCGAAGGAGCCATCGGGCCTAAAGGTGACGACACAGAGGAACTCTCAATGAAAGCACCAATGTCGGTGTCAAAACCAGCGGATCTCGGTAGGGGTCCCGAATCTGTGCGTCTAGGCGGATGGTAACAGGAGACAAGGGACACGATGTTTTTACCCAGGTCCGGCCCTCTCGATGGAGGTAATACCCTACTCCTGCTTGATTAATATTGATGATATGGGTAGTACAAGAGTAGATCTACCACGAGATCGTGGAGGCTAAACTCTAGAAGCTAGCATATGGTATGATTGTTGTTAGTCCTCACGGACTAAAACCCTCCGGTTTATATAGACACCGGATAGGGTTAGGGTTACACAGTCGGTTACAATGGTAGGAGATCTACATATCCGTATCGCCAAGCTTGCCTTCCACGCCAAGGAAAGTCCCATCCGGACACGGGACGAAGTCTTCAATCTTGTATCTTCATAGTCTTGGAGTTCGGCCAAAGATGATAGTTCGGCTATCCGGACACCCCCTAGTCCAGGACTCCCTCACCCATCATTGGAATATACAAGCCAAGTTCTATAATGAAAAATTCCCACTAGTATATGAAAGTGACAAAATGAGAGACTCTCTATCATGGAGATCATGGTGCTACTTTAAAGCACAAGTGTGGTAAAAGGATAGTAACGTTGTCCCTTCTCTCTTTTTCTCTCATTTTTTTTAATCTTGTCTGGATTCTCATCCCGACTTGTGGGGGAATCATAGTCTCCATCATCCTTTTCCTCACTTGGGATAATGCTCTAAAAATGAAGGTCATCACACTTTTATTTTCTTACAACTCAACAATTACAACTCGATACTTAGAACAAAATATGACTCTATATGAATGCCTCCGTGATGTGCAAGGATATGCAATGAATCAAAAGTGACATGTGTGAAAGAATTATGAGCGGTGGCTTTGCCACAAATACGATGTCAACTACATGATCATGCTAAGCAATATGACAATGATGGATCGTGTCATAATAAGCGGAACGATGGAAAGTTGCATGGCAATATATCTCGGAATGGCTATGGAAATGCCATGATAGGTAGGTATGGTGGCTGTTTTGAGGAAGGTATATGGTGGGTGTATGATGCCGGTGAAAAGTGCGCGGTATTAGAGAGGCTAGCAATGGTGGAAGGAGGAAGAGTGCGTATAATCCATGGACTCAACATTAGTCATAAAGAACTCATATACTTGTTGCAAAAATCTACAAGTTATCAAAGCAAAGTATTACGCGCATGCTCCTAGGGGGATATATTGGTAGGAAAAGACCATCGCTCATCCCCGACCGCCACTCATAAGGAAGACAATCAATAAATAAATCATGCTCTGGCTTCATCACATAACGGTTCACCATACGTGCATGCTACAGGAATCACAAACTTTAACACAAGTATTTCTCAAATTCACAACTACTCAACTAGCATGACTCTAATATCACCATCTTTATATCTCAAAACAATTATCAAGCATCAAACTTCTCATAGTATTCAACACACTCATAAGAAAGTTTTACTATTATTGAATACCAAGCATATTAGGATTATTTAAGCAAATTACCATCCTTTAAGACTCTCAAAATAATCTAAGTGAGCCATGATAGATCAATAGTTTCTATAAAAAAATCCACCACCATGCTCTCAAAGATATAAGTGAAGCACTAGAGCAAAACTATATAACTCAAAAGATATAAGTGAAGCACAAAGAGTATTCTAATAATTTCCAAATCATGTATGGCTCTCTCAAAAGGTGTGTACAGCAAGGATGATTGTGGTACACTAAAAAGCAAAGACTCAAATCACACAAGACGCTCCAAGCAAAACACATATCATGTGGTGAATAAAAATATAGCTCCAAGTAAAGTTACCGATGGAAGTAGACGAAAGAGGGGATGCCTTCCGGGGCATCCCCAAGCTTTGACTTTTTGGTGTCCTTAGATTATCTTGGGGGTGCCAATGGGAATGCCCAAGCTTAGGCTCTTGCCACTCCTTGTTCCATAATCCATCAAAAGATTTCACCCAAAACTTGAAAACTTCACAACACAAAACTCAACAGAAATCTCGTGAGCTCCGTTAGCGAAAGAAAACAAAAGACCACTTCAAGGTACTGTAATGAACTCATTCTTTATTTATATTGGTGTTAAACCTACTGTATTCCAACTTCTCAATGGTTTATAAACTATTTTACTAGCCATAGATTCATCAAAATAAGCAAACAACACACAAAAACAGAATCTGCCAAAAAAGCAGAGCGATGCAGAGTAATCAGAACTAACGCAAACTTCTGGAACTCCAAAACATCAGCCAAAATAGTACGACCTAGGCAATTTGTTTAGGGAGAATTGCATTTTTGCCCCTAGTTGGAACCTACCCACGGGTTTTGTCCTTACTTTTCGACTGTGCTCAGTTTTGCCCTTAGATTTTCCTCCGAGGTCGCCCAAATGCCCTTTGACCGTTTGACCAATACTTTGAAAATTCATAACAAATTGATTTGAACTCAGGAAAATGCAAATAAGATATCAAAAAGTTCAGATAAACAATACCTTTATGTGTATGTCATTTGCATTCAGGACAAAAGTACCATTTAAACAACCTAAGCTTATTTATGTTATTAACATTACTATAAATAAAAAGGTATACAAATACTTTTTTCAGGAATAAAAATTACATGCAAATGTAGGTGACATATTCTGAACATCTTGATATCTTATTGCATTTTACTGAGTTCATATCAACTTGTCATGAATGCTCAAACGACTTTGACCATTATTTTGAAACTTCATAACAAGTTGATATGAACTCGAAAAAATGCACATAAGATAGCAGGATGTTCCAAAAATGTCACCTGCATTTGCGTGTAATTTTTATTCCTGAAAAAGTTATTGTTTATACCTTTTTATTTTTAATAATGTTAATAACATTAATAACCTTAGATTGTTTAAATGGTACTTTTGTCCTGAATGCAAATGACATACACATAAAGTTAATGTTTATCTGAACATTTTGATATCTTATTTGCATTTTTCTGAGTTCATATCAATTTGTTATGAATTTTCAAAGTATTGGTCAAACGGTCAAAGGGCATTCGGGCGACCTCGGAGCAAAATCTAAGGGCAAAACTAAGCAGAGTCGAAAAGTAAGGGCAAAACCTATGGGTAGGTTCCAACTAGGGGCAAAAATGCATTTGTCCCATTTGTTTATTGATCAGAAGCAATTGGAATCACTATTTTATCACGTTCTGGTGATTTTTAACAATTGTTTTTGTGAACAAAAAGTTTCTGGAAATTACAGCAAGATCAAATAACTATCATCCAAGAAGATCCTATAGGTTTAACTTGGAACAAACACTAATTAAAACATAAAAACACATCTAACCTAGATCAAAGATTTATTACTAAGCAGCAAGGAAAAATATTGGGTTGTCTCCCAACAAGCGCTTTTCTTTAAAGCCTTTTTAGCTAGGCATTGATATTTCAATGATGCTCACAAGAAAGACAGGAATTGAGGCATAAAGAGAGCATCATAAAACATGTGATAAACACACTTAAGTCTAACATAATTCCTATGCATAGGCATATTATAGGCAAACAAATTATCGTAGCAGGCAAAAACTAGCATATGCAAGGAAGCGGAAAGGAACAATAGCAATCTCAACATAACGAGAGGTAATTTAGTAACATGAAAATTTCTATAACCATATTTTCCTCTCATAATAATTACATGTAGGATCATAAGAAAATTCAACAATATATCTATCACATAACATATTCTCAACACGATCCACATGCATGCGAAGTTGACACTCTTCCAAAATAGTGGGATTATCATTAACTAAAGTCATGATTTCTCCAAGCCCACTTTTATCAAAAATTTCATAATAATATTGAATGTTATCCAAATATGTGGGATCTAAAGTTGACACTCTTCCAAACCCACTTTCAATATTATTGCAAACACTATTATCAATCTCATATTCAAGATCATAAGAAGAATCTCCCCAATCATGACTATTAGACATAGCAAAACTAGCATCCCCAAGCCTAGGGTTTTGCATATTGTTAGCATAATTTACATCAATAGAATTTATAATAAAATCATTGCAATCATGCTTTTTATTCAAAGATCTATCGTGAATCACTTCATAAAGCACTTCATCACAATTTTCAGATTTACTGATTTGTGCAAAACCTTATAAAGATAATCTAGTGCATCCAAATCTCTAGGAATTGGTTCATCATAATTGGATCTCTTAAAAAGATTGGCAAGCGGATGAGGATCCATAGGTATTAGCTTCTCTGTTTAGGAATAAATACTCAACTATTTCAACTAAACGAGCCAAGTAAGACATCAAGGCAAACGAAAAGACGAACGGAAAAAGGGTGAATAAAACGGCAAGGGTGAAGTGGGGGAGAGGAAAACGAGAGGCAAATGGCAAATAATATAATGCGAGAGATAAGGGATTTGTGATGGGTACTTGGTATGTTGACTTTTGCATAGACTCCCGGCAACGGCGCCATAAATTCTTCTTGCTACCTCTTGAGCACTGCGTTGGATTTCCTTGAAGAGGAAAGGATGATGCAGCAAAGTAGCGTAAGTATTTCCCTCAGTTTTTGAGAACCAAGGTATCAATCCAGTAGGAGGCTACGCGCGAGTCCCTCGTACCTTCACAAAGCAAATAACGCCTCGCAACCAAAGCAATAAGGGGTTGTCAATCCCTTCACGGTCACTTACGAGAGTGAGATCTGATAGAGATGATAGATAATATTTTTGGTATTTTTGTGATAAAGATGCAAAGTAAAATAAAAAGCAAAGTAAAAAAAAGCAAAGGCAATAATAAAGTGATGGAAGATTAATATGATGAAGATAGACCCGGGGGCCATAGATTTCACTAGTGGCTTCTCTCAAGAGCAGAAGTATTTTACGGTGGGTGAACAAATTACTGTTGAGCAATTGACAGTATTGAGCATAGTTATGAGAATATCTAGGTATGATCATGTATATAGGCATCACGTCCGAGACAAGTAGACCGACTCCTGCCTGCATCTACTACTATTACTCCACTCATCGACCGCTATACAGCATGCATCTAGAGTATTAAGTTCATGAAAACAGAGTAACGCCTTAAGCAAGATGACATGATGTAGAGGGATAAATTCATGCAATATGATAAAAACCCAATCTTGTTATCCTCGATGGCAACAATACTATACGTGGCTTGCTGCCCCTACTGTCATTGGGAAAGGACACCGCAAGATTGAACCCAAAGCTAAGCACTTCTCCCATTACAAGAAAAACTAATCTAGTAGGCCAAACCAAATTGATAATTCGGAAAGACTTGCAAAGATAACCAATCATACATAAAAGAATTCAGAGAAGATTCAAATATTGTTCATAGATAATCTTGATCATAAACCCACAATTCATCGGTCTCAACAAACACACCGCAAAAAGAAGATTACATCGAATAGATCTCCACGAGAGAGGGAGAACTTTGTATTGAGATCCAAAAAGAGAGAAGAAGCCATCTAGCTACTAACTATGGACCCGAAGGTCTGAGGTAAACAACTCACACTTCATAGGAGGGGCTATGGTGATGATGTAGAAGCCCTCCATGGTGGACGCCCCCTCGTGAGCTCCTAACAGGCCCCAAGATGGGATCTCGTGGGTCTGAGAAGGTTGCGGCGGTGGAATTAGGTTTTTGGCTCCGTATCTGATCGTTTGGGGGTATGTAGGTATATATAGGAGGAAGAAGTACGTCGGTGGAGCATCATGGGGCCCACGAGGGTGGAGGGCGCGCCCTGGGGGGTGGGCACACCCCCTACCTCGTGCCCTCCTCGAAGCTTCCTTGACGTAGGGTCCAAGTCTCCTTGATCATGTTCGGTGAGAAAGTCATGTCCCGAAGGTTTCATTCCGTTTGGACTCCGTTTGATATTCCGTTTCTTCGACACTCTGAAAGAGGCAAAAAACAGCAATTCTGGGCTGGGCCTCCGGTTAATAGGTTAGTCCCAAAAATAATATAAAAGTGGAAAATAAAGCCCAATAATGTCCAAAACAGTAGATAATATAGCATGGAGCAATAAAAAACTATAGATACGTTAGAGACGTATCAGTCATCACCGGGGTTGAGCGGACCCTTGGAGCATGGTGCTTCAGCGCCGTGGATCCAGATAGGCATGTCAGCGTCGAGAGGTTGCAGCTCGCCACACAAAATGATCGATGGTGCGCCACGGAGCAAGCTAGGCGCATCCGCGCCGATAGGCTGCGGCTCACCGCACGGTGAGACCGTTGGAGCGGCGCAGAGCGAGAGGCGCGGCGCGCCGCACAACAAGAGCGGATCCATCGGCGCTTGCCTGCTGTCAATAGGGCGTCGCAGCTGGGTACACGTCCCGTCAGTACCCCATTCCTCGCCAGGAGTGGGCAGAGGCCCTCTACGTCGTACTTGCACCAGAGGCCGGCAGCGTCGTACTTGCACCGGACGCCCGACACACTGTTCGCATGGGTCGCGCCATTCGCCTTGTCCGTGGTCCGCTTGATGCCAACGCGCTGGTCGGTGGGCTCGACCGCCTCCTTGGCCCAGGTGTCCACCTGGGCGCAGTAGAGGAACATGGCCGTCGCATCCTCGAGCTGGTGATCTCCGATGAAATAGCCAACTTGGAGCTCGAGATCGCGCTCCAGATGTACCGCTAGCGTGTCAACCGCTTGGACGAACGCCTGCACGAGTTCAGGCAGAGCCAAGAGCTACCATAGGCAAGGGCTGCTGGTCATGGTCTCATGGACGCGTTTTATTTTGTTGAGTGGTTTCGGCGTGGATAGCTATGTATTCACAGCAATCATAGTATTGCTCTGTTTATTGCTCTGTTTCAATGTGTGTACTCTGTTTTCTGTTCTTATATGTTATGTTTCAATGTGCGTATATACGCTTTCCATTCTATATATGTGGATGATAACAGCTAGATTCAAATTATTATATACAAAAACAGATAGAAAATGGAATTCATAACATATATATATATATTAATTGTTCATTAGCTCATCACAGAATATATATAATATCATCACATATACGTGATGATACTTAACTACTAGGTACAATGCATTAAATTGAAAACGAACAATACTAAAACAAATAATCCCTCTTGGGGGCAGTATTCCGGCAGCCTCTCGCCAGCAGCTCCCTTGTGCGCGGCGTCTTTCCAGCGCGGAGGCAGTACTCCGCATCCTCCGCCTCGCAGCGCTTGACGTACTGATCTGCCTCTTGATGGTGGACGAGCGCGAACGATCTTGCCAGTTCGTTGGGCGCCCACCGGAGCTCCTTGTCGGTGGCACGCTGGAGCTTATCGACCCACCTCCATGCAGCGATGAGGCGCCTAGCGCCTTTGACCTTCCTCGTGAAGTACCCGTCTTTGTACACCTACTCCGCACGACGACGCGCCCACCCCCAAAGCTCCACCACCTACTTTTTCCAGGCGGCATCACGGGCTTCATAGGCCGCCTGGTACCTGGCTTCCTCTTACGCCATGTCCTTCTTGAACGCCACTTGCATGGCTTTCTCAGCCGGCGGCAGTGACTTCCAGAGACAAAGGTTGTACTGGCCCCAAAACCAATCCAAAGTTGGGGGGGGGGGGTCCGGCGCAACCTTGTCCGGCGGCGCGTAGGGGTCCTCGTCGCTGCTCTTCGGGTGAGCGTCCTCGGGGGGCGGCGACTCCTCGTCGGTGGCGATGGGCGGAACCAATGGCGCCATGGCATAGATTTGAGAGAGAGAGAGAGAGAGAGAGAGAGAGGGCGAGAGAGAGGAGGATGTAGATGAGCATGCAGGCAGGACAACGTCAGCAAGGTAGTTTTTATTGGCGGCCGGAATCTAGATTGACGAGAACAGTACACACACCGGTCGTCGGAATTTCCGAGTATTGTAGTTTGAATTACACATGATTCCCGCAGCAAAATCCGTGTGTGAACTTAACGGCTGATAGTTTCCAATACAGAATCGTGTCTGATTAATAACCCCCGCCACTCACCTTCCAAACCTCAAGGCGCGAACTAGAGTGCTAATCGTGTGGGGGCCGGTTGTCTTGCCAGATCTTTACATTTTCTTTTTTGAACACCAGATATTTACATCGTCTGGTGATTTTTTAACTCGCACATAAGTACACAAAAATATGATTTTTGAAACTGTTATGGTTAGCCATTGCATGTAGATGTAGTTCAAATTTGAATTACGGTCATTAAATGGCTAGAAAATCACTTAAATGTCTTTAAAAGGTCAAATGACCCCTAGAATTTTCCAAATTTTCACATGACAGTTGTAGTAGAGCACGTCAAACCACAAAAAAGTAGTAGTGCACTTTAAATATAGAAAACAATTAAAGGACATAGAGGAAGCTATCTCCCTTTCATCATCAAACATGCATTATTCCCTCTCGGAACCATGAGCCTTCTAGTGAGTTGCTCCAGTTTGTGAGGGGTGTGTGTCCAAACTTTCGTCAAACAAGCCAAAATTTTTTACCACACCATCTTGGTGGCATGACATTACATCAAGCAAGGTTTCATGTTTTTCTGATCATTTTTTAAATTTTTTTGGAATTAAAATGCCAATGGCACTCCATGCATGTGTCCATGCCGTGAGACCAATGTGTTTGAAAATTCCTTCTAAATTTACTGCACATGGAACTCGCACACAAGTACACAAATATGATTTTTCAAACCGTTATGGTTAGCCGTTGCATGTACATGCAGTTCAAATTTGAATTACGGTCATTAAATGGCTAGAAAATCACTTAAATGTCTTTAAAAGGTCAAATGACCCCTGAATTTTTCCAGATTTTCACATGACAATTGTATTAGTGCATGTTAAGTGTATAAAAAATGAAGGGCATAAGGGGAAGCTATCTCCCGTTCGTCATCAAACATGCATTGTTCCCTCTCGGAACCACGAGCCTTCTAGTGAGTTGCTCCGGTTTGTGAGGGGTGTGTGTCCAAACTTTCGTCAAACAGGCCAATTTTTTACCACATCATCTTGGTGGCATGACATTACATAAAGCAAGGTTTCATGTTTTTCTGATCATTTTTTATTATCTTTTTGGAATTAAAATGCCAATGGCACTCCATGCATGTGTCCATGCCGTGAGACCAATATGTTTGAAAATTCCTTCTAAATTTACTGCACATGGAATTAACTCGCACACACACAAATATGATTTTTTAAACTGTTATGGCTAGCCGTTGAATGTACATGCAGTTCAAATTTGAATTACGGTCATTAAATGGCAGAAAATCACTTAAATGTCTTTAAAAGGTCAAATGACTCCTGGAATTTTCCAGATTTTCACATGACAATTGTATTAGTGCATGTTAAGTGTAGAAAAAAATGAAGAGCATAAGGGGAAGCTATCTCCCGTTCGTCATCAAACATGCATTGTTCCCTCTCGGAACCACGAGCCTTCTAGTGAGTTGCTCCGGTTTGTGAGGGGTGTGTGTCCAAACTTTCGTTAAATGGGCCAATTTTTTACCACATCATTTTGGTGGCATGACATTACATCAAGCAAGGTTTCATGTTTTCTGATCATTTTTATTATTTTTTTGGAATTAAAATGCCAATGGCACTCCATGCATGTGCCCATGCCGTGAGACCAATATGTTTGAAAATTCCTTCTAAATTTACTGCACATGGAATTAACTCGCACACACACAAATATGATTTTTCAAACCGTTATGGTTAGTCGTTGCATGTACATGCAGTTCAAATTTGAATTACGGTCATTAAATGGCTAGAAAATCACTTATTTGTCTTTAAAAGGTCAAATGACCCCTGAAATTTTCCAAATTTTCACATGACAATTGTATTAGTGCACGTTAAGTGTAGAAAAAAATTGAAGGGCATAAGGGGAAGCTATCTCCTGTTCGTCATCAAACATGCATTGTTCCCTCTCGGAACCACGAGCCTTCTAGTGAATTGCTTCGGTTTGTGAGGGGTGTGTGGCCAAACTTTCGTCGAACATGCCAAATTTTTTACCACATCATCTTGGTGGCATGACATTACATCAAACAAGGTTTCATGTGTTTCTGATCTTTTTTTAATTTTTTGGAATTTAAATGCCATGGCACTCCATACTTAATTGTGTCATAGCCGTTAGACCAATATGTTTGAAAAATCCTTCCAATTTACTGCACATGGAATTAAATCGTACACAAGTACACAAAATATGGACTTTTCAAACTGTTATGGTTAGTTGTTGCATGTACATGTAGTTCAAATTTGAATTATGGTCATTAAATGGCTAGAAAATCACAAAAATGACTTAAAAGGTCAAATGACCCCTGAAATTTTCCAAAAATTGGCATGACAGTTGTATTAGTACTACAAATTTTCTTATACATTTAAAACACCATCCGTTGCCACTTTACTCCAAATTCGTCTTTCACAGCTAATAAAAAATATCCACAACATAACACACAGTTTTTTTGTAGGAACCTTTTGCGATGAAAATTTCTAGGTCTATTTAAGCCTTCCTTCTTAAGCTTCGCTGGCTTGTCTGCTCCAGTGCCGGCAACCCCCGAATCCACGAATCTCGATCCCCATTCTCACACCCCCTTCTTGCAAAGATGACGCCATGGAAACGCTTCGTGAAGGCCCGCATGATGGCCGCGTCCTCCCCGAGCGCGGTCGCCTGCACCGAGAGCGCGACCGCCTATGTCGAGAGTGTCGCCCCATCCGCATTGAGCGCGGCCGCATCCGCCGAGAGGGCGTCTGTGGCAGCCGACAGGGTAGCTGCAGCAGCCGAGACGGCTGTAGCTGTTGCTGCGACGGCGGCTGCAACGGCCGAGAGCGCTTGAGCCGCCGTCTGTGCCGCTGATGTCGCCCTGGCCCGGGTCGAGGCCATCCACGCCAAGATCGAGGACGCACATGCCAAGATATTCCAGGCCACCTCGGAATCCAGTATGCAACCCACGTCCGAAAAGGCGACGGTGGCCATGGAGCACCTACTTCCTCATGAGATCACCGAGCGGGAGCTAGAGATGCAGGAGGCGGCGGAAATCGAGGAGCGCCGGGAGGAGGAGTTGCGCGTGGTTGAGGTCAAGGTAGAGAAGAGTCTGTTCGTTGAGGAATCGGCGGTGGAGTACCAACGCGAGCTCTGGCGCAACCACTACTACGAGTACTACAACTTTGAGGGCGGCACCGAGGACGAGGACAAGGACACGGTCGACTTCAGCAGGGGGGACGCGGAGTCCACCAACGGCAGCATGTCGCCAGGACAAGTCATCAACGTCTCCTCTCACACCAGCGATGCATAGGTCGGCGCGGCGCCGGATTTGTTAAAATTATGCATACTTAGGCTTTGTTTTTAATGCTGGTCTTTTGTTAGAGCAATGTTTAGGTCAACTGGCTCTATTTAATTACTAAAATTGCTTGATTCCATAAGTGTGGTCTGTGTGCTGTACGCTCTTTTATGTGCCCAAATTAGCAAGCGATGTTAAATTATGCAATGACGTACCCGGGAAAATTTCCACCAAAATTTGAATTATCAAACTCATCCCATGCGCGTAAAGCAGAAGAATCGTTTGCGATGCTCACAATCGTTCAAAGTGAATGGTGTCCGGCGGCACCACGCACAAAGTTTCCCTCCACATTTCGAATTTTTTGCCTACTGTGGAAATATCTACCCTCGCCCCCTCCCCCTTCCCCACCCCCTTTTCTCCCCGACCACAAGTCACATTCCCCCTATTTCCTCCTTCCTTCCTAAGCCATAGCCGCTTCCTCGCTCTCACCATCTCGCATCCTACTGTCGGGGTCGCCATGGTCTTCTTCAATGACCTCTCCAGCGGTTCCTCCTCCGACGACGACTCCTTCACCACCCGGGTATGCCTCTCTTCTCTCTCTCGTGCTATGACTTGGAATGAAGGAATTTAACCCGGTGGTCGATTTGAGTCATTTCTTCCTCTTGTAGCTCCCTAGGACCATCAGTTGCAACGAATGGAACGAGGTGGCTGAAGATCTGTCTACTCATTCTTACCATCAATCTCCATGCGTGAAGCTAGTTGCGTTTGAATCTGTGGACAGTGGGAGGAAGTTTCTGGCATGTGCAAAGAAGGTTAGACCCTCTTTCGTTGTTACAAATCATTTGTTAGATGTGATTCATACACTATCACGGTCCCAACCCATTCATACCACACCTTCAACTAAACGCGTCCTAAGGCAGTGTCACAGTTTGTACCTAGTATCTAAAAATGTTGTCATCTCATCAGCGATGCCATTAGAAAATTATTTGGCACCACTTCAGCAGTTTGTGCAGCCAACTTTGTTCCACACATCCGAGCAGCCAAGCAGTAAAATACTAAATCTTTATGGCATGAAGGAACTAGGCATCGGAGCAACTAGGTGCTCTGGAGTTCGGGTCCTTGATTTTTTTCTGCTGCATCGGCTCGCCAGTGCAGGGACCGGTGCGAAATGTAGCAACAGTTGTCTTTACACCGGTTTTGGCATACATAGTGGACGGCCTTAGTGTTATTAGTTCTATGTTACTAAATTTGTGCATGTACACACCTGTTAGTATCATTTTGCTGTCGTCCAAACACTATCGCTATGCTGTTGCAGTTATATTTACCTTCCTCATGAAATGTTCAATTTGTTATTTATAGTACATGAGTAAGAACTTGTAGCGTTGTTGTAGTTAATTATAGCTTATGAGGTTTCAGAATTTGGTTGTTGTCTCAGTAGCAATTAGTTCATTTGCACATTGATCTTTTTGATAAGATATGTCATAATTAACCTGTTTCTTTAGTTTTTCAAAATAAGTATTTGTGATTTTCTATGTTCCTTTAAACCCATTTCCCCTACAATTGTTACTGATCTAGTTTTAAATATTATAGGATGAACGGAAGTGCTCTTACTTGGAGTGGGTTGATCAAGGGTGGCCACAGTATTTGAGGATGTGCCTAGCAAAGCTCTGGAGCATGTATGAGCAAGAGAACAGAGATAAGCTTAGAGGAAGTGTTGTCAATACTGAAGAATATTTGAAGATGCGGGATAAAAAGAGGAAGGTGGAGAATGAGCTCAGATTTTTTTAATCAGACTTAGCTAAGATGGTGTTGGCGAAGGAGGAGGCACTTTCCCAGTTGGCCAGTGCAAAACAGGTTCTTACTTAAATGAAAGCAGAGGTAGACAAGACGAGCCTGGATGATCTCGATTAGGGAAATGAATATATTGTTCTAATATTGTTCTTATGAAGTTGAACTAGCTATATGTTGTACTGTGTTGTTTTCTTGTAGCTATCTTATTGTGATGTTAAAATATACTTATGTGCCTGATATGAAATTGGCAAACAGTTGTTCGATATGAAATGTGAATTTTCATAATATTGGAATTATTAATTGTAAACTAATAAACCTGCTAAATGTGTCATGGAACTGTGCAAACGGTTCTAGCAGTAAAAGCGCTTGTGGTGGATAGCCCAATGCCACACAGTTTTCTTCATCAAATCGTGTGTGATGTAGTTGACAAAAGCAAACGGTTAACCAAGGCAGAGCGTGTGTGATAGTTACACCTATCACACATGAGCCTATACATAAACCTGTGTGGGATGTACATATGAACGGAAACGTTTTCCCTAGATTGACTGTGTGGGATGTACATACGAACGAAAATGTTTTCCCTGGATTGACTGTGCGGGATGTACATACGAACGGAAACGTTTTCCATGGATTGACTGTGTGGGATGTACATAAGAACAGAAACGTATTCTTGGATTGATTGTGTGTGATGTACATACGAACGAAATGTTTTTCTGGGATTCACCATGTGGGATGTACATACGAACGGAAAATATTGGTTTCGATGCCTCGCCCGTTCGCACACGAGCTCATTTTTCCCCAACCTGTGTGCCACGAGGGCCTATCCCCGACGATTTATGGGTCATGTGGGAAGGACCCCCTATCGCCCACACTCACTTGGCGACGGTTCCAAATATCATCGCGGGAAGGGGTTAAAAACCGTGTGTATAGCACCTTGATGTACCAGTGATGGTTGTTCTATTTATATGAGTAATATATCTTTTATGGTCATGAACCCTTGAAGAGTGGTATATTTTTGTTGAATCTCGATTATGGTGATACACATATTCATAATATTGATGCCAAAAGATGCAAAGTTGATAATGATAGTGCAACATATCTGTGGCACTACCGTTTAGGTCATATTGGTGTAAAGCGCGTGAAGAAACTTCATGCAGATGGGCTTTTGGAATCACTTGATTATGAATCATTTGATACTTGCGAACCATGCCTCATGGGCAAGATGACTAAAACTCCGTTCTTTGGGACAATGGAGCGAGCCAATGACTTATTGGAAATAATACATACCGATGTATGCGATCCAATGAGTGTTGAGGCTCGCGGCAGGTATCGTTATTTTCTGACCTTCACAGATGATTTGACCAGTTATGGGTATATATCTACTTAATGAAACACAAGTCTGAAACATTTGAAAAGTTCAAGGAATTTCAGAGTGAAGTGGAGAATCATCGTAAGAAGGAAATAAAGTTTCTACGATCTGATCGCGGAGGAGAATATTTGAGTTACGAGTTTGGCCGTCATTTAAAACAATGTGGAATAGTTTCACAACTCATGCCTCCTGGAACACCACGGCGTAATGGTGTGTTCGAACGTGGTAACTGTACTTTATTAGATATGGTGCGATCTATGGTGTCTCTTACTGATTTGCCACTATCGTTTAGGGGTTATGCATTAGAGACAGCTGCACTCACATTAAATAGGGCACCGTCTAAATCCGTTGAGACGACACCATATGAACTGTGGTTTGGCAAACCTAAGATGTTTGGGGTTGTGACACTTATGTCAAAAGGCTTCAGCCTGATAAGCTCGAACCCAAATCGGAGAAGTGCATCTTCATAGGATACCCTAAGGAAACAATTGGGTACACCTTCTACCACAGATCCGAAGGCAAGACCTTGTTTGCCAAAAATGGAAACTTTCTAGAGAAGGAGTTTCTCTCGAAAGAAGTGAGTGGGAGGAAAGTAGAACTTGATGAGGTAATTGTACCTTCTCTTGAATTGGAAAGTAGCTCATCACAGAAAACCGTTCCCGTGATGCCTACACTAACTAGAGAGGAAACTAATGATGATGATCGTGAAACTTCAGATCAAGTTACTACTGAACCTCGTAGGTCAACCAGAGCATGATCCGCACCAGAGTGGTACGGTAATCCTGTTCTAGAAGTCATGTTACTAGACCATGACGAACCTACGAACTATGAAGAAGCTATGATGAGCCCAGATTCTGATAAATGGCTTGAGGACATGAAATCTAAGATAGGATCCATGTATGAGAACAAAGTGTGGACTTTGGTGGACTTGCCCGATGATCGGCGAGCCATAGAGAATATATGGATCTTCAAGAAGAAGACTGACGCTGATGGTAATGTTACTGTCTACAAAGCTCGACTTGTCGCAAAAGATTTTCGACAAGTTCAAGGAGTTGACTACGATGAGACTTTCTCACCCGCAGCGATGCTTAAGTTTGTCCAAATTATGTTAGCAATTGCCGCATTTTATGATTGTGAAATCTGGCAAATGGACGTCAAAACTGCATTCCTTAATGGATTTCTTAAAGAAGAGTTGTATATGGTGCAACCATAAGGTTTTGTTGATCCTAAAGGTGCTAACAAAGTGTGCAAGATCATGCGGTCCATCTATTGACTGGTGCAAGCAGCTCAGAGTTGGAATATACGCTTTGATGAGGTGATCAAAGCATATGGTTTTATACAGACTTTCGGAGAAGCCCGTATTTACAAGAAAGTGAGTGGGAGCTCTGTAGCATTTCTAATATTATATGTGGACGACATATTGTTCATTGGAAATGATGTAGAATTTCTGGATAGCATAAAAGGATACTTGAATAAGAGTTTTTCAATGAAAGACCTCGGTGAAGCTGCCTACATATTGGGCATCAAGATCTATAGAGATAGATCAAGACACTTAATAGGAATTTCACAAAGCACATACCTTGATAAAGTTTTGAAGAAGTTCAAAATAGATCAGTCAAAGAAAGGGTTCTTGCATGTGTTACAAGGTGTGAAGTTGAGTCAGACTCAATGCCCGACCACTTCAAAAGATAGAGAGAAAATGAAAGTCATTCCCTATGCCTCAGCCATAGGTTCTATCATGTATGCTATGTTGTGTACCAGACCTGATGTGTGCCTTGCTATAAGTTTGGCAGGGAGGTACCAAAGTAATCCAGGAGTGGATCACTAGACAGCGGTCAAGAACATCCTGAAGTACCTGAAAATGACTAAGGATATGTTTCTCGTTTATGGAAGTGACAAAGAGCTCGTCGTAAATGGTTACCTCGATGCTAGTTTTGACACTGATCCGGATGACTCTAAGTCACAAACCGGATACATATTTATATTGAATGGTGGAGCTGTCAATTGGTGCAGTTCCAAGCAGAGCATCGTGGCGGGATCTACGTGTGAAGCGGAGTACATAGCTGCTTCAGAAGCAACAAATGAAGGAGTCTGGATGAATGAGTTCATATCCGGTCTAGGTGTAATACCTAGTGCATCGGGTCCAATGAAAATCTTTTGTGATGATACTCGAGCAATTGCCTTAGCAAAGGAATCCATATTTCACAAAAGAACCAAACACATCAAGAGACGCTTCAACTCCATCTGTGATCAAGTCAAGGAGGGAGACATAGAGATTTGCAAAATACATACGGATCTGAATGTAGCAGACCCGTTGGCTAAGCCTCTTCCCCGAGCAAAACATGATCAGCACCAAAACTCCACGGGTGTTAGAATCATTATAATGTAATCTAGATTATTGACTCTAGTGCAAGTGGGAGACTGAAGGAAATATGCCCTAGAGGCAATAATAAAGTTGTTATTTTATAATTCCTTATTCATGATAAATGTTTATTATTCATGCTAGAATTGTATTGATCGGAAACCTAAATACATGTGTGAATACATAGACAAACACTATCTCCCTAGTGAACCTCTACTTGACTAGCTCGTTGATCAAAGATGGTTAAGGTTTCCTAACCATGGACATGTGTTGTCATTTGATAACGGGATCACATCATTAGGAGAATGATGTGATGGACAACACCCATCCGTTAGTTTAGCATATTGATCATTCAGTTTTATTGCTATTGCTTCTTCATGTCAAATACATATTCCTTCGACTATGAGATTATGCAACTCCCGGATACCGGAGGAATGCCTTGTGTGCTATCAAACGTCATAACGTAACTGGGTGATTATAAAGATGCTCTACAGGTATCTCCGAAGGTGTTTGTTGGGTTGACATAGATCGAGATTATATTAGGATTTGTCACTCCGAGTATCGGAGAGGTATCTCGGGGCCCTCTCGATAATACATATCATAAGCTTGCAAGCAAACGACTAAGGAGTTAGTCACGATATGATGTATTACGGAACGAGTAAAGAGACTTGCCGGTAACGAGATTGAACTAGGTATGAAGATACCGACGATTGAATCTCGGGCAAATAACATACCAATGGACAAAGGGAATTACGTATGTTGTCATAACGGTTCGACCGATAAAGATCTTCATAGAATATGTAGGAGCCAATATGAGCATCTAGGTTCCGCTATTGGTTATTGACCGGAGAGGTGTCTCGGTCATGTCTACATAGTTCTCGCACCCGTAGGGTCCGCACGCTTAATGTTCGTTGATGATATTATATTATATGAGTTATGTGATTTGGTGACCGAATGTTGTTCAGAGTCCCGGATGAGATCACAGACATAATGAGGAGTTTTGAAATGGTCGAGAGGTGAAGATTGATATATAGGACGATAGTATTCGGACACCGGAAGTGTTCCAGATTGTATGGGGTATTTATCGGAGTACCGAAGGGGTTACCGGAACCCCCCCGGGAGAATATATGGGCCATGAGAGGGGAGCACACCAGCCCACAAGGGGTGGCGCGCTCCCCCTATGGAAGGAGGCCGAGTGGGAGAAGGGAAAGAGGGGGTTCGCCCCCCCTTTCCTTCTCTCTTTCCCTTTCCCTTTCCCCCCTCCGGCAATTATGGAAAGGGGGAGGCCGAATTGGGGAAGACCCCAAGTAGGATTCGGCCTACTTGGGGTGCCCCCTGGCTGCCTCTCCTCCCCTCCCACCTATATATATGTGGGGAGGGGGCGCCTAGAACACACAACATCAATTGTTAGCCGTGTGCGGCGCCCCCCTCCACAGTTTACACCCCCGGCCATATTCTCGCAGTGCTTAGGCGAAGCCCTACGCAGATCACTTCACCATCACCATCACCATGCCGTCATGCTGATGGAACTCATCTACTTCCTCGACATCTTGCTGGATCAAGAGGACAAGGGACGTCATCGAGCTGAAAGTGTGCAGAACTCGGAGGTCCGTATGTTCGGTACTTGATCGGTCGGAGCTAGAAGAAGTTCGACTACATCAACCGCGTTGTCAATCACTTCCGCTTTCGGTCTACAAGGGTACGTAAACATACTCTCCCCCTCGTTGCTATGCATATCCATGGATAGATCATTGCGTGTGCGTAGATTTTTTTTGTTTTCCATGCAACGTTTCCCAACACCTGTAAGGGACCTCCTCTTGTCCAAATCGCTGGAAGCAAAATCTGAATCCACATAGCCAGCTAGTCCCTCACCAGTCCTGCTGAATTTCAAACAAGCATTGGAAGTGCCATGAAGGTACCTAAAAATCCACTGAACAACCTTCCAATGTTCTTTACCAGGGCTAGCCATGTATCGACTGACCAAACTCATTGCAAATGACAAATCAGGCCTAGAACACACCATGGCATACATTAAAGAACCAACAACACTGCAATATGGAACTCTTGACATATACTCAGACTCTTCATCATTACTAGGACAATGAGAAGAGGATAATTTGAAATGAGGAGCAATGGGAGTGCTTACTGACTAACGGTGTCCTGGACTAGGGGGGACTCACCACGTCGTCTCCCGTTCAGTTGGATTGGGCCGAGGACCCCCATGGCCGTTTGCTCATGGGCCAGTTCGGACAGCTGATGTATACACGAGGAAGATTCCATAAGACTTGGTGATCAAGACAAGGACTCCTCTCCACCGGCGTATTCGACTAGGACTCTTGTTATCCTAGGCCTCTAGTACATTATATAAGCCGAGGCCAGGCTAGTCGTAGGGCATCATGACATTACTCATCATACCTCCAGGGTTTAGACCACAACATATGATCTCGAGGTAGATCAACTCTGTAATCATACACATCAAATACAATCAAAAGCAGCATGTAGGGTATTTTCTCTTCGAGAGAGCCCGAAGCTGGGTAAAATCCCGTGTCCATGTTACCATCGATCCTAAGACACGCAGCTTGGGACCCCCTACCCGAGATCTGTCGGTTTTGACACCGACAATGGTGCTTTCATTGAGAGTTCCGCTGTGTGGTCGGCAAAAGGATCAATGGCTCGCCTGCAGATCAACTGCGACGTCGGTGTCTTCGTCGCCACCTCGACTGGTTGCCTTGGCTTGACCGAGGACTGTGCCCTATCTCCAATCGTCATGTTCGGACGCCGACCTTCATCAACATCAACTCCGATCTCTATCAAGATCATGGAGGAATCATCCATGGAGCTCGGGGGGAACAACGTCAACATTGCCCTCGGGCGACCGTGCTGTTTTTCCGAATAGCAAACTTGTATCCGCTACCACCACCTCCTCGAGCATCGCTTTTATGATTCCTTCAATGAAATTGTGCGGAATTGAGTCTACAACAACACAGTAAAATTTCGTCGCGTTTCGATGGAGCAATCTCCGTCGGTGTCCGATATACCGGAGCCCCGTCGAATCTGGACGGGAATCTGGACGAGTTTGGAGCGTGGTGTCCAGCATCTAGCTCGGACGTCCTTTGGAAGATCCAACCATTGATTGGATGCGGAATTCCTATATCTACCACCCCTCAACATTTCAGCTCGATCCGACCATCCAAACTCCGGGAACCTTCCAATTAGTGCATCACTTTTCAGATATGTTTTCTGCGCGAGAACGAATCCGACCCGAGTTCATCTTTTTTATGAACGGGATTTTGGACATCCTTTTTGAAGAAAGTTTTGTATGGGGTATTGTGTTTTGATTCCAAACACATCCCATAATTTTAAAGTCTTTTCCAATATGATCTTCACCATTGCGCCAGTGTCAAACCAGCCAGACAACATTGCTTCACGGATGCCGACCTGCGCTAGACACGTTGTCACTTTGTTGAGCCGAGCTCAAGCTCTTTGGATCATCATCTCGGCAAGCCGAACAAGAGTTTGGCATCGCGAAGGATAAATCATCACCAACCTCATCGCCTCACGGATTACACGGAGCGGGCACATTGTTATCGCCGCACGGTCACTTCATCAAGCCGGCATTGAGCATGTCACGAGTTATGACCTGCATCGGCATGGTCGCACCGTTGCTTCTTCGAGCCAATGTCCATCACGCTGAACTACTTCGACACCTCAGCTGACGTGGCAGCTGCAACGTCTCCTTACCGACCTGCTCCGTCACTTCATCTGGACCGGGGGCTTCGCCATCCCTGCATCAACCTACTCTGGAGACTTCGGTGTCGTCAGCCGACCAGCTTCGTCACGTTAGCTGGACCGGGGGCTTTGCCTCGGCGAGCCAACCTTTACCAGCATCATCATGTCGTTGCTTCACCGCCCATCAGGCAATGGGTGTGCGGATCGAGTCCCAATTTTGCGAGTCACTTTTCTTCGGACTACTACAACAAATAATCCAAGTGATATTAATCCTAGCAATTTTTGCTTATTTGGTTTATTTTCCCCAAGGAATTATTACTCTGGTTTGTTCCATCATCTGTACACAGGACTATCAAATGGCGGCCGCATTAACGATGATCACCTGGTGATTCGGTCAGTTTCCGTACATAGTTCGGCGAACGCCACATCCGGAACTCGGACCGACCTGTGAATTCAGGCTTTGCCACGCCTTTACCGCATCACGCCGACGCCCTGCATCGACATTGACTTCGGCGCCAGGCCACATATATTTAAATAAATTATCTTGCGTAAATTAATTACGCGAGGATTTTTATATATTTATATTATTATTGTTGGCCTGCACTATTTTACATGTGCAGGTAATGGACATCGACTGCATCACGTGGTCTCTTTGGCAAGCCGACGCTGTCGTCCCAATCGGCATAAATTGGCTCGCCTGATCACCTTGTTGGTCGTACCGATGTGTTTGGTTGCCTCGGGGACTTCGGCATCACCGAGAGAGCTCTACCTCATCGAGCGTTCGGCGCACATGGCATATTTCCTTTATTACTCACTTTGCATAAATTATTTATTATGCAGCAATTTTTTAATTTATTATTATTACTATTATCTCCGGTTTGCACTATTTTTTGTGCACAGGTAAATGATTCGGGTCGGGCAGTGTTGTCACCTCGGCGTACTGACATACCACGTCACCTCGACTGGACGGGGGGCTTCGTCAACACTTTATTAACCCACGTCGGGGACTTCGGCGTCACTCTGCCGGCCTGCATTGGCCGTGCTATGTCACCACTTCGGAGTGCCGAGCTCTTCGCTCCGCCACCTCGGGACCGGCTTGGGGGATGGAACCTTGTCCCGCATCAAGCTCAGACCGCATCATTAATGCCAAACACATTAACCAGCTAGTTCATGCTCAAAGTTTTAAATTTTTAACTTGTGTTCGGTTCGACCATGCTCACATACGTTGTTCGTAAAAAAAACTCCCCTTACCCATGTTAACTGGGGGCTCTTAAAATTTGCACGAGCCGTTCTATAATAACGTGTTTTCTTCTTGGTTGTTGCAAAGTCTTTTTTACCGCTCCTTTTTCGACTCGAGTGTATGGTCAATAGCCGGGTAGCCTAGCTTCTCTCTAAAGCCGCTCGATTTTAGTTCGCTAAACTGGCCTCGTAGAAGCACTCCGCCTTCGGGATAAGGAGCTTGAAGCCGTAGGCTGACCCGCTTGAAGTCTTGAGATCGAATGTGTTATGTTAAAGCACGACAGAAGCACAATTTAAAAAAAAACAATTTCCGGATTGGCACCGAAATCTCGGTTTAGTCCGGACGTCAAGCTTTTACATAAGTTTTTGGTTTTTCGAGCCTATGGCACTTTTAAACTACTGGTGTGTTTCCAGCATAAGTCTCGTAGTGCAACGTCGGACGCCTTTAGAGATTCTGCAAAAACATTCTCGGATGTTACTATATATGCATCGGTTTTGAATTGTGTATTTGGTCAATAGTTGGGTTGCCTAGTTCCTGTGCTTGCCTCCTACGTTCCTCTTTGTTCGGCTAGGTGTGCAAAAGGAGAACCACTGCGATTGTGCTTCCAGCTTGCATGGTTAAGCACCTCAGTGGAGAAAGCCGGAAACTGACTGTCACAATAAGCGTAAATTGGTTAGCGATCCGATGACTGTGTTAAATGACGGGTCGTTCATAACATTGGCTGAAGTGTTTATGGCATGACCTCAGCTGTCACCGAACATTAACCAGGGGCTAGTAGCTGGCCTCCCAACTTTAAGCTCCTATGACTAAGTGAAAGTTATAAAGCCTGCATATCTAATTGCCTCGTTTTCGCTAACACAACCGCCTTCTGGCAGCGAGACGTCGGCTAAGGGTTGTTTGTTAATGCGGAAACACCCTGCATAGCATCTACAAGGGGGTGGAAGCCGACGATGGGCCACTTTCAACTGATAAATGGTCGCAACGGAGTCAAAATAAACATATCATCGGCATTTGTATTTAATATACAAGGGCCGCCTTCCATAATCATCGTTATAAAGCCATAAATATGAATCAATTTGACTAAAGATTTCAGCCAAGCTGGGTTGCCTGGCTCCTGTGATTACCCCTATGTTCCTGATTGTTTAGGTAGGAGGTAAAGGAACACCTCTGTGATTGTTACTTCCGGATCATCCGTGTTAGTACCTCAGACTGGGAGAAGCCGAAAGGTAGCCATCTTAAAGAATATAATTGGTCGGTAACGATGGAAGTGAAAATTTTGGTCCATTAAAAGCCACAGAGACCGGGAACTTATCCCGAACTAAATCCTCAATATTTTTCTCCTGCATCGATCAGAGTTGAGCTTTCATGATCATGGTCGGCATGACAACCCAAAGAAAGGAACCGATAGCGGGATTATTTTCTTTGGGAGATGTTTCTTACATCAAATAGTAATATAACATTCTCTCCGCATACCTTTGTTTATTAAACCATATGGTCGGATTGCCTTGTTTGTCGTAAACCTTTTCCCTTGTAAAGGCTTTATAAAGTAGGACAAACACTCCCCATCCACTGGCCGAGGAGGTTGAAGCCGATGGTCGGTCAACAAGGTGTTGTACAATGCGGATCCGAGCATTCATGATGTAAAGTACTTGGATACATAGAATCATTACACATAAAAATTGCGAGTAAAATCCATTTACTGCAATCCATCTTTTAAACCCCTTGGGGCATACCTTGGCGAGCTCGGATTTCGACCAGCTCTAAGCTCCTTTAAGAGATCTTTATTCTCTTTCCGAGAAGTTTGTGTTATACACAACAAAATTTTATGTCAAAATGGATATCGATCCTTAATTCGGCCACCCGTGCCCACATTAAGGCTCGGGGGCTACTGGGCTTCGCGCTCATTATTTATAAATATTAAAGGGGCACATCGATCCCCTGATCTGGTGTTGCCACCCGACCAGTGTCTTGGGGGCTACTGCATTGCTTATTCAATACAGAGAATTCAAAGTGCTCAGTGTTCGGCGTGACCGAACTATGGGCAAGCGCGTCTTCGGACAACAGTAAGTACCATCTGGGACTTATCCGGCATCAAGCTAATATATCACGACGACTTCTCACAACCCTCTCTCAGGGGCCTGTTCGCCGATCATTATTTCTAATATATTACACTGCGTTTCTATTCCTACGTATGCTGCCAAGCTAGGAGTTGATCCTCAGGCTGATTTTGCAAATCGGCCTGAGTCTCAGGGGCTACTAGGATCAGTAGTTTTATGTTTTCCTTCAGGTGCATCTCGGGTTTTAGACCAACACACACCTTGAGGGCTACTGGATATACATATACTGGCTATATATCTCGGCAGAGAATAAATTGCACCAATCAGAAATATTCACAAAAAAATCAGCCCGTGATCGGGGTGGTGCACCACCTCGGAAGCAATCCGGCATAAAGCTCGGGTGCCAGTGGCTGGCTCCATAGAGGGCATTTCCGACATTAAGCTTGGCTAAATTCGTTCAATCTTTTAAAAGACCGAGGTAGTTTACGACACCTCGGACGCTGACCATCGTTGGAGCTCGGAAGTAGTCCAGCATAGAGCTCGGATCCGAATGGCTCATTCCATAGAGAACTTTTCAGCGTTAAACTCGGATAACCTCCTTCAAACTTTTTCAAGCCAAGGTGATCTATGACACCTCGGATATATTCCGGCGTTGGAGCTCGGATATAGTCCGGCGTTGGAGCTCAGATATAATCCAGCGTTGGTGCTCGGCTGCAAAAGATATCTTGAATGCAGTCCGGCGTTAGAGCTCGGATGCAAGAGGACACCGCCGTACGGGAACAACTTCAAACCCGAGGTGTGGCATAAAAATTAATAACAAGGCATTGATAAAGGCCGAGAACTTAAAGGGGCTCCTCGGATACCCGACGTGTAAACTCCTCGGATTCACTTTGGCGATCCTCAAGATCGAAGACGAGATGATTTGTTGAACCAGTTTTCAAGACCGACAACCGAAGATGAAGAACATTTCGGAAGAATCGAGGAGCATCCCCAACTTGAAGACCGGTTCAGGGGGCTACTGACGGTGTCCTAGACTAGGGGGTACTCACCACGTCGTCTCCCGATCAGTTGGATTGGGCTGAGGACCCCTATGGTCGTTTGCTCATGGGCCAGTTCAGACAGCCGATGTATACACGAGGAAGATTCCACAAGACTTGGTGATCTAGACAAGGACTCCTCTCCACCGGCATATTCGACTAGGACTCTTGTTATCCTAGGCCTCCGGTACATTATATAAGCCGAGGCCAAGCTAGTTGATAGGGCATCATGACATTACTCATCATACCTCTAGGGTTTAGACCACAACATATGATCTCGAGGTAGATCAACTCTGTAATCATACACATCGAATACAATCAAAAGCAGCATGTAGGGTATTATCTCTTCGAGAGACCCCGAAGCTGGGTAAAATATCGTGTCCATGTTACCATCGATCCTAAGACACGCAGCTTGGGACCCTCTACCCGAGATCTGCCGGTTTTGACACCGACACTGACTTAGCATCATGCATGTTAAAACGATGAAGAACTTTCTTAATATAACTTTGCTGACTAAGAAATAACAAACCAGAATTTATGTCCCTTGTAATCTCCATACCTAGAATTTCCTTAGCAGCACCAAGATCCTTCATCTCAAACTCGCTACTTAATTGTGCCTTTAAAGTAGTGATCTCTTTCTTGCCCTTGGCAGCAATCAACATATCATCAACATATAACAACAAGTATATAGGTGATCCATCAACAAATTTAATGTAAACACAACTATCATATGCAGACCTCTTAAATCCATGTGCTATCATAAATGAATCAAACCTTTAATACTACTGTCTCGGAGACTGTTTCAAACCATATAGGGACCTCTTTAACTTGCAAACAAATTTCTCCTTACCAGGCACAACGAAACCTTTTGGTTGGTCCATGTAAATCTCCTCGTCCAGTTCACCATGCAGAAAAGCAGTCTTGACATCTAACTGCTCAAGCTCAAGATCATGCATAGCAACAATACCAAAAAAATGCACGAATGGAACTATGCTTCACAACTGGAGAGAACACATCATTATAATCAATACCTGGTATCTGATTGAAGCCCTTAGCTACTAACCTTGCCTTAAACCTCGCGGGCTCACTAGGAGACAAACCTTCCTTTCTTTTGAAGATCCATTTGCAGCGAACGGTCTTCTTATGTTTAGGCAAGCTCACAACATCCCATGTGCCATTTTTCTCAAGTGACTGCATCTCTTCCTGCATAGCAGCAATCCACTTCTCACGTTCATCGGAAACAACTGCTTCAGTGTATGTGGATGGCTCATGGATGTTCTCAACCTATTCTGCACAACTGAAAGCATAATGAACAATGTCACACTCTTCAATGAGGCGGTTAGTTTTCTTAATGGCTCTCTTGCTCCTGCCATCTACAAGAGACTGAACTTGTCGCTGCAAAACAGGAGGTGAGTGTTGCACAAATCATCATCGTGAACCTCTGTATCTGGAGCATCATCAACATTTCCATCAACCTGTGCATCTGGAGCAACATCATTATCAGCAATTACATGTTCCTCCTCATCAAAGTGCTCCACCTGCATAGTAACTCGTTGTGGCTCTACATCAAAAGTATCTGTGGACAGATCATCATGATACATAATAGATTCATTGAAAACAACACTCCTGCTCACAAAAACCTTATTAGTTTCAGGATTCCATAACATGTATCCTTTTACTCCTGAACCATATCCAACAAACACACACTTAATAGCTCTAGGCTCAAGTTTTCCATTATCAATGTGTGCATATGCAGTGCAACAAAAAACTCTCAACTGCGAATAATCAGCTGGTGTACCAGACCATACCTCAACGGGAGTTTTCTTATTAAGTGGAATGGTTGGTGACCTATTGATGAGGTAGCAGGCGATGGATGCGGCTTCAGCCCAAAAACGTTTGCCCATGCGAGCATTGGACAACATGCAACGAGCCCTGGAGATGATGGTTCTATTCATGCGCTCAGCCACACTATTCTGTTGAGGAGTGTATGGGATGGTGTGGTGCCTGACGATGCCCAAGTTTCTGCAATAACTATTAAAAGCTTTTGAACAAAATTCCATACCATTGTCAGTATGAAGTATTTTTACCTTCCTCTCAGTTTGCCTTTCTACCATAACTTTCCAATCCGTATAGGCATCAAACACATCATATCTATTTTTCAGAAAATAAGGCCACACCTTTCTGGAGTAATCATCAATAATTGTAAGCATATAATGAGCACCAGCATGCGAGGGTTTACGGGATGGTCCCCACAAATCAGCATGTACATAATCTAATATACCTTCTGTGGTATGAATAGCAACATTGAACTTTACCCTCTTGTGCTTACCAAAAATGCAGTGCTCACAAAACTCCAATTCACTTACGTTGCACCCATCTAAAAGTTCTCTCCTGGTCAATTCTGCCATGCCAAGTTTACTCATGTGCCCAAGATGCATATGCCAAATATTAGTTTTACTGGATTTATCAGAAGTAACAACAACAACAACAACAACAACAACAGTACCAGTAATAGTGCTTCATCTAAGAACATATAACTTAGTAGAATTCATGTCACCTATCACATGAATGAGGGAACCTTTTGTTACCTTCAACAATCCACCTGAACTGGAGTGCTTGTACCCTTTGACGTCAAGAGTACTCAGCGAGATGAGGTTTCTGGCCATGCCTGGTATGTGTCTCACATCTGTCAACGTGCGTATCATGCCATCATGTGTCCTGATCTGAACAGAACCAATGCCCACAATCTCACGTGGGTTGTCATCTCCCATACGCACAACTTCTCCACTCTGCACAAACTCATAAGTATTGAACCAATCTCTGTTACAACATATATGAAACGAACAGGCAGAATCAAGTAAGTGCTAGGCCTAGCAAAAGAGAAATCGTCGTATACTATCCATTTATCATGGCATGAAACACATCCAGCAAAAACAACTAAAGCATCATCTGAATCAGACTTATTACCAGATGTAACATTGGCCTTACCATCACCATCAGATTTATTTTTAGGTTTCCACGTACTGTTCCTCTTCTCCTTATTTTCCAACTTCCAACACTCATCAATGAGGTGACCCTCTTTACAGTACCTGCAAATTTGTCCTTCCCAGATCCTCTGGACTTCGAGTTGTTGTTGTTGTTGTTGGTGTTGGTGTTGTTGTTGTTGTTGTTGTTGTTGTTGGTGGTGGTGGTGGTGGTGGTGGTGGTGGTGGTGTTGTTGTTGTTGGTGTTGTTGTTGTTGTTCAGGCCTGCCTCGTACCTATAAAGCTTCTCCTTTGGAGGACGATTCCTCATATTGCAACATCTCTTTCATATTTTCCATTTGTTGAAGGGCCTCATATACCTCAGCAACAATTAGTTCATCACGGCTATATAATATGGTATCTCGAAAGTTTGAAAAAGAATTAGGCAGAGAGCATAAAAGCAGAAGACCTAAATCTTCATCATCATACTTTACGTCCATAGACTGTAAGTCAGAAACGATCTCCTTGAAGACCGACAAGTGGTTTAGCACCGAACCACCTTCTTGCAACTTGTGCGTGAACAATTTCATCTTCATGTGCATCTTACTGGTCAGATCCTTGGACATGCAGATCGACTCCAGTTTCAGCCAGAGAGCTGCTGCAGATTTCTCCTCCAGCACTTCTTGCAAAATATTGTTAGATAGATAAAGATGAATCATAGACAAAGCCTTACAATCTCTGTGCTTCTCATCCGCGGTCCACTCCTTCTGTTCTTTTCCACCGAAGCAATCTAGCGACTCGTCCAGATCGGGATGCGCCAGGATAGCACACATCTTCACCTGCCACAAGGAAAACCTCGTGTCGTAGTCCAGCAGCGGAAGATCACACTTCACCGATGCCATGTCGTCGAAACCCTAAACAGAAAACAAGGCTCTGATGCCACTTGTTAGAGATATGACAGGCAAATCAACTCGACGAAGAATGAAGAACAAGCAGGGGACACGAGATTTTAACGTGGAAAACCCCTCCAACACAAAAGGGGTAAAACCACGGGCGCCAGCCAGCCAAACTTCATTATATCGGGGGAGGTTACAAAAGGTATTTACAACTGATCAACTTATCCCGTGCGGCGGCTTAAAAGAGGTATATATAACACAGGTGACCTAGGTCAATACTGATCCGTACCGCGGGGGGTGGGGGTGGGGGGGGGGGCTTTGCCCCCCTGCACCACCCCAGGCGTCCTTGTCGGGGGCGGCCCATGGGCTAACTTCAGACTCGCTATGCTCCGCTTCGGCCCAAGCCTACCGACGACGGGTCTCGCTCCGCTCACTCGTCAGAAGTTAGCCTCCCTCTTTATACTTGAATTTGGAGCATAACATAACAGCCTCGACGGCGATCTCGCCCGGCGTCCTCGACAGTGACCTCTCGACGGGGACCACTGCAGGATCCGTCGGATAAAGTGCCAGCTAGGTGCTAATCACCGATGCTCTCGATCCTCGTGAGGTGACGACGACTGCGCCTGGTGATGGTGGCGGTGGCGGAACGCGAGTGACAATGGTGGGGGGTCATCGCGCGCCTTCTCCACTGTCGGGGAAGGTCATAACCGACGACGCACGCCTCCCTGCGAAATGCAACTCACCAAGCGCTCAATGTCAAAACTGCAACAATCTTACTTTACCTTGTGTGCGTTTTCATGTAGTCACATTGTTTTGTAGTTCAGTCATGATGTTTTGACATGCTCATTTTGATACATATCTGAAGTTTTTTTTTTCTGATTGTATGGCATTTTGTATTCATTTTGTCTTGCTAGTGCTTTGTCCCAAAATGGTTCTTCTTTTTTGCATGGCATGGTCATTTTACGTGGCAACTTTTGTGTGCTCTAGCTAGTACGTACTTCCAGTGCTACCAAACAATGCAAAAATGATACAATCCATTGGCCCTATTAATATGATTTTGTTCTAAAATACATGGCATTTTTGTGCGATGTGGCATGGCAAATCTTGAAAACTCATATGGAAAATTCAACACATGGCAGTTTTCGTTTAGTCAAACATGAGTTTCTTTATAGCATTTTGTATTGATCACATGGCATTTTTGTGTGATGTGGCATGGCATTTACAGCGTGTATATCATGAAATTCTTTCAAAAGCATGGCATTTTTTTTAATGAGCATGGAATTTTCTGTTATCAAGAGTATGCCATGTTTGTTATTAAGAGCATTCCACTTTTATTTGTAAAGAGCATGGCATTTTTATTATAAAGAGCATGGCATTTTATATCGTTAAGAGCATGGCCTTTTCTTTTACTAAGAGGATGCCATTTTCATTATAAAGAGCATGGCATTTTTATTTTAAAGAGCATGACATTTTTATTATAAAGAGCATGGCATTTTTGTGTGTACAAGCATGACACTTTTATTTCAAAGAGCATGATATTCTTTTATTATAAGAGCATGGCCTTTTCTTTTACTGAGAGCACGCCATTTTCATTATAAAGAGCATCACACTTTTATTATAAAAGATCATGCCATTTTTTCTAGGGCAGGACTCTGCGCCGGCGCACCGGCGCAAGTTTCGGCCGGTCCACCCAGCGCCGTTTGATATAAAAACGCATAACCGTCAGATCTGTCCCACAGCGCATCTCCTTTTCGTCATCTTCCCCCATGGAAAAAAAGAGGAGAAAAAAGGGAGCACAGCAGCTCGCGGGATCCCGCACGCTGGCCTGCGTTGCCTTCATTTGGACCACCGCTGCCCCTGCTCGCCGCCGGCGAAGCAAAACACGACTCGCCTTCACCACCGCTGCACGAAGCAAAAAAAAACTACCGGTTCCAGCAAAAATCAAAGACGGTGGTAGCAATTTTTAGGTTGGTTCAGCATAAATAAATAAAAACCTAGGGATGGTAGCAAAAACTCCTGATGCTTTCAGCTAGACTCTGGTAGTAGCAAATGGCGTCTCCGGTAGTAGCAAAAATCAGAAACGGTTGCAACAAAAAAAAGGCGTCGCCGCCGTCGACCAAGACATTGCGGGTGGATGTAGCAAAACTTGTCTTCGGTTCCAGCAAAATGAAAATACGGTTGTAGCAAAATTTATCTGTGGTTCCAGCAATCAAAGCATGGTTGTAGCAAAAAATCGACTGAAAGAAAGAGGCGATGTCATGGAGATGGATGTAGCAAAAAATCCACGAAACACCAGTAGTAACAAAACCTAAAACAGTTGTAGCAAAATGGTTGGCCGGTTCTAGCAAAAATCACAACGGTAGCAGATTTTGGGATGAGTGGGTGGTAGCAAAAACATGTGTTGGTTCCAGCAAAAAAAAGCATGGTTGTAGTAAAAATCTTGCTATGGCAGTCATGGAGAGGAGCGCAAATCAGCTGCAGGCGGCCATGGCGACGAGCGCTAGTTGCACTGGGCTAGTCGTTTCCAGCCAAGCACGCGGTTGCGGATCTGCGGCCATACAGCCATCACATCACGAGATTCAGGAGGGGGGATGGGGGAGGGAGGGTAGGGAGAGATGCACGGCGGAGCAGCAACAACTAGTGCTCCATGGCCAGAGGAGGAGTGGAGGGAGAGAGGAGGAATCGAGCTCAAGAGGGCTTCCATGGTGAGAAGGGATTTGATGAAGAAAGATAGATGCGGGTGCGACTGAGGATAAGGTAGCGGTGTGTGATGGGGAAAGGTAGCGGTGTGGGATGGGGAAAGGTAGCGGTGTGTAATGGAGAAAGATAGCGGTGCAGGGCCAAGTCAGGTGCGTGTCGCGAGCGACCGGCCGAATACTCGGCCGGCGCACCGGGCGCAAACATTTACCTTTTTTCTATAAAGGATGGCAGTTTTTATTTTTAAAGAGCATGTCATTTTTTGTTAGTAAGAATATGGCATTCTTATCATTAAGAGGATGGCCCTTTTTTTATTAAGAGCGCGATCTTTTTAATCTATATCATGGTTAAAAAATGGCATGGTATTTTTAGTTTTTCTAAATCATGTAATGTTTCTTTTTTGTGTGATTTCATTGTTTCCGATAAGGAAAATATAGGACATGGCAATTTTAAGTTTTATATTGTGGCATTTTTATTTTCCGGTGTTATGGCATTTCTATTATCTTGATCATGCCATTTTCCTTTTATACATTTTCTCAAAACTTTACCATATACGAGTTTATATGATGGCATTTAAGTAAAGTATTGTACATGATCAATTTTAATCATGACGGCATTTTGTTTACGTGATGGCATTTTCATATGTTGCTTTGGAGAAAATCCAGTTTTAAAGGATTTTAGTATTGTCTCATGAAAATGTTTTTTTACTCCCTTTTTGAAGGCTTACATGCATGCGAAAAGGGCTCGAACTTGAGATCTCATTGTTGCAACTTGCAAAGGAACTGCACTAACCACTAGGTCAACTTGTCACTGGTGCACATCATCTTCCTTCCTTTCGTTTATACATACATGAAATGTGCCCCCTATGTTTTATTTTTTTCTTTTTCTTTTTTGTTTCTTTTTCCTTTTCTTTAATGTGTGAATTTTTTCAGATTGATATTTTTTCCAAATTTTAAGAATGTTTTTCAAAATCAATGAAGTCTTTTTTCAGTTTTGGGCGAACTTTTTTTGAAAATCAAAGAATTTTTTCCAAATTAGATGAACTTCTTTCAATTTGATGAACCTTTTTCAAACTCGATGAGATTTTTCAGAATTGATAAACTTTTCTTAAAACTCAATGATTTTTGTTTCAAATTTAATGAAAATTTTCAAAATTTGATGAACTTTTTTAAAAATGGATAAACTCATTTAAAATTCATAAAAAATCAAAGTATGTGAACATGTTTTCAACTCCGTGGACAATTTTGAATTTTTCTCGACATTTTATTTTATTCTTTTTTTAATTTTTTTAAAGAATTGTCAAGCGGTCAACCGCGACTGAGGAACGACATCGAGCGACCAGGCGAGCGCTGGTCTTCTTCTTGGGCCCGCCCACAAGCGGGGAGCGTGGGCACAATGACGCTCAACCGGCGCCTAAGGCACCAAAATCCCTAATTAAAGAGTACTCGTTGCAAAGGTCACTCTCATCTTGTCGGATTACGACAAGTGGCACGTCATTTGTCGCAACCTAGGAGTTTTCTCTTTTTTTCGTAGAATCATTTATTCAAAATATTTGATCTCTTAAGCTGTGTTTTCAAATCTTGAACTGTTTTCCTTGCGTCGAGATCTGCAAAACTAGATCCCATGTGTGGTAGGTTTCGACCAATTTTCTTCATGAAAAAACCAGTCGAACCGGAGCATGTTTTTTCTCTTTCTGAAGATGCACGCATTTTTCCTTTTTCGAAAGGCACGATTGTGCCCTCGCGGAAGCAAATCCGTGCCTCCATGAGAAGTAAATCTATGCCTCTCGCGGAAGGAAAAAAACGCGTTTTCCCCTTTTTCGAGAGGCACATCACAGAAGCAAATCCGTGTCTCTCACAGAAGGAAAAATGTGCTTATTTTATTCAAAAATGAGGGAAGACCGAAAAGCCGAAGAAACACGAAAAAATATTTTAAAAACCGAAAACACCTAGAAAAAACAAATTCCGGAGGGAGCGTCCAAAGCATGGCACGTGTCTACGACCGAGAGCGCGCCAGGTGGATGCTTCAAAGGTTGTTCGGTTGCGAAGGGGTAGCCGTTTTTTCCCCTAGTTCTCACGAGTAGGGTTTGCTAGTCCTCCAGGGGCGCCGCCTCCGAGAGTAACCATTGTTATCGGGCTTGATCCGGCGTGTACGTGCTGGGTAATCGACTGCTTGTATCCCTTCGTCCCTAGGATTGGATCCTGAGGGTTTGGGTGCACGTGGTTAGGGTTTTAAGGTTGGAGGTCCCCAACCATGGCGGAGATTGGTTCGGGGAGTGGATCGGGAGACCAGAGTTCTGAAGATGCTGCAACACTCCTGGGGAGATTGAATCTCCAGGATGAGGAGGTGGATGATCTAGTTTGGGAAGATGAAGCCGATGTTGAGGAAATTAATCCAAAGTGGCTAGCCCTAGGGCGGCTGCTGACAACCAAAAGCTGCAGTCAGAGCGCGTTGGTTGCGGACATGAAGGCCGCCCGGAACGCTGCACAGCAGGTGGTTTGGAGGAGAATCAACCCAAACCTGTATTCAATTTAGTTCAATTGCCTCGGAGATTGGAATAAAGCGATGCATCAAGGGCCATGGGACTTTAAGGGCTCGGAGCTGCTATTGACGGAGTATGATGGGTTTGCTAATCCGGAGAAGGTGAAACTAGATACACTGGAGACGTGGTGTCAGATACATAAACTGCCCGATGGTGTTCTAAGGAGCCCAGCGGCGCTGAGAAGTTTGGCCAGCAGAATTGGTGAAGTTCAGGAGGTACAAGTGACACTACCCAATGGGTTCGTAGGTGAGTTCATCCGTGCTAGGGTCAAACTCGATGTTAATAAAAGGCTTACCAACGCGGTTGGAATAACTAGAGCAGGGGAGACGGAGAAATATCTTGTTAAGTATGAGAAACTTCCAACTTTCTGTCATGCATGTGGGTTCATGGGGCACTGGTATGAGGAATGTGGTACCGGAGAACATGACATAACAAAATTTGAATGGGGCCCTTTTATTGTAGCATCAAAGAGGGGAAGAGGAGGAGGCCGTGGAGGCCGAGGAGGCACAAGTGGAAGTACATATAGAGGGGATGATGAGATGGAGGATGGAGGAAGAGGATTCGGGAGAGGACTTGGCAGAGGCAGAAGCCGCAACACGCAAATGGATATGAATACCACAGGCCAAGGGAGTTGGAGATTTAATGCAGTGGGCCAAATGGCAATGAGGACTTCAATGGATGAGGATGAGGATACGCTAATTCCAGAGGCCACAATCCCGAGTCAGGATGTGAGAGTGATGGAGGCTGCAGAATCGGTTCAATCATTGGCAGTACACCGGGCAAGTAATGCCAGAGGATTGGAATATGTTGAGAACACAGCAGCGGTGGGAATCTGTCTAGGGAAAAGAACAGCTGAGGACTCGAGTGCAGCAAGGGCAGAAACATTAGCCATGGTCCCGGTGGACAGACCTGCGAAATCGGTCATATCAAATTTAGTACATCGATATGAAGGAGAAGAGGATGAACCGAGCTGTTCAGAGAACCAAGCGCTTACCCCCCAAAAGAATGCTAACAGGAAGAAGCTCAAAGGAGGAAATGGAGAAGTGCTGAGTAACATAGAGGATATAGAGCAAAAACAGAAAATAAGAGATCGGCGGCCCCTTTCGTGGGGGACCGCCGGGCGCAATGAAACTCTTAAGTTGGAACTGCCGGGGCTTGGGAACGCCCCGACAGTTCGTGCTCTGCTGGATGTCCAGCGGAGTTGCATCCCAGATGTGATGTTTTTGTCGAAGACACACCTCGAAAGCTATCCGGCTGAATGTTTGAGGAGAAGGCTGAAAATGGATCATAAAATTGTCTGTCTAGGTGATAGTAGAAAAGGAGGTCTGGTGATGCTATGGAAAAAGGAAGTAAAAATCCTCCCACTAAACTTGGACCCAATTTTCATTGGTGTACAAATTGAGGATGAAAGGCACTTAGTGTGGAGGTGTGCGGGGATGTATGGTGAATTTAGGTGGGAGCATAAGTATAAAACTTGGGAAAGAATGCGCCGTTTGCACCAAAACAACAATCTGCCATGGCTACTGATTGGAGATCTAAATGAAATTCAATTTTTGTCTGAAAAGGAAGGAGGAAATCCGAGACCGCCGCAATACATGCAGGCCTTCCAGTCGGCGATTGATGACTGCGAACTGCGGGACATGGGTTATATTGGCGATCAGTTCACGTGGCAGAGGGGTGGAATTAGGGAGAGGCTGGATAGAGGGCTAATCAACGCCGACTGGGAAGCTTTGTACCCATCGGCGGCACTGCAAAACATGCTTTACAATCACTCGGACCATCGTCCAATCTTGGTTTATACAGAATACTATGCTACAACGTTTGGAGGTGGAGAACGTACAAAGCGGTTTGAAGCGAGATGGCTAAAGGAAAAAGAATTTCCGGAGCTAGTACAAGAGGCTTGGCATACAACAAATTTGAACCCGAATCTCACAACCATCCAAGAGAAGCTTAATCGCATGCATGACTCATTCCATGATTGGGATCAAAGGGTTTTGAAGAAACCAAAGAAGAGACTTCAGAAGGCGCAAAGAGAACTTGAAGAAGTTATGACGGGTCCAATGGATGAAGCCAGTGAGGCGAAGAGGAAGGAGATCTCAGAGCTCATAGAATTCTTGCTTGAGTTAGAAGAAATCCATTATATGCAGCGATCAAGAGCGGGATGGCTGAAACATGGAGACCGCAATACGGGGTTCTTCCAGGCCTATGCAAATGCTAGGCGTAAAAAGAACATGATTACAAAGCTGAAAGACGGGAATGGAAATATCCTGGAAGGTATGGACGTTCTAAAACCACATATAAAAGGATACTTTAGTAACCTGTTTACTTCTGAGGTTAATGCGGTAGACCCTGCTGTTATAAATAAAGTGCAAACTAAAGTGACAGATGCAATGAATGAGATGTTAATGGCCCCTTACACTGTTGATGATGTGCGAAAAGCTGTGTTTAGTATTGGGGATCTTAAAGCCCCCGGGCCGGATGGCCTTCATGCCATTTTCTTTAAAAAATATTAGGGCATTCTAGGAGATGATATAACACAAGAAGTTTTGTTTGCTATTAATAGAAGGCAAATTCCAGAGGAATGGAATGATACTTCTATTGTGCTGATACCCAAGGTTGATTCTTCTGATTTAATCACACAATATAGGCCGATAAGTTTATGCAATGTGCTTTATAAGATTATTTCCAAGATGTTGGCAGGTAGACTGAAGGGTATCCTACCGGAAATCATATCACCTTCTCAGAGCGTGTTTGTGCCAGGGAGACTTATCACAGATAATGTGTTGATTCCCTATGAATGTATTCATAAAATCAAGAATAAGAGGACAGGGGCGGCTGGTCTGTGTGCAGTCAAACTAGATATGCATAAGGCATATGATCGAGTGGAATGGATATTTCTCAGGAGAATGATGGAGAAACTAGGGTTTAACACACAATGGATAGATATGATCATGGCGTGTGTTTCTTCTGTGAGATACAAGGTAAGGGTGAATTCTCAAGAAACTGAAATTTTGTACCCTCAAGGGGGATTAGACAAGGGGATCCCCTTTCCCCCTATTTGTTCCTTCTATGTGCAGAAGGTTTATCTAGCATGTTGCATTATGAAGAAGAAGTTGGTGGCATGGATGGGATTAGTGTGTGCGAAATGCACCATCAATATCACACCTTTTATTTGCCGATGATTCACTAATACTCATGAGACCGGATGTGTTAAATGCAACTTCCTTACTGAAGTCTTTGGATGCCTATTGTGCAAGTTCTGGACAGATGGTGAGCCTGGCTAAATCAAGCATATATTTTAGCCCGAATACCAGTGAGGTAACAAAAGCAGAAATTGGTCAAATACTTCATATTGATACGGAAGCTTTGTCAGACAAATATCTGGGTCTTCCAGCTATTGTGGGGGCAGATAAGAGTGATTGTTTCAGGCATTTTGTTGAAAGGATAAAACAAAGAATACTTGGGTGGATGGAAAAACAACTTTCTGTTGGGGGTAAAGAGATTTTACTGAAAGCTGTTGCACAAGCTATTCCAGTATTTGCCATGTCAGTTTTCTGTATTCCAAAGGGGATTTGCAAAGAGATTACAACCATCATAGCTCAGTTTTGGTGGGGGGGGGGGGTGATGAGGATCACAAGAGGATGCACTGGATGGCGTGGTGGAAGTTGTGCATCCCCAAAAGTGAAGGTGGAATGGGATTTCGAGATCTATATTCTTTTAATTTAGCCATGCTTGCAAAGCAGTGTTGGAGGATTGTAACAGAGCCGGAGTCCCTAGTGGCTCGTGTGTTGAAAGCTAAATACTTCCCTAATGGGAGTATCTTAGAAGCTACCCCGAAAAATGGGTCCTCCTTCACTTGGCAAAGCATACTGAAAGGATTAGAAACATTCAAAAGAGGATATATTTGGAGAATTGGGACGGGAGAGCATGTGAATATCTAGAATGACCCATGGATTCCTACCAGTTCAGATAGGAAAGTGATCACCCCTCGTAACAGAACTCTTTTGACAAGAGTTTCTGACTTGCTCGATCCGCTGACTGGAACGTGGGACGAGGAGTTATTAAGAAATATTTTTTGGGCAGTGGATGTCCGGAGGATTATGCAAATCCCTTTATACCCGCAATCCTTTGAAGATTTCATTGCTTGGCAACCTAACCGAACAGGGATCTTTACTGTCAAAACGGCCTACCATCTTCAATGGAAGCATACTTATAGGGTGCATGCAAACAGGGTAGAGAGCCCGACTGGATCGGCACCCTTGGATATTTAGAATACTCTATGGAAAGTTCAAGTGCCACGTAAAGTTCAATTTTTTGGTTGGAGGATACTGCGAGGGATCATCCCACTAAAATCTATTCTAATGAACCGGCATGTAGGTTCGGACGGGGCCTGTCCGATTTGTCACCAGGGCACGGAGGATCTTAAACACCTCCTATTTTTGTGCACAAATGCTAAGGAGTTGTGGGGGCGACTGGGTATGATGGATCTTATTGAGCACTCAGCTGGGGTTGATCGGTCGGGATCTGTTATGTTGAACACATTCTTTCTCTACCGGAGAGTCATCTGTCCATTCATCCTAACCTACAGTTTAAGCAAGGCCTGATGGTGGGGGCATGGTATCTGTGGTGGATAAGGAGGCAGATTACTCATAACGAACAGGTCCCGCCAGCGTGGAGATGGCCGATCTCGGTCCTTTCTATAATACGTAATTTTGCAACAATACACGCAGGTCCAGTGAGTGTGCCTGAAGAGATATGGAGAAAACCGAACCCAGGGTCTGTTAAAATGAATGTTGATGCAGCATTCTTCCCAGATGAAGGGGTGGGTGCGACTTCGGTGGTCCTACGAGATGGAAGGGGAAGCTTCATTGCGGCCCAATGCAAATTCCTTCCGGTAGCAGTGGATGCGATTACATCAGAAGCTATGGCAATGAGGGATGGATTGGCTTTTGCTAACTCTCTGGGATTTAGTTGCTTGGAGGCGAAATCTGATTCTATACAAGTTATCAACTTCTGTTCGGGTCAAACAAGATGGTGGGATGAAGCAGCAACGCTCTTTGCAGAATGTATGGATTTAAGTAGCTCGATCGGGAAGGTCATCTACATGCATTGTTTACGCTCTTGTAACCGTGCAGCTCATGTGCTAGCAAACTTTAGTTACTGTAGTAAGGCTTCGTATGTTTGATTACATGAGCCTCCTGATATTCTTGTCAGGGAGCTTGTGGACGATGTAAACATTATCCATAATTAATAAAGCTAGCCATGATGGCCTAAAAAAAGAGCGCGCTAGATGACGCACTCCCAACCCACACCAGGTGACCTTACGGGGGCTTTGGAAGGAGTACTCCTTAATTAGTTGCTCTCGTCATAAGTTGTAAGAAAAATATAGTTACTCTCGCCGTACAGGAGCTCCGGGAAGGCTTGCTGGTACCGAGCACGGTCGCCAGATATTGGCGTTCAAAAACAAAGTGGCAAGACCAGCAACCCGTGAGCGTCGTTTTCTTTTGGGCTCGCCTTCTGGAGTTCTGGGCCGTCGCCGCGAGCAAGGCCAGGCCGACCGAGTCTTCTTCCACTTCCCGGCCCCGCAGGCCGCAGTGGCCTCCCCGTCCCCGCCATGCCGCGTGGCACTGGCAACCGCGGCAGCGCGGCCGAGCCGAGAGAGCAAACGAGACGGAGCACCTCGCCTCACGTGTCCTCCTCTCCCCCAAATCCACTCCGCTCCCCCCTCCTCCTGCCTGCCTCACTCCTCTCGCGGTCTCGCCCCCGCCTCCGACGCCGCCTCGACCTCCGCAGAGCCACTCGCTCTCGATCCCAGCGACCAGCGCCCGGAAGAGGGACAGGGCGAGGACGAGGACGAGCCCGCCCATGCTGACCTCCTCGCCTGGCCCCTAGGCGGCTCTCGACAGCGCCACAGGGGCGCGCGTGTCTCGGAGAGATGGGGTACCTGCCGTCGCTGGGCGGCAAGGCGGCGCACCTCGTCTCCGACCTCGCCACCGTCATCCTCAACCCCGTCTCCGGCCACGAGCGGGAGCGCTCCTCCCACCTCCCCGTGAGCACTCCCCCGCCCTTCTCCTCCGTACGTTTCGCCTTGGGCCTACACCCGACCCAAGCGCTCGTCTCCATTTCCGCGCCTGTGCTTCGTAATCCGCTCGATCGGCCAACTCCTAGGATGTATGGTTTATGGCATCCTTTGGTGTTGTGCTGCTAATTGAGATGGCTGACCCTGTACTAGGATGATGATTGTTGATATCTGAATGTTTAAGGCGGCCATCGGTCAAATATAAACTGTGGGAACGGGAGCATGGAGATCAGTTTGGACTTTGGAGTAGAGCTGTACAAGCAAACTAGAGGGGTATTGTGCGATTGACCAACCAATAGGTAGTTTCGACTGATGAATTGGTGCCTATTCCAGTTCTCATGTGTGTATTTGGACTTTGGAGAACCCTGACAAGAAAGTTTACTTAGTTTAATACTCCCTCTGTAAACAAATATAAGAGCGTTTAGATCACTACTTTAGTGATCTAAACGCTCTTATATTTCTTTACGGAGGGAGTATCTAATTTAGGGTGATATGATGTATGGTTTGCGGGGTTTACAATTATTTCGCCTTTCTGTTGAGATGCACGACTCGCTAATGGCAATTTGTCAAGTGCCAGAGGCAAAGTTTCAGATGGAAAATATCATTGTTGCCCATCGCTGCTGCTGCAAGCCTTTATTTTTTGTGATTGGAGAGTGGATGGTTTCACCTACCGCGTGAGTGCCTGGGTCTGGGTGGAGACCCGACCAGGACGTCACGCCAGTGCACACTCACTAGCCATAAGTCATTGAGTTCCTGTTTGTATGGTAGTTTTGTGAAAGAAAAAGAAACTGAACCTGACATTCATGATAACTTGTTTAGGAGCAATTGGCAACTACAACGGCATGTACTGATCATTTTATTGATCATGCTTGGGCTAGAAGCTTAAAGTTCATATCTATCTTGTAGGAGGCCACTGAAGGGCAGGAAAATCTTTATGGTGATGAAGAATCTGAAATTCCTAATGGCCCCGACACATCTTCGTTTCGAGCATTTCTGATGTCATTTATGTCCGCGTCAAGCTCTAGCAATGATTCGATGGAGATCATACCTGAGCAGGATCTGGATATGGAATACCCAACTTTAATACCTGTTGGGAGGGGAATCAAGGAAAGGAAGGGTTTGCTTAGTAGAGGCAAGCATTCCATTGGAAAGATTATTAACAAGGCAGGTAGACTTGGTGGTTTCAGACAAAAATCCGGCCACATCATTGATAATGAAATAGCAAATCAAATAGAGTCAATGCCGTCTGGTTTCAATCTCAAGGTATCAAAGGGGTCTGCTTCAAATCATAAGTTGCCACCTATGTCTGAACCATCGATGCTTTTATCAGAAATGATGCGAAATGTTCTTTATCCATCTCTTCCTGTTCTTGTTCAAGGAAAGAACTGGATGCTGGTTTACAGGTTGTCTTTTGAATCCAAATATGTAGTGATTATTATCATTTTGCCAATTCAATTGATTATCTGATGTCTATGTTCATAAATTGTGCAGTACCTGGAGGCACGGGGTATCTCTATCTACTCTGTACAGAAGGAGCATGCTTTGCTCTGGTGATTCACTTCTGGTATGCTACATACCGTGCTTTTGTATATCTTCCATTTTCATGCCCTCATGTGCAATATAATGTCATCTGAATATAGTATCGAAAGATACATGCTTGTCAAGTAGCACTGGCAAGTTTATATAACCTTCTTCATTCACCCAATTAATTTCGCATTCCTAAGCTATTCTATTAGAAGTTTGAGGACGTGCTAATGACTTCATTTTACTGGTGCATATGAAATTTTCCCGACAATATGTCTTTGGTCCTAGGCTCTGAGCACCAAACTTGCTTTGGTTGCGTCCAGCACCTTCCACCATCTTCTATACGAACCTGGGCCATACATGCAGTGGCATAAACATGGGGGTACCAGCAGGGGTCCCCCCCCCCCCCCATAACGTCAGAGATTTGCTACTTTGATGATAAACAGTGTAAAATCAGTCCTTATTTGCTGTTAAAAGTGGATTTTCCTCCTGTTTGGCCCTCTCCAACATGTTTTAATAGCTCTCGGCCCCCTTGACCCATTTTTTTGGCTCCGCCACTGCATACATGCATCTTAAAATTTCGCTGACTTTGGTGATATTACATTGTTGTTATACAATTTCCGAATTTCTGTCTACGTTATTCCCTGGAGTGAAGGAACAGGTTGTTTGGAAACTAAACATCATGCAGTCGTGAACACAAGGGAAGCTCATTATCTAGTTCCAATTTATTTATGAGCAGTATTGAGGTCAGTAGGTTAAGTTGCTGCATGGATCACCAGAAGAAAAGATGATATGTTTACATATATATTTTTAGCTTCTGACGGCTAGTTCCAATTTGTTTGTGAGCACTATTGAGGTCAGTAAGTTAAGTTGCTGCATGCATCACCAGAAGAAAAGATGATATGTTTACATATAAATTTTAGCTTCTGACTTTAAGCAAACAATTCAACTCTTTTGTGTCGTTTGATTTCGTCCTTAGACACTGCAATCCTGGGGGTTTCAGCTATAGAAATTACTTTTTCTGAACACAGCTATAGAAATTACTGTATACACAGTACTGTAGGTACTGTTTTTGTTTTGGTTAGAACAATGCTTCTCTAGGTCTCTTGATTTTTGTATAATTTAGTTGCTCACTTCCATCTCCTAATTTGTGCTTTGACAGATAATTGGGGATAAAAAGGGAGCAGTTTTTGGTGGTTTGGTAGAGGCCCCTTTGCGACCGATCATGCAAAGGAAATATCAGGTTTCAGTTCCACACATATTCTTATGGTGTTTCTTCGATGTGTGTTCTACCTTACAGGGTTACACTGATTGTGTTTACGCCATCTTTCAGGGGACCAAGAATTGCTTCGTGTTCACCAATGTAGCTGGCCGCCCTGTTGTATATCGTCAAACAGGTACTTCTCTTTTACTTTTACAGGATTTGCATTGCATAAGAGAAATACACTCTTTTCTGCATTAGTTTCCACCTTTATAACAACCTGATGTGCTATTAGCACTAATAAGGTGACTCCCTGGTACAAACCACGAGATGTGCCTTTACAGAAGATCAGAAGATTAATACATTTTATATGTTGTTGTAGATCCTATAGTAATTGATGTTTCTTCAGAGAAAATGTTGTGATAACTTTATTGCCTTATTGTGGGGACCCCTCGTATTTCTAGAAGTAAATATCAGTTTTGTGCTCCTAATTTTCTTGCTTCCTTAGGATTACGGTTAAAATTTTCCAATTGCAGGTGCTAATAGCTATTTCACGTTTTGTTCCCCAGTATTTGGCAATGGGAGGTGGTGGTCACTTTGCACTTTATCTTGGTGAAGACCTGTAATCTACTAATCTCTGACCCATCTTTCCACATTGTCACACATAAATTTTATTTCGTTTTCATGTTAATTTGTCCGTGTGCCAACTTTAGCCACAAGCATGTGTTTTACACCCTTCTTTGCAAGTGTCATCAGCTTAACATCTTGTTGATCAAGTGAGTCACATGCTCACTTTTGCTGTTTGATCTGTGCAGCCTGAATGGTTCAAGTTCCACCTCAGAAACGTTTAACAACCCATGCCTGTCATTTTCCCAGGACTTTGAAGTCAAACATGTTGAGGTACATGATCAATACTATGCATATCGGTCGATTCTCAGCATCCCTGTTTCCTCATGATGAAACTTGAGAGTAACAACGTTTTCCGACGCAGTTGTGGGGCTTCGTCAATGCTTCCAAGTATGATGAGATGCTCACCGTCTGCCGCACCGAGAAACCTGGAATTTGGAATTTGTGACTGTTCACAACTTTTCGGCACCGTTGAGACTTGATGCCAGGTGTTGTTCTGATGGCTTGTACAGTTTTGTAAGTATATAGGCCTCGTTAGAGTCTGACTGGAAGTGGTGAAGTAAAAGGTATTCCCTCTGTAAACTAATATAAGAGCGTTTAGATGTGATCTAAACGCTCTTATATTAGTTTACAGAGGGAGTATGTAGGAAAACTAGTTCGCTTGTCGATCTAAGGAGGTGAAACAAGAGCGCAACTTGGAACTTGACTGGAGCAACTTCCTGATCGTGCTTGTAAATACTGTAGTGTACTCGAATTCTAAGCATTTAGATATGTACCAGTATACATCCCCCATGTTCCGCTTATCTTACCAATGATACACTCGAAGCGCTGATATCATATGAGAGTGCACACCTGGTGCAATCCTTCTGAGAACAATAATAAGAAATACTTATAGTACTCCCTCTGTAAACAAATGTACGTAAGATGTTTTTGCAGTTTAAGTTATGTTGCTCTTAACACTTCCACCTGTGCTTGGGGAAAAGAACTTCCACCTGTGCTTGGGAAAAAGGAGGAAGAAGATGACATCTAGAAAATCGACACTTTGTTTGCTTGATGTGGCCTCACGGGAGGGAAGGAGGAGGAAGACGACAACGAGAAACTCAATGTGTCCTCAGGGGAAGTGACCTTCATGAGAGCACATGGCAAGCTGATATTGGCCCTGTTCAAAACAGTGTCTAGCACCCATGTTCTGTTTGTTTTTTAGAAGGAAAAAGACCATGGGAAGAATAGAGTTGCTTAGTAATTAGGATTTTTATAAAAACTTTGGGTGATTCAATTTAGGAAGTTCCTCCATGAACCATTTGGTCAAAGGATTAGAGTTCCCGAATTCCTAAGAAGTGTTCCCTAATTTCATAGAAAGTTCAATATGGTCTCAAAAGTTTTTTTTTGTTTTTGAGAAGTCCAGTGCAATATATCTAGTGTTTTCTCCCGAGTTCCTCCATGAATTTTGTGTTATTTTTCTCACAAAACATTCAAAAGCAACACTTGTCAAAATTCTACACTTTTTTGATCTAGTACAAATCCATAATATGGCATCCATTCTTGTATGTTTTAATATTGTGAACAGGAAATGCTATCTCCACTACTATTAAACAATCCAACAAAAACTTTCTTACGTGCACCCCCCGCAATTAGCCCCAGAACACCAGACAACCCATTCAACACCGTACGATTAGTCCCGCAAATCTCAATCTAACGGCCATCGTCGATCTAATAGCTCTATGGTGTGGACTTGGCAATTTCCAATGACTGACCGTACTCCACCATCCCCAAAGCCTTCTCTCTCCAATTATCAGTCCACCGACAATCACTCAACTCTAATCGCAGACTAAGGAAGGAATTGGTTCCCCTCGCATTCTATTAGGAAACAAATCACGAGCGTGTCCTATTATACAGGAAACGGATCAGAGGTGCATCCATTTTATTAGGAAACGAATCAGTATGTAGTGTTGTCGCAGCCGTCGTCTTCTGCGAGACCAGGGCACTCTTGCGTCGCGACTACGATGACTCCATCCGCATCCAGAGCATGTTCTCCGGCAGCCATCGGCATCCGTATCGGCTTCTGCTCCGTCCACAGCACCCACATCGACAACTACCCACCACCGATGCCCTCCGCCAACCGCCGTCGTCCCAAGGGCGGAGCCGGTCTCGGACGTGGCGCAAGAGGTGCCGTCGTGCCGTTCCTGCCGTCATCCGGCTGGGGCGTCGAGGACCTCCTGTTCTCCCTACGTACACCATCGAGGGCATCAAAGGTCTATCACAAATCAATCAGATGAACCTTTAATTTGATTCGGGGGTATTCTGGGCTTTGCACAACTAATACTGTACTTTTGGCACTTGGTGGTGTGTGTCAGATTTTTTTGATCTGCAATTTCATCTACCAACCAATCCTCCTCTCATGCGTACTAGAAACATTTTTTTGGAGAGGAAGAAATTGCTATTACGGCGTTTAATTAATCATTTGATAATTCCAAATACATGTGACCTGGAGCATGAAAATCATTCCCATGTATAGATTAAGGAGGAAATGAGACTGATTGTAAGAGTATGTTTGTTTAGACCTACATACTTACAATGATGTTCATATTTAGACCAAGATGGATTAGAATTTGACTATATGCACAAGTTTGGCTGCCCTCATAAAGTGTATGTTCAGTGAGTGCACGTGCATTGCAGATTAAATGAGAATCTTGGGGCTTCAAGCAATCTAGAATTCTAGGTTTGGGATTATCTTAGGTTGCCAATGGTTGTACTGCAAATGTATAATTTGATATGACACGTACATAAGAACTGTGCAGCAGTCTTGGCTTACAACTTAGGATCAGAGGGATACTGAAGAAGTAAAGATGCAGGTCTCTGTTTCCCACGATTACTTCTACCACCAGATGCATTAAACTGGACCATATCAAGAGGTAACGCCATCACCTTGATTAGAATTGCCTTATTTTGGTCTGATTGTGTTTACGGATGATGTCGACTGGAATTAAGGTGGGTGGAGCTCAAAATATATAATTCATTCTTAGAGAAAACTTTACTTGCAGACTTCATGTGCTCATGTGTCATTTTATAATAATTGCATAGCAATCCAGTAAATTATGTAAGTTTCAGTAGGAGGCAAGATATTATAGATGTACTACTATTTCAGTTGCATGATTCTATACATCTAAAAAGCTCACATGATTCTGTAACTGTTGTTGGAGAATATCTCACTAATCTATAGAATTGTGCAAATCTCTACTTTGTCCAATAAAGAGAATTTTACCATGCAAAAGGATCCGATGAAGAAACTAATCCTGCTGGGTTCCAATAAATAGATCCTTCGAAGGATATGTTCTAATACAGCTGCCGTATATTGTTACAGAGAAATCATATAAACTGGATTCAGTTGGATTTTTTTCATGACAATGTAAGTTCTTTTATTTATTCATGTGCATTCCATTAAGAACTTACTTGGTGTGTGATGTATGCTACTGCTTTACATAGCTATCCCAATATCAAGAAATATGTTGCAGCATTTCATTAAGAACCTTTTAGCTGAAGTTGGTTGTTCATGCAAACACAAGATGCGCCGAAAGATAATGGCGAACAAAATACAAGTATGTATGCACCTAAATTATTAGGTTTGACTCTAGGTATGTTGCATTATTATGCCGCGGTGTGCTATATATGCTTTCAAGAATTTGTAGGAGGTAGAGGTAGCAAAAGGAACTCCATGAGGGATCCACTGATAAAAAAAAGTAGCTGAAACACATTGGGCTTAGTAAACATTGTGACCCTTCTCCTAAAAAGTTTGATATATTGCTGGAGAAAATAAAATTGTGATAACCGTTAATCTATAACTTTCATATTTGGCGAGCAAGGTTATTTGGTTTAACTCTTCCAAGGTTTGTTGGAAGAAGTTTCACATACTTGGGGAAAGTATTCTTTTGTTTTTTTGTAAGATAATAACGATGCATGCAGGGGAGGTTGATAGTCTATAGTACTTTTTGTATTTGAGGTTTCATCATGTTTTCGTAATTTAGAAGCTGACGTGCCTGAAAGCTTGATAAGGTTAAGCTTGACAAACACACTAGAATACTTTTCCTTCCGTCTTTCTTATTCTTCATATCCCATTTCGGTTTCTGTATGTACAGGCTGTCTTATAGCGTTGTAAGTTAGTCTGGTTGCCGACGCGTAAACATGTGCGAAACCAGATAAATACTTTGTATCATGATGATTATAGGATTTCTTTAAGCCCTTTTACATTTCAGTTAGTTCTTGTAAAGCATCTTCTATTTCTGCACATATAGAAGTCGTTGTAGTCACATATCATCTTCTGTTTCCTATTATCTGTAATATAGGTAGCTATATAATTTTGGCAGTACACATAACCAAAAAGTGTGTATAATTTTGATCTGAATTACTACTGAAATATATTTTGCTATGTAAATATTAGGTAATTTTGGCAGTACACATAACCGAAAAGTATATATATATATATATATATATATATATATATATATATATTATCCTCCATTTGATTTATATATTTTTCACAATATTTATTTTTATTTTATACTATGTGGATCTCATCTGGTTTACGTTTGAGACGTGCGTTGCACGTACACGCTTACTAGTGTTTATAGCCTCACTATATTTTGACAGGCGAGTTGCAGAACAGATGATTTTCCACACATCATTTTTTTAGGGAACACATCTTTTTCAGCCTTTCAGGGTAGTTTTGATACTGGGCTCAAAACACAGAGCCCATCTAACTGGCCCAACTTTCTCAAGCCTCCTCTCTCCGGTCCTCCTCTCCGGTCCCATATGGCTCTTTTATCAATGAGATTAGAGCAAGGGCGGTGAATTTCACTAGCAAGATTGTTCATGAAGGTCGTAGATCAAATACAGATGCTCATAGGTTAGCTAGATTTTCGTTAACTCTTGTACATGGGCGCCATGTGTGGCTTCTAAACTCCCATGATCCAAACTGTATCCCACAAACTGTGGTTTTCGATGAATAAAGTTATGTTCATCCCTCAAAAAAAAAAACTTGCAGCCATCACCGGAGGGCGAAGATTTGCTGGGCTGGCGGCAGACCAGACGGACGGAGGCTGGGCAGGTGGAGGTGGCGGCGGACCTCGAGCTCTCCCCACCCATGGCGGTGCCAAGAGTTCAAGTCCGGGAGTCCATCCGAATGCGTTGAATGGTACGATACGGCACAATGCCCTTTTGGTCAACTTGCGAGGAGAGCTTAGGGCAATTTAGTATAGAAAAGCTCTCTAATTGCTTCATCACTCCTCTAGATCCCGCAAATCATCTTATTTATTGAGCTCATAAACTGTGTGCTTATGGCCAAAACTGGTATTTTCTTGATGTAATTCACTCCAAAATTACCTCCAGGTTAGACTGGTGCCTCCGTGCATTGATTGGGTGGAGAGGAAATGCGCAGCTTGTTTTGTTTGCCCTGGTTGGTTGGGTAGGGAGGAAATGTAAGGTGATGTGCACTGTGATTTGATTGTCCTTACACCTTCCACCATTGCTGATGTACTCCCTCCGTCCGGAAATACTTGTCATCAAAATGAATAAAAGAGGATGTATCTAGACATATTTTAGTTCTAGATACACCCATTTTTATCCATTTTGATGACAAGTATTTCCGGACGAAGGGAGTATCATCTAAGCATCCTAGCTCCTTTAGGTTGAAAGAGAAGAATGTCTCGTGTTTCTCTGTGCCCACAATTTTCTGTTCCACATAGTTTACCCTTTGTGTCCTGGAGCAACTTAAAAGTTAAAATATATCAGACCTCACAACTTGAGCTGAAGTCTGTATCACGATTCTTAGGCTCTGGTTGTAGAGAGCGTTGAATTGACATGTCCACTTTATGCTTGACAACTGAAGATGCTATTGTTATCTGTATCATATCAAACTTCAGACATGTAAATAGAAGTTAGAACAAAATATCTGTTTGCTGCAGCTTGAAGAGTATACTTGCAACTTCAAAAGTATAAGGGTGACAGTTGGCATGTGTCTGGGCAACAGCAGAACTGTTGTGATTATGTATAGTTTGACCTTAAGCAAGAAGTTACTGTATAACTATTTATCTTTGTGTCATATGGACTGACTGACTGCCTAGTTACTCCTTACCAGTGGAAGCTATTTATCTGATAAGATTGGTCATGACCTGTCTATTTTTCTTTACCAGTTCTACCAAACACGCAAGTCTAGGTGTGGTGTAGTAGTTGAAACCTATGATTAGACTTGAATTTTCATTTTTATCAGTGGCACATGAAACGTATTGTTCTGTCCAACATATAGTGATGTAAATGCATATGACCTTTTTCTCTCCTATAAATATGTATGCGCTCTCTTAAAGTAGTGATGAATCTGTTATACTCTTAAAGCGGTATTTTGCAAGTGGAGTAATTGGTGGTTGCAATGAAGATATGCACCATGATTTAGCATTTGCGCTTTTTGCATTTTTGGAAAGCATATAAGCACACATCTTAGTGTTGATGTTGATGTTAGGTTGCTACCTCTTTAAAACATGTTTTCGGAGTCAATTTCTTGGAGGAAAAGGGGGCAAACTTTTACCTGCTCTAAGGCAAGGACATGCTGACCCTGACAGGAAGAAAAAACGCTAACAATCTTTCATAGAAGCTTATGTTTATGTCAGTTAAATATTCCCGCATGTTTTTCAACTAGCTGTTTGGGATTTTCCTGTAATTCCTACCAGTTTTCAGTCACTGTTGGTTGACATGACAGAATTTAGTCAATCCTCTTGCTACCCGACTCAACAAACTTCTTCTGCATGCTCATGTTTTTAGTTTTATTTTTCGCACTATCTGTAATAGTATCTAGATGGCTTCAGTCATTCTAGATCACCAAACAGTACTTCAGGAAAAGCATTTAGAAGCTGCCTAAAGTGCAATCAGGCAAGCTTTTCTTTATGTTAGTTCTACCATATGATAGATGACCTCTGGTGTGGTAGCAGTGAGCGGTATTTTTCTTTCACGCGTGTGGTCACTCAAGCTATATCATCGCACCGACAACAACAATAACAAAGCCTTCAGTCCCAGGGGTAGGCTAGAGGTGAAACCCATAAGATCTCGCAACCAACTCATGGTTCTGGCACATGGATAGCAAGCTTCCACGCACCCCTATCCATGGCTAGTTCTCTGGTGATACTGACCTATTTTCGAGCAACTAGGACAAAACAGTACTCCAGGAACTAAGATATAGTGGCAGAGAGAGAAAGGAAGAACAACCCAAGCAACCTTACATGTGTATTATATGTACACATACATACCATAGTAGTCAGAATAAAACCATCTCATGCTTGTAGGCATATCTACGGACTCCTTTCTGAGTCTACAAGTGCATGAAAAAGAAATCTAAAGAAACTATGTAAAAAAGTGGTAAAATGATAAGCCTAAATTCCAAAAATACAAGCCACATGCTAGTATGCAATTCAAGCTAGGGAATTCAGGTTACATCATGCAAACTCGCTCAGCAGCTCTTCATCAAGTAGGATTTCCGACCAACTGGGAAACGGACTATTGACGCCGTTGCAGTTTGAGGTGCTGATAGTATTACAAATGTTGGAAGCCGCCATGTCAGTGAGAGGTGGAAGGGAGTTTTCAGAGAGAAACGATCTTTTCTGGCAACTGTTATCTTCCTCACTGCGGTGCTGCTCACTACTTTCAGCATTGTTATCTGAACCCGGGTTGATGTTGCCAATTGTGTGGTCAAAGGTAACGCTAGGCATTTGGTTCTGAGACACCTGCCCTGCTAAGTCTATGCCACCAGTACCCTCAAGTACGCTTGGAGAAAGCATCTGCGGAGGGCTCAGGAAGTTGATCTGCTCCAGGTCCATGGTGAGACTGTTGAGGCTGCTGCTGGTAGTGGGGCTAGCGGCAATGGAGGCTGCAGAATGAAGCAGTGACTGCATGTACTGGAGGTTGGCAGCCTGGGCTGTCTGAACTTGCAGCCGGGCAGTGTGGTCATCCAATGGTTGCTGAGTGATGAACTGCCGAAGGTTGGCGAGTGCGATGAGCTGCGGGAGAGCAGCAAAGAAGTCTGTTCTCGGGCGGTGGGTCATCGGATCGATGCCCATCTTGATGAGCTTCTTCCTGAGGTGGGTGTTCCAGAAGTTCTTGATCTCGTTGTCTGTCCGTCCAGGGAGATGCTTCGCGATAGCCGACCACCTGGTACGGTTACATACATATTAGCTAAAACTTTTCATGTGAGATTTATGCAGTGGATGTAGGTGCAGTTAGTACTTGTTGCCAAGGATGGTATGCAGCTGGAGGATGGTTTGCTCTTCCTCCTGGGAGAACTTCCCTCTCTTGATGTCTGGCTTCAGGTAGTTGGTCCATCTTAGCCTGCAGCTCTTACCACACCTGTTCAGGCCTGCAAGAAACATATGGTTCTCAGTGAAGGAAATGTGCACGAGGCAGAGAAAGAGAGAGAGAGAGATGTCTCATGTATGCGTACCGGCAAGTTGAGGTAGGGCCCTCCAGCTTCCATGGCCATGCTTCTGGATGTAGCTCATGAGCTTCTCGTCTTCTTCAGTAGTCCAGGGACCCTTCTTGAGGCCATTCTCATCACTGGAAGGTGGCCTCCCCATTGATGGATGATAGGATATGTCAATGCTGGCAGGACAGGGGAGACGATACGATATGCCTCCCCTTCACACCTTAGCGTTCCTGTCTTTGGGATTGCTGGTCGCCTGAACATACCTTCCTATATATAATGGCTTGCTGATCCATGTTTCCTAGAGGAACAACATCATGCTAGACATAATCATTCAAATGGAAAAGACTGAAATGCCCTTAGCATTTGCGTTCACTTTATGGTAGATAGCTTGTTGTTGCTGCATGCAATTGCATGTGCATGGTCATGGGCTGGGGTCTTGTCTGTGTCCATACCATAAAATATGTGTGGCACTTGGTTCTGTTGACTTGAGTATACTGGCCATTTGGGCAATCACTATGACCACAATGTGATGGCGACACAAATCTCACCTGCTTCTTTCCTCCTACCTTTGTCCTCTGCTACTAGTTGTTTTATGTGTGTAGCCTTGCGCTTGGTTCTGTTAGATGTAGATATTTAACAATAGTTTCATGAGATAGTTTGCTTTTGAACGATCATGAAATTGAATAATTGATGGTCCATATTTTTTTCCTTTTCATCTGAGCCTGTATGGTTTTTGGAACAGAAGGTAACCGGGTGATAGAGCTTAATTTCAGTTGCCTTGACTTGTAAAATTGCATTTGTTGGGCTTATATGCTTACTCTATGTTTCCTTACTGAAAATTGCACAGGATAGGGAACATGGAAAGACAAATGAAACTCTGAATGAAGCAAGTGAAGGATCCGTGTTCAAGGCACGGAATATAACAGGTAGCCAAGAAACTTCGTGGCTGCTAGCTACTAGCCTTGCGTAGTGGCGTATAATGCATTCAGATTATTCAGTGAAGCTACATCAGAGTGTCAGCAGGATACAGGATTGGACAAACAGCTGAACAAGGTTTGCTGGACAATGCCAAGTTCTGAAAAATGGTGAAGCCCAGATCATGTCACTTGTTTGCTCTGAGTTCCAACAATTGCATGGAGATAAAATTAATCACATCACTCTTCAACTTGAATTTAAACAAATGGAAGCCTAAATTCCAGATTCATGGGCTCCACGAGACAACATGAGAGCACTGGGAAAACACGCAATATGAGAATTCACTATCTTGTCTCCTCTTGATTAGTCGTAACTACCGACTCCAGGTATTGTTTTTGTCTGGTTTCATGTAGCATGCGGCATCCGTGATTCCACGTGCTTTACCAGGTGTGGGTTCAGATTTTATATTTCTGAAATCCATCCATGCACGCAACGTGAGAAGAAAACAGCCACGGAGCTCTCGTCACCTTGTCTGCCTTCCTCCTGTCCTGTTATTTGGGTCCATAAACAAATGCAGAATCAGGTATGTCCACCACTGGACAGAAGCATAATGCCCTGAGAAATATAGGCCAACGCTAATCAGTCCTTTCTGTTCATATATTTATGTTTGTTTCCTGATGACCCTAGACTCCTGGACTTGTGTCATCTAGTATGTTATTGGTTAATTTGTCTAACTAGGTTGTTATTTGTCTGGAGTATTCTAGACTCTCTAAATCTTTTGCAGATTAATACAAATATTAAACAAAAATTGTGCCTGGTAACTTTAGGACTGGTCTGATCCTATCAAATGGTTCATATTGGAGATAATTTGAGTTCTTCATTTAAAGTAGTCTCGGTTGCTAATTCCAATTTGGTCTCTGTGTTTACTTGCAGAGTTAGATAATTATATTCTCTGTTTTGAGTTTCGATGATTTTTCAAATAGCGAATCCCACTGTCCCAGTCAAAGTTGGTTGAGCCTATCATCCTCGATGATCTCATTAGTCATTACATCTAACAGTCCTATGTTCTTTAAATAAGGCACTCCTTGGTTAGGCTTCTTCATGCGTGTCATGTACTCATGTCAAGCTGTATGCACTATGCACATATACACATATATCCTTTTAGTTAAGGAGTAACTATGGTGTTATTTTGTTTATTCACTTTATGAACACTTGCAAAAAAGTTCGCCATTTTTTGTATTGCTCTGTTTGCACCATCCCTGCCCCATCTTTTACTGTGGTAAATTAGAGAACCACATTGTTATGTTTTCCCTGTCAGAAATATCAATGTGAATCAGCATGTAGAATAGTCAAAGCCGCAAAGGCAATCGTGTTTATCATCTCAATGCACATTGGAAGAGATGTTTTACTCTTCTTAAAAGCTTGTAGCATAGAAGATAAATACTCTACATGTATATGTCATGAGTTAGCACTCCTAACGGGTTGAAACTCTCACCAACTACTTTTTTTTGTAGGTTCCATTTGCAATACATAATCTGCCAAGATCTTTGCTGATGTCTTCCCTGACGAATAAAAAAATCAAGTGCAAAGCACTGGTGAATGGTTTGCAGTACTCTACTGAAGAAGGCTATTCTGATTTGTAAGGCGTTGTTGTCCTATTTCAGGGACCTTCCACCCCGAGGAACAGGTGACCTACTGATGAGTTCGTGTACCAGTGCCAGGATCTTATCCACTTCCAAATTTGCCATGCATGGCTGCAAATGATTGTACAGGAACAAATAATTGGTTTTGATGATTGAACACAGGAATATATGGTAGGTACATTCTAGTATATATAGTACAAGCAGAGTGTTTATATTTTAACACCATTATGCTTGGTATCATTTGACTAAATTGTTCTGGGTACGTCTTTCCACTGTATCATTAGACGGTCAAACATCCACGCATTCACATGTGGTTCATTACAAGTGCATGAATGTGTTGTAATTCAGCCATAGCCTATGGTCAGAAGCCTAGGACTTACAAGTAGTATATGTTATTGGAAGAGAAGACATGTACCTGATATTCAAGTTCAACGCAAGATGATGGCATCAATGACACCAGCCTCTGACATGTGTGCAGGAAAACAAAAGTTGGTGCAGGTAAGTGGGCACCAGTATCACCTGGAAACTGGAGTTATCCAATTAGTTTAGGTATCTGCTTCCAATGAGAAACATCGTCGTCCTTCATCGATGACGGATTTTGCCGCTCTGGACACTCCAGATGCAGCAGCCCCCATCAACTAACCGCCTTTGTTAAATCTTGTAGTGTTTGTGAACTGTTGTAGTGTCGTCGCTCCTGTGTAGTATTTGGGTATGCAATACTATGCTATGGCGGATCTGACCACTACAACCTCCATTCACAAGTGCTCATTGTTCTTTATTACACATCTACAACTGACCTATGTTTTTTTTCCTGTTTTTGATATGGAAATTCTTTATTGTGTATATTAGTGAGCAAAGTATCATTTGTTTTTTTACTGTGCATAGTAAATTGACAAATATTTTTCTGGCATGAAATGGAAGTGATTATTGATATACTCCTTCCATCCAAAATACATGTCATATTAAATTTTGTTTGGACAAACCTTTGACCAATGGATACACTTATTTTTGAGTATGAACCTAGTGACCGTCAATTTTATATCACATGCAATGTAATATTGGTACTTGTTAGTCAGAGGTTTGCCCTACCGATGGAGGAGTATTATATAGCCAATTAAATCCAAAATATTCTCTAAAGACTAGAATCAGCAGCAGCCAACAGGTCTAACTTCACTCCCTGGTCTCTATTGACAATTTGCGAAAAGGCAGGTTGGTTGCCCCCAGTTTTTCCTAACTGCATTACACCCAACTTCGCAGGAAGAAAAGGTTATCCACAGTTTTTATTTTTGTTTTCGTTTTGCAAGTTCCCCATTATGTATTGACTATGAACCTGTATTTTGCTGCAAGAAAGAGAACCACTTATCCCAAGACCTTCATGTGTCTACTACCATACTGACACTTCTCATAGCAAAGTCTATCTTGTCCAGACAGGCAAAACCAAATTAGTACATCCGTGTCCATGTTTTAACAATGGCATAGTCAAAGATAGTTAGCCCGTCATATAATCTTTCATGACATTGGTGGTTTGACTAACAGACATGATGGGAGAGTGCAAAACACAATAATAAGCCCTCTCCTAGTTATGTTTGATAGTCGTTCTCAAAACTAAGGTTCGATGTGCTGCGAACCTCGGATGAGTAGCTCAGTGGCTCAGGGTCAAACTAAAAGTGGCGAACAGTTTCAATTGGCAGCACACGTTCTTCTTGGATGCATGAGTATGATACCGCCAGGCTTTTTTTCCCTCTACATCCAATGTTTGCAGGACTTTGGTTTTGCTTGGTTTGCATGATACAGTATATAACAAATGTTACGAACGGCAACCTGCTCGACACAGGAATAGTGGGCAGTGATCGTTCATGATAGACGCTGAAGGACATCTTAATAATGGAACATCAACACCTACTTCTCTAACCAAGATCAATGATGAGATTTTGGCTCATGGACAGTGATAAGCATTTTGAAGGTTAGGTTCAGCAAAAGCATTTGTTAAATAGCCACCTCAAGATTTGGCAAGCGCGTGCAAAAAAAAAAACATGTGACAAGGCCTAAAATTACTATCACCTTCCTCAGCCATCAGATCAAGGTTGAACGACATCTCGTGTGGTGCTATAGCACAATTCTGAACTTACGGTGTAAACTGTGGGAGCCAGAGAGGGATTGTTCCCACTCCAACTCACAACACCATATTACTTGAGAACCATAAAGCTAATGTCAAACACAGCCACGAGCAAAACATGCATATATGATCATAGAAACGAAAGGAATCTCCCAAATTACGCATGCTTGCATAGTACATTAAATTGGACATCATAAGAAGTTCCCATAGTAGATTAATGGGAATAAGGGGGGGGGGGGGGGCATCACAGGCAAAATTTACAAGCGTCGTCAGTTCCCATAGACAAGTCCAAACATAACTACTGGGAGAATCCATGAAGTTCATATTTTGAACATCGTCTGTCACCCGAAAGGCTGAAGACGGTTCACAATCTCCATTTGCAAACTTGATGTCCAACTTCGTCAGGTAGACCTAATTGACCAAAAGACCTGAAATTTTTAGTAAAAAGGAAACAAGGTTGGTCAGATAATAGTAAAAAAATGTATGATAGAAAATTGTGTGGGGAAGTAGATTATGAGATAGGAGTTCTGGTGGTCGTTGACAAATGACAAGCAATGACAACCAGCAGGAGCACTGCCTTTTTATTAAGATAGAAGAGAGAACAAAGTATGTAGGAGTCAGCGGGTCTTTAAGGGGAACACACCAAAACCCCAAATGAAACAAAAGGCGTACAACATGCACACCGAGAGTGAGCTTGCACTGCTTTATATCCTTGAAAGCTAGATTTGCCAGTTCGACTATATAGGTAATGTCTTCCCTCAGATATGACAGATTCATGATATCAAGATTCGGAATGAAGAAATTATTTAGTTGAACATATGTGGTTTTGTCATTCTTTTAGACTGCCAATGCAGCAAGGTGGGTACTGTTTCTGAGAACATCCAAGAGTGTGCTTTTCTCTAAGAACTGTGAAAATCAATTTGCTGCACAGAACTACAGATACTCATGCAAAAGTGGAGTATGCAATACAAATGCCTATTTATTGGGGAGGGCAAGACAAGCATAATCTTGCATAGAGCACCTACGGAATGCTACTTCCACCACCCAAACAATCTAAGAGCAATTCATAAATGCCTAGCATGTAATCAACTAGTAAAATCGAAATTTTGGCCAGCTGTTTTTATTCCTGTTTACAACTAACTGCGACGTAGAAAACAGTTAAGGCAAACTAAATCATAATAAAACAAGTTCAGCAATTATTTCAGCCATGTGAACTACCAACAGAAAAAGATGCATGTAAGCAACTAGTTTGGCGGAAATCACAGTTACTCCCTCAGTCCCATAATATAAGAACGCTTTTTATACTAGTGTAGTGTCAAAAACAAACGTTCTTATATTAAACGGAGTTAAGGCAGACTAAATGAAACCTTAGTACAAAATTGAGACACTTATCTTGGGACACTTATTTTGGTACGGAGGGAGTAATAAAACAAGTTTCACGATTATTTCAGCCATGAACTACCAACAGAACAAGATGCCTAGAAATGAACTTTTAAAATACTTAGTTCAAATATTCAACCAATGCTGGCACAATGATATGAACAATTTACCTGCTCTAAGTGCATATTCAAATTCCAGTATCTCACATCCTCATAAGTCATCGTTCATAGTAGGAGCTTTGTCTGATAATGTATACCTGCATCATTTACATAACAAAGGCAGCATTGTTAGCTGACAATCATGATTTCTCAGCTGACAATCTTTCCAATAATTATTTCCAATCAGAGGCAGTAAGCATTCTACGATCTGCTTTTAAAATGAAGGAATGCTGCAGGGATGTTGAATAGTAATGTTTCCAGCAATAAACAGGTCCAATTTGTCATTCTGTTTAAATAACTAGACAATGTAGGCAAGTTTCATCTTCATTTGTAAATTGATCTGCAGCTCAACACAACGGTTTAATTCTACAACATATTGAACCACAGAAGTCCAATGCATAATATTCCATGATCATAACGAGAATTTCTCATGAATTAACTCCACCAACTTCACATTATTACTTGGGTGTACAAATATTGTGGAACATTCATGATAATGGCAGCAGCACCAAACAAGAAAGCTTCAAGATTTTCTAGAATTGTAAAATGCAACTGGAACGCAATTCTGCAGAAATTGTATGAAATGCACATCCATTCTCACTAGATACAGCGTTCCATAGGCAGATATTTAGGATCTCACCTTGAACGTCGTCCGGTTGGTCAGCTCGAACACCAGACAATCACCATCAACCAGGTTGTGCTGGATGGCGAACCCTCTCCATCCGGCACTGAGGCCGTTCTTAAGCGCAAGGTAGAGCGTTTCGGACTCGACACCCTGCTCATCCTTCAAAGTGAGCCTCTCGTCACGCTTCGGGAGATGCTTCCGGCAGAAGGGCAACGGGAGGCCCTGCCAGTGATCCAAATGAACAACCCCACAATTATCAACACATCGTCGGTTTCGATCAGCTGGTGAACTGAATGCAACGGTGGGGGCATTTTGCTTACCAGCCAGAACCCTCCGGTGACATGTGACTGCGTCATGGGCTTGACAAAACTGGGGTAGCCGGACCACAGCTTGGCCTGGAGCTCTTCGGCCATGGTGGTGGCATACTCTCTGGCCTTGTCTGTGGCGTACACTCGATTGATCAAGTCGCTCCTTGTGCTGGTCGTCGTCCTGCGCCCCCTGCTCGAAGACAACCAAGAAACCAGATTACTACATATGCAACGAATTTATCACTGGAGAGGAAGAATCGGGCGAGACATCACCTCCTGATCTTCTTCTCGAGGACATGAAAGACATCCTGCACACACCACATCAAAAGATGCATTCTTTGGTTAGCAATCGAATGAAGGCAAAGAAAAAGGAAACTCAGCAGCCTCACATCACATCGGTACTTGGGCTGCTCGGGGAGGCTGGCGACGCGGCCGGACCGCCGGATCGGGGTGTCCTCGCCGGCCTCCCGCGGCACCCGCTTCCGCTTCACGGACCTGGCCTGCGACAGACACCGACCAAGAACCAGGCGATTCAAGCAAACGGACAACGAGAATGCGAATCGAAGCGGAGGGGGGAGGCGAGGGCGGCGGATCTGACCGGCGAGGGCTTGGGGGTGGCGGCCTCCCTGACGGCGGCGGAGAGGTGGCGCAGCTTGAGCTCCTCCAGCTTCCGCTTGTTCTCCTCCACCTGCCTCCGGCGCTGCTCCTCGTACGCGATCGCTCCGGCCATCTCCTCCCTCTCTCCTCGATTTCCTCTGCCTCTCTCTCGTGGTTTGAACTGGATGGGATTGGGGGGAGGCGAAGGCGGCAGAATGGATGGGATTGGGAGGAGGCGAGAGGGGAAAGCTGCGGCGGCCTATAAATTAGACTTGTGGGCGCCAGCGGAGGGTTCTAGCAAGGACCGGTCTATGGATCGTTTGACGAGGGGTCTGGTCTCTGGTGTGTTCGCTGGCTGTGGACGGGCGCATGGGCTGGGTCCTGGGATGGCGGGGGCGCCAGGCCAAAGAGCCGCGAGATTCGAAAGTTCAAACGTTCGAAATCTCTCTCGCGAGGGTTGGGGGGCGGCAGCTCACCCCCGTGATTTTCTGCGGGGGCCACGAGTCAGTGTGACGCACATGGTGGGTGGTAAGTCTCGTGTGCTTTTACTGGTGTGATCACGCTTTACTTACGGGCCAACACGCGTGATATTGGTGGGGTAATTTGACAAAGAAATCTCGTACTAGGAAGAAGCATGGCTTTAAAAGAACATTTACTGCTAACATATTTTCTCAAAAAAAAAAATTAACATATGTTCTCCTTTTTCTTGCGGGTAACATATGTTGTCCTCTAGAAATGTTGGGAAGAATATATGGTATAGCTTGATTGTCTACATTTGAGTTTTCATCGTGATTTTTCTGTCTAATATTTAGCTAATGGTTACAAAATCATTATATAATGAGAGCTTCTAAATATGAACTGAATGGTGTCTATTATGGTCTAATGTAAAATAGTTTCTCCTTTCACTATTCATGAAATGTTGAACGTGCATAATAAGTATTAGACATGGAGAGAGAAACAGTAGACAACGCCTAGGGTTGTGCCGGAGTGAGTGAGTGAGTTATGGTTCACTCAGTAGGCCAGCGTCTACTTATATAGGTCGTCAGGTAGATGGGTCTGGGCTTAGGCCCACGACCGAGTCCGAGAACAACTCACGGTCCAACGTCTCGGACAGTTGTATTTTCGTTAGCGACTCGTTAATTAATCCACAATTAATTAATCATTCTTGACCGGCAAAAAAAAGTCTCAGCTCGGCTCATTCAGGCAACTCGCGACGCGCGCACGCGTCGTGATGAGGCAAGGCGGGCGGCGGAGGAGGGGCAAGCGTTTACAACTCCTCTTCTCAAGCTCCCAATGGCATGTGGTAGAGCAACCCTTATAAAAGGGTCTCACTTTTACTACCGAATCAGTATGGTACTAAACTTTCCACCACTTGTCATGCACCTAAGTGCGCCTTAAGATTAACCAGGGATTATTGTCTTATATGAACCAAAGCCCATCTATAATCCAACAGCTACTATAGATGCTACTGAAATAATTTTGGAATAGTTTTGTGATAGATCCCAGAGAAACAAATCATACTTGGGGACATGTTTGGATAATAGCCCCAAAATGCCAGGCCTAAAGACCTAATAAATGGCATTGACCAGGTGCATGCGCATTTGTTGGATTGCAACACATTCTTTGGCGTGTTTGGGTTGGTTTCAACTTTCTAGTTCTCTTTTTTTGCCAATGCGCTGCGAGATATGGGTAGCTGAAAGCACCATCAAATTTTTAGCTAGCCCATGCTTTAGCGAGGCAACGTGAGCTAAGAAATTCCCATTTGACGACTTAAAACGCCAAATAGTACTCATTCCCTACAAAGTGCACAACCACTAGAGCGAGTGTTCTATAAACCGGCCAACCCATGTAGAAATGTAGAAACCGTGTTATGTAGAAATAGTTTTCGGAAGCTTCCAACTATTTTTTTCCTTATTATTTTTCTTTTCTATATTTTCTCATCTGGTTTACTAGTTTGCGTTTCTCTTTTTGGTTTATTTTTTGTTTCTATTTTCGAAAATTCATAAAAAAATATTGACATTTATCAAAATTTGATGTTTTTCAAATTCATGAAGATGTTTTTTTTAATTCATGAACATGTTTTCCAATCCACGATTATCTAAAAAAATTGTGACCTTTAATCATTTAAAAAAATGATCATTCAAATATGTCCATGACACGCCCCCACGCATGGGTCGGCCCGACAATGAGGCGGGCAACTTGCTCGCAATGCATCAATTTCACCTGGTTCTTGGTCGCATGGTTCCGAGTTCACTGTTCGCAGTTGGCCGGTCCACTGATGACCGGTTGACCATTGACTTTCCAGCAAAATGTGAAAAAGAAAATAAAAAACTCGGAAATTTTAAAAAATGTTCACAATGTTGAAAAAATATCATGAATTTGAAAAAAGTTCACAGTTTCAAAAAAAAGTTTGCGGATTTGATAAAATTTCACAAAGTCGAAAAAGTTTACGGTGTCAAAAGAAGTGCGGATTTTTTATAAGTCCATGCATTCAAAAAATATTCGTGGATTTGAAAAACTCCATGAACTCGAAAAAGCTCACGAGTTCAATAATGTTCGCAGGATTTTGAAAAAGTTCACGCATTCAAAAAATATTCATGGATTTGAGAAAACTTCACGGATTTGTAAAAGTTCATGATTTTTTTTAAAAGTTCACACATTTGAAACAAAAGTTCGTGAAACAAAGAAAAAAGAAAAAGCAAAATAAGAAAACCCAATAAGAAAAAAGAAAAAGAAAAAACCAGATGGAAAACCAAAAATCCAGTTGGAAGCATCTAGAAGCTTACCAATAGTGGACGGAAGCTTCTAGAAGCATGAAAAAAGTGGTCGGGAACTGTTAGGAAAGAAACGACTGTCACATTGGTTGACCAATTCACTTGCGATGCGTGGTTTCCGGAATGATCCAAAAATTGTTGTCGGGAAGTAAAGGAAAAAACAACTAATAGGTCGAGCCCAAGGTGGAGGAGAGTATGCGTCGGTTTGCAGAAACGCCTACAATTGGTGCTAATAGCATCTCTAGCATATCCTTTAAAATCGCAAACTGCAAAACTGGGATACAAGTTAAAAAAAATGCATTCTAAGGGTTCATTTTAGCTACGACCGAACAGATATTGTAAAACAAAGCATATCTTTGGAATAAAGAGCTCCTTCCTCGGTCACGCCGCTTCCTTCCCCCATGCGCCACGCTTGATCGCGTCCAACACCGTCGGCCGCGCCATCGCCCTTGAGCCATCTTGCGTCGCCCGTCGGCCGCCCCATCATCGCCCGCCACGCCCGTCGCCACCGTCGTCCGCGCCCAGCCCTGCCGGCCACGCCCCGCCGCCTCGGCCGTCCGCGCCTTGCTCTATTGCCAGCCGAGTCGTGCCCCTTTGCCTGCCACGTCGGGAGGATTCCGACGGCCAGGCTGAGGTCATGGGAGGCCACGGCTCTGTCGAGCTCGTCCAACTCGAAGCGGCGGCGATCAATTGCGGCGCCTAGCGGGCTTTTCCGGTGAGCAGTGATGAATTCCGACGAGTTTAGGGCAGATTCCGGCAAACTCCGCGTCGGCGTGTTTGCTCCGATGAGGTTTGACCGGTATACGGGCCCCCCTAGATTCGGTCTTCCAACCTCCAAAGATAAGGGTTTCGAGTGTGCATTTGCGGTGGCCTTTAAAAATTTTACGGATTGGACCACTTTTACGGTTTCTGTTCTGGACATTTTTTTCGCCCAAAACTGTAAAACGCAAAAATTTTATGAGTTTGACCACTTATGCGGGGTCTGCTAGAGATGCTCTAAGGGCACTAAATAGGATTTGGGCTATGTTGGCTCAGTCAAATGTTATGTTTGTTCATTTCTTTCTTGTTCGAAGTTTCTTCATTATTTTGTATCATTGTTTAAATTTCAAAATATTCTACATATATATTTTTGTAAAATAACTATACTATTTTTTTAAAGTTCACCATGCATGTTCATGAAATGAAAAAAAATTGTTTGTGCAATTTGTAAAAAAATCTTCATGCCATTAAAAAAATCTTCATTACAATTAAAAAAAATCTCATGTGTTTCAAAATTATGTTTGTGAAATTTAAATTTTTTTGTTGATACGCTGTACAAAAGTTGTTCGCATAACTTTGGAAAAAAGTTCCATACCATTCCGAAAAAGTGTGCCACATTCTATATTCCTAAGAGAGTCATCTCCACTAACTTATTTATCTCAATATGCAATTATGTCACCTTGCCATACAACTATTAATGGGATAAGACCCACCTGAACATGCAATCATGCATGGATAGACCCACCACAACATTCAACCATGCATGGGAATTTTTTTTCCATTCAATTATTCTACTTATATGCAGTAAATTTGTTATAACTATTTATAATCAAATATAATAAGTCATATGTATTTTAAATTTTTATTCTCATGTTATCATATTAATTTTTCATCAACCACACAACAACGTGCAGGATATCATCTGGTTTAAAAAATGTTTGTAACTCTTCAAAAAACTTTCAGATGTTTGAAAAATGTTTGTTGCATTTATGAAAAGCGTTGAATGTGTGCTAAATTTTTTCATTGTATATTCTGAAATGTTCAACATGCATTTCATAAAATGTTAAACATGTATTCGAGAAAATGTTAAACATCTATATGAAGGATGTTCGATGTGCTTTTAACAAATCTTTAACACGTATTTGTATAAAAATGTTTAACATGTATTTGAAAACTGTTCAATATGTATCTACAAAATGTTCAACTTGTATTAAAAACAGCCAATATGTATTTGGAAAACAAATGAAGAACAAAATTTGGACTTTTTTTTGAAAGATAACATGAGAGCTGTTATATTTATTGTAAAGAAGAAGATGATACAAGGACCCAAATTTCTCTCGATTTATTGAAGGAAAGCCGGGCAAAAACCTAAACAACGGCAAGCCACATCTAGCTAACCAAAACAACGCCTAGCTAGACTAGGAACACAATGAAAATCTGTTGGCGTGGACGAGCTCGCGCGCTCACTTTATCGTCAGTCGTTCGGCCGCATTTAGATACGGGATGTCCGCCGTGGTAATACAGGTGGCTGACAAGAGGATATTTAATGAGCGTACGTGACGGCAAGAGGTGCCGTGAGGACGGATGACGCTGGCCGCCGTTTAAGGTTGACGACCATGTTTCCCACAGGCCCGTTTGTTTATTGTTCTGTACCAATATGTACCCGGCGTTGGCGTTGGTACTTGACAGAGATAATAGCAGCAAACACACGGTTTGACCAGTCATACAGGTGAAAACCTAGACTCGCCATAATCTAAACACCCGCGGCGCATGCTGGCAAACTGAAACCTATTTTTATTATTCCACACTAACCCATTAACCAACTGATATTAGCTCTAAACTGGAATATAATCCCAGCTTGTCTGATCTAATAGTGGGCCCAAAACATTAGTCATGAAGCCTAGCGCGCTTCGCTGGGTTTGGCTCGTTGCCGACGTCGTTGCTGCTACTTTGGTCGTTGATTCGCAGGCGCTGTCCGTCTGAGTGATGTTGTCACCGTCGTCGAAGATATGATCTTCTGGATCATACGTAGCCACCTCTTCCACAGCGGAAAGACGGGATTGGACTTCAGGTTCTTCTTCAACATCTTCGTCTGCCAGTGAGGATCCATCAGCCCTGCCGTGAACTGAAGCCTGTAGGTAAGAGTCAACTTTTTTAGATCTGCAACCATTTCAGTCCAAGGTGGCCGAGTGGGAGATCATCAATGAAAAGAGGATTAGCACGTACCTCAATCAAGGAAGATGCATGGGGGAAAGCTTGATGCTCTGGGTCGACGTCGATGGCGAAATAATCTGAACTTGCAAATAACCGAAGCTGCTGCTCATGCTGATTTGTGGCTCCAAGGGCGCCTGCAGCAGAGCTCGAAGAGATGCGTAAGAGAGCATCCGCTCGAGCGAGATTCCCAAATTTTGTTTAGCTACTTTCAGAAGAGCAATTTCCCCCCTATCAATCACATTTAAGGAATGCTCAGAGTGTGGTATACCTTCGTGTCCATCGAGGGGCTGTAGAGTCGCCTTTGTGTGAAGATTGCTGGGAGGTTGGTGCGGACAGGGCCACTCCATCACAAGCGCTGTTCAAATCTAATTGTACGGTGACTGCCGCCTCTCCAGCATCTCCTACGCTGGACTCAGCAGTCGCACATACGAGAGTTTTGGTGATTCCGGCGGTCACAAATGGGTCTCCGCAGGCGAGATCCGGCAGGGGAAATCTAGGTAAAACAAAGCAGCACAGGAATAAGATGGTGGTCTACGTGGTTCGGATTTCACGGAAGAAAAGAACGGGGGCGGCAAAACTTACCTGTCAACTGGATCTGACAAGATATCGATTGAGTCGTCTTCCGCGGTGGCCATCGCTATAGCCATGAGCGTCTCTTCTCACCTCAGGCGGTGCCGGAACGGAGAGAATATATTGTTTTTACTTTTCATCGCTGGTGGGGCCAACACGGGTCCCACAAACTGACATACACCTATTCGTTTGGTATACGCCGTCTGCGGGACGGACGCGACAGGGAACGTTCTGTTCCGCGAGCACACACATGTACCAATGGAACATCACACTCAACGTCGTCTGTTGCATGTTACTCCCTCCGTAAAGTAATATAAGAGCGTTTAGATCACTACTTTAATGATCTAAACATTTTTATATTAATTTACAAAGGGAGTAGTTCCTACGTGTCCCTCGCGTTAGACCACTGTTTCCTAGCGTACTGGACTTGGTCCCACACGACCGCATTTAATACAATCAGCAACGCGTCCTGCAATTGTTCGTCCACTTATCAGGAGCGCGCGAGCTTGTCTACACCATCGCCGTTCTCAGAAACACAATGCATACAAAGCACAAGAAAGCCAACACTGCACAACACACCCGGCCAGGCACTCGAGCGCCTTCAGCTACACGAGTACACACCAAAAACATCGTATTATACCAGGCTGCTACAAGCCCGTTTGCGAAACTCGATGGCTTCGTAGATGAACGATATGTCTAGAGTGAACCTATGACGCTCGAGCGCCACCATCACCGATCGATCAAACGAATCACGGTTTTCACCGGAAGCAATCATTGGCGTTGGGAGAGATATCGAATCCCTCGGTGACGCCTCCAACAAGGAAAACCATACACAAAGGCATGGTTCGCCACCAGCCCAACCAAGTCGAAAGCGAACCGAACACCTATGCCGGGCCAACGACCACATCACATCAACATCAGCTGGAGCAGCACTCCGCCACATGCAGCATCGCGTAGAGAGCACCACTAATGGTACAAGCCGGAATGCACCCCGAAAGGGCCATACAAAATCAACACCACTGCAGACCACCAACCGTCGAGAAGCCCCACGCAATCCACTTGCGAACTAGCTGCTGGCTGAGCCAAATTGAAAAAAAAATGGAAACTCCAATAAAAACCAATACCTAAAAGACACAGAAAATGAAAAGGAATAGAATTATGAAAATCGGTCCGAACTGATCCATAGAAAGTTTCCCAAAAAGCGCTCTGATAAGATGCATGAATGCACAGTGGGCCGACTCGCTAGGGAAAGCGCCAGAGACAAAATGGTATTGGATGGCAATAGGCGAGACATAGCCCTACCACAAGCTCCATAGTTTTATGAAATCACTAGGTACCCTTTGCAAAGGTGGGAGGTTGTCATCTTCTCTGGTGGTGACAAGCCAAGTACCATATGAACGCCACTTGTCGCAACAAGAGAGTTTTTATGGGGTTTTCTCACCTCGCGCGTGAGGGTGGGAGGTTGTCTGTTTGTGTTTTTTTTCATAAAAATGATTTATCTCTTAAACCGTGCGTCCAAATCACCGTTTTTATTATTACGTTTCTCACATTGAGATCCTGGAAATAAGATCTCATGTTTGTTGGAAATATTAGCACTTTTCTGATTAGACTTATCCACGAGTAAACAGTAAGCATAGCATAAAAGGTATGAATCTCATAGCTATACCTAAGCATACTAGCACGTACAGAACATAGAAGCGAACCATCTATGAGCAGCACAAATATGGCTAGTACAAGTACGAGTAAACGAGGATGAACTGATCATACCCTCCGGTTGGCCAGGCCAACGCGGCGGCGGCAGCAGCAGCCTCGGCGTCGTCCGTGGCCTTCTTCTTAGCGGCGATAAATACGGCCATGGTGTCAATGCAGGGAAGTAGTGGAAGCGGCGAACGGAGTTGGGGACAGATCGGGAGCGATCGCGTCGAGACGCTTCCCAAAACCTTATTACCGTTCTCCGGACAGATCTCGAGCAGCGAGGTTCCGGAGGCACCTGCTCTCCCGACCAACCGTGCACGCGGTCATCGGGATGAGATCGCCGGAGAAAGCACAGAGTGAGGAACAGTAGATTACGGCTAGGTCACACGAGAGGGAGTGAGTGAACCGAACTAGGTTACTTCTCTGGCCAGAGCCTTCTTATATAGTCCGTAAGGAAGAAAGTCGTGGGCCTTGCGGAGGCCCACGACCGAGTCGACCAACTCCCGGCAAGGGAGTCGTCGTTCCTGACAAGGGTCGCACTCCTGGCAAGGGAGTCGAAGAATCCCGGCAACGCAAGTCCTGGCAAGGGAGTCGACGAATCCCGGCAAACGCAATTCAGCCCACGGTCCAACGTCTCGGGCAGTGGCCCACCTGTTAGCGACTCGTTAATTAATCCTTGGTTAATTAATTCATTCCTGAGTGGCAAAAATAAGCTTCGGCTCGGCTCATTCCTCAACTCAAGAACCCGCAACCCACGGCGCTGCAGGTGTCGTGGATTTGAGGCGAAAGGGCGATGGAGGAGGAGGAGCGCGCGTGTACCGCTCCTCTTCCCAAGCTCCCTATGGCAAGTGGTAGAGCAGCCCTTAAGGGGTCTCAACTCTCCTCAACTAGCAAGGTGGGACTAAACTTCCCACCACCTGCCATCTCATACATGGGCCTCAAGATTAACCAGGGATTAGTGTCTTATATGGGCCTAAGCCTATCCATAATCCAACAATCCCCCACCAGATTCGAGGCACATAAGTTTGTCAACTGTTCCAAACAATGTTTGATATACCAAAATTTTCAGTGGAGACTGTTAAGTTGAACTTCCATCTAGAGCAACAGGATTAGACTTCTTCTGGCCCAACAATGGATTATGCCTTGAATTGTCGGTTTGGCGTGCGAAGTTTACGCCTATTGTCGGTGATACGTGGCTGCCGAAGGCTAAACCCCACGGGTGGAGCTTATTAGTCATACTCCGTACATTCTCATGAGCTTACTAGAGATTACCCAATCTCATAGACTATGACCAGTAGTCGGGCTCACATAGGTGTGTTCCTCCAAAGAATGCTTTGCAGGTTAGCATCTTGCTTACACAAGCTTTGGAACACATTAAGACAAAAGTCACCGCCTTTACGTAATTGAGAGTATTGTGCATCTCCAACATAGTGGGTTAATTAAGGATACTCTCCTCGGTTGACCATTGGATTGTTTTCCCGGTCCTAATTCACGGGATCTCCGATCACATAGGTTGGGTTACCCCCATGGCAACTTACGTGGGTCTCATACCCATCTCCCTCGATGCATTTTCTATCACAATCCGTGATAGCCCTTTCGTAAAAGGGTCTGCCAGATTCTTAGCCGTCTGGATATAATCCAACTCTATTACTCCGGACTTTCTTGATTTTCTGACAGATTTCAATCTTCTTCCTATGTGCTTTGTGGATTTCATGTTGTCCTTTGAACTCTTAGCCTTGGCAATCACTGTTTGATTGTCACAGTTCATAAGGACAGCCGGCACTAGTTTATCAACCACCGGCAAATCCATCAAAAGCTCTCGAAGCCATTCTGCTTCGACGCATGATGTGTCTAATGCTGTGAGTTCTGCTTCCATAGTCGATCTGGTTAAGATCGTCTGCTTGCAAGACTTCCAAGAAACAACACCACCACCAAGTGTGAAGACATGTCCACTTGTGGCTTTCATCTCATCAACATCAGATATCCAATCGAATCACTATACCCCTCAAGTATCATCGGGTACCCAGAATAGTGAATTCCATAGTTTGTAGTACCTTGTAAATAACGCATCACTCGCTCAACAGCATGCCAATGCACATCTCCCGGATTTGAAACAAACCGGCTCAGTTTGCACACAACAAATGAGATGTGAGGACGAGTAGCACATGCTAGGTACATCAGTGAACCAACCACTTGAGAATATCTCAATTGATCTACAGATGTGCCTTCGAACTTTCGAATCTGCACACTAGGATCATATGGTGTTGCAGAAGGTTTGTAGTCCGAATATCCAAAACAACTCAAAATCTTCTCAACATAGTGGGATTGCAGAAGTGTAATTCCACCCTCAGAATTTCTCAGTAGCTTGATGTTCAAGATAACATCAGCCACGCCCAGGTCTTTCATCTCAAAGTTATGAGATAGAAAAGCCTTGACCTCCTCAATGACCTTGAGGTGGGTCCCAAATATCAGTATGTCATTGACATACAGACACATTATAACTCCTTCGCCCCCACCATAGCGATAGTATACACATTTGTTAGCTTCGTTCACAACAAAGCCAGCAGATGTCAGAGTAGTGTTGAACTTCTCATGCCATTGCTTAGGCGCTTGTTTCAGGCCATACAGAGATTTCACTAGCTTGCACACCTTTCTTTCCTGACCATTTACTACAAAGCCATCCGACTGTTGCATGTAAATTTTCTTGTCTAGCTCTCCGTTAAGGAAAGCCGTCTTAACGTCCATCTGATGAACGAGAAGACCATGCGAGGCAGCCAAAGCGAGTAACACTCGAATGGTTGTCAACCTACCCACAGGTGAGTAAGTGTCGAAGAAATCTTCATCTTCCTTTTGGGTATAACCCTTGGCCACAAGCCTAGCCTTGTACTTCTCAACAGTACCATCGGGCCTAAGCTTCTTCTTGAACACCCACTTACATCCCAATGGTTGACAACCATAAGGACGATAAGTGATTTCCCATGTCCCGTTAGCCAAGATGGAATCCATCTCGCCACGGACCGCATCATTCCAGTAGTCAGCATCAGGAGATGCATAAGCTTCTGAAATGGAGCTGGGAGTATCATCATTCACGAGGTACATGAGGAAATCATCACCAAAGGACTTTGCAGTCCTCTGTCTCTTGCTCCTAACAGGAGCTTCCTCGTCATCCTCCGTGGAACTCTCATTACTTTTATGTTCATAATATTCCATCAGAGTGGCAGGTTCAGGAGTCTCATCAAATTCCAGTCTAGAAATGCTTTGCATATCTCTCATGGGGAAAATATCCTCAAAGAATGTAGCATCCCTAGACTTTATAATTGTACCAACCTTCTGGTCAGGTACCTCAGATTTCACCACTAGAAATCCCAACGCTATGCTTGGCATAGCCAAGAAAAACACAGTCCATGGTCTTTGGTCCCAACTTGCGCTTTTTGATTATTGGCATGTTGACTTTTGCCAAGCAGCCCCAAGTACGCAAGTAAGAGAGTGTAGTTATTTTCTTTTCCCATTGCTCATAGGGAGTAGTCTCATTATCCTTTGTGGGAACTTTATTCAGGACATGACAAGATGTCAATACAGTCTCCCCCACCATGGCTTGGATAAACCCGATGTATCTAACATGGCATTAACCAAATCAGTTAGAGTACGGTTTTTCCGTTTGGCAACCCCGTTTGACTGGGGTGAGTAGGGAGGCGTCCTCTCATGAATAATACCATGTTCCGCACAGAATAAATCAAACTCATTAGAAAAGTACTCTCCACCACGATTAGATCGGACTCGTTTTATTTTCTTCTCAAGTTGGTTCTCAACTTCAGCCTTATAGACTTTAAAGTAGTGTAGAGCCTCATCCTTAGTATTTAACAAATACACATAGCAGAATCTAGTGGAATCATCAATCAGAGTCATAAAGTATTTCTTTCCACCTTTAGTCAACACACCATTCATCTCATAGAGATCTGAATGTACGAGCTCTAATGGTGCCAGGTGTCTCTCCTTCGCAAGCTTGTGAGGCTTACGAGGTTGCTTAGCTTGCACACACGCATGGCAGTTAGAGCCTTTGGCTAAATTGAAACTCGGGATTAAGTCCATCTTATCTAGCCACGTCGTATAACCGAAATTTATGTGACAAAGACGTGAATGCCAAACCTCAGATTCGTTCACATTAGAATGAATTTGGTTCACGACTTTATTACATAAATCCTCCAGGGAAAGGCGAAACAAACCACCACAGTCATATCCTTTTCCAACAAATAGTCCATACCGAGATACGACTACTTTGTTAGACTCAAATACTAACTTAAACCCTTCTTTACATAGAAGGGAGCCACTATCGAGATTCTTCTTTATGGCGGGGACATGCTGCACGTTCTTCAGTTGCACGATCTTTCCTGAAGTAAACTTCAGATCTACCGTGCCAACACCATGAACAGAAGCATGTGATCCATTCCCCATCAGGACGGAACAATCTCGTGCGACCTGGTAGGAAGAAAAAAAAGACACATCAACACACACACATGAATGTTGGCCCCAGTGTCAACCCACCAATCGGTGGACCGACAAACTGAAAGTATGGTAAACAGATTACCATACCCAGATGCCGCATCATTGTTGCTCAGAGTGACATTCAGAGACTTGGAGTCCTGTCTTTGGCTTCTTGTACTTGTTTGGGCACTTGTTTGCCCAATGTTCATCCTGAACCACAAGTAAAGCAGCCATCTCTCTTTTTGTCTTTCTTCTTACCCTTCTTCTTAAAGGTAGTATTCTGCAGATGTAGTTCTTTCCCTTGAACTTGTGGAAGTTCTTCTGCACCACATTGGCACTAGAAGAACCCTCAGCCCCTTTCACGTGTGAGTCCTTTGCTCTCGAGTTCTGCTCAACACTGAGATGACCAATGACATCCTCAACAGAGAATTCACGTCTCAAGTTCTTGAGAGAAGTAGCAAAGTTCCTCCAACTAGGAGGGAGTTTTGCAATAATGCAACCCGCGACAAACTTGTCCCAGTAACTCACACTTCAGAGCTCCAGCTCCTTGGCAATGCAATCGTATCTCATGAGCGTGGTCCAATACATGTAACGGTTATCACCATCCTGTAACCATGGAACTGCTCCATGGCATACAAACATCGCCAAGATCGGGCCAGTAATCAATTTGACTTCGAGCGCATCCCAAAAGTTTTTGGCAACCCCCATATGAATATAGGCATCAACCAACTTGTCTCCAATCACACTCAGAACTGCTCCCAGAAAGATTGTGGTTGCCTCCCTAAATGCCTTCTCCTGTTCAGGAGCAATCGTTTCTGTGAGGGACACACCACCAACCCAGAACACGTTCATCGCTGTGAGCCACAAGGTGGTCCTAGTCTGCCAACGCTTAAAATGCGTCCCGGTAAACTTTTCCGGTTTCAGAGTAGCAGCAAAGCCTTGAATCGAAAAGTGCCTAAAATAAGGTTTTTGGATTGTTGGAAATATTAGCACTTTTTCGATTAGACTTATCCACGAGTAAACAGTAAGCATAGCATAAAAGGTATGCATCTCATAGCTAAGCATACTAGCATGTACAGAACATAAAAATGAACCATCTATGAGCAGCACAAATAAGTCTAGTACAAGTACGAGTAAACGAGGGATGAACTGATCATACCCTCCGGTTGGACAGGCCAACGCGGCGGCGGCGGCGGCAGCAGCAGCCTCGGCGTTGTCCGTGGCCTTCTTCTTAGCGGTGTCGTCGTCGGCCATGGTGTCGATGCAGGGGAAGTAGTGGAAGCAAAGGCGAATGGAGTTGGGGACGGATCTTGAGCAGTCATGTCGAGACGCTCCCGAAAAACCTTATTGCCGTTCTCCCGAGCAGGATCTCGAATGGCAGGGTTCCGGAGGCACCTGCTCTCCCGACCAACCGTGCACGCGGTCGTCGGGATGGGATCGCCGGAGGCAACACAGAGTGAGGAACAGTAGATGACGGGTAGGTCACGCGAGAGGGAGTGAGTGAACCGAATTAGGTTACTTCACTGGCCACGACCGAGTCGACCCACTCCCAGCAAGGGAGTCGACGAATCCCGACAAACGCAAGTCAGCCCATAGTCCAACGTCTCGGACTGTGGCCCACCTGTTAGCAAATTAATTCATTCCCGCAACCCGCAGCGCGCGCGCGTCACGTCGTGACGAGGCGAGGCGGGCGGCGGAGAAGGAGGAGCGCGCGTGTACCACTCCTCTTCCCAAGCTCCCAATGGCAAGTGGTAGAGCAACCCTTATAAAGGGGTCTCAACTCTGCTCAACTAGCAATGTGGGACTAAACTTCCCACCACCTGACATCTCATACATGGGCCTCAAGATTAACCAGGGATTAGTGTCTTATATGGGCCTAAGCCCATCCATAATCCAACAATGTTGATATGATCCGACAAACTTTTTTTTGACAAATCTATGCTTCTACCCAGTAGTAACTTGTGCTTCTAGTTGAACCAAAACTGTGCTCCCAATTCAAATTAAATCGTGCTTCCCGACGAAGCACAACTATATTCCCCGAAGGTGAAGTACTATTATGCTATACATGAAGTAAAACAACACAACTTTATTTTTTTTTTCCGCACAAAGAAAGCACACCCGTGCTTTCCGTAGAAGCACACACTCCTGGCAAACACAAACCAAAACACCTACAAAACAAAAAGTGAACCTCACCCAAAAAAAATATCAGAGAAGAATGGGAAAACACGAAAATGAATGCTCTGATAAGAAAAACGCCCAGCCCATGACACGTACTAGCGCTAGAGGACGCCACATGGCATGCTGGGGCACTCCCACGCTAGGAGAAGTGCCCCCCGTGCGGGGCGCCCTCCAACTAGATTTTTTATGGCATGTTTGGATGTTGATATTTGACAATAGAGTTTGGCAGTGACATCCACCTTACCCGAATGCGGTTGTTTGGATAGTCTTCGAATTCAACCGTGGAATCTTATCTCGATATTGAGGCCCAGTTCGGTAGTCACCTGCTCCTGAAATCTGCAGAGCGGGAGAAGTGCAGCTCCACCATTGTGAACTGCAGCTCCGCCAACTCCGCTCCCGGAGTTGTGGAGCGGAGTGGTACCGAACAGGGCCTGAGTAGGACTGTGCAACACTAGTTCGGCCCCCTCCCGCATACAGAGCTCCACCCATACGATTTCGGCTGAACTGATATTTGCTTCGTCCCGCACTTAAAGCACACATGTCGTCACTCCAACTCGGTCCAACCTCCCTTCGCGCCCTCGCCGCCTCCTCCTTCCCAACCCGTTCCTCGGGTCCCCTTCTCGGCCGTCTCATGCCGCCTCCGCCTTCGCCTCCACGCCGCCCGCCCACACCTCCTGCTCACCTCCCTCGCCCCATCGGACTCTGCCGAATCCACCGGCGCGACCGTCATTGAGTCGGACACCCTCGAGGACGAGGCCCTGAAATCCATCACAGAGGAGCTGGCCGTTCGGAGGAGGAGGAGGGTGCAGCGTAAGAGGAGTGGAGGAAGACGGGGAGTATGTGGTGTTGCTAGAGGAGACATGGTGTTGCGCGTCAAGGGGAGCGTGGACAGGGATGGCGAGGTACGAGACGCGAGCACGATGGCGCTCTCCATAGATTCCAACTTTCCAATACATGTACAACCAAACAAAAAATTAGGCATTGGAGCTCAATATAATGTGCCGGGAGAGATTTGGCATTGGAGCCAATGCAATGCCAAGCCCGTGTCTACATCCAAACGGAGCGTTAAGGAAAATCCTCGGTCTCCTGTTTTTTTAGTGGTCGCTCCAAAGCAGGTTACTGGGCCGGCCCAGTTGTGTCACCATACAAATACGGGGTACCTCCCTCGCGTCCTCGGCTTCTTCCTCTCCTCGCCGTCCGCCGTTTTCCGCACCACAGACCCCCACCCCACCCCATCCCATTCCCACGAACCCACCCCATCGAATCTCGAAAACCCTACAAGGGGACATATGCACTCATCCGATGAGCGGTCCTGGTGCTGGTTGGCGAAGACCAACCGTAAACACATGATGATGTCTCTTGAGAAAATGGAAACCACGAGGGAATTCAAAGATGTCAAGGATGTGCCGCCATTGGATATCATCCACTACAGAGGTACGAGGAACCCATATGTAATATTTTTCGTGTTATTTTAGACCGTGGTTAAATTTGCGTTCTACTACTCAGTAGGGATTTTCTTAATACTTATATATATATATGCTGTTTCCATTAGATCCAGAAATCGTTGTCTGGTTAATTTGCTCCATGATCCCGTGGGCATCCTTTGCCCGCTTGTGTGGTTGAGTCTGCAGACTTTCTTCCCCCTTTTTGGATGGAAAATGGTTTTCTTCCCTGTGCATATATGATTTACTATTATTAATGGATTTGATGTTAGTTGACAAGTCGTTCTTCCTATTAAGATCTTATGGAGACCGCATGGAGTTGGGATAGGCTGTTGCCCTGGGATTCTGGTTATGTTCTCTTGGAAGACTATTTGGATTACCTAAATGCGTTTTTCCAACGAAATGCTCCTGTTATTCTCAGCCTGAACGCTTCAGCCACTAGGGCAAATTTCCTCCTGCATGTACCAAACTGAACTAAAGTTCTTGATTAATTGCTTTGCTGATCAACTGGCATTTACATCTTATCGAAATGATGGTATCAAGTGTCTCGAAATGGAGGACAAGTTGAGTAGTTGTGCAGAAGGTTTCACTGCTGACCATTATAGACTCAGCAACGAGATCAAGCAATATGCACGCTTTATAATCGAGTCAGATCTTGAATCTTCTGCTGTAGCTGCTGGCCTTATGGTACATGTCTGCATCTTACAAATCAGACCAAAGATGTGGTTGTTTCTTACCTAATTTCTATTTTTTTTATGAATTAACTTAAAGTGTATCGCGGAGGAGGCCGAGTTCATGTGTGAGTTGTGGGCATGTAGAACCAAGAACGATGTGGAGGATGGTTTCATTATGGAGGTATTGGAAGACGACAATCTCAACATTAGCAATTATGTCTGACACGCTGTATTTCATATCCTGAGCACCTACAGAGGGCCTTCTTCTGACTGCCTTGCTGCTTTCATGTTGGTATGCTTTGATGCCTCTACTAAAAAGAGTTTCGGTTTACCTAATTTGAATTATTGGCTCCAATTGTATAATCATGATGATTTGAAGGGGATGCAAAAGGAGGCTAATATTCTGCGCGAGTTGCTTAATGGAAACCACTGGGACTGCTTTGCAAGGCTTCACGTTTGTGATGACATAAGGCCGCGTTTATGGAAAAGGCTTTCTCTCATTGCTGCCAAGATTTATCCGATCGACCATCCTTATACTCCCATTACGAAAATATAACGTCCCGGATTCGATGCGCCAGGTGTCTGCCAGTTATTCGCCGTCGTTGCCATGTCATTTGCTTGCGTGTTGCACTTTGCCATTGAAGGAAATATGCCCTAGAGGCAATAATAAAGTTATTATTTATTTTCTTATATCATGATAAATGTTTATTATTCATGCTAGAATTGTATTAACCGGAAACATAATACATGTGTGAATACATAGACAAACAGAGTGTCACTAGTATGCCTCTACTTGACTAGCTCGTTAATCAAAGATGGTTATGTTTCCTAACCATAGACATGAGTTGTCATTTGATTAACGGGATCACATCATTAGGAGAATGATCTGATTGACATGACCCATTCCGTTAGCCTAGCACTTGATCGTTTAGTATGTTGCTATTGCTTTCTTCATGACTTATACATGTTCCTGTAACTATGAGATTATGCAACTCCCGTTTTCCGGAGGAATACTTTGGGTACTACCAAACGTCACAACGTGAATCGGGTGATCATAAAGGAGTACTACAGGTGTCTCCAAAGGTACTTGTTGGGTTGGCGTATTTCGAGATTAGGTTTTGTCACTCCGATTGTCGGAGAGGTATCTCTGGGCCTTCTCGGTAATACACATCACATAAGCCTTGCAAGCATTACAACTAATGAGTTAGTTGTGAGATGATGTATTACGGAACGAGTAAAGAGACTTACCGGTACCGAGATTGAACTAGGTATTGGATACCGACGATCGAATCTCGGGTAAGTAACATACCGATGACAAAGGGAACAACGATGTTGTTATGCGGTCTGACCGATAAAGATCTTCGTAGAAAATGTAGGAGCCAATATGGGCATCCAGGTCCCGCTATTGGTTATTGACCGGAGATGTGTCTCGGTCATGTCTACATTGTTCTCGAACCGTAGGGTCCGCACGCTTAAGGTTTCGATGGCGGTTATATTATGAGTTTGTGTATTTTGATGTACCGAAGGTTGTTCGAGTCCCGGATATGATCACGGACATGACGAGGAGTCTCGAAATGGTCGAGACATAAAGATTAATATATTGGACGGATATATTTGGACACCGGAAAGGTTCCGGAGAAGTTTGGAGCTCCGGAGGTTACCGAACCCCCGGAGGTATATGGGCCTTATTGGGCCCATGTAGGAGGAAGGAGAAGGAACAAGGGAGGCGCGCCCCAAGCCCAATCCGACTGGGGAAGGGGCCCCCTTTCCTTTCTCCTTCCCCTCTTCCTATTCCTACTACTAGTACTACTTCCTAATACTAGTACTCCTTCCTTCCCTCCAAATAAGATAAGGAAAGAGAGGAAACCTACTTGGAGTAGGTTTCCCCCTCCTGGTGCGCCTCCCCTTGTGGCCGCCACCTCCTCCCTCCCTCCTTTATATCACGGGGAAGGGGGCACCCTAGGACACACAAGTTGATCCTTGAGATCGTTCCTTAGCCGTGCGGTGCCCCCTCCACCATATTCCACCTCGGTCATATCAGAAGCGGTGCTTAGGTGAAGCCCTGCGTCGGTGAAACATCAAGATCGTCACCACGCCGTCAGGCCGACGGAACTCCCTCTCCGAGCTTTCTTTGCTGGATCGGAGCCGAGGAGCGTCATCGAGCTGAACGTGTGCCAAGAACTCGGAGGCGCCGAGTAACGGCGCCGATCGGCTGGATCGTGAGGAGAACGTCGACTACTTCCTCTACGTCATCATCGACTCGGAGGTGCCGGAGTAACGGCGCTGGGATCGGCAGGATCGCGAGGAGAACGTCGACTACTTCCTCTACGTTGTGATCGCTTCCGCCACGGTCTCTGAGGGTGCGTGAGACAACACTCTCCCCTCTCGTTGCTATGCCATCACCATGGTCCTGTGTGTGCGTAGGAAAATTTTTGAAATACTGCGTTACCCAACAGTGGCATCCGAGCCAGGTTTTATGCGTTGATGTCATATGCACGAGTAGAACACAAGTGAGTTGTGGGCGATACAAGTCATACTACCTACCAGCATGTCATACTTTGGTTCAGCGGTATTGTGAGATGAAGCGGCCCGGACCGACATTACGCGTACGCTTACGGGAGACTGGTTTCACCGTTATGAGCATTCGTGCTTAAAGGTGGCTGGCGGGTGTCTGTCTCTCTCACTTTAGTTGAACCGAGTGTGGCTATGCCCGGTCCTTGAGAAGGTTAAAACGGAGTCTATTTGACGAAGTATCGTTGTGGTTTTGATGCGTAGGTAAGAACGGTTCTTGCTCAGCCCGTAGCAGCCACGTAAAACTTGCAACAACAAAGTAGAGGACGTCTAACTTGTTTTTGCAGGGCATGTTGTGATGTGATATGGTCAAGACGTGATGCTATATTTTATTGTATGAGATGATCATGTTTTGTAACCGAGTTATCGGCAATCGGCAGGAGCCATATGGTTGTCGCTTTATTGTATGAAATGCAACGCCTGTAATTGCTTTACTTTATCACTAAGCGGTAGCGATAGTCGTAGAAGCAATAGATGGCGTAACGACAACGATGCTACGATGGAGATCAAGGTGTCGCTACCGGTGGCGATGGTGATCACGACGGTGCTTCGAGATGGAGATCACAAGCACAAGATGATGATGGCCATATCATATCACTTATATTGATTGAATGTGTTGTTTTTGATTTATGCATCTTATTTTGCTTTGATTGACGTTAGCATTTTAAGATGATCTCTCACTAAAATTATCAATTAGTGTTCTCCTGAGTATGCACCGTTGCCAAAGTTAAATGCGTCTTGAGACACCACGTGATGATCGGGTGTGATAAGCTCTCGTCCATCTACAACGGGTGCAAGCCAGTTTTGCACACGCAGAATACTCAGGTTATACTTGACGAGCCTAGCATATGCGAGATATGGCCTCGGAACACGGAGACCGAAGGTCGAGCGTGAATCATATAGTAGATATGATCAACATAAGATGTTCACCATTGAAAACTACTCCATCTCACGTGATGATCGGTTATGGTTTAGTTGATTTGGATCACGTGATCACTTAGATGACTAGAGAGATGTCTGTCTAAGTGGGAGTTCTTAAGTAATATGATTAATTGAACTTAAATTTATCATGAACTTAGTACCGATAGTATCTTGCTTGTCTATGTCTGCTTGTAGATAGATGGCTCGTCTTTGTTGTTCCGTTGAATTTTAATGCGTTCCTTGAGAAAGCAAAGTTGAAAGATGATGGTAGCAATTACACGGATCGGGTCCGTAACTCGAGGATTATCCTCATTGCTGCATGTAAGAGTTACGCCCCGGATGCACCGCTAGGTGCCAGTGCTCTTCCGATGTAACCGACGACGTTAAGAACGTCTGGCGAGCAAAGTCGATGACTACTCTATAGTTCGATGTGCCATGCTTTACGGCTTAGAACCGGGCCTTCAACGATGTTTTGAAAGTCGTGGAGCATATGAGATGTTCCAAGAGTTGAAGTTGATATTTCAATGTAATGCCCGGATTGAGAGATATGAAGTCTCCAATAAGTTCTATAGCTGCAAAATGGAGGAGAATGAGTCATCGGTGAGCACATACTCGTAATGTCCGGGTATTACAATCACTTGACTCAACCGGGAGTTGATCTTCCGGATGATTGTGTCATTGACAGAATTCTTCAATCAACGCCACCAAGCTACAAAGGCTTCGTGATGAACTATAATATGCAAGGGTTAGTAAAGACTATGCTCGAGCTCTTCGCAATGCCGAAAGTCATGGAGGTAGAAATCAAGAAGGAGCATCAAGTGTTGATGGTCAATAAGACCACTGTTTCAAGAAGAAAGGCAAAGGGAAGAAGAAGGGGAACTTCAAGAAGAACAGCAAACAAGTTGCTGCTCAAGGAAGAAACCCAAGTCTGGACCTAAACTCAAATCGAGTGCTTCTACCGCAAGCGGGTCGTCATGGAAGCGGAACTGCCCCAAGTATTTGGCGGATAAGAAGGATGGCAAAGTGAACAAAGGTATATGTGATATACATGTTATTGATGTGTACCTTACTAGAGCTCGCAGAGCACCTGGTATTTGATACGGTTACATTGCTAATATTTGCAACTCGAAACAGGGACTACTGATTAGCGAACACCGGCAAAGGACGAGGTGACGATGCGCGTGGGAAATGGTTCCAAAGTCGATGTGATCGCGGTCGGCACGCTTACCTCTACATCTACCTTCGGGATTAGTTTTAGACCTAAATAATTGTTATTTGGTGCCGGCGTTAAGCATGAACATTATATCTGGATCTTGTTTGATGCGAGACGGTTATTCATTTAAATCAGAGAATAAAGGTTGTTCTATTTATATGAATAATATCTTTTATGGTCATGCACCCTTGAAGAGTGGTCTATTTTTTGAATCTCGATAGTAGTGATACACATATTCATAATGTTGAAACCAAAAGATGCAGAGTTGATAATGATAGTGCGACTTATTTGTGGCATTGCCGTTTAGGTCATATCGGTATAAAGCGCATGAAGAAACTCCATCTTGATGGACTTTTGGAGTCACTTGATTATGAATCACTTGGCACTTAAGTAACCGTGCCTCATGGGCAAGATGACTAAAACCCCTGTTCTCGGTACAATGGAGAGAGCAACAGATTTGTTGGAAATCATGCATATGTATGTATGTGGTCCAATGAATGTTGAGGCTCGTGGCGGATATCGTTATTTTCTCACCTTCACGGATGATTTAAGCGAGATATGGGTATATCTTCTTAATGAAACATAAGTCTGAAACATTTGAAAAGTTCAAAGAATTTCAGAGTGAAGTTGAAAATCATCGTAATAAGAAAATAAAGTTTCTACGATCTGATCGTGGAGGCGAATATTTGAGTTACGAGTTTGGTCTACATTTGAAACAATTGAATAGTTTCGCAACTCACGCCACCGGAACACCACAAGCGCAATGGTGTGTCCGAACGTCAGAATCGCACTTTACTAGATATGGTGCGATCTATGATGTCTCTTACAGATTTACCGCTATCGTTTTGGGGTTATGCTCTTGAGACGGCCGCATTCACGCTGAATAGAACACCGTCAAAATCCGTTGAGACGACACCTTATGAACTGTGGTTTAGCAAGAAACCAAAGTTGTCGTTTCTTAAAGTTTGGGGATGCGATGCTTATGTGAAAAAGCTTCAACCTGATAAGCTCGAACCTAAATCGGAGAAATGTGTCTTCATAGGATACCCAAAGGAGATTGGGTACACCTTCTATCACAGATCCGAAGGCAAGACATTTGTTGCTAAGAATGGATCCTTTCTAGAAAAAGAGTTTCTCTCGAAAGAAGTGAGTGGGAGGAAAGTAGAGCTTGATGAGGTAATTGTACCTTCTCCCTTATTTGAAAGTAGTTTATCACGAAACCAGTTTCATGCGACATCTACACCAAATAGTGAGGAAGTTGATGATGTTGATCATGAAACTTCGCATCAAGTTACTACGTAACCTCGTAGATCAACTGAATAAAATCCGCACTGCAGTGGTACGGCAATCCTGTTCTCGGAAGTCATGCTACTAGATCATGATGAACCTACGAACTATGAAGAAGCGATGGTGAGCCCAGATTCCATAAAATGGCTTGAGGCCATGAAATGCGAGATGGGATCCATGTATGAAAACAAAGTGTGGACTTTGGTTGACTTGCCCGAGGGTCGGCAAGCAATAGAAAATAAGTGGATCTTCAAGAAGAAGACCGACGACGGTAATATTGTTGTCTACAAAGCTCGACTTGTCGCAAAGGGTTTTCGACAAGTTCAAGGGGTTGACTACGATGAGACCTTCTCACCCGTAGCGATGCTTAAGTCTGTCCGAATCATGTTAGCAATTGCCGCATTTTATGATTATGAAATTTGGCAAATGGATGTAAAGACCGCATTCTTGAATGGGTTTCTGGAAGAAGAGTTGTATATGATGCAACCAGAAGGTTTTATCGATCCAAAGGGAGCTAACAAAGTGTGCAAGCTCCAATGATCCATTTATGGACTGGTGCAAGCATCTCGGAGTTGGAATAAACGCTTTGATAGTGTGATCAAAGTATTTGGGTTTATATGCACTTATGGAGAAGCTTTGTATTTACAAGAAAGTGAGTGGGAGCTCAGAGCATTTACGATATTATATGTAGATGACATATTACCGATCGGAAATGATATAGAATTTCTGGATAGCATAAAGGGATACTTGAACAAGAGTTTTTCGATGAAATACCTTGGTGAAGCTGCTTACATATTGGGCATCAAGATCTATAGAGATAGATCAAGACGCTTAATTGGACTTTCACAAAGCACATACCTTGATAAAGTATTGAAAAAGTTCAAAATGGATCGAGCAAAGAAAGGTTTTTACCAGATTACATGGTGTGAAATTGAGTCGGACTCAATGCCCGACCACAATGAAGATAGAGAGAAAATGAAAGATGTTCCCTATGCTTCAGCCATAGGCTCTATCATGTATGCAATGCTGTGTACGGACACTGATGTATGCTTAGCTGTAAGCTTGGCAGGAAGGTACCAAAGTAATCCAGAGTGGATCATCGGACAGCGGTCAAGAACATCCCGAAATACACGAAAAGGACTAAGGATATGTTTCTCGTATATGGAGGTGACAAAGAGCTAGTCGTAAATGGTTACGTCGATGCAAGCTTTGACACCGATCCGGACGATTCTAAATCGCAAACCGGATCGTGTTTTTGTTAAGCGGTGGAGCTGTCGGTTGGTGCGATTCTAAACAAAGCGTCGTATGGCGGGATCTACATGTGAAGCGGAGTACATAGCTGCTTGAAGCGACAAATGAAGGAGTCTGGATGAAAGAGATCATTTCCGATCTAGGTGTTGTACCTAGTGCATCGGGACCAATGAAGATCTTCTGTGACAATATCGTGCAATTGCCTTGGCAAAGGAATCCAGATTTCACAAGAGGACCAAGCATATCAAAAGACGCTTCAATTCCATTCGGGACCAAGTCCAAGTGGGAGACATAGAGATTTGCAAAATACATACGGATCTGAGCGTTGCGAGACCCGTTGACTAAGCCTCTTCCACGAGCAAAACATGATCGACACCAAGACTCCATGGGTGTTAGAATCATTACTGAGTGAACTAGATTATTGACTCTAGTGCAAGTGGGAGACCGAAGGAAATATGCCCTAGAGGCAATAATAAAGTTATTATTTATTTCCTTATATCATGATAAATGTTTATTATTCATGCTAGAATTGTATTAACCTAAACATAATACATGTGTGAATACATAGACAAACAGAGTGTCACTAGTATGCCTCTACTTGACTAGCTCGTTAATCAAAGATGGTTATGTTTCCTAACCATAGACATGAGTTGTCATTTGATTAACGGGATCACATCATTAGGAGAATGATCTGATTGACATGACCCATTCCGTTAGCCTAGCACTTGATCGTTTAGTATGTTGCTATTGCTTTCTTCATGACTTATACATGTTCCTGTAACTATGAGATTATGCAACTCCGTTTACGGAGGAACACTTTGGTACTACCAAACGTCACAACGTAATCGGGTGATCATAAAGGAGTACTACAGGTGTCTCCAAAGGTACTTGTTGGGTTGGCGTATTTGAGATTAGGTTTTGTCACTCCGATTGTCGGAGAGGTATCTCTGGGCCTTCTCGGTAATACACATCACATAAGCCTTGCAAGCATTACAACTAATGAGTTAGTTGTGAGATGATGTATTACGGAACGAGTAAAGAGACTTACCAGTAGCGAGATTGAACTAGGTATTGGATACCGACGATCAAATCTCGGGTAAGTGACATACCGATGACAAAGGGAACAACGTATGTTGTTATGCGGTCTGACCGATAAAGATCTTCAGAGAGAATGTAGGAGCCAATATGGGCATCCAGGTCCCGCTATTGGTTATTGACCGGAGATGTGTCTCGGTCATGTCTACATTGTTCTCGAACCGTAGGGTCCGCACGCTTAAGGTTTCGATGACGGTTATATTATGAGTTTGTGTATTTTGATGTACCGAAGGTTGTTGGGAGTCCCGGATATGATCACGGACATGACGAGGAGTCTCGAAATGGTCGAGACATAAAGATTAATATATTGGACGGATATATTTGGACACCGGAAAGGTTAGGAGAAGTTTGGAGCTCCGGAGGTTACCGGAACCCCCCGGGAGGTATATGGGCCTTATTGGGCCCATGTAGGAGGAAGGGAGAAGGAACAAGGGAGGGGGGCGCCCAAGCCCAATCCGCCTGGGGGAGGGGGCCCCCTTCCTTTCTCCTTCCCCTCTTCCTATTCCTACTACTAGTACTACTTCCTAATACTAGTACTCCTTCCTTCCCCTCCAAATAAGATAAGGAAAGAGAGGGAAACCTACTTGGAGTAGGTTTCCTCCCTTGGTGCGCCTCCCTTGTGGCGGCCACCTCCTCCCTCCCTCCTTTATATACGGGGAAGGGGGCACCCTAGGACACACAAGTTGATCCTTGAGATCGTTCCTTAGCCGTGTCGGTGCCCCCTCCACCATATTCCACCTCGGTCATATCGTAGCGGTGCTTAGGTGAAGCCCTGCGTCGGTGAAACATCAAGATCGTCACCACGCCCGTCAGGTCGACGGAACTCCCTCTCCCGGAGCTTTGCCGGATCGGAGCCCGAGGAGCGCCATCGAAAGCTGAACGTGTGCCAAGAACTTCGGAGGCGCCGAGTAACGGCGCTGGATCGGCTGGATCGTGAGGAGAACGTGACGACTACTTCCTCTACGTCATCATCGACTCGGAGGTGCCGGAGTAATGCTGGGATCGGCAGGATCGCGAGGAGAACGTACGACTACTTCCTCTACGTTGTGATCGCTTCCGCTTACGGTCTACGAGGGTACGTAGACAACACTCTCCCCTCTCGTTGCTATGCCATCACCATGGTCCTGTGTGTGCGTAGGAAATTTTTTGAAATACTGCGTTACCCAACAGCCATGTCATCATCTGCATTTCATATCATGTCGTCATGTGCATCGCGTTTGCATACGTGTTCGTCTCATGCATCCGAGCATTTTCCCCGTTGTCCGTTTTGCGATCCGGCACTCCTATGTCTCCCGACGCCCCTCTTTACCTCTTTTCATGTGCCGAGTCTTGCCAAGCGACCTTGGTATAGCACCGGTAGACCGTCTGTCAAGTTTCGTGCCATTTGAAGGTCGTTTGGTACTCCAACGGTTAACCGGGTAACCGTAAAGCCTCCTTCTCTTTGCAGCCCAACACCCCTTTCAAAGTGGCCCAAAACTCACCTAACTCCCCTCTATGCTCTCGGTCGTTCGATCACGATCGCGTGGCCAAAAACCGCACCTCATTTGGACTTTCCTAGCTCTCTCTACATATATAAACTCCCTCTTCCCCGAAATTTCGGATCAAATCCACCCTAACCCTAGTCTTCTTCTTCCTCCGCATGCCGGACACGTCCGCCGAGCCGGACATGTCCAGCCGCCCCCCGAATCCGCCGCCGCCACACCTGTCCTCGCGTCGCCTCAGCGCCCAGCGCCGCCACTTGACAGCCAGCCCGCCCGAGGCTGCCCAGGCAGCCGCGCCCGCTCCGCCGTCTGCCGCCTCACGCGCCCGGCGGCCGCCCGCCATGCGCGCCTCCCCGCGCTCTGCCCGGCTGACCTCGCCTCCCTGGCGGGCCTCGACCCGCGCCGCCTCCGTCTGCGTGGTAGTGCGTCGCCGTCGCCCTCGCCTCCGGCCTCCTCCGCGCCATGGCGGATCCGGTGACCCCCTCGCAGGCGCCTCTCTCTTCTTCTCCGGCCATCACAGCGGCCCGTCCCGGCGAACCTCGTTCTCCGTGCCCAGATCCAGATCCAGATCTGAAGGTTGACTTTCCCCCTCCCCCGAATTCCACCAAGTCCCAGATTTTTGCAAATTTTCATGCCATGTTCATCATGCTGTAACTCTGCATCCGTAGCTCCGTTTCGTGCGTGTAATATGTCAAATTGTTTGCCTCGACGAGTTCATCATTTCATTCCATTGCATAATTTGCATTTGAGCTCATCGTGATGCCCGAAATGCTGTTAGAAGAGGGCTGTGTGATGTTAGTTTCAGATTCTTATCAGAGCATGCACTTTTGTTATTTTTGCCATGATTGATGTGTGCATCCTATGAACTTGAGTCCTACATGTGTTTTGTTCTATGCCATGCCATATTTACAGGGGTATATGCCATGTATTTTTGTGATCCCTGTGGTGACTAGCACAAGCATGCAAACTAGGCTTCATGATGTTGCTGATTTCAGCCCCTGTTCTGCTGATATTTTTATGCCATGTAAACTTGATGCTACCGAGAGATCCATGCTTATTTTGAGATACTTAAGTAAGGATGTTTTGAACATATGGTTATTATCTATCCATCCATGCCCTTGTTTGCAATTATGGAGTGCCATAGCTTGAGTCAATCGAGCTCTACTTTTGCTATAAAATATTTCCTGGCAGGTTGTTTACATGTTATTCAATTTTGCCAAGGTTGTTGTAGTTGATCCGTGTATGATATAATGTTGTTCTTGCCATGATTAGCTTCATAAACATGTCTTATTACTGTTGGTTGCCTTGCCATGCCATGTTTTGCTCTGTGGTGAGTGGTTCAAGCTCACCAACATGCCTACTTATTGTTCTTCCTGCCATGTATGAATCTGTAATATAACTTGCCATGTTTACATGGGTGCCATCATTTCTTATGATCCTTTTTGGCTCATGGTCAGTAAGGGACTTTTGTTCTACGCATTAAGTAGTATCATGACATGCCTTTGTTTTCCATGATAAATTCCTGTAGCATGTTGTTTGATAGCTCTAAACATTGCAACCTGATGTTATTTCCTGATAAGTCTGAAACTGTTATTATTTGCAATTTTGCCATGTCCTTTTGAGCATGTTCTAGTGATTTATGGAGATAGTTCAGTGTTCATGTGTTCTAATGCTTTACCTGTACATCATGACCATGCCTTTTTTTATTACGTTGAGATGCTGTAGCATGTTGTTTTGGTGCTTGCAATATGCCTAGTTGCTGTTATGGACAGATTGTTGTTATAACTTGTATTGTGTGTATGTGTTGAACCGTTGCTCCGTTTTGAGTGTGCTCTATATGGAACTTGCTTAGAATTGCATGTAGTTTCATATTATCATGTTGCATCCTTGTTTTGGTGTGTTTGCTTGATGTTTGTATGCATTTTGCATCAATGCCATGCTTAACTTGTTTTGCTCATATCTTCTAGGCCGTAGTCTCAATTAAATGAACTTTATATGTAACTTGACTAGAATTTCGTGTAGATCATCGTGGTGCATCTTAACTTTCTGTTTAACAACTTGAACATAAGGTTTATTCAGATCTGGACCAATTTTGAAATTTGCATATGAGGACTTACCGAAATTGTTATATGTTGTTTCCGGCCTCATTTAAACTTGCCTTGATGTGTTTCTCTTGTTTGCATCATCCCTTGCCATGAGTAGCTTCATGTAGCCGTGTCGTGCATCATGCTTGTTGTGCATCATGCCTTGTTCATGTGTGGTGTGTTTACTATGTTGTGTGATTCTTCTCGTTAGTTCCTGTTTCGTTGCGATCGTGAGGATTCGTTCGTCTACGCTTGGTTCGGCTTCATCCGTTCGTCTTCTTCATGGACTCGTTCTTCTTCCTAGCGGGATTTCAGGCAAGATGACCGCTACCCTGGATCTTACTACTATCATTGCTATGCTAGTTGCTTCGTTCTATCGCTTTGCTGCGCTACCTATTACCTGTTTATCAAGCCTCCCAAATTGCCATGTCAGCCTCTAACCTTTTGCACCCTTCCTAGCAAACCGTTGTTTGGCTATGTAACCGCTTTGCTCAACCCCTCTTATAGCGTTGTTAGTTGCAGGTGAAGATGAAGTTTGTTCCTTGTTGGAACATGGAGATGTTGTTCCTTGTTGGAACATGTTTACTTGTTGGGATATCAAAATATATCTTATTTAATTAATGCATCTATATACTTGGTAAAGGGTGGAAGGCTCAGCCTTATGCACAGTGTTTTGTTCCACTCTTGCCGCCCTAGTTTCCGTCATATCGGTATTATGTTCCCGGATTTTGCGTCCCTAACGCAGTGCAGTGATTTATGGGACCCCTTGACGATTCGATTTGAATAAGACTCCTCCAAAGAAGGCCCAAAATTGTTTTTACAATTTGCCACGCCTACCCCTTTTTCCCTTGGGAGTCGTGCTCTCAAGGGTCATCTTCATTTTATCCCCCCCGGGCCAATGATTGTCTAAGTGTTGGTCCAAACTAGACCCACTTGCGGTGCCGCCCCTAGGCAACTTGGGGTATCGTCGGTTGCCGTCGTCTTTGCTCATCCGGTCGTGGCACGAGGCGAGATACGCGGCTACTATCGGGATGTCGGCACGCCGGAGGTCTTCTTTGGTCTTGTTTTATTCTTTGTCGAAATGTCTTGTAGCGAGATTAGAGACCGATCGGGTCTTCCGGGAGAAGGAATATCCTTCGTTGATCGCGAGAGGTTATCATGGGCTAAGTTGGGACACCCTGCAGGTATAAACTTTCGAGAGTCGTGCCCGCGGTTATGTGGCGAGATGGGAATTTGTTAATATCCGGTTGTAGTAAACTTGAAGCAAACTCTTCTAAAATACACCAGCAGGTGTGCGTAACATGAGTGTCTCTTTTTCGGGTTGATCGAGAGGAGAACACGATTTACGGGTTATGTCGGCGTAAGTAGGAGTTCGTGATCACTTCTTGATCATTACTAGTTGACGACCGTTCCTTTGTTTCTCTTCGCTCTCATTTGCATATGTTAGCCACCATATATGCTTAGTCGCTGCTGCAACCTCACCACCTTACCCCTTCCTTTCCCATTAAGCTTTGCTAGTCTTGATACCCATGGTAATGGGATTGCCGAGTCCTCGTGGCTCACGGACTACTACACCATCGATTGCGAGGTGCAGGTTTGCGATGATCATGACGCGAGAGCGATGTTTACTTGTGTTGGAGTTCTTCTTCTGCTTCTTCAATCAGGGGATAGGTTCCAGGTCGGCAGCCTAGGCTAGCAGGGTGGATGTCGTTTGAGTTTATTTTATGTTTCATCCGTAGTCGGATGTTGATCTTGTATGTTGTATTGTTGTATTCATGTGACATTGTATGTCTTGTATGTATCCCCATCTATTATGTAATGTTGATGTAATGATATCCACCTTGCAAAAGCGTTTCAATATGCGGGTCTATCCTTGGTGGGACCTTCGAGTTCCTTTTGGATAGGGTCGCATATTAAGCGTGACAAGTTGGTATCAGAGCCTCGACCGACCCTAGGAGCCCCCTTGATTGATCGTGTAGTTTGGCCGTTGTTGAGTCTAGAAGAAAACTGATTTCTCTGTCTAGTTATATCGGAGAGTAGGAATTCTTTTTACTGCTCAGCCCCTTCGTCGCTCTGGTGAGGAATCTTGACGTAGGTGTTTTGAGTTACTCCTCTTCTCCTTCAAATTTTTCTTTAGGATCACGCAGTTGGTTTTCCGATCGTTTGTTCTCATCTCTTTTCATCCGGTGCATTTCTCGTCAAGTTGACTCGAACCTCTTTTTCTTTTGCGAGATCAATCCTCAGTTGTTTTCTTTTCCCACCCACCCACCCTTTTTCTTCTCGGAGCCAGAGTACGTAATCGAGTATCCTTCCTACTCGTGCGAAGTCTTTGCTTTCTTTCCTCAATGATTTCAACCGGTGTTTTCTCTTCAAGATATTCGTCGATTTCCCCTTCCAAGTTACCTTTGTTTTCCCGCCCTCCCACCCTTTTTCTTCCCGGAGTCTGACTCTCTCTCGACCATCAATTTCATTCATGTGGAGCCTCTTCAGTCTTTCGTCAATTATTTTAACCGGTGAATTCTCGTCTCGTTCGTCATTATTCATCCCTTTCTTTTTCCGGTGCACTCAATTCAAGTTTTTCGGGTTGATCACATTCTTTTCCTTGGATCAAGTGTTTTCCTTGCTTGTTTTCCTCTCGCCATTCAATCATTCCGGAGCTCAAGACATCTCAGAGATTCGTCTGTGTTCGAATTAATTCGAGGTTGTCACCTCATTCAAATATTTCAATTGTTCTGGTGCATCATCTATCTCTTCAACAATCATTTCCAATGGTGCTTTCCTTTAGTGGGCCCTAACCCACAGGTCTTTTCCCAGGATCTTACCTGACTCTTCTAATTTCCCCGGAGTTATTCTCAATTCTTTTCGAGTTTGACGTAAGAATGAATTTCATCAGTCACATGCCTTTTCCAAGATCGTTTCAAATCATTTCATTGTTGACTCAACCTCTTTTGCTTTTCATTCTCCCGGAGTACCTCAGAAATTTTGGTGGTGTTTCTCGTCGTCATTTGAAGACCGAAGAAGAGTTTTTCCTCTAAATCTTGCCCGTTCTCCCGAAGATTCGTGGTTCTAGCTTCATGCTATCATCTCGAAGTATTCCATTTGTCAGATATTCTTTCCATCCATCCGGAGTATTTTAGGAGTTACTTTCCGTCTCAATCATCTGGAGGCCATCTTTTCGGAAGATATCTTCGTTCCAAGTTTTCAAAGTCGTTCTCCAATTATTCTATATTCGTGCCCCTTCGTTCGTCTAAATATTCCTCCGGTGCTGCGTTCAAGCATTCGTTAATCAGTGTGCGATCTCTTCGATCTCTGTTCTCTAAATTCCCTCAAGTATCTTCATGCTTTTCTAATTCTTCCCGGTGATTCATTCTCTTTCATCAGTCATTTCCAAATTCTTACGGTGGTTCGTTCAAGATTCTTTTTCCTTGATTATCATTTTAATTCATTCATTATTTCCAATCCTACCGATGGTTCATGAATACCTTCTCAAGTTTGTGTTATGTCACTTCTCAATCTCTTTTCAAGAAGAATAAGTAATGTGCAAAATCCATTGCTTCTCATCAATTTAATTGGTGGAGGATAAGCATAACATAATTCTTAGTCTCATTTCATCGTGGTCGAGTTGATTAATTCTTTCTTTGGAGATTGTTCGTGATGAGTGTTTTCTCACATCTAAGTCGTTCGTCTTTTCTTTTCCGGAGTTCAAATTTTCTCGGCCATTTCGTCGGAACTTCCATCTAAATAATCGCAAGGCTCATCTTATTCTTCTTCCTTCATTCTATCTCATCATCCTTTTGTTACCGGAGTTCTTCATGATTTAATTCATTCTTCAAGTGTTCATCAAGATTCTTTTGGAGGAATTCAAGTACCTTTTCTTCTTGCATCTCGAAGTGCAATTAAATCTCCGTATTCTTTTGAAGTGGAGTTTTGCATTTCTTCATTCTTCTCAGCTATTTAATCTTTTCTGCTTGTGGTTGGTTATCACCTCATAATTTTGAGAGGTTATCCATAAGTCCACAACAATCTTATTCTTTTCGGTGGTGATTTTTTTCAACAACTCCGTTCAATCCTACCTTCTAAGTTCTTTTCATTCAACTCTTTCAATTCTTCCGGAGGCATTGCATATTCACCTCGTCAAGTGCCATCCCATCTAGCGAAGTTCATGTTCCTTTTATTTTCAATGTTCAGCCGGAGTGCTTGCCTAAATCCTTTCAATCTTATTCGTTTCTTATCTTGTTCTAACCGGAGTGCTTTCAGAGTCTATCTTGATTCCGTGAGCTTTCGATTCTTGTCATTCTCGTCGTTCGTCTCTTCTTCTCGAGTGTTTCCGATTCTTTGTTTCCTCTCTTGAGTTCTTGTTTCACCTCATCCCTTTTTCCCTTCCGTCTCGGTCCTAAGATCTCGGGACGAGATCTCTTGTTAGTGGAGGAGTGTTGTAACGCCCCGGATTCGATGCGCCAGGTGTCTGCCAGTTATTCGCCGTCGTTGCCATGTCATTTGCTTGCGTATTGCACTTTGTCATGTCATCATCTGCATTTCATATCATGTCGTCGTGTGCATCGCATTTGCATACGTGTTCGTCTCATGCACCCGAGCATTTTCCCCGTTGTCCGTTTTGCCATCCGGCACTCCTATGTCTCCCGGCACCCCCCTTTACCTCTTTTCATGTGCGGGTGTTAAACGTTCTCGGAATGGACCGAGTCTTGCCAAGCGGCCTTGGTATAGCACCGGTAGATCGCCTGTCAAGTTTCGTGCCATTTGGAGGTCGTTTGGTACTCCAACGGTTAACCGGGTAACCGTAAAGCCTCCTTCTCTTTGCAGCCCAACACCCCTTTCAAAGTGGCCCAAAACCCACCTAACTCCCCTCTGTGCTCTCGGTCGTTCGATCACGATCGCGTGGCCGAAAACCGCACCTCATTTGGACTTTCTTAGCTCTCTCTACATATATAAACTCCCTCTTCCCCGAAATTTCGGATCAAATCCACCCTAACCCTAGTCTTCTTCTTCCTCACTTACCTTGGGACACGTCACGCCCGGGCCGGACATGTCCGGCCGCCCGACGAATCCGCCGCCGCCACTGTCCTCGCGTCGCCTCCAGGCGCCCAGCGCCGCCTTGACCCGCCGAACCCGTGGGAGGCCCGCCCGAGCCTGTGAGCCCAACGCGCCTTGGCTCCGCAGCTTCCCGCCTCCTTGCCCAGCCCGCCGCCCGGCCGCCCAGCGCCCGCGCCTTTCACGGCAGCGCTTTGCAGCCCGACCTCGCCTCCCTCGCCGCGGGCCTCGACCCGCCGCCGCCTCCTCCGCGCCCCATGATCGCCGTCGCCGCCCTCGCCCGCCGTCGTCCTCCGGCGCCCGCCTCCGGCCTCCTCCGGCGCCCCGCCTCCGGCCTCCTCCGGCAGCGCCATGGCCGGATCCGGTGACCCCCCTCGCCGGCGCCTCTCTCTTCTTCTCCGGCCACCGCGCAGCCCGTCCCCGGCGAACCTCGTTCTCCGTGCCCAGATCCAGATCCAGATCTGAAGGTTGACTTTCCCCCTCCCCCGAATTCCACCAAGTCCCAGATTTTTGCACATTTTCATGCCATGCTCATCATGCTGTAACTCTGCATCCGTAGCTCCGTTTCGTGCGTGTAATATGTCAAATTGTTCGCCTCGACGAGTTCAACATTTCATTCCATTGCATCATTTGCATTTGAGCTCATCGTGATGCCCGAAATGCTGTTAGAAGAGGGCTATGTGATGTTAATTTCAGATTCTTATCAGAGCATGCACTTTTGTTATTTTTGCCATGATTGATGTGTGCATCCTATGAACTTGAGTCCTACATGTGTTTTATTCTATGCCATGCCATATTTACAGGGGTATATGCCATGTATTTTTGTGATCCCTGTGGTGACTAGCACAAGCATGCAAACTAGGCTTCATGATGTTGCTGATTTCAGCCCCTGTTCTGCTGATATTTTTATGCCATGTAAACTAGATGCTACCGAGAGATCCATGCTTATTTTGAGATACTTCAGTAAGGATGTTTTGAACATATGGTTATTATCTATCCATCCATGCCCTTTTTTGAAATTATGGAGTGCCATAGCTTGAGTCAATCGAGCTCTACTTTTGCTATAAAATGTTTCTTGGCAGGTTGTTTACATGTTATTCAATTTTGCCAAGGTTGTTGTAGTTGATCCGTGTATGATATAATGTTGTTCTTGCCATGCTTAGCTTTATAAACATGTCTTATTACTGTTGGTTACCTTGCCATGCCATTTTTTGCTCTGTGGTGAGTGGATCAAGCTCACCAACATGCCTACTTATTGTTCTTCCTGCCATGTATGAATCTGTAATATAACTTGCCATGTTTATATGGGTGCCATCATATCTTATGATCCTTTTTGGCTCATGGTCAGTAAGGGACTTTTGTTCTATGCATTAAGTAGTATCATGACATTCCTTTGTTTGCCATGATAAGTTCCTGTAGCATGTTGTTTGATAGCTCTAAACATTGCAACCTGATGTTATTTCCTGATAAGTCTGAAACTGTTATTATTTGCAATCTTGCCATGTCCTTTTGAGCATGTTCTAGTGATTTCTGGAGATAGTTCAGTGTTCATGTTTTGTAATAATTTACCTGTACATCATGACCGTGCCTTTTGTTATTACGTTGAGATGCTGTAGCATGTTGTTTTGGTGCTTGCAATATGCCTAGTTGCTGTTATGGACAAATTGTTGTTATAACTTGTATTGTGTGTATGTGTTGAACCGTTGCTCCGTTTTGAGTGTGCTCTATATGAAACTTGCTTAGAATTGCATGTAGTTTCATATTATCATGTTGCATCCTTGTTTTGGTGTGTTTGCTTGATGTTTGTATGCATTTTGCATCAATGCCATGCTTAACTTGTTTTGCTCATATCTTCTAGGCCGTAGCTCCGAATTAAATGAACTTTATATGTAACTTGACTAGAATTTCGTGTAGATCATCGTGGTGCATCTTAACTTTCTGTTTAACAACTTGAACATAAGGTTTATTCAGATCTGGACCAATTTTGAAATTTGCATATGAGGACTTACCGAAATTGTTATATGTTGTTTCGGCCTCATTTAAACTTGCCTTGATGTGTTTCTCTTGTTTGCATCATCCCTTGCCATGAGTAGCTTCATGTAGCCGTGTCGTGCATCATGCTTGTTGTGCATCATGCCTTGTTCATGTGTGGTGTGTTTACTATGTTGTGTGCTTCTTCTTGTTAGTTCTGTTTCGCTATGCGATCGTGAGGATTAGATTCGTCTCGCTTGGTTCGGCTTCATCCGTTCGTCTTCTTCATGGACTCGTTCTTCTTCCTAAGCGGGATTTCAGGCAAGATGACCGCTACCCTGGATCTTACTACTATCATTGCTATGCTAGTTGCTTCGTTTCTATCGCTATGCTTTGCGCTACCTATTACCATTTATCAAGCCATCCCAAATTGCCATGTCGACCTCTAACCTTTTGCACCCTTCCTAGCAAACCGTTGTTTGGCTATGTAACCGCTTTGCTCAACCCCTCTTATAGCGTTGTTAGTTGCAGGTGAAGATGAAGTTTGTTCCTTGTTGGAACATGGAGATGTTGTTCCTTGTTGGAACATGTTTACTTGTCGGGATATCACAATATATCTTATTTAATTAATGCATCTATATACTTGGTAAAGGGTGGAAGGCTCAGCCTTATGCCTGGTGTTTTGTTCCACTCTTGCCGCCCTAGTTTCCGTCATATCGGTATTATGTTCCCGAATTTTGCGTCCCTAACGCGGTCTGGTGATTTATGGGACCCCCTTGACAGTTCGCTTTGAATAAGACTCCTCCAGCAAGGCCCAACATTGGTTTTACCATTTGCCTCACCTACCCCTTTTTCCCTTGGGAGTCGCGCTCTCAAGGGTCATCTTCATTTTAGCCCCCCCGGGCCAATGCTTGTCTAAGTGTTGGTCCAAACTAGAGCCACTTGCGGTGCCGCCCCTAGGCAACTTGGGGTATCGTCGGTTGCCGTACGTACTGCTCATCCGGTCGTGGCCTGAGACGAGATCTGCGGCTACTATCGGGATGTCGGCACGCCGGAGGTCTTGCTGGTCTTGTTTTATTCTTTGTCGAAATGTCTTGTAGCCGAGATTCCGAGGCGATCGGGTCTTCCCAGGAGAAGGAATATCCTTCGTTGATCGCGAGAGGTTATCATGGGCTAAGTTGGGACACCCCTGCAGGTATAAACTTTCGAGAGCCGTGCCCGCGGTTATGTGGCGATGGGAATTTGTTAATATCCGGTTGTAGTAAACTTGAAGCAAACTCTTCTAAAAATACACCAACCGTGTGCGTAATCGTGAGTGTCTCTTTTCGGGGTTGATCGAGAGGAGAACACGGTTTACGGGTTATGTCGGCGTAAGTAGGAGTTCAGGATCACTTCTTGATCATTACTAGTTGACGACCGTTCCTTTGTTTCTCTTCTCGCTCTCATTTGCGTATGTTAGCCACCATATATGCTTAGTCGCTGCTGCAACCTCACCACCTTACCCCTTCCTTTCCCATTAAGCTTTGCTAGTCTTGATACCCATGGTAATGGGATTCTTTGAGTCCTCGTGGCTCACGCACTACTACACCATCGATTCTGCAGGTGCAGGTTTGCGATGATCATGACGCGAGAGCGATGTTTACTTGTGTTGGAGTTCTTCTTCTGCTTCTTCAATCAGGGGATAGGTTCCAGGTCGGCAGCCTGGGCTAGCAGGGTGGATGTCGTTTGAGTTTCTGTTTATGTTTCATCCGTAGTCGGATGTTGATCTTGTATGTTGTATTGTTGTATTCATGTGACATTGTATGTCTTGTATGTATCCCCATCTATTATGTAATGTTGATGTAATGATATCCACCTTGCAAAAGCGTTTCAATATGCGGGTCTATCCTTGATGGGACCTTCGAGTTCCTTTTGGATAGGGTCGCATATTGGGCGTGACAGAAAATGCTTCTAAAATATGATCGGAAATTCTAAATAATAAATATTATTTTATTTTTTCTTGTTACATTTATATTTGTTGTGCCAGGCGTGTAATTTCGCTCTATGTTGTTAACAGTCTGATGCCATATGAGCAAGGTAAGGAAAGTGGAAATGCAGATGAGATGGGTTTTCATATTACCGATGATGGAGCTGCCATTCTTAATACTCCCGCAATAACCACAATTACTGCTCCTGCTGCTCCGATATCATGGTATGGTCTCAACAGTTGATTCATTTTTCTGTTGCATTTATATCGTTGGTCAGAAGTGTAATTTATTGTTCTGCGCTCTGAAAAAAAAAACACTGGTAGGGTTGTAAATATTGATGAACATGATCAGGAAGGACAACAGCAACACTAAGAGCATTGGAGATACCCAAGGTAGAAACATTAAAGAACAATGCATTTTGACTCCTACATGAGTTAACTACTTATGTTCCTTGTACGGAAATCCCTACTAACACAAATTGTTTGTTGGTTCAGGCAGTGAAGTGCCCATTTCACAGACATCTGACCCAATTATTGTTAGTGGATATGCAGCTAACAAGGTTTGTCAAATTACAAATTTCTTAATATTTTGAAATGGGCATAGTGCAAAACCCAAGTCATAGCAAACTTATCATTAGCATTAATTAACTCCTGCTCATTTATTTTCTAATACGACTAGTATCTTGCAAATTGTTTCGATTATAGCTGGATGGCAAACATGACGCATTCGCTTGATTTTGTTTTTATGCGTATGATTAACTACTCATTGGCAATATTTGAAGCAAATATAGAAGTCGTGAATTAGGAAGGAATACCTTTGTTAGTTGAGCTTGATGCTAGCAATTGGTGGGTCAGGTCAATCTGTATTTTGCACTTAGAGAAAATCAGATGATCGTCTAATTAATTACTCCCTCTATCTACTAATACAAGGCCACTTCGTATTTTTATGTCTGACTTTGATCATTAATTTTACCAAAAAAATGTGAGTCATTTGTTATAAAAAGTATGCCATTGGACACACATTTCAAAGAACTTTTGATAATATATTTTTTATAACATATAACCCATATTTTGTTGACCAGAATTATAAGTCAAAGTTTGACACGAAAAACAAAGTAGCCTTGCATATGAAAATGGGTAGTATTTTTTTCTTTTAAAATGGTTGATTTTTAGATTTTGCACAATATTCAATCAACAACTTCTGAAAATATTTTTTGCATAGAAATGTATGTAAATTATATAGTGAAAAATGCTCGTGTACATTTTGTATCTAACACATCCACATAGCTTAAAAGTCTTAGTGGTCAAAGTTTGAGAAATATTACTAGATGCTTCAGAACGTCATATTTTTTTCGAGTTGCTATAGTAATACTGACGGGAAGCCAACGCGTATTCTGCATTCTTGTGGTGATTGTTCAGTGGCTTGATACTATGATGATTTCATTTATTTGCTTGTGGTTAGCGAGATGGTTGCCGAGTTTGGAAACAGGAGGACGAGGGTTATGTCGAGTACGAGCTGCTCCGAGGGGTGTCTCCTCCATATGAACAAGCAGAGGCAACCAGGCCTGATGGACCAAATGCAGGTGGAGAAGAAAAACACATGCTGGAAAAGACTAGTGTGATTGAAGAAGGATCAACGAAGGCATTAGTACAATTAGGCAAGGAAATTGTAGCACTGTTGAAGGCATTATTAGTGGCGCTCGTGGCTGTTCTTTGTGCCCTTTGTGTTGTTGTGTATCTGTTGAACTTGAGCAGAAGAGAGCTTGATCTGTAAGCTGACATCAATGAGAAGGTATCAGCTCTGAAGTTTTGTTTGCTTGTGTACAGTCTTCGTGATAACCTCACATTTCTGAAGATTCTCAGCAAGATGCAGAGAGAAATAAACTAACAATATACGTGCTAACATTTCTGAAGACTGTGGCACTATTGAAGTGGTTGTCGTTCCTTGAGCCATCGTCTTGGAGTGGTCTCGGTTTGCAAGACCTGTCGCTGCTTGTTGCGGGGATGCTATGGCGGCGACCATGAAATTGGCAGAGCGTGACAGCCAAACTAGAAGGGACCAACTACTAAGAGCATCTTTAACAGGCGCGTGGAATAAGCCACGCGCTGGATAAACCACCAATTTGGTGCACGAGAGGCCGTTTGGCGTGCTCCAGTAGGCGCGCGAAAAAAAAGGCGCGCACGGGAAAAAGCGGCATCACGCGCGGCAGTTTTGGCGCACAACGTCCAGCGCGTTGGTTAAAAGCCGCGCGCGGGCGCCCGCCAACCGCCACCCTTCCTCTCGATCTCGCGCCTTCTTCCTAGCCTCTTCCGGTGCCCCGCCGCCGTCGAGCCTTCTCCCCGCCTCTTCCAGCGCCCCGCCACTGCTGTGCCTTCTTTCCCGCTTCTTCCAGTGCCACAAGTGCAGATGAACTTCTCCAACGTGCGGACGCGCGAGCACGCGCAGTAACTCGTGCCTCCCCTGCGACTAATCACCAAGGAGGATTGCCGTGAGCGGAGGCGGGAGCGCCGCTTCCTCATCGCCGAGACGGATGAGCACGCCGGCGGTGTGGCGCGAGCGCTTCCCGCAGGATGTCGTTGCCGAGAACAAGTTCTTCGCAGAGGAGGGCGGAGCGAGCCGCGCGTCGGGTGGACAAAGCGTCTTGTGGAAGGAATTCTGCGGAAGCCAGTCTGGCCCAGGACCCAGCGTCGACCTGAAACAAGTAAGATCCTCGGTGGGTCGACGCGTTTATGTCGTCGGACTACACCACCGAGGAGGACGAGTAGTTTTATCTAGTTTTATTCACATCATTTTATCTAATTTAATTTGCATCGTATGAACTAGCTTGTGGTGTGGGGCTTGAATTATGCTATGAATTTAAACTATGTGTTGTTTCTTATTTTTTTCCTATGTGTTGTTTCATTTTTCTTTAAGCACCGGCTGGTCGCGCGCGCTGGATTTTGCAACGCCTGCTGAAGCGCTATAGCGGTGCGCTAAATTTTGCAGTGCCTCGTAAAGCAAACACCCTCCTACACATGCTAAAATGCTATTTCAACGCTGAAAAAATTAGCACGCCACGCAACCACGCGCCAGATGCTCTAAGCCCAAAGTGCTAGGACGGGCCCAATTAGGAATTTATCTCACATGGGCCATCATTTACTGATTTTAGTGGGCTACATAACTATGTTTCTGCTTGGGAAGACCGGGCCGTGGCCCGGTATGGTCCCCAAGAGGCTCCGCCCCTGGACCATGGATCAGTGTGGCATGGTCTCTTGTTCTTCGATAATGGCGGCTTCGAGCGGAGTTTGGTTGCGGCTGGGTTTTGGTAGTCGGTTTCATCCAACGTGTTCGAGGGGCCATCGTACCTCACTTTACCTTTGAAGTAGGAGTTGCTGAGGAGGGACCTTCTTGGCGACACAGGCTCAACAATTCGGAGTCCCGGGCCTCCGGAGGAGTGATGACGATGGCACCAGAAGCCACCTCAACGGTTTGCGTGTATTTGTGTGGTAGTCAGGTCAACCGGGGTGTCCTGTCGTTGAGGGCGTGTTGTGATGGTTTTTGTTTGGTTTCCACAAATTAACAGGGGCAACTCGCTTCTTTTTTAATGAATAGAGATCCTATGGGACCATTTAAAAAAAATCTGATGACTGTCAATAAACTGCGAATGAGAAAAACTGATTTGACATGACCTGGCAGGGATTCTGAACCTAAATTTTTAGATGCATACATTTCACATAGCATGTTGGATGTATTTGGTGCATGGTCAGGTCGATGGAGGAGTCAAACGAGGAGTTCAAGAACTGTGAATCCAAATGTTCCCCTATTTTGGATCCAAGAGCAACACCCCTATGAAGGGTCAGTACTTGAAGAGTGCGGTCTTTTGGTGCTCGAGCACCAGGGAGGCCATTGTTTTCAAAACGTCAAAAAACCCATTTAAAAGTTTCAGAAAAATGATTTTTTTCATGGAAACTTATATGTGTTTCACATGAACCTGTGAAAATTCGCTAGAAATTGTGACTTGTAGGCTCTACAAAAAAAATTCTGGCCAACAGCAAAGAAGGTCAACCTAAATACGTATTTGCCTTTTTTGTACGCCACGTGTGAAAACATGATGTTATGAAATTTTGCACATACGTAGTATACATGTGTATATGTGTTAAAAAATCAAAAAAATTGGCGTTGTTGAGATTTGTATTTTGAAAACAAGCTCCCTGCAGCTCGAGCACCGTTTGCATTTTATTTTTTTTGCACAAATTGACATGTTTTAGACAATATTTATGATGTGATGTCATTGCATTGGGAGCCTTAGGACTACTCTTATAAGCTCTGAATTTAGTTGTTAGTCAAATATACTTTATATACCTAAGAGACTGATCCTCACTAATTTATTTATCTCAATAAGCAAGCATATCACATCATCATACAATTATGGATGAGATTAATGCAATCATACATGGAATAAGACCCACCACCACATGCAGCAATGCATGAGAAAATAGTTTTCATTCTATTTATATACTTATATTCAAATAAATATTTTATAGTTATACATAATCAAATATAATAAGTCATATATATTTTCAATTTTGGTTCATGTTATTAACATAAATATTTATATTTCACATAATCAAATCTCATTAAAATATATTGCAACAAATGCCTACAACAATGCGCGGGGTATCATCTAATAATTGTAGTGCTTCAAAGCCTAGAACCGAACTGCCCAATTAGGCAATCCATAAACAACACTATTATTCCATATGCAGCTCTAGCAATCATGCAATTTACCAAAAAACACCTAATGAAATACTCCCGGAAATAGCGAATGTTATTTAAAATTATTACTACTAGATGTTTTCCCCGCGCGTTGCTGCGGGTACATCCATGTACAGCTTGTTGTAAATATTTGCTTTTCCATGGAAAATCAGTTATTTCAAGTCAGTTTTTATGTGAACATAAAGCCTAAGTATCTATTTAATAGATGAACTCAACTAACATCCACAGAGATAGACTGTGTACAAATGAAAATGACATAATGATGGGTGCCAAACAAAGAGGGTTGACCAACGGTAAAAAAAATATGTAACCACAACTATGTTTATATTTGATATTTCAAGGGAAGCAACTTTGTTCATCCATCATCAATTTTACATCTGTGTAATGGAAGACATTACACTCATACATTCTTCATAGATGAACATGATGTTAGCTCATCAGTTTATAATTTATGTTTCAAGAGGAGGGCCATAGAAAGGAGGGAACAATGTGAGGCAAGACAAATAGTTAAACTCAAAATGGGTAGATCTGAATCCCAATGCAATTTGTATCTACCATGTCGTCAGAGTTGGGCTTCAATTGAAGTTGGAAGTCCTATGTTACCTGGCTCTAACGCCGGGACATGAAAGCTGGACCAATGCAACCAAATGAAGCAATGTGCAATGCTCAAATAGTATACTGTGTAACATCATAGGTGAAGGATGATAATCTGTACCAACAAAGAGTAGATGTCATAGCTGTATAAAAAGCGCTACTTATACAGAAAACACCAATTAGTTCCTTACTAGCAAACATGCCCGTGCGTTGCAACGGGAGAACAAAATATATCATATGCCTTAGTCCAATAGTACACAAAATCAAGTAAATCATCTTTTCCATGTTGTTAACCTGAGAAAAGTGGAACGCTTGATGGTTCTAGCATTAAATGTCGCACTAAGACTAACTATTGACTTATGTTTGTCCTCATAGTGATGAAAATGTGTGCCATTATCAGCTGAAGACGACCCAAAAGCTTCAGTAAATCTTTGACTTGTGTATATCGTTCCGCACATACCTGTGAAAGAAAGAAGGGTTAATTGGATAAATGCCGCTCGAATTCTTGCGATTTCAAAAAACACCACTACAATTTACAAACCTTGAAAATGGTCCAGAAGATCAATAGCGTCGTCAAGGATTTACAAATGGCCATGTTGTGGAGCATGTAAAGACCTCCTTTGTGGTTTTGAGGAGGTTGGTGTTAATTGGGTGCGATGGTCTGCAAATAGAGTCGCGCATGCGCTTGCTATGGATGGCTACTTGAATAAAATTTGTAAGACTTCGTTCCGAGTTCCACCCGAGAGTTTGTGAGCTTAGTGGTGGCCTCGGAGTGTAACATTCCTTGAATTAAGAGTAGCAGCGATTTCCGTAAAAAAAATAGTGGCATGCTAACTCATGTCATATATTCAGCCAAAGATCGTCTAATATTGGCATGCCAAATTTAACAATGTTGGTTGGTAGCTCCGTGTAAAAAAAAGGAAAAAAATGTTGGTTGGTACTTAAATTAATTTTTTTGCGAAAGATATTCAAATTGATCGTAATAACATCTTACATTATGAGATGGATGAAATAGCCTTTTCAAATTGATTAATTTTTTAGAAAATACTTTCAAATCAATCATGGGATATAAGTAAATACAGTTCATAGTGTCCATGAAATTAAGTTAAGTTCAATTACGGCTGCTGAGTTCTCGCCAACATTAGTACTCCCTCCTTCCCAAAATATAAGGCGTGGTTTGATTTTTCTAGTCTTCATTGCACAACTTTGACTATGATTTTTATGCATTGTATGTCTATAAAATTAGTATAAATACATATAAAATAAAATTATTTTACAAGAAAAATACGACGATGCCATTTATACATGTTCAATCCTTATACTTTGATATATATTAGTGGTCAAAATCGTGCATCAAAGACCGTAAAAAGTCAATCACGCCTTATATTTTGGAAAGGAGGGAGTATATATCTTTCTCAAAGAGGTTGCTGGAAACTACAATAACAGTCACGTAAAAAAAATTCTTAACATGGTGCAGTGGCCAGTGCATATATATACGGAGTTAATTACATTCTGCTTTATACTAATAAAAAAATACATTCTGCTATACTTGGTTTCGGTTTTCGTGTTCAGTTTATTAGAGAATGCATGACATCATGTTCAGTTTATAGTACTACTTAAAATTCCCCAGGCTTTCCGTGCACATGAAAACTGCATCTTCTCTCTCCTTCTCTATTTTCCCAAACCGCTCTCATGAAAGGTGCTAGAAAAATCTTCATGCTTCTTGTTTCTTCATCGGAGTTCCACCAACAAAATTCCCTACATTTTCTTCTTTCAATCATTCTCCAGAGACAAAATCAACTGAGTATCTCCTCCCTCGATCTCCTGCTGCTTGTTCTGTCCTTGCTCTCCTCAGCCACGGGAGGCGGTAGAGCTTACACTGCGCCAGAGTGTGTCTACAGCCCGCATGAGAGGAAACAAAACAGAGGAGCTTGTGTTCGCTAGAGGCTGCCCGCGAGTATGGCCTGCACGGAGCCAGCAAGCGTCGTTTCGATCGTTTCCGTACCAGGTCGTGAGCCACAGTGGATGGAAGAAGACAGAGGTCTGGAGCTGGCAAGTGGCGAGCGCCTCGGGGGAGAGTAGACGGCATGCCGCGCACGAAGGTGCCAGGGAGAGGCGGCGGGATCCTGGAGCACAGTAGCGCGAGGCGACGGCGGAGATGCTGGGGGAGGTGCCTGAAAGTTTCGTTGGTCGGAACCGTCCGTACACCATGAAAGGCCGCGTCGAGAGGAGCGTCGACAGGATCGACGGCCGCTGTCTGCCCGTGTGCTCCGCTTTGTGGGCTGCCTCTGCCTTTGGGACAGTCCTATTGAGCGGACTGGAGTGCCACGTGCGGCGAGATATCGCAAGTCGAAGGTCGTCTTCTCACGCACGCCGCCGGCCGGCCTCAACTTCGACCAAGCTCCAATTTGACTTCGCGATAGCTGTGCTATGAGATTTTGCTGAGCCAGCAGCGCACACACGCAATGATACGTGATTTGGACATGATTTTGTGCTAGACGACATGTATGTTGCGCGGTGATGGAGATTCAATGTCAGCGACACACACGAAGGGGATGATGCAGTGTAGCTGGAGGAGCGGTCCCACGCTGGTCGCCGGGGAGTTCTGGCCGAGGGCGTCGTGCATGACAGCGATGAAGCTGCGCGCAACCATGGATGCAGACGCTGAGTCCCGTGCTTCGATGTTGACCTTTATGATTTCCGAGCGCAGTTCAGCTACTGGTGTTGTTGTTGTGCTGGCCCTGGCCGCTACTGGTCCACCGGGGACCACGGTACCAAGCATCTCGTCCTTCCTCTTTTCACTGAATCTTGGCCGTAGAGGGGGGCAATACTCAATGTTCCTGGGGACATATGTCCCCGGAATCTCACCGGTCATCTGCACCTGCCTATTAGTATAATTCTGTCTTCTCGTTTGGTATTGCAACGTTCTCTGCAGCTGCCGTTCTGGTATTTGATTCCTCCAGATCTGTTCCACACCCTGTCCCACACTCATCAACCCATTTACTTCCTCCCCAACTGTCCCTGACGTTGCGTGCAGTGCAAAAAGCTACTGTCCATCTTTGTCTGCTGTTGCTTTATCACAAAGGTTTGTCTGTACTGCTAATTAGGTCGATGGCCATCACGCAGATTAGGTACTTACTCTTCTCGCGAAGTTTAGTCGGCGACTCGGGGGATTTGATTAAGCAGTGATGTTTTATCTGGTTCATGTGCTGCTTTAGCCGACTCTACCACATCTACTACATTCTGAGAGTTTATTCGAAGCAGTTAGTGAAGAAAGCGAACTACGTTTCTACTCCTGTATACTTGCGAAATGAGAGAGATTGATGTTTCTTACCTTAGATGCAGACAGATCCGCCATTGCAGCCACCACCTTGAGTTGTCTTCCTCGCCCTGAGACACAGAGGGCGGCGGCTGTTTGCTTGACTTTGGAGGGACGACCCTGTAGAGCTTATGGGATGGACTGCCACCGTGCTGTAGCTTAGGCCATGCTTGGATTCAAGGAACTATTTTTAGTCTGACTAAAACTAGTCTCTTTTAGAGGCTAAAGTTTCAATCACCCCTGACTAAAGAGAGGCTAGAACTAGTCTTGAGACTAAAACTTTTTAGTCAGGGGAACCCTACTAAAATGTGGATTAGTCCTCTCTCTCCTCATTTAACTCCTCTCTTTTAACACATGCGAGTTCGGGATTGGAGGGTTTGAAGGATAATAAATGCTCATTGACTCATTTTAGTCTATTTAGTATTTGTATCCAAGCATGGGTGAGGCTAGCAAATTTTAGTCCCACTACTTTTAGTCATGGGACTAAAACGTATCCAAGCACCCTCTTACCCTCCACAATGCCACTGACGCTTCAATTAAAGGATGGCCAACCAACAACCAGAATTAACTGCACTCCACTTGTTTTACTGCGAGCGAACTAAACACTTGGCGATTATCTTAGACTAAAGTCTTAGTGATTACACTGCATGAAAACAGGACTAATGTCTGTTTTTACTACCATGAATGTCCCAGGAACGTTGCTGTTATAAATATATAATTTAAGTTATTTGCATTCCGATAGTGTAGGAAACATTACAAAAAAACATTCTGGTCTCTTATATAATTACATGTCCCCCCATGCTAACACAACATAATCACATCTCCCTTCCATAAGTCTGTGCCGATATGTTTTTTCACTTGCTTCATAATGTGATTATATTTCTTTCGAAGTTATTTGTACTGACTTTTAGTTAGTATCTTTTTGTCTACAAATAAATATATCTGATCGACGAATTACCTAATCATAAACCTAGGAAGAAGTCAGTCGTCTCTTTTAACAAAGTTGTGATATCTATCTACTCTGACAAACGCATCGGGCGTGAAAAAGGTGTGGGAATCACTAGGGATCAGACTACTGATCCCTAGCATCCTATCAGACCAATAGTATACCGTTGGATGGAAACTTGTACGGTCGTTGGATTTGCATGGTGATGGTGGCGTAGTGCGCACTTTTCGTGGACAGTTTCCAAACTTGAAACCAGAGGAAACGGATTACGTGGGATTTTATAATAACTACTCCAGACATTTCGGAAACTTCCGCTACTTTTTCAGATGTTCAGGAAACTAATTTCAGATGATAAAAGAGAGTAATAAATCTTTTTTTTGCATGGAAGAGAGTAATAAATCTGGAAAATGAGCACTAGGACTTATAGTTTGCTGCCGTACGAGGCAAATTTTGTTTCCAAGGTTATTAATTTTGCTTCCAAGACGTTGCATAGATATGGGATTTTTTTTTTGGACTTTAACACAATAATTTATGTTTCCACCAACATGTAAATTAGCTTCCACGATTAATGGTGTTTACTTCAATGGAATAGTGCCTTATGAATAAGATTGCTTCCATGACTTATGAAGATATTGCTTCCACCGAAAAGAATAATAGCAGTATTGCTCCCATGGATGGAAGCATCGTTTTTCACTAACGGAAGCACTGTTTTCAGCGAACCATGCCTGATAATTGCTTCCAACAAATCTAACTAAACACCATGTAATTATTTTCCTAAAAGAAAAGGCACCATCCAGTTTGCTTCCATCTGAAAAAAATGTATTGAATTGCAGTGAATTTTTTCGAGTGTAACTTCATCTTGCTTCGTACCCAGAATATTTTGCGTCCCTTGGCCAACGGGAGTTGCTTCAAAGTCACCTGAAGATAATTTTTATGTGGTACTTTTGCTTAAAAGATGTGTTCCAGATGATCAGAGAATTTTTTGGTGTAGCATTAGATTGCTTCCAGCGAAAAAATATATTTGTTTCTTGTCAACATTGCTTCCAAAAGAGAAAAGTATCATCTTCCAAAAGAGAGAACAATCTGCTTCGAACATACATAGTGTTTGCTTCCGAAGTTACACGAAATTAAAATTCCGAAAAGTTACACAAATTTGTTCTATCTACATAGCTTCCCAAAAGATTGGGGGAAAGAGCTAACGGCCTTCCAGCCGGACAAGTGGCTGATCAAGAAAATGGACAAACTTAGGAAGAATTTCCTTTGGGATGCGGACGATGGAAACATTGGGGGAAAGAGCTTGGTTAACTGGAGACAAGTTTGCACACCAAAACAATATGGTGGCCTGGGGGTGAAGAACATTGAGTGCTTTGGCCGGGCATTGAGGCTTCGCTGGGAGTGGTTTAGATGGGGAGAGGAGGACAGGCCGTGGAAGGGCTCGGACACGCCTTGTGATTCCACGGATAAGCAACTCTTCGCCAGCTGCACCAAAATTCAGCTAGGGGATGGAAACACGGCACTCTTTTGGACAGACAGATGGCTTAAGGACGAGGCATTCTCTGTCTCTGCCCCTGAGTTGTTCAAGTTGGCAAGGTTTAAAAAACTGACGGTCAAACAGGGCCTGCATAACAGCAAATGGATGACAGGGCTGCAGTGGCGGAGCTTGACAAGAATATCTGGGGGGGCCAATGACGAAAAAAAAATTAACCAACGGCAACAGACAAGAACTTGGAGCCTCCAGGCAAATTTATACTAATATATACTCCATTTCTCCATAAGAGAACTAATTACACCAAAATATACAACTTAGTCTACTTGTACCACTCTGTCTTCAAACCCGGAGACATTCTCAGAGCCAACTAAGAACTACAAAAGGAGTGGTACTCACTACCGGTGGTACTACAGATCAGCTTTTCGATCACTTATGCTCTTGAATTCGCTAAAATGTCCTCAAAGGTGTACTTCTCTGCGATTTCACGCTCTATGTGAACAACCAAGTTATTGGCAAGATTCTCATCTTCCATCGTATTACGCAGCCTTGTTTTGATGATCTTCAAACTGGAAAATGCACGTTCAGCACTAGCTGTAGAAACTGGAAGAGTAACAAGTAGACGAAGTAGCCTGTCAATTAGATGGTAGATTCTATCTCTTCCAGTCTCAACAAGGAGTTGGCAAAGGTCAGTCAATGTTGATATATTTTTCAACTCTACATCACCGGAAGCATCAGGAACAAAGAGTTTTAGTTGGTTTTCCAAGCCATACACATCTTGTTGACTAAAATCTGCTGGGTAATACTTCTTCACCAACTCACATATATCACTACCTTTAAAAGATTTAAATTTATTTCTAGGAATTAATGTGGCACTGGTGGATAGAAGATCCATCATCTTCTCATTGAACCTGCGATCCAATTCATGTAGTTGGCTATCAAGAGTTGCACGAAATATCTCCACTCGAAAATATTGCTCCTTAGTGAAATGATCAGCTGATGCTGCACGGCCACCACGCATGATATAAGTTTCCTTCATGTCCGGAATTTCAGTGCCATGATTCACACAAAATTCAACCATCGTGCAAAAGAATTCCTCCCAGCCATTGTCCGATCTCAAGAGACGAAGACACTCTTTTGTTGCAAATACTAAACGAACAGCATTTACAATGTCTTGTGACCTCTTTTGTAAAGCCTGACCAAGTCCTTGATTATCCCTAATATCTCCTTCATCATACATAAGATAAAGACAAACTCGAGCGAGGACAAATAGCTGAAAGAAGTGTCAAGCATCAAGACGTATTGATCCCACCACCGATCTATCTGAAGCCATATCTTGGATAACAAAATTTACTGCATTAAACAACTTCATAAGGCTATGAATAGAACCAAAGTGAGAACCCCACCTAGTGTCCCCAGGTCTTTTAAGTGATCGAATCTGATTTTCCCTTGACCGGTCTGAATGCTTCCATTTTCTATCATGCGTGCTAGTTCTACCAATTTGGGCATCATGGAGCTCATCATGGCGTTTTGATGAGGAGTCAACAGTGTTAATAATGAAGATCAATTTCTGAAAAAACTGGGCAACAGGAACCACCTCTTTGGATGCATCTACTAGTGCTAGTTGCAATCTGTGAGCATAACAATGAACATAGTATGCATATGGGCATACCTTGAGAAAAAGAGACTGCAATCCATTTAGCTCTCCTCTCATGTTACTAGCCCCATCGTATCCTTGTCCACGAAGATTTTGAATATCAAAACCATTTAATGATAATGCAGAGCACAATTTCTCTTTCAAGTGTCATGGCCTTAGTGTTGGCCACATGTATCAAATCAAAGAACCGCTCTTGTGAAAAGCCAGCTTTATCAACAAATCTGAAAACCAATGCCATTTGTTCTCTTTTAGCCACATCACATGTCTCATCCACCGGAATAGAGAATTTGGAATCCCCAATTTCTTCACGGATATGTCTCCTAACTTTAGATGCATATATGGACAAGATTTCCTTTTGAATATCGGGAGATGTGTACTTTGAGTTGTATGGAGAATTCCCCAAAATGACTTTGGCAAGATCAGGATTGAACTCTGCGAGAAGCTCTAGCAATTCGAGAAAATTTCCTTTATTCTTTGACTCAGCTTTCTCATTATGTCCTCTAAAAGCGCAAGACTGAAATGTGAGCCACCTAACAACCGCAACAGATGCTTTTAGCCTTAAACGGTTTCTTTCTACCTTTTCATCATCCTTTGCTGCTACAACATTTTCTAAATGGCCTGCCTGGTTCAACAATGCTTGACGTTCTACGACTGCATTGTTGTGTGGTGAGCATGGTGTAGAACCTTCATGGCCTAAGAGTGCACAATATTTTCCATCATTCACTTTCTTCCAATTATCAAATCCATGTACTGTGAATACATCAGAGCCTCCTTTTGTTAAGATATTTCTGCTGGAAACAAAGCGAGTAAATAAAGATGCACGATGACTGTCCTTCCGAGTACTCTAGCCATGATGGGAAACTATCAAACCACTTGTATTGAAGCGACGCTGATGGCCCTTTTACCGTAAGCTCTATAGTGTTTCAGTTTTGGTTGCATGGGGCCTAACGACAAATATGCTCTTCGCACACTATCTCTCCGATTTGGTGGGTATTGCCAAATTTGCGGTCGCAGATCTGAGGTCTCGCTCCAAGAATTCCTTGCCTCGAATACAACAGGAAGAGGAACGTAATTATTTGTCTCGAGGCTCTTCATCTTGATTTTCTTCTTGTTGTTCCCATTCAAGAAGCAGAGGTAAAGATTGTGCAGCTGGAGGATCTTCTGTTGCTCTCTGTTCTTTGTCTTTTGAAGTATGACTGAATATTGCTGCTGCTGCCTTTGACCATGGTCACTTGATCTGTTGATTAATCTAGCCTTTTGAGTCCCAATTCCAAGTCAAGCAACCCGTAGTAATTACTCACAAGAACAAATCTGTGGTGCATTGTGCAAGCAACAAGTTATCTGCAATTAGATCAAATAAATAGCATACTAAATTACTAACTACTAAGGTGTGCTGCACCAAATTAACTCTTAAAAGCAGTCATGCTTACAAGCAAGGCAACACTACAAAAAGGGATCCAATCACAATGGTTTCAGGATGTAATTTGAGCTGGGTAGATGCGATCGTTGGGTAGATGGTACTTACAGAAATTTTTATAGAGGCGGCGTGACCGATCGATGGCCAGCCGGCGGACATCGACGACCACCGGCGACCCGGCCGATGGCGAGAGGCAACGAACTTTTCAGATCGCCCTCGCGACCTCCGTCCTCGGCGCGTGGATCGATGGCGAAGCTTCTCCTCGAATCCTCGGCGTCGGCGTCGGCGTCGAGCGGCGGCGTGGATGGAGAGGGGAGCCGCAGACCAGCGATTGCCTAAGCGGCGGCGTGGGGAAAGAGACGTGAAGCGGCCGAGCCCGGCGGTGGCCGTGTTCGTGATGATGCCGAAGATGCGTTTGTGGCCTTTTGCTCGTACATGGGCCAGACCGGCCAGTTGACATGGACTATTACTAACTAGTAAAAAAAAATTTGCATTTGGGCTGGGGGGGCCACGGCCCCCTCAGAGCTGTACATAGCTCCGCCGTTGCAGGGCTGCATAGCATGAACAGTGAGGAGCAGTTGACAAAATTCTTTCAGATATGGGGCAAGGTACAGGTGGCCACACTAGTGCCGAGGAAGGACAAACTTGTATTGAACCTGACGGCAAACGGAGTATATTCGTGTACATCTGCCTACGAGGCACAATTCTTTGCTCGGATTCCTAAACCAGAGCTATCACGAGTATGGAGAGGCATGGTGGAGGGGAAAGTGAGATTCTACCTATGGCTGCTGTTGCAAGAACGGAATTGGACGGCTGACAGATTGCAGGCGCTGGGTGGCTGCACAACGCTGCTGCAGCCTATGTGATCGTGGAGTTGGAAGCAATGAATCATCTTTCCTTGCAATCGCTCCTTTGCCAAGGTGATGGGACTTGTTCCGGAGATCAACAGATGATCTATGCGGATGCGGCTGACCGCAGCGACATCCATATCTGAATGGTGGGAGCACACCGGACGTGGCCGAGGCTCGAAGGACCGAAACAAAGAGGAAATGACGCTGGCAGCTTACATAGTGTGGAACTTATGGAAGGAGAGGAACAGAAGGGTTTTCGAGCACAAAGAAATGGGTCCGCTAGAGTTGGCCGCGTCCATTACTGATGAGGTAAACATGGTCAAGTTAGCCATGAGAAGGGGACGGCCCTCAGAGAGACACTAGAGTGACACTAGCCTGATGATCTTATCTGCATAGATGATATGGCCAGTTGGTCAGGGATGTAATGTGTAATTTGTAACAACTCTTTTCTACTATAATGCAAAGGCAGAGCTCCTGCCATTCACGTTAAAAAAGCTTCCCAAAAGAGAATTGATTTTGATTCCGCGGAAAATAGTTTGCTTCCAAGGAAACAATTAACTGTCTGTCGTGGAAGAGTGTCAACGTGGGAACGGCGGCGACCAGCAGCGAAAACGTCTCGAAGGGAAAATAAGGGCTCGTCGAGGACCTGCAACAGCAACCTTCCCCCGAGTGAAGGACACCGTGGATGTGTACGTCGCCGAATGTGGAGGGTGGCTATCTAACAATATGTGAGGGTGGCCTTCGCGCCAACGTATCAGATACGATAACTTGGGCCGAAAATGTTTTGCCGATAAGGGAATCATTCGGCCCGTTCTACTAACTCCTCCTCGAGGACTGTGGGTGTTATTTTTGGTCTCTCCGTTCTACTTATTCTAATAATATCATATGCGCTCCCTTCAATTCATTCACTGCTAGAAGATAAGCAACGTTCAGACATTTAACTAATAAAAACATGTACAAATAATTGACAAAACTATCATTTTTAAGGAACGTTAGCTATTTTTTATGCTGTAACTAAATAAATTGCAATACCAAACTAGATTAGATAGTACATTCTTTTGTACCACTTCAAGCCAGTCATTAAACTTATTTTAATAATCTATAATGATGTACGTTGCACAAAAGGAACACAAGTGTATTTCCCCTCAATCCATTATTTTATCAGTGTCATGTTTAAGATTTTTTATGCACAAATATATACTCATTTCCATTTTCCAAACAAACGTTGCAAGAGTTGGCGATTTTACTTAATTACTTCCACAAGCTGTACATATTAATCGTGCAGTAAGAAAGAAATTTTCACGAAAGCGCTCTGACAGAAAACTCTTTTTGGCAAACAGCAGGTGCCGTGTTGCAGCTGTACTGCATTTATTCATCATCGATACAAGAAGCTTCGTCTGTTCAAAAAGATCCTGTCCGAACCTGTTCCAATACTAGTACAACACTATTCCTGTCCTGTATACTGCACTTTACCAGTTTCCCATCGAAACGTATATGAGGCATCACTACATTACCTGTGAATCGCGAGGCAGGAACTGACGCATTAGATAACGGGGACACATGTCCCCATAGACCAAACGTCCGCGCTCCCGTAGAGGGACATTATTGGAGAGAAGAGAAAACATGTTGTATAGCGCTAATTTTTTTAAATAATACATTTTATTTATTTATTTGCATACGCTGATATTTTTATTTTCAAAAATAAAATCCTATCAGCCAGCAGCAGGCCGATTGGCTAGTCAGCTAGCAGCAGGCTGATTGGCCTTCTGTCGGCCTATAGATGGCTGATAGGCGAGTCGGCCAGGAGGTGATGACCCTGTCGGCTAGCTGTGGGCTGATTGGGGCTCACATAATATATATTTTCAACAACGACAGACAAGTATTAAGCAGCAACTTAAAATATCCGCACTACAAAATTCACACGTATTACGGAATATTAACGGCATGTATATTCGACATGTATATATATTATGGAATATTTTTTTCAACAACGACAGACAAATATTAAGCACCAACTTAAAATATCCGCACTACAAAATATACCCATGTACAAATATATTACGAATATTTGCGGGAGCAACTACAAATATTGATAGATTTAAATGTTTGACATCTACATATATTTCGGATATTCCCGGAGCAACTTCAAATACTGATACACCTAAATATTTCACATCCACATATAGTTTGGATTATTACAAAATATTGACGGAGCAGCTAAAAGAATTCACACACGTACAAATATATTATGAATATTTGCGGGAGCAACTACAAATATTGACAGATTTAAATGTTTGACGTCTACATATATTTCGGATATTGCCGGAGCAACTTAGAATACTGACACACCTAAATATTTTACATCCACATATAGTATGAATTATTACGGAATATTAATGGGTCAACTAAAAAAATTCAATTAGCTCACAGTTGGTCGACAGGACCCAATCAGCCCACAGCTGGCCGACAGGTTCACCACCTCCTAGCCGGCTGGCCTATCAACCATCTGTAGGCCGACAGGAGGCCAATCAGCCTGCGGTTGGCTGACTAGGGCCAATCGGCCTGCTGCGGGCTGATTGGATATTATTTTTGAAAATAAAAATATCAGCGTAATATTTGTGCAAATTAATAAAGAAAATGTATTATTTTAAAAAAATTAGCTTGTATAGCAGCGGGACTTGAGGTCGTATGGCATTAGGACTTCTAGTCCGCGTAGGATTGCAGCCGTGACGGGAGAGATAGAGAGCTAAATTGATATGGGCCAAAGCAGTGCTAGCGTGGAAGTGGTCAGGCCCAAGCGGACGCCGGCGACGATAGCGAATAAGATAGATATAAAATTTAGTACTACCTCATGTATATATTTTAAATTTTAACTGAAAACGTAAAATCACGAGAAGAAATGTATTGTGACGGTGAATCCAACAAAATCAATCCGTGCTTTATTATTAGGGAGAGATTAGAAGACTGCAGTAGAGTAGAAACTTTAGAAAAACTCCATATATAGCAAAATATGGAGAGCTGACACCCCGATGGCATTGCCGGATGAAAAATAGTTGTGGTCCAAAAATCCAAAGCTTTTATCAGTAAGCATAGCAGAGAAATGTGACTCGAATAAGTACTCCTGTGTTTGGCACCCATCATTATGAAAATGACCTTATATGAAATATTTTTCTATCAGTTCAAGATTCCAAAAATAGAAATGGCAAGAATAAGATAATGGAAAAAACATTTCATTGGACAAATATTTTTATTGTTGATCAGTAGGCAGACTTTTGAACACTGCCTGAGCCGGTTTACACTACATAATAAAGTAAATCATATATGTTTTTGGACATATTTGAGAGTACGCCATATAGCTCCTAGCACCTAGTTGGCTAGCTGTATGTTATGACCGGTTTAGCTTATAACCGGAGGAGGCCCACCGGGCAGTAATTAGGAGCTTAGCCCACAAGTTATCTTACGCTATTTGTTTCGAGGTTATAAATATTAGTTGTAAAACACTTTTTGGAGATTAAGCAATAAACGGAATTATTATTGCCCGACTCCTAGAGGAGCCGGACCCCTAACCCTAGCCGCCTCTCACCAGCCGTCGCTTCCCTCCTCCTTCCTCACAACGGCGCCGTCGCGCCGGAGCTCGCGCCCTCGCCCCCAACCTCCGCTGTTCTGCTCTTATAACCTAAGGAGTCGAACCGGTAGGAACCCTAGTCCTACCAATTTGGTAATCAGAGACCAAGTTCAGATCATGTCGCTGCCACTACCACCGCCGACGCCGCCAGCTCCACTGTTCGATGACGGCGCCGCCCCTCACCGCGTCGATGACGTCCGCCGCTGGGACCACCGCGCTGGCGGGCCACGTCTCCACCGTGGCCCCGCTCGTGCCGCCATCCCCGGTCCCCTCTGTGCCACCGCCGTCCGCCGTCTTCACACCGGAGCAGGTCACGTCCACCCTGCGGGATCTCGTGACCGCCGTCCAGAGCCTTCACCTGCAGCAGCAGCAGTACGAGGCCGGGCCCTACATGCCCCTACCAACGGCGCCCATCGCCGCCTACGGCCACACGTCGTGGCCGCCCCAGGGCGTTTCCGCTTACGGCGCCCCCCTGATGCTGCAGTTCCAGGCACCCCAACCGAACGGCCCACCGGCCGCCGCGCCGCCCCTCTGGCACTTGGCGCCGGTGCCATCAGCGGCTGCTACCTCTTGAGCACTACGTTGGTTTTCCCTTGAAGAGGAAAGGGTGATGCAACAAAGTAGCGTAAGTAGTTTCCTTAGTTTTTGAGAACCAAGGTATCAATCCAGTAGGAGGCCACACACGAGTCCCTCGCACCTACATAAACAAATAAATCCTCGCAACCAACGCGATAAGGGGTTGTCAATCCCTACACGGTCACTTACGAGTGAGATCTGATAGATATGATAAGATAATATTTTTGGTATTTTTATGATAAAGATGCAAAGTAAAATAAAAGGCAATAAAAATAACTAAGTGTTGGAAGACTAATATGATGGAAAATAGACCCGGGGGCCATATAATTCACTAGTGGCTTCTCTCAAGAGCATAAGTATTTACGGTGGGTGAACAAATTACTGTTGAGAAATTGACAGAATTGAGCATAGTTATGAGAATATCTAGGTATGATCATGTATATAGGCATCACGTCCGAGACAAGTAGACCGACTCCTGCCTGCATCTACTACTATTACTCCACACGTCGAGCGCTATCCAGCATGCATCTACAGTATTAAGTTCATAAGAACAGAGTAACGCTTTAAGCAAGATGACATGATGTAGAGGGATAAACTCATGCAATATGATATAAACCCCATCTTGTTATCCTCAATGGCAACAAAACAATACGTGCCTTGCCGCCCCTCATCACATCGGGAAAGGACACCACAAGATTGAACCCAAAGCTAAGCACTTCTCCCATTGCAAGAAAGATCAATCTAGTAGGCCAAACCAAACTGATAATTCAAAGAGACTTGCAAAGATAACCAATCATACATAAAAGAATTCAGAGAAGATTCAAATATTGTTCATAGATGATCATAAACCCACAATTCATCGGTCTCAACAAACACACCGCAAAAGAAGATTACATCGAATAGATCTCAACGAGAGAGGGGGAGAACATTGTATTGAGATCCAAAAAGAGAGAAGAAGCCATCTAGCTAATAACTATGTACCCGAAGGTCTGAGGTAAACTACTCACACATCATCGGAGAGGCTATGGTGTTGATGTAGAAGCCCTCCGTGATCGATGCCCCCTCCGTGAAGCTCCTAATAGGCCCCAAGATGGGATCTCACAAGTACAGAAGGTTGCGGCGGTGGAATTAGGTTTTTGGCTCCGTATCTGGTAGTTTGGGGGTACGTAGGTATATATAGGAGGAAGGAGTACATCGGTGGAGCAACAGGGGGCCCACGAGGGTGGAGGGCGCGCCCCCCCTACCTCGTGCCCTCCTGGTTGATGTCTTGACGTAGGGCCCAAGTCCTCTGGATCATGTTCGTTCCAAAAATCACGTTCCCGAAGGTTTCATTCCGTTTGGACTCCGTTTGATATTCTTTTTCTGCGAAACTCGAATAGGCAAAAAATAGCAATTCTGGGCTGGGCCTCCGGTTAATTGGTTAGTCCCAAAAATAATATAAAAGTGTATAATAAAGCCCAATAATGTCCAAAACAGAATATAATATAGCATGGAACAATAAAAATTATAGATACGTTAGAGACGTATCAAGCATCCCAAGCTTAATTCCTGCTCGTCCTCGAGTAGGTAAATGATAAAAACAGAATTTTTGATATGGAATGCTACTTGGCATAATTTCAATGTAATTCTTCTTAATTGTGGTACGAATATTCAGATCCGAAAGATTCAAGACAAAAAGTTTAATATTGACATAAAAATAATAATACTTCAAGCATACTAACTAAGCAATTGTGTCTTCTCAAAATAACATGGCCAAAGAAAGTTATCCCTACAAAAATCATATAGTCTGGCTATGCTCTATCTTCACCACACAAAATGTTTAAATCATGCACAACCCCGATGACAAGCCAAGCAATTGTTTCATACTTTTGACGTTCTCAAACTTTTTCAATCTTCACGCAATACATGAGCGTGAGCCATGAACATAGCACTATGTGTGGAATAGAATGGTGGTTGTGGAGAAGACAAAAAGGAGAAGATAGTCTCACATCAACTAGGCGTATCAGCGGGCTATGGAGATGCCCATCAATAGATATCAATGTGAGTGAGTAGGGATTGCCATGCAACGGATGCACTAGAGCTATAAATATATGAAAGCTCAACACAAGAAACTAAGTGGGTGTGCATCCAACTCGCTTGCTCACGAAGACCTAGGGCATTTTGAGGAAGCCCATCATTGGAATATACAAGCCAAGTTCTATAATAAAAAATTCCCACTAGTATATGAAAGTGATATCATAGGAGACTCTTTATCATGAAGATCATGGTGCTACTTTGAAGCACAAGTGTGGTAAAAGGATAGTAACATTGTCCCTTCTCTCTTTTTCTCTCATTTTTTTATTTGGGCCTTTTCTTCCTTTTTTATGGCCTCTTTTTCTTTTTCTTTTTTTATTTCGTCCGGAGTCTCATCCCGACTTATGGGGGAATCATAGTCTCCATCATCCTTTCCTCACTTGGGACAATGCTCTAAAAATGATGATCATCACACTTTTATTTAGTTACAACTCAACAATTACAACTCAATACTAAGAACAAAATATGACTCTATATGATTGCCTCCGGCGGTGTACCGGGATATGCAATGAATCAAGAGTGACATGTATGAAAGAATTATGAACGGTGGCTTTGCCACAAATACAATGTCAACTACATGATCATGCGAAGCAATATGACAATGATGGAGCGTGTCATAGTAAAGGGAACGGTGGTAAGTTGCATGGCAATATATCTCGGAATGGCTATGGAAATGCCATGATAGGTAGGTATGGTGGCTGTTTTGAGGAAGATATATGGTGGGTATATGATACCGGCGAAAAGTGCGCGGTATTAGAGAGGCTAGCAATGATGGAAGGAAGAAAAGTGCGTATAATCCATGGACTCAACATTAGTCATAAAGAACTCATATACTTATTGCAAAAATCTACAGGTTATCAAAGCAAAGTATTACGTGCATGCTCCTAGGGGTATAGATTGGTAGGAAAAGACCATCGCTCGTCCCCAACCGCCACTCATAAGGAAGACAATCAATAAATAAATCATGCTCCGACTTCATCACATAACGGTTCACCATACGTGCATGCTACGGGAATAACAAACTTTAACACAAGTACCTCTCAAATTCACAACTACTCAACTAGCATGACTCTAATATCACCATCTTCATATCTCAAAACAATTATCAAGCATCAAACTTCTCATAGTATTCAACACACTCATAAGAATTTTTTTCTTTTTGTTACTAATCTTGAATGCCTATTTTGTAGGACTCTCAAAATAATCTAAGTGATGCATGAGAGAACAATATTTTCTATAAAACATATCCACCACCATGCTCTAAAAGATATAAGTGAAGCACTAGAGCAAAAACTATATAACTCAAAAGATATAAGTGAAGCACATAGAGTATTCTAACAATTTCTGAATCAAGTGTGTCTCTCTCAAAAGGTGTGTACAGCAAAGATGATTGTGGTAGACTAAAAAGCAAAGACTCAAATCATACAAGACGCTCCAAGCAAAACACATATCATGTGGTGAATAAAAATATAGCTCCAAGTAAAGTTACCGATGGAAGTAGACGAAAGAGGGGATGCCTTCCAGGGCATCCCCAAGCTTTGGCTTTTAGGTGTCCTTAGATTATCTTGGGGTGCCATGGGAATCCCCAAGCTTAGGCTCTTGCCACTCCTTGTTCCATAATCCATCAAATCTTTCACCCAAAACTTGAAAACTTCACAACACAAAACTTAACAGAAAATCTCGTGAGCTCCTTTAGAGAAAGAAAACAAAAGACCACTTCAAGGTACTGTAATTAACTCATTATTTATTTATATTGGTGTTAAACCTACTGTATTCCAACTTCTCTATGGTTTATAAACTATTTTACTAGCCATAGATTCATCAAAATAAGCAGATAACACACGAAAAACAGAATCTGTCAAAAACAGAACAGTCTGTAGTAATCTGTAACTAACACAAACTTATGGAACTCCAAAAATTCAGACAAAATAGGAAGACCTAGAAAATTTGTTTATTGATCATCAAAAATTGGAATCAATATTTTATCACGTTTTGGTGATTTTTAACAATTATTTTCGTGAACAGAAAGTTTCTGGAATTTTCAGCAAGATCAAATAACTATCATCCAAGAAGATCCTATAGGTTAAACTTGGCACAGACACTAATTAAAACATAAAAGACATCTAACCAGAGGCTAGATCAAAGATTTATTCCTAAACAGAAAAAAAAAGCAAAAAAACTAAAAATAAAATTGGGTTGCCTCCCAACAAGCGCTATCGTTTAACGCCCCTAGCTAGGCATAAAAGCAAGGATAGATCTTGGTATTGCCATCTTTGGTAGGCAATTCTTCAATGAGGCATCTATCATCCTTAAGAGTTTCTTTCTTTTTATTAATTATCAAACTTTTAGGCGCAAGATCGAAAAATTCATTTGTAACAATTGGTTCCTTAATGATAGCAAAAAGATTGGGATGAATACTTATAGATTTGAGATCCGCAGTTTCCTTACTAGAGGATTCACCCTTATTTTTAGGAACATACATAAGCTTGGCAATTTTAGTTGGAGGACTTGGAGTATTCTTTACAAAGGAAAAAGCGGTTCCCAAGTTGGTAGTGAGATTCTCAAGTTTATCGATTCTAGTGAAATCCTAATTTATTTTCTCATTAACTATGGGTTCCTTCTCCTTAATATTTTTCAAAGTGACTCCTACTTTAGATCCATATTGAGTGATTCGGTTGTGGATATTTTTATCCAAATTTTCAATTAGCTCTACGGTAGCAACTTTATTTTCAATTATTTCAAGTCTTTGCATTACATGCTCCAAAGTTAACATAGTTCCATTAATCATAAGAGGGGGTGAGCCAAAAAAAATCTATCATAGCATTATAAGAATCAAAAGTATGGCTACCCAAGAAATTCCCTCCAGTAATGGTATCAAGGATATATCTGTACCAAGGAGTAGTGCCTATGTAAAAATTGTGGAGAAGAACGAAAGTGGATTGCTTCCTGGTAGATCTATTTTGAGCATTGCAAATCCTATACCAAGCGTCTTTTAAATTTTCTCCTTCCCTTTGTTTAAATTAAGAACTTCATTCTCGGGAGATAACGGAGAAGATAGGGGACAAGCCATAACAACAAGCAAGCGAAAAAGAAGCGAACAAAACGGCAAGGGTGAAGTGGGGGAGAGGAAAATGAGAGGCAAATGGCAAATAATGTAATGCGGGAGATAAGGGTTTGTGATGGGTACTTGGTATGTTGACTTTTGCGTAGACCTCCCCAGCAACGGCGCCAAAATCCTTCTTGCTACCTCTTGAGCACTGCGTTGGTTTTCCCTTGAAGAGGAAAGGGTGATGCAGCAAAGTAGCGTAAGTATTTCCCTCAATTTTTGAGAACCAAGGTATCAATCCAGTAGGAGGACACACACAAGTCCCTCGCACCTACATAAATAAATAAATCCTCGCAACCAACGCGATAAGGGGTTGTCAATCCCTACACGTTCACTTACGAGAGTGAGATCTGATAGATATGATAAGATAATATTTTTGGTATTTTTTATGATAAAGATGCAAAGTAAAATAAAAGGCAATAAAAAGAACTAAGTGTTGGAAGATTAATATGATGGAAAATAGACCAGGGGGCCATAGAATTCACTAGTGGCTTCTCTCAAGAGCATAAGTATTTACGGTGGGTGAACAAATTACTGTTGAGCAATTGACAGAATTGAGCATAGTTATGAGAATATCTAGGTATGATCATGTATATAGGCATCACGTCCGAGACAAGTAGACCGACTCCTGCCTGCATCTACTACTATTACTCCACACGTCGAGCGCTATCCAGCATGCATCTAAAGTATTAAGTTCATAAGAACAGATTAACGATTTAAGCAAGATAACATGATGTACAGGAATAAACTCATGCAATATGATATAAACCCCATCTTGTTATCCTCGATGGCAACAATACAATACGTGCCTTGCTGCCCCTCATCACATCGGGAAAGGACACCACAAGATTGAACCCAAAGCTAAGGACTTCTCCCATTTCAAGAAAGATCAATCTAGTAGGCCAAATCAAACTGATAATTTGAAGATACTTGCAAAGATAACCAATCATACATAAAAGAATTCAGAGAAGATTCAAATATTGTTCATAGATAAACTTGATCATAAACCCACAATTCATCGGTCTCAACAAACACACCGCAAAAGAAGATTACATCGAATAGATCTCCACGAGAGAGGGGGAGAACATTGTATTGAGATCCAAAAAGAGAGAAGAAGCCATCTAGCTAATAACTATGGACCCAAAGGTCTTAGGTAAACTACTAACACATCATCGGAGAGGCTATGGAGTTGATGTAGAAGCCCTTTGTGATCGATGCCCCCTCCGGTGGAGCACCGAAACAGGCCCCAAGATGGGATCTCACGGGTACAGAAGGTTGCGGCGGTGGAATTAGGTTTTTGGCTCCGTATCTGGTAGTTTGGCGGTACGTAGGTATATATAGGAGGAAGGAGTACGTCGGTGGAGCAACAGGGGCCCCACGAGGGTGGAGGGCGCGCCCAGGGGGGTAGGCGCGCCCCCTACCTCGTGCCCTCCTGGTTGATGTCTTGACATAGGGTCCAAGTCCTCTGGATCACGTTCCCGAAGGTTTCATTCTGTTTGGACTCCGTTTGATATTCTTTTTCTACGAAACTCTGAAATAGGCAAAAAAACATCAATTCTGGGCTGGGTCTCCGGTTAATAGGTTAGTCCCAAAAATAATATAGAAGTGTATAATAAAGAACAATAATGTCCAAAATAGAATATAATATAGCATGGAACAATAAAAAATTATAGATACGTTGGAGACGTATCAGCGACCCCCTGGCCGCTACAGCAGACGCCGCAGGCGGCGGCCACTGGACCTCTGCAGCCGCCGTTCTCTGCACCATCGCCGTCCTTGATCAGTTCGGGGACAACCACGCCGCCCGGCTTACTGCTCCATTAGGTCCGGTTCCCGCCGTCCCCGTCTCCACTTCCAGCATGGGCGACTGCGTCTTCGCCATCACCGGTCTACACCACGGCTGCCGCCGAGCCGACTCCGTTTTTTCCGCAGTTCGGCGGGCCATCCGGCTCTGCCGGCCACTACCCGGAGTACTCCGACCAGGCGCCCCCTGATAACCCACAAGTATAGGGGATCACAACAGTTTTCGAGGGTAGAGTATTCAACCCAAATTTATTGATTCGACACAAGGGGAGCCAAAGAATATTCTCAAGTATTAGCAGCTGAGTTATCAATTCAACCACACCTGGAAACTTAGTATCTGCAGCAAAGTGTTTAGTAGCAAAGTAATATGATAGTGGTGGTAACGGTAACAAAAGTAAAGACAGCAAAAGTAATGTTTTTGGTATTTTTGTAGTGATTGTAACAGTAGTAACGGAAAAGTAAATAAGCGTAAACCAGTATATGGAAGACTCGTAGGCACCGGATCAGTGATGGATAATTATGCCGGATGTGGTTCGTCATGTATGATTACAACATAGGGTGACACAGAACTAGCTCCAGTTCATCAATGTAATGTAGGCATGTATTCGTAAATAGTCATACGTGCTTATGGAAAAGAACTTGCATGACATCTTTTGTCCTACCCTCCCGTGGCAGCGGGTCCTATTGGAAACTAAGGGATATTAATGCCTCCTTTTAATAGAGAACCGGAACAAAGCATTAGCACATAGTGAATACATGAACTCCTCAAACTATGGTCATCACCGGAGTGGTCCCGATTATTGTCACTTGAGGTTTGCGGATCATAACACATAGTAGGTGACTATAGACTTGCAAGATAGGATCAAGAACACACATATATTCATGAAAACATAATAGGTTCAGATCTGAAATCATGGCACTCGGGCCCTAGTGACAAGCATTAAGCATAGCAAAGTCATAGCAAGATCAATCTCAGAACATAATGGATACTAGGGATCAAACCCTAACAAAACTAACTTGATTACATGATAAATCTCATCCAACCCATCACCGTCCAGCAAGCCTACGATGCAATTACTCACGCCTGGCGGTGAGCATCATGAAATTGGTGATGGAGGATGGTTGATGATGACGACGGCGACGAATCCCCTCTCCGGAGCCCGAGCGGACTCCAGATCAGCCCTCCGAGAGAGATTAGGGCTTGGCGGCGGCTCCGTGTCGTAACGCGATGAAACTTTCTCTCCGATTTTTTCTTCCGAAAGCCAATATATGGAGTTGGAGTTGGCGTCGGAGGGTCTCGAGGGGCCCACGAGGTAGAGGCGCGCCCGGGAGGCGCGCCCCACCCTCGTGGACAGTGTGGGCCCCTGGTCTTCATCTTTGGCGAGGACTTTTTATTATTTATTATAAGATATTCCGTGGAGTTTCAGGTCATTCCGAGAACTTTTATTTTCTGTACATAAAACAACATCATGGCAATTCTGCTGAAAACAGCGTCAGTCCGGGTTAGTTCCATTCAAATCATACAAGTTAGAGTCCAAAACAAGGGCAAAAGTGTTTGGAAAAATAGATCTGACGGAGACGTATCAACTCCCCAAGCTTAAACCCTTGCTTGTCCTCAAGCAATTCAGTTGACAAACCGAAAGAGAAAAAGAAAAACTTTACAAACTCTGTTTGCTCTTGTTGTTGTAAACATGAAAAGCCAGCATTCAAGTTTCAGCAATTATTATGAACTAACCATACTCACAATAACACGTAGGTCTCACAATTACTCATATCAATAGCATAATCAGCTAGCGAGCCATAATAATAAAACTAAGATGACAACACTTTCTCAAAATAATCATAACATGATATAACAAAATGGTATCTCGCTAGCCCTGTCTGAGACCGCAAAACATAAATGCAGAGCACCTTTAAAGATAAAGGACTGACTAAACATTGTAATTCATGGTAAAAGAGATCCAGTCAAGTCATACCCAAAATAAACCAATTATAATGAATGCAAACGACAGCGTGCTCTCTAGCGGGTGCTTTTTTAATAAGAAGGGTGATGACTCAACATAAAAGTAAATGGATAGGCCCTTCGCAGAGGGAAGCAGGGATTTGTAGAGGTGCCAGAGCTCAATTTTGAAATAGAGATAAATTATATTTTGAGCGCTTTCACCGTCAACGCAACAACTATGAGATGGCTGTATCTTCCATACTACATGCATTATAGGCAGTTCCCAAACAGAATGGTAAAGGTTTATACTCCCCTTCCTCCACAAGCATCAATCCATGGCTTGCTCGAAACAACGAGTGCCTCCAACATTCAACGGGTCCCAGGGGGAGTTTTGTTTAATTATTTTGATTTGCTTTGATCTTTTTGGATCATGGGACTGGGCATCCCGGTTACCGGCCCTTTCTCATGAATGAGGAGCGGAGTCCACTCCTCTTGAGAATAACCCACCTAGCATGGAAGATATAGGCAGCCCTAGTTGCACATGAGCTGCTCGAGCATACAAAACAGAATTTCATTTGAAGGTTTGGAGTTTGGCACATACAAATTTACTTGGAGCAGCGGTAGATACCGCATATAGGAAGGTATAGTGGATTCATATGGCATAACTTTGGGGTTTAAGGAGTTTGGATGCACAAGCAGTATTCCCGCTTAGTACAGTGAAGGCTAGCAAAAGGCGGGAAGCGACCAAGCGAGAGAGCGACAACAGTCGTAAACATGCATTAAAATTAATTTACACCGAATATAAGCATGCGTAGGATATAATCCACCATGAACATAAATATCATGAAGGCTATGTTGATTTGATTCAACTACATGCGTGAACATGTGCCAAGTCGAGTCACTCAATTCATTTAAAGGAGGATACCATCCCATCATACCACATCATAATCATTCTAATAGCATGTTGGAGCATAAAGGTAAACCATTATAACTCATAGCTAATCAAGCATGGCACAAGCAACTATAATCTCTAAATGTCATTGCAAATATGTTTACTTCATAATAGCTGAATCAGAACGATGAATCATCATATTTACAAAAACAAGAGAGGTCGAGTTCATACCAGCTTTTCTCATCCCAATAAGTCCATCATATATCATCATTATTGCCTTTCACTTGCACGCGACCCGAGCGGTGTGTATAATAATAAGAGTGCACGTGCATTGGACTAAGCTGGAATCTGCAAGCATTCAACTCAAGAGAGAAGACAAGTAATATGGGCTCTAAGTTAGATAAACAATAATGCATATGAGAGCCACTAAGCATTTTCAATATAGTCTTCTCGGCCCCCAAAGAAAGGAAAATAAATAAAAACTATTTACACGGGAAAGCTCCCAACAAGCAAAAGAAGAACGTGAAATATTTTTGGGTTTTGTTTTTTAATTATCACTACTACAGCATGAAAAATAAACTACTACTAATTTTTTTTGGTTTTTCTAAGGTTTATTAAACACGCAAGAAGAAAGAAAATAAACTAGCATGGATATTACTGTGAAAGAGTATGCGCACCGACATCTAGCAATGAGTGTGTGTGAACATGAATGTAATGTCGGTGAGAAATACGTACTCCCCCAAGCTTAGGCTTTTGGCCTGAGTTGGTCTATTGCCAGGGATAGCCTGGCTGATACCCGTAGGTGTAGCTCGGGTCATCTTGTGTGTGAGAATAGTTGGGATCATAATGTGATGAAGAGGACTCGATTGCCCTTTGGTGGCAACCGCCTCAGGATCCCAAGAATAAACAGACATTCGTGGAGGCTCATCTTGTGGCTCCGGTTCCAGGGCTGGTGCAAGATTCCGATAGGCTTGAACAGCCGCCCACGGAACAATGTAAAGACCTGTAGACAAGTTAAACAAAGAGAGAGCAGGCAAGGTAATAGTCTCAGGGTGATGTTTATCAAAGTACAATTTATATTTAAGCTCCCCTTCGACTCTTAACAAGAAAATCATGCGCTAGCATACTCTTATAATCTAAATAAGCACGGGGCAGCGCTGTTTCTTCTTTCTCCTCATGCCTAATAGGTATCTCAAAATATTCAGCTAGGCGCGAAGCATAAATACCTCCAAAGATGGGGCCTTTAGTACGGTTCAGACTTAACCTTCTAGCAACAATTCCACCCATACTAACAGAGTTATTGCGGTGTAAGCCATGGAACAAAATAGTAATATCAGGAATACTAAGGTTCCCACAGTTCCCGCGTCCAATCAAGCAACGACTAGCAAATAAGGCAAAGTAGCGTAAAACAGGAAAACGTATGCTAGTGATTCTTGCATCAGAAACCTTCCTGGTTTCTCCCACAGTGATAGTGTCAACGAAAGCTTCTACTTCATTACGGTGTGGTTCATCTAAGGTGCCCTCAAAGGGTATTTTGCAAACCTCGCAAAATTCAGCTAATGGCATTTCCTTAACAACGTCATATAAATGAAACTCTACTGTTGGAGGTGATTTCTTAGGAAAAAAGTAGAAGTTTTGCACAAAAGTATTTGTGAGTAAGAGATACTGATGACGTTGGTCGCGGAGGAAGTTGGTGAGGCCGGCGTTCTCAATCAATAGATAGAAATCCTCATAAATCCCGGCTCTCCTCAAGAAGTCATTGGAAGGCCATTCACACGGCCGGACCTCCGCGGTGCGAGGCAAATTAAATTTGGGCTTCATTCTTCTTCCTTTTGTTTTTCCTTAGAACTTGACTCGACGAGCCCTCAAAAGTCTCTTCATTATTTCTGAAACAATCTGAAATTTTTAGTAACTTCAAGTAAAAGTGAACCAACTTCAATAAAATTGATAGAAACAACTCCCACAAGTGCCTAGGGCCTATATCAAGCATTAGAACTACTTAGAACCATATAAATTTGACATGCAAGCTCAAGAACATGGTCACCTATGCAGCACAAATTTGCAAAGAATAAAGCACTAGAACAAAAACTAATTGGACCAATGGAGGAGTCACATACCAAGGAACAATCTCCCCAAGCAGTTTTTGCGAGAGGTGCTTTGAGCAAGGAGATCGAAAATCACAGCAAAAGCGGCTGGAACACGAGCTTGAGTTGGTTTTTCGGGTTTGTGTGAGACAGAGGAAGAAGATGGGTGCATGGATAAGTGGAGGGGGGCCACCATGGGCCCACGAGGCAGGGGGCGCGCCCAGGGGGGTAGGGCGCGCCCTCCACCCTTGTGACCAGGTAGCAGCTCTCCCTGCGGTAATTTTTGCACTAAAAATCCTCAAATATTCCTGAAAAAATCATATTAAATTGGCATGGCATTCTGAGGACTTTTATTTTCGAGGTATTCTTATATTGCACGGATAAGTCGGGAGACAGACAGAAAAATACTATTTTACTTTATTTCTACTAAGTAACAGAAAATATAAAGAGGGTACAGAAGGTTGTGCTTCTAGTTTCTTCTCATGCTCATCGAAAAGAATCCACTAACAAGGTTGATCAAGTCTTGTTAACAAACTCATTTCGATAATCATGGAACCGGAGAAATTTCGAATAACACTATGTTACCTCAACGGGAATATGGACATCCCCAATAATAAGTATATCATATTTCTTCTTGACAGTAGGAAGAGGAAATTCAAAACCTCCAAATATAATCGATGGAATTTTTCCAATAGAGTTGATACTATAAACTTGAGGTTGTTTCCTCGGAAAGTGTACCGTATGCTCATTACCATTAACATGAAAAGTGGCATTGCCTTTGTTGCAATCAATAACAGCCCCTGCAGTATTAAGGAAAGGTCTTCCAAGAATAATAGACATACTATCATCCTCGGGAATATCAAGAATAACAAAGTCCGTTAGAATAGTAACGTTTGCAACCACAACAGGCACATCCTCACAAATACCGGCTGTGTATAGCAGTTGATTTATCAGCCATTTGCAAAGATATTTCAGTAGGTGTCAACTTATTCAAGTCAAGTCTACGATATAAAGAGAGAGGCATAACACTAACATCGGCTCCAAGATCACGTAAAGCAATTTTAACATAATTTCTTTTAATGGAGCATGGTATAGTAGGTACTCCTGGATCTCCAAGTTTCTTTGGTATTCCACCCTTAAAAGTGTAATTAGCAAGCATGGTGGAAATTTCAGCTTCCGGTATCTTTCTTTTACTAGTAATGATATCCTTCATATACTTAGCATAAGGATTTGTTTTGAGCACATCAGTTAATCGCATACGCAAAAAGATAGGTCTAATCATTTCAGCAAAGCGCTCAAAATCCTCATCATCCTTTTTCTTGGATGGGTTGGGAGGAAAAGGCATGGGTTTCTAAACTCGTGGTTCTCTTTCTTTACCATGTTTCCTAGCAACAAAGTCTCTTTTATCATAACGCTGATTCTTTGATTGTGGGTTATCAAGATCAACAACAGGTTCAACTTCTACATCATTATCATTACTAGGTTGAGCATCATCATGAACATTATCATTAGGTTCATGTTCATTACCAGATTGTGTTTCAGCATCAGACATAGATATATCATTTGGATTATCAGGTGGTTCAGCAATAGGTTCACTAGAAGTTTGCACAGTCCTATCATTTTTCTTTTTCTTCCTCTTAGAAGAACTAGGCATATCGATATTATTTCTCTGAGAATCTTGCTCGATTCTCTTAGGGTGGCCTTCAGGATACAAAGGTTCCTGAGTCATTCTACCAGTTCTAGTAGCCACTCTAACAGCATAATCATTTTTCTTACTATTCATTTTATTAAGTATTTCTTTCTGAGCTTTAAGTACTTGTTCTACTTGAGTGGTAACCATAGAAGCATGTTTGCTAATAAGTTTAAGTTCATCTCTAATATTAGCCATATAATCACTCAAGCGTTTAATCATAAAGGTATTCTGTTTTAATTGTCTACCAAAATAAGCATTAAAGTCATCTTGCTTAAACATAAAGTCATCAAATTCATCCAAGCACTGACTAGCAATTTTAGTAGGAGGGACTTGACTTTATCATACCTATAGAGAGAATTTACCTTTACTACCGTGTCGGGATATCGGGAGGTTCTTGATGAAATAAGTAATTGAGATCATATACTTCTTCAACAAAGGTGAATTAAGACCATGTATTTCTTCAATAGGAGGTAAATTCTTAACATCTTCAGCTTTAATACCTTTTTCTTTCATAGATTCTTTGCCTCTTGCATATCTTCGGGTGAGAAATAGAACACCTCTCTTCTTGAGTTGGTTTAGCAATAGGCTCGATAATTGGCTCTGGAGCTGGCTCAGAGCTGGCTCAGCGGTGCCCAATTATTTTCATTTGCCAACATATTATTCAATAGAATTTCAGCTTCATCCGTGTTCTTTCCACGAAAAAGAGAACCAGCACAACTATCCGTAATCTCTGGAAGCATCGGTTAGTCCATTATAAAAGCTATCAAATATTCAGGTTTCTTAAGAGGATGATCAGGCAAAGCATTAAGTAACTTGAGAAGCCTCCCCCAAGCTTGTGGGAGACTCTCTTCTTCAATTTGCACAAAATTATATATATCCCTCAAAGCAACTTGTTTCTTATGAGCAGGAAAATATTTAGCAGAGAAGTAATAAACCATATCCTGGGGACTTTGCACACAACCAAGATCAAGAGAATTAAACCATATCTTAGCATCACCCTTTAATGAGAACGGAAATATTTTGAGTAAATAAAGGTAGAGCGATCTATCATTATTAGTAAACAGGGCAGCTATATCATCTAACTTACGAAGATGTGCCACAACAGTTTTAGATTCATAGCCATAAAAAGGATCAGATTCAACCAAAGTAATTATATCTGGATCAACAGAAAAATCATAATAATCCTGATCAGGAACACAGATAGGTGAAGTAGCAAAAGCAGGGTCGGGTCTCATCCTACCTCTAAAAGGTTCTTTACTACATTTAACTAGCAACCTATCACGTTCAAGACTATCCTGGCAAGCAAGAATAGCTTCAGTAGATTCAGCATTAAAAAGGTAACCCTCAGGAATAATAGGCCTATTTTCATCATCACTAACATCATCGTGTTCAGTTTCAATAATTTCTCTTTCTCTAGACCTAGAAATTTGTTCATCTAGAAATTCACCAAGAGGCACAGTAGTATCAAGCATAGAAGTAGTTTCATCATAAGTATCATGCATAGCGTAGTGGCATCATCAATAACATGCGACATATTGGAGCGAATAGCGTAAGCGAGGTTTTGGTGTCGCTAGCTTACTCATAACATAAAGTGAATCAAGTGCAGAGCTAGATGGCAGTTCCTTACCTCCCCTCGTAGTTGAGGGATAAATTGTTGTCTTAGAGTCTTTCAAGTTCTTCATAGTGTCCAGCAGATATAAATCCCAAGTGACTCAAAGAATAGAGCTATGCTCCCCGGCAATGGCGCCATAAAAAGGTCTTGATAACCCACAAGTATAGGGGATCACAACAGTTTTCGAGGGTAGAGTATTCAACCCAAATTTATTGATTCAACACAAGGGGAGCCAAAGAATATTCTCAAGTATTAGCAGCTGAGTTGTCAATTCAACCACACACGGAAACTTAGTATCTGCAGCAAAGTGTTTAGTAGCAAAGTAATATGATAGTGGTGGTAACGGTAACAAAAGTAAAGACAACAAAAGTAATGTTTTTGGTATTTTTGTAGTGATTGTAACAAGAGAAACGAGAAAAGTAAATAAGCGTAAACCGGATATGGAAAACTTCGTGAGGCACCGGATCGGTGATGGATAATTATGCGGATGTGGTTCGTCATGTATGATTACAACATAGGGTGACACAGAGCGAGCTCCAGTTCATCAATGTAATGTAGGCATGTATTCCGTAAATAGTCATACGTGCTTATGGAAAAGAACTTGCATGACATCTTTTGTCCTACCCTCCCGTGGCAGCGGGGTCCTATTGGAAACTAAGGGATATTAAGGCCTCCTTTTAATAGAGAACCGGAACAAAGCATTAGCACATAGTGAATACATGAACTCCTCAAACTATGGTCATCACCGGAGTGGTCCTGATTATTGTCACTTGAGGTTGCGGATCATAACACATAGTAGGTGACTATAGACTTGCAAGATAGGATCAAGAACACACATATATTCATGAAAACATAATAGGTTCAGATCTGAAATCATGGCACTCGGGCCCTAGTGACAAGCATTAAGCATAGCAAAGTCATAGCAACATCAATCTCGAACATAATGGATACTAGGGATCAAACCCTAACAAAACTAACTCGATTACATGATAAATCTCATCCAACCCATCACCGTCCGGCAAGCCTACGATGCAATTACTCACGCCTGGCGGTGAGCATCATGAAATTGGTGATGGAGGATGGTTGATGATGACGACGGCGACGAATCCCCTCTCCGAGCCCCGAGCGGACTCGAGATCAGCCCTCCCGAGAGATTAGGGCTTGGCGGCGGCTCCGTGTCGTAAAACGCGATGAAACTTTCTCTCCGATTTTTTCTCCCGAAAGCCAATATATGGAGTTGGAGTTGGCGTCGGAGGGTCTCGAGGGGCCCACGAGGTGAGGCGCGCCCGGGGAGGGGTGCGCCCCCACCCTCGTGGACAGGGTGTGGGCCCCCTGGTCTTCATCTTTGGCGAGGATTTTTTATTATTTATTATAAGATATTCCGTGGAGTTTCAGGTCATTTCGAGAACTTTTGTTTTCTGCACATAAGACAACATCATGGCAATTCTCCTGAAAACAACGTCAGTCCGGGTTAGTTCCATTAAAATCATACAAGTTAGAGTCCAAAACAAGGGCAAAAGTGTTTGGAAAAGTTGATACGACAGAGACGTATCACCCCCCGCCTCGCTGTCCCGCTCCTCCGAGCCAGTTCGGCACGGCGGCCCGACATAGACACCGCCGCTGTCCACCAAGATCGACTTCGCCACTTATGACGGCACAAAGGACCCCCTCAACTGGCTCAACCAGTGCGACCAGTTCTTTAGCGGGCAGCGCACCCTCACATCGGAACGTACCTGGCTCACCTCTTATCATCTCCGCGACGCGGCACAGACATGGTACTACGCTCTCGAGCAGGACGAGGGCGCCATGCCTCCTTGGGAGCGCTTCCGCGAGCTCTGCCTCCTCCGCTTTGGGCCCCCGGTTCGCGGGAGCCGCCTGGCGGAGCTCGGCCGCCTTCCCTTCACCTCTACGGTGCAGGACTTCACCGACCGCTTGCAGGCCTTGGCGTGCCATGCGTCGGGTGTGACGGTACAGCAGCGCGCCGACCTTTTTGTTGGTGGCCTTCCGGATCACATTCGCGTCGACGTGGAGCTTCACGACCCTCAGGATCTCCAGACGGCCATGTATTACGCTCGGGCCTTCGAGGCTCGCGCCCAGGCCATGCTGCCGGCAACCCCGGCCCGAGGAGGCCGGCAGACCGGCCGCCCACCACTAGCACCCGGCCGGCCACCCCCGGCCACACCGGCGCCCGCTACCTCGGCCGTGACGTGACCTTTCCGTCGTCTCTCTCCAGCGGAGAAGATGGAGCGGCGGCGCCAGGGCCTCTGCTTTAACTGTGATGAGCCCTATACGCCGACCCATGTGTGTCCACGCCTCTTCTACTTGGAGACGGTCGACTTCACCGAGGAGGACGCCCTGGCCGACGGGGCCGCGACACTACCACCCCCAACGGCGGCTGAGGGCGCACTCCACGGCCGCTTCAAGAACGGCCCTCGCGGTCTCTCTCCACGCACTCGCCGGGATCCGTGACGAGCGGACCATGCTCTTGCCGGTGACGATCCATGGCGAGCACTTGGTGGCCTTGGTGAATACAGGCTCCACCCAAAACTTCCTGCTCGAGGCTACCATGCGCCGCTTAGCGCTTCAACCGACGGGTGGGGAGCAACTTCGGGTCATAGTGGCCAACGGTGATCGCCTCCGGTGTCATGGCCACGCACGGGACGTACCCATCACCATCGGCGAGGAACACTTCTCCATCACCTGTGCGGGCATCGACTTGGGCTGCTTCGGCTCCATCCTTGGCGTCGACTTCCTGCGGACTCTCGGTCCCATTCTTTGGGACTTCGACGCGCTCACGATGACTTTCTGGCGACTGGGCCGCTGCATTCCGTGGGACGACATTGGGGGCGCCGCGCCCGCACCGCCATAGCTACAGCTGGCCGCGACCACCTCCGAGGCCGAGCACCCGCTCTTGGAGAATGATACGTCTCCAACGTATCTATAATTTATGAAGTATTCATGCTATTATATTATCCATCTTGGATGTTTTATGGGGTTTACTATGCACTTTTATATTATTTTCAGGACTAACCTATTGACCCAGAGCCCAGTGCCAGTTCCTGTTTTTCCCTTGTTTCAGTGTTTCAAAGAAAAGGAATATCAAACGGAGTCGAAACGAATGAAACCTTATGGATAAGTTATTTTTGGAAGGAAAGCTACCCGAAAGACTTGGAGTGCACGTTAGGAAAGAAACAAGGGAGCCACGAGGCAGGGGAGTGCGTCCACCCCCCCAGGGCGCGCCCTCCACCCTCGTGGCTCCCCTGACATACTTCTTTCACCTATATATACCCATATACCCTAAAAACTTCGGGGAATAGAATAGATCGGGAGTTCCGCCGCCGCAAGCCTCTGTAGCCACCAAAACCAATGGGACCCTGTTCGGCACCCAGGAGGGAACCCTCACCGGTGGCCAACGACATCATCCGGCGCTCTCCATGACGAGGAGGGAGTAGGTCACCCTCGGGGCTGAGGGTATGTACCAGGAGCTATGTGTTTGATCTCTCTCTCTCTCTCTCTCTCGTGTTCTTGATTTGGCACGATCTTGATGTATCGCGAGCTTTGCTATTATAGTTGGATCTTATGTTTCTTCTCCCCCTCTACTCTCTTGTAATGGATTGGGTTTTCCCTTTGAAGTTATCTTATCGGATTGAGTCTTTAATTATTTGAGAACACTTGATGTATGTCTTGCCGTGCGTACCACTTGTGACAATGGGATATTGATACGTCCATTTTGCATCATGCTTTTATATCGATACTTATTGCATTATGGGCTGTTATTACACGTTATGTCACAATATTTATGCTTATTCTCTCTTATTTTACAAGGTTTACATAAGGAGGAGAATGCGGCAAGCTGGAATTACAGGGCTGGAAAAGGAGCAAATATTAGAGACCTATTCTGCACAACTCCAAAAGTCCTGAAACTCCATGAAAGTCATTTTTGGAAATAATAAAAAATATTGAGCGGAAGAAGTTCACCAGAGGGGGACCCACCTGGCCACGAGGGTGGGGGGCGCGCCCTACCCCCCAGGGCGCGCCCCTTGCCTCGTGGGCCCCCTGTTGGCTCTCCGATGGCCATCTTCTGCTATATGAGGTCTTTCGTCAAGGGAAAAATCATAAGCAACCTTTCGGGACGAGACTCACGCCACGCAGGCGGAACCAATCTAGGGCTCCGGCAGAGCTGTTCTGCCGGGGACACTTCCCTCCGGGAGGGGGAAATCATCGCCATCGTCATCACCAACGCTCCTCTCATCGGGAGAGGGCAATCTCCATGAACATCTTCACCAGCACCATCTCCTCTCAAAACCCTAGTTCATCTCTTGTATCCAATTCTTGTCTCCAAGTCCGGGATTGGTACTAGTAGGTTGCTAGTAGTGTTGATTACTCCTTGTAGTTGATGCTAGTTGGTTTATTTGGTGGAAGATCATATGTTTAGATCCTTTATGCATATTAATACCCCTCTGATTATGAACATGAATATGCTTTGTGAGTAGTTACGTTAGTTCCTGAGGACATGGGAGAAGTCTTGCTATTAGTAGTCATGTGAATTTGGTATTCATTTGATATTTTGATGAGATGTATGTTGTCTAGCCTCTAGTGGTGTTATGTGAACGTTGACTACATAACACTTCACCATTATTTGGGCCTAGAGGAAGGCATTGGGAAGTAATAAGTAGATGATGGGTTGCTAGAGTGACGAGCTTAAACCCTAGTTTATGCGTTGCTTCGTAAGGGGCTGATTTGGATCCATATGTTTCATGCTATGGTTAGGTTTACCTTAATAATTTTGTTGTAATTGCGGATGATTGCAATAGAGGTTAATCATAAGTGGGATGCTTGTTCAAGTAATTAAGAACAGCACCCAAGCACCGGTCCACCCACATATCAAATTATCAAAGTACCGGACACGAATCATATGAACGTGATGAAAACTAGCTTGACGATAATTACCATGTGTCCTCGGGAGCACTTTTTCTTATATAAGAGTTTGTCCAGGCTTGTCCTTTGCTACAAAAAGGATTGGGCCACCTTGTTGCACTTTATTTACTTTTGCAGAGATGTGAAGAAACTAATCTTGTTTTGAATTGGGAAAAGTGCCACTTTATGGTTAATGAAGGTATTGTCTTGGGGCATAAAGTTTCTGAAAGAGGTATTGAAGTTGATAAAGCCAAGGTTGATGCTATTGAAAAGATGCCATGTCCCAAGGACATCAAAGGTATAAGAAGTTTCCTTGGTCATGCCGGATTTTATAGGAGGTTCATTAAGGACTTCTCAAAAATTTCTTGGCCTCTGACTAATTTATTACAAAAAGATATACCCTTTGCCTTTGATGATGATTGTGTAGAAGCATTTGAAATACTTAAGAAAGCATTGATCTCTGCACCTATTGTTCAGCCACCTGATTGGAATCTACCCTTTGAAATTATGTGTGATGCTAGTGATTATGCTGTAGGTGTTGTTCTAGGGCAAAGAGTTGATAAGAAATTAAATGTTATCCATTATGCTAGTAAAACTCTAGGCAATGCTCAAAGAAATTATGCTACTACTGAAAAGGAATTCTTAGCAGTTGTATTTGCTTGTGATAAGTTCAGACCCTATATTGTTGATTCTAAAGTAACTATTCACACTGATCATGCTGTTATTAAATATCTTATGGAGAAGAAAGATGCTAAACCTAGACTTATAAGATGGATTCTCTTGCTACAAGAATTTGATTTGCATATTGTTGATAGAAAAGGAGCTGAGAACCCCATTGTAGACAACTTGTCTAGGTTAGAAAATGTTCTTGATGACCCACTACCTATTGATGATAGCTTTCCTGATGAACAAATAAATGTTATAAGTACTTCTCGTAGTACTCCATGGTATGCTGATTATGCTAATTATATTGTTGCTAAATTTATACCACCTAGTTTCACATACCAAAGAAAAGAAAAAGTTTTTATATGATTTGAGACATTACTTTTGGGATGACCCACATCTTTATAAAGGAGTAGATGGTGTTATTAGACGTTGTGTACCTGAGCATGAAGAGGAACAGATCCTACGCAAGTGTCACTCCGAGGCTTATGGAGGACACCACGCTGGAGATAGAACTGCACATAAGGTATTGCAATCCGGTTTTTATTGGCCTACTCTCTTCAAGGATGCCGATAAGTTTGTCTTATCTTGTGATGAATGTCAAAGAATTGGTAATATTAGTAGACGTCAAGAAATGCCTATGAATTATTCACTTGTTATTGAACCATTTGATGTTTGGGGCTTTGACTATATGAGACCTTTTCCTGCCTCTAATGGTTACACACATATTTTAGTTCTTTGTTGATTACGTTACTAAGTGGGTAGAAGCTATTCCAACTAGTAGTGCTGATCATAACACCTCTATTAAAATGCTTAAAGAAGTTATTTTTCCGAGGTTTGGAGTCCCTAGATATTTAATGACCGATGGTGGTTCACATTTTATTCATGGTGCTTTCCGTAAAATGCTTGCTAAGTGATGACCCACAAGTATAGGGGATCTATCGTAGTCCTTTCAATAAGTAAGAGTGTCGAACCCAATGAGGAGCAGAAGGAAATGATAAGCGTAGGTGATAGATAGTTTTGTGATAAGATAAATAGTAACGAGCAAAAAGTAAATAAAGTAAATAAAGTGCAACAAGGTGGCCCAATCCTTTATGTAGCAAAGGATAAGCCTGGAAAAATTCTAATAATGAAGAAGGAGCTCCCGAGGACACATTGGGAATTATCGTCAAGCTAGTTTTCATCATGTTCATAAGATTCGCGTTCGGTACTTTGATAATTTGATATGTGGGTGGACCGGCACTTGGGTACTGCCCTAACATGGACAAGCATCCCACTTATGATTAACCCCTATTGCAAGCATCCGCAACTACAAAAAGGAGTATTAAGGTAAACCTAACCACAACATTAAACATATGGGTCCATATCAACCACTTACGAAGCAACGCATAAACTAGGGTTTAAGCTTCTGTCACTCTAGCAACCCATCATCTACTTATTACTTCTCTATGCCTTCCTCTAGGCCCAAATAATGGTGAAGTGTCATGTAGTCGATGTTCACATAACACCACTAGAGGAAAGACAACATACATCTCATCAAAATATCGTACGAATACCAAATTCACATGACTACTAATAGCAAGACTTCACCCATGTCCTTAGGAACAAACGCAACTACTCACAAAGCATATTCATGTTCATAATCAGAGGAGTAATAATATGCATAAAGGATCTGAACATGATCTTCCACCAAGTAAACAAATTAGCATCAACTACAAGGAGTAATCAACACTACTAGCAACCCACAGGTACCAATTTGTGGTTTTGATACAAGATTGGATACAAGAGATGAACTAGGGTTTTGAGAGAGGTGGTGCTGGTGAAGATGTTGATGGAGATTGACCCCCTATCGATGAGAGGATCATTGGTGATGATGTTGGTGATGATTTCCCCCTCCCAGAGGGAAGTGTCCCCGGCAGAACAGCTCCAGAGCCCTAGATTGATTCCGCCAAGGTTCCGCCTCGTGGCGGCGGAGTTTAAATCCGTAAGCTTGCCCATGATTTTTCCAGGTAAAAGTGATGATATAGCGGAAGATGGACACGGAGGCCCACCGGGGCCCAGGAGATAGGGGCAGCGCCCTCTGAGGCGCCTTCCTGTGTCCTGGACAGGGTGTGGGCCCCCTGGCCTATTTCTTTCGCTCAGAAATTCTTATAAATTCCAAAAGGTAGTTTCGTGGAGTTTCAGGACTTTTGTAGCTGTGCAGAATAGGTGTCCAACGTTTGCTCCTTTTCCAGCCAGAATTCCAGCTGCCGGCATTCCCCCTCTTCAGGGTAAACCTTGTAAAATAAGAGAGAATAGCCATAAGTATTCATATATAATGTGTAATAACAGCCCGTAATGCAATAAATATTGATATAAAAGCATGATGCAAAATGGACGTACCAACTCCCCCAAGCTTAGACCTCGCTTGTCCTCAAGCGGAGGCCGAAATCAAAAAATATGTCCACATGTTTAGAGATAGAGGTGTCGATAAAAAATAAAATACGGACATGAGGCGTCATGATCATTCTAATAACAAGAACATATATAGATTTTGTCATATGATTTCTTATGCTCAAGTAATAAGCAATTCACAATGTCAAGTATGGTTCATAAACTTCATTGGGAACTAACAAACTATAATCTCAGTCATTGAAGCAATTGCAATTTATCATAACATAAGAAAGAGTCAATAATAGAGATTTTCAGCAAGCTCACATACTCAACTATCTCGTAGTCCCCTATAATTTTTAACACGCACGCAATACTTGTGGTTATAGAGTTTCAGCCGGACACTGAGAAAGATAGGGGCTTATTGTGTTGCCTCCCAACGTATTCACCTTTAGGTGATGTCAACAATAATAGCCTATGCCAACTTACATCCAATTGGATATATGTATCATGATCTTTCAAACACGAGGAGCTTGCCAAAGGATAAAAATAAAAAGGGAAAGGTGAGCATCACCTTGACTCAAGCATAAAGTAAAAACATAAGGTAAAAGATAGGCCCTTCGCAGAGGGAAGCAGAGGTTGTCATGTGCGTTTAGGGTTGATGCATAAAGTCTTAGTGCAAAAGAACGTCACTTTATATTGCCCCTTGTATGTGGACCTTTATTATGTAGTCCGTCGCTTTTATTACTTCCACAACAAGTTAGGTACAAAGTTTATTTTCTCTGCACTAATAAGTCATACATATTTAGAGAGCAATTTTTATTGCTTGCACCGATGAAAACTTACTTGAAGGATCTTATTCAATCCATAGGTAGGTATGGTGGACTCTCATGGCAAAACTGGGTTTGAGGAAACTTGGAAGCACAAGTAGTATCTCTACTTGGTGCAAAGAATTTGGCTAGCATGAGGGGGAAAGGCAAGCTCAACATGTTTGGAAGGTCAATGACAATATACTTTAACTGAGATGTCGGAAAACATAAACCATTATGTTGTCTTCCTTGTCCAACATCAACTCTTTTAGCATGTCATACTTAATGAGTGCTTCACAATCATAAAAGATGTCCAAGATAATATATTTATATGTGAACCCCTCTTTCCTTATCACCTTCTATTAATTGCAACGATGACCAAGGGTACGTTCATCAACTCTCAACAATTTTTATGCCTCATACTTTCTATGTGTGAAGTTATCACTCTCCATAAGATCAATATGAACTCTTTTTGTTCTTTCTACTTTCACAAGATCATAGCAACATGGCAAAGCCCTTGACTCAACACTAATCTTTATTATAGATAGCACACAGACTCGCTTACATAAAGAGATCACAATGCAAAACTCAAAACTACTTGATATCAAAACTTCAATCTACTAGATCAAGATACTACTAAAAGGATCGAACTAAATAAAGCGGTAAAAATAGGAGTGTGATGGTGATACGATACAGGGCACCTCCCCCAAGCTTGGCAGTTGCCAAGGGGAGTGCCCATACCCATGTGATTATTTCTTCGGAGGTAGTGAAGTAGGAGTTGTTGCATTTTTCTTCTCTAGCTTGCGTCTGATGCTAAAATTTTCCTCTCTCAGATCCTCATTCTCGAGCTCAAGTTTCATTATCCTTTTGCATAGTGCCGCCTTGTTGTCCTGCAAAAAACATGGTGGGATAGATTGGACCTTAGGGAGGCTTGACTTCTTGAATTCCACATGCATATCACCAGGTTGAGGTAGTAGATCGTCCTCTTCATCGGAGCTTGTCTCCTCCTTCCTGTTTGGATCATAGTCTTCTTCTTCCTCTGTGGTCCAACCATAATGTTCCACATCACCATATACTTTTGGGTTTGCAATGTAATCAGCCATGTAGCTCTCTCCCTCCAAATCTTGGGACGACATCTTGTTCCAAATCTGCAACAGGAACAGCTCGAAACGAAAACAGAGGATATTTGCGTGATACGGTGGTCAAAACCTTCGGGAGTATGTATAATGAACTTTTACCGACCAAAATACGTAACATACAAGAAAAGCTGAGTCCGGAGGCACACGAGGTGCCCACGAGACAGGCGCCCTCAAAGGCGGGGGCTCCTCTCTCGTGGGAGCCTCGTGTCCCTTTCAGACTACTTATTTCTTCCTAAAATTCTTAAATAATCCAAAACTGATAAAAAATGTCATTAGAGTTGTTTTGGAGTCGGTTTACTTACCGTACCACGTACCTACGCCTTTTCGGAGTCTGGAACATTCTGGAAAATGTCTCTTATGTATTCCTCAGGGGTTATGGTTTCAATAATATTAGTTTCAACATTGATAGGATTACCTGAAATATAATGTTTAATTCTTTGACCGTTTACCACCCTCGGATTTGTGCCTTGAAGTTGTTGATGTTTATAGCACCAGAACGATAGACCTCCTCGATAATGTAGGGACCTTCCCATTTTGAGAGAAGTTTTCCTGCAAAAAATCTTAAACGAGAGTTGAACAATAACACATAATATCCTACGTTAAACTCACGCTTTTGTATCCTCTTATCATGCCAGCGTTTGACTTTTTCTTTGAAAAGCTTGGCATTCTCATATGCTTGGGTTCTCCATTCATCAAGCGAGCTAATATCAAACAACCTCTTCTCACCGGCAAGTTTGAAGTCATAATTGAGCTCTTTAATAGCCCAATATGCTTTATGTTCAAGTTCAAGAGGTAAATGACATGCTTTTCCATAAACCATCTTATATGGAGACATACCCATAGGATTTTTGTATGCAGTTCTATAGGCCCATAATGCATCATCAAGTTTTTGGACCAATTCTTTCTAGATCTATTCACAGTCTTTTGCAAAATTAATTTGAGCTCTCTATTGCTCAACTCTACTTGACCACTAGACTGCGGGTGATAAGGAGATGCGATTCAAGCATCTTAAGGAAAGCACCATGAATAAAGTGTGAACCACCATCAGTCATAAGATATCTAGGGACTCCAAACCTCGGAAAAATAACTTCTTTAAGCATTTTAATAGAAGTGTTATGATCAGCACTACTAGTTGGAATTGCTTCTACCCACTTAGTACGTAATCAACAACAACTAAAATATGTGTATAACCATTGGAGGCAGGAAAAGGTCCCATATAATCAAAGCCCCAAACATCAAACGGTTCAATAACAAGAGAATAATTCATAGGCATTTCTTGACGTCTACTAATGTTACCTATTCTTTGACATTCATCACAAGATAAGACAAACTTACGAGCATCTTTGAAGAGAGTAGGCCAATAAAAACCAAATTGTAGTACCTTGTGTGCAGTTCTATCTCCAGCGTGGTGCCCTCCATAGGATTCAGAGTGACACTTGCGTAGGATTTGTTCCTGTTCATGCTCAGGCACACAATGTCTAATAATACCATCTACTCCTTCTTTATAAAGGTGTGGATCATCCTAGAAGTAATGTCTTAAATCATAAAAGAACTTTTTCTTTTGCTGGTATGTGAAACTAGGCGGTATATATTTAGCAACAATGTAATTAGCATAATTAGCATACCAAGGAGCAGTACGAGAAGCATTGACGACCGCTAATTGTTCATCAAGAAAGCTATCATTAATAGGTAGTGGGTCATCAAGAACATTCTCTAACCTAGACAAGTTGTCCGCGACGGGGTTCTCAGCTCCCTTTCTATCAATAATAATATGCAAGTCAAATTCTTGGAGCAAGAGAACCCATCTAATGAGTCTAGGCTTAGCATCTTTCTTTTCCATAAGATATTTAATAGCAGCATGATCAGTGTGAATAGTAACTTTGGAATCAACAATATAAGGTCTAAACTTATCACATGCAAACACAATTGCTAAGAACTCTTTTTCAGTAGTAGAATAATTTCTCTAGGCAGTATCAAGAGTCTTACTAGCATGCTGGATGACATTCAATTTCTTATCGACTCTTTGCCCTAAAACAACACCTACAGCATAATCACTAGCATCGCACATAATTTCAAAAGGTAAATTCCAATCAGGTGGCTGAACAATAGGTGCAGTGATCAAGGCTTTCTTAAGTGTTTCAAATGCTTCTACACAATCATCATCAAAGACAAAAGGAATATCTTTTTGCAATAAATTAGTCAGAGGCCTGGAGATTTTAGAAAAGTCCTTAATGAACCTCCTATAAAAGCCGACATGACCTTTTATGTCCTGGGGACATGACATCTTTTCAATAGCATCAACTTTGGCTTTATCAACTTCAATACCTCTCTCGGAGATCTTGTGCCCCAAGACAATGCCTTCATTAACCATAAAGTGACACTTTTCCCAATTCAAGACGAGACTAGTGTCTTTGCATCTCTGCAAAACTCGATCAAGGTTGCTCAAACAATCATCAAAAGAGGATCCATAGATGGAGAAGTCATCCATGAATACCTCACAAATCTTTTCACAAAAATCAGAAAATATAGCCATCATGCATCTTTGAAAGGTAGCAGGTGCATTACATAAACCAAAAGGCATCGTCTATAAGCAAAAGTACCAAAAAGGGCAAGTAAAAGTAGTTTTAGATTGATCCTTTCTTGACCACAGTATTTGAGAGAAGCGAATAACCATCTAGAAAGCAAAAATGTGTGTGTTTGGATAGCCTTTCTAGCATTTGATCAATAAAAGGTAAAGGGTAATGATCTTTCTTAGTAGCTTTATTTAACTTAAGAAAATCAATTACCATCCTATAACTGTAATAATTCTTTTGGGATCAATTCATATTTATCATTAGGAACAACGGTAATACCTCCCTTTTTAGGGACACAATGGACATGGCTTACCCATTCACTATCAGCAGCGGGATAAATAATACCTGCCTCAAGGAGCTTTAGTATCTCCTTTCTTACCACTTCCTTCATTTTGGGATTTAATCGTCTTTGAGGATCTCTAACTGGTTTGGCATCTTTCTCCACTGAAATTTTGTGTTGACATAATGTGGGACTAATGCCCTTAAGATCATCCAGAGTATATCCAATAGCAGCTCGGTGCTTCTTCAGAGTTTTCAAATCTTTCTTCTTCTTTCTCTGAAAGGTTAGCACCAATAATAACATGATATATTTCTTTTTCATAAAGATAAGCATACTTAAGATTATCAGGTAAGGGTTTGAGTTCAAACACGGGATCACCCTTGGGTGGAGGGGGATCCCCAAGAATTTGAACGGGAAGGTTATGTTTCAGCATAGGTTCTTGTTTAAGGAACACTTCATCTATTTCTTCCCTTTCTTTCGTAAACATATCGTTTTCATGGTCTAACAAATAGTGTTCTAACAGATCAGTTGGAGGAACAGCAACGGAAGCAAGACCAATAATCTCATCCTTACTAGGTGGTTCCCTTTCACGAGGTTGTCTACTAAACTTAGCGAAATTAAACTCATGAGACATACCATCTATGCCAACAGTGACAATATTCTTTTCACAGTTAATCTTAGCACTAGCAGTATTCAAGAAAGGTCTACCAAAAATAATGGGACAAAAATCATCTTGTGGGGAAGCAAGAACAAGAAAATCAGCAGGGTATTTAATCTTCCCACACAAGACTTCAACATCTCTAACAATCCCAATAGGTTTAATGGTGTCCCTATTAGCAAGCTTAATAGTAACATCAATGTCTTCTAATTCAGCGGGTGCAATGTCGTGCATAATTTCTTTATAAAGATCATAAGGTATCGCACTAGCACTAGCACCCATATCACATAAGCCATGATAACAATGATCTCCTATTTTAACGAAATAACAGCATGCCTACAACAGTCTACGTGTCTTAGTATCGTGTCTAGCAATATTAGCAGTCTCACCCAAGAAAGAGATAACATGCCCATCTAAGTCCTCATCCAAGAGATCTTTAACCATAGCAATACTAGGTTCAACATTAATTTGCTCAGGAGGTGTATAGGTCCTAGTATTACTCTTATGAACAACAGTCAAAGCTTTAGCATGATCTTTTATCCTAACAGGAAAAGGAGGTTTTTCGACATAAGCAGTAGGAATAATAGGATCACTATATGTAATAGTCTTTTCTTCGACTGTAATAGGTGCAGCTACTTTCACTTCAACAGGAGGATTATATTTAAACCACTTCTCTTTTGGGAGATCAACATGAGTAGCAAAAGATTCACAGAAAGTAGCTACTATCTCAGAGTCAAGTCCATACTTAGAGCTAAATCCACGGGAAGCATCGGTATCCATAAAAGATTTCACACAATCGAACTTAGGTGTAAAACCTGACACCTTACCATCGTCGGAACCCCAATCATCATAGTAGCGTTTAACTCTTTCCAATAAGTCCCATTTGAAATCAATAGTCTTCAGCATATAGGAACCAACACAGGAAGTATCGAGCAAGTTGCGATTATGAAGAGAAAGCCGAGCATAAAAATTCTGAATAATCATTTCCTGAGAGAGCTCATGATTGGGGCATGAATACAACATTGACTTAAGCCTCCCCCAAGCTTGAGCGATGCTTTCTCCTTCGCGAGGCCAGAAATTATATATGTAATTACGATCACGATAAACAAGATGCATAGGGTAGAACTTCTGGTGAAATTCCAACTTCAATCGCTTATAATTCCAAGATCTCGTATCATCACATAGCCTATACCATGTCATTGCATCTCCCTTCAAAGATAAAGGGAAGACCTTCCTTTTGACAACATCATCGGGAATACCTGCAAGCTTAAATAATCCACAAACTTCATCCACAAAGATAAGGTGTAAGTGGGATGCAATGTTCCATCTCCCGCAAAAGGATTAGCTAGCAGTTTTTCTATCATACCCGAAGGAATCTCAAAGTGAATATTTTCATAAAGTTCAGTAGGTTGAGGAGCATCTCTTTGCTCTTCTCGTTGGGGCGAAGATACCCCAAACATGCCCCTCAAAGGATTAGTTTCCATAGTGACAAGTAACAGAAAATTTCAGCACACTATATAAATGTTTCCTTACCAAGTTCCACTCACCAAAAACGCTACACTCCCGACAGCGGCGCCGGAAAAGAGTCTTGATGACCCACAAGTATAGGGGATCTATCGTAGTCCTTTCGATAAGTAAGAGTGTCGAACCCTTGAGGAAGCGAAGGAAATGATAAGCGGTTTTCACTAAGGTTTTCTCTGCAAGCACTGAAATAGTAGGTGATAGATAGTTTTGTGATAAGATAAATAGTAACGAGCAAAAAGTAAATAAAGTGCAGCAAGGTGGCCCAATCCTTTATGTAGCAAAGGATAAGCCTGGACAAATTCTAATAATGAAGAAGGAGCTCCGATGACACATTGGGAATTATCGTCAAGCTAGTTTTCATCACGTTCATAAGATTCGCGTTCGGTACTTTGATAATTTGATATGTGGGTGGGCCGGCACTTGGGTACTGCCCTAACATGGACAAGCATCCCACTTATGATTAACCCCTATTGCAAGCATCCACAACTACAAAAAGGAGTATTAAGGTAAACCTAACCACAACATTAAACATATGGGTCCATATCAACCCCTAACGAAGCAACACATAAACTAGGGTTTAAGCTTATGTCACTCTAGCAACCCATCATCTACTTATTACTTCCCTATGCCTTCCTCTATGCCAAATAATGGTGAAGTGTCATGTAGTCGACGTTCACATAACACCACTAGAGGAAAGACAACATACATCTCATCAAAATATCGAACGAATACCAAATTCACATGACTACTAATAGCAAGACTTCACCCATGTCCTCGAGGAACAAAAGCGCAACTACTCACAAAGCATATTCATGTTCATAATCGGAGGAGTAATAATATGCATAAAGGATCTGAACATGATCTTCCACCAAGTAAACCAATTAGCATCAACTACAAGGAGTAATCAACACTACTAGCAACACACTAGTACCAATTTGTGGTTTTGATACAAGATTGGATACAAGAGATGAACTAGGGTTTTGAGAGGAGATGGTGTTGGTGAAGATGTTGATGGAGATTGACCCCCTCTCGATGAGAGGATCGTTGGTGATGATTTCCCCCTCCCGGAGGGAAGTGTCCCCGGCAGAACACCTCCGCCAGAGCCCTAGATTGATTCCGCCAAGGTTCCGCCTCGTGGCAGCGGAGTTTAAATCCGTAAGCTTGCCTACGATTTTTCGAGGTAAAAGTGATGATATAGCAGAAGATGGGCCGGAGGCCCAACAGGGGTCCCAGGAGATAGGGGCAGCGCCCTCTGGGCGCCCTCACATCTCCTGAGCAGTGTGGGCCCCTGGCCTATTTCTTTTCGCTCAGAAATTCTTATAAATTCCAAAAAGTTGTTTCGTGGAGTTTGAGGACTTTTGGAGCTGTGCGAGAATAGGTTTCCAACGTTTGCTTCTTTTCGGCCAGAATTCATTTGCGGCATTCCCCCTCTTCATGGTAAACCTTGTAAAATAATATAGAATAGCCATAAGTATTCATATATAATGTGTAATAACAACCCATAATGCAATAAATATTGATATAAAAGCATGATGCAAAATGGACGTATCACTAAGTATGATGTTAATCATAGAATTGCATCTCCTTATCACCCACAGTCTAGTGGTCAAGTAGAATTGAGTAATAGAGAACTCAAATTAATTTTGCAAAAGACTGTCAATAGATCTAGAAATAATTGGTCCAAGAAACTTGATGATGCATTATGGGCCTATAGAACTGCATATAAAAATCCTATGGGTATGTCTCCGTATAAAATGGTTTATCGAAAAGCATGTCACTTACATCGAATCGGAACATAAGGCATCTTTGGGCTATTAAAGAGCTCAACTATGATTTCAAACTTGCTTTGGTGAGAAGAGGTTATTTGATATTAGCTCACTTGATGAATGGAGAACCCAAGCTTATGAAAACGCCAAGTTGTTTAAAGAAAAAGTTAAAAGATGGCATGATAAAAGGATACAAAAGCGTGAGTTTAATGTAGGTGATTATGTATTGCTATACAACTCTCGCTTAAGATTTTTTGCAGGGAAACTTCTCTCTAAATGGGAAGGCCCTTACGTTATCGAGGAGGTCTATCGTTCCAGTGCCATAAAGATCAACAATTTCGAAGGCACAAATCCGAAGGTGGTGAACGGTCAAAGAATTAAACACTATATCTCAGGTAATCCTATAAATGTTAAAACCAATGTTATTGAAACCGTAACCCCGGAGGAATACATAAGGGACACTTTTCAGAACTTTTCAGACTCCGAAAAGGGATAGGTATGTGGTACGGAAGTTGTCGTGGAATTAACACGGCAGATGTCCTTAGTGTCAGGACTTAGTCGCGAGGCCAACGCATCTATGTGGTAGCTTGAGAGGGGTTGAGCGGAATCGAGAGACGCAACACAAGATAGGGATTTAGACAGCTTTGGGCCCGGAAACATCATCCATTAATAGCCCTACATGCTGTTTGAGGCTAGGTCTCATTATGATCATGAGGGAGTCGTAGTAAACCGGCTCTCCTCTAGTTGTGTCTAGCCCTAGATATTGTTGTTTTCCTCTCTCTGTTTGGGAGCCCTGCCCTCCTTATATAAGTTAGAGGCGGGTTACATGTGGAGTCCTAGTAGGACTAGGACTAGCCTATCTTGTATTACAAGTCGGATACAAGTCAGGTCTTAGCTCCTTGTAAGACAAATATTCCTCACGCCTTTCCTCTTAAACCGCCCACCGTAGTTGAACCGGCCTTCATGAACCGCCAGACCACCGGTCTTGTCGCTCCTCGACCTGCTGCCCGGATTACCAATGAACCATAAACCGCCCGGGTCGCCATGAACCGCCAAGTGTCGTGAGTTCTTGAGTAAACCGCCAAGTCCGGCGGGTTATACTTCCGGCCGGTTTACGCCATGAGGTATATCCCGACATTAGCCCCAGTTTAATTTGGATTTATCCTCGTTAAACTGATCTGTGAAATAAACACAAGAACAAACTTGACAGATTATGCTCCGGGTTAAGAATTCTTGTAAACCGGCATCGGATCATCCTTAAATCCTTGTCATTTCCTCCTTCTAGAAAATCCGGTTTAACGGGCCAGCTTCATACTCAATTTGTTGACATTGATTTCTCACGGAGAAAATTTGTGAAGAATAATCCACTTGAGCCAGCCTTCAATGCTCAGATTTGACAAAAATATTGGTCTTCAAATATTCCATCGATACCGGCGGTTTGAAAATGTAGAACTTGCTGGTTTGTCATTGCCAAAATTGCCGGTTTGTAGATATGGATGGCACCGAGTCATAATTGTTACCAACGCTGGCTCATAATTGTTGCAGACACCGGTTCGTGATTGTTGCCAACGCCTTTTCATGATTATTAACGACGCCGGGTTGCAGCCACAGGGTCATAATGATTGGTGACACCGGGTCAACCTAGTTTGCTCAATCAGAGAATTTGAAAATATTTCTTTGATAATAATATAATACATGTAGCCCCCAAGTCTTTGAGCAGAACAAAGTGGTGGCTTAAGACTTTGCTTCAATATAAATCTTGCCACTCTCTTGAAGAAATCCAGTTGTTCATCTCAATCACTAGTCGTAATTGAGTATTCCACATATGTAGCCCCCAAGTGTCGGGTTGTCATGCTTGCAGCAACACAGGACTTGTAATTGATGCTCATAAAAACTTCAACCAATGTAGCCCCAAGGGCGGGTCATTATGCAATAATGAGCGGGGACTTTGTAAATATAATCTTGTAAACTTTGAACAGCAACGTGTAGCCCCCATCATGGGGCTTGAATCCATGTCCACAAGGTTAAGAGCTTTGTGCTTTACCAACTGAGCGGTGGTCCCTTCAATATAATGGATAAAAAGCGTTGTACCTTGAATAATTGACAGGAGCAATTGGTAGCCCCCAAGGGTCGACTTATTATAATATGATGAGTCGGGTCTTCAATAATATGAGCAAAAAAATTACTTTGCATTAGCCCCCAAGTGTCATGGTGCATGCTTGCAGCGACATGAGACTTGCATATTTGATGTAATCTCAACTTGAATAATGTAGCCCCCAAGTGCCGGGTCGTAAGCCTGCAGCGACTCGGGACTATTCCTTTAATTGTAGAATAAATCATATCCATTGACAATATGATAGCCATTGCGCTACTTAACGACTTTCAAAACCTTAATCATAATACTGGTTATTGAGAAACAAAAAAAAAATCTATCCATGTTGGCTATTTGAATAATATATCCAATGATTTATAAGCGCATGATTCCAATGGCGCAATCCAAATATATCTTGGCGACTTATAGTCGAAAGCCGAGGCGGGTCAATAAACACCGGATTATAAGTGATTATGTACTGACAACTTGTAGTTGAAAGTCGAGCCGGGTTAAAGAACACCGGATTATAAGTGATTATGTACTGACAACTTGTAGTTGAAAGTCGAGCCGGGTTAAAGAACACCGGGTTAATTTGATGACTATTAGTCATGCCGGGTCGAGACGCTGGTTCAACATAAAATTTATCAAAAGAGAACAAAATCTTGACAAAGGCAAATAAAATCGTGTAGTCGAGGCTTTTCAAGGGCTGCCAGGCCCAAATTCGAGGCTTTTCATGGGCTGCCAGGCCGCTGAGTTAAACCATTTGACAAAGCCTTTTAAGATGGGCCTCCAACTAACCAATCGTCGTTTAACTTTGACAAGTTCGTGGTCTCGATGAGAGTAACTGTCAAGCGTTAAGTGGTCATGCCAGGATTACCGGATAGGAGTGGCTTACTTGATGAAGGCAGGTTAACCGGAGTTTTAGGTGAATACACCGGGCTTCCAAGCCGTGGGTCGATACCGGTTACAAGGGTCCTTTCAAACTCTTTGGTATTTGACACAAAGAGCCCCAAGTAACTTTGTGAGCAAAGTGCTCAATGGGTGCCTATGTTTGAGTTGTGCTTAGCAACAAGACTCTCTTTGACCCCTTGGGTGTGAAGCTCCCAAGCTTTGTTCTCAGCGTGATAGCGGATTAATGGACTCCGCTTTGCAAGCGAAGCCCCATGTGATATATTTACGAAATTTGTGCTTTCACGGGTGCCTATGTTTTGAGTTGTGCTTTGTGCGACAAACTCTCTTTGGCCCCCGATGATAATATTGACTTGATAGCATGACAAGAGGGTAGTAACGCCATGTTCTCTTTGGTGAATACACCTATGTTTGAATAGGAAGCCCCCAAGTGATCATATGAAGATGAGCCCATAAGGCGGGATGCCTATGTTTGAACCAGCGCATCATGGCAAGGTCCTCTTCGGCAACTATTAAATTTTTGCAAGAGATAAATTCTTCTTGAACCGGAAATTCTTAAACCGGATATTGAGAGCTTCAAAGCTTTGTGGGAGACATCTTCCCCTTGAGCTGGATATTAAACCGTAATCCTTCTTTTTAAGCCGGAAATTTTACGATGGCCTTTAAATATTTGCCAAGAAAGCGGTAGCCTCCGAGGCGGGTTATCTTTCCCTTCAATGACCCGGAGCTCCCGAGTCATGTCACTTTGTAGCCCCGAGTTTTAAAGGCGACTCTAGGAGTTGGCTTGAGACTCTCCATATTTGACCATGATATAAACCGGTATGAGTCATTCAACATCTCAGTGACATAACTTGTCCTGCACTGGAGAACTTGTAAGCCAGAGTAATTGCTCTTTTAAAGAAAGCAATATATAATATAAAACAACTTGGATGGATATCACCTGATGTATTTTGACGACAGATGATCTGCGCCCAGGCTAGAATTTAATTGGGTCCAATAGCACTGTGCATGTGCTAGTATTTTAGTCTGGATGGGTTACTACTACTAGTAGTAGAACTCCCTCACCGTACAAGCGGTTGTATGTAAGTGCTAGTCGACTTTGCACTGTGTCTTCTTTTAAGAAAATGGAGATGGCGATTGCCTAACATCCCACGCAGCTGCCAGCGACTTCCTTTTAGCGTCGGCGGGTCAATGTAAACCGTTCACGCCTTTCTCCACAGCTACAGCTATCCCGGCTACCTCTCCTCGCCCGGTTCAACCTGCTGCTACTCAACCGCCTGCGTTTCCTCCTCGGTCTTTGAGTTTGGCGTCGGCATCTCTGGTGGGCCGGCGATCTTTACAACTTACGTGATGATGGCCTCGGCGGCTCGGGGTTGCCGGTTTTGGAGGTCCGCGCCCGGCGGCGGCTCACCGCGCCACGGCGGAGACGGAGGTAACGAGCAAGGCCGGCGTGGTGTCTCGCCCGCGGAGGTGAGTCTCTGATGGAAAGCGCAGTGAGGGACTTACAACGTCTGGCTGTTTGAAGCGAGCCGTGATGTGGAAGAGGGCGGTAACTCGAGCGACGTCGGTTTGATGCGTGGGTGGTCGACACGCAGCAGGCAGAGGAGGCATCCGAAGCGGAGCCAGTTTGTCGGCGTAACCCGGGGACCCGGTTTTGAAGCCGCAGGACCGAGCTTGGCCGTGGCGAGCCGTAAGTGGGTCGGAGGCGTGTTTCGGGCGCGGAGGTGAACCGGCCACATCGAGGACACTCCGGCGGGTCGACGAGATATGTCCGCTGCCGCGGTGAATTGGAGTAGCTCGGTGGAGACAAGACCCAGCCAATGCGCGTGCAAAGTCGCCAGGTTTGAACGCGGACGCGGCGGATTAACGCAGCGGGGCGAGCGGCGGGTCAGCACCCGGCGGTTTGATAGAAACTGGGCGAGCGGATGAAGCGAGCCGTGACCGAGGCGTCTGGAGGCCAAACCGGCGATGGCGGAGAGCGGTTCAGCGGCGCAGCCGGATGACAATGAGGCGGCCGGGTGGTCGAGATAAGGTCCGGCGACCCTCTGCGCAAACGAGGCCGTCCGATGATTTCTGGCGGCGGTTTGTCGCGGGGCACCCAGCCATGCGGAGGTGAACCAGCGAGCACCGGGCCGGCGGTGTAGGGACGTCGAGCGGCGGCGGCGAGCAGCGCCCGGAAGCGGCGGTCGGGTCGTCTGACGGCGAAGCGGGGAGACGGCGGCAACCCGGCTGGGAGCTTGAAGGAGCGGCGGCTCGAGAGACAGCGCGACGCGAGGGAACCGGGCGGAGCTAATCGAAGCGATGAACCGCGCGAGGCGAGGAACTGCACACTAGACGCGTAGTAGGAGCGGCGGGCACTGCCACGGAGCTCGAAGCGCGGCCCTCTGCTTGATGGAGATGGAGAAGAACGCGGCGAGGCAGCTGATGACGCCCATGACCAGCGGCTGCTTCAGGAAAAACGCAGGCGGCGCGGCGCCGCGGTTGGCCGAGGGTCCGCGAACACAAACGCAGATGGGGCGTGGAGCAGAGGCGCGCAGGGCAGCTCACGGGGGCAGCGGCGACCGGCCAAAGCGGGCGACACCGCACGCACTTGGGCATGGAGAAGCCGCCGTGGGCGAGGTGAAGCCGGCGCGCAGCCGCAGCCGAAGCTGAAGCGCGTCCCGCAACGGGCACAGAGGGCGAGCTGACGGGCGCGGCCTGAGGGGCGCAAGGGGAGACTCCGCTCAGGTTGGTGACGGTTGCGCCGGCGTGGGAGGCCAGCGAAGCGGCGGCGTCGGCGACTTGTAGGCTGAGCGGGGTGGCGGCGCCGCGGCGTCTTCTGGAGGCGACCGGCCATTAGTGCGGGACAGCGTCTGCGTCGGCTATGGCGGAAGGCCGAGCAGCGGCTCGAAGCAGCGAGGCGGAAGAACGACGATATTAGTGGGAACTGCTTCCGGTTCGTGGGCTGAGGCCCTCCCTTTTTCCCCCTTTTTTTTTTAATTGACAAATCGCTCGCCCATGACTTTCCTTTTCCTTGATTACTTTCCCTGATGAGCTCGGACTGCTCATAGATTGATAGTAGCATATATAGCAACTTGCGCTAGGTGGCCTTCACGTGACAGAATAATAATGGATGTACTATTTAATGATTCCTTCGATTTGTTCTTGTCCTCATGTCAGAAAATAGCAGCGACAGATCACTCTTCGCTTGGGTGATGCCTGATTGCAGCAGTTACCTGTTGATGCCCTCGGGACTTGAAAACGCATACGCGCAGCAGCAACGCAAACACGTCGGATCGGATCATCTGCAGACTTCAATTCAGACCGGTTTATATTTGTACTCGGCGGATTAATACGTCGCGACGACGGCGTACATAGATAAAACCCTAGTTTCCCTTATACCGGAATTTTGCATATGCTGCCGCTAAAAACTTCTTTGACTTGTACGTAAACACGGTAGTTTCCTTAGGTAGATGTAGCGATTTGGAGAAAAACCGATATGAACTTGTGACTCCTCTCAGCCTCCAGTAGTAGTCGGTGCACCTTCGCTGCAATTTTTCTTCTCGGTAGTAGCAAAGACCATGGACGTAGGAATTGCAACTTGCGGTGAAACAGATCGGTCGAGGCGTTTTTACGGCAGCGAAGCTAGCCAGCGATTCACGGACGGGCTGACTCGCGGAAACAGGCGGGTCAACAAAGTCAGAAGATGCCGTGGCCGGCTCGGAGCGGGGAATCCAGGAGAAAAAATCTTCTCTTCCTTCAACTACTAATAGCTTAGCAAATCCCTTTTCCATTAAAAAATTCGGCGACTTAACAGCTTGCTGGATCGCCGTCAGCCTCGGCGGATCGTAGGACAGGCCGCTTCTTCCTCGTCAGACCGATCGAACTTTGGCTGATTCTGAATTTTGGACGGATCGTATGAACGGCACATGCACACATAAGCACAACCCTGATTTCCTTTGACTTGTCCGCTGTACCCAGGGTTTTCATGGCGGGTTATCCAGCGTGATTGTACCGTGCCGGTTCTTCTTCCATCTGACTAGCGCGAACTTCTTGATCCCTGGGAGAGATCCCTTCAAGAACTCAACACCATCGTGCGCCAGCCCCACGGTGGGCGCCAACTGTCGTGGAATTAACACGGCAGATGTCCTTAGTGTCAGGACTTAGTCGCGAGGCCAACGCATCTATGTGGTAGCTTGAGAGGGGTTGAGCGGAATCGAGAGACGCAACACAAGATAGGGATTTAGACAGCCGGGCCCCGGAAACATCATCCGTAATAGCCCTACATGCTGTTTGAGGCTAGGTCTCATTATGATCATGAGGGAGTCGCCGTAAACCGGCTCTCCTCTAGTTGTGTCTAGCCCTAGATATTGTTGTTTTCCTCTCTCCTGTTTGGGAGCCCTGCCCCTCCTTATATAAGTTAGAGGGGCGGGTTACATGTGGAGTCCTAGTAGGACTAGGACTAGCCTATCTTGTATTACAAGTCGGATACAAGTCCAGTCTTAGCTCCTTGTAAGACAAATATTCCTCACGCCTTTCCTCTTAAACCGCCCACCGTAGTTGAACCGGCCTTCATGAACCGCCCAGTCGGGCCACCGGGTCTTGTCGCTCCTCGACACCTGCTGCGGATTACCAATGAACCATAAACCGCCCGGGTCGCCATGAACCGCCAAGTGTCGTGAGTTCTTGAGTAAACCGCCAAGTCCGGCCGGGTTATACTTCCGGCCGGTTTACGCCGCGGGGTATATCCCCGACAGAAGTAAACCGACTCCAAAACATTTTTTAAGGAAATATTTCTCCGTTTTGGAATATTTAGAAAAATAGAAAAATAAGTAGCAGTCCGGGAAGGACACGAGGGCCCCACTAGGGTGGAGGGCGCGCCCTACCCCCCTGGGCGCCCCCTACCTCGTGGCCATCTCGTGTGCCTTCCGGACTCCGTTTTCTTGCACGGTACGTATTTTGGTCGGTAAAAATTCATTATATATTCTCCCGAAGGTTTTGCCTCTAGTATCACGCAATTATCCTATGTTCTTGTTTCGAGTTGTTTTCTGTCAGGGTTGTCAAGGCCAGGCATCATGTCGCCCCCTCCTCCAACAATGGTGATAACGATGCTTGGCTAATGAAGATAGAGCTGAAGAGGGAAGAACCCATGGAGATCAACAAGGATGAAGGGATCAAGAAGGCCACGGAGGATCAAGCTCCGGCAGCAGAAGACATCCTTCAATTTGATCACAATCTTCTTACCCCAACTGAGGTCGAAGCTTTCAAGATGATTGAGTTAGCTCGTATACAAAACAAGTATCTCACACGTGAAAATATTTTGTTGAAGGAGCATATCGTTGCACTCAAGGGCATTATCCATAGTCGGAGGACCTCTCACGTTCGATGTGCGACTATCCATCATCACCTCCACCTTCTTCACCAGCAAAGGAGATATAATCACATGGGTATGGGCACTCCCCTTGGAAACTGCCAAGCTTGGGGGAGGTGCCCCGGTATCGTATCACAATCACACTCCTATCTTTACCGTTTTTCTTAGTTTGATCCTGTTAGTATCTTGATCTAGTAGAATAAAGTTTATGGCATGATCTAGTTTTGAGGTTTTGCTTTATGATCTCTCTATGTAGTCGAGTCCGTGAGCTATATAATAAAGATTAGTGTTGAGTCAAGGGCTTGATTATTTTTCCATGATCTTGAATGAATAGAAGAAAAGAGAAAAAAAAAGATTAGTGTTGAGTCAAGGGCTTGATTATTTTTCCATGATCTTATTGAGAGTAATGGCTTCATATAGAAAGAGTATGATGATTAAAAGTTGTTGGGAGTTGGCAAACATAGCTTTGGTCATCGTTGCAATTAATAGGAAGTAATAAGGAAAGAGAGGTTTTACATATAAATATACTATCGTTGACATCTTTTATGATTGGGAGCACTCATTAAAATATGACATGCTAAAGAGTTGACGTTGGACAAGGAAGACAACATAATGGGTTATGTTTTCTTATATCTGAGATAAAGTATATTGTCATGGATCATCCAACATGTTGAGCTTGCCTTTTCCCTCATGCTAGCCAAATTCCCAGCACCAAGTAGAGATACTACTTGTGCTTCCAAAACCCTTAAACCAGTTTTGCCATGAGAGTCCACCATATCTACCTATGGATTGAGTAAGATCCTTCAAGTAAGTTGTCATCAGTGCAAGCAATAAAAATTGCTCTCTAAATATGTATGATTGATTAGTGTGGGGGAAATAAGCTTTATACAATCTTGTGATGTGGAAGAAATAAAAGCAACGGACTGCATAATAAAGGTTCATATCACAAGGGGCAATATAAAGTGACGTTCTTTCGCATTAAGATTTTATGCATCCAACCATAAAAGCGCATGGCAACCTCTGCTTCCCTCTGCGAAGGGCCTATCTTTTACTATTATCTTCTACCTTATGCAAGAGTCATGGTGATATTCACCTTTCCTTTTTACATTTTATCCTTTGGCAAGCACAATGTGTTCGAAAGATCATGATAGATATATCTAATTGGATGTAGGGGAGCATGATTTATTATTGTTGACATTACCCTTGAGGTAAAAGGTTGGGAGGCGAAACTATAAGCCCCTGTCTTTCTCTGTGTCCGATTAAAACTCTGTAACCACAAGTATCGCGTGAGTGTTGGCAATTATGAAAGACTAAGTGATAGTTGAGTATGTGGACTTGCTATTAAGCTCTGACATAGACTCTTTCTGATGTTATGATAAATTGCAATTGCTTCAATGACTGAGATTATAGTTTGTTGGTTCTCAATAAAGTTTATGATTCGTACTCCGCATTGTGAATGGATTATTACTTGAGCATAAGAAATCATATGACAATACCTATATATGTTGCTGTTATGAGAATAATCATGATGCCTTCATGTCCGTATTTTATTTTTATCGACACCTCTACCTCTAAACACGGGGACATATTTATCGTTATCGGCTTCCGCTTGAGGACAAGCGAGGTCTAAGCTTGGGGGAGTTGATACGTCCATTTTGCATCATGCTTTTATATCGATATTTATTGCATTATGGGCTGTTATTACACGTTATGTCACATAAGGAGGGAGAATGCCCGCAACTGGAATTCTGGGCTGGAAAAGGAGCAAATATTAGAGACCTATTCTGCACAACACCAAAAGTCCTGAAACTCCACGAAAGTCATTTTTGGAAATAATAAAAAATATTGAGCTGAAGATGTTCACCGGAGGGGACCCACACAGCCACGAGGGTGGGGGGCGCGCCCTACCCCCCAGGGCGCGCCCCTTGCCTCGTGGGCCCCCTGTTGGCTCTCCGATGGCCATCTTCTGCTATTTGAGGTCTTTCGTCAATGGAAAAATCATAAGCAACCTTTCGGGACGAGACTCCGCCGCCACGAGGCGGAACCAATCTAGGGCTCCGTGAAAGCTGTTCTCTGGGGACACTTCCCTCCGGGAGAAATCATCACCATCGTCATCACCAACGCTCCTCTCATCGGGAGAGGGGCAATCTCCATCAACATCTTCACCAGCACCATCTCCTCTCAAAACCCTAGTTCATCTCTTGTATCCAATTCTTGTCTCCAAGTCCGGGATTGGTACTAGTAGGTTGCTAGTAGTGTTGATTACTCCTTGTAGTTGATGCTAGTTGGTTTATTTGGTGGAATATCATATGCTCAGATCCTTTATGCATATTAATACCCCTCTGATTATGAACATGAATATGCTTTGTGAGTAGTTACGTTAGTTCCTGAGGACATGGGAGAAGTCTTGCTATTAGTAGTCATGGGAATTTGGTATTCGTTTGATATTTTGATGAGATGTATGTTGTCTAGCCTCTAGTGGTGTTATGTGAACGTTGACTACATAACACTTCACCATTATTTGGGCCTAGAGGAAGGCATTGGGAAGTAATAAGTAGATGATGGGTTGCTAGAGTGATGTAAGCTTAAACCCTAGTTTATGCGTTGTTTCGTGAGGGCTGATTTGGATCCATATGTTTCATGCTATGGTTAGGTTTACCTTAATACTTTTGTTGTAGTTGCGGATGATTGCAATAGAGGTTAATCATAAGTGGGATGCTTGTTCAAGTAATTAAGAACAGAACCCAAGCACCGGTCCACCCACATATCAAATTATCAAAGTACCGAACGCGAATCATATGAACGTGATGAAAACTAGCTTGACGATAATTACCATGTGTCCTCGGGAGCGCTTTTCCTTATATAAGAGTTTGTCTAGGCTTGTCCTTTGCTACAAAAAGGATTGGGCCACCTTGCTGCACTTTATTTACTTTTGTTACTTGTTGCTCGTTACAAATTATCTTATCACAAAACTATCTGTTACTACTTATTTCAAGATTTGCAGAGAATACCTTGCTGAAAACCGCTTATCATTTCCTTCTGCTCCTCGTTGGGTTCGACACTCTTACTTATCGAAAGGACTACGATAGATCCCCTATACTTGTGAGTCATCAGATATCACGTGATTCACTTGATGTATGTTTTGGTGATCAACTTGCGGGTTCCGCCCATGAACCTATGCATAGGGGTTGGCACACGTTTTCGTCTTGATTCTCTGGTAGAAACTTTGGGGAACTCTTTGAGGTTCTATGTGTTGGTTGAATAGATGAATCTGAGATTGTGTGATGCATATCGTATAACCATACCCACGGATACTTGAGGTGACATTGGAGTATCTAGGTGATATCAGGGTTTTGGATGATTTGTGTCTTAAAGTGTTATTCTAGTATGAACTCTAGGGCTGTTTGTGACACTTATAGGAATAGCCGAACTGATTGATTGGAAAGAATAACTTTGATGTGGTTTCGTACCCTACCATAATCTCTTCGTTTTATTCTCCACTATTAGTGACTTTGGAGTGACTCTTTGTTGCATGTTGAGGGATAGTTATATGATCCAATTATGTTATTATTGTTGAGAGAACTTGCACTAGTGAAAGTATGAACCCTAGGCTTTGTTTCCTAGCATTGCAATACCATTTACGCTCACTTTTACCACTTGTTACCTTGCTGTTTTTATATTTTTAGATTACAAATACCTATATCTACCATCCATATTGCACTTGTATCACCATCTCTTCGCCGAACTAGTGCACCTATACAATTTACCATTTTATTGGGTGAGTTGGGGACACAAGAGACTCTTTGTTATTTGGTTGCAGGGTTGCTTGAGAGAGACCATCTTCATCCTACGCCTCCCACGGATTGATAAACCTTAGGTCATCCACTTGAGGGAAATTTGCTACTGTCCTACAAACCTCTGCACTTGGAGACCCAACAACGTCTACAAGAAGATGGTTGCGTAGTAGACATCAAGCTTTTTTATGGCGCCGTTGCCGGGGAGGTGAGTGCTTGAAGATATATCTTTAGATCTTGCAATCGAATCTTTTTGTTTCTTGTTTTAGCACTAGTTTAGTTTATAAAAGAAAACTACCAAAAAATGGAATTAAGTTTGCCACATACGCTTCACCTTTTTAATATCTTTCGTGAGTATGATGGAAAGGAAAATTGTGCCAAAGTGTTAGAAGAAGAATGCATTAAAATGTTTGGCACTAAATCTTTGAATGATGAGCATGATTGCAATGTTGTTAGTATGAACTCCTTGAATATCCATAGTACTAATGATGATTGTACTAGTTATGATGAAAATGCCTCCTATAAACATGCCAATTTTTGTGGAGTGCATTGGGTTTGCAAGTACACACCAGATAGGGAAGATAGATATTGCAAGAGGCACAAGTACTTAGAAACTAAATTGTTGCAAGAAAGGTTAGATGTTTGTGCTGAAAGATTCAATATTTATCGCCATCCTTGTGAACTTTGCAATGAACATGGTCATTTAAAGCTCCAATGCTATTTGTTTCATGATCAAGCCGTGTCCAAAAATTGTGATAACTTGATTACCCTTGAGCATCATAAAGAGCTTAGTCTTCTTTTGGGTTATGAAGAAATGAAAGCATTATAACTGAGGGTATTCCAAAATTTAATCTCGATAAATATCTTGATTTTGATCTAGAGGAAATTTATATGTATTGTCTTGATGAATTGCGTTGAAAATCCTTATATTGCCAATTACATAAAGAAAAGAAAAAAATAGAAGATGAAGAGAATACTAATGAAAGGGAAGAGACTTCCCAATATCCTCCTATTATTTCTTATGATGAATCAGGTAATGAGGAGGAGCCTTCTATTCAACCAATCTCATTAATAAGGAGCTCCAAAAAGAGGATTGAACCCACACATAAGGTGAAGAAGAAGAAAAGAAAAAGGAAGAGAGGTAAAAAGATATCTCTCCCAAATAAAGTTGCTCCTATTATTGTTGTGCCTCATGAAAATGAATCAAAAATAATTGTGGAAGATGATGCACTTAATGATGATCTCGTTATGCCTATTGCTTGTTGTGATGATTATGATTGGGAAGATAATAATACTTCTTATGATCTTGAAAATCTTTTTGGCACTTGCTTGGAAGAATATGATAATTGCTATACTATTGGTTCTATCCATACTATTAATGATGAGAGTGATTATGCTTATGATATGAAAAGGCCCAAGCTTGGGGATGCTATGCTTAATGAAGATGATATATTTAGTGTCCCAAGTTTTGATATGCAAATTTGTTATGATGATATCATGCTTCCTACTTATGATGATTATATTTATGAAAGTGGGTTTGGAAGAGTGTCCACTTTAGGAAGTAATGATCCAACTATTTTTAAGGATGTTGAATCTTATAATATTTATGAAAGTGGATTTGGAGAGGTCATGACTTTATTTAGTGATGTATCCACTATTTCGGAAGAGGTTTCGATTGATTATGATGAGAACAAAGTTGCTACTTATGATGATTATTGTGATGAAACTTATGCTATAAAAAGTAGTGATGATTATATTTATAAAACTTGTCATGATTATGAGTACCCTTTCTCTGAACATTACTCTTTTAATGTGGAAACAATTTATTGTATTCAAGTCTCTTATGATACTCCCACTATTCCGAATGAGAAGAATTTTGCTTATGTGGAGAGTAATAAAATTTCTATGCTAGTAGATCATGAAAAGAATGATTTAGGTGCTGGTTATATTGTTGAATTCATTCATGATGCTACTGAAAATTATTATGAGGGAGGAAATATATGCTTGTAGGAATTGCAATAATATCAAGTTTCCTCTCTATGTGCTTAAAGTTTTGAAGTTATGCTTGTTTTGCCTTCCTATGCTAGTTGATTATTGTTCCCATAAGTTGTTTGCTCACAAAATCCCTATGCATAGGAAGTGGGTTAGAATTAAACGTGCTAGTCATATTCTTCATGATGCTCTCTTTATGTTTCAATTCTTATCTCTTATGTGAGCATCATTGAAATCATCATGCCTAGCTAGGGGCGTTAAACGTTAGCGCTTGTTGGGAGGCAACCCAATTTTATTTTAGTTTCTTGCTTTTTGGTTCTGTTTAGTAATAAATAATCCATCCAGCTTCTATTTAGATGTGGTTTTATGTTTTAATTAGTGTTTGTGCCAAGTAGAACCTTTGGGAAGACTTGGGTGAAGTCTTTATGATCATGCTGTAAAAAACAGAAACTTTAGCGCTCACGAGATTAGCTAAAACTTTTTACTGGAGAGTGATATTTAGTTGATTATTTTTTGCATATGATTACTAGACAAATTCCTCAGTTCCACCAATTTATTTTAGAATTTTTGGAGTTCCATAAGTTTGCGTTAGTTACAGATTACTACAGACTGTTCTGTTTTTGACAGATTCTGTTTTTCGTGTGTTGTTTGCTTATTTTGATGAATCTATGGCTAGTAAAATAATTTATAAACCATAGAGAAGTTGGAATACAGTAAGTTTAACACCAATATAAATAAAGAATGAGTTCATTACAGTACCTTGAAGTGGTCTTTTGTTTTCTTTTGCTAACGGAGCTCACAAGATTTTCTGTTAAGTTTTGTGTTGTGAAGTTTTCAAGTTTTGGGTAAAGATTCGATGGACTATGGAATAAGGAGTGGCAAGGGCCTAGGCTTGGGGATGCCCAAGGCACCACAAGGTAATATTCAAGGATAACCAAGAGCCTAGGCTTGGGGATGCCCCGGAAGGCATCCCCTCTTTCGTCTCCGTTCATCGGTAACTTTACTTGGAGCTATATTTTTATTCACCACATGATATGTGTTTTGCTTGGAGCGTCATTTTATTTTAGTTTTTTCTTGCTGTTTGAATAAAATACCAAGATCTGAAAGTCTTAAATGTTAGAGAGTCTTCACATAGTTACATAATTATTCGACTACTCATTGATCTTCACTTATATCTTTCGGAGTAGTTTGTTGTTTGCTCATGTGCTTCACTTATATCCTATGAGTAAATGGTTGAATGATTTGAATGTCATAAATCTGAAATTATATACGTTTCATATGCTTATCCCATGGGGAGTAATGCCTTCACATATAAGAAGTATAGGTGGTAATTTTTTTGAAGGTTAGCATACATTGTATTGGTCACTTGAACAATTCATGAAAGAATATTGAAGGAAGAGAGATTTCACATGTAATACTATCTTGGACATCTTCTATGATTGTGATCCCCATTAATTATTTTCAAACCTGAGCAAATTAGTTGAAGTTGGACAAGGAAGACAACATAATGAGTTATGCTTGGGTATATTTGTATAGAAGTTATATTGTTGTGGATCCTCTAACATGTGGTGCTTGCTATTTAGAATCCTTTGCTAGCCAAAATATCTGTACTAAGCGGGAATACTGCTTGTGCATCCAAAATCCTTGAACCAAGTTTCTTCCATGAGTGTCCACCATATTACCTATATGCGGTATTTACCTACCGTTCCAAGTAAATTTGCATGTGCCAAACTCTAAACCTTCAAATAATAATCTGTTTTGTATGCCCGAATCGCTCATGTAGCGACTACGGGTTAGCAGTATCTTCCATGCTAGGTGGGTTATTCTCACGATGAGTGGACTCCGCTCATCATTCACGAGAAAATGGCCGGTAATTGGGATGCCCAGTCCCATGATCAAAAGATCGAAATCAAATCAAAAATAATTGCAAACAAAACTCCCCCAGGTTTGATGTTAGTTGGAGACACCCGTTGTTTCGGGCAAGCCATGGATTGATGATTGTTGGTGGAGGGGAGTAAAAATCTTTACCTTTCTGTTTGGGAACCGCCTATAATGTATGTAGTATGGAAGATATTGGGAACTCTTGGTCATTATGTTGACAATGAAAGCATACCTCTCAAAATTATTTTCATCTCTGTTTTTGCTTCGAGCTCGGCACCTATGCAAATCCACCTTTCCTCTGCGAAGGGCCTATCTTTTACTTTTATGCAAGAGTCAGTAGTACTCCTTCTCATTCAAACCTACTCTTTAGTTGGCAAGCATCATGTGATGGAAAGATCTAGGCATATATGGCCATTCAAATATTTTGAGCATGAATTATTACTGTTGACATTACCCTTGAGGTAAAAGGTTGGGAGGCGAAACATTAAGCCCCTATCTTTCTCTGTGTTCGATGAATACTATTTGTTCTAAAAATATGCTTTGAGTGGTAGCAAACATGGAAAACTATATGATAGTTGAGTATGTGGGATTTGATAAATCAAAGCTCTGACATAGACTCTTCCTGAAAATAAGATGAATTGTAATTGTTTGATGACTAATAACACGGTTTGTTAGTTTTCAAGAAGGTTTATGATCTACACTTTAACATGTGAATAGCTTGTTACTTGAACATGAGAAGCTTTATGAGTTGAGCTACTGTTATGACATATAATGATGCTAGAAAAGGTGATTGAAATTATCATTGATCAAACTTATGCACCTGCTAGCATTCACACTTCATAAATTCTTTCTTTTATCATTTACCTACTCGAGGAATGAGCAGGAATTAAGCTTGGGGATCTTGTCGTCTCCAACGTATCTATAATTTATGAAGTATTCATGCTATTATATTATCCATCTTGGATGTTTTATGGGCTTTCTTGTGCACTTTTATATTATTTTTGGGACTAACATATTGACCCGAGCCCAAAGTGTAAGTTCCTGTTTTTTCCCTTGTTTCAAGAGTTTCAAGAAAAGGAATATCAAAGCGAGTCGAAGCGGAATGAAACCTTCTGGAGAAGTTATTTTTGGAAGGAAAGCTACCCGAAAGACTTGGAGTGCATGTCAGGGAAAAGCGAGGGAGCCACGAGGCAGGCGTGCCCACCCCTGTATGCCGCCCTCCACCCTCGTGGGCCCCTCGTGGCTCCCATGACGTACTTCCTTCACCTATATATACCCATATATCCTAAAAACTTCGGGGAACAGAATAGATCGGGAGTTCCGCCACCGCAAGCCTCTGTAGCCACCAAAAACCAATCGAGACCCTGTTTCGGCACCCTGCCAGAGGGGGGAACCCTCCCCGGTGGCCATCTTCATCATCCCGGCGCTCTCCATGACGAGGAGGGAGTAGTTCACCCTCGGGGCTGAGGGTATGTACCAGTAGCTATGTGTTTGATCTCTCTCTCTCTCTCTCGTGTTCTTGATTTGGCACGATCTTGATGTATCGCGAGCTTTGCTATTATAGTTGGATCTTATGTTTCTTCTCCCCCTCTACTCTCTTGTAATGGACTGAGTTTTCCCTTTGAAGTTATCTTATCGGATTGAGTCTTTAATGATTTGAGAACACTTGATGTATGTCTTGCCGTGCATATCTGTGGTGACAATGGGATATCACGTGATTCACTTGATGTATATTTTGGTGATCAACTTGCGGGTTCCGCCCATGAACCTATGCATAGGGGTTGGCACACGTTTTCGTCTTGATTCTCCTAGAAACTTTGGGGCACTCTTTGAGGTTCTATGTGTTGGTTGAATAGATGAATCTGAGATTGTGTGATGCATATCGTATAACCATACCCACGGATACTTGAGGTGACATTGGAGTATCTAGGTGACATTAGGGTTTTGGTTGATTTGTGTCTTAAGGTGTTATTCTAGTACGAACTCTAGGGCTATTTGTGACACTTATAGGAATAGCCCAACGGATCATTGGAAAGAATAACTTTGAGGTGGTTTCGTACCCTACCATAATCTCTTCGTTTGTTCTCCATTATTAGTGACTTTGGAGTGACTCTTTGTTGCATGTTGAGGGATAGTTATATGATCCAATTATGTTATTATTGTTGAGAGAACTTGCACTGGTGAAAGTATGAACCCTAGGCTTTGTTTCCTAGCATTGCAATACCGTTTACGCTCACTTTTACCACTTGTTACCTTGCTGTTTTTATATTTTCAGATTCCGAATACCTATATGTAGCATCCATATTGCACTTGTATCACCATCTCTTCACCGAACTAGTGCACCTATACAATTTATCATTGTATTGGGTGTGTTGGGGACACAAGAGGCTCTTTGTTATTTGGTTGCAGGGTTGCTTGAGAGAGACCATCTTCATCCTACGCCTCCCACGGATTGATAAACCTTAGGTCATCCACTTGAGGGAAATTTGCTACTGTCCTACAAACCTCTGCACTTGGAGGCCCAACAAAGTCTACAAGAAGAAGGTTGCATAGTAGACATCAGAGAACCTTTTGCAGCAGCATGGCGACCTCTTCACCGAGCCGCAGGGTCTTCCGCCCGCCTGGGCGTATGATCACCGTATACATCTCCTGCCGGGCTCCGCGCCGGTGGCGGTGCGTCCTTACCACTATCCGCAGCTGCAGAAGGACGAGTTGGAGCGGCAGTGTGCGCTCATGCTCGCGGCGGGCATCATCAGGATCTCCACCTCGCCGTTTACCGCGCCAGTGCTTCTCGTCCGCAAGTCGGACGGCACGTGGCGTTTCTGCATCGACTACCGTGCCCTTAATGCTGTCACACTTAAGGACAAATTCCCTATTCCGGTGGTTGATGAGCTCCTGGATGAGCTACACGGGGCGCGCTTCTTCACCAAGCTCGATCTTCAGTCGGGGTACTACCAGGTCCGCATGCACCCAGATGACATCGCCAAGACAGCGTTTCGGACTCACTACGGCCACTTCGAGTTCTTGGTGATGCCCTTTGGCCTCACCAACGCCCCAGCGACCTTCCAGGCTCTGATGAACGACGTCCTCCGGCCCTACTTACGTCGGTTTGTGCTCGTTTTCTTTGATGATATTCTGATCTACAACGCATCTTGGGCAGAGCACCTCCAGCACGTCGCCATCGTCTTCAACGAGCTTCGGGCGCACCATCATCATCTTAAGCGCTCGAAGTGCTCGTTCGGGACGCCTTCATTTGCCTACCTCGACCACGTCATCTCGGCCGGCGGGGTTGCTATGGACGCCGACAAGGTGGCTGCCGTTGCAGCCTGGCCGACGCCGCACTCTCCGCGGGCTCTTCGCGGTTTTCTCGGCCTCGCCGGATACTACTGGAAGTTCATCCGGGAGTTCGGCCTCATTGCTTCGCCCACGCCGCCATTATGGGGCGAGGCGGCAGCGGCATTCGAGGCCCTCAAGGGGGCCCTCACGACAGGGCCCGTTCTTCAGATGCCGGATTTTGACCGCCCATTCGTGGTGGACTGTGACGCCTCGGGTGCGGGGTTCGGCACCGTGCTTCATCAGGGCGATGGTCCTCTCGCCTTCTTCAGCTGGCCCTTCGCTCCGCACCATCTTAAGCTTGCGGCGTACGAGCGGGAGCTCATTGGCTTGGTGCAGGCAGTGCGTCATTGGCGGCCCTATCTGTGGGGCCGGTCTTTCCAGATTCGCACGGACCACTACAGTCTCAAGTTCTTGCTGGACCAGAGGCTCTCGACCGTGCCGCAGCACCAGTGGATTAGCAAGCTCTTCGGCTTCGACTTCTTCGTCGAGTATCGCGCGTGTCGTCTTAATACCGTGGCCGACGCCTTGTCACGCTGCGACGCCGACCTCGACTCCACCGTCGGTGACTCCGAGGGGACGGCTCTGTGCATCCGCTCAGGGCCGACCTTCGGCCTCTTCGCCGACATTCGCTGGGCAAAGGTGACCGCTGCCGACGCCGTCCTCCTTCAGCAGCAGCTGGCTGCCGACGACCTGGAGGAGCCTTGGCGCTTCATCGACGGCCTGCTCCTCCATGGGCGCCGCGTCTTTGTACCGGCGCATGATGATCTCCGTCACCAGGTCTTGCTGCTAGCTCACTCGGCTGGCCATGAGGGTGTGCAGAAAACCCTCCATCGTCTACGCGCCGACTTCTACATTCCTGGTGATCGCGCCTTGGTCCGTGACTGGGTGCGGTCTTGCATGACGTGACAGCGCAACAAGACGAAGACGTTACGGCCAGCTGGTCTGCTTCAGCCTTTGGACGTGACGTCTCAGGTCTGGGCAGATATCTCCATGGACTTCATCGAGGGCCTCCCCAAGGTGGGCGGCAAATCGGTAATTCTCACTGTGGCCGACCGCTTCTCCAAGTATGCTCACTTCATCGCACCGGGGCATCCATATACCGCCGCGTCCATGGCCCGTGCCTTCTTCGACGGTATCGCCCGTCTTCATGGTTTTCCCTCTTCGATCGTCAGTGATCGGGACACGGTGTTCACGGGCCATGTCTGGCGCGACCTCTTCAGGATGGCGGGCGTCAAGCTCCGCCTGAGCACGGCCTTCCACCCCCAGACGGACGGCCAATCTGAGGTGGTTAACAAGGTGATTGCCATGTATTTGCGCCGTGTTACAGGTGATCGCCCTCGAGCTTGGGTGGATTGGCTCGCGTGGGCGGAGTACTGCTACAACACCTCCTATCACTCCGCCCTGCGTGCTAAACCATTTGAGGTGGTCTACGGTCGGCCGCCTCCGCCTATCTTGCCGGTGGACCCGGCGACGGCTCGGACGGAGGCCGCGGGCGACCTTATTCGCACTCGTGATTTAGATGCTTGCCGAGGTCCGTCGGCGTCTGCCGAGCCCAACAGCTGGCCAAGCATTACTACGACGACCACCATCGCGAAGCGGAGTTCCGGTGGCTGATCGGGTGTGGCTGCGTCTTCTCCACCGCTCTACGCAGTCACTAGACCCGCGCGCGAAGCGCAAGCTCGGTCCTTGCTACGCTGGGCCCTTCGCCGTCTTGGAGCGCATCGGGCAGGTGGCCTATCGCCTTCAGCTTCCGGCCCGTGCTCGCATCCACGACGTGTTCCATGTGGGGCTGCTCAAGCCTTTTCGTGGACAGCCACCGGCGGCTCCACCCGCGCTTCCTCCGACCGCCGACGGACGTCTTCTTCCGGAGCCAGAGAAGGTGTTGAAGGCGCAGCTCCGTCGCGGGGTGTGGTTCGTTTTGATCCAGTGGGCGGGCCTTCCGGTGGAGGAGGCTACTTGGGAGCAGCGTGACGACTTCCACCACCACTATCCAGACTTTCAGCTCGAGGACGAGCTGTTTGCGCAGGCGGAGAGAGATGTTATGACCGGTTTAGCTTATAACCGGAGGAGGCCCACCAGGCAGTAATTAGGGGCTTGGCCCACAAGTTATCTTAGGCTATTTGTTTCGAGGTTATAAATATTAGTTGTAAAACACCTTTTGGAGATTAAGCAATAAACAGAATTCTTATTGCCCGGCTCCCAGAGGAGCCGGACCCCTAACCCTAGCCGCCTCCCTCCTTCCTCGCGATGGCACCGTCGCGCCGGAGCTCGCGCCCTCGCCCCCAACCTCCGCTGTTCTGCACTTATAACCTAAGGAGTCGAACCGGTAGGAACCCTAGTCCTACCACTGTAAAACTGGATTAACCATCCACGTCCTTAATGAGATAGAAACTGTAGACGACAAACATCCTCTAAACAAAACTCTTCATCCTAGAGTACAATTCCACACGTTCGTACATCCCGGTTAACTATTCATGGGTGTTACTTTGGCAAGATACATGAAAGCAAGCTCCTCAAAAAGACAACTATCCAAGTCTCAAAAGGCTAATGAGTTGATTAGTAAGCAAACGCAGAGCCACAGTGAGCCATGCACAAAAAATCAATGTTTTAAATAACGGGCTATGGCATTTAGCGGCGACCCTTAAAAACAGCTATAAATTTGAGCTATAATGAAATTTATAGCGGTATAGCGACAAATTATACGTGAAATCATTTAAGCGGCAACACCTCAAACAGCTATAAGCGAATTTATAAGCGGAAATAATTGACTATTTAAAACTATGCAAAAAATCCAGAGCGAAGTAGAAGGTGGACAAACAATACTGCATGCTCTGGATTTTTTTAGGAAGTTTTCAGTGCTTCTAATCAAAATCAACCGGATCAGAGATATTCGCACGAACACTCATATCTCGACACATGCTTGCCGGAAGTGCTCGAGTTAGAGAGGATTGAGGGTGTGCGAGACTGAACGGACTTGCTTCCAGCAGGAGGTGGACGGAGACGGAACATAGTTCTCTTCCAAAAAATTGCTCCCTACAAACAACACGAAAATCAGAGTTTTCAAACCAACGTAACACAAAAAGATCGCTCGGATTTGAGGAGATAGTGGAGATCTTTGGTGCAGGTGACGTTGGAGGAGTACACTGACCAACAAAAAGAGTTTCCAATCCAAGCTAACTCATGTTTATACACATTCAAGGTCTATCCAACGCTCCTGCATGCCGTGGCAGGAAACGGAGGCCCTACTGGCATCGCCATGAGCCCAGCCCTTCTAGGCCGAAAAGAAAGCGTTCACCGTCTAGGCAGCTGGCCAGCACGGCGCCCAATCCATGGCTGATTCACCGGGCAGAGCATCCTTCCAGGCGAGATTCCAGCGTCCGGTATGATTCCACCCACCAGTATAGGCCACCACCGCTTGTTGTAGCCTCTTCTCCACGTCTTCCATCTGCAGGGAGTTACGGATGAAACAAGGATCGACGGAGGCCGCGAAGGACAGCGGCGGGGGCGAAGGAGGAGGTGAGGCAGCCGACAGCACAGCAGAGGCAGGTGCGGCCGCCGCCGGGATGCTGGAGTTAATTGGGGAGATGGGTGGGAAATTAATTGAGGAGGTGGGTAGGGAGGTGAAGATGATTGGGTCGGGACTCACCACCGATGCACAGGAAAATGCGTATTTTGTACGCATCAGTACGTGGTGTGCACCTGGCAACCGAACACTGATGTGGTCATTGTGTCCGCTGGTTAATAGGTGGTGGGTCCCTCCTGTAAGCTGGTAGTGGAGCACTGATGTGGCTGGATTGCTGATGTGGATATGCTGCATGCCAAGAAAAATATCATAATAAAGATGAACTATTTAGGTATTGGTATTATAGATTAGTAATTAATTTTTTAGATAACAAAAAATATCTAAAAGCAAAGGCTGGAAACGAATACTCCCTCTATTTCTAAATATAAGTCCTTTTTAGAGATTTCAATACGAACTATATATGAATATATTTTAAAATGTAGATTTACTTATTTTACACTATAGATAGTTCATATTAAAATTTCTATAGAAAGGACTTATATTTAGAAACGAAGGAGGTACATAAGGGCATCCCAACGCGGGGCGCTAGGAGCAGACGCCAGGATTTGTATCCTGTTCGATCGGAAGTTGGGCCAACAAATCCTAGCGTCAGCCCCGGCATCTGCGCAAGAATTGGTGGCGAGCGCTTAGCTCTTTTTTTCCCTCGCATGAGTTGGAACGCTGTAACCAACGACTGATTTTACGGCCGGTTAGCGCCTCCAGCGTTGCGTGAGTGAGCGCTAAGATGGATTTTTTTGTTTTATTGTATTCATTTTCCCTCCTTAAGCGCCCATGTAAGCATCTACGGTTGGAAATGCCCTAATTATATCCAAAACACAATTAAGCATCTAGTCTAAAATTGTCAGCTTGTAGGATCCAAGCAATTAATCACATTTATTTATCCAACGGCTCACAATTTAAGTTTGACCATTGCTACTTTAGTATTAAATAAGCATTTAATTTCTTGCTAGTACTACCTCCGTCCGGGTATACACGGCCGGCTAGCCATCACAGGTCGTACGAGATTACAAGGCCGCATAGTTAATAGCGAGGCTGGTTCCTGAGACGATTGGCCAAGCCAGCGCATACCCAGGAGTGAATTAAAAGTACTTGCGGCATGCAGGCCATTCATTGGGTGCATGCATGCAGAGCTAATAACCCATGCAGCTTTTGAGCGAAGATCGAAGAATTACACATTTAAAATGGCAAGTGCCTTGGTCTTGCTGTAGTGGCTTTTGGGCCTTAAAATCCCGGACAGAGATAGTACTCCCTCCGTCCCATAATATAAGAAGATTTTTGATACTACACTAGTGCTAAAAAAGTCTTACATTATGGGACGGAGGGAGTAGTAGCTAAGTATCATGTGCATAGCATTTAATGTTTGATACTATTTTTGGATGCGGATTTTTAGGACATACGGCCATGCGATGCCGCTATTCTGGACGTCCGCGTGCGCATCGTGATTCTTACTTAATATAGCCCCATTAGCAATACACGTCGCGTTAAGCGTTTGTCTTTCGAATACGTCGTGATATACATCACAGGAGCGGGCCGTACCGCATTTCGTAAGAATAAATGCAAGTCTCCAGCGCTGCACGTCACGGTTCTGGAGATGGCATAACTTCTGTTGACGTGGGGTAGTCATCATTTAGCACAACCCTCTCTAGTCCCGACCCTTTAGATCTTCAAGCCGCAGCGTGTAGTAAAACAGAGGGAGGAAATGAAATAGAGCTAGGAGAGCGGCCTGCACAAACGGAGCTCAACAGGTTAGTCAATACAAAAAATCGTTGATTCTGTCGTTTTTTGTTTATTTCGTTACAAGCCTGCGAGCTGGGTGTCATAATGGGCTGTGCAGACTACAGGAGAGCCGGGAGAATTGATGGGCGTAGAAGAGGTGGGTCTCATTAAACGCTTGTCCATTCGTGATTTATGGACTGTCGGTGGCTTTGGTGCACATGTAAGTGGTGGTATTAATGACATCCCTACTGTTTGGTGTATTAGGATTTGTTTTGCAGTGTGTCTCATGTTTAGGATTCGACAAATTACGTATCGCTCGATTACAACTTAGCCATGATGTTGTTGCATGCACACAAACTTAGCCATGAGGTGGGTCTCATTAAACGCACGCTGAAAGTATTCTATGTACTTGTTCTCTCACTTCCAGAAACTGCATCCTTCATGCTGCAACGAAAAAAAAGATTAGTCTAGAATGAAGAACATGGATGGAAAGGAACTTCAGAAACGTACACCATGTCGTAGCCCATGTTGCATTCAGGGCAACGTATGAAAGGGAGAGAGGGAAACTGGTTGGCGGTGTGGTGTGATGCAGGTGGTGTGGAGTATCAACCCAAAACCATCTGATTCATACTATTTGCACCATTTGCATAACTATTTTGTCTACGTACTGACTCCTTCATTTCCCTTAAGCTAGCATAATATAAAAACAACCCAACCATCTCTAATCCATAGGGGAAAGGGAGGTTAGTGACAGATCTAAACCTACATACAAAAGGGAGAGGGGAGACGATGGCAAAAGATCGGTGCTAGCCACGCCCAGCTGGAGACGAGTCCCTCTTTCCCGTCCGTGACCAGAGGAAGGCTGCCGCTTCACCCATCTGCATCGGAGAACAAGCACGACCAGCGCAGCGCGAGTGGCAGAGAGCTGGGGATGGGAGGGAGGAGAGAGGGATGGGGACATATGGGAGAGGAAGGGGAGGAGAGTTCTACCTCCGCAACAACGAGGATGCCCGCCGGCATGTCGACAGTGGCGACGGGGCTGCGAGATCCGGTGTCGCAGGAGAGAGAGAGGGAGAGGGAGAGGGAGAGAGAGAGAGAGAGAGAGAGAGAGAGAGAGAGAGAGAGAGAGAGATAGGAGCGAGGAGAGCGGGGTGACCTATTCCCTCGCTGGTTTCCGCCTGGTGCAGCGATCCGTCGGTGCACTCAGAGGTCTCGTTTAAATGCATGAGCCTGCCTTGCGGGCCATCTGCTAGGTAATACGCGAGCTATACCAGCTTGTCTGCGTTGCCTGGATAAGGTTATACGCGATCAATGTATTTAAGTTGCACGAATCACGTGGGAACGACTAGTGTTGATAACGACCTCGCGTGGCTGCATGTACACACGCGATTTATCGACTTTTTTTAGCTAATCTAATTTTTTAGGACACTAAATGAATTTTAAGGTATTTAATGGATATAATTGACTTTTAAAAATAAATGTAAATAAAGTTTGAAAAATATGAAACTTGGCATAATGTCATGGTATGTCTCCTAGAGACTGTTGTAAAAATATGAGAGAGTTACAGAAGCTGAAGAATCTCCTAGGAATAATATGAGTTTTGAAGGGAAACTCTTTTTTTTCATTTCCCCTTGAAACCTTTTCCATGTTGAAGACACACCACTGTAAATTTCATGTAAGCATTTGAGAATTTTTTGGATTAATTTGACATCTAAGAAAATGTAATGGATTTCTAGCCATTTAGTGTATAATTCAAATTTGCATGCATGTACATTAAAAATGCCCGCAAACTAGAAGAAAATTCATATTTAAGTTATCGACTATATATTTAAGTCATATGCAAGAAATGCTTGTAAAAAATATAGGTTAGTTTGATATGCGACATGCCTCGAGTCCGTCTTCAGTTTATAAGCAATCTACAACATAACTTTAAAAACAAAATAAAATTTAACCACATACTATACATGTCATACAATGACATCCTGCAAAGTTTAGGTCTTCAAAAATTCAAAAACCATTTACTTAAAAAGTTGGTGTTTGAATATTTTCATATACATGTTTGAAATTAGCAAACGTTAGTATCATAAGACCCAAATACCCCTGTTCCTAAATATAAGATGTTTTAGCTTTTTCTGATTCACATGTATGTAGACGTGTTTTAGTGTGTATGTTCATCCATTTCGATCTGTATTCAGTCCACATCAAAATATCTAAAACATATGGTAATTAGGAACGGAGGGAGTATATGGTAACTACCTTCAATATGATTTTCGAACAACGTTTGGATTTTCTAATGTATTTGCAGTTCAAATTTGAATCATATCCAGTTAAACACATAGATTTTCATAAAATGCATAAATGTAGCAAATGAACCATAAAAAGTTCAAGCAATTTTCATACAATACCATAAAATCCTAAAAAAACAAATACCCTAAACCCTAAAAAGTTTCAAGGACAAATATTTTTTAAAAGGGCAAAAACTACACTAGTGGCGGGCCCCAAGCATGCTTGCCCCGCCATTGTTATACAGATACCAGTGGCGAGCGGAGGGAGCCGACCGCCACTAGTATCCCACATACCAGTGCCGGGCACCAACAAGCGCCCGTCACTGATAATAACCGTGATTTATTTATTAGAAAAATTACGGAGTTCATCCTGACGTGGGCACTAGTGGCGTCCAAAGGGGAGTATGGCCCAACCTAGATCGTGCAGGAGCACCTCCTCAGCACCAAGATCCACCAGAGGGAGTCGCTCTCGCGTCGCATGCGTGGTCGTTGGTTGGTTGACCGAGATAGGGAGAGGATAGAAGGGAGGCGGTGGATAGGAGAGCGGGGGGGGGGGGGGGGGGGGTAGAGGAGCAACATTGGTATGTCAATTTGAGGAACTGTGGGCCAATGAGGAAATAGTACGACCGACCTAGGTTATGTGCTTGGGACACTGGTAGATTACACCCATAGCTAATCTAGGACTATGTCGTCGAATTGTCACGGCAGATGTCCTCGTGCAAGGACTTAGTCGTGGAGCCATCGCAACTAGGAAGCTTAAAGGGGTTAATCGGGACAAAGGACACGAGAGGTTTTATACTAGTTCGGCCCCTTGCGGTAAAGGAAAGCCTACGTCTAGTTGGGTTGGGATTACTTGATGTTTCGATGACCAGGGACCAAATACGCTATGCCCGGCTCTCGATGGGTTGTTTCTTGCCCTAAGCCGCCAGCAGGTCGTCCCCTTATATACACGGGTTGACGCCCTGCGGCTTACAGAGTCCAGGCCGGCTTATAGGCGATGTCCGGCTCGATGACTAGTTAAATCTACCTTATGATACAAGTCATGCCATTGTGGCGGTTTACTACAGACGGCCTTAAGTCACTGTGGGCCTTAGGCCCTTTATTGAACCGCCATCTTCATGCTTGGTCTTGGGCTTCTTTCTGGTGAGTCTTCTTTGCGTAACCCGGCCCCTCCTGGGCGGCTTACACAAATAGTTATATCCCCAACATTAGGCCCCAGATTGATTTGAACCTGTTCATGTCAATTTTAAAATACCTTAAGAAATAAATCTTTAGTCTTCTGACTGTGTAGAGAGCTTTCTTTAACCCGCCATGACGTCATCTTTTGAATCCGTGTTAACCCGGCGTGACATTATCCTTTCTTAAATTCCTTTTTTATTCCACCGTATCCTTCAACGGATCTCTGCTTTATTGACTGTTTTGAAAATCGAGGCGTCGGGGGCCGCTTAGATAATAATTGTTATCTCCTCGTTTCCCACGCCGTCTCTGCTATCTTCTCCTTATAAATAGGTGCGACCTAGGTCTCCCATTCTCCTCCTTTCAGTCGTCTTCTTCCTTTGCCTCCCCTCGAGCTCCACTTGCCCTTGTTGTCGAGCTCCCATCTTCAGCGTCTCGGGGCCGCATCACCCCTGGTTGGATCGAGGAAAGCCGACGAACCTCCATGACTCATCCAGATCCGTAAGATCCCTTCTCTTCCTTTCTTAGGTCCGCATTAAAGCTCCTGCGAGTTCGTCAGAGTTCATCGCCCTTAGAGCCAAACCCTTGTTAGTTTTCCTTCTCAATGCCTCTTCTGATCCGATAATGATATAAAATGGCCGCGGTAGTTGTTTTCGCACTTGTTTTGGATAAAACGCAGATCCCTTTCTCCGTATAAAAGCCTCCTTCGAGCCTATGAACACATCTGCGTCAGTTTTTAGGTCTAGAATTTTTTTCTTTTCGGAACATCTGTTTGATCCAAAATGATAATAGCAACTTGTGAAACCTGTTTGTTTCACCCGGAAGTAAAAACTGCCTCTGTTGAATATGTTTAACCACTCATTAACACCTGCGGCGGCTTAATATTTACGGCATAGTCATCCATATATCATTAGGCCCCTTCTTAAGCCGCTACCTTCAGTAATTTGGATATTTTCTCCCGGGTTAAAATTTGAACCGGAACTTCTTATTTTGTAATAGGCCAACTGTTGTCATGGCACCTAAGGCGACCAAAGCTCCTGTAACTTTTGCCATGGGTCCCATCCCACGATCACTAAGAGTAAACTGGTTGAGTTTGTGAAGTCTGGCCATCTGCCAAAAAAGGAGGTCATGTCTTATCGTGTTCCTGACCCATCTGAAGAAAAGCCTCAACCCAAAGAAGGGGAGGTGATAGTTTTCACGGATCACATGAGCCGGGGATTTGCCCCTCCCAGCTCAAAGTTCTTCAGAGAAGTTTTGAATTTCTTTGACCTTAGACCTCAAGACATTGGACCCAATTCCATGTCAAATCTTTGCAATTTCCATGTCTTCTGCGAGGTGTACCTGGGAGAGGAGCCAAGTCTGCTTTGTTCAGAGAACTTTTTTACTTGAACCGGCAGAATGAACGTGCCAACGGGCCTAGTCTTGAGCTTGGCGGTATCTCAATCCAGCGACGGAGAGACCGCTTTTTCCTTATCTTTGAGCTGCCGAGTCACCCAAAAGATTGGAACCGGACATGGTTCTCTTGTCGAGACACTTCTCCGGTGATGAGAAGTCTCTACCCGGCTTTCAGCGCCCTGCGCCTTGAGTCTAACCATCCATTGGCCGGATAAAGCTGACCATTGTTGAACGTCTGCGTCTTAATCCCACCATCAAGAAGATTAAAGCTCTTTTGGGAAATGGTTTAAATGGCATCGATCTGGCCCGAATCTGGGTCACTTGGCGAATACTCCCATTAAGCCGCCGCTCCGGCTTAATGTGTACTTATACAAAGAAAAGGACGACCCAATGCGTCATAGTCTGACGACTTACCAGATGATGTGGTGGATGCTACAACCCGATCCTTCTTTGAAGGAGGGCCTTTGTTATTAGCAATGCCTTGGTTTACTTCCATACGCAAAAAGAACCCGGCCCTACGATGAAGTTACCAATCTTAATAAATATTCTTTAACATGTTTACCTCCTTTGTACTTATAATTCTTTATCTTTTTCCACATGCCGGTGATAATTTACGGAAGGTCAAATATGACCACGAGGCTGCCAAACAAGCGGGGCAGCCAAGAAGACCGAAAGGAAAAGCCGCCAAGGCAGAACTTCAAAGAAGAAGAAACCCAGCGCCTCCGATTTGTTCAAATTGGATGACTCTTCTTCGAGATGAGGAAGAGGTAATCCCTTACTCTCTTAACTCATTTGTTATTATTTTATTGACATTTCCGCCTTTCAGAGGATACGAGGGAACAACCAAGCTCTGGCGAAGAGGTAACTATAATCTCCTCGACTCGAGCCTTTGCCAAAGCACAAAATCCGACGGGTGACCCGGAAAGTAAGATTTTCACATCCTCTAGCTTATCAAGATCCTAAATTTCTTTTGAAGCAACAACAGCTTGAAAGCGGGAGGCGGAACCCGGACCAGCAAGGATGCAGAACTCTCTTCCGGCTTACCCGACATAAGTAGGAAGCGTCGGACTGAGGTCATCTCCGATTTACGTTCTGTTTATCCTTTGGCGGGTTTAATTTGTCAACCTCTCAATTCATTTGACTCCAATTATCAGGATACCTCTCCTTCCTCCGGCGAGTCTATGCAATCCAATATGTCGGCCTTCAAGACTGCCCCTGGGTAATATACCTTTTGTTATCCTTATGCTTTGCCTTACTCATATTTTGTACTCACCCTTTTGTTTTGTCCACAGCGTGCAGGTGAAGCCCAGTAAGAGGGCAAAAAGAATAAGCCATCCGAAGACCCGGTATGGCAATCGAGGAACTCGGAACAACTGCCCCTGATGCTTCTACTCATCAACCACCTCCTGAACCGGCATATGAAATTCCAGCACCATCTTCTGACCCGCCTGCCGAAGATACTTTCAACAGCTCCGATAACCCGGAAATTCCTAGCCGGTCAAGGCAATGACCGGAGGTTGAAATTTGAAAAGCCGGTTTGTTGAACCGGCGACCTCATCCTTGCGGATGTCTTGCCAAGGAAGAACTTGTCGACGCCGGAAGACCAAAGCAGGACATCACCGATTATGCTCACTTAAGCATTGGTGATATAGTCTCGAGCTATCTGAATCAAGTGCATAACGATCGCGTCACGGAAATTGACATGGTGAAACAAATACATCACAAATGAGGTATAACTCATACTATTCTCCTGAATCTTACTTAATGTACCAGCCCCAAGTCTCTGCTTATGAATAAATATGCTTTGTAGACTCGGATACTAACTTGTTAGTTAAATGGGTTTAAAAGAAAATATATTTAACCCGGTCATAACATGAACTTAGAACGTGCGATACACATTAGCCCCCAAGTGTCAAGTATCTTTACTTGTAAAGTGCTTGAGACATTAATATACATAATCCAACATTATAAATTAAAATTTTCTTCAGCATACATTAGCCCCCAAGTGTCAAGTGTCTTTGCTTGCAAAGTGCTTGGTACTTAATGATATCTTACCATAACCTTAATTATAACCCGACATCAACGCAGGCCTCCACCAGTCAATTTGAGTCGGAGATTGCTGACCTGAAGACTGGTCGGCAGCCCAAGAACTTGAAATTCAAAGGCCTACTCCAAATTTGCATTCAGCGTCTACGAACAAGAGAAGTTGAAGAAGAATTTTGATGCGGAGAATAAAATCTGGGCGGATGAAAAGGCCTCACTTGTGACCCGGGCCGAGACAAGAGAAGCAACTCTTGCGAAGCAAGCGAGCTGTCAAACTTAAAGCGCCAGATATCTCAAATGGTCTCAGCAGTCTTCGGTAAGTTACTATGTATAATCGTGAATATCACCATGGTTCCTTTGATGACTTTTTGAATTATTATCTCCGGCTTACCTTATATGTATAAACGCAGGCCCCAGGAGCACAAACCTCAAGCAAAATATGCTGATCAAGCTTAAGGCGGTGTACACTCTGGTGGAACAGCTATACACCGGGTCTAGCGTGCTTTGGCCGTCGTGGCTTTATCAAATGATGCTCCTTATCTCCTGCGGGATGTGCTCAAACGGCTTGCCGTGTTACCCCAACGGATTCGGAGCTAAAGGCGGGCATCTGCTAGAACCGGGGCCATAGCCGCCTTAAAAGCGGGCCAAGGCGTTGCTTCGAGTTAGACACAGCAAGCGTTGCTCTTGGATATCCCGACTTGAAGGAGGATGGCTCTGTATTCGATGAATCGGACTTCACCGCTTTGTGTGAGAGTCGTCGTCCATGGCCACCATCATTGGCAATGATATTGATCTTACCAAGTATCGGCCGGGTTACGACAAGCGAACCGGAGGATTCCAACTCCCGATTATGATGGCGTCATTTGATTCCTCCAACTCGTAAGCATACCTTTGCTCACAGAAGTTGACCAGCCCGGTTTAATAGATGATGAAGCTGAATTTGAAGCCTTAAGCGGCATTGGTGGACCTCGTCAACCTTCCGGGACAAAGCGATGAAGCGGAGGCGGAGAAGGATAACCGGAATCTTCAAGCCCACCAAAGGAGTAACTACTTTGGTGCTATGTCTTTGAAAAAATGATGCTTCATTATTCAGACTCGGGGAGTCTTGTAATAGGGTAGAAAAACCTCTTAACTCTGTCATGCCTTCACGCATGTTTGTGGTGCTTAATGTTGTCATAAGCCGCTATCGTTATATACTTCCGGCTTATGTTAATTGTTCCTTGACGTACAAAACTTTCTTGCTTTATCCTGTCTATAAAACAAAAAGCAGAATTCCTTTGGCGTCTTATCACATCCGGGGTCATATAGAATAGTGATAACCCGGAGTATGAACCAAAACATCATAAAAACAGCCGGTTTATGATTATGACCATAATAATATACCTGTTATCTTATTTGAAACATACTTTACCGGCTTATGTGATCCCAAAAAGCAGAGAGTTACACTTAACTTCTGAAAGTTGGCACATATAATGTTTACCTGGCCCTTAATATTATTTACCCTTACAGCAAAATAAATAGTAAACTTAATTTCAAAGGCCTCTGATTCGAATACGATCAGTAGAACCATTCCAAAGGGGTTAAGCTAAGATTCAGATACGATCATATAGCCCCCAATGGCTTTGGCGATGCCGATCAAGTGGGTATCGACATTATGTTCTCTTTGGTTCGAATACGACCTATGTTTGAACAGGAAGCCCCCAAGTGACCATTAGAGTTGTTTAATGACGTTGATTCAAATACGATCCACGTCAGACCCAAAGGGGTTAAAGCTATGATTCAAATATGATCAAGAAGCCCCCAAGTGGGTTTGGTAGTACGCCGATCAATTGGGTATGGACAGCTATGTTCTCTTTGGTTCGAATACGACCTATGTTTGAACATGAAGCCCCCAAGTGACCATGGCTAGATTCAGATATGATCATAAGTCGGACCAAAGGGAAAGCCGGATTCAGATATGATCCGCTCCCTGTTGGTTGTTTCCACCACAGTAAAGAAGATATATACACTTTTAAGGGTGGAAAGAAAAGAGGTCCTGCTTTATTGCTTTATATAATATATACATTGCTAAAAAAGGAAAAACATATGTATTACGAGAGCCGATTGGCTCAAGTATAGTAAGGGCGAAGATGAGCTATGTTCCCACGGCCCGTGGGTCTCTTCCTCCGACTTACGTGAATCTTTGTGTTCTCGAACATCGATGAGGTAGTAGGACCCGTTGTTCATGTTTTCTTGACCACAAAAGGTCCTTCCCAAGGAGAGGATAGTTTGTGCATATCGGTGATCTGGATGAGCGGAGCACTAAATCGCCTTCTTGAAAAGTTACGCTTCTAACTTGGCGGCTGTGATAGCAGGCGCAGGTCTTCTTGATAAATCGCTTGAGCGGGCTATTGCCAAGTCTCGCTCCTCATCCAACAAGTCAAGTGCATCCTGACGAGCTTTTTCATTATCAGCCTCAACGTAAGCCGCCATTCGGGGTGAATCATGCCGTATGTCACTTGGCAGAACCGCCTCTGCTCCGTACACCATGAAGAAAGGTGTATAACCAGTAGACCTGTTAGGTGTTGTGTTGATGCTCCATAGCACAGAGGGTAACTCCTCCACCCAACAACCCGGAGTTATTTGCAAGGGAACTAAGAGCGAGGTTTGATACCTTTCAAGATCTCTTGATTAGCTCTTTCTGCTTGACCATTAGATTGAGGGTGAGCAACAGCCGAAACGTTGAGCCGGATGTGCTCTCGTTGACAGAACTCTTCCACGACACCTTTGGAGAGATTAGTACCATTATCAGTTATAATGCTGTGTGGAAAGCCAAAACGAAAGATCACCTTTTTCATGAACTGAACCGCTGTGGCTGCATCACACTTACTGACCGGCTCTGCTTCAACCCACTTAGTGAATTTATCCACTGCCACCAACAGGTGTGTCTTTTTATCCTTAGACCTTTTGAAAGGTCCAACCATGTCAAGCCCCGGACCATAAGCGACCAAGTAATTGGAATCATCCTCAATTCTTGAGCGGCACATGAGCTCGTCGTGAGAATTTTTGACATCCGTCACATTTGCTGACCGGATCCTCTTGCATCGGCATGAGCCCGTCGACCAATAGAAACCATGACAAAAAGCCTTGGCCACGGAGATTTTGAGCGGCATGATGACCACAATCTCCTTCATGAATCTCATGAAGTATCTCCTGACCTTCCAGCGAACTGTCATAGCGTTGAAATGCCCAGGTGGCGCTGCGGTGAAGCAACTTCGCCATGAACAATTGTCATGGATTTGGACCGCTGATGATTTGTCTTTCCAAGGTCTTGTCCTCGTGAAACTCTCCCGGGTCATATAGGCCAAATATGGGATGTCCAATGCAGGATGGCGTGGAGAGCCGCCGCCCATTTGTGCCTCCGGTGCAACCTTTGCTAGCTCTTCCTCTGTAGGCACTTTCTGACGGAAGGGTTATGCAAAAAGTCAAGAAAGGTGTTAGGTGGCACCGGCTTCTGGCTGAGACCCGGTAGGCTTAAAGCATCGGCCGCCTCATTCTTCCGTCGATCAATGTGCTCTCTCGTGATAACCTTTGAAGTTCCGGCCACCGCATCAACTTCACGATGATAAGCCGCCATAAGGGGATCCTTGGAGTCCCACGTGCACGACACTGATGAGCGACGAGGTCTGAATCGCCCAAGCACCTTACCGGCTCAAATTCATCTCTTTGGCCATCCGGAGACCATGGAGTAAAGCCTCGTATTCAGCTGCATTGTTAGTACAAGGAAACATAAGCGGAGCACATAGCAAAATTTGTCACCTCGGGGAAGTTAAAAGCGACTCCGACCCCGAGCCTTCCAACTACTGGACCCATCGAAGTGAATAGTCCAATATGTGTTATCTGGTTTCTCCTCGGTGCACGCAACTCCGTCCAATCATTGATAAAGTCCACCAAGGCTTGAGACTTGATAGTATGCGTGGCATATACTTCCAAATCCGAGGCCCACGCTCAATGGCCCACTTGGCGACTAGATCACCGTGGCTTCCACAATTACGGATGATGTCCCCAAAGGCGAGAACTTACCACAATTATAGGATGAACTTGGAAGTCTTGCTTTAGCTTCCGACACCATGAACACCCCATAAACAAGTTTCTGCCAATGTGGATATCTTTGCTTGGACTCTATGAGCACCTCACTGATGTAATAAACCGGCCTTTGAACCGGATGCTCCTTGCCAGCTTCCTTACGCTCCACCATGATGTCAACACTAACAGCTCATGAGTTAGCAGCAACATACAACAGCAACGGCTCTTTATCAATGGGAGCCGCAAGAACCGGCGGCTCAGACAATTGTCTCTTTAAATATTCAAAGGCAGCATCAGCAGCCTCACTCCAGACAAAAGTGTCTGTCTGTTTTCTTCATCATCTGATATAGTGGTAGAGCCTTCTCACCTAACCGGCTTATTAATCGGCTTAAAGCGTTGTGCGACCGCCCGATCGTGAACATCATTGATGCCGCCGGTTTAGCCGGAGGTAATGTCGCCTTGATCTTCTCCGGGTTAGCTTCAATGCCTGTTTGAGACTAGGAATCCGAAAAGTTTGCTGCCCGGTACACCAAATACACATTTATGCAGGTTAAGCATCATCTTATAAACCCGGAGATTATCAAAGGTTTCCTTTAAATCAGATATCAAGGTTTCCTTCTCTCTGGACTTCACCACAATGTCATCTACATAAGCACGAACATTGCACCCAATCTGATTGTGGAGACAATTCTGTACACACCGCTGATAAGCCGCCTAGGCACTCTTGAGCCCAAATGGCATAGATACATAGCAGAAGGCTCCAAACGGAGTAATAAAAGCCGTCTTCTCCTAGTCCTTAACTGCCATTTTGATCTGATGATAACCAGAGTAAGCATCCAAAAAACTCAAACGCTCGCAACCCGCTGTAGCATCAATGATTTGATCAATACGGGGTAAAGCAAAGGGATCAGCCGGACAAACTTTATTTAAGTCCGTGTAATCTACACACATCCGCCGGTGCCATTTTCTTGAGCACAAGCACCGGGTTAGCCAACCACTCCGGGTGAAAAACTTCCCACGATGAGCGCAGCCCTCTAAGAGCGGCGACCTCTTCCCGATAGCTTTCCGTCTTTCCTCATTGAACCGTCGGAGAAATTGCACGGGCGGATTATACTTGAGATCAATATTAAGAGTGTGCTCGGCGAGTTCTCTCGGGACACCGGCATGTCGGAAGGTTTCCATGCAAAGATGTCCTGGTTCTCACGGATGAACTTCGATGAAACCGCCTTCCTATTTGGGATCCAAATTGGTATGCGATCTTTGAACTGCTTGGAAGAGTCGCCTGGAGTGAAGTCGACCAGTTTTGTCTCGGCGGCCGACTTAAATTTCAACGCCGAGTCTTGCTCTATGGTTGGCTTCTTTAAAGAGGTTATATCCGCCGGGTCAACATTATTTTGATAAAACTTCAGCTCCTCTTCGGCACAAACAGATTCAGCATAAGCCGCATCGCCTTCTTCGCATTCCAAGGCTACCTTTCGACGCCCATGCACAGTGATGGTGCCCTTGTAACCCGGCATCTTGAGCTGTAAATAAACATAACACGGTCGTGCCATGAACTTGGCATAAGCCGGTCGTCCAAACAAAGCGTGATATGGGCTCTTGATTTTGACTACTTCAAACGTCAGTTTCTCAGCCCTGGAATCATATTCATCTCCAAAGGCTACTTCCAGCTCGATCTTACCAACTGGAGATGCCGATTTACCAGGTACCACCCCATGAAAGACAATGTTGGATGTCCTCAAGTCCTTATCAGTCAACCCCATGCGGCAAAAGGTCTCATAATAGAGAATATTGATGCTGCTTCCTCCGTCCATGAGTACCTTAATGAATTTATATCCACCAACCTAAGGGGCCACCACCAAGGCCAGCTGACCCGGGTTATCAACCCGGAGGGGGTGATCTTCCCTGCTCCATATGATGGGCTGCTCTAACCACCTCAAGGAACGGGGAACCGCCGGCTCAACAGAATTCACAGCCCTCTTATGAACCTTCTGGTCACGCTTGGACAAGTTAGTGGTGAACACATGGTATTGCCCACCATTCAGCTGCTTTGGATGGCTCGATAACTTTGACTGCTTCTTTGCTGTCCCCTTGGACGGGTTCTTGCTGATTATAGCCACCTTGACCTCCCCTGGCCGGAACTTGAACCGCCACCGGGCCATGAAAGCCACCGGCCCACGAGCCGCCGCTTTGATCCGTGATTGCCATCGAACATGTTGGAATTCTTGAAAGCCTTCATGATCGCGCCAGTCTTTCCATAAGTGGGTGGCGGGGCGCTCCAGTACCGTGTCTCGGGCTAGGCTCATTCGAAGCTGCTCAAGAGATGGGCTGAGCCGCCCGGATCGAGGCGATCTCCCCTTACATTTCTGGTTGTTACCTTGCGCGTAGCATTGGCCACAAACTCAGGTTACCCTCCGCCTTACGCTTGTTGCCTCCTTGACTTACGGGTTATCTTCTTGACCCTTTCCATTGCCGTTCTTCTTTCCCTTTCCTGTCTTTTCCTCATCGAACCTTGGGATCCTTGGTACTATCGAGAATCGGCGTATTTGACTAAAGGCTGCCATCAAGCGTACCCATATCATTGCAATCACGCTTAAGGCGCCCGGCTTCACCTTGGTGACTCAGCGACAATTCTTCTCCAACATAAGTACCGCATGGAGCGGCATCCATCTTATCGGATGAGTGTATTATTTCCTTGACCGGCGCACCCAATGAGTTGTGGATTCACCCTCCTCCTGCTTACAAGTGGTCAAGTCCACAATTGACATAGGCGCTTGCAAGTGTCCTTGAAGTTACGGATAAACCGGGCCTTTAGCTCTGCCCATGTACTGATGGAATTGGGAGGCAAACCTTTTAACCAAGACCGGGCCGTTCCATCTAACATCATGGTGAAATACTTAGCCATTGCTGCGTCGCTGACCTCCAATAGCTCCATGCCCATCTCGTAACTTTTGATCCATGCCCCAGGCTGTTAGTCGGCCGTGTAATTCGGCACCTTTTGAGGTCCCTTGAAATCCTTGGGAAGACGTACATCCCTTGAGCGGCACCAAACAAAGGACACCACCGGTTCTAGTAGCCCTCCTGCTCCAACGAAGTCGTCGGATACTGCAGGAGACCTTCATATGCCGCCCTTTCTTGAGCCGCTTAAGCGAAGCCGCCCGTTCGTCCTCTGGCGTATTCGGTCTGCACGGGTTATAGCCACCGGGCTGGTTACAACGCTGGGCGTTGCTTGATAAAACCGACTCCATATGCCTGCTATAACTCGGGCTCCGGTTTGACGAGGTGCTAGCCAAAGCGGAGGAGTTGAATGAATCTTGTCCCTCTTTGTAGAATAGGTCTCCTGCTGCGCCAAGGCCGTCTGAATAAGATCTCGACCCTCCGTGTTTCCACCGCCATCGGGTCATCACCGTCCCTTTGGAAGAGCCGCCCAGACAGCGCCGATGCTGCTATCAAGTTCTCCATGGGGTTGGAGAAGTGACCAGTGGTATTGGTATGTATCGGGGGCATACTCCCGTGTGGAGGTGCCATCTCTCGAGGCTGAACCGGTCCTCCAGCTCCGGGTGTCATAAACTGATTGGCCAGGCGGGTTGCTAGGACCAGCTCCGGTGTCGTGAAAAGATTTCGAGGATCGTAAAGCTGGAGGCGAGCGGGACTGGGTTTTCTGATATCTCCTTCTCATGACCTCATTGGATGCGTTGGACTCATATTAATTTGGAAAGCCTCATTTGGAGTTGCTTTGCGCCATTGCGTCCAAAGCCGTCCGCTCCGTAGCTAACACGGTGTCCTCATTGCCAAGGCCTCCTTGGCCAGGGCTATCTCCTCACGCACCTTTGCCACCTCCGCGTTATGCTCATCTTGATTTGTAGGAATAACCGTGGTGGTTAGCAGGGCCGTCAACTTATCCATGAGATCCATCAGCATCTGAGCCGGCGGGCACACAGGGCCTCCTGCCCGGCAGCTCTGACTTCGGGCGTTATTCTTTGTTGCGGCCGTCGAGTTTTGACCGGGTTGAGTACCAGCCATGAAGACTCCTGCCCAGCTTCGGCGGCTCATAGAAATCCGGAATGCTAGAGTCGTCGAACAGCCCCCAAGCATGCCCTCTTGGACTGATACAAAGAATCTGTTGAACCGGCGGACGAATCATCATCCGATGGGATGGTGCGTCTCTCGCCATCTTTAGATCCTTGAAGTTCTTCTCCGTGGACCACAGCCCACAAAGGCACGCTTCATGACGGGTTGAACTCGGGCGGGTCTCGCACGCTGTGCCGTCTCGACGAGGTCGGTGCAGTTGTCCGGCTCAAGGCCCGGCTCACCAATCCGGCCGATGAAGACGTGGATTCCGCCAAAGGGGACCCGGTACCCGTACTCAATTGAGTCGGCCTCGGGGCCCTAGCCTTCGTTGTCGATGTAGATCTTGCTACGACGACTCTTAGTCATCCGGCCTACTGCGTATCCCTTGAGCCCTTCGAAGCTGCCCTTCAAGAACTCAAATCCACCGTGCGCTGGCCCCACGGTGGGTGCAAACTGTCGTGGAATTGTCATGGCAGATGTCCTCGTGCAAGGACTTAGTCGTGGAGCCATCGCAACTAGGAAGCTTAAAGGGGTTAATCGGGACAAAGGACACGCGAGGTTTTATACTAGTTATTTGCTGCGGTAAAGGAAAAGCCTCGTCTAGTTGGGTTGGGATTACTTGATGTTTTGATGACCGAGGACCAAATCGCTATACTTGGCTCTCGATGGGTTGTTTCTTGCCCTAAGCCGCGGTAGTCGTCCCCTTATATACGGGTTGGCGCCCTGCGGCTTACGAATCGAGCCGTTATAGTCGATGTATCCGGCTCGGTGACTAGTTAAATCTACCTTATGATACAAGTCATGCCATTGTGGCGGTTTTACTACAGCAGACCTTAAGTGGCTGTGGGCCTTAGGCCCTTTATTGAACCGCCATCTTCATGCTTGGTCTTGGAAGCTTCTTCTACGGTGAGTCTTCTTTGCGTAACCCGGCCCCTCTTGGGCGGCTTACACAAATAGTTATATCCCCAACCTGATATAACTATTTGTGTAAGCACCGATGAAAGGCAGTCCTGCAAAGAACAAGCATGAATGGGTTCAATAAAGACCTAAAATACAATACAAACCCGTTGTCAACAACATGACATCTAACAATGTTAGGCGGACTGCTGGAACATAAGCGAAAAGCTGGCGGCAACAAGCATGCTTGGCCTGCCCTGACGATAGCTATCATCGGCGGGAGAAGTGTCCTAACATGCCGGGTGTCCCGAGAAAACTCGCTGAGCACACTCTTAATATTGATCCGAAGTATAAGCCGGTCAGGCAATTTCTCCGACGGTTCAATGAGGAAAGACGGAAAGCTATCAGGGAAGAGGTCGCTCGGCTCTTAGCGGCTGGGTTAATCGTGGAAGTTTTTCACCCGGAGTGGTTGGCTAACCCGGTGCTTGTGCTCAAGAAAAACGGCACTTGGCGGATGTGTGTAGATTACACGGACTTAAATAAAGCTTGTCCGGCTGATCCCTTTGCTTTACCCTGTATTGATCAAATCATTGATGCTACAGCGGGTTGCGAGCGTTTGAGTTTTTTGGATGCTTACTCTGGTTATCATCGAGATCAAAATGGCGATTCGGGACCAGGAGAAGACGGCTTTTATTACTCCGTTTGGAGCCTTCTCGCTATGTATCTATGCCATTTGGGCTCAAGAGTGCCTAGGCGGCTTATCAGCGTGTGTATGCAATTGTCTCCACAATCAGATTGGGCGCAATGTTCGTGCTTATGTAGATGACATTGTGGTGAAGTCCAGAGAGAAGGAAACCTTGATATCTGATTTAAAGGAAACCTTTGATAATCTCCGGGTTTATAAGATGATGCTTAACCCTGACAAATGTGTATTTGGTGTACCGACAGGCAAACTTTTGGGATTCCTGGTCTCAAACAGGGGCATTGAAGCTAACCCGGAGAAGATCAAGGCGATTACCTCTCCGGCTAAACCGGCGTGCATCAATGATGTTCAGCGACTGGCGGGTCGCGTCGCTACTTTAAGCCGATTCATAAGCCGGTTAGGTGAGAAGGCTCTACCACTATATCAGATGATGAAGAAAAGCAGATGAGACACTTTTTATGCAGGTGAAATTCTTGATGCTGCCTTTGAAGATTTAAAGAGACAATTGTCTGAGCCGCCGACTCTCAGAATACATATGTTTTTCCTTTTTGAGCAATGTATATATTATATAAAGCAATAAATCAGTACCTCTTTTCTTTCCACCCTTAAAAGTGTATATATCTTCTTTACCAGGTGGTGGAAACAACCAACAGGGAGCGGATCATATCTGAATCCGGCTTTCCCTTTGGTCCGACTTATGATCATATCTGAATCTAGCCATGGTCACTTGGGGGCTTCCTGTTCAAACATAGGTCGTATTCGAACCAAAGAGAACATAGCTGTCGATACCCAATTGATCGACGTACTGCCAAACCCACTTGGGAGCTTCTTGATCATATTTGAATCATTGCTTAACCCCTTTGGGTCTAACGTGGATCGTATTCGAATTAGTGTCATTAAATAACTCTAATGGTCACTTGGGGGCTTCCTGTCCAAACATAGGTCGTATTCGAACCAAAGAGAACATAGCTGTCGATACCCACTTGATCGGCATCGCCAAAGCCATTGGGGGCTATATGATCGTATCCGAATTTTAGCTTAACCCCTTTGGAGCAGTTCTACCGATCGTATTCAATCGAGGCCTTTGAAAATTAAGTTTACTATTTATTTTACTCTGTAAGGGTAAATAATATTAAGGGCAGTAAACATTATATGTGCCAACTTTCGTAAGTTAAGTTTAACTCTACGCTTTTTGGGATCACATAAGCCGGTAAAGTATGTTTCAAATAAGATAGCAGGTATATTATTATGGTCATAATCATAAACCGGCTGTTTTTATGATGTTTTGGTTCATACTCCGGGTTATCACTATTCTATATGACCCCGGATGTGATAAGACGCCAAAGGAATTCTGTTTTTTGTTTTATACATAGGATAAAGCAAGAAAGTTTTGGACGTCAAGAAACAATTAACATAAGCCGGAAGTATATAACGATAGCGGCTTATGACAATATTAAGCACCACAAACATGCGCGAAGGCATGACAGAGTTAAGAGGTTTTTCTACCCTATTACAAGACTCCCCGAGTCTGAATAATGAAGCATCATTTTTTCAAAGACATAGCACTAGGCGAGTTACTCCTTTGGCGGGCTTGAAGATTCCGGGTTATCCTTCTCCACCTCTCCATCTGCTGCTTTGTCCTGGAAGGTTGACGAGGTCCAGTCAATGCCGCTTAAGGCTTCAAATTCAGCTTCATCATCTATTAAACCGGCTGGGTCAACTTCAGGAGCAAAGGTATGCTTACGAGTTGGAGGAATCAGGCTGACGTCATCATAATGAGGAGTTGGAATCCTCCGGTTCTCGTTGTCGTAACCCGGGATACTTGGTAAGATCAATATCATTGCCAATGATGGTGGCCACAGACGTCATCGACTATCACACAGCGGTGAAGTCGATTCATCGAATCTGAGCCATCCTCCTTCAAGCTGGGATATCCAAGAGCAACGTTTGCCAGGTCTAACTCTGGAAGCAACGCCTTGGCCCGGCTTAAGGCGACTATGGCCCCGGTTCTAGCAGATGCCCGCCTTAGCTCCTGAATCTGTTGGGGTAACACGGCAAGCCGTTTGAGCACATCCTGTAGGAGATAAGGAGCATCATTTGATAAAGCCACAACGGCCAAAGCACGTTGTGACCCGGTGTATAGCTGTTCCACCAGAGTGTACACCGCCTTAAGCTTGATCAACATATTTTGCTTGAGGTTTGTGCTCCTGGGGCCTGCGTTTATACATATAAGGTAAGCCGGAGATAATAATTGAAATAGTCATCAAAGGAACCATGGTGATATTCACGATTATACATAGTAACTTACCGAAGATTGCTGAGACCATTTGAGATATCTGGCGCTTTAAGCGGACATTTCGGCGATTGCTTGACGCAAGAGTTGCTTCACTGTCTCGGCCGGGTCATAAGTGAGGCCTTTTCATCTGCCTAGATTTTCTTCTCCGCATCAAAATTCTTCTTCAACTTCTCTTGTTCGAGACGCTGAATGCAAATTTGGAGTTGGCCTTTTGAATTTCAAGTTCTGGCTGCCAGACGAGTCTTCGTGTCAGCAATCTCCGACTCAAATTGATCGTGGAGGCGGCGTTGATGCCGGGTTATAATTAAGGTTATGGTAAGATATCATTAAGTCCCAAGCACTTTGCAAGCAAAGACACTTAACACTTGGGGGCTAATGTATGAAGAAAATTTTAATTTATAATGCTGGATTATGTATATTAAAGTCTCAAGCACTTTACAAGTAAAGATACTTGACACTTGGGGGCTAATGTGTATCGCACGTTCTAAGTTATCATGTTATGACCGGGTTAAATATATTTTCTTTTAAACTGGACGAACTAACAGTAAGCAGGTATCTGAGTCTACAACATATTTATTCATAAGCAGTAGACTTGGGGGTTGGTACAGTAAGTAAGATTCAGGAGAATAGTATGAGTTATACCTCAGATTTGTGTTGTATTTGTTTCACCATGTCAATTTCAGGTCGCGCTGTTATGCACTTGATTCAGATAGCCTGAGACTATATCACCAATTCTTAAGTGAGCATAATCAACGATGTCCTGTTTTGTCTTCCGGTGTTCGACAAGTTCTTCCTTGGCAGTACATCTGGCAAGGACAGTAGGCCGCCCCGGTTCAACAAACTGGCTTTTCAAAATTTCAACCTCCGGGTCAGTCGTCTTGACCGGGCTAGGAATTTTCGGATTATCGGAGCTGTTGAAAGTATCTTCGGCAGGTGGGTCAGAAGATGGCGCTAGAATTTCATATGTCGGTTCAGGAGGTGGTTGATGAGTAGAAGCATCAGGGGCAGGTGTTTCGAGTTCCGGCTCAGTTGCTACCGGGTCTTCGGATGGCTTATTCTTTTTTGCCCTCTTACTGGGCTTCACACCACGCTGTGGACAAAACAGAAGGGTGAGTACAAAATATGAGTAAGGTAAAAGCATAAGGATAACAAAAGGTATATTACCCGAGGCAGTCTTGAAGGCCGACATATTGGATTGCACAGACTTCATGGGAGGAAGGAGAGGTATCCTGATAATTGGAGTCAGATGAATTGAGTGGTTGACGAATTAAACCCGCCAAAGGATAAACATAACGTAAATCGGAGATGACCTCAGTCCGACGCTTCCTACTTATGTCGGGTAAGCCGGAAGAGAGTTGTGCATCCTTGCTGGTCCGAGTCTGCCTCCGGCTTTCAAGCTGTTGTTGCTTCAAAAGAAATTGAGGATCTTGATAAGCTAGAGGATGTGAAAATCTTACTTTCTGGGTCAGCCGTCGGATTTTGTGCTTTGGCAAAGGCTCTGAGTCGGAGGAGATTATAGTTACCTCTTCGCCAGGAGCTTGGCTGTTCCCTGTATCCTCCTGAAAGGCAGAAATGTCAATAAAATAATAACAAAGGAGTTAAGAGAGTAAGGGATTACCTCTTCATCATCTGAAGAAGAGTCATCCAATTTGAACAAATTGGAGGCGCTGGGTTTCTTCTTCTTTGAAGTTCCCATCTTGGTGGCTTTTCCTTTCGGTCTTCTTGGCTGCCCTGGCTTGTTTGGCAGCCTCGTGGTCATATTTGACCTTCCAGAAATTATCACCGGCCTGTGGAAAAAGATAAAGAATTATAAGTACAAAGGAGGTAAACATGTTAAAGAATATTTATTAAGATTGGCAACTTCTGCGGGGCCGGGTTCTTTTTGCGTAAGGGAAGTAAACCAAGGCATTGCTAATAACAATTGCCCTCCTTCAAAGATGGATCGGGTTGTAGCATCCACCACATCATCTTGTAAGTAGTCAGGACTATGACGCATTGGGTCATTCTTTTCGACTGTATAAGTACACATTAAGCCGGAGCGGCGGCTTAATGGGAGTATTCGCCAAGTGACCCAGACTCGGACCAGATCGATGCCATTTAAACCATTTCCCAAAAGAGCTTTAATCTTCTTGATGGTGGGATTAAGAGGCAGACGTTCAACAGCGGTCAGTTTATCCGCCAGCGGATGGTTAGACTCAAGGCGCAGGGCGCGAAAGCCGGGTAGAGACTTCTCATCAGCCGGAGAAGTGTCCGACAAGAGAACCTTGTCCGTTCCAATCTTTTGGGTGACTCTCGGCAGCTCAAAGATAAGGAAAAAGGCGATCTCTGTCATTTGGATCGAGATACCGCCAAGCTCAAGACTAGGCCCATTGGCACGTCCATTCTGCCGGTTCAAAGAAAAAAGTTCTCTGAACAAAAGCAGACTTGGCTCCTCTCCCAGGTACACCTCGCAGAAGACTTGGAAATTGCAAAGATTTGACACGGAATTGGGTCCAATGTCTTGAGGTCTAAGGTCAAAGAAATTCAAAACTTCTTTGAAGAACTTTGAGACGGGAGGGGCAAATCCCCGGCTCATGTGATCCGTGAAAACTATCACCTCCCCTTCTTTGGGTTGAGGCTTTTCTTCAGATGGGTCGGGAACACGATAAGACATGACCTCCTTTTTTGGCAGATGGCCAGACTTCACAAACTCAGCCAGTTTACTCTTATTGACTGTGGATGGTACCCAGTTGCAGGTTACATGAGCTTTGGTCGCCTTAGGTGCCATGACAACAGTTGGCCTATTACAAAATAAGAAGTTCCGGTTCAAATTTTAACCCGGGAGAACATATCCAAATTACTGAAGGTAGCGGCTTAAGAAGGGGCCTAATGATATATGGATGACTATGCCATAAATATTAAGCCGCTGCAGGTGTTAATGAGTGGTCAAACATATTCAACAGAGGCAGTTTTTACTTGCGGGTGAAACAAACAGGTTTCACAAGTTGCTGTTATCATTTTGGATCAAATAGATGTTCCGAAAAGAAAAATTTTCTAGACCTAAAAACTGACGCAGATGTGTTCATAGGCTCGAAGGAGGCTTTTATACAGAGAAAGGGATCTGCGTTTTATCCAAAACAAGTGCGAAAAAAACTACCGCGGCCATTTTACATCATTCTTAGATCAGAAGAGGCATTAGAAGGAAAACAGACAAGGGTTTGGCTCTAATGGCGATGAACTCTGACGAACTCGCAGAAGCTTTAATGGGGACCTAAGCAATGAAGGGAATGGAGCTTACGGATCTGGATGAGCCGCGGAGGTTCGTCACGTTACTCTGATCCAACCAGGGTGATGCAGCGGCCTGAGACGGTGAAGATAGGGAGCTCGACAGCGGCGGCGGCGGAGCTCGAGAGGAGGCAAGAGGAAGAAGACGACTGAAAGGAGGAGAATGGGAGACCTAGGTCGCACCTTTTATAAGGAGAAGATATCAGAGACGGCGCGGGAAACGAGGAGATAACTATTATCTAAGCGGCTCCGACGCCTCGATTTTCGGAACAGTCAATAAAGCAGAGATCCGTTGAAGGATACTGTGGAATAAAAAAGGAATTTAAGAAAGGATGACGTCACACCGGGTTAACGCGGATTCAAAAGATGACGTCATGGCGGGTTAAAGAAAGCTCTCTACACAGTCAGAAGACTAAAGATTTATTTCTTAAGGTATTTTAAGATTGACATGAACAGGTTCAAATCAACTGGGGCCTAATGTTGGGGATATAACTATTTGTGTAAGCCGCCCGGGAGGGCAGGTTACGCAAAGAAGACTCACCAGAAAGAAGCCCAAGACCAAGCATGAAGATGGCGGTTCAATAAAGGGCCTAAGAACCACAGGCGACTTAAGGCCCGTTGTAGTAAACCGCCACAATGGCATGACTTGTATCATAAGGTAGATTTAACTAGTCATCGAGCCGGATACTGTCTATAAGCCGGCCGGGACTCTGTAAGCCGCAGGGCGTCAACCCGTGTATATAAGGGGACGACCTGCTGGCGGCTTAGGGCAAGAAACAACCCATCGAGAGCCGGGCATAGCGTATTTCGCTCCCTGGTCATCGAAACATCAAGTAATTCCAACCCAACTAGACGTAGGCTTTCCTTTACCGCAAGGGGCCGAACTAGTATAAAACCTCTCGTGTCCTTTGTCCCGATTAACCCTTTTAAGCTTCCTAGTTGCGATGGCTCCACGACTAGGTCCTTGCACGAGGACATCTGCCGTGACAATTCCATGACAGTTGGCGCCCACCGTGGTAGATGGCAGGCGCAAAGGGGAGCTCGCCACTTATAAGTGGCCAGATAGAATGCCCATGCCTACTCACCACTAGTAAGCTTTCACCTATAAGCAGCTCTGTAGTAGCGTATGTGCGTATGAACGATGCTACCATACAAATACAAGGTATCTCTCCTGGGGTGTTTTATACTTGAGGCTCACTGCGTCTAAGTGTCAAGGAAACACATAGACGAGCGAAGCTAGTAAAAAACTAGGCGATCCAATTAGGTAGCGTAGACACACGTGGGGTTACCAGTTTTGAGAAGGTTCCATGCATATCCGATGTTTGTTGGTTTTAGGAACCTTTTGGAATGCTCTTGTAAGGTTTATTTTACGTTTGTTGGTTCTTTTATTTTTTGGTCCCAATATTTGGGTTTTTTTTCTCGTTTTTCTTTTATGTTTTTCATTAAAAAAACATTCAATTTTTTTATAAATGCCCCTTTTCGAAAAATGCTCACATGTTTATTATGGTATTTATTTTTAAAATACATGATTTTGAATTTGACAACATTTATCAAATTTCAACAATATTTTTAAAGTTCAAGGACATTATTGGTATTAGATAACATTTTTTAATATTTGAGCATATTTTCTGTATTTGAGAACATTTTAAAAAATTGGGGACATTTTTGGCTATTTGAGAACACCTTTTCAAATTTGAGAATTTTTTTATTCTAGAACATTTTCATATTTTACAACATTTTTTGAATTCAAGAACAATTTAAAATTTTTAGAACATGAATTTTTTAAAATTGAGAATATTTGAAGTTCATGAACTAAAATATCTAGCTGTCATATTTAAACTACCGGAAAAGCAAAAGAAAATAATGAAACTCACTGGAGGAGCATCCGACCTCATACCTCATATCGGGCCGGCCCACCTCAGCACTCTCTATGCGTCAACGCACTGTTTAACACAGAGAGTGTAAAGTTGGGGATCCCTGCCTTGGCCTCTCCAGCGTCTTCCTCTCCCCATCTCGTCTGCCGAAAACCTCGAGAAAATCCTAGAAGGCGCATGCACTTATTCCATAGGTTCTTGTGCAGTGAACGAACCTTGCGCGATACACAGCGGTGAACGTATGATAGAGCATGTGAGTGCATGGAGAATAGGAGGGAATCCAAAGACTTATGGAGATCACATGGAGTCACATTTACATTTTTTAGCCATGTGGAGTCACATTTACATGTGAGGCTTCTTTTGTTTCTTGATAAATAGCTGTGGGCTTTTGGTTGGACTAGAACAATGCACTTTTCTTTTCCGCGAGAGGCACATATTTACTTCTCATGAAAGCATGGATTTTCTTTCGCGAGAGGCACAATTGTGCTTGGAAAGGAAAAAAATACACATTTTTCCTCTGCGAGAGGCACACATTTACTTCTTGTGGAGGCATGGATTTGCTTCCGCAAGAGGCATACTCGTGCTTCTCGAAAAGGAAAAAACATGTTTTCCTAATTTTTTTCCTTCCGCGAGATGCACAGACTTACTTCTCGTGGAGGCACTGATTTGCTTCCGCAAGAGGAACCGTCGCGCCTCCCAAAAAGGAAAAATGTTTTTCCTCCTGTGAGGGGCATAGATTTACTTCTCGTGGAGTCATGGATTTGCTTCTACGTGCCTCTCAGAAAAAAAGTATTTTATTTTTTTCTTCCACGAGAGGCACAGATTTACTTCTCGCAGAGACACGAGTTTACTTCCGTGAGAGGCACAACTATGCCTCGGAAAATAAGGGGAAACATTTTCTTTTTCTTTCATGAGAGGCACAAACTTGCTTCTGCGAGTGTGTCTCTTTGGAAAGGGGAAAAAACGCCCCCGGTTTGTTTTTTGTCCGATATTTTTCCTAAAAAAGTTTATCGAAACCTATCAACATGAGACCTAATTTTGAAGATATCGACGCAGGGAAACCAATGGTGAAAACAGTTCAAGATTTGAACACACAGTTTAAGAGATAAAATGTTTTTGATAAACTAATCTACCAAAAAGGGAAAGCTCCCAAGTTGTGACAACTGGTGCTCATGCAATGCCCCCCTATCGCAACCTGGGGATGTGGGATTGATCTTTGCAAAAAATAATCTTTAATTAGTAATTTCAGTTTTTTTTGTGAAATTGGTTCATACATGTGACAACGTGTACATGCATGTATGTGGCGTGAAAAAAATGTTGGACAAAGTGGTGGTGGGAAAAAGGTGAAATGGAAACCTTACATTCTTTAAGTAGTAGAGATTTTTTTAGCCATATGGAGTCACATTTACATGTGAGACTTCTTCGATTACCTGATAAATAGTTGTGGGCTTTTGGTTGGACTATTTATGTTACAAACAAGTAACAAGGCCCCTGCGTTGCAACGGGATATAAATCTTCTAGTACGTCGGCTTGTGATTTACCTATGTCATTTGGTTTGGTTTCGCATGCATCCCTTTATGCGCAAAAATTGTCTTAGTTATCTCTTGTCCGATTCCCGGCTTGCCCATAGTTGTAGGCAATTAATTAGCCAAACCAGTTAATTATGTGTGCTAATGAGCCAAAAAGCTAATATGTCCATTTAATTTGGAAAGTATAATCGAGCGTTGGACGTGAGGATCATAATACTAATATGAAGAGTGTCATTATTTGGACGGAAGGATCATGTTAGTTATGGAAAGTATTATCGAGTTTTTGACACTGGGATCACTTTAATTATGAAGATTATTATTTTTTGGACCATAGAATCATGTTAATTATAAAAGTATCATCGAGTGTTTAACAAAAGGCTCACATTAATTACACAAAATATTATTTTTCGGACGTGAGTATCATAATAATTATGTAAAGTTTCATCGAGACTTAAACATGAGTATTAAAAGTATCACTAGTCATTAATGTAAAACAATTTGAATATCAAGCACCAAATCAATTTAGAAATCAGGCAATTAATGCAGCCAATTAATCATGCATTTAATTAATTAAGTCCATTAAAGTAGGGATTTTTCACATCAAATTAATTATGAAACTAAGCCATTAATGCAATCATTTAATTATTTAGACACATAATTAGTGATGTAGATAATTAATAGTAGGAAGTTTTTTCAAATTTATCATTACTACTAAGCTCATAATCCCCTTATGAAAAAACACACCTTCTCCCACCTCGCCACATGCATAGGAAAACCCACCTCCCTTGCCTCACGCGTAAAGAAAGAAAAACCGAATTTCTCTACCCTAAAGGGAGTCCGCGGTCGTGATTGTAGGTTCGTACGTTGTTTGGTTTGGTTTGGTTTCGTGTGCATCCATTAATTCCCAAAAATGATCTATGTTACCTCTTGACCAATTCCTGCCTTGCCCACACTAGCAACCAATTAATTTAGCCAAACCAATTAATATGTGTATTAATTAGCTAGACAAATAACAGGTCCGTCTAATTTGAAAATAATAATTGAGCGTTGGACGTGGGGATCATACTAATATGAAGAGTATCGTTATTTGGACGTGAGGATCATACGAAGTCAGTTTGGGAATCAAGTCATTAGTGCAATTAATTAGCCAAACCTTTAATTATGCGTGCGATTAATAAAGTATGTTTAAATATGAATTGTTTCATGAAAAAATCAATTTTAAAAATGATCCATTAATGCAATTAATTAATTAGTTAGGCACTCAATTAAATATGTAGATAATTAATAATAGGAAGTTTTTACAACCATGTCTCTACTATTACAAGGGAGTTGGAGACTGTACGTGGTACGTCCAACTCCCCTCCCCTTGACCCCCCTAGAATAAACCCATCCGCCCACCTCCTCATATGCACAAGAAAACCCACCTCCCTTGCCTCGAACAAAAACAAAAAGAAAAAAAATTGTCCTTCTCCCGAACCCCTCCTAAATTAATTATGAAATCGAGCCATTAATGCAATTATTTAATTAGTTAAACAGATAATTAATGATGTAGGTAATCAATAGTAGGATTTTTTTTAAAAAATATCAGTAATATTAAACCATTGATCGCCCTTTTGAAAAACCCATCCGTTCCCACCTCCCCACATGAACAAGAAAACCCACCTCCCTTGCCTCACGCAGAAAGAAAATAAAAAACTAGAAAAACAATTAGGACACCAAGCACCAAATCAATTTGGGAATCAAGTCATTAATGCAATTAATTGGCGAGACCATTAATTATGTGTGCAATTAATTAAGTCAATTTAAATATGGAATTTTTGTGACAAAATGAATTTAAAATCAAGCCATTAGTGCAATTAATTTATTAGTTAGGCTCTTAATTAAAGATGCAGATAATTAATAATAGGAAGTTTTTCCAACCATGTCTCTACTATTAAGGGGAGTTTGCGTTTGTACATGGCACGTCCAACTCCCCTTGACCCCCCTGACGAAAAAACCCATCTGCCCCATCTCCTCATACGCACAAGAAAATCAATCTCCCTTGCCTCACTCAGAAACAAAAAGAAAAAAGATCGTCCACCTCCCTAGTCCCTCCCCCTCAACGATAATCCGCTACCTAGCGCACTGCCGGGCAGACATGCTCTGAAACAACGACACCCCTATGGGTTGATCCGATTGCCATCATGCATCCTCAGAGGAGGTACCCAAGGACTGTGTCTCAGGGTCGGTCCGGTCGAGAGGTAATTGTGATATGAGTCTTCATCCGATCAATGTCCCTTGTACCATCATCTTCCTACACATGCATCATTTCCATCATGGGACGAGTGTTGCAGCCGATGGCGAGATGAGCATAGATGGACCAACCTAGCCGCCACGACACTCAGAGCAGAAAGCGAGCTTCCTGTAGACCTTTTATTTCTTTCCCAATTACATGTTAATGCATACATTTACAAATTGTACAAACTCTGAGATTTTTGTTAATATCAAACAAGTGGTCATGATGGTAGGTGCGTACGTGGTTTGGTTTGGTTTCGAAAGCATCCATTAATGCCCAAAAATCGTCTCGGTTATCTCTTGTCCAATTACTGCCATGCACAAACTTGCATGCAATCAATTAGCCAAACCAGTTAATTATGTGTGTTAATTAGCTAGAAAGATAATATATTCATTTAATTTGGTAAGTAACAAGCGTTGGATGAGAGTATCATTGTAATACGAAGAATGTCATTATCTGGCCAAAAGGATCACATCAATTATGAAGAGTATCATTATTTGGACGGAAGGATCATGTTTATTATGGAAAATATTATTGAGCATTTGATAGTAGGATAACTTTAATTGTGAAAAGTATTATTGTTTGGACAGGAGGATCATGTTAATTATAAAAGTAATATCTAGTGTTTTATGAAAGGCTTTTGTTAATTATGAAGAGTATTATTCTTTGGACCTGAGTATCATTATGGAAATTATTATTGAGACTTAAATAGGAGGATAATATTAATGCAAAACAATTCGTGATAAAGATAATTAATAGTAGGAAGTTTTTTTTTCAAATTTATCATTACAATTAAGATCTTAATCCCCTTATGAAAAAAACCACATGCTCCCACCTCGCCACACGCATAAGAAAACCCACCTCCCTTGCCTCACGCATAAAGAAAAAAGAAAAAAATTATCTGCCCCTAAAGGGGGAGTGTGCGCTTGTGATTGTAGGTTCGTACATTGTTTGGTTTAGTCTGGTTTCGCATGTATCCATTAATGCACAAAAAATATATCTGTTATCTTTGTCCAATTGCTGCCTTGCCCATAGTTGCATGCAATTAATTAGCCAAACCAATTAATTATGCCTGTTAATTAGCCAGGCAGTTAAAATGTCCATTTAATTTGAAAACTATAATTGAGCGTTGGATACGACGATCATACTAATATGAAGAATATTTATTTGGACGGAAGGATCATATTAGTTTTGAAAAGTGTCATTATTTGGACGGGAGGATCATGTTAATTATGGAAAGTATTATTGAGCATTTGACAGTATGATCACTTTCAATATGAAAAGTATTTTTTGGGACACGAGGATCATGTTCATTATAAAAGTATCATCGAGCGTCTAAGAAAAGGTTCATGCTAATTACAAAGAGTATTATTCTTTGGACCTGAGTATTGCATTATTTATGGAAAATATTATCGATACTTAAACATGAGGATCACACTAATTATTAAAAGTATCACTAGTCATTAGTGTAAAACAATTTGGAAACCAAGCACCTAATCAATTTGGAAATCAAGCAATTAATGGAATTAGTTAGCCAAACATTAATTGTGCATGTAATTAATTAAGTCCATTTAAGTGAGGATTTTCTGCAATTATTTAATAAGCGAGACACATAATTAGTGATGTAGATAATTAATAGTACTAAGGCTTTTTAAAATTTATCATTACGATCAATGACCCCCCTTATGAAAAAACCCCATCCGCTCCCACCTCCCGCCCCCCACACACAAGAAACCCACCTCCGTTGCCTCACTCGGAATGAAAACAAAAAAATAGAGAAATGATTTGGAAGCACAAAATTAGTTTAAGAATAACTCATTAGTGCAATTAATTAGCCAAACCATTAATTATGCATGTAATGAATAAAGTCCGTTTAAATAATCTCTCCATTCCTAAATACAAGTCTTGATTCCAATATGAACTACAAACGGATGTATATAGACATAGTTTAGATTGTAGATTCACTCATTTTGCTTCATATGTAGTCCATATTGGAATCTTTAAAAAGACTTATATTTAGGAGCGGAGGGAGTATGAATTGTTTCATGACAAAATAAATTTTAAAAACGAGCCATTAATGCAATTAATTAATTAGTTAGGCCCTCAATTAAATATGCAGATAATTAATAATAGGAAGTTTTTTCAACCATGTCCCTACTATTAAAGTGGAGTTGGAGACTATACGTGGTACGCCGCACTCTCCTCCCCTTGACCCCCCTAGAAAAAAGCCATCCGCCCGCCTCCTCACATGCACAAGAAAACCCACCTCCCTTGCTTCGAGCAAAAATGAAAAGAAAAAAAGATTGCCCTCCTCTCGAACCCCTCCCAAATTAATTATTAAATGAGCCATTAATGAAATTATTTAATTAGTGAGACACATAATTAGTGATGCAGGTAATTAATAGTTGGATTTTAAAAACATTATCATTAATATTAAACCCTTGATCGCCCTTATGAAAAACCCATCCGCTCCCACCTCCCCACATGCACAAGAAAACCCAACTCCCTTGCCTCACTCATAAAGAAAATATAAAAATAGAAAAAGAATTAGGACGCCAAGCACCAAATAAATTTGGAAATCAAGTCATTAATGCAATTAATTGGCCAGACCATTATTATGTGTACAATTAATTAAGTCTATTTAAATAAGGATTTTTGTGACAAAATCAATTTTAAAATCAAGCCATTAATGCAATTAGTTTATTAGTTAGGCACTTAATTAAAGATGCAGATAATTAATAATAGAAAGTTTTCGTAACCATGTCTCTACTATTAAGGGAGTTTGAGTTTGTACATGGCACGTCCAACTCCCCCCCTTCACACCCCTACGAAAAAACCCATCTACCCCACCTCCTCATACGCACCAGAAAACCCATCTTCCTTATCTCAAGCAAAAACAAAAAGAAAAAAACGAAAAAAGATCGTCCACCTCCCTAACCCCTCCCCCTCAACGATAATCCGCTGCCTAGCGCACTGCCGGGCTGACATCGTGTGAAACAACAACACCCCTCAGGGTTGATCCGATCGCCATCATGCATCCTCAGAGGAATTGCCCAAGGAGCGTGTCTTAGGGTCGGTCTGATCGAGAGGTAATTCTGGGATGAGTCTTCATCTGGTCGATGTCCCTCATACCATCATCTGCCTATCCATGCATCATTTCCATCATGGACGAGTGTTATAGCCGACGGCCAGACGAGCATAGATGGACAAACCTAGCCGCCACCACCCTCGGAGCACAAAGCGATCTTCCTGTAGATCTTTTTTTCTTTCACAATTACATGTTAACGCATACATTTACGAATTATACACTCTGATATTTTTGTTAATATCAACCAAGTGGTCATGATGGTAGGTTCGTACGTGGTTTGGTTTGGTTTCTCAAGCATCCATTAATGCCCAAAAATCGTCTCGGTTATCTCTTGTCCAATTACTGCCATGCCCACACTTACATGCAATCAATTAGCCAAACCAGTTAATTATGTGTGTTAACTATCCAGACAGTTAATATATTCGTTTAATTTGGTAAGTATAATCGAGCGTTGGGCGAGAGTGTCATTCTGTTATGAAGAGTGTCATTATTTGGCCTGAAGGATCACATCAATTATGAAGAGTATCATTATTTGGACGGAAGGATCTTGTTTATTATGGAAAATATTATTGAGCATTTGACAGTAGGATAACTTTAGTGAAAAGTATTCTTGTTTGGACTGGCGGATCATGTTTATTATAAAAGTATCATCGAGTCTTTCACGAAAGCCTCTTGTTAATTATGAAGAGTATTATTCTTTGGACCTGAGTATCATTATGGAATTTATTATCAAAACTTAAATAGGAGGATCAGATTAATTACTAAAAGTATCACCAGTCATTAATGCAAAATAATTTGTGATGCAGATAATTAATAGCCGGATTATTTTTTCAAAATTATCATTACTATTAAGATCTTAACCCCCTTATGGAAAAAATCACCTGCTTCCACCTCGCCACACACATAAGAAGACCCACCTTCCTTACCTCACGCATAAAGAAAAAAGGAAAAAAGAATTTCTCTACTCCTGAAGGGGGAGTGTGCGCTCGTGATTGTAGGTTCGTACGTTGTTTGGTTTGGCTTGGTTTCGCATGCATCCATTAATGCACAAAACTCATATCTCTTATCTCTTGTCCAATTGTTGCCTTGCCCATAGTTGCATGCAATTAATTATCCAAACCAATTAGTTATATCTGTTAATTAGCCAGGCAGTTAAAATGTCCATTTAATTTGAAAACTATAATCGAGCGTTGGATAGGAGGATCATACTAGTATGAAGAGTATTTATTTGGACGGAAGGGTCATATTAATTTTGAAGAGTATCATTATTTGGACGGGAGGATCAAGTTAATTATGGAATGTATTATCGAGCATTTGACATTATAATTACTTTCAATATGAAAAGTATTTTTTTGGACACGAGGATCATGTTAATTAAAAAAGTATCATCGAGTGTTTAACAAAAGGTTCATGCTAATTACAAAGAGTATTATTCTTTGGACCTGAGTATCACATTAATTATGGAAAGTATTATCGATACTTAAACTCGAGGATGACGTTAATTATTAAAAGTATCACTAGTCATTAATGCAAAAAAATTTGGAAACCAAGCACCTAATCAATTTGGAAATCAAGCAATTAATGGAATTAATTAGCCAAACATTAATTATGCATGTAATTAATTAAGTTGATTTAAGTGAGGATTTTTTTCATCAAATTAATTATGATATCGAGCCATTAATGCAATTATTTGATAAGCGAGACACATAATTAGTGATGTAGATTATTAATAGTAGTAAGGCTTTCTAAAATTTATCATTACTATTAAACCCTTGACCCCCCCCCCCCTTATGAAAAAACCCATACGCTCACACCTCCACCCCCCCACACACAAGAAGCCCACCTCCCTTGCCTCAGGCAGAATGAAAAGAAAAAAATGATTCGGAAACAAAGGACAAAATTAGTTTGAGATTAAGTCATTAGTGCAATTAATTAGTCAAACCATTAATTACGCGTGCAATGAATAAAGTCCGTTTAAATAATCTCTTTGTTCCTAAATACAAGTCTTTTTGGTGATTCCAATATGAACTACATACGGATGTATATAGACATACTTTAGAGTGTAGATTCACTCATTTTGCTTCTTATGTAGTCCATATTGGAATCTCTAAAAAGACTTATATTTAGGAACGGAGGGAGTATGAATTGTTTCATGACAAAATAAATTTTAAAAACGAGGCATTAATGCAATTAATTAATTAGTTAGGCACTCAATTAAATATGCAGATAATTAATAATAGGAAGTTTTTTCAACCATGTCTCTACTATTAAAGGGGAGTTGGAGACTGTGCGTGGTACATCCAACTCCCCTCCCCTTGACCCCCCTAGAAAAAAGCCATCCACCACCACCTCATATGCACAAGAAAACCCACCTCCCTTGCCTCGAGCAAAAACGAAAAGAAAAAAGATTGTCCTCCTTCCGAACCCCTCCCAAATTAATTATGAAATGAGCCATTAATGCAATTATTTAATTAGTGAGACACATAATTAGTGATGCAGATAATTAATAGTAGGATTTAAAAAAAAATTATAATTAATATTAAACCCTTGATAAAACCCATCAGCTCCCACCTCCCCACATGCACAATAACCCACCTCCCTTGCCTCTCATAGAAAGAAAAAAATAAAATAGAAAAACAACTAGGACACGAAGCACCAAATCAATTTGGGAATCAAGTCTGTTTAAATATGTGTGAAATTAATTGGCCAGACCATTAATTATGTGTGCAATTAATTAAGTCTGTTTAAATATGGATTTTTGTGACAAAATCAATTTTAAAATCAAGCCATTAATGCAATTAGTTTATTAGTTAGGCACTTAATTAAAGATGTAGATAATTAATAATAGGAAGTTTTTCCAACCATGTCTACTATAAGGGGAGTTTGAGTTTGTTGTGGCACATCCAACTCCCCTCCCCTTGACCCCCATACGAAAAAACACATCTGCCCCACCTCCTCATACGCACAAGAAAACCCATCTCCCTTGCCTCACGCGAAAACAAAAACAAAAAACAGAAAAAAGATCGTCCACCTCCCTAACCCCTCCCCCTCAATTATAATCCGCTGCCTAGCGTACTGTCGGGCTGACATCCTCTGAAATAATGACACTCCTCAGGGTTAATCCGATCGCCATCATGCATCCTCAGAGGAGGTGTCCAAGGAGCGTGTCTCAGGGTCGGTTTGATCAAAAGGTAATTCTGGGATGAGTCTTCATCTGATCGATTTCCCTCGTACCATCATCTTCCTATCCATGCATCATTTCCATCATGGATGAGTGTTGGAGCCAATGGCCAGACGAGCATAGATGGACCAACCTAGCCGGCACCACCCTCAGAGCACAAAGCGAGCTTCCTGTAGATCTTTTTTTCTTTCACAATTACGTGTTAACGCATACATTTACGAATTGTACAAACTCTGAGATTTTTGTTAATATCAACCAAGTGGTCATGATGGTAGGTTCGTACGTGGTTTGGTTTGGTTTCGCAAGCATCCATTAATGCCCAAAAATTGTCTCGGTTATCTCTTGTCCAATTACTGCCATGCCCACACTTGTATGCAATCAATTAGCCAAACCAGTTAAATATGTGTGTTAATTAGCTAGACAGTTGATATATTCATTTAATTTGGTAAGTATAATCGGGCGTTGGATGAGAGTATCATTCTGTTATGAAGAGTGTCATTATCTAGCTGGAAGGATCACATCAATTATGAAGAGCATCATTATTTGGACGGAAGGATCTTGTTTATTATGGAAATATTATTGAGCATTTGACAGTAGGATAACTTTAATTGTGAAAAGTATTATTGTTTGGACAGGAGGGTCATGTTAATTATAAAATTATCAATGAGTGTCTCACGAAAGGCTCTTGTTAATTATGAAGAGTATTATTCTTTGGACCTGAGTATCATTATGGAAATTATTATCGAGACTTAAACATGAGGATTAGATTAATTACTAAAGTATCACCAGTAATTAATGCAAAACAATTCATGATGCAGATAATTAATAGCCGGATGTTTTCTTCAAATTTATCATTACTATTAAGATATTAACCCCCTTAAGAAAAAACCACCTACTCCCACCTCGCGACAGGCATAAGAAAACCCACCTCCCTTGCCTCACGCATAAAGAAAAAAAAAAGAATTTTCTACCCCTGAAGGGGGAGTGTGCGCTCGTGATTGTATGTTCGTACGTTGTTTGGTTTGGTTTGGTTTCGCATGCATCCATTAATGCACAAAAATTATATCTCTTATCTCTTGTACAATTGCTGCCTTGCCCATAGTAGCATGCAATTAATTAGCCAAACCAATTTATTATGTCGGTTAATTAGCAAGGCAGTTAAAATGTCCATTTAATTTGAAAACTATAATGGAGCGTTGGATAAGAGGATCATACAAATATGAAGAGTATTTATTTAATTTGGACGGAAGGATCATATTAATTTTGATGAGTATGATTATTTCGACGGGAGGATCATGTTAATTATGGAAAGTATTATCGAGCATTTGACAGTATAATCACTTTCAATATGAAAATTAGTTTTTTGGACACGAGGATCATGGTAATTAGAAAAGTATCATATTTTGTTTAACAAAAGGTTCATGATAATTACAAAGAGTATTATTCTTTGGACCTCAGTATCACATTGATTATGGAAAGTATTGTCGATACTTAAACTGGAGGATCACATTAATTGTTAAAAGTATCACTAGTCATTAATGCAAAACAATTTGGAAACCAAGCACCTAACCAATTTTGAAATCAAGCAATTAATGGAATTAATTAGCCAAACATTAATTATGCATGTAATTAATTTAGTCGATTTAAGTGAGGATTTTTTCATCCAACTAATTATGAAATCGAGCCAGTAATGCAATTATTTGATAAGCGAGACAGATAATTAGTGATGTAGATTATTAATATAGTAAGGCTTTTTAAAATTTATCATTACTATTAAACCCTTGACCCCCATTATGAAAAAACACATCCGCTCACACCTCCCCCCCCACACACAAGAAACCCATCTCCCTTGCCTCACGCAGAATGAAAAGAAAAAAATGATTTGGAAACAAAGCACAAAATTAGTTTGAGAATAAGTCATTAGTGTAATTAATTAGTCAAACCATTAATTATGCGTGCAATGAATAAAGTCCGTTTAAATAATCTCTTTGTTCCTAAAGACAAGTCTTTTTGGTGATTCCACTATGAACTACATATGGATGTATATAGACATAGTTTAGAGTGTAGATTCACTCATTTTGCTACGTATGTAGTCCATATTGGAATCTCTAAAAAGACTTATATTTAGGAACAGAGGGAGTATGAATCGTTTCAGGACAAAACAAAATTTAAAAACGAGCCATTAATGCAATTAATTAATTAATCAGGCACTCAATTAAATATGCAGATAAGTAATAATTGGAAGGTTTTTCAACCATGTCTCTACTATTAAAGGGGAGTTGGAGACTGTATGTGGTACGTCCAACTCCTGTCCCCTTGACCCCCCTAGAAAAAAGCCATCCACCTGCCTCCTCATATGCACAAGAAAACCCACCTCCCTTACCTCGAGCAAAAACGAAAAGAAAAAAAGATTATCCTCCTCCCGAACCCCTCCCAAATTAATTATGAAATGAGCCATTAATGCAATTATTTAACTAGTGAGACACATACTAGTGATGAAGATAATTAATAACAGGAATTGTTTTTAAAATTATATCGTTAATATTAAACCCTTTATCACCCTTATGAAAAACCCATCTGCTCCCACCTCCCCACATGCACAAGAAAACCCACCTCCCTTGCCTCACATAGAAAGAAAATAATAAAATAGAAAAACAATGAGGACACCAAACACCAAATCAATTTGGGAATCAAGTCATTAATGCAATTAATTGGCCAGACCATTAATTATATTTGCAATTAATTAAGTGTGTTTAAATATGGATTTTTGTGACAAAATCAATTTTAAAATCAAGCCATTAATGCAATTAATTTATTAGTTAGGCACTTAATTATAGATGCAGATAATTAATAATAAGAAGTTTTTCCAACCATGTCTACTATTAAGGGGGTTTGAGTTTGTACGTGGCACGTCCAACTCCCCTCCCCTTGACCCCCCTTCAAAAAACCCATCTGCCCCACCTCCTCGTACGCACAAGAAAACCCATCTCCCTTGCCTCACGCAAAAACAAAAAACAAAAAATATAAAAAAGATCGTCTACCTCCCTAACCCCTCCCCCTCAATGATAACCCGCTTCCTAGCGCACTGTCGGGCTAACATCCTCTGTAACAATGACACCCCTCAGGGTTGATCCAATCGTCATCATGCATACTCAGAGGAGGTCTCCAAGGAGCGTGTCTCAGGGTCGGTCTGATCGAGAGGTAATTCTGGGATGAGTCTTCATCTGATCGATTTCCCTCGTACCATCATCTTCCAATCGATGCATAATTTCCATCATGGATGAGTGTTGCAGCTGATGGCTATACGAGCATAGATGGACCAACCTAGCCGCCACCACCCTCAGAGCACAAAGCGAGCTTCCTGTAGATCTATTTTCTTTCACAATTAGATGTTAACACATACATTTATAAATTGTACAAACTCTGAGATTTTTGTTAATATCAACCAAGTGGTCATGATGGTAGGTTTGTAAGTGGTTTGGTTTGGTCTCGCAAGCATCCATTAATGCCCAAAAATTGTCTCGGCTATCTCTTGTCCAATAACTGCCATGCCCACACTTGCATGCAATCAATTAGCCAAACCAGTTAATTATGTGTGTTAATTAGCCAGACAGTTAATATATTCGTTTAATTTGGTAAGTGTAATCGAGCGTTGGATGAGAGTATCATTCTATTATGAAGAGTGTCATTATCTATCCGGAAGGATCACATCAATTATGAAAAGTGCCATTATTTGGACGGAAGGATCTTGTTTATTATGGAAAATATTATTGAGCATTTGATAGTAGGATAACTTTAATTGTGAAAAGTGTTATTGTTTGGATAGGAGGATCATGTTAATTATAAAAGTATCATCGAGTCTTTCACGAAAGGCTCTTGTTAATTATGAAGAGTATTATTCTTTGGCCCTGAGTATCATTATGGAAATTAATATCAAGACTTAAAGTGGAGGATCAGATTAATTATTAAAAGTATCACCAGTCATTAATGCAAAACAATTTGTGATTCAGATAATTAATAGCCAGATGTTTTCTTCAAATTTCTCATTACTAGTAAGATCTTAACCCCCTTATGAAAAAAACCACCTGCTCCCACCTCGCCACACGCATAAGAAAACCCACCACCCTTGCCTCACGCATAATGAAAAAAAGAATTTCTCTACCCCTGAAGGGGGAGTGTGCGCTCGTGATTGCAGGTTCGTACATTGTTTGGTTTGGCTTGGTTTCGCATGCATCAATTAATGCACAAAAATTATATCTCTTATCGCTTGTCCAATTGCTGCCTTTCCCATAGTTGCATACAATTAATTAGCCAAACCAATTTATTATGTCGGTTAATTAGCCAGGCAGTTAAAATGTCCATTTAATCTGAAAACTATAATCGAGCGTTGGATAAGAGGATCATACAAATATGCAGTGTATTTATTTAATTTGTACAGAAGGATCATATTAATTTTGAAGAGTATCATTATTTGGACGGGAGGATCATGTTAATTATGGAAAGTATTATCGAGCATTTGACAGTATAATCACTTTCAATATGAAAATTAGTTTTTTGGACACGAGGATCATGTTAATTAGAAAAGTATCATATTTTGTTTAACAAAAGGTTCATGATAATTACAATGAGTTTTATTCTTTGAACCTCAGTATCACATTGATTATGGAAAGTATTGTCGATACTTAAACTGGAGGATCACATTAATTGTTAAAAATATCACTAGTTATTAATGCAAAACAATTTGGAAACCAAACACCAAATCAATTTGGAAATCAAGCAATTCATGGAATTAATTAGCCAAACATTAATTATGCATGTAATTAATTTAGTCAATTTAAGTGACGATTTTTTTGCATCAAACTAATTATGAAATCGAGCCATTAATGAAATTATTAGATAAGCAAGACACATAATTAGTGATGTAGATTATTATAGTAGTAAGGCTTTTTAAAATTTATAATTACTATTAAACCCTTGACCCCTCTTATGAAAAAACCCATCCGCTCACACCTCCCCCACACAAGAAACCCACCTCCCTTGCCTCACACAGAATGAAAAGAAAAGAAAAATAAAAATGATTTGGAAACAAAGCACAAAATTAGTTTGAGAATTTTACATTAGTGCAATTAATTAGTCAAACCATTAATTACGCATGCAATGAATAAAGTCCGTTTAAATAATCTCGTTGTTCCTAAATACAAGTCTTTTTAGTGATTCCAATATGAACTACATACCGATGTATATAGACATACTTTAGAGTGTAGATTCACTCATTTTGCTTCATATTTAGTCCATATTGGAATCTCTAAAAAGACTTGTATTTAGGAATGGAGGGAGTATGAATTGTTTCATGACAAAATAAATTTTAAAAACGAGGCATTAATGCAATTAATTAATTAGTTAGGCACTCAATTACATATACAGATAATTAATAATAGGAAGTTTTTTTAACCATGTCTCTACTATTAAAGGGGAGTTGGAGACTGTACGTGGTACATCCAACTCCCCTCCCCTTGACCCGCCTAGAAAAAAGCCAACCGCCCGCCTCCTCACAAGCACAAGAAAACCCATCTCCCTTGCCTCGAGCAAAAATGAAAAAAAAAAGATTGTCCTCCTCCCGAACCCCTCCCAAATTAATTATGAAATGAGCCATTAATGCAATTATTTAATTAATGAGACACATAATTAGTGATGAAAATAATTAATAGTAGGAATTTTTTTTTAAAAAATTTCATTAATATTAAACCCTTGATCGCCCTTATGAAAAACCCATCCGCTCCCACCTCCCTACATGCACAAGAAAACCCACCTCCCTTGCCTCACACAGAATGAAAATAATAAAATAGAAAAACAATTAGGACACCAAGCACCAAATCAATTTGGGAATCAAGCCATTAATGCAATTAATTGGCCAGACCATTAATTATGTGTGCAATTAATTAAGTCTTTTCAAATATGGATTTTTGTGATAAAATCAATTTTAAAATCAAGCCATTAATGCAATTAATTTATTAGTTAGGCACTTAATTATAGATGCAGATAATTAATAATAGGAAGTTTTTCCAACCATGTCTACTATTAAGGAGGTTTGAGTTTGTACGTGGCACGTCCAACTCCCCTCCCCTTGACCCCCCTACGAAAAAACCCATCTGTCCCACCTCCTCGTACGCACAAGAAAACTCATCTCCCTTGCCTCACACAAAAACAAAAATAAAAAACAGAAAAAGATTGTATACCTCCCTAACCCCCCCAATGATAATCAGCTTCCTAGCGCAGTGTCGGGCTGACATCCTCTGAAACAATGACACCCTCAGGGTTGATCCGATCGCCATCATGCATCCTCAAAGGAGGTGCCCAAGGAGCATGTCTCAGGGTCGGTCTGATTGAGAGATAATTCTGGGATGATTCTTCATCTGCTCGATTTCCCTTGTACCATCATCTTCCTATCCATGCATCATTTCCATCATGGACAAGTGTTGCAGCCGATGGCCAGAAGAGCATAGATGGACCAACCTAGCCGCCATCACCCTCAGAGCACAAAGCGAGCTTCTTGTAGATCTTTTTTTCTTTCACAATTACATGTTAACACATACATTTACGAATTGTACAAACTCTAAGATTTTTGTTAATATCAACCAAGTGCTAATGATGGTAGGTTTGTACGTTGTTTTGGTTTGGTTTCGCAAGCATCCATTAATGCCCAAAAATCGTCTCGGTTATCTCTTGTCCAGTTACTACCATGCCCACACTTGCATGCAATCAATTAGCCAAACCAGTTAATTATGTGTGTTAATTAGCCAGACAGTTAATATATTCCTTTAATTTGGGAAGTATAATCGAGCGTTGGATGAGAGTATAATTCTAATACGAAGAGTGTCATTAACTGGGCAGAAGGATCACATCAATTATGAAGAGTATCATTATTTGAACAGAATGGTCATGTTGATTATGGAAAGTATTATTGCGCATTTGACAGTAGGATAACTTCAATTGTGAAAAGTCTCATTGTTTGGACAGGAGGATCATGTTAATTATAAAATTATCATCGAGTGTTTCATGAAAGGAACTTTTTAATTATGAAGAATATTATTCTTTGGACCTGAGTATCATTATGGAAATTATTATCAAGACTTAAACAGGAGGATCACATTAATTTTTAAAAGTATCACTAGTCATTAATGCAAAACAATTTGTGATGCACATAATTAATAGTAGGAAGTTTTTTTAATTTGTCATTACTATAAAGATATTAATCCCCTTATAAAAAAACCACCTGCTCCCACCTCCCCACACGCATAAGAAAACCCACATCCCTTACCTTACGTATAAAGAATAAAGAAAAAAACAGAATTTCTCTACCCCTAAAAGTGGAGTCTGCGCTCGTGATTGTAGGTTCATAATTTTTTGGTTTGGTTTGGTTTCGCCTGCATCCATTAATGCACAACAATGATCTCTCTTAACTCTTGTCCAATTGCTGCCTTGCCCATAGTTGCATGCAGTTAAATAGCCAAACCAATTAATTATGTCTGTTAATTAGCCCGACAATTAATATGCCCATTTAATTTGGAAAGCATAATCGATCGTCCGATAGGAGGATCATACTAATATGTTGAGTATTTATTTGGACGGAATGATCATATTAATTTTAAAGAGTATCATTATTTGGACGGGAGGATCATGTTAATTATGGAAAATATTATCGAGCGTTTGACAGTAGGATCAATATGAAAAGTATTTTTTTGGACACAAGGCTCATGTTAATTATAAAAGTATCATAGAGTGTTTAAAGAAAGCTTCATGCTAATTACGAAGAGTATTATTATTTGGACCTGAGTATCACATCAATTATGGAAAGTATCATCGAGACTTAAGCAGGAGGATCACATTTATTTTTAAAAGTATCCCTAGGCATTAATGCAAAACAATTTGGAAACCAGCCACCTAATCAATTTGGAAATCAAGCAATTAATCGAATTAATTAGCTAGACTTTAATTATGAATGTAATTAATTAAGTCCATTTAAGTGAGGATTTTTTGCATCAAACTAATTATGAAATCGAGCCATTAATGCAATTATTTAATAAGCGAGACACATAATTAGTGATGTAGGTAATCAATAGTAGTGAGGATTTTTTAAAATTTATCTTTACTATTAAACCCTTTATCCCCTTATGAAAAAACCCATCTGCTCCCACCTCCCCCCCACACACAAGGAACCCACCTCAATTGCCTCACGCAGAATGAAAAGAAGAAGAAACAGAAAAATGATTTGGAAACCAAGCACAAAAGTAGTTGAGAATAAGTCATTAGTGCAATTAATTAGCCAAACCATAAATTACGTGTGCAATGAATAAAGTCTGTTTAAATAATCCCTCCATTCCTAAATACAAGTCTTTTTAGATATTCCACTCTGAACTACATACGAATGTATATAGACATAGTTTAAAGTGTAGATTCATCTATTTTCCTTCGTATGTAGTCCATATTGGAATCTCTAAAAAGACTTATATTTAGGAAAGGAGGGAGTATGAATTGTTTCATGAAAAAATCAATTTTCTAAATGAGCCATTAATGCAATTAATTAATTAGTTAGGCACTAAATTAAATATGCAGATAATTAATAATAGGAAGTTTTCTCAACCATGTCTCTACTATTAAATGGGAGTTGGAGACTTTATGTGGTACATCCAACTCCCCTCCCCTTGACCCCTAGAAAAACACATCCGCCCATCTCCTCATATGCACAAGAAAACCCACCTCCCTTTCCTCGAGCAAAAACGAAAAAAAAGATTGTCCCCCTCTCGAACCCCTCCCAAATTAATTACGAAATCGAGCCAATAATGTAATTATTTAATTAGTCACACACATAATTAGTGATGCAAGTAATTAATAACATGAAGTTTTTTAATTATCATTAATATTAAACCCTTAATCGCCCTTATGAAAAACCCATCCGCTCCCACCTCCCCATATGCACAAGAAAACCCACCTCCCTTGCCTCACGCGGAAAGAAAAGGAAGAAAATAGAAAAATGATTAGGACACCAAGCACCAAATCAATTTGGGAATCAAGTCATTAATGCAATTAATTGGCCAGACCATTTAATTACAAGTGCAATTAATTAAGTCCGTTTAAATATGGATTTTTTGGTGAAAAAATCAATTTTAAAATCAAGCCAGCAATGCAATTAATTTATTACTTAGGCACTTAATTAAGTCTGTTTAATTAAGTCCGTTTAAATATGTATTTTCCAACCATGTCTGTACTATTAAAGTGAGTTTGAGTTTTAAATGGCATGTCCAACTCCCCTCCCCTTGACCATCCTACGAAAAAACCCATCTGCCCGACCTCCTCGTATGCACAATAATACCCACCTCCCTTGCCTCACGCAAAAACGAGAAGAAAAAACAGAAAAAAGATCGTCCACCTCCCTAACCCCTCCTTCTCAACGCTAATCGTTGCCTAACGCACTGTCGGGCTGACATCCTCTGAAAGAACGACACCCCTCAGGGTTGATTTGATCGCCATCGTGCACCCTCAGAGGAGGTGCCCAATGAGCGTGTCTCAGGGTCGGTCCGATCGAGAGGTAATTGTGGGAAGAGTCTTCATCCGATCGATGTCCCTGTTACCATCATCTTCCTATCCATGGATTATTTCCATCATGAGACGAGTGTTGCAGTCGATGGCCAGACGAGCGCATATGGATCAAGCTAGTCGCCACCACTCTAAGAGCACAAAGCGAACTTCATGTAGACCTTTTTTTCTTTCACAATTACATGTTAACCGCATAGATTCACGAATTGTACAAACTCTCAGATTTTTGTTAACATCAACCTAGAACAATGAGCGTGTGTTGCAACGGGATATAAATCTTCTAGTACGCCGGCTTGTGATTTAACTATCTATAATAATGCGATTGTGTAAATAAATGATCATAAAATTCTACCCATGAATTACCTTATATTTTGATCCAAAATTTTGTAAGTAAATTAAAGTGGATCTGGTTCAGAAGGTAAGTAAATTAAGTTGATTTATTAGCTTGCAAGGAAGGTTGGACGAAGGGGTGTTGGGAAGAAAGGTGAAATGAGAACCATACGTTCTTGTTAAGTAGTATAGATTCTCCTTTTTCTTTTTTGATTTTTCATTTAAAAACGTTCCAACTTTTTAAAAATGCTTCCTTTTCAGAAAATGCTCGCATATTTCATTTGGTGTTTCTTTTTTAAAATACATGATTTTTTAATTTGACAACATTTGTTAAATTTCAAGAATATTTTTAAAATTCAAGAAAATTATTGGTATTCGATAACATTTTTAATATTTGGGCATATTTTATGTATTTGAGAACATTTTATAAAATTGGGAATTTTTTTGGCTATTCGAGAACACCTTTTCAAATGTGAGAAATTTTTATTCAAGCGCATTTTTATATTTTTTACAACATTTTTTGAATGCAAGAACAAATTTTAAATTTTTAGAACATGAAATTTGAGAATATTTGAAGTTCATGAACTTTTTAATATTATAATATTTTTTATCTATAAAATATCCAGCTGTCATTTTTTAAAGGACTAGAAAAGCAAAAGAAAAAACTGAAACTCGTTGGAGGAGACCTCATACCTCATATCGGGCCGACCCACCTTAGTGCTCTGTGTGCGTCAACGCACTGTTTAATATAGAGAGTGTAAAATTGGGGCTCCCTGTCTTGGCCACTCCAGTCTCTTCCTCTCCTCATCTCTTCCGCCAAAAACCTCGAGAAAATCCTTGAGGCGCATGCACTTATTCCATGAGTTCTTGTGTGGTGAACGAACCTCACGCGATGCGCTGTCGTGAACGTATGACAGAGCATGTGAGTGCATGGAGGATAGGAGGGAACCAAAGACTTATGGAAATCACATGGAGTCACATTTACATTTTTTAGCCATATGGAGTCACATTTACATGTGAGGCTTCTTTTCTTTCTTGATAAATAGTTGTGGGTTTTTGGTTGGACTATTGATGTCCCTCTTACCATCATCTGCCTAGCCATGCATTATTTCCATCCTGGAACGAGTGATGCAGCCGACGGCCAGACGAGCATAGATGGATCAACCTAGCCGCCACCACTCTAAGAGCACAATGCGATCTTCATGTGGACCTTATTTTCTTTCACAATTACATGTTTACCGCATACACTCACAAATTGTACAAACTCTTAGATTTTTGTTAATGCAAAACAATTTGGAAACCAAGCACCTAATCAATTTGGAAATCAAGTAATTAATGTAATTAATTAGCCAGACATTAATTATGCATGTAATTAGTTAAGTCTGTATAAGTGAGGATTTTTTTGCATCAAACTAATTATTTGAAATTGAGACATTAATGCAATTATTTAATAGGTCAGACACATAATTAGTGATGTAGATAATTAATACTACCCTTGACCCCCCTTATGAAAAAACCCATCCGCTCCCACCTCCGCCCCCACACACACAAGAAACCCACCTCCCTTGCCTCAGATCAAATGAAAAGAAAAAAACAGAAAAATGATTTGGAACCAAGCACCAAATTAGTTTGGGAATCAAGTCATTAGTGCAATTAATTAGCCAAACCATTAATTAAGCATGCAATAAATAAGGTCCATTTAAATATGAATTGTTTCATAAATAATCAATTTTTCAAATGAGCCATTAATGCAATGAATTAATTAGTTAGGCACTTAAATAAATTTGCAGATAATTAGTAATAGGAAGTTCTTTCAACCATGTCTCTATTATTAAAAGAGAGTTGGAGACTGTACGTGGTACGTCAAACTCCCCTTCCCTTGACCCCCCTATGGAAAAACCCTTCCGCCCACCTCCTCATATGCACAAGAAAGCCCACCTCCCTTGCCTCGAGCAAAAACATAAAGAAAAAGACTGCCCTCCTCCTGAACCCGTTCCAAATTATTTATGTAATCGAGCCATTAATGCAATTATTTAATTAGGCACACACATAATTAGTTATGCAGGTAATTAATAGTAGGAAGTTTTTTAATTTATCATTATTATTAAACCCTTGATGACCCTTATGAAAGACCCATCTGCTCCCACCTCCCCACATGCACAAGAAAACCCACCTCCCTTGACTCACGCAGAAAGAAAAGAAAGAAAATAAAAAAATGATTAGGACACACCAAGCACCAAATCAATTTGGGAATCAAGTCATTAATGCAATTCATTGGCCAGACCATTAATTACATGTGCAATTAATTAAGTCCATTTCAATATGGATTTCTCGTGACAAAATCAAGCCATTAATGCAATTAGTTTATAATAATAGGAAGTTTTTCCAACCATGTCTCTTTTTTTGCGGGGGAACCATGTCTCTACTATTAAAGGGAGTTTGAGTTTGTACATGGCACGTCCAACTCCCCTCCCCTTGACCCCCTTACAGAAAAACCCGTCTGCCCCACCTCCTCATACGCACAAGAAAATCCACTTCCTTTGCCTCACGCAAAAACAAAATGAAAAAACAGAAAGAAGATCGTCCACCTCCCTAACCCCTCTGAGGGAGTTCTGGATTAATGGGTCCTCGGGCCGCTGGCCCATTGCTTATGGGACGGACTGATGGGACACTATGGAGCCGAGCTAGGTCATGGACTTGTGACCGGATAGAAGATATCTGGAGCCGTCTTGTGTCCTCCAAGTCAATATTTAGCATGATCTTCCTTTATTGTAACCAACCAGGTGTAACCCTAACCCTACTGGTGTCTATATAAACCAGAGGGCTTTAGTCTTTAGGGTTAGAGCAACATCCAATCCCCCATCAACCTAGGGTTTAGCTCGCCTGATCTCGAGGTAGATCGACTCTGTAACCATACCATACACCTCAATACAATCAAGCAGGACGTAGGGTTTTACCTCCTAGAGAGGGCCCGAACCTAGGTAAACACCGTGTTCTTCGTCCTTTCTTCCCCATTGATCCTAGGCCCACAACTCGGGACCCCGTACCCGAGATCTACTAGTTTTGACACCAACATTGGTGCTTTCATTGAGAGTTCCGCTACCAAAGGGTCGATGGCTCGCCTGATCATCGGAGATGGTGTCAACTCCGGGGACCTCTTTGTCCCCGGCCAGCTCTTCGCGTTCGGCAGCATTGTGCTACACGCCAACCTGACTGTTCATCTAGACCAGATCAACAATTTCTCCCCCGAGCACCGGATTATATTCGATAACCTGGAGTACATCGCGAACGCTCGAGGCGATCTGGTTTTCGCCAGATTCACGGCCTCACCCGGTGCCCTCATGGGCCTCGTAGTACCTGCTCTGGAGCTTTCTCCCGATCCGATCTACGGATCGACCTCAACCCCTCAGCCGGCCTCGAGCTCGGACTTCTCCACCCGGTCCAGGGATCAGGAATCCCCTTCAGCCGAACCAATAATGCTCGCGGAAGACCCAACTTCATGCCTCAGTGTAGGAGCATTGTTCGGACGCCAAGAGTCACTCTCGGCCAAACCATCTCCTCATGTCACAGATCTGTCCTTAAGCCCAGTGACCAATCGACGTTCGGAAATTAAGAATTAGCACCGACCGAACTCCCCCTCACCAATCTGGCTTCAAGCCCCAGTACGGAGGTAGCATCCGTAGACCAGGCATTATCCTCGGTCTCTCCTTCCTATCCGGCCACAAGTCCGACCCTGTGCCTCGAGGTCAAATCGGCTCCGGAAGGCCAGGATTCAGTCCGGACCTGGATCACCCCTCGCCCCGCCACAACAGAGACCGGTCCCGAGCGACCACCACATACCAGCTTGGCAAGCCTCGCCTTGTTAAACGGGGCGCTTGACCGAATCCGAATGATGGCTATTCGAGATGATCCGCCCTCGGCATGCGTTCAGCAGCCCCTTGAGATGAATTACAGGAATTTTTACGTCCCACCCACCGCCCACCTAGTGGCCTGATAACCCACAAGTATAGGGGGTCGTTTGTATCCTTCTTTGATAAATAAGAGTGTCGAACCCAACGAGGAGCTAAAGGTAGAACAAATATTCCCTCAAGTTCTATCGACCACCGATAAAACTCTATGCACACTTGACGTTTGCTTTACCTAGAACAAGTATGAAACTATTTTGCAAGAATAAAGCTACGAGTACTTTGCGAGAATTAACTACGAATAGATTGCAAGATAATAAAAGTGGATAGCTTTTGTCAACAAGAAAGTCATTTGTCCCTAGGCAATCGATAACAAGTACTGGTGATTATTCTTGTAATTTATATGAGGGAGAGGCATGAGCTAACATACTTTCTCTACTTGGATCATATGCACTTATGATTGGTGTAAATGACCATGGGTAGCCTCATCAACCCCCCATGGTGTTTCAAGACATCGGGGCCGGCTGCGCCCATCAAGCCTCAAAGACAAAGGACCGCCTTCTTGGGGCCGGCTGGTCCAGGTGGCCGACTGCTAGAAGGCGGCAAAGCCTAGAGGGCAGCCACGAGGTGGGCCGAATCCTAGCAGGCGGCCCCTCGTTCCCTTGAAGTTAGTGCCTCATTACAACGACGAGACGAGGCATGGCTACAGTGCAGCCTGCCACCCCCGAATCCAGGGCAGAACGTGGCCACAGTGCAGCCTACCAGGCGGACATCCCTTGCCCGACGCAGCACTGTTGCCATGCAGCCCGTGACATCATCCATGGCAGAGGAAGCCATGCTCCCACGACGGGCTGTCAGTACGTCCCGCAGGCGGCGGGCTCTACCTATCCGTGAGATGCCAGAAGGCGGCAAGCCCTGACCATGCGGCACAGGGGAGGCCGACTCCTAGCAGGCGGCCCTCCCCCTTCCTCAGAGTCCGTGCGCCGTTAACCAGATAAGACAGGATGTGGCTACAGTGAGCGCCCGCCAGGCGGCAGGACTGTAGCCACGCTCCCCTCGACAAAGCCTCCGTCATCAGAGGCGAGGCTATAGTGCAGAGTAGCCGAGAGGACCCGCAGGCGGCGAGCCCTACCTACCGACGGAGAACATGGCAGCCGGCGGGACTCATCAGGCGGCGGGCCCCAGCAGCTGACGAAGAAGCCGACGACTAGAGACACTAACGACCGGGTCCTACGCCCGACCGGATTACCATTGTACCCCTGGGGGGGTAGGCCTATATAAACCCCTAGGTCACCCATGCAAAGGGTTCAGCACCATAGACATCACACACATACAGAGAGTGGATTAAGGGCTAGCCTTGTTCTTCTTCCTCCTCTAGCCCGAACAGCTAAAGGAGCAAGCTTGTAGCTACTTTGTTGAGATAGTGATCATGCGGAGACCCCGCAGAGCAGGACGGGGTGTTATCTCCTAGGAGAGCCCCGAACCTGGGTAAGACTCGCAGACGCAGGCAATCTCGCTCACTCCCGCTTCTAGGCACCGGCGACGTACTTTTGCTCCCCTCCATGCTAAGCCTCCCCTTAGCATATGTCGCACGATATCCCCGACATTAGGCGCCCACTGTGGGGCTAGGTGCACCATCGTCTGGAGACATGTTCTGGACGGGAACCCTTTTCCTCCCTGGCGAGCGCAGCCAGCCCGGCACGCCTGACGGTGTTTGCGCCGACGCGCTGCATGGCGCAGAAGTCGCTTGCGCGGAGAGCTACCTTGTTGATCTCATCAGCGGGATCCGCCTCTCCAACGAGCCGGCGTCTGACCTAGAGTCGATTGGCTCCATCGACCCGATGCTCGTCGACTCCGACACGGCGTCCCTCGATGCCTTCCCCACCAACATGGTGATCTTCAACGACCCTCTCCCTCACGCGGACAGCAGCAGCAGCACCGTCACAGAGGTGCTAGTCATCAGTCACGACGGAGCTTCTGGCAGGGCCGCCCAGGACCCGCTGTAGGCGGCAAAGCGGGACCTGTCCACGCCCATCGTGACAAACGCCAACAGCGAGACGCTAGAGGCCTGCAGCGTCGCACTCGTTGAGATCGACCACTATGAGACGCCTCACCGAGGCCTACCAGCGTGAAATCGACCGCGTCGTCTGCGGCACGCCGGCTGCTAGCGAGCCTAGCCTCGTGGGCACCATCCGACAACGCGGCACGACCATCGCCAGCATGCTGGGGGCCAACCGCCCAGTCTACGCCACGCCCATGGAGAACCTACGTGCTGCCCAGGCGGCAGCAGATGAGATGGACCACCTAGAGGGTGACGAGCGTCGCTGCATGACGGAGCGTGTTCAACAACTCATCGACGCGGCCGCCGTGCAGCAAGAAGTCGGCCGCCATGTGGTGGAACCCGGCCAGCAAGCTGAGAACCTGCCCCCTCACCGAGAGCACGACACGACCTCTCGGACACCGACAGGCGGCGCCCGCGACCGGAGAGATCAAGAGCCGGTTGCTAGCCGCAGCCGGACACGTATCACCATCGAGCGCGACCAAGACGGCCACCCACGAGCAGTGGAACGACGGGACGACCGTCAGCCTCCCCCGCGTAGGGAGAGGTGCGTCTCCCAGCCGCCTGTTGAACACCCGACTCTCGGAGGCCGGCTGGGCCCCCGTGAAGGAGTCGGAGAGAACAACGCTCGCCACCGGATCGACCGACTGGCTCGACCCTTGGCGGTAGAAGAAGAAGATGCCATCGACCCGCCTTGTTTCGGCCCTCGTATTCCCGACGAGCCCTTCCCCAAAGGGTTCTCGCTCCCTCGAGACACTCCCAAGTACAACGGCTCCGTAAAGCCGGAGGATCGGCTGGTTGACTACTCTACAGCCGCCAGCATAGCGTACGGCAACAAGCTCGTCACCATGAAGTACGTTCCGCTCATGCTCTAGGGCACGGCCCGGATGTAACGCCCCAAATCCGATGCGCCAGGTGTCTTCCAGTTATTCACCGTCTTTTCCATGTCATTTGCTTGCGTGTTGCATCTTTGCCATGTTAACATGTGCATTGCATCCTCATATTTTCAAAACTTGCATCCGGTCTCTTTCTCCGTTGTCCGTTTCGTCATCCAACACTCTCACACGCACCCGTTGCACCTCTCAGACCTCGTTTCGTGAGTGGCATAAAAATGTTCTCGGAATGGGATGAAACTTGGCATGCGGTGTTGTTATAGAGTAGGTAGACCGCCTGTCAATTTTTGTTCCATTTGGAGGTTGTTTCACGCCCTAACGGTTAACCGTGTATCCCCGAAACCCCTCTCCTTTGCAGCCCAGCCCCCCTTCACCACAGTCCATTAGCCCATCCAAACCCCCTCCATGCTCTCGGCTGTTGGATCGTGATCGTGTGGGCGAAAACCGCTCCCCATTTGGACACTCCTAGCGCCCTCTACCTATATATATGCCCTCGCCCTCCATTTTCGCAGTCCAAACCCTAGCTTAGCTCCTCCGCGCCGCCAGACATGTCCACCGCCGCCCGCGGCCAACCAGAGCCCGCCACATGTTGCCCCTCATACCACTTCACTGCCAGCCCAAGACGGCCCGAGTCGGGCCCGGGGCCCGGCTGTTGCCGCCAAGAGCCCATGAGCACCAGCAAGGCCGTCGCCTGATGTCTGCGAATCCGTGCTCGAGCTCCTCACACTGCCTCGCCATCGTTGCTCCTCGCCCCGGTAGCTGCGCCGGCGAACGTTGCCGTATCCAGTGAGTCGCCGGACCTCCAGGTCGCCTTGCTCCTCCATACTCCTTCTCCTTCCTTTCCCCCGTGCTCATCTCCCTCTCTCTCCCGTGACGCAGAAGGCCGCCATGGATGGCCACCCCAAGCTCCAATACAAGCCAGCGCCGCCCCGAGCTCCGTCCACCGCCGCCCTTGCCCGGATCCGGCCGCCCACGACCGGATCTACCAATTCCCGGCCTCCCCGACGCCTACCAGAGTCCCACGCCACCCCACCATTGCCATTGACTTCCGCCGGAGCCGTCCGGTAGGAGGAATGAAGCTGGCCCGATCTAGATCCCGTTTTCGCGCTGGTAGTTTTCCACGAAGTCCTCAGAAATATTATCTCATGTGTGCATGTTCATCGTGCATGAACTTCTTGCTCATAAGTCCGTTTTGCATGTATAATATATCAAAAGGTTCATTGTGAGATGCCCTACATTTCATTCCATTATGGCATGCTTTTTTGTGTTCATATTGATTCCCTAATCATCGTTGCAAAAGTGCTATATGATGTTGTCTGCTGTAGTTTAACAGAACTTGCTGATTTTTTATTTTTGTTGCATTTTGTGTGTGCATCCTATGTGCTTGATACCTACATGTGTTTTGAGCTCCATCATGCCATATTTAAAGTGGTCCAAGTATTGTATTTTTAGGGTCTCTGTGGTGACTAGCACAAGCATGCAAAATAGGCTCCATGATGTTGCTGTTTTCAGACTGTTTTTGCTGTTAGTTTCTTGTTACATTGTGATGCTATGTAAACCTGATGCTACAAGTGTATCCATGCAAAATATGGAGATGTTCACTAAGAATGTTTTGATCTACATGTTATGCTCTATCCATCCATTCCCTTGGTTGCAATTATGAATTGCAGAAGCTTGTTGTTATCATGCTCCAAACATGCTAAATAATGTTATTGTCAACCTGTTACCATTAAGTTCAGTTTTGCCATGTGGTTTGCTAGTGATCCATGCACCCTATGACCCTGATCTTGCCATTCTTAGCTTCATAAATATGTCATCTTACTGTTGGTGGACTTCACATGCCATGAAAATCCTTATGGTGAGTGTTACAAGCTCACCAACATGCCTACTTATCATTGTTCCTGCCATGTACTGTTATTTTCATTGTCTGAATCTGTCATATCATTTGCCATTCTTCCATGGATACTACCATCCTTTCTGTTGATCTTTGGAATAAGTTCAGTAAGGGAGTTTTGTTTAGTGCTTTTAGTTCTAGCATGCTATGCTCAAGTTTGACATGATAGCTTGACGTAACATGTTGTTTGATAGCTCTAAACATTGCAACCTGATGTTATTTCTGCCATGTCTAGTGAAACTGTTATTATTTGCAATCTTGCCATGTCCTTTTGAGCATGTTCCATTGATTTCTGGAGATATCTCAGTGCTCATGTTGTTTCATGCTTTACCTGTAGGTCACGTCCATGCCTTTTTTTTCATGTTGAGGTGCTGTAGCATATTGTTTTTATGCTTGCTAGATGCCTAGTTGCTGTTTTGGACATCTTGTCGTTTAAACTTGTTTCGTGTGTATGTGCTGAACCGTTGCTCCGTTTTGAGTGTGCTATATATGAAACTTGCTTATTTGCATGTAGTCTCATATTACCTTATTGCATCCATGTTTTGAGGTGTGTGCTTGATGTTTGTATGCTTTTTGCACCAATGTCATGCTTAACTTGTTCTGCTCATATCTTCTAAACCGTAGCTCCGAATTAAACGAACCTTATATGTAACTTGACTAGAAAACCGTGTAGATCATCTTGATGCATCTTAAATTGATGTTTAACAAATTCAACATTGTGTTCTAATCAGATCTGTTCCAATTTCGAAATTTGCATATGAGGACTTACCGGAAATGTTATATGTTGTTTCCCGCCTCATTTAAACTTGCTTTGATATATTGTTCTTGTATGAATCATTTCTTGCCATGAGTAGCATCATGTAGTCTTGTCATGCATCATACTTGGTTTAGCATCATGTCTTGTTTATGTGTTGTGTGTTTGCCATGTTGTTTGCTTCTTTCCGGTTGTGCTTCTTCTCGTTAGTTCCCATTTCATTGTGTTGTGTGGATTCGATCGACTACGCTTGGTTCGTCTTCGTGGCTTCGTATTCTTCATGGACTCGTTCTTCTTACTAGCGGGATTTCAGGCAAGATGACCGTCACCTTGGATCTCACTACTATCATTGCTATGCTAGTTGTCTCGATGCTATCGCTATGTCACGCTACCTACCACTTGTTTATCAAGCCTCCAAAATTACCATGATAGCCTCTAACCTTTTTACCCTTCCTAGCAAACCGTTGTTTGGCTATGTTACCGCTTTTGCTCAGCCCCTCTTATAGCGTTGCTAGTTGCAGGTGCAGTTGCAGGTTGTTCCATGTTGGGACATGGTTTTATCTTGGGATATCACAATATCTCTTATTTTAATTAATGCATCTATATATACTTGGTAAAGGGTGGAAGGCTCGGCCTTATGCCTCGTGTTTTGTTCCACTCTTGCCGCCCTAGTTTCCATCATACCGGTGTTATGTTCCTTGATTTTGCGTCCCTAACACGGTGAGGGGTATGTGACCCTTTTGACGTTTCGCTTTGAATAAAACTCTTCCAGCAAGGCCCAACACTGGTTTTACATTTGCCTACCGACTACCTATATATTTTCCTGGGAGTCGCACTCCCGAGGGTCATCTTTATTTTAGCCCCCCCCCGGGCCAATGCTCCTCTGAGTGCTGGTCCAGACCGAGCGATGTCCGGCGCCCCCTGGGCAACCAGGGTCTATGCCAACCCGACGTCTGACTCATCTGGTGTGCCATGAGAACGAGATATGTGCAGCTCCTATCGGGATTTGTCGGCACATTCGGGCGGTCTTGCTGGTTTTGTTTTACCATTGTCGAAATGTCTTGTGCACCGGGATTCCGAGTCTGATCGGGTGTCCCGCGATGGAGGATTGTCTCCGCGGATCGTGAGCTTATAATGGGCTAAGTTGGGGCACCCCTGCAGGGTTTAAACTTTCGAGAGCCGTGCCCGCGGTTATGTGGCAGATGGGAATTTTTTAATATCCGGTTGTAGAGGACCTGAAGTAAACTCAATTAAAATACACCAACCACGTTGCGTAACCGTGATTGTCTCTTTTCGGGGAAGTCTGGGAAGTGAACACGGTTTTGGGGTTATGTTTGAATGTAAGTAGTTCAGGATCACTTCTTGATCATTACTAGTTGGCGACCGCTTGCGTAGCTTCTCATCTTACTCTTGTATTTGTAAGTTAGCCACCATACATGCTTAGACGCTGCTGCAACCTCACCACTTTACCCCTTCCTTACCCATTAAGCTTTGCTAGTCTTGATACTCATGGTAATGGGATTGCTGAGTCCTCGTGGCTCACAGATTAATACAACATCAGTTGCAGGTACAAGTTATGCGATGCTCATGACGCGAGAGCGATGTTTATTGTTTTGGAGTTCTTGTTCCGCTTCTTCTTGTTCGAGGGATAGGTTCCTGGTCGGCAGCCTGGGCTAGCAGGGTGGTTGTCGTTTGAGCTTCTGTTTGTGTTTCATCCGTAGTCGGATGTTGATCTTATGTATGATGTATTGATGTATTCTTGCGGCATTTGTATGCCTTGTATGTATCCCCATCTATTATGTAATGTTGATGTAATGATATCCACCTTGCAAAAGCGTATGAATATGCGGTTCTATCCTTGGTGGGACCTTCGAGTCTCTTTAGGATAGTATCGCATATTGGGCGTGACAAGTTGGTATTAGAGCCTCGACCGACCATAGGAGCCCCCTTGATTGATCATGTAGTTTGGCCGATGTCGAGTATAGAACAAAACTTTTTTGGAATCTAGTTATATTGGAGAGTAGGATTTCTTTTTACTCCTCAGCTCCTTCGTCGCTCTGGTGAGAAATCTTGACGTAGGTGTTTTGACTTACTCCTCTTCCCCTTCAAATTTTTTTAGGATCGCGCATGTGTTTTTTGTTCGTTGTCCATCCTCTTTTATCTGATGCATTTTTTGTCAAGTTGAATCAAACCTCTTTGTCTTTTGGGAGATCAATCCTCAGCTCTTTTCAATCGACATTGGTTCCTTGTCTGAAGTTGTCCTTGTTTTTTTCCACCCGCCCATCCTTCTTCTTCTCGGAACCGAAGTCCGAAATCGAGTATCCATCCTACTCATGTGAAGCCTTTGCATTCTTTCCTCAAATATTTCAACTGGTGTTTTCTCTTATTCGTCAGTTCCCCGTTCCAGTTGCCTTGTTTTCCCGCCCTCCCACCCCTTTTCTTCCCGACGTCTGAGCCTCTATTCGATCATCAATTTCATTCATGCGGAGCTTCTTCAGTCTTTACTCAATTGTCTCAACCGGTGAAGTCTCGTCAAGTTCATCATTGTTCGTCTCGTTTTCTTTACGGTGGATTCAATTCCAATTTTCGATAGTGATCATATTCTTTTCCCTCAGCTCAAATGTTTCCCCTTGCTTGTTCGTTTCTCGCCAGTTTATCCTTCCAGAGTGCTCAAGACATCTCAGAAGATTCGTGTTTTGCTTTCCATTTAATTCGAGGTTGTCACCTCATTCAAGTATCTCAGTTGTTCCGGGGCATCATTTCTCATTCAAGCAATCATTTCCAATGGTGTTTCTTTTCAGTGGGCCCTAACCCACAGGTCATTTCCCAGGATCTTACCTGACTCTTCTAATTTCCCCGGAGTTATTCTCAATTATGTTTGAAGTTTGACGTAAGAATGAATTTCATCAGTCAGATGCCTTTCCAAGATTGATCTCAAGTTATTTTCATTGTTGGCTCAACCTCTTCATTTTTCATTCTCCTGGAGTATCTCAACAATTTTGGTGGTGTTCCTCGTCATCATTCTCAACATTTGAAGACTGGAGAAGAGTTTCCCTTAAATCTTGCTCCGTTCTCTTAAGGATTTATGGGGATAGCTTGATGCTATCCTCTCAATTTGTTTCCAATCATGCGATTCTTTACCCATCCGGAGTATTTCAGGAGTTGTTCTTCCGTTTCGATTATCCGGAGGCCTCCAATTTAGAAGATTCCCTCGCTCCGAGATTTCAGCTTCGTTCATTCCTATATTTGTACCGGTGCTTCGTTCAAGCATTCTTTAATCAGTTTGCGATCTCTTCGTTCTCTTGCATCTCGTTTCACTCAAGTATCTTCATTCGTTTCTAATTCTTTCCGGTGATTCGTTCTCTTCTCTTCGTTCGTTTTCATTGACACGGTGGTTCATTTGAGAATTTCGCTTCTGTTCTTATCATATCATTTCAGTCGTTCTTTCCAGTCCTACCGGTGGTTCATGAAGACTCTCTCGTGTTCTCGCTATATCTCCTCGTAATCCTTTTCAACGCGAATAAGTAGTATGCAAATCCGTTGCTTGTCATCAATTTAAATTGGTGAAGGATACACATAACATAATTCTTATTCTCTTTCATCGAGTTGATTAATTCCTTTCATCGAAGATTTTTCATGGTGAATAGTCTCTCGGTCCTGAGTTATTCTTTTCCTTCCGGAGTTGCAAGTTCTCCTTGGTCGTCTCGTCGAACCTCCTTCTATTCATCGCAAGGCTTTACCCTTATTCTTTTCATACCTCAATTTTATCTCGTTATCCTTTTGTTACCGGAGTTCTTATGGTGGTTCGTAAGGATTTAATTCATTCCTCAAGTGTTCATCAAGATTCTTTTGGAGGAGCTCAAGTATCTTTCCTTCTTGCCTCTCGAAGTGCAATTAATTCTCCGTATTCTTTTGAAATGGAGTTTTGCATTTCTTCATTCTTCTCAGCTATGTAATCTTTTCCGCTTGTGGTCGGCGATCACCTCATAATTTTGAGATCTTATCTATAAGTCCACAACAAGCAATTCTTTTGTTGTTGAATTTCCAACAACTCCGTTCAATTCTTCCTTCTAAGGATGCTTTCAATTTCATCCGTGGTAGAAGTTGTCATCTTCTTCCCCATTCTTTTCATTCCACTCTTTCAATTCTTCCGGTGGCATTGTGTTGTTCCTCTCGTCAGGTATCATTCCATCTTGTCAAGTTCATGTTCTATTCCATCCATGTTCACCCGGAGTGCTATCACATTCTTATTCCGTTCCTATCTTGTTCTAACCGGAGTGGTTTCAGAGTCTATCTTGTTCCTAAGCTTTCAATTCTCGTCTTAATCAACATTCCTCTTTTCTACCCAGTGCTCTCAACTTTGTTCATCCCCTCTCTTTTGTTCTTATTTCACCTCATCCCTTTTCCCTTTCGTCTCATTTCTAAGATCTCGGGACGAGATCTCTTGTTAGTGGAGGAGAGTTGTAACGCCCCAAATCTGATGCGCCAGGTGTCTTCCAGTTATTCGCCGTCTTTTCCATGTCATTTACTTGCGTGTTGCATCTTTGCCATGTCATCTTGTGCATTGAATCCTCATATTTTCAAAACTTGCATCCGATCTCTTTCTCCGTTGTCGGTTTCGTCATCCGACACTCTCACACGCACCCGTTGCACCTCTCAGACCTCGTTTCGTGAGTGGCATAAAAATGTTCTCGGAATGGGATGAAACTTGGCGTGCGGTGTTGTTATAGAGTAGGTAGACCGCCTGTCAATTTTTGTTCCATTTGGAGGTCATTTGATGCCCTAACAGTTAACCGTGTATCCCCGAAACCCCTCTCTCTTTGCAGCCCAGCCCCCCTTCACCACAACACATTAGCGCATCCAAACCCCCTCCATGCTCTCGGTCGTTGGATTGTGATCGTGTGGGTGAAAACCGCTCCCCATTTGGACACTCCTAGCTCCCTCTACCTATAGATATGCCCTCCCCCTCCATTTTCGCAGTCCAAACCCTAGCTTAGCTCCTCCGCGCCGCCGGACATGTCCATCCCGCGCCGGATATGTCCACTGCCGCCCGCAGCCAACCGGAGTCCGCCACATGTCGCCCCCGCGCCCACTTCGCCGCCGGCCCGCGGGGCCCAAGTCGGGCCCCCGGGGCCCAAAGCTGCCGCCGCCGCAGCCTGCGAGCACCAGCACGCCGTCCGCCCGATGCGAGTCCCGTGCCCGAGCTCCTCGCGCCGCCTCGCCATCGTTGCTCCTCGCCCCGGCAGCCGCGCCGGCGAGCGCCGCCGCATCTGGCGAGTCGCCAGACCTCCAGGTCGCCCTGCTCCTTCATACTCCCTCTCCTTCCTCTCCCCCTGTGCTCATCTCCCCTCTCTATCCCTTGACGCAGAAGGCCGCCATGGATGGCCACCCCAAGCTCCAAGACCAGCCAGCGCCGCCCCGAGCTCCGTCCACCGCCGCCCTTGCCCGGATCCGGCCGCCCCACGACCGGATCTACCCATTCCCGGCCTCCCCGACGCCTACCGGAGTCCCACGCCGCCCCACCGTCGCCATTGACTTCCGCCGGAGCCGTCCAGTAGGAGGAATGGAGCTGGCCCGATCTAGATCTCGTTTTCCCGCTGGTAGTTTTCCACTAAGTCCTCAGAAATATCATCTCATGTGTGTTTGTTCATCGTGCCTTAACTTCTTGCTCGTAACTCTGTTTTGCATGTATAATATGTCAAAATGTTCATTGTGAGATGCTATTCATTTAATTACATTATGGCATGCTTGTTTGAGTTCATATTGATGCCCTAATCATCATTGCAAGAGTGATATATGATGTTGTCTACTGTAGTTCAACAGAACTTGCTGATTTATCATTTTTGTTGCGTTTTGTGTGTGCATCCTATATGCTTGATATCTACATGTGTTTTGAGCTCCAACATGACATCTTTACAGTGGTGCAAGTATTGTATTTTTAGGATCTCTGTGGTGACTAGCACAAGCATGCAAAATAGGCTCCATGATGTTGCTGTTTTCAGACACTTAGGGTGTGTTTGGTTCGGGAACGAAGTGTAATGGAATGTCATGGTTCCATTCCAGTGTAATGGGTCCGTTCCATTCTCGTGTTTGGTGTGGATAATTCGAAGGAATAGAATGGTTACATATTGATGTTTGGTTTGATGGATGGAATGGAATGGATTTGTAAGTGGCCATCTATCTATGGAGATAAACATTTTTTCTTTTTAAATCGGTGCCAAAGTTTCACGTAAAACAAAGTCATTGTACACTTAAATTTTTCTTTTCTGCATAAGCAGTCCCTGCAACTGAAGTTTTCCTCGCAGAACTGAACCGGGACAACAAAACTGCAGTCTGCCTCGCTAAACAGGGGTGTGAGAATCACCGAATCGGACTCAAGCAATTTTTGTTTGAGCATCAACGAATAGAATCCATCCATCCATGCAACGAACAGGGGTGTGAGATACAAGAATCGAATTCAACCACAAGATAATCAACAGCTACAAGAGAAGAAAGACAACAGCCGAGCGTGGCGACCGGCTGGATAAGCGACTTGGCCTTGGCGTCCCCACGTGCGACCACGGCCGGCTTCTCCGTCGAGCATGGCGGCGCGACGCTTTCCGACATGTGGCGCCGCTGTTGCCCCGCTGCAAAATCGACACGAACCCGCTCGCCCGTCGCGCGTGGTTCAGAGGAGAGGGAGACTGCTTCGGAGGAGGATGAGACGAGGGAGCCGGCGTTGTAGATCGAAGGAAGATGGCCAGCGACGCAGACCGGAGAAGGAGGGCCGGTGGCACAAATCGCGGGAGAGAAGAGACGGGGAGAGGAGCCGTACGAGTGAGATAGGGCTGCGTGAGCGCGAGGAGAAGAGCGGTTCCGCGTGGTCCGCTCGATTTGGAGGTCTCACCCCATTCCGGATCTGGTCCGATTCAGTTCGTGGGAACGAGGGGATGATCGTTCCACCTGATAACCGAACGCGAGAACGAGGCCTTAGAATGGGTTGGACCCGTGAAATTTCGGCCCATGACTGCAACCAAACACACCCTTAGTGTTTTTGCCAAGTAATTTTCCTGTTACATTGTGATGCTATGTAAACCTGCTGCTACAAGTGAATCCATGCAAAATCTGGAGATGTTCACTAATGATGTTTTGATCAAGATGTTATGCTCTACCCATCCATTTCCTTGGTTGCAATTATGGATTGCTTCAACTTGTTGTTATCGTGCTCCAAACATGATAAGTAATGTTACTGTCAGCCTGTTACCATTAAGTTCAGTTTTGCCATGTGTTTTCTAGTGATCCATGCACCCTATGACCTTGCTCTTGCCATTCTTAGCTTCATAAATAAGTCATCTTACTGTTGGTTGACTTCACATGCCATGAAATTCCTTGTGGTGAGTGGTACAAGCTCACCAACATGCCTACTTATCGTTGTTCCTGCCATGTACTGTTATTTTCATTGTCTGAATCTGTCACATCATTTGCCATGCTTCCATGGATGCTACCATCTTTTCTGTTGATCTTTGGAATAAGTTCATTAAGGGAGTTTTGTTAAGTGCTTTTAGTACTAGCATGCCATTCTCAAGTTTGACATTATAGCTTGCTGTAACATGTTGTTTGATAGATCTAAACAATACAACCTGATGTTATTTCTGCCATGTCCAGTGATTTCTGCTAAGTCTATGAAACTGTTATTATTTGCAATCTTGCCATGTCCTTTTGAGCATGATCTAGTGATTCCTGGAGGTAGCTTATTGTTCATGTTTTGTCATGCTTTACCTGTAAATCATGTCCATGCCTTTTGTTTTCATATTGAGGTGTTGTAGCATATTGTTTTGATGCTTGCTAGATGCCTAGTTGCTGTTTTGGACAACTTGTCCTTTAAACTTGTTTCATGTGTATGTGTTGAACCGTTGCTCCGTTTGAGTGTGCTCTATATGAAACTTGCTTAGTTTTGCATGTAGTTTCATATTACCATGTTTCATCCATGTTTTGAGGTGTGTGCTTGATGTTTGTATGCTTTTTGCACCAATGTCATGCTTAACTTGTTTTGCTCATATCTTCTAGGTCGTACCTCCGAATTAAACGAACCTTATATGTAACTTTACTAGAAAACCGTGTAGATCATCTTGATGCATTTTAAATTGATGTTTAAAAACTTCAACATTGTGTTCTAATCAGATCTGGACCAATTTCGAAATTTGCATATGAGGACTTACCGGAATTGTTATATGTTGTTTCCCGCCTCATTTAAACTTGCTTTAATGAGTTGTTCTTGTATGCATCATCTCTTGCCATGAGTAGCATCATGTAGTCTTATCATGCATTATACTTGGTTTAGCATCATGTCTTATTTATGTGTTGTGTGTTTACCATGTTGTTTGCTTCTTTCCGGTTGTGCTTCTTCTTGTTAGTTCCCATTTCATTGCGTTCGTGTGGATTCGATCGACTACGCTTGGATCGTCTTCGTGGCTTTGTCTTCTTCATGGACTCGTTCTTCTTCCTAGCGGGATTTCAGGCAAGATGACCGTCACCTTGGATCTCACTACTATCATTGCTATGCTAGTTGTCTCGATGCTATCGCTATGTCACGCTACCTACCACTTGTTTATCAAGCCTCCCAAATTACCATGATATCATCTAACCTTTTTACCCTTCCTAGCAAACCGTTGTTTGGCTATGTTACCGCTTTTGCTCAGCCCCTCTTATAGCGTTGCTAGTTGCAGGTGCAGCTGCAGGTTGTTCCATGTTGGAACATGGTTTTATCTTGGGATATCACAATATCTCTTATTTTAATTAATGCATCTATATATACTCTGTAAAGGGTGGAAGGCTCGGCCTTATCCCTGGTGTTTTGTTCCACTCTTACTGCCCTAGTTTCTACCATATCGGTGTTATGTTCCTTGATTTTGCGTCCTTAACACGATGAGGGGTATGGGACCCTTTTGACGTTTCGCTTTGAATAAAACTCTTTCAGCAAGGCCCAACATTGGTTTTACATTTGCCTAACGACTACCTATATTTTTCCCTAGGAGTCGCGCTCCCGAGGGTCATCTTTATTTTAGCCCCCTCGGGCCAGTGCTCCTCTGAGTGCTGGTCCAAACTGAGCGATGTCCGGCGCCCCCTAGGCAACCAGGGTCTATGCCAACCCGACGTCTGGCTCACCCGGTGTGCCCTGATAACGAGATATGTGCAGCTCCTATCGGGATTTGTCGGCACATTTGGGCGGTCTTGCTGGTTTTGTTTTACCATTGTCGAAATGTCTTGTGCATCGGGATTCCGAGTCTGATTGGGTGTCCCACAATGGAGGATTGTCTCCGCGGATCGTGAGCTTATAATGGGCTAAGTTGGGGCACCCCTGGAGGGTTTAAACTTTCGAGAGCCGTGCCCGTGGTTATGTGGCAGATGGGAATTTGTTAATATCCGGTTGTAGGGGACCTGAAGTAAACTCAATTAAGATACACCAACCGCGTGGCGTAACCGTGATTGTCTCTTTTCGGGGAAGTCCGGGAAGTGAACACGGTTTTGGGGTTATGTTTGAACGTAAGTAGTTCAGGATCACTTCTTGATCATTACTAGTTGGCGACCGCTTGCGTAGCTTCTCATCTTACTCTTGTATCCGGAAGTTAGCAACCATACATGCTTAGTCGCTGCTGCAACCTCACCACTTTACCCCTTCCTTACCCATTAAGCTTTGCTAGTCTTGATACCCATGGTAATGGGATTGCTGAGTCCTCGTGGCTCACAGATTACTACAACGTTAGTTGCAGGTACAGGTTATGCGATGCTCATGACGCGAGAGCGATGTTTATAGTTTTGGAGTTCTTGTTCCGCTTCTTCTTGTTCGAGGGATAGGTTCCTGGTCGACAGCCTGGGCTAGCAGGGTGGTTGTCGTTTGAGCTTCTGTTTGTGTTTCATCCGTTGTCGGATGTTGATCTTATGTATGATGTATTGATGTATTCTTGCGGCATTTGTATGCCTTGTATGTATCCCCATCTATTATGTAATGTTGATGTAATGATATCCACCTTGCAAAAGCGTATGAATATGCAGTTCTATCCTTGGTGGGACCTTCGATTCTCTTTAGGATAGTATCGCATATTGCGCGTGACACCGGACGTGGCTGAACAGCCTCAAGCCCTACAGCGTCAACAGCTAGCTGGACTTCACCGAAGTCTTCATCCGCAACTTCACCAGCACGTACAAGCGGCCGCCCAAGCCCCGCCAGCTCTCATTGTGTGTCCAAGGCCCGACCGAGTCCACCTGCGACTACTTAGCGCGGTGGGCTGAACTGTGCAACTCCTACGAAGGGGTGCATGAGGTGCAAGCCATAGAGTACTTCACTTCCAGGTGCCGAGAGGGCACCTTACTCAAGCATCGACTCCCCTGCGACGAGCCGTCCACACTCGACGAGTTGCTGATCATAGCAGACAAGTATGCCACTACCGGCTCCTCCATGAAGTCAGAGATCCGAGTGGACGCATCTAGAAAAGTGCTCCCTCCGGCCCCTCGGACGCCGGCTGGTGACAACAGTCAGCGCCAGCAGCAGAACGACAACAAGCGCAAAGCCCCGCAGCTGGCTTCCACCAGCCGGCAGGTGGCAACATTTGAAGACCAGCAGCCTAAGGGACAACTCGGCCCCAAGCGTCAGAAAGGCGGCAAGCCCGCTTGGTTGCCCGCCTTCTCCTTCGAGAAGACCCTCAATGCTCCCTGCAAGTTCCACAGTGATGCGAAGCCATCCAACCACACAACCCGAAAGTGCCATTGGCTCGTCTGCATTGCCAAGGGTGAAGGACTGCCGCCTCTGCCTGCTGGCCAGCCGGCTCCGCCTCCTCAGCAGCCGGCGGCCCGTCCAGCAGCGGCGCTATCCAAGATGAATTCCCCGAAGAACACGGAGCCTACATCGTCTTCACCAGTGTGGCCGACGACAGGCACAGCCGGCTTCAGCAGCATCGTGAGGTGAATGTCGTTGCTTCAGAAGCTCCAGAGTTCATGCACTGGTTCGAGAGGCCCATCAACTGGAGTCGTGCAGACAACCTGGAAGTGATGCCTTCTCCGGGTTCCTATGCCATGGTGCTGGACGCCACCTTCTCAACGGAGAGGCGAGTTGCTCGCTTCTCCCGAGTTTTGATAGACAGCGGTAGCAGCATCAGCATCCTCTACCGCGACACCATGGAGAAGTTGGGCATCAAAGGGAGACAACTTCAGCGTAGTCGGTCTGTCTTCCATGGAATTGTACCAGGCCTTTCCTGCTCACCAATCGGCAAGATCAAGATAGACGTACTCTTCAGAGATAGAGATCACTTCCGCCGTGAGGCAATTTGGTTTGAGGTGGTTGACCTGGAAAGCCCTTATCACGCGCTCTTAGGCCGGCCGGCTCTAGCCAAGTTCATGCCGGTACCGCACTATGCCTACCTCAAGATGAAGATGCCGGGAACCAAGGGCATAATCACTATAGCTGGTGACTACAAGAAGTCGGGTGCCTGTGCTGCTGCTAGCAGCCGGCTGGCCGAGTCCCTTGTGATTGCTGCCGAGAAGAAGCTCCTGGACCGGGTTGTGGCCATGGCCAGCAAGCAGCCGGACCTGTCACCAAATCCCAAGGAGTCGGAGACCCAGGGCTCCTTCCAGCCGGCCAGAGAAACAAAGAAGATCCCCTTGGCCCCGGACCACCCGGAGAGGCACGCTCTCATAGGGGCCAACCTTGACAGCAAATAGGAAAGCGAGCTCATCGATTTCCTCCTTGAGCTTCGGGACATCTTCGCATGGCCTCCTAAAGACATGCCGGGTGTTTCGACGGATTTTGCCAAGCACAAGCTACATGTCAGATCAGATGCAAAGCCAGTCAAGCAACCCCTCTGCCGCCTGTCAGAAGAGAAGAGAAGAATTGTTGGTGAAGAGATCGCCCAACTGCTGGCAGCCGGCTTCATCATGGAAGTATTTTTTTCCAGAATGGCTTGCCAACCCAGTTCTCGTGTTGAAGAAGAACAACAAGTGGTGCATGTGTATTGGCTACACCAGCCTCAACAAAGCCTGCCCCAAGGATCCGTTTGCTTTGCCACGGATAGGCCAAGCGATTGACTCCACAGTCGGATGCGAGCTGTTGAGTTTTTTGGATGCCTACTCTAGGTATCACCAGATCAAGTTGAACCCGACCGACCGCCTGAAGACCGCCTTCATCACACCATTTCGAGCCTTCTGTTACCTGACCATGACATTCGACTTGAGAAATGTCGGTGCCACGTTTCAGCGTTGCATGCAGAAGTGCCTCCTCAAGCAACTCGGCAGAAATGCCCATGTCTATGTAGATGATATTGTGGTGAAGACGGAGAAGCGCGGTACCCTCTTGGAAGATCTCAAAGAAACTTTTGATAACCTGCGCCGTTTTCAAATCAAGCTCAACGCAGAGAAGTGTGCATTTGGAGTACCAGTCAGCCAGCTCCTTGGCTTCCTTGTGTTAGAACGCGACATCGAGTGCAACCCTGTGAAGATCAAGGCCATTGAGCGGATGGAGAGACCCACTCGACTGTGGGACATCCAGAAGTTCACCGGCTGCTTGGCATCCATCAGCCGCTTCATCAGCCGGCTGGGCGAGAAGGCTCTTCCCCTGTACCAGCTCATGAAGAAAACCACTCACTTCGAGTGGAATGACAAGGCGGATGAGGCCTTCCTCCATCTCAAGAACATTCTGACTACGTCGCGTGTCCTGGCGGCTCCGGCTGCTAAGGAGCCCATGTTCCTCTACATCGCCGCCACCAGCCGGGTGGTCAGCACTGTCATTGTAGTGGAGCGTCCAGAAGATGGGAGAGCACAGCCGGTCCAGAGGCCTGTGTACTATTTGAGCAAGGTGTTGTCAACCTCAAAGCAGAACTACCCCCACTACTAGAAGATGTGCTACGACATGCACTTTGCTGCCAAGAAGCTCAAGCCACACTTTTAAGAGCACCCCATCACGGCTATCTACTCTGCCGGCTTGCCAAGATCATAGGCAACAGAGATGCATCAGGCCGAGTGGCCAAATGGGCAATCGAGTTGGCCCCCTACACCATCTTCTACCAGCCATGCACCGCCATCAAGTCCCAAGCACTGGCTGACTTCCTCGTCGACTGGGACGAGACCCAGTACCTGCCGCCAGCTCCGAACTCCACTCATTGGCGGATGCACTTTGACAGCTCGAAGATGCAAACCGGTTTGGTAGCCGGCATCGTCCTCACCTCTCCCAAAGGCGACAAGCTCAGATAAACACTGCAAATTCACTTTGCCGCCTCCAACAATGTGGCCGAGTACGAGGCGCTCGTACACGGACTCTGGCTGGCCAAGGAGATTGGAATCCGCCGAATTCTGTGCTACGGCAACTCGGACTTAGTAGTACAGCAGTCGTCTGGTGACTGGGATGCCAAAGATGCAAGCATGCCGAGCTACCGCTTCCACGTCCAGCAGATTAGGGGATACTTTGACGGGTGTGAGTTCCTTCACGTGCCATGGAGCGCCAACGAGCAAGTTGATGCCCTGGCACGGATTGGCTCCACTCACCAAGCAATACCAGCCGGCGTCTCCCTTCAGTGCCTCTGCAAGCCGTCCATCAAGCCTTCTCCAGAATCAGAGTCCATCTTCGTGCCGGCTGCTCCCGAAGCAGTCGGATCCGTCTCGGGGGCTGCAGCAGCCGGCCCGGGGACTTCGGCAGGCGGCATGGGGACCGTAGTAGTCGCATCCGGCCTGGGGACTTCAGGATCTGACTCGGGGGCTGCAGCAGCCGGCCCAGGGACGTCACCAGGAGGCTCGGGGACTGCAGCAGTCGCACCTGGCTCGAGGGCTTCATATAACTTGGCCCGAGGACTACAGTAGTCGGCCCAGGGACTTCAACAACGCAGCAAGCGGCGGCCGACTCCACCCTGCCGCCTCCCAACCCAATCGCCCTAGTTTCAGTGGTCGTGATGATAGCAGACGAAGTCGAAGCACCATCATGGGCGCAGCCCATCCTCAACTTCCTGGTGAATGGAGAGCTACCAGCTAACGGAATCTTGGCCAGGCAAGTGCAACGCCGAGCAGGAGCATACACGATAGTAAACAAAGAAAGGCAAGGCAATCCTTAGAGACATCCACCAAGGCGAGTGCGGCCACCACGCGGCCTCCAGATCCCTTGTCGCCAAAGCTTTCTGCCATGGTTTCTTCTGGCCGACTGCTTTGGAAGACGCCAAGGATTTGGTCAAGAAGTGCAGGGGGTGCCAGAAATTCAGCTCCAAGCAACATCTACCGGCTTCTGCACTCAAGACCATCCCCCTTACTTGGCCTTTTGCCGTGTGGGGGCTGGACATGGTGGGCCCATTCAAGACAGCACGCGGCGGCATGACTCATCTACTTGTCGTTGTGGACAAATTCACCAAGTGGATTGAAGCAAAACCAATCAAGAAGTTGAACGGTCCGACTGCAGTGACTTTCATTGCAGATATCACCGCCCGATAAGGTATACCGCAAAGGATCATCACCGACAATGGCACAAACTTTGCCAAAGGTGCCTTGGCTCGTTTTTGCGTGATGCATGGCATCCGACTGGACTTAGCATCCATTGCCCATCCACAATCAAACGGCCAAGTTGAGCGAGCAAACGGCCTCATCTTGTCCGGCATCAAGCCCCGATTGATCGAGCCACTAGAGCGCTCGGCCAGCGGCTGGATTGACGAACTGCCGGCCGTCCTCTCGAGTCTTCGGACCACACCAGACAAATCAACTGGCTTCACTCCCTTCTTCCTCGTGTACGGGGCCGAGGCTGTCATCCCAACTGACATCGAGTTCGACTCACCTTGCGTCATCATGTACACGGAGGCGGAAGCGAAGGAGGCGCGAGAAGTCAGCGTCGACCTGCTGGAAGATGACCGGCTGTTGGCACTCAGCCAGTCCGCCATCTACCAGCAGGGCCTGCACCGCTACCAGAGTCGGAAGGTCAAGCCACGATCCTTCCAAGAGGGGGACCTCGTGCTCCGGCTGATCCAGCGAACAGCCGGCCAACACAAGCTCTCAGCCCTTTGGGAAGGCCCCTTCATCATCAGCAAAGCCTTGGGCAATGACTCCTACTACCTGATCGATGCACAGAAGCCCAGGGCACGCAAGAGGTACGATTCCGGCAAGGAAACAGAGCGCCCATGGAACATAAATCTCCTCCGAAGATTTTGTAGTTGATGCAGTATGTACCATGCTACCTTTTATATTAAGTGCAAAGACATCGGGACCCTCGAGGAACACTCGGGGGCTACCCTTTTTATCTATATGATAAGTTTTATGCCTGTGAATGTGTTATTTTCATTCCTCCTCCTGGCACCGGGTTCGACCAGCCAGCCCGGGGGCTCGCCGCCTTGTCCTATGCTAACGCTACCTGCAGTCGAACAAGTAATGTGCCGACATCTAAATCCCTCTCTTGCCTTAAGCCACAGCTCGCAGAGCGACTGTCCGGCTGGCAAGAGTTAAAGGCAGGAAACCGTGTCCACATGAAATATGACTAAGGAAAAATGTGCTAGCATAGGCCAAGTCAGCTCCTTGTCTTTACCGTCCGGCTTCTCATTTGACTTGCTACGTTCTAAGCGGCCAAAGTACTTGTCTTACAAAAACTGCGAAGTCCCTGACCCAGCCACAGACCACAGAGCGGCTATCCGGCTGGCAGGGCGGCAGCCAAAGGAAAAGCGGCAAAGGAAAAAAGCCAAAATAGAACACAAAAGCAAGGCAAAGTAGAACCCGGCAAAGCACACACTTGTGTGAGATTAATTTACATAGTGTGGGTCATAGCCAGAATTCAATAAAGTTTGAATACACCCCCAGTGGGTGGAACTGCGCAAATTTAACAAAACATGTTCAAAAGATTACAAGTGCATGAAAAGATAAGATATAATTGGCCGCCTAGGCCACAGGAGCAGCAGGCGGGTCCGGCAGTTTGGTGGAGGCAGCAGCACCGGGTGGCGGAGCGGCCGACTGGTGAATCTCAGCCTGGTCAGCATCGGCAGCAGTCAGCGTAGGTGCGCGTGGCTAGTTGCTCGAGGCTTGGTCGGGATGAGGCTGGCCATCTGCTCCATCTTCGATGCATCTGCATCTCCGCCATCCTCGCCCTCTTTGTCCTCGTCCTCTTCGCCCTCGCCCTCATGGCTGCAGGCAATCTCCTCCGCCGAGTCATCCTCGTCGTCCGGGTTCAGCCCAAACCAGTTGGCTGGCACCTCGGCGCCCCGCTCATCCAGCTCGGGGACGAAGACATTGGTGTTGGCGTACTCTGCAAGCGCCGACGCGCATTGAGAGAGCGCGCGGTCCACCGATGCAAGCTCAGGACCGACTTCATCTCGGAAGGTGGCCAACTGGGCCAGATTCAGGCTAGGATACCATGCCTTGGCGAACTCCAAGGCCGTTCGCGCACCCTCTTGAGCTGCGGCGCCCTTCCAAGCCATGAAGCAGCCGACTGCTACCTCCAGCTACTCGGCAGTCCGACTGGGGGTGCGCTGCACTTGGGTGTTCGGCCAGAGGGCGGTCAGCACCTGGGCCTCAGTGCATGAAGGCGGCGGAGCACGCGGTGGGCCGGCTGCAGGCGCGTCCTGACGGCTAGGAGCTGCTCGTTGAGATTCTGAGGTGCGTTGGGTGGACTCTCCACCCCAAGCCTCTGACGCCGCTCACGCCGCGCCTCGATGGCCTGGCTGACAGCGACGACGTAGCCGGGGAAGAATTCTGAACTAGAAGGAAAACAAAAATTAGAAGCCGAAAGCCGACTCCTACTGCAGTCGGCGGCTGTTCAAAGGAAAAAAAGGGACTTACCATCGATCATGTCCTCGATCTCGCCGTAGCCGTCGGAGAGGATTTTCTCCTTGTCGGCCCAATTCGAGCACTGAGTCTCGAACTCAGCCGTGAGGGAGTACGCCGCCTGCTTCAGCTTCTGGAGCTCCGGTTGTGCCGCTCCGCCTGGTTCGCCAGCTCCTTGGCGGTGATGCGCACTCGGGCTGTCTTGCTGCGCTCATCCTCCTTGGTGCGCAGCTCGGTTTGGGCCTCGCCCAGGCGCTGCTGCAGTTCGGCGGCTGCCTCTGCCAAGATAAGAAAAAAAAGACATGAACAGACAGCAGAGAAGACAAGTGGTTGCCGGGAGATCCGGCCCAACTGCTCAGCAGTCGGCCCGAATCTCAGGGGCTACACCCAGCGGGTGCGCTGGCGCGCCCCCGCGAGAGAGAAGACAGAGTACTTACTCCGGTTCTCGGCCAAATCAGTGGTCCGATTGGCCAGCTACTGGACGTGGGAGTTGAAGGCGGCCACGAGGATGTTCTGATAATCCTGCAACAAAGACATCAGAAGAGAAAATAAGTCAACACTCAGAATTGACCTTTAAGTTCCGAGCCGCCTGCTCAGCAGCCAGCCCGGAACTCGGGGGCTACACCCAGTGGGTGCGCTGGCGTGCCCCCACGGAAGATTACAAGAATCAAAAGCAAAGCGCAAGAAGCATACCCGGGTCCGTGTCGCCAAGAACGCCTTCATGTACTACCGGAGGGCGGCGCCTTGAGCCTGGAACCGGGCCTGGACGTCCTGCGCTACCGTGTTCAGCACACTTGTCCCACCCCCAGGTGTCCACTCCGGCGGGGCTGCGCTGGTAGCCTCGGCTTCAGGGGCCGATGAGCTAGCAGCCCCGATCTCCAGCGGCCGTGGCGCTGAGGCCGCCTTCAACGCATGACGGCTCCTCGGAGTCTAGCGGGTGTCGGACCCACCACTAGCTCGCCGCCAGATGGCGGCACCAGTGGCACTTCGGGCCGGTTGCTCTGCGCATCAGCGGTCGGCACGTGGGGAGCCACCTCCGCCTCCAAGACGACGGGGCCTCTTCCTTCCCTCTCCAGGGTCGTCTGGTCAACGCCAGCTCCTCCAGTCGGTGCCTGGCCCTCCAATGCCGGTGGAACCGCGCGCAACGGGATGACGAGCTCTGCAGTCTGGCCGCGCGCCGCCTCTTCGGCCTGAGCCTTGGCGGCCGCGTCCACCTGCTCCTTGGCCGTCGAGTCAGCTTGGGCCTTGGCTGCCGCTTCGGCCTCCACCTATGCCGCCTTGGCCGCCTCCGCCTTCTCCCGCTCCTCGCGCGCCTCCCGCGCGTTCCTCTCCGTTGCCTCCTGAAGGTCGGCGAGCGGGTCCACGTGGCGGGGTTTCGCGGAGCCGTTTGCCGCCCCAATCACCGAGGCGGACGGGGCCCGCTCGAGAGAGAGTGGGGCCCTGTTCAAGTCTAGGAAGAAGAACTAAGAAAAGGTTTGTGAGAAAAGAAGAAGAGCAAACGCAAAGCAACAAAGGAAAAGATCAAAGTAATTACGAAGACACCGTAGGGCACTGCTTCGGGGCCTTCTGGAATTGGGTCGCCCTCGCAGCGGCCTCCTGCCGCCTGGTCGCGGCGGCCGTGTTCTTGGCCTTCTTGGGCTGACTGCCGAACAACCCGGCGTCGGCTCGGCGCTTCGGTCTGCCGCCTAGTGCTATCGGCGCGGTTAAAGAGCTCACGCCCGCCTTGACGATGCCGTGAGTGCGGCGCGGTTCGTTCTCCTCATCATCATCATCCGGCCAGTCCACAAGGCCACTTCCTGAGGAGCCGCCTGCTCCACCGCCGCCACCCGTGGCGTCGTCCTCTTCCATGGCGGCCGCCCCCAAGTCGGGGTCATCCACGTCGCTTCTCGACCGGTCCGGCATGTACTGATAACCTGGCTCCAGAGCATTGGCGGCCGACTGGGTTCAGAATATCTGCACCATGGCCGACTAATCAGGCGGCAAAGAAGAACCCGTACGAATGAAGAGAAAAAAGAATTAAGGACTCACCGCAGGCGGCGGGTGTGTGCGGTTGTATGGCCGCTTACCAAACTGCCACTCCTTCTCTGATAACTTGCAGTTGGAGAAGTAGTTTGCCAGCCGGGTGATAACCCACAAGTATAGGGGATCGCAACAGTTTTCGAGGGTAGAGTATTCAATCAAAATTTATTGATTCGACACAAGGGGAGCCAAAGAATATTCTCAAGTATTAGCAACTGAGTTGTCAATTCAGCCACACCTGGATAACTTAATATCTGCAGTAAAGTATTTAGTAGCAAAGTAATATGATAGTAGTGGTAACGGAAGCAAAAGTAGTACTTTTGGTATTTTGTAGTGATTGTAACTATAGCAACTGGAAAGTAAATAAGCAAGAACCAATATAGGAGAAGCTCATAGGCATTGGATTGGTGATGGATAATTATGCCGGATGCGGTTCATCATGTAACAGTCATAACATAGGGTGACACAGAACTAGCTCCAATTCATCAATGTAATGTAGGCATGTATTCCAAATATAGTCATATGTGCTTATGGAAAAGAACTTGCATGACATCTTTTGTCCTACCCTCCCGTGGCAGCGGGGTCCTAATGGAAACTAAGGGATATTAAGGCCTCCTTTTAATAGAGAACCAGATCAAAGCATTAGCACATAGTGAATACATGAACTCCTCAAACTATGGTCATCACCGGGAGTGGTCCCGATTATTGTCACTTTGGGGTTGCCGGATCATAACACATAGTAGGTGACTATAGACTTGCAAGATAGGATCAAGAACTCACATATATTCATGAAAACATAATAGGTACATATCTGAAATCATGGCACTCAGGCCCTAGTGACAAGCATTAAGCATAGCAAAGTCATAGCAACATCAATCTCAGAACATAGTGGATACTAGGGATCAAACCCTAACAAAACTAACTCGATTACATGATAGATCTCATCCAACACATCACCGTCCAGCAAGCCTACAATGGAATTACTCACGCACGGCGGTGAGCATCATGAAATTGGTGATGGAGGATGGTTGATGATGACGATGGCGACGAATCCCCCTCTCCGGAGCCCCGAACGGACTCGGATCAGCCCTCCGAGAGGTTTTAGGGCTTGGCGGCGGCTTCAGATCGTAAAACGCGATGATTTCTTCTCCTTGATTTTTTTCTCCCGAAAGCAAATATATAGAGTTGGAGTTGGTGTCGGAGGAGCTCGGGGGCCCACGAGGTGAGGCGCGCCCTAGAGGCGGCGCGCTCCCACCCTCGTGGACAGAGTGTGGGCCCCCTGGTCTTCATCTTTTGCAAGGATTTTTTATTATTTCCAAATAGACGTTCCGTGGAGTTTCAGGTCATTCCGAGAACTTATGTTTCTGCACATAAATAACACCATGGAAAGTCTGCTGAAAATAGCGTCAGTTCGGGTTAGTTCCATTCAAATCATGCAAGTTAGAGTCCAAAACAAGGGAAAAAGTGTTTGGAAAAGTAGATATGACGGAGACGTATCAACTCCCCCAAGCTTAAACCTTTGCTCGTCCTCAAGAAATTCAGTTGATAAACTGAAAGTGATAAAGAAAAACTTCTACAAACTCTGTTTGCTCTTGTTGTTGCAAATATGTAAAGCCAGCATTCAAGTTTTTAGCAAAGATTATGACTAACCATATTCGCAATAACTCTCAGGTCTCATGTTTACTCATATCAATAGAAAAATCAACTAGCGAGTCATAATAATAAATCTCGGATGACAACACTTTCTCAAAACAATCATAATATGATATAACAAGATGGTATCTCGCTAGCCCTTTCTGAGACCGCAAAACATAAATGCAGAGCACCTTTAAAGATCAATGACTGACTAGACATTGTAATTCATGGTAAAAGAGATCCATTCATAGTCATACCCAATATAAATTAATAGTAATGAATGCGAATGACAGCTGTGCTCTCCAGCTAGTGCTTTTTTATAAGAGGGTGATGACTCAATATAAAAGTAAATAGATAAGCCATTCGCAGAGGGAAGCAGGGATTTGTAGAGGTGCCAGAGCTCGGTTTTGAAATAGAGATAAATAATATTTTGAGCGGCAATACTTTCATTGTCAACATAACAACCAAGAGATGGCGATATCTTCCATGCTACACACATTATAGGTGGTTCCCAAACAGAATGGTGAAGTTTATACTCCCCCTCCACCAACAAGCATCAATCCATGACTTGCTCGAAACAACGAGTGTCTCAAACTAGCAACAGTCCCAGGGGGAGTTTTGTTTGCAATTATTTTGATTTAGTTTGCATAAAGCATGGGACTGGGCATCCCGGAGACCAGCTATTTTCTCATGAATAAGGAGCGGAGTCCACTCCTCGTGAGAATAACCCGCCTAACATGGAAGATAAGGGCAGCCCTAGTTGATACATGAGCTATTCGAGCATTGGATGCAAGATTGAGTAGGATATAATCCACCATGAACATAAATATCGTGAAGGCTATGTTGATTTGTTTCAACTACATGCGTGAACATGTGCCAAGTCAAGTCACTTAAATCATTCAAAGGAGGATACCACCACATCATAACCATTTTAATAGCATGTTGGCACGCAAGGTAAACCATTATAACCCATAGCTAATCAAGCATGGCATGAGAAACTATGATCTCTAATTGTCATTGCAAACATGTTTATTCATAATAAGCTGAATCAGGAACGATGAACTCATCATATTTACAAAAACAAGAGAGGTCGAGTTCATACCAGCTTTTCTCACCTCAGTCAGTCCATCATATATCATCATAATTGCCTTTCACTTACATGACTGAACGATGTAAATAATAATAAGAGTGCAGGTGCATTGGACTAAGCTGGAATCTGCGAGCATTCAATAAGCAGGAGATGACAAGGCAATATGGGCTCTTGGTTAAATCAACAATAATGCATATAAGGGCCACTTCAACAATTTAATTATGGTCTTCTCCTATCGACCCCCAAAGAAAAGAAATAAAAACTATTTACACAGAAAAGCTCCCAACAAGCAAAAGAAGAATGGGAAATATTTTTGGGTTTTCTTTTTAATTGTTACTACTATAGCAAGAAAAGTAAACTAACTAGAAGCTATTACTAAATTTTTTTGGTTTTTCTTAAAGTTTAACAAACACACAAGAAGAAAGCAAGAAAAACAAAATAAACTAGCATGGATATTACAGTGAAAGAGTATGAGCACCGACATCTAGCAATGAGTGTGTGATCATAAATGTAATGTCGGTGGGAAGTACGTACTCCCCCAAGCTTAGGCTTTTGGCCTAAGGTGGTTCATTGCGAGGATGGCTCAAGGATATCCGTAGGTGTAGCTGGGTCGATCTTGCGATGAAGAGGACTCGATCGCCATCACTGGCAGCCACCTCCGGATCCCAAAAGTAGTCGACCGTCGTGGAGGCTCAAATTGTGGCTCCGACTCCGGGGCTGGTGTAGGGTTCCGGTAGGCTTGAATGGCAGCCCACGGAACGAGATAAGGACCTTCAGATAAATTAAACAAGGAAGGAGCAGGCAAGGTAATAGTCTCAGGGTGGTGTTTATGAAAGAATAATTTGTATTTAAGCTCCCTTCCCGGCCCTTAACAATAAAGTCATGCGCTAGCATACTCTTATAATCTAAATAAGCATTGGGCAGCAATTTTTCTTCTTTCTCATAAAGTCGAATAGGTATGTTAAAATGTGCAGCTAGGTGTGAAGCATAAATACCTCCAAAGATGGGGCCCTTTGTACGGTTCAAACTTAACCGTTTAGGAATAATTCCGCCCATACTAACAGTGTTATCGCGGAATAAACCGTGGAACAAAATGATAATATCAGGAACACTAAGGTTTCCATAGTTTCCACGGCCAATCAAGCAACGACTAGCAAATATGGCAAAGTAGCGTAAATCAGGAAAATGTATGCTAGTGATTCTTGCATCAGAAACCTTCCTGGTTTCTCCCACAGTGATGGTTTCAATAAATTCTTCCACATCTTTACAGTGTGGTTCATCTAAGGTACCCTCAAAGGGTATTTTGCAAACCTTGCAAAATTCAGCTAATGGCATCTTCTTAACAACATCATATAAATGAAACTCTACTGAAGCAGGTGATTCCTTAGGAAAATAGTAGAATTTTTGCACAAAAGTATTAGTGAGTAAGAGATACTGATGACGTTGGTCGCGGAGGAAGTCGGTGAGACCAGCATTCTCAGCCAATGAATAGAAATCATCATAAATTCCGGCTGCTGTCAAGAAATCATCGGAAGGCCATTCACACGGCCGGACCTCCGCGATACGAGGCAAATTAAATTTGGGCCTCTGTGCTTCTTCATTTTGCTTTTCCTTCGAGCTTCGGCTCGATGAGCCCCTCAAAAATCTCTTCATCATTTTCTAAAATATTCTGAAATTTTTAGTAACTTCAAACAAAAGCAAACCAAACTCAATAAAATTGATAGCAACTACTCCTACAAGTGCCTAGGGCCTATATCAAGCATTAGAACTACTTGGAACCATATAAATTTGACATGCAAGCTCAAGAATATGGTCATCTAGGCAGCACAAATTTGCAATGAATAAAGCACTAGAACAAAAACTAATTTGACCAATGGAGGAGTCACACACCAAGGAACAATCTTCCTAAGGAGTTTTGTGAGAGGTGCTTTGAGCAAGGAGATTGAAAATCACAGCAAAGTGAGTTAGAACTCGTGCTTGAGCTGGATATTGGTGTTTGTGGGAGGAAGAAGAATTGTATGGGTGCAGGAATAAGTGGAGGAGGGCCATCGTGGTCCCACGAGGCAGGGGGCGTGCTCTCCACCCTCGTGGCCAGGTGGTTGACCCCCCTGCTGTGTTCTTAGTTCCATAAATCCTCAAATATTCTAGAAAAAATCATATTTCATTTTCAGGGCATTTGGAGAACTTTTATTTTCGTGGTATTTTTACATTGCACAGATAAATCAGAAAAATGCATGTAAAAATACTATTTTCACTTTATTTCAACTAAATAACAGAAAGTAGAGAGAGGGTACAGAAGGTTGTGCCTTCTAGTTCATCCATCTCATGCTCATCAAAAGGAATCCACTAACAAGGTTGACCAGGTCTTGTTAACAAACTCATTCTGAATAACATGGAACCGGAGAAAATTTGAATAACACTATGTTACCTCAACGGGGATATGCACATCCCCAATAATAAGAATATCATATTTCTTCTTAACAGTAGGAATAGGAAATTCAAAACCTCCAAATATAATCGATGGAATTTTTCCAATAGAGTTGATACTATGAACTTGAGGTTGTTTCCTCGGAAAGTGTACCGTATGCTCATTACCATTAACATGAAAAGTGACATTGCCCTTGTTGCAATATTTAACAGCCCCTGCAGTATTCAAAAAAGGTCTTCCAAGAATAATAGACATACTATCGCCCTCGGGAAAATATCAAGAATAACAAAGTCCATTAAAATAGTAACGTTTGCAACCACAACAGGCACATCCTCACAAATACCGATAGGTATAGCAGTTGATTTATCAGCCATTTGCAAAGATATTTCATTAGGTGTCAACTTATTCAAGTCAAGTCTACGATATAAACAGAGAGGCATAACACTAACACCGGCTCCAAGATCACATAAAGCAGTTTTAACATAGTTTCTTTTAATGGAGCATGGTATAGTAGGTACTCCTGGATCTCCATGTTTCTTTGGTATTCCACCCTTACAAGTATAATTAGCAAGCATGGTGGAAATTTCAGCTTCCGGTATCTTTCTCTTATTAGTGAAAATGTCCTTCATATACTTAGCATAAGGATTCATTTTGAGCATATTAGTTAATCGCATACGCAAAAAGATAGGTCTAATCATTTCAGCAAAGCGCTCAAAATCCTCATCATCCTTTTTCTTGGATGGTTTGGGAGGAAAAGGCATGGGTTTCTGAACCCATGGTTCTCTTTCTTTACCATGTTTCCTAGCAACAAAGTCTCTCTTATCATAACGTTGATTCTTTGATTGTGGGTTATCAAGATCAACAGCAGGTTCCATTTCTACATCATTATCATTACTAGGTTGAGCATCATCATGAGAACATCATCATTAACATTTTCACTAGGTTCATGTTCATTACCAGATTATGTTTCAGCATCAGAAATAGATATATCATTTGGATTCTCAAGTGGTTCAGCAATAGGTTCACTAGAAGTTTGCAAAGACCTATCATTTTGCTTTTTCTTCCTTTTAGAAGAACTAGGTACATCAATATTATTTCTCTGAGAATCTTGCTCAATTCTCTTAGGGTGGCCTTCAGGATACAAAGATTCCCGAGTCATCCTACCAGTTCTAGTAGCCACTCTAACAGCATAATCATTTTTCTTGCTCTTAATTTCATTGAGCACATCATTTTGAGCTTTAAGTACTTGTTCTACTTGAGTGGTAACCATAGAGGCATGTTTGCTAACAAGTTTAAGTTCACCTCTAACATTAGCCATATAATCACCCAAGTGTTTAATCATATCGGAATTGTATTTCAATTGTCTACCAAAATAAGCATTACAATTTTCTTGTTTGACAATTAAATTATTAAACTCATCTAAACATTGCCTAGCAGACTTATAGTGAGGAATATCACCTTCATTAAATTTATAGAGAGAATTTACCATTACTACCTGTGTTGGGTTATCAAGACCTCAAGGTTCTTCAATAGGTAATGGATTAAGATCATACGTTTCTTCAGCAGGCGGTAAATTAAGACCATGTATTTCTTCAATAGGAGGTAAATTCTTAACATCTTCAGCTTTAATACCTTTTTCTTTCATAGATTTCTTTGCCTCTTGCATATCTTCAGGATCGAGAAATAGAACACCTGTCTTCTTCGGAGTTGGTTTAGGAATAGGCTCGATGGTGGCTCAGAGCTGGCTCAGGAAGTGTCCAATTATTTTCATTTGCCAACATATTATTCAATAGAATTTCAACTTCATCCGGTGTTCTTTTTCTGAACACAGAACCAGCACAACTATCCAGGTAATCTCTGGAAGCATCGGTTAGTCCATTATAGAAGATATCAAGTATTTCATTTTTCTTAAGAGGATGATCAGGCAAAGCATTAAGTTACTTGAGAAGCCTCCCCCAAGCTTGTGGGAGACTCTCTTCTTCAATTTGCACGAAGTTATATATTTCCCTCAAAGCAGCTTGTTTCTTATGCGCAGGGAAATATTTAGTAGAGAAGTAATAAATCATATCCTGGGGACTACGCACACAACCAGGATCAAGAGAATTAAACCATATCTTAGCATCACCCTTTAATGAGAACGGAAATATTTTAAGGATATAAAAGTAGCGAGATCTCTCATCATTAGTGAAGAGGATGGCTATATCATTTAATTTAATAAGATGTGCCACAACAGTTTCAGATTCATAGCCTTGAAAAGGATCAGATTCAACCAAAGTAATTATATCAGGATCAACAGAGAATTCATAATCCTTATCGGCAACACAAATAGGTGAAGTAGCAAAAGCAGGGTCAGGTCTCATTCTATCATTAAGAGATTGCTGATTCCATTTAACTAATAGCCTCTTGAGCTCAGATCTATCTTTGCAAGCTAAAATAGCTGCAGAAGCTTCCTTATCAAAAATATAACCCTCAGGAATAACAGGCATATCTTCATCATCACTTTCATCAATATAATCAATTTCAATAATTTCTTTCTCTCTAGCCCTAGCAATTTGTTCATCGAGGAATTCACTAAGGGGCACAATAGTATCAAGCATAGAAGTAGTTTCATCATAAGTATCATTGCTACCTCTTGAGCACCGCGTTGGATTTCCCCGAAGAGGAGAGGATGATGCAGCAAAGTAGCGTATGTATTTCCCTCAGTTTTTGAGAACCAAGGTATCAATCCAAAGAGGAGGCTACGCACAAGTCCCTCGTACCTGCACAAAACAATAGCTCCTCGCAACCAACAGGATTAGGGGTTGTCAATCCCTTCACGGTCACTTACGAGAGTGAGATCTGATAGAGATGATAAATAATATTTTTGGTATATTTGGTATAGAGATGCAAAGTGAAAAGTAAAAGGCAAAGTAAAAATAAAGCAAGTATTAAAGTAATGGAGATTGATATGATCAGAATAGACCCGGGGGCCATAGGTTTCACTAGTGGCTTCTCTCAAGAGCATAAGTATTCTACAGTGGGTGAACAAATTACTGTTGAGCAATTGTGTAATTGAGCATAATTATGAGTATATCTAGGTATGATCATGTATATAGGCATCACGTCCGAGACAAGTAGCCGACTCTGCCTGCATCTACTACTATTACTCCACTCATCGACCGCTATCCAGCATGCATCTAGAGTATTAAGTTAAAAATAGAGTAACGCCTTAAGCAAGATTACATGATGTAGAGGGATAAATTCATGCAATATGATAAAAACCCCATCTTGTTATCCTCGATGGCAACAATACAATACGTTCCTTGCTTCCCCTTCTGTCACTGGGAAAGGACACCGCAAGATTGAACCCAAAGCTAAACACTTCTCCCATTGCAAGAACTACCAATCTAGTTGGCCAAACAAACGGATAATTCGAAGAGACTTGCAAAGATAACCAAGCATACATAAAAGAATTCAGAAAAGATTCAAATATTGTTCATAGATAATCTTGATCATAAACCCACAATTCATCGATCTCAACAAACACACCACAAAAAGAAGATTACATCGAATAGACCTCCATGAGAGAGGGGGAGAACATTGTATTGAGATCCAAAAAGAGAGAAGAATCCATCGTGGACCTGAAGGTCTGAAGTAAACTACTCACACTTCATCGGAGGGGCTATGGTGATGATGTAGAAGCCCTCCGTGGTGGATGCCCCCTCCGGCGGAGCTTCAGAACAGACCCCAAGGTGGGATCTCGTGGATACAGAAGGTTGCGGTAGTGGAATTAGGTTTTTGGCTCCTGTTCTGATAGTTTGGGGGTACGTAGGTATATATAGGAGGAAGGAGTACGTCGGTGGAGCAATAGGGGGCCCACGAGGCAGGAGCGCGCCCTAGGGGGGGGGGCTCCCCCACCCTCGTGATCGCCTCTGTTACTTCTTGGAGTAGGGTCCGAGTCTCCTGGATCACGTTCGGTGAGAAAATCACGTTCCCGAAGGTTTCATTCCGTTTGGACTCCGTTTGATATACCATTTCTTCGAAACACTGAAATAGGCAAAAAAAACAACAATTCTGGGCTGGGCCTCCGGTTAATAGGTTAGTCCCAAAAATAATATAAAAGTGGAAAATAAAGCCCAATATAGTCCAAAACAGTAGATAAAGTAGCACGGAGCAATCAAAAATTATAGATACGTTGGAGACGTATCAATCATGCATAGCAGAAGTGGCATCATCAATAACATGCGACATATCAGAACGAATAGCAGAAGCAGGTTTAGGTGTCGCAGGCTTACTCAAAACAGAAGGTGAATCAAGTGCGGAGCTAGATGGCAGTTCCTTACCTCCCCTCATAGTTGAGAGATAAATTGTTGTCTTACCTCTTTCAAGTTCTTCATAGTGACCAGCAGATATAAATCCCAAGTGACTCAAAGAATAGAGCTATGCTCCCCGGCACCGGCGCCAGAAAATAGTCTTGATAACCCACAAGTATAGGGGATCGCAACAGTTTTCGAGGGTAGAGTATTCAACCCAAATTTATTGATTCGACACAAGGGGAGCCAAAGCATATTCTCAAGTATTAGCAACTGAGTTGTCAATTCAGCCACACCTGGATAACTTAATATCAGCAACAAAGTATTTAGTAGCAAAGTAATATGATAGTAGTGGTAACGGAAGCAAAATTAATATTTTTGGTATTTTGTAGTGATTGTAACTATAGCAACTGGAAATTAAATAAGCGAGAACCAATATAGGAGAAGCTCGTAGGAATTGGATCGGTGATGGATAATTATGCCGGATGCGGTTCATCATGTAACAGTCATAACATAGGGTGACACAGAACTAGCTCCAATTCATCAATGTAATGTAGGCATGTATTCCGAATATAGTCATATGTGCTTATGGAAAAGAACTTGCATGACATCTTTTGTCCTACCCTCCCGTGGGAGCGGGGTCCTAATGGAAACTAAGGGATATTAAGGCCTCCTTTTAATAGAGAACCGGATCAAAGCATTAGCACATAGTGAATACATGAACTCCTCAAACTATGGTCATCACCGGAGTGGTCCCGATTATTGTCACTTGAGGTTGCGGATCATAACACATAGTAGGTGACTATAGACTTGCAAGATAGGATCAAGAACTCACATATATTCATGAAAACATAATAGGTTCAGATCTGAAATCATGGCACTCGGGCCCTAGTGAGCAGCATTAAGCATAGCAAAGTCATAGCAACAACAATCTCGGAACATAGTGGATACTAGGGATAAAACCCTAACAAAACTAACTCGATTACATGATAGATCTCATCCAACCCATCACCGTCCAGCAAGCCTACGATGGAATTACTCACGCACGGCGGTGAGCATCATGAAATTGGTGATGGAGGATGGTTGATGATGACGATGACGACGTATCCCCCTCTCCGAAACGGACTCCAGATCAGCCCTCCCGAGAGGTTTTAGGGCTTGGCGGCGGCTCCGTATCGTAAAACGCGATGATTTCTTCTCCTTGATTTTTTTCTCCCCGAAAGCAAATATATAGAGTTGGAGTTGGCGTCGGAGGAGCTCCAGGGGGCCCACGAGGTAGGGGGCGCGCCCTAGGGGGGGGCGCCCCCACCCTCGTGGACAGGGTGTGGGCCCCTGGTCTTCATCTTTTGCAAGGATTTTTTATTATTTCCAAATAGACGTTCCGTGGAGTTTCAGGTCATTCCGAGAACTTTTGTTTCTGCACATAAATAACACCATGGAAAGTCTGCTGAAAACAACGTCAGTACGGGTTAGTTCCATTCAAATCATGCAAGTTAGAGTCCAAAACAAAGGCAAAAGTGTTTGGAAAAGTAGATACGACGGAGACGTATCACCGGGCCACCACCACGTCCGGCAGCTCCCGTGTGCACATCTGACATGGGTCCCGGTGCCCGGACATGCGACTGATGATGTGGGGCCGGGCTTGGAGGGGGAGCACTCGGTGCGCCACGTAGGCGGCCAGCAGATCCGAGCCCTTGAGGCCCTCCGACTCCATCATCACCTGAAGTAGGGAGAGAGTAGCGGAGGAGGCAGCCGATAGAGTGCTTGGCCGAAACTGCCAGTTGGCGCGCGGCTCAACAGGCTAGCTGGCTACATAAGCCGACAAGTTGATGTAGTCCATCGTCGGATGGGTGTTCTTGGCGTAGAAGTAGGACTTCTGCCACAGTTTGGCCGACTGCAGCAGGGAGATGGACGGGAAGCGGTTCCCGGCACCCGGACGCCGCACCGCCACGCAAGCTCCGCATTGAGCCGCCTGGCCCTTGGCGGCGGTGCCAAGCTTGAGGTAGAAGCACTCTCCCCAGAGCTCAAGGGTGGGGAGAGTACCAAGGTAGCCTTCGCAGAGGGTGACAAAGGTGGCCAGCAGGACCACCGTGTTTGGCGTGAGGTGGTGCGGCTGGACTCGATAGAAGGTGAGGAAGGAGCGCAATAAGCCGCTCGCCGGAAGGCTGAAACCGCAAAGAAAATGGGACCGAAAGACGACGCATTTGTAGTCGCCGGCGAGATTTCTGCCTCGGGGGGAGGGGGACACGCACCTTCACGTGCGTCTCCCGGGGCAGCCGCCGCATCTGGTGACGAAAGGACAGATGATCTTCATAGACGTTGGAGCCGTCCCAGTCGTGGGCCCATAAGCGCGCCATCGACTTGGGTGCTCGACGGAGGCGCGACGCGGTGACGAGCGGGCGAATCCACGGTGAAGCAAGGAAGCCGCATTGAGAAGAAGCCCGGCAATGGTGGCCTACTGCAGCGCCTCGGCAAGAGGAAGGGGTGCTGTGGCGGTAGAGAGAAGGAGAAGAAGAATGGCGAAGGCAAAGGGAGAGGAGGGCGCGCGTGCGTCTGCCACACCCTCCTCCCCCTACTTATAGCCCCAGGAGGCGGAGCCGAGGGGGCGAAACGTGGGGGGTCGTGGGATTAACTGCGCCCACTCCCCCCACGATCCCACATTTACCACGCCAATAAAGGTGTGTCGTAACTGCCGCAGAAGCCCAACCGCCCGCCTCGGCCGCAGCGGATCCGCGTGCGTGTCGAGGCCCTGTAGTGGCGGGCCCCGACTGCAGGGACGTCCCGTCACGCGCGTAGGCTGGCAGGCCGGCATGGCCTGCTGGCGCCGCGTGGCAAGCGGCCAACGGGCGGCAAGCCTGATGACCGGCTGGCGTGCCTCCTGGCCCCCACCACGACGTTTTGAAATCACCAGGCACCTTGCCTAGTCACGGCCGGCTCCTAGCAGTCAGCACTTCAGAAGACGGACGAAGCGAAACTACCAGACCACTCGGAGTAGAAAGCTGCTGAGGCTTCTCACCTTTTCAGCCGCGGCGCCCCACCAGCTTCGGGGACTACTGTTGGAGTAAATGACCATGGGTAGCCTCATCAGCCCCCAATGGTATTTCAAGACATCGGGGCCGGCTGCGCCCCTCAAGCCTCAAACACAAAGGACCGCCTTCTTGGGGTCGGCTATTCCGGACGGCCGGCTGCTAGAAGGCAGCGAAGCCTAGAGAGCGGCCACGAGGCAGGCCGACTCCTAGCAGGCGGCCACCAGGGAGGCCGACTCCTAGCAGGGGCCCCTTGTTCCCTTGAAGTTAGTGCCTCATTACAACCACGAGACGGGGCGTGGCTACAGTGCAGCCTGCCACCCCCAAATCCAGGGCAGAACGTGGCCACAGTGCAGCATACCAGGCGGACATCCCTTTCCCAGCGCAACACTATTGCCACGCAGCCCGTGACATCATCCATGGTAGAGGAAGCCATGCTCCCATGACGGGTTGTCGGTATGGCCCGCAGGCGGTGGGCCCTACCTGTCCGTGAGATGCTAGAAGGCGCGAGCCTTGACCAGGCGGCACATGGAAGGCCGACTCCTAGCAGGCGGCCCTCCCCCTCCCTCAGAGTCCGTGTGACATTAACCAGATAAGACGGGATGTGGCTACAGTGAGCGCCCGCCAGGCGGCGGGACTGTAGCCATGCTCCCCCCGACAAAGCCTCCGTCATCAGAGGCGAGGCTACAGTGCAAAGCAGCCGACAGGACCCGCAGGTGGCGGCCCTACCTGCCGGCCGAGAACACGGCAGGTGGCGGGCCCCAGCAGCCGGCGGAGAAGCCGGCTACTAGAGACACTGACGGCCGGGTCCTACGCCCGGCCGGATTACCATTGTACCCCTAGGGGGTAGGCCTATATAAACCCCCCAGGTCACCCATGCAAAGGGTTCAACACCATAGACATCGCACACACATAGAGAGAGTGGAGTAAGGGCGAGCCTTGTTCTTCTTCCTCCTCTAGCCCAAACAGCTCAATGGGCAAGCTTGTAGCTACTTTGTTGACATAGTGATCATGCGGAGACCCCGCAGAGCAGGACTAGATGTGTTATCTCCTAGGAGAGGCCCGAACCTGGGTAAGCCTCGCCGATGCAGGCGATCTCGCTCACTCCCGCTTGTAGGCACCGGTGACGTACTTTTTTCCCCCTCCATGATAAGCCACCCCTTGGCATATGTCGCACGATATCCCTGACAATTGGACCTCTAGAAAGCATCCGCAACTACTAAAGATCATTAAGGTCGTGAAACCCAACCATAGCATTAAGTATCAAGTCCTCTTTATCCCATACGGAACAACCCACTTACTTGGGTTTAAGCTTCTGTCACTCTTGCAACCCACCATAAGCGAATCATGAACATATTGCAACACCCTACAGTGGGGCCCCTCACGTTTGTGCGAGACGGAGGGAACCGTAGGACAGCACCATAAATAAAATATACAATCATACCAACCAAGATCACGATTAACCCACAGGACAAAACGGATCTACTTAAACATCATAGGATAACCAAATATCATTGGGAAATAATATATGGAGTTGAACACCATGTTCAAGTAGAGGTTACAATGTGGAGAAGGGGTGTTACACCGCTGCATAGGGGGGAAGAGAGTTGGTGCTGACGGTAGCAAGATTGTTAATGTAGATCGCCATCACGATCCTTGCCCCAGCGGCACTACGGCGCCACCGGGAAACAAGGGGAGAGAGAGTCCCCCTCCTTATTCTTCTTCCTTGGCCTCCCCATAGATGGGAGGAGAGTTCCCCCTCTGGTACATGGCCTCCATTGCGGCGTAGGGGCGGGAGCCCCTTTGAGATCGGATCTCCCTCTCTGTTCTCTTCTGTTTCGCGTTCCCCAGATATGGCCCTTCATGGTTTCTTAAATTCTCGGAGATCCGTAACTCCGATTGCACTAAAAATTTAACATGATTTTTTTCCATAAATTATCTTTCTTGAGCTAGAAGAAGGGCCCCGGTCGATGTTCGAGAAGGGCACAAGATACCTGGGCGCGCCAGGGGGTGCCCGGTGCGCCCTGGTGTGTTGTGGCCACTATGTGCCCCCGTTTGCATTGATTCCACCTCCCAAAAATCATAGATATTCCAAAATAATTCTTCGTAAATTTTTATCGCGTTTGGACTTCTTTTGATATGGATTTTCTGCGAAACAAAAAATGCAACAAACAGGAACTGGCACTGGGCACTAGATCAATAGGTTAGTCCAATAAATTATATAAAAAGTTGCCAAAAATATGTGAAAGTTGTAAAATATGTGAAACAATCAAAAATTATAGATACAACGGAGACATGTCAGCATCCCCAAGCTTAATTCCGACTCGTCCTCGAGTAGGTAAGTGATAAAAAAGATAATTTTTGATGTGGAATGCTACGTAGCATAAACTTGATCATATGTCTAGTCATGGCATGAATATTAAGACATAAGTGATTCAAAGCAATAGTCTATAATTTTACATAAAGACATCAATACTCAGGCATTCCAACAAACAATCGTGTCTTTCAAAATATCAATGCTAAAGAAAGCTATCCCTACAAAATCATATAGTCTTTTCATGCTCTGTCTTCTTAACACAAAGTATTTATCATGCACAACCCCGATGACAAGCCAAGCAATTGGTTCATACTTTTTATCGCGTGTTGGGGATACAACTACTGAGCGTGAACCGCCCCGGAGGGGCCGGTTTACCCTCGTCCATGATTCAGGCCCACGGAGGAGGCCTGGAGCCCAGAGGCGAATTAAGGTCCATTTATGTAAACCGCCTTAGTATTGTAACTTGTGTTGTAAGTTAAGAAAGAAGAGACCGAGCCGGACGCTTGTATGAGCCGGATCGGGACTTCAGAGACCGGCCAAGGCGTCAACCCGTGTATATAAGGGGACGACCCGGCGGCGAGTTGAGGGGAGAGGATTCGAGGCTAAGGCAAAGCTATTGCTCCCTAGTCGCCGAAATCATATCAATCACATCACAATGGACGTAGGCTTTTACCTTCATCGAAGGGCGAACCAGTATAATTCCCGTGTCTTGTGTCCGCTTTAACCCCTCTAGGTTAACCCGTACGATGGCCCTACGACTAAGTCCTTTCATGAGGACATCTGCCGTGACAATTCCACGACAGTTGGCGCCCACCGTGGGGCTATCGCATGACGGTTTGATGATCTTAGAGGGCAAGTTCGGAGGACTCGAAGGCTATCTGATGGGCGGATGACTAAGAGTCGTCGCGGCAAGCTCTACATCGACGATGCGGATCGGGGCCCCGATGCGGCTCGATTGAGTACGGGTACCGGGTCCCCTTTGGCGGCATACACGTGTTCATCGGCAAGATCGGCGAGCCAGGGCTGGCCGGACGTCTGCCGACCTCGTCGAGACAGCTCAGCGGGCGAAGAAGAGTCCTGCCACAGCTAAACCGGGCGGTCGAGCATGTTTCGTGGGAGTCGCCCACGGAGGCTACGAGGACGGATCAGCATCTGGTGACGAAACTGTTGTCTACTCTGGCGACGAATCGTCGGCCGGAGAAACTGAGTCTCTATACCAGCTGCAAGATGGCCAGATCGGGGGCTGTTCCGACGGTGAGAGTATTCCGGACACCTTCGATCTACCCAACCGGGTTGGGATCTTCATGGCCGGTACGCAGGCGGCGCTTAACTCTTCGACCATGGCGCCCACTGGTCGCCGGTTCAACAGTGATGGCAGCCGGGAAGGAGGCCCTGTCGCCCGCCGCTCAAGTTTTGTCAGAACTTTTCGACGCATTGGCTGTGCTCATGGCGGAAGCTAATCCGCCGGATCAGGACCTGCACAACGCGGAGATTGCAAAGGTGAGGGAACAGATCACTAATGCTAAAGCGGACCTGGCAGCTGCGGACGAAAGGATGGCGGCGAAACGGGCCGCTTTGGATGCGCAGGCTTATAGGCTCAGGCTGGACCAGAGCGCGTCACAGGAAGTCATGAAAAGGAAGTACAAGTCCCGTTTACCTTCAGTTTTTGAGGGAAGGGAGCTTTTCAATACCCTGTAGGCGAGGACCAAGAATCCGCCGCCGTTGGTAAACCGCCGGAAGCACTGGGACGGCCGCACGGGTTTAGCCCGTGTGATAGGTCTACCTCGCCATCATACCGGTGCGCCCGGACCGTCTGAACACCTCCGGTCACTACTCCAACCCGATGGATAACCTCGTGGCGGCTGCGGCACGGTTGGAGGCGATTCAATTGAAGGCGATTCACCACAGCGGTAGAGACACGCCGGGTTAAGGAGCTCCTCGGGGCGGCCACAGCTCGGCAAGAAGCGTATTCATACGGTCGGGATCGGATCCACTCCACCCCGCCCAAGCCGGAGCTATAGCCGGCACGCGTCGACGAACCGGCCGTGTCAAGCAATGCGCAGCGTGGTCCGCCTCGCGGCAACAATTCGGCGGGCGGCTTTGAGGATGCTCAAGTGGTAGTGGACCGCGCCAGGGCACGTAGGGAGGCCGAGTTAGCAGCACAAGCAGAGGATCATCCGCTCGCGCCGGTTCGTCCGACCATCTTCGAACCAGGGGTCACGTCTGGCTCTTTGGGGGTGCCTTGCCTCGTCCCCGCTTTACGCAACGTGCGCTTGCCCAAGGACTTCAAGGGGCCGCGCAAGGTGCCCAATTATACTGCCGATTTGGCTCCAGAAGCATGGATAGAAAGCTATGAGATGGCCATGGAGATGCTAGATGTGGATGAAGCCGCATGCGAAGTACTTCACAATGATGTTGGAAGGAACGGCCCGGACTTGGTTGAAAAATTTGCCGCCCAACTCTATCGGTTCGTGGACCCGATTCTTGAACCCGATGGGTTTCAAAATTTCAAAGACACTGTAAGCAGCCCATGTCTGTGGTGGATTTAGCAGCTTGTGTCCAGCGGAGGGAGAATCCACAACCCATTGGAGTGCGCGCGTTTAGGAAGTTTTACATTCTTGAGACCGGATCAACCCCGATTCCGCGATCTTGACCTTGGAAGCCAATTGCGGTTCGAGCCATTGAAATTGAAGCTGGGCCGCATGAAGCGTTTTGCCATGACATGGGCACTCTAATGGGCGTTTTGGTAAAGTACGCTGATTCCGATAGTACCAAGGATCCCGAATCTGAGAATGATGAAGTGGGGAAGGGAAAGCGAGCGGCAACTCGAGGGGCCAGACATCATTCGGGCAGCAATGGAGGAACAAGCGTAGTTTAACGGCAACATGGGCTTTGTGGCCAACACCAACGCTGCAGGACAAGGGTCAGCGCGCGGGGTAGGCAATCAAACCGGGCGGTCACAATCCGGATCGTTTGAATTTCATATTGAATCAGCCTTGTCCGAAGCATGGGACGAAGCAGGCACCGGCGAACCACCTTTGGAAGGATTGTTACATTATGCAGGAGTTCAAAAACTCCAACTCTTTCCGGTATGATCAAGGGCCCGGCGGCGGTTCAGGGTCCTCCCCGTGTTATGATGGAGGAAATTCCGGCCCAAGATTCGGTGGTAATCCGGGCGGGCAAGGCAATCAGAATAATCAAAGTAATCAGAACAGTCAGAACAATCAGAACCAAGGGGGCTACAATCAACAACAGCAGCAGTCGGGTTATCAAAGTAACCCAAAGCAGTTGAACAGTGGACAGTACCACGTCTTTACCACCAGCTTGGACAGACGAGACCAAAAACTTCAGAAGCGGGCGGTCAGTGTTGTTGAACCGGCTGCGCCGCATTACCTACGCTGGTCCGAGCAACCGATCATGTGGAGCAGAGAGGACCATCCTCCCCGGGTTTACAATCCGGTCGATTAGCCCTGGTGGTGGCACCCCGTAGGAGGGTACAAGTTTACCAAGGTTCTTATGGATGGAGGAAGCAGCATCAACATCACGTACTACGAGACCTTCCGGCGTATGGGGTTGTGGATAGGCATCTTAGGCCATCCAGACAGTGTTTCACGGAGTGGTGCACAGCAAGTCGGCGTACCGGTCGGTAATATAGCTCTGGAGGTGACCTTTGGGGACGAACATGACTCGGATCGTAAACATTGACATTTGAGGTGGTGAAAATTCAAAGCCCTTACCACGCCCTCTTTGGGCGGCCAGCTTATGCTAAGTTTATGGCACGCCCCTGTTATGTTTACTTACAGCTGAAAATGCCGGGTCACAAAGGAACGATAACGGTTCATGGGAGCCGCCGGATCGCTTTGGAGTGCGAGGAAGGTGATGCGGCTTCTGTGAGTCGGTTTGTGCCATCAAGAGCTAAAATATTATAAAGACAATGTTGATCCGCGGAGATGACCCCTTTGAAGAAGCCAACTACGGAGCATGATCCGGACTTGAAGTTCAAATCGGCGGCTGCGACGAAGCTTGTTGATTTTGTGCCCGGCGATTCGTCCAAGCAGTTCACCATCAGTGCCAACTTGGATCCTAAATAGGAAAGCGTGCTCATCGAGTTCATCCATGAGAATCGGGACATTTTTGCATGGAAGCCTTCTGACATGCCAGGTGTACCGAGGGAACTCGCTGAGCACACTCTTAATGTTGACCCAAAATACAAACCGGTAAAGCAGTTTCTTCGCCGGTTTAATGAGGAAAGGCGCAAGGCCATCGGAGAAGAAGTTGCTAGGCTCTTGGCAGCAGGGTTCATCATCGAAGTCTTTCATCCAGAATGGCTTGCCAATCCGGTGTTGGTTCTTAAGAAGAATGGCACTTGGCGCATGTGCGTGGATTACACAGATCTCAACAAGGCCTGTCCAGCAGATCCTTTCGCCCTCCCCCGCATTGACCAGATTATTGATGCTACGGTGGGTTGTGAGCGTTTGAGCTTTTTGGATGCGTACTCCGGTTATCATCAGATTAAGATGGCAGTTAAGGACCAGGAGAAGACGGCGTTTATCACCCCTTTGGAGCCTTCTGCTATGTATCTATGCCTTTTGGACTCAAGAGCGCCCAAGCGACTTATCGGCGCTATGCGTTCAGAGTTGCTTGCACGAACAGATCGGCCGTAACGTGCATGTTTATGTGGATGATATCGTGGTTAAGTCAAGGAAGAAGGAAACCTTGATTGAGGATCTAAAGGAAACCTTTGACAACTTGCGGGTGTACAAGATGATGCTCAACCCGGCCAAGTGCGTTTTGGTGTTCCGCGAGCAAGTTATTGGGTTTTCTCGTGTCCAACAGGGGATCGAAGCTAACCCGGAAAAATTACGGCTATCACCTCCTTGGCTAAGCCGAAGTGCATCAATGACGTCCAGCGTTTGGCAGGCGGATTGCTGCGCTTAAGCCGGGTTTATCGGCCGTCTAGGCGAGAAGGCCATTCCTTTGTACCGGATGTTGAAGAAAACGGATCGGTTTGTCTCGAGTTCAGCCGGCTGATGAAGCATTGGAGGATTTGAAGCGGCGGTTGGCCAACCCGCGGTTCTAGCCGCCATTGACAAAGAGCCGCTGCTGCTATATGTTGCTGCTAATGCCGAGCGATTAAGCGTGGCTATCGTGGTGGAGCGGAAGGAGGCGGGGAAGGAGTATCCGGTTCAACGGCGGTTTATTACATCAGCGAGGTCCTCATTGAGTCTAAGCGAAGATATCCGCATTGGCGAAGCTGGTATCACGGGTTTTATGGCAAGCGGAAGCTAAGGCAATATTTCCAAGGGCACCCCATCACGATGGTCGATTCGGCTCCCTTGGCGATATCATACGTAACCGGAAGCGTCGGCGGATTGCTAAGTGGGCTATAGAACTTGGGCATACGGTTTAAGGTATGTGCCTCGGACGGCCGTAAAATCTCGAGCACTTGTGGATTTCATTAATGATTGGACGGAGTTGCAAAGCGCTGAAGAGAAGCCGGATCATACCTATTGGACCATCCACTTTGATGGGTCCAGGCAATTGGAGGGCTCGGGGCTGGAGTCGTATTAACTTCCCCGCGAGGTGACAAGTTCTATACGTTCTCCGCCTAATGTTCCCTTGTACTAACAATGCAGCTGAGGATGAAGCTTTGCTCCATGGTCTCCTGATGGCTAAGGAGATGAATCTCAGCCGGGTTAAATGCTTTGGTGACTCGGACTTAGTGGCCCAGCAAGTATCAGGTACTTGGGATTCCAAAGATCCACTCATGGCTGCATATCGTCGGGAGGTGGATGTTGTTGCAGGACATTTTAAAGGATATCAGGTGAACCATGTGGATCGTCGGAAGAATGAAGCGGCTGAAGCTTTAAGCCGGCTGGGCTCTCAACGTAAACCGGTCCCGCCCAACGTCTTCCTTGATGTACTACACAATCCGTCAGTTAAGCTTCCTGATGAAATTGATTTGGCTATCCCTGATCCGGAGGCTCAATTGGTGGCGGCCCTGCATGTCATTCCGGATTGGACGCTCCCTTATTTGGCATACATGAACCGGGCGAGTTACCAGAAGATGAGACGTTGGCCCGGCGAGATAGTTCGGCGGTCTAAATCTATGACCATTGTTAATGGCGAGTTGCACCATTGCGATTAATGTCGAGGCGTTTCAGCGTTGTGTGTCCCCTGAAGAGGGCTCTGAGATATTGCGAGAGATCCATGAAGGGGATTGTGGTCACCACGCCGGTTCAAAGTCCTTGGTGGCCAAAGCGTTCCGCCATGGTTTCTATTGGTTGACTGCCCATCTTGATCACGGAGGATCTGGTCGAACGATGTGATGGTTGCCAAAAGTTCTCGAGGCGTGCTCATGTGCCAGGCCAAGAATTGAGGATGATTCCAATTACTTGGCTGTTTGCGACTTGGGGATGGATATGGTTGGACCTTTCAAAAGGTCCAAGGACAAAAAGACCCACCTGTTGGTGGCGGTTGATAAATTTACCAAGTGGGTTGAGGCAGAGCACGTTAGCAAGTGTGATGCAGTCACGGCGGTTCAGTTCATCAAAAAGGTGATTTTCCGGTTTGGGTTTCCACACAGTATCATCACGGACAATGGCACCAATTTGTCCAAAGGAGCTATGAAGGAATTTTGTGAACAAGAGCACATTCGGCTTGATGTTTCTTCCGTAGCCCACCCGCAATCCAATGGTCAAGTGGAACGAGCTAATCAGGAGATCTTGAAAGGTATCAAACCCCGACTTATGGTCCCTTTAGAGAGGACGCCGGGTTGTTGGGTGGAAGAGCTACCATCGGTGATATGGAGTATAAATACTACCCCCAACCGATCCACTTTGGATACACGCCGTTCTTTATGGTCTATGGAGCGAGGCGGTCCTTCCCAGCGATATCCGTCACGACTACGCCTCGAGTGGCAGCTTATGTTGAGGCAGAGAAGCGAGGCAGCACGGCAAAGACGATTTGGATCGACCGGATGAAGAGCGCGATATGGCAGCTGCTCGTTCGGCGGTTTACCGGCAGGATCTTCGTCGGTATCACAGCGGCGGGTTAAAACCAGAACCTTTCGTGAAGGAGACTTAGTGCTGCGGCTCATTCAAGACCGTAAAGATATGCACAAGCTCTCCCCACCTTGGGAGGGGCCTTTTGTGGTCAGCAAGAATCTATACAACGGGTCCTACTATCTCGATTGATGTTCGAGGCGAAAGGACTCACGCATACGTCGAGAGGAGGAGACCAACGAGCCGTGGAACATAGCTCATCTTGACCTTATTATACCCGAGCCATTGGCTCCACTTATGTACATATTAAGACAATGTATATATTATGAATAAAGGCAATAAACCGGATCCTCGGCTAAGCGGGGTATACATTACGTATAAAAGTCCGGTTTGGGTACATGGAGATCTTTGTCGTGAAGCGGCCTCCGGTTTAACCCTTGGCCTTGCTTTTGTGAAAATTTTGTCAATTGGGGGCTTGGTCGTGTCCGAACCAATGCAACACCTCTTAGCGGTAAAGCCACCAGATCATTTGGGGGCTTGGTGGTGTCCGAACCAATGCAACACCTCTTGACGGTAAAGCCACCGGATCACTTGGGGACATGGTCACGTCTGAACCGATCATGCCTCTTGGTCGGCCTAAGGCCATAGAATCACTTGGGGCTTGGTCGAACCCGAACCAATGCAATGCCACTTGATCGGCATAATGCCACGATGTCGATTGGGGACTGGCTGACTTGAACCATCGCTACACCTTATAGGGAGCTTGGTCCTGTCCGACCATGGTAACGCCATCATCGATCAGACTCAATAAAGCCTCTTCTTGCAAACAGTCTTTGTCATTGTTTTTGCTTCCATGTGTTTTTATACATATAATTTGGCTTCGTTTGTTTTCTTAAACCGACAAACCTTCTTTCAACCGGATTCAAGTTTTTGAATTTGGTCCATTTTAAATCCGGCGATTGATTGTTCCGGTTTGATTTTGCTGTTAACATCCCATTATGGAGTAATAGGGGCTTATCATGCCGACCACGATTTACACGGTAAATCGGTATTATACACACAGGATTGTTCTCCTTTGACGGTGATGGTTTATAAAGCCTCCGCTTGAGATTGGCTAAAGCCAACTGTGTGCCCAACATCGCGAGATATGTTTGTATCACAAAATTTTGATCGTATACCTCGATATTTTCTTATATAAATATATTGGCATCACAATCCGGCTAGAGGCGCAAGCCGCCATGGCGGTTTAAGAATTTGTGATTGCAGGCAAAATCTGTTGAAGGATTCACTACTTCAAAACCAAAGTATCCAAAGACCGCCATGCAAAAGTTTACAGATCGAGGTTGTAACGGCATTGTTCAAAACAAAGTACTGACTATCCTATTACAAAGCCTTTTGAGGCCGGCGTTTCATGTGGGGTTATGCCTTGAAGCTTGGAGGCGTCACCCGGCTTGATTTAATTACGCTGCTTGGCCGGGTTGGCGTGAGGTAGAGGCGCTGACGTCGGTTCAACTTCTTCTTCTTCCTCACCCAAAGCCCGGAAGTCATTGGTAGACCAGTCAATCCGGGTTAAGGCACGAAGACAGCTTCTTCACTTATCAGCTCAGCCGGATCAACGTCGGGCATAAGTGTGCTTACGGATTGGGGAACAAGGCTTTGCACTTCAGGGATGACAAACTCCACCCGCTTGTTGTTGGCGTCATAAAAGGAGCGGTGAACCGTCGGGTTAACCCGTCTGCCAGTTGACTTCGCCGGTGAACGCATTTCCTTTGTGATCCGTTTGAGCGTCGTTATCAAAGGCTTCACCATTCTCTTGAGCACTGGGAAACCTTTGGCTATGTCGGCCGGATCAAGATCTGCTATCCACGCCTTGGCGCGTCGAGCCGATGAAGGTACCAGCCGAGCCGCGGATCGCTTCAACTCTTCAAGCTGCCGGAACCATGGACAACGGTCCGAGGTTTCTCTGATCGAGGGCGGCGCCGTGTTGTCGTATGATGTAGCACATATGACTCATTTGGCGCCGGTATACAACTGCTCAATCAGCGTATAAGCGGCCTTGAGCTTCTTCCGCACATCGAGCCCATATGTGCAATACGCTTGTCGCACCGGTTTAAGACAACTCAGGATAAACCGCGGAAATATCAAAATTAAGATAGTCGATTGCATAGTTTCTTACCAAAGACGGCAGAGGTCATGGCATGCACTTGGCGCTTGAGTCCGGTAAGCTCTTCAGTCACCGGTTTAAGGGCTGCTTCGGCTTCTTCCGCCCGTTTTTTCAAACCGGCCTTCTCCGTGTCCCGGTTGGCCTGTTCGGATTTATACCACTCCTTCAGCTGTTCCATAGTGGCCAAGGCCGTTCTCAATTCGTCCTTGGCCTTAGTGGTTTCTGCCTTTGAGTCTCCAGATTGGCTCGCAGGTCTTTGAGTTGCACGCTTTCTTTGCTCTATTTCATTCTCGTAACAAAGGAAGCATGTTAGGTGTCTCATTATCAAGTCCCAAGCTCAATATACATATTCACCTTGGCACTTGGGGGCTAATGGCTAATTGATCTCAGTTTGCCATTTGGGTACAGAAATTAAGTCCCGGTTTAACTATGCTAAGTTGAACCAACCCTTGGGGGCTACTATACAGCTAAAGTACAGAAAGACATAATTCATTACCTCATAGCGGTCCTTCATCCGGTTTACTGCACCAGCTTCAAGGTCACGGCTGGTATAGAGCCGGTTCGAAACCCGAGTGCAGATTCTTGGGCGGAGAAGTTGTAAATGGTAGCGGTCTGTTTTTCCTTTCTCTTTACTCACGGCGGCCGACTCGCCCTTGGCACTATGTTTTGTTAAAGCGACCGGTTGGCTAGGAGCAGCGTAGCCAGTGCCTATCACAATAACATCGTCATTTTCGGCGGTCTCCTTTGGGCTTGATGTTTGCTTACTCTGGCTCGGCGGTTCAAGCTATTACGACTCGCTCTATCGGCGGGTTTGGTGGAAGCAGGCTGTGAAGTTTCAGTTGGACCTCCGGTTCAGCTTCCGCGGATCAGCGATGTCGTCTTTGTACATCTCGCCAGAGCTATCTTTGGCGACTTCAGGATTTTCGTGGGTTTGTTCCGGGTCTTTCTCGGATCAACATCCGCAGTAGGGTCAAGGGTTTTCGCTTTCTTACTCAAGCGAGCCTTGGTGCTGCAATGTTCAGAATTGGATTAAGGCAAATCAACCAAGGCAGTTGCGTGGTTGATGAACCGCCAGAAGAGTTGGAAGAGGCCTGATAATTCGGGTCAGACGAATTAAGAGGACATCGGAATAAACCCTTTAAGGGATAACGTTTTTCAGGAGAACAAGTCACCTCTGGCGGCGCTTCGGTTTAGTGTATCCGTAAACCGGAGGATAGAATCTGATGACCGCTGTGCGGGTTGTATGCGCGCTCTTGACTGTTGTGTCTTCAAATAAGTAGAGGAATGAGATTTTTTCACTTTCCGAGCAGTAGCGGTGAATTCTTTTAACCGCACGAGGTCGGAGTCGGAAGAAAAAGGATTACCTCAACATGGTCGGCATGGCTGGCTTGACATCATCACAGGAGTTACATTTATCGATGCGAGGGGAAGAATAGAGGATAAATCATAAGATTTTACCTCAGCTTGATTCTTCATCTTCCGCGGATCGGAAGACCCGGCGGTTTTCTTTCACCTTTTGGTAGCCTTGGACTTTATCTGCGGAGCTCGGGCGGTTTGGTCCGTCTCGGAAGGAGCTGTCGACTGCGAGGTAGCAAGGATTAATGAATATCAACAAAATGTTAAAAGCCCGAGCGGTGAGCAAAGTCTTACCGCGGTGGCGGGTTGGCAACCTGAAGCGGAGCCAACCCGGTTAGGCTGCAGACGGAGATTGGTTCATCAAGCATCTTTTTTACAGCCTCTGTAACCTCAAATTCAGCTATTGGTAATTCGTGACGTCTTTGAGGGTCTTTGAGGCTGCCAGTATACTCGTGCATCAATCCGGGCCGGCGGCTTAAGGGCAAGATGCCCCAAGAAACCCAACATCGCACAAGGTCCACACCAGTTAGTCCATTGGCCATTAGAGCCCGGAGTTTTATGATCTGAGGTGCAAAGTTCTTCCGTTCATGGCGGTTAAGCGTAAAGGCAGCGGATGGTTGTTCTTTGGCGGTGAGGGCGGTAACCCGGCAAAGGGATTCTCGTTGGCGGGAGGCGGTGTTCGGCAATAGAACCAGGTTTGGTTCCAATCCTTTGGATGGCTGTGGTGTTTGGCGTGAGGAAAGTCCGCTTCCTTCCTTTTCTGTATTGAAACGCCACCTAGTTCTGTGTTGGGACCATCAGAAAACTCCATACGGCGGTTCAAGTGAAAGAAATCCCGGAATAGCTCCACAGAGGGCTCTTCCTGAAGATAGACTTCACAGAAGACTTGAAAGTTGCATATGTTTGACCGCGAGTTGGTTGATATCCTGCGGATGGAGTTGCAAGCTTGCAAGGACGTCCGGAAATTTTTGAACGGGCGGGCAGAACCCCGGTCTAAATGCTGCATAAACACAATTACTTCTCCCTCTTGTGGCTCCGGAGGAAACTTCGCCATCCGGAACACGCCCGATGGAGGGCATTTTTGGAGCCAAACCGCCCGGTGGTGACATAGCCGTTGAGTTGCGTTTGATGATTTTGGCCGGACCCAATTGCAAGGCGAGAATTGAGGAGCCATTCGGAAGACTAAGTTGTGGAATAAAGGGAGAAAGCGGTTCACCATTAAGCGGTTCAGGCATATTATGCATTGTTAAACCCGGCGATTCAGCGGCCGGCCTCCCATTCCGGTTTAAGCGAGGGCTAATGGAGTAGCGGATTAGCTATCAAAAGTTAAACCGCCCGAATAAGGCAGAATTGAACAATCTGCTAAGTATGGATGAAACAGTTTTCACATGCGAATGGAAGTAATCAAGATCTACCAAGTTCCAGAAGAAAAACCTTCACGACCTATGCAAACCTCGGAAAGAACAGGGAGGTTCGGGTATTCTAAACTCGAGGATCTACGGAAAAAAGCCGATCGTGAAGGGTTAGATGGGCCGGCGGGCAGTCCCGCACAGATATATGATGCGATGGATCGCATGGCCATGGCGGAGCAGGTGTGAAGAAACCGAGATGAACTGCGGGATGAACAGGGTCTACAGATGCGATCTAGGGGTTGAAAAAGGACCTTACCTGATGAGCGAAGCCGAGGAAGAGCGCCGGAAGACTCTGATACGGTCAGGTCGATGCGGCGGCCCGGCGTTGACGCGTCGCTCGAAGGTCGGAGGCGACGGCGGAGCTTCAAGACTGGAGCGTCGCGAGGAAGGAGAAGAAGAAGAGGCGAGGCGGCGGTCTATTTATAAGGAACCGGAGCAATCAGCAGGCGCGAGATTCGAGGAGTCAAAAGCGGCCAGACGGTGCAGCGGCCGCCTCGATTTCCGGGATGGCATTAAATGCAGAGAATCTTACTGTTTGGATTTCTTTATTAAAAATGACGTCAAGACACCCTGACACGCGGATCGGAAGATGACATCACGGCGGTTCAAGCAGCTGGCGGTTTACAAAATGTGAAAAGAGATCAAGAGTTTCCTGAAGGTGTTGAAGATTAACATGAACGGTTCAAGTCAATCTGGGGCCTAATGTTGGGGATACAACTACTGAGCGTGAACCGCCCCGGAGGGGCCGGTTTACCCTCGTCCATGATTCAGGCCCACGGAGGAGGCCTGGAGCCCAGAGGCGAATTAAGGTCTATTTATGTAAACCGCCTTAGTATTGTAACTTGTGTTGTAAGATAAGAAAGAAGAGACCGAGCCAGACGCTTGTATGAGCCGGATCGGGACTCTGTAGACCGGCCGGGCGTCAACCCGTGTATATAAGGGGACGACCCGGCGGCGAGTTGGGGGAGAGGATTCGAGGCTAAGGCAAAGCTATTGCTCCCTAGTCGCCGAAATCATATCAATCACATCACAACTGGACGTAGGCTTTTACCTTCATCGAAGGGGCGAACGATATAATTCCCGTGTCTTGTGTCCGCTTTAACCCCTCTAGGTTAACCCGTACGATGGCCCTACGACTAAGTCCTTTCATGAGGACATCTGCCGTGACAATTCCACGACATCGCGCTTCAGCTTTTTGAACCCTCACGCAATACATTAGTGCAAGCCATGGATATAGCACTACGAGTGGAATAGAGTATGATGATATGAGTAAATATAGAGAAGACAAAAAATTAAGAAAGTCTCACATCGACGCGGCTAACCAACGGGCTATGGAGATGCCCAGCAATTGATATCAATGCGAGGAGTAGGGATTGCCATGCAACGGATGCACTAAGAGCTATAAGTGTATGAAAGCTTAATATGAAAACTAAGTGGGTGTGCATCCAACTTGCTTGCTCATGAAGAGCTCGGGCGTTTGAGGAAGCCCATCATCGGAATATACAAGCCAAGTTCTATATGAAAAATTCCAACTAGTATATGAAAGTGACTACATAGGAGACTCTCTATATGAAAAACATGGTTCTACTTTGAGGCACAAGTGTGGTAAAAGATAGTAACAATGCCCCTTCTCTCTTTTTTTTCTTTTCCCCCTTTTTCCCTTTTTTCTTTGGGATTTTTATTTCTGTGTCCCTGGTTCCTTAGCTCTACTCATTCATCCCCACTTTGTTAACTTTTGCTCACTTTTCCCCACTCCCTTGCCCGAAACCCTCAGAACAGGTTATAACAGACGTTGCCGTCAGGTCAATGCCTTTGACCGTTAGCTGACGAGTGGGGCCGCGTATACGTGGGCGCATGCAAGACATGATGCGTGGGGTAGCACGTGTCCATGGACATGCCCGAAACATCCCATCATATAAAGAGGGCAACCACCTCCATCGTCCCTACCATTTTCCCCCAAATACCCTCGTTGTCGCATCGTCTTCCTCTTCCCCACCGGCGTCGTCTCACTCTCCTCCACTGTCTTCCTCTCCCCCACCGGCGTCGTCTCACTCTCCTCCACTGTCTTCCTCTCCCCACCGGCGACGTCTCACTCTCCTCCACTGCCTCCACCGCACCGTCTCGCTCTCCCCCACTGCATCTTCTTCCCCACCTTCATCGCCTCCATCTGTCAGATGGCCGACGCTCGTGGCGACGCCGGCGCAGCGGACGAAGATGTGGTGGAGCTGCAAGATCAGGGCGCGGTGACCGCGGATGTCGGCGGCGTCCACGGCGGTGCGGGGAAACTCGCAACCGCTGCGGATTGGGCGGGCTCCGCCTCATCGCTGCAGAAGGTGACGGTGTCGAGCGGCGAAGTCCATCCCGATGCCCCCGTTGCGCCGCCTGCCGTGGAGGAGCAGGTATTTGCACTTGCTTAGCTTGTAGAGTTAGTTGCTCCCTAGTTGCATTGGTTAGATTATGATTCATACAGTAGTTCAGATTGTTAGAGTAGTTGGTTTGATGGATGGGCCGGGTTTTTTTGTATGGGTTGGGGGGATGGGGGTTTTTGGACTAGAGTTTGTTGGATAAATTCGTTGCAAAAATGCTAGCTAGATGTTGTGAACTATGATTTTAGGTGCTGCAATGATTGGGGTTTTAAAATATGATTTTAGAATTGGATAAAATCGTTTAAAAAATGCTAGATGTTGTGAACAGATTGGGGTTTTTAATGCTATGATGCTTATTAGATTTGTTTTTAGTGCTCACAGATTGGGTTTTTTAATGCTACTCAGACTCATTGCCTTAGATTTGGTCCTTGTTAGATTTGTTTTTGAATGCTACTCAGATTGGGGTTTTGAATGTCATATGCCCAAATGGAATCCATTGATTAAGAAGTTATTTGATTCATTAGTATATAAATTTTTCCACAATATGTAGTTATATTAGCTCTGTTCTTCAATGTGTGTGCATGACCAATGATCAGTGTGTTATTTGAATGTCATATTGGGGTTTTTGATCAATGTGTGTACAAATCTAATACATTGATATACTAGTGATGGATGTGGTTTTTGAATGCATAGAGCTAAGGGCACGAAATAAAACCCCACTTCTAAAACATTTACGATATTGGGAGTATATTAGCCCTATGATCAATGTGTCATGTGTGCATATCTAAATTTTCAATTGGCTACTAGTGATGGATGTAATTGTATATTCAGGAGTATGATGGTTGGGGGGAGAGGAAGTTGGCCGACTACGACCCGTCTGAGGCGTTTAGTGACGATTCTGAATATGAGGTAAGCATATCCCTTGTTCATTTAGTTCCTTTGACATGGTGTATACGAATCTATAATGTATTAATGCAATTCATTCATGTGTGTAGTATGATTCTGGAGATGATGTGTACAAGGGCAACGTCGCGTCCTTCACAGCCAAGGAGGTGGAGGAGATCAAGGCCAAGGGAGTTGCTTCCTTCTATAAATGCAAGTTCAAGAAGTGGCACTGCCCCTACTGCACCAACAAGCAAAGCCAAGGGATGGCCGTTCGATCACCTTCTGTCTCATGCTGAGGATGTGGCAATTGGCGGGGAGGACTACATTATCAGGGGGCAGCATGCCGCCTTCGTGAAGGCCCTGACTCCAGCGTGATGTGATCGATGATGTGATGCTGTGAACTGAATCTTTAAGTATATCTGTTGGGTTACTTTTGGTTTGTTGAACTGAATCTCTTGTTGGTTATGCTAGTAATCTGGTTGCCATCTATATTTGTCTGTTTTTAAATTTGCCTGTGGTATATTTGTCTGTCCTAAATCTATGGTTAGTTATGTTTAGATGTTGTGAACTATGATCTTAGGTGCTGCAATGATCACACATGCTGTGTAGGAAATCAAATACATGCTCCAAATGAGATCATGTAAACCTTGGCAAACCTGGACAATACAAATTCAAGAAAATGCAAAATCAAGTAAAACCTTGGCAAACTATCTATGTTTGTGTAGGAGATCATGTGTGCAAAATTTGAAGTGATTTAGAGGAGGTCAAATAAATTTGAATTTGAGAAAATGTACTCCAAATGAGCTCCCGGCCTAGGGTAAACAGCCCATTTGTAATCAAGTTTTTTTGAACCTACTCTAAATGAGCCAAATGTTTTTTTATTAACACATATTCACTTTCCATAGTGTAGATTCGAAGTCTCAATATTTTTTGAATTAATCTTCATATTTTTGCATTTTCTTTTGAAAACATATGCTTTAATATAAAACTATTAAAAACACGTTTTGAAATATGAAAAATGGAAAACTAACTTCAGATCCTTCTTATTCACTTTAAAATAAAGCTTTAGTGATTTTTTTAATTTTTCAAAAACAGAAGGTAACACCACCTCCTCTCCTTGAACTCTATGAAATCATGTACATTATAGCTCATATGTGTGAAGGTTTTCTCATGAAAATGACCATAGACCAAGTTAATGATTTTTGGTTGGTAACATCTCACATAAGACAACACTGTGTGCAGATTATATATTTTTTTGATTTTTTTTTAAATTAATGCTGCTCATTTGACCTCGATCATGCCAGCTAGGGGTTTTTCATGAAAATGACCATAGACCAAGTTTAGTATTTTTCCTCGTTAGTTTGTCTTATAAAACGATGAATGACGAAGGTTTCATATTTTTTCGATTTTTAAAATTAGTTATGCTCAGTCAAAGCCTTCGAAACCCCGTTGACTAGCTCAAAACCCCTCTAAACCCCGCGGGGTTTCGCCTAACCCTAGCTCCCAACGTCAGTTGTCCGATCATACCCTCGCGCCAAGCGATAGCCCTCAGATCTGGCCTTCTAGAAGGAACTAGGTGGGCTGGCTGTGTGCAGGCTCCGCGCCATTGGATCACAAGGACGGCTCCGCATCGTTGGATCGTGGGGGGGGGGGGGTTCCGCGAGAGGCGGTCCTATTGGTTGTGCTCGGCTGCTCGCCCACCACTGACTCCGTGGAAAAAAAATTTGTTATTGGGCCCAAAAGTAAACCAAACTCTAGTTGGGCCGTCGAATTGCATCGTTTTCTTGCATCGTTTGCTCTTTTTTTTGTGAACGTGTTGGCTCTGTATTTTTGCATCGTTTGCTCTGTTTTTTGTGAACGTGCTGGCTCTGTATTTTTACATCATTTGAAATCAATTGACATTGTGTAGCTATTGACCAATTTTTAAGGGCCAAATTTATTTTTATCATGCAAAATGGCCACAAACTATTCAAAAAAATTCTCTTTTTTTCATATAATATATATGACCATGGATTCCCACGCGTGCAATTAGATTCTTTTTCTTCTTCTTTTTCAAACCACTGTTTCCCACGCGTGTACACTCCCAATGTTGCGCTGGGTTTGAAAACGGGTTACTTCACATTTGACCCCGTTATTGCCACGACCAAATAACACGTAGCACTATGGCTATTTAAGCCACCCCCTGCCTCTGCCATCCCTCATCCATCTCCCATCCTCTCTGCCATCTGCCCTTCTTGCTCTTCGACCACTTCTCCTTCTAGCACATCCTAAAACATGCAGTACACCGGACCAACCTACCACTTCTCACCCACCGTGCCGGAGAGGCTCTGCCCTCCGGGCGTGTACGTTGAGCGCACCCTACGTGTGTGGGCAATATCAAGGTGGAGGACCACAAGGAACTTCACCGAGTTCTTCCTCGCGTCCGGCTACCACTGATACATCTCCAACGTATCTATAATTTATGAAGTATCCATGCTATTATATTATCAACCTTTGATGTTTTATATGCATTTATATGCTATTTTATATGGTTTTTGGGACTAACCTATTAAACTAGAGCCCAGCGCCAGTTTCTGTTTTTTTCCTTGTTTTAGATTATTGCAGAAAAGGAAAACCAAACGGAGTCCAATTGACCTGAAACTTGATGGAGCTTATTTTTGGACCAGAAGAAGGCCATGGAGTAAAAGAGTTGGGCCAGAAGACTCCCAGGCTGCCCACGAGGGTGGGAGGCGCGCCCACCCCCTGGTCGTGCCCCCCTACCTCGTGGACAGCCCGGAGACCCCCCTGACTTGTTCTCGACGCCAAAACCTCTTATATATACAGAAACCTCCAGAAATTAACCTATATCGGAAGTTCCGCCGCCGCAAACCTCTGTAGCCATGAGAAATCAATCTAGGCCCTCTCCGGCACACTGCCGGAGGGGGCCATAATCACCGGTGGCCATGGAGGAGTATCCGAAGAGGCCATCATCGCCATGAAGGCCAATGACCGGAGGAGAACCTTTCCCCATCCGGGGAGGCCATGGAGGAGGAAGCACAAGGGGAGAACCTCTCCTCCTCTCTCTTGAGTGGCACCGAGTGCCATCAAGAGGAATCATCACCGCGGTGATCGTCTTCATCAACATCACCATCCTCATCTCTTTTACGCGGTCCACTCTCCCGCACCCCGCTATAATTCCTACTTGAACATGGTGCTTTATGCCACATATTATGATCCAATGATGTGTCACCATGCTATGATGTCTTGAGTAGATATCCTTTGCCTTTGGGTTGATTAATAATCTAGATTGGTACAAGTTGTATGTTTTATTTTGGGGCTGTCCTATGCTGCCCTCCGTGTCGCACAAGCGTGAGGGATTCCCTATGTAGGGTGTTGCAGTACGTTCATGATTCGCTTATAGTGGGTTGGTGAGTGACTGAAACACAAACCCGAGTAAGGGGGTTGTTGTGTATGGGAATAAAGAGGACTTGATGCTTTAATGCTATGGATGGGTTTTACCTTAATGATCTTTAGTTGTTGCGGATGGTTGCTAGAGTTCCAATCATAAGTGCATATGATCCAAGTAGAGAAAGTATGTTAGTTTATGCCTCTCCCTCATATGAAATTGCAATGACCACTACCGGTCTTGTTAGCAATTGCCTAGGACAATTCCGCACACCGATCCACCATTATTTCACACTCGCTATTTATAATATTTAGTAATATATTCTAACTTTATGATAACAGCACCTACTTTTATATTTTAGCTCTCTGAAATCATACAAAGTTATCCTCTTCATACCATAGCGTAGTTTTATTTCTCGTTTCTAGTTGGAAGCAAACGTTCGGTGTACGTAGAGTCGTATCAGTGGCAGATAGGGCTTGAGAGAATATTGATCTTACCTTTAGCTCCTTGTGGGTTCGACACTCCATACTTATCACTTCCACCTTTGGAAATTGCTACGATGATTCCCTTCACTTGGGGATTATCAAGCTCTTTTCTGGCGCCGTTGACGGGGAGCAATAGCGTGTGGTTGATATTCTCGTGTGTGCTTGTTTGTTTTCTTCACTAAGTAGATTTTGTTTTTCCTTTTTGTTTCTGTTTAGTTGTGGGTGAAACATACAAAAAAATTTAAAAGAATGAAAATACAAAAGAATATTACTTTCCTCTCATGCTTAAAAAGTTTTTCAAGAAGAGAAGTGATTGGAAAGTTATGCATTGAAGAAGTGAGAGTCGACCTTGAGCACTTGTGTTCATGCTCACGGAAACAATGTAGAATTTTTAATGGAAGTTTCTCTGTAAATAATTATCCCCCTTGTATATATCCTTTGTATTATAAAAATATTGTGCCAAGCTTTGGTTTTAGGATGATTAGATTGCTTGTTTACTATGTGCAGAACAAAAATAGAAACTTTGGCTGTAGCGAGTGATTTTACATTTTTTACTGGAAGGTCAAATGGGTCTGAAACTTTTTGCACATTACTTCTGTACAAATTTTTCAAATTTTCGTATTTATTTCATAATTTTTGGAGTATCAGAAGTATGGTTGCTGTTCATATCATTAAAGACTATTCTGTTCTGACAGATTCTGTTTTCATTGCATAGTTTGCTTGTTTTCTAGTTTCTATGGCTTATATTTCTCAATATAAATTGTATAAATGATATGGTACAGTAGACATTGTGTGGGAATAATTATGAACCTTGTATTTGACAGTACCAAAGTGAATGGTTTATTCTTTATCATACTAACCTATCTCACGAAGTTTCGTTGAGTTTTGTGAGATTGAAGTTTTCAAGCTTTGGGTGAGATATCGATGTGAGGAGAATAAGGAGTGGAAAGACCCTAAGCTTGGGGATGCCCAAGGCATCCCAAGGTAATATTCAAGGAAGACTCAAGCGCCTAAGCTTGGGGATGCCTCGGAAGGCATCCCCTCTTTCGTCTTGAAAACTATCGGTATACCTTACTCGGAGCTATATTTTTATTCGTCACATGATATGTGTTTTGCTTGTAGCGTGTCTTAAATTTTACTTGTTGTTTGAATAAAATCATTGTATCTGAATTATTGAATAAAAAGAATCCTCCCATGGCTAGTTAATTATTTGACTACTTAGTGTTCTTCACTTATATCTTTTGGAATAGTTTGTCATTTACTCATGTGCTTCACGTTTATCATATGAGTAAATGGTTGAATGGATTGAATTTCATAAATCTGAATTTATATATGTTTCATATGCTTATAACATGGGGAGTAATGACTTCACACATAATAAGTATAGGTAGTAAACTCATTGAAAGTTAGCAAACGTACAATTGGTCACTTGAACAATTCATGAAAGAATATTGAAGGAAGAGAGATTTTACATATAAATATACTATTTTGGACATCTTTTCTAATTGTGAGCACCCGTTAAAATATGACATGCTAAAAGGTTGATGTCGGACAAGACAACGTCATGGGTTATATTTTCTTATATCCGAAATAAAGTATATTGTCATGGATCATCCAACATGCTGAGCTTGCCTTTCCCTCTCATGCTAGCCAAATTCTTTGCACCAAGTAGAGATACTACTTGTGCTTCCAAACATCCCTTAAAATGAGTTTTGCCATGAGAGTCCACCATACCTGCCTATGGATTGAGTAAGATCCTTCAAGTAAGTTGTCATCGGTACATGCAATAAAAATTGCTTTCTAAATATGTATGATCTATTAGTGTGGAGAAAATAAGCTTTATACGATCTTGTGATATGGAAGCAATAAAAGTGAAAGACTGCATAATAAAGGTCCCTATCACAAGTGGCAATATAAACTGACGTTCTTTGGCATTAAGATTTTGTGCATCCAACCTTAAAGTCGCATCAAAACCTCTGCTTCCCTCTGCGAAGGGCCTATCTTTTACTTTTATCTTCTACCTTATGCAAGAGTCATGGTGATCTTCACCTTTCCTTTTTACATTTTATCCTTTGGCAAGCACATTGTGTTGGAAAGATCCTGATATATATATATATATATATATATATATATATATATATATATATATATATATATATATCTATATCCAATTGGATCTAAGTTATCATGAACTATTATTGTTGACATTACCCTTGAGGTAAAAGGTTGGGAGGCGAAACTATAAGCCCCTATATTTCTCTATGTTCGATTAAAACCTTGAACCCATAAATATCACGTGAGTGTTAGCAATTGTGAAAGATTAAATGATAGTTGAGTATGTGGAGTTTGCTGAATCAAAGCTCTGACATAGAACCTTCCTGAAAATAAGATGAATTGCAATTGTTTGATGAATAAGAGCACTTTTTGTTAGTTTTCGAGAAAGTTTATGATCTACACTTTAACACGTGAATAGCTTGTTACTTGATCATGAAAAGTTTTATAAGATGAGCTACTGCTATGACATATATAGATGCTAGAAAAAGTGAGTGAAATTATCATTGATCAAACTTGTGCACTTGCTAGCATTCACACTTCATAAATTATTTCTTTTATCATTTACTACTCGAGGACGAGCAGGAATTAAGCTTGGGGATGCTGATACGTCTCCAACGTATCTATAATTTATGAAGTATTCATGCTATTATATTATCAACCTTTGACGTTTTATATGCATTTATATGCTATTTTATATGGTTTTTGGGACTAACCTATTAACCTAGAGCCCAGTGCCAGTTTCTGTTTTTCCTTGTTTTAGATTATTGTAGAAAAGGAAAACCAAACAGAGTCCAATTGACCAGAAACTTGACGAAGCTTATTTTTGGACCAGAAGAAGGCCATGAAGTAAAAGAGTTGGTCCAGAAGAGTCCCGGGCTGCCCACGAGGGTGGGAGGCGCGCCCACCCCCCTGGGCGCGCCCCCCTACCTCGTGGACAGCCCGGAGACCCCCCTGACTTGTTCTCAACGCCAAAACCTCTTATATATACAGAAACCTCCAGAAATTAACCTAGAACGGAAGTTCTGCCACCGCAAGTCTTTGTAGCCATGAGAAATCAATCTAGGCCCTCTCCGGCACCCTGCCGGAGGGGGCCATCATCACCGGTGGCCATGGAGGAGTATCCTGGAGAGGCCATCATCGCCATGAAGGCCAAGGACCAGAGGGAGAACCTTTCCCCATCCAGGGGGGAGGCCATGGAGGAGGAAGCACAAGGGGGAGAACCTCTCCTCCTCTCTCTTGGTGGCACCGGAGTGCCATCAAGAGGGGAATCATCATCGCGGTAATCATCTTCATCAACATCACCATCATCATCACCATCCTCAACTCTTTTACGTGGTCCACTCTCCCGCACCCCGCTGTAATCCCTACTTGAACATGGTGCTTTATGCCACATATTATGATCCAATGATGTGTTGCCATCCTATGATGTTTTGAGTAGATATCCTTTGTCTTTGGGTTGATTGATGATCTAGATTGGTACGAGTTGTATGTTTTATTTTGGTGTTGTCCTATGGTGCCCTCCGTGTCGCGTAAGCGTGAGGGATTCCCGATGTAGGGTGTTGCAATACGTTCATGATTCGCTTATAGTGGGTTGGTGAGTGACTAAAACACAAACCCGAGTAAGGGGGTTGTTGCGTATGGGAAGAAAGAGGACTTGATGCTTTAATGCTATGGTTGGGTTTTACCTTAATGATCTTTAGTAGTTGCGGATGCTTGCTAGAGTTCCAATCATAAGTGTGTATGATCCAAGTAGAGAAAGTATGTTAGCTTATGCCTCTCCCTCATATGAAATTGCAATGAAGACTACCGGTCTTGTTAACAATTGCCTAGGACAATTCCTCACACCGATCCACCATTATTCCACACTCGCTATTTGTAATATTTAGTAATATATTCTAACTTTATGATAACAGCACCTACTTTTATATTTTAGCTCTCCGATATCATACAAAGTTATCCTCTTCATACCCACAACGTAGTTTTATTTCTCGTTTCTAGTTGGAAGCAAACGTTCGGTGTATGTAGAGTCGTATCAGTGGCAGATAGGGCTTGAGAGAATATTGATCTTACCTTTAGCTCCTTGTGCGTTCGACACTCCATACTTATCACTTTCACCTTTGGAAATTGCTACGATGATTCCCTTCACTTGGGGATTATCAACCACCACCTCCCGCAGGGATCTCCAAGGATGTTCCGTGTCGAGGAGGTCATCCAAAATGGGGTGGTGGTTGCTCTCCTTGCCCACTTCACCAACACATTCGACGCCTTCTACCTCCTCGGCCGGGTGTTTTGGTGTGGCTGCGAGTTCATCGCTTTCACCACCCACAACATGTTCACGGAGTACACCAACATCTTCCCCACCGTCTCAAGATGCACACTCTTCCGTACCCCATTGACAACACCCTGGAGGAGCAGTGAAGGGGGCCCGGAGGAGGAGCGAGGTGGGGAAGGCGGCGTCTAGGGTTCTAAACCCTCTATCTATTTTTTTAGTCTCTGTTATGTTAAGTTGTAATCCCATTGAACTATGTGAGAGATGATATGGGCTTGTTGGCCCTTTTATCAAGTTCTATTATTAAGTTTTCTATCTATTCTATTAAGATGTTCCTCCTAGTTTCAACTATGTGATCGTGCTATGGGCTTGACGGCCCTATCTACATGTATGTTGATTCTTTTCTTAGAGAGCTCGCTTTGTTAGTAACCACCTAGTGCATGCAGCCACAACGAACCCTTCTTTTCTTACACAAGCCACAAATATGTAGCCACCTAGCTAGTGCATGCAGCCACAACATATTTGTTCTTTGTTTAGCAAAATGGGTGCGGATGCGAGTGGATCGAAAAGGCTGCAACTGATCGTAAAAAATGATGCTCTAAATCGAGGAGACAAGTGTGCGAGAAGAGAGGAACCAGCGGTAGTGACCGTCGCTGCATCCATAGCGGCTGGCGTGCACGAAAGCGGCTCGGTCAGTGCATCATGGCGGCACGCATCAGCGCACGCAGGCTCGGTCAGCGCATGCAGGCTCGGTCGACACATCGACGCATGTAGGAAGGCTTGTTGGGTGCATGCATAGCAGGCTTCTGTCGTGGCGGCGCGCCACCAGGCATTCAATACAAGGAACGGCCCAACGAAACCACGGCCCAACGGTCAAACAGCTACACCCCCAACATGGCCCCACTCGTCAGAGTTAACGGTTAAAGCACTGACCAGACGGCGGCGGCCGTTCTGACCTCTTCTGAGGATTTCGGGCAAGGGAGTGGGGAAAACTGAGCAAAAGTTAAGAGCGTGGGGATGGATGAGTAGAGCTAAGGAACCAGGGGCATAGATGTAAAAATCCCTTTTTCTTTTCCTTTTTTTTCTTTTTTTATTTCTTTGATTGTCCGGAGTCTCATCCTGACTTGTGGGGGAATCATAGTTTCCATCATCCTTTTCTCACTGGGCAATGCTTTAATAATGAAAATTGATGATCATCACACTTCTATTTACTTGCAACTCAATATTACAACTCGATAGCTATGACAAAGATGACTCTATATGAATGCCTTTGGCAATGTACCAGGATGTGCAATGATCTAGCATAACATGTATAAAAATGATGAACGGTGGTTGAGCCACAACTACTATGTTAGCTATATGATCATGCAAAGCAATATGAAAATGAATGCTCAACTCATCAAAACGGAAGCGGCGGAAGTTGCATGGCAATATATCTCGGAATGGCTATGGAAAGGCCATAATAGGTAGGTATGGTGGATGTTTTGAGGAAGATATAATAAGGCTTATGTGTGATAGAGCGTATCATATCACGGGGTTTGGATGCACCAACAAAGTTTGCACCGACTCTTGATGTGAGAAATGGCAATGCACTGTACCGTAGAGGCTAGCAAATTGTGGAAAGGTAAGAGTGCGTATATTCCATGGACTCACATTAGTCATAAATAACTAATATACTTATTGCAAAAGTTTATTAGCCCTCAAAGCAAATTACTACTACGCATGCCCCTAGGGGGATAGACTGGTAGACAATCAATAATAATCATGCTCCAACTTCATAGCATAACGAGAGACTATACGTGCATGCTTCGGGAATCACAAACCTTAAAAACAATATTCTTACTAGCCACATCCGTTTACTAGTACCTCCCACATATTCCGTCTCTATATCGCAAAACTATTGCAAGGAATCAAACATATTGTTTGACACGAGAAAAATCTTAGAACGCTCTCCGGATGAAGGGAAGAGGGGGAGTTTGATTTCTCTCATGCGCCGGGGAAAAGAAAAGTGTGTGGGCGTGCCAGTGTACAAAGTACACAAGAAAATGGTATGGGAAGCAAGTATTTCATTGATCTCATCGGATAAACAAAATTACAAGATCCTGTAAAAAAAAGAATGCGCTCCGTGGCCTACTAGCGCGGCCTGCCTGACTATGGCGATGTGCGGTCTCCTGGTTCCCGGGGGCCTCGAAAAGCTCCCGGTTAATTAGTCCCGCGGGTTGCTCCGTGATATACCTCCGATTAAGCCGTGTGGTCGTCTTCGTCGTCTTTGCTTTGCGTTCTCCATGCATGATGATGATGGTGTGTGTGTGTATGGTGTGGGCGGCACCAAAGCCCGTGTCCTCGTCGGTACACATGCCGCTCAAAACATGGCTTTGTGTTGGCCACGTTCGCCCGCGCCGTCGCGCCTCGTCGGTCTTGACAACGTTGATGTAGTCGGTGTTGAAGTTGCATGGGTCCTGCTCAGCTCGGACTTCTTTACGATGTAACGGCTTCATTGGGTATGCAAGGGATTTGCCTCGCGGGAGTATTCTTATGGAGACCGGCGTCGGTGTAAAACCAACGCTCGCTCGTATCGGCAGTGCCAGTGTGGTTGGCGCCTCGTCTCTGCTAGACGCCGTGTTTACGGCGGTCCTCCAAGACAAGGGCGCCGCCTCACGAGGCCATCGGAAGTTAGTGTTGGCAAAGTGACGTCGCCTCCTCGCCATCACGCCTCATCTTCATGGGGTCCGGGTCGTGGAGACCATCATGTGGCACCATCTTCTCCTCCATGTCACGGACGGCACCAAGGGTGTGTGTTATCTTCTTGGATTCGTGTCGTGGGCTCCATCTTGATGAGGTAGACTTGGTGGTGATGTCCCGCGAGCTCCATGCATCCGGTCCAACTTGATGATGTTGACGTTGATGGTGCCCTTGCGAGCTCCACGCCGCGATTCTCCGCGGTACCCGGTGTTGGCGTTGGGCGACGTCTTGGCGAGCTCCGCGCCGCCGTCCAAAGTGGCACGGTGGCGGCATCGTTGTGAGCCTCCACGCCTTTGTCCTCCATGGCACCGACTTGATGAAGAAGATGACGGGCGTCGTCCTAGCGAGCTCCGTCTCGCCATCCTCAGCGGCACGCGGCACCATCCCTACGTGCTCCGCGCCTTCGGGCTCCAGCTTGAGGAAGTAGATGTCGGCGGCATCCTCAATGGGCGCCACGCCTCCGTCCTCTAGCTCCAGCATGACGAAGTGGATGGAGGGCGTCCTTCTTGTGAGCTCCCCGTCATGATCCTTGCGCACCAGGTTGATGCTGTTGACATTGGCGTCATCTTGGCGAACTCCGTGGCGCCATCGTCCCGAGCCTATACGCCTTCGTCCTCCATAGCGCCGGCTTGATGAAGAAGATGACGGGCGTTGTCCTAGCGAGCTCTGTCTCGCCATCCTCCGCGGCACGCGGCACCATCCCTACGTGCTCCACGCCTTCGGGCTCAAGCTTGACGAAGTAGATGTCGGCGGCATCCTCAATGGGCGCCACGCCTCCGTCCTCTAGCTCCAGCATGACGAAGTGGATGGGGGGTGTCCTTCTTGTGAGCTCCCCACCACGATACTTGTGGCACCAGGATGATGCTGTTGACATTGGCGTCATCTTGGCGAACTCCGTGGCGCCATCGCCCCGAGCCTCCATGCCTTCGTTCTCCATAGCGTCGGCTTGATGAAGTTGACACTGGCATCATCTTGGCGAAATCCGGGCCGCGATCCGCTGTGGCACGGCGGCGGCATCCTCTGCGAGCCTCCCCACCTTCGCCCTCCATTGCGCCAGCTTGATGAAGAAAACGTGGGCGTCGTCCTAGCGAGCTCCATGTCGCCATCCACGGCGGCATCCTCGTGAGCCTCGCGCCTTTGGGGCTCCATCTTGACGAAGTAGACGTCTCGGCCTCATCACCAAGGGCGGCCACCAACCAAGGAGTCCAACGGGCTGCGAGCAGGCAGCCCCATCGACACGCCATCGTCTTCCACGCCTTGGTGAAGTCCGGGAGTAGCCTCGTCGTCTTGGTTAGCTTGATGAAGATGATGATAACGCCAACGAAGTGCTGCATGATCGCGAGCTCCACCGCGCCACCACGTGTTGTGCATGCATGCAATAATAAAGGATGAAGGAGTAATTAGATGATGACTTTACCGTTCGGGAAGATCAACTTGGTGTTCATTTTGCTGCCGAGGTGACTGCTTCTTGTACGGATGATCGCCGGCGTTGTTCTTCTCTCCTTCTACTTCTTCTTGCTGCATGAGTTCTGGGATCGTGGTGGCTGGATGTGGTCGATGGATTTGTGTCTGCGTGCCGTGGATATGTTGTATGTGGGTTTGTTTTGCATGTGACGACGGTGACCGTGGTGGCTGGGTGTCTCTGCCTTCTTCTCAAGCCGATGGATCCCCGCATATTTATAGTCGGGAGGCTGCCATACACGTCGGTGCAAAACTTTCCAAGGACTGCTTGATCCGAAGCTTTCCATCTTCTCTTTTTCCTTTCCAATACGTTCTTCTTCTTGTCCTACAAGCCTGCACGAATACAAGGAATGACCAGCCATCTAATGCGTGTACTGCAACTAAGCTTGCCCTCCCAAGATTTATTTCCAAACTCTGGAACAGCCCGACCATCCCAAAAATATCCTACCCGATGTGGGTATTCAAGTATGTATACGCGCGCCAGCCGGCCGCCCGATATACCCGAATACACACATATACTGTATAAATACCAAGTCAAAGCAAAGCTTGTCACGTGCATGCAAAACCCTCCTTTTTTGAACGTGCATGCATAAGCTATGTGCACAATATAATAAGCCAAGCATTATTGCATGTGGGTAGACTACTTGTGTGTGCACGCACATGCTGTAGCATCTTGTTTTTGCATTATTAATAACTTGCCTTTGCATATACATCCTGCATCAAAAACTCATTAGAGAAAAAAAATATTTTATGCAAATTGAACAAAAAAATCGTCGAACAAATGCCCCCTCGTCGAGTCGAGTTTGAGTGCGAAGCAAATCGAGCTTGACTTGACGAAATTCTTTTCTTTTCTTTGCGCATAATTTATATGCAGCCTGAAGAACCGGTTCGGAGTTGACATCTCCGTGACTTTGTGTGCACCGTTCTAAAGATGATGCGAACACAACATGACTTAGTGTAGGTACGTCCATCCACACTTGAGTTCTTTAGGGAACTCGTTGGATCATATAACAGGCACGATGCCAGTCAATGAGGCAACCCTACCCCGTCTTCATCCCATGGCGAAACATCATGGCTTATCCTGAAAACGAAAATATTTTTTTACCAATCTTGTCACGACCGTCTAGCTTCTACGGTGCCAGCCGACTTGATTGGAGGGTTTCACAGATTCATGCTGGATGCACTGGCGTGTTGCACTGCTCCCGTGATCTCTTGGTGTTGATGTAGGCAAGGCATGGGTAGACCGTCGATAGCTCCCCTTCGTTGAGTGAACCGTCACACCATCCATGGTGTGACAATTCTAGTGGTGCGCCGAGACGCCATCGGCTTTGCGGATAACTGAGGGGTTGATGTTGCCCCCATGCTTCATTGTTGTCGGACACGGGGTTGTGGAGACGAAACGACCCCACATTCGTGAGCGCAGGTGTTGACTTCTGGTGCCCAATCGTGCGTGTCAGTGTAGACCATTGGTTGTCGGGCTGTCGTCCGTGTTGTCAGGGATGCATGGGTATTGCTGCATCCAAACACCCAGGACGTAGTTTGATGTAGTGGTTGTTGCCGGAAAGCCGTCGACGATGACAGGGAGTACCTCTCCATGGCTGCAAAAGATGTTGGAGGAGCACAACTAGGAACACCAAACGAAAACAGGCGACAAAGAGAGGAAAAACAATTGGTGGGTTTTAAAATGTTGGCTTTCCCGTTATACACCAGCTATAGGCGTGATATCCGAGAAGGCTACCGAAGGACTTGTCATTGGGAACCGTCGAAAGACCTTGACGATTGCAACTCAACAACTTAAATAAGCTTCGGTGTACGTGTATGAAGACGCCGTGTTTCGGGATGCTTCCGAGAGGCAACGGAAATTCATACTCTAGCCCATCATCATACTGAGGACCCCCATAGCTCAACATGCCCCCTGCACCCGCCCCATGAACCCAGAGACTTGGGTGTTATAAGTTCATGGTAAATGGTTTTGGGTCAATGGCTTGGCGATTTTTCTTCATGCATATTGAGGGGTGGTGAACAACTACCTCCCGTCTTCCTTCGAGTGGGTTCCTTACTGCTTGGGACCGCTTGATTGCTTCTTGGATTGTTGGGAGTTTCTTTCTTGAATTTGCTTCTTGTACTTTCAGAATTTCATCTTGATTGCTCACGCGGATGATTGATTGGCCGCGGACTTCACGGACTTGTTTTGACATTCGGCTCGAATTTCTTGGGGACTCTTCTTCCAGGATTCTTTGGGACCCACCTTGAGAACTTGGAAGGGAACTGTTCACCTCTGTGGACTAGGAAAAACCCTCTAGCACATTATCTGGGGCTTCTGGTGGCGCACCCCAGGGTTGCCATGTGACTACGCACCAAACCAACTTGTGTTGGGTCAGGCAGCCCTCCATGATCTTTTCCTATGGTCTTCCCTGGAGTGCGAGCCTCTGTGAACACGAGGCATGCCAGGAAACATGAAGAGCGCGGGGTCTCAATACTCAGAAGTGCCCAAGTAATCATCTCCCTGCCTCCGGAAACATACACCTAGTACGTTTCGTGCATTATGGGTGTAGGAGCCGCTCCACCTGCAAATCGGCACTTTTGCCGCCCTCCAACAAGTCCTGGGGTAGCCGAAACTTCAATCAACAGCGTAATGCGATAGGGGAAAGCCATTTTTTTTGTTGGACTTAGTCCGTAAAAATTGGGGAAAACTAGATATATCCATGAAATGCTAAGGAGAATGCATCATGGATCCGAAAGCCCACAGAAAAAGTTTCCCCAATGAAAATCTGAAAGGCAATAACAGAGGCAAAATTTTAAGAAAAATATTTTTTGAGGAACCTTCCGTTGATTGGAGGCATAGGTCGGACTCCCTGAGAATCGACGGGCTGGTATGCTCCCCCGTCATAGACTTGCTCAATGACGTATGGCCCTTCCCACTTTGGCTCGAACTTGCCCTTCGTCTTGTGCGTCACGACGATGGGTCACCTGAGCACGAGAACCAACTCGCCTTTTCAGACGACGCGCTGCTTGACGAGCTTATCGTAAGCTCTCACCATATTCTGGCGGTAAAGCTCAAGGTTCTGTAGGGCATTAAGTCGCCCCTCTTCAAGGGCATCGAGCTCCTGAAACCGCAGTTGTACCTATTCATCATGGGTTAATTCATCTTGGATAGCCACCCTCAAAGAGGGTAGCTGGACCTCCAGTGGTAGGACCGCCTCACTCCCGTAAACGAGAGAAAACGGAGTCGCCTGCGTCGGGGTACGAACTGTGACACGGTACGCCCATAAGGACTCGAAGAGACGATCATGCCAGTCTCTCCGGTTCCTTGTCACCATCTTCTTGAGTATCTTGCCAAGCGTCTTGTTGAAAGCCTCGATCGCGCCGTTAGCTTCAGGGTAGTAGCCGGTGGAGTAGTTCCACTTGATCTTGTACTTCTCCGTGAACCTATACATCTTGTTGGACTTGAAGGCCTCACTACTAGAAAAAGGCCTACTAATGGCGCACCGGTTTTGCCTACTAATGGCGCACTACCGGTGCGCCATTAGTACCACGCCACTAGTATTTTTTACTAATGGCGCACCGCTGGTGCGCCATTAGAATAGCCCACGGTGCGGCATTAGTATCTGGTATACTAATGGCGCACCACATAGAAGTGCACCATTAGTATCTGGTATACTAATGGCGCACCACATAGAAGTGCGCCATTAGTAACAATATTTTTTCAAAAAAATTCAGATATTTTTTTCAATTTTTTTTCTTAATCTCAGTTCACTATGGCTTAATCTCGGGTCAATATGCTTAATCTCAGGTGAAATCGCACTTCGTGGTCAAACTTCCCGAAAGGTCACCCATCCTCACACTACTCCAGCCCAAGCACGCTTAACTTCGAGTTCTATCCAACACCAAAGAACAGCTCACTTCACGTGCACTTGTTGATATATCTACCATATCAATCCTATTATACCTTGTTGATGTCTAGGACTTTGTTCATGTTCATGACTATGATGAAATTTTGAAAAATATTTCAAACTTCCCGGTCATATTACGTATCATTTTCTAAAAAACATCAAAAAAAATATTCAAAACCATTTTTTTTCTGTTACTAGTGGCGCACCACATCCACGGTGCGCCACTAGTAAGTTTGAAATTTTTTGAATTTTTTTGCCTCTAGATCTTGAAAGCCCCGTAACTTTTCGAGTAGATGATTTTTCATATAAAAAACTTTTTCATCCGAGTTCGTATGCAAAAGTTATGCCCATTTTACAAACTTCCAGAGAGATTTTGCAAATAAAGTCGAAATTCATATTTGTACAACTAGACCACATATCACATGGGAAACTTATTTTCTTTTATTTTTTTGACATTTCCATCATTTTCTTTTATTTTTTTTAAAACTGAAAAGGCGATCCAGGGGGGTTGCATTCGGTGTTGGGGCAAGTTAGTAATGGTGCACCGTGGGGTGGTGCGTCATTACTAATTAAAACTAGTAATGGCGCACCGAGACATGGTGCGCCATTAGTAACAAATATTTATTTATTTATTTATTTACTTTTTTTCAAAACTACTAATGGCGCACGGCGGACATGGTGCGTCATTACTAGTTAAAACTAGTAATGGCGCACCGAGACATGGTGCGCCATTAGTAACAAATATTTTTTTATTTTATTTTTTTACTTTTTTTTGAAAACTACTAATGGCGCCTGCAGCGGATGTGGTGCGCCATTATTATATCAACTACTAATGGCGCCTGCGGACATGGTGCGCCATTAGTAAAAAAAAAAAATTATGTTTTTTTTCAAAACTACTAATGGCGCACCACACACCAGGTGCGCCATTAGTAAAATATTACTATTGGCGCACCGAGACATGGTGCGCCATTAGAATATAGTAATGGCGCACCACATGACAGGTGCGCCATTAGTGGCCATTCCATCAATAGCCCTTTTTGTAGTAGTGCCTTGCCGTTGTCGGAGGTGATCCGATGAGGTATCCCAAAGCGATATATGATGTTTCGCTCTAGGAAGTTGATGACGTTGTCACTCTTCACCTCCCGTAACGGGACAGCTTCCGCCCACTTCGAGAAGTAGTCCGTCGCGGCGAGGATGAAGCGATGCCCCCTGGAAGATGGAGGGTCGATAGGGCCGATGACGTCGATTCCCCAGGCATCGAATGGCCAAGAGGGAATGGTAGGGTGAAGAGGGACCGGCGGCCTGTGCTTGAAATCACCATGAACTTGACAATTGTGGCACGATCTAGCCACCCGAAGGCAGTCTGACATAATGCCGGGCCAGTAGTATCCTGCTAGACGTATACTATGATACATCTTGGCCCCTCCTTGGTGCCCGCCGCAGACTCCATGATGCATCTCCTGTAGGATCTTGTCGGCTTCGCTTCGGTTTACGCATCGAAGTAGGACCTCCTGTCCATGTGAACGCCTGTATAGGACACCTGCTTCAAAAAGATAGAAAGGGAGTCGTCGTTGTAGTTGGCGCCTCGAGACGGGGTCATCGGGGAGGCTCCCATGCTTGAAGTAGTCGAGGAAGGGTTGCAGCCACTCGCCCTCCTCTACCGCATTCGTCATGACGGTATTGACTTCAGATCTGCCGGGATGAGCTACAAGACAGACAGGAGTAGCCACCTTTCTTCCACGTTCACCTGCATTGTTTTATTATCTGGAAGCACCAATGCCGCTGCTAGTTTCGCCAAGGCATCAGCAGGCGCATTACTACTTCGCGGGACATGATGCACTTCAACATGTTGAAATTTTTCCATTAGATTCCGGGCCGCGGCATAGTACGGCACCAGTTCAGGCTTGCGAACTTCATAGATGTCGTTAACTTGACGGATGATGAGTTGAGAGTCTCCGTAACCTCGCAAGGAACGAACCTCCATGGAGAGCGCCAAGAGGAGGCCGAAGATGAGCGCCTCGTACTCCAACCGTTGTTGGAGCATTCTTCCTTGAGGAGGGAGAATGAGTGATACATCACCCCTCCTTGAGGCGTTTTGAACACCAAACCTGCACCGGCTCTTCGTCTTGGGGTACCATCGGGGTCGGTGTCCATGCGGGAGGCACCATCAAAGTAGAGCTCCCACGACGCGTCAAGGTTGACATTGAAAACCTCCTCCTCAGGGAGGTCCGTGACAAGAGGCGAGTCATCTGGAATTGGGTGCGCCGCGAGAAATTCCGCCAAGGCTTGACCCTTGATTGCTTTTTGAGGCACAAAGGTGATGTCAAACTCCATCATGATAAGTGCCCATTTTCCAAGTCGCCCCATGAGTGCGGGCTGACTTAAAACATACCTCACGGGGTCCGCCCTCGCGACGAGCTGGACTTCATGCTTCAACGTGTAGTGCCTGAGCTTCTTCAAAGCAAAGATTAGGGCCAAGCACAACTTCTCTATAGAAGAGTAGTTTCGCTCAGCCCCCACCATGGTGCGGCTCAAGTAATAACAAGCCACCTCCTTCCCCTCGTCATTGTTTTGGGCGAACAGAGCGCCTATCGAAGTAGGCTGCGCTGCAATGTATAGGATGAGTGGGAGCCCCTTTACGGGAGCTGCCAAGATGGGTGGATTAAGGAGGTACCTTTTTATTCCATCGAATCCACGTTGGCATCCTTCATCCCACACGAACGGGGCTCCTTTCTTCATGAGGCTCGAGAAGGGCTGGATGCGTCCGGAGAGGTTGGAGATGAAGCGCCGGATATATGCTAGCTTCCCTTGCAATGACCTCAACTCTTTGAGATCTTGAGGTGGCGGCATGTCGAGGATGGCTTTGATCTTCTTAGGCTCGATCTCTATGCCTCGGTGACGGACGACAAAACCGAGGAACAGGCCTGACTGAACAGCAAAGGCACACTTCATCGGGTTCATCTTGAGTTGATGTTGACGCAGCCGTTCAAAGACGACCCTAAGATCCTCCTGGTGGTGCTTGCGATCCTTAGTTTTGACTACCATGTCATCAACATAGCATTCCACCGAATGATGTATCAAATCACCAAGAACGCATGTCATAGCACGATGGTACGTTGCACCGGCATTCTTCAGTCCGAATGGCATGACGGTGTAGTATAAGTTGCCCTTCGGGGTCCTGAAAGCGGTGTCGATGGCGTCATCGGGATCCATCTTGATCTGGTTGTAGCCCGACGAACCGTCCATGAAGGAAAGTGCGCCATGGCCTGTGGTGGAGTCGATGATAATTTCTAGGATTGGGAGAGGAAAGTCATCCTTTGGGCAAGCCCGATTCAGGTCACGGAAGTCCTCGCAGATTTGTATCTGACCATTCTTCTTCTCCACCGGGACAATATTGGCGAGCCACCGTGGATACTTCGTCTCCTTGATGAAACCTGCAGCAATTAACTTGTCGACCTCCGCAATGACATCGTCTTCAAGTTCTGGACGTAACCGTCGTGATTGCTGCTTGATGGGACGGAAACGTGGGTCAATCGCCAACTTGTGTGTGGCAACACGAGGGTCCAAACTTGGCATCTCCTTGTAACTCCAGGCGAAGCAGTCTCGGTATTCCATCAAGAAGCTTCGGTAGTCCTCCCGCTCCTCTTCCGTCAGCGTGGCGCTAACAAAAGTGGGGCATGGGTCATCCTCTGTTCCAAGGTTGACTTGGACGAGATCATCGATGGTGAGCTGCCCTCCGTCTTCTAACTCATGTGGTGCTGATATGGAGCTAAATTCCTTGGCATCACTTGGCTCACCGTTGGCAGAGTGTTGTTGATGAGGAATGGCGGACAAAGTGTCGGACTCATCGCTTGATGAGACGGACATGGCGTGGCAGTTGACTCGTGTTCCAACACCGAGCTCCTCCTCTTCATCGACAGGGACGTCGTAGGTACAACATTCCATCGCATGGTGTATCGGATCGCCAAGGACGCATGTCATGGCATGCTGGTATGTTGCACCTGCATTCTTTCACCCAAAAGGCATGCCAGGGTTGTAGAAGTCTCCTTCTGGCATCGGTCGCCCTTTATCTTCTGGTTCTCGTGGTGCCGACATGGAGCTGAGCTTCCCCTCATCGCCGAGGGCGTCAGGGTTGTCGTAACCAAGCCCAAACTTTGGTTGAGCCTTGCCTTTTTGTTTGATGAGGTCTTCCGCTTGTCTCCACCATTCCTCGCATATGGCGGGTGGCGGAGGCATCCTGTTGTTCCGCCCAAGAGTGATCCCGGCCTTTTCCAACAAACGAACCATTTTGGGCTCTGCCTTCATTGTCGCTAGTACCTCCTCTGGGTCACTGCAAGTTTGGGGAAATTCAAATACAAAATCGCATTGTTTTACCTGCGGGACTTTGTACAAAATGGTCTGGACTCCAGATCCAGACAAACAGGGGATTGCCCAAACCTCCAATGGGGAAGCCACTGAGACATAGAGCGACAGGGGTTGTACGCCTTGAGCTCCCCTTGTGACTTCCTCCACTTCTTTTATTCTTCTTCTATCGGCAATCGGTACGGGCGCAGGTTCTTCCTTCCGAGGGTTGCGTGCCCGTAGCGTGATGGGTGGTAGCGCATCATTTCTGCCTGTTAGCATCTTGGAGACTTCCTGGGCACCTGCAGAGCTCCCGAGTGTTAAACAAATGGGCTCCCGGCGCTCCAAAGTTGATGAAGAAGTGGTAGCCTCTTGAGAAATTGTTGTAGCCGACCTCAACGTGATTGGTGTTGACGTCGGGAATCTTGCCTTCAACAGTAATGGGGTCACCGGACCAGGCATAGAAGAACCTGTTCCAGATGAGGTCGAAGTAGAGCTCCCTACCTGCAATGGGAAGAGGGGCTATAGTCGTACCGGACAGATGAAGATGACCGCCTACGGACTTGGCTCCTGTGGCTCCGAGTGGAGGAGCCCTTTGCATTGGCAGGTGAGCTCGTCATGATGGGTAGCTTCATCCCGGCTACTGGCCCAAAACATGGTTTGGTCAAGAGATCCACCGGAGGTGTTGTGCGCCCCAACTGTTGGTCGCTGTCTACAACGGGGAAGTAGTACTTTGCATCTGCATGGTGAGACTCCTACATAGTATAACGAGATATGTTGCTGATGATGCACTTTTGTGTGCCGCTGGCGTCAAGGAACTTTAGGCATTGATGGAGGGTGGATGGAACGACGCGGTACTTGTGGATCCACGGTCTTCCTAGAAGGGCGGAGTAGGAGGTATTCGCCTCGATGACGAAGAACCGCACCTTGAAGCTAAAAGTTGACATCTGGATCTTCAATGTAATGGCACCTAGCGTAGGCTTCCCTTGGTTGTCGGGCTGCAGATCATCACGTCAGTAGCCTCCAAGTCGTCCACCGTAAAACCTGCCCGCGTCAAACTCCGAAGAGGGAGAATGTTTACGGCAGACCCTGGGTCTATGAGGATCCTACGAAGATGTGCAACACCAATATTACCTTCCACATACAATGGACGATTGTGGTCACCATCATCTATGAGCTTGTCCTCTTCATCGAATGTGATCTCGTTCATGAACAAGGGGCTGGAGCAAAGACGGTGTTTCGCCATGGACACCTCGTAGAGTTCCGGGGCTTGAAGCGCCTTGATAAGGGCCTCGCGAAGGTCGGGCACCATCATGAGCGCGTCATGCACACTCAAAAGTGCTGGAATCCGCTTGAGGTGGGCGATGATGTTGTAGTCAACGTCGCGTGCCTTTATATTCTCTTGGCCTTGGTGTTCGTATCCCTCCCCCTGCAATGGCGCCTCCTTTGGGGCGGCTGGCTTATGCACCCTTGTTGACTTGATATTTAGTGGTTCAGGTAGGACCTTGCCCCCACGCAGGTTCATGTTCACCTCTTCCAACGGCACTTCCTTTGTTGCCACTTCGGCGTGGAGGACCGCCTGCTCTTCAGGAGTAAACACATCTTCGGAAGGAGTGTCGCTGTAGTCGTGGATGACATTTCAACTCTCTATGCTTGGTGACTGGGGTGACCTGGCTCCTTCTTGAACTTGCTCCACCTCCTTTGCGGTGTTCCGCCCCGGGTGGCAAGAACTGCGCCAAGGTTGGTAGCACATGCCCCGGTCGAGGAAAAGGCTCGTCTCCTTCTGACATAGGGACAAATCTTGGCGGAGGCCGACGTTGACTTGGATCGGACCGCCTTAGAATTCTTGGGGGAGCACGTTCTGGCGAAACCGGGCAAGGATGTCAGGGTGGAAGCCTCCTTACGTATGGCCTTCGGCGCACCATCCTCCAAGGCTCTTCTTTGGGAACGGCTGGGGTCACCTGGGGCCGAAAGGGAGATACCTGCGTCTTGGAGAGGACGAGGTTGGATAGCTGGTCTTCAACTTGGGCCAGTGGCACCCATGTTTCTTCGAGCTCCGTGGCTTCACTTGGCGGAGACGGTAACTTCATGCTCACCATGTTTACCGCATGGTAATCTGGGTTGATAGCTTCTAGGTCGAGGTTGATCCTTCTCTCATTAATGGCTCTTTGGAGCCCGCGACACAATCTTCAATGACATGTCCCACATACCTGTGATATGGGCAAAATAAAGGATTATCTGTCATCCTCACCTGATCAGGCCTCCGAGGCTCTGGTAAGTTCAAGGCCCGATGCTCCATAACCTGGTCGAACATGTCCTTGATGAGCTCCCGACGAAAGACGTACTACTTCTTGAGGAGCTCCTACATCGACGGGCGTTGCCTCCCTCCAGCTTGTTCGCCTCTTGCACCCAATATGGGCACATGGCCTTGCGGTGCAGACGAGAAGACCTTGGTGGTGTTTGTTTCGGCTGGTGCCTTCGCCCTGCTACCATTGTTGACTTGTTTGGACGTTGAGGCCAAGCGCTTGGCGGGATCAAATGCGCTGGCATTCTTATAGAGCTCCATTATCTACGGTGATTTCTCAAACTCAATCTTCGTGGCTGCTACCGCCGTGCTGAGGGCACTAAAAGTTCTAGGCTCACGCCGAGAGACTTCAAGTGACCAATGTTGCTGCATCCCATGGACGCACATCTCAATGGCATCCTCGAGGTGCATCTCCCTGGCGAGACGCACATAACTATTGCGGAAGCGGACGATGTAGTCATCAATGGACTCGTCTCGTCGTTGTCGGACTTGCGCCAGCTCGACAACGGAGAAGTCCTTCTTCATGGCGACGAAGTGCTTCTTGAAAACCTCTTTCATGGCCGCCCAACTCCCAATGGACCCAACTGGTAAACGGCTGTACCAATGGAAGGCGGGCCCGGTTAACGACCCTGAAAATTGGCGAAGGAGAAGTGATGGGCTGTTTGCTGTGTCACCGCATGCCGCCTCAAAGTATGCCAAATGCTCCCTTGCATCACCGGTTCCATCAAATTGACGGAACTTTGGTGGGTGCCACCCTGCGGGATACGCCATCATGTCATGCCATGCCTCGTAAGGCTTCTCCAGCTCACTCTCGGAGGTGCGAGGGGCTTGATCTATCGCCATTTGCTTCAACTTCTTGTCCACCATATCCCCAACCATGTCGTGGTAGTCCTTTAGCATAACCGCGCGTGGTACTGCGTTGGCAGAACCAGCAGGGCTAACCCAAGGCCGAGCTTGTGTGTTGGGGTCGTGTTGAGGCACATCATTTAAGGGCACCCTAGCAGGAGGGCCCACCTGAAGTTCCTCCTCTTGCGGATCGACCACTCGTTGCAGCGCGCCTTGTGGAGGGACGCTTTGGTTGTTCATCATGAGCTCAATAAACTGGTCAAGCTTTGACGCCAACTGATTAATCGTCTGGCGCTGGCTTCTGACCTCTTCTTCTAGAGACACTTCTTGTGGTGCTACTATGTTTTCGATACTTGGGCCATGGATGCCATCAACGGGTGACTTGGCAGCAGGATCTTGATCCACAAGGTTTTCACCATGATTCACCATGCGAACGGGCGCGGTGTGGAGGTCTTCATCACCGCCCTCATAATCTGACAAAACCGATGAAGCTAGTTCGTGGTAACGAGTGGAGTGTGGACGACTCTCCAACGATGGCGAGGAGGACGAGTCGGAGAAACCTTCTTCATCATCAAGGTGGTCTTGGCGTTCTCCATCTCCGGGAAACCCATCCGTCACACCTTGACCAGCGATGGATTTTAATCTTGTATTGGCCCCTGGCCGGTTTGCAACTTGTCGTCGTCCTTCAAGGTCTTGAGGAAGCCTTGATGTAATGTCGGTGTAGTGTCACTTGTATATATCTTCATTTTGTGAAGTGCTCTCTCCACCTAATGGGCCTTCCCCTGTTGTCACAGGAAGACACGTGACTCTTGATCTTGCAGCTTCTTGTGACGTTGATGAGCTTGTCTTGGCATCCCCTTCGGTACCTCTGAACCATGCACGAACATGGCCAAGGCGCGGTAGGAAGGTCCTCTGGAAGTCCACCTTTGGGTTCGGCACGATCTCCTCTTCAGAAGGATAGTCGAACTCCTCGGTGACGGCGGGAGGTTGCCATCCATTACTTGACCCTTCGCTTGGCTGCACTCCAAGAGTACCACACATGGCAAGGTTCTTCTCAGTTGATTCCTTCGCTTTTTCAACCTCCTGCTGGGCTTGAGCTTCTCCATCTTGGTCCATCCTTTCAGAGGGAACAAGAGGAAACTTTGTGGGAAGTGTTGTGTCTTATGGGAGGGCAGTGTGGGCTGCACCCTCGGAAGCTACTTCATTGTTGGAGGAGGACGTAAGCTTGGCTTCTTCGACACCTTCCATCGGTGTGGCCGTCGGCGCTGCCATCTTCTGAATCTCTAGTAGGGGTGCTGGTGCAGTAGCCTTCACCCGTTCATCATTCTTCTGGGGAAGGGATGAAGAAAGAACCGCCTTGCTCCCTTGCTCAATGCTTCTCGTGGACGTCTTGCGTGGTTTCGGTGCCAACCGGCTAAGCAAGTAGCTATACCTCTCATGCCGCTCCAAGTCGGGGGAGATGCAAAATTTGATCCTCTCATTTTCTTGAACGACCCCACCATCGGGTCGTAAACGTACCTGAGTGTGTCGAAGGACTAAGTCCTCAAGTTCTTTATAAAGAAGATGGCGGTTTCTCCGACGCCTCTCGCGCTTGCGCTGATTCTCCGTTGGAAAAATAACATCCCTTTGCACCGGTGGCGTGCGTAGGAGTGTTGGTGCAGGGCACCTCGTGGATGATGAAGTCCTGTCCGTCATCGCCTGCAGTTGTGTCCGATCTCCCCGCCTAGGAAGTGACGAAGGTCGTGGTGGAAGTGTCGGTCGCAAAGGTTCCCGTGGTTGCCACTGTTGAGTGGGCCGAGGGTCCCTCTCATCGTCCTGATGTCCCCGCCTGGGAGGTGACGAAGGTCGTGGTGGAAGTGCCTGGCGCAAAGGTTCCCGTGGTTGCCACTATTGAGTGGGCCGGGGGTCCCTCTCATCGTCTTGATGTCTTGACCATCGGTTCCAACGTGGAGGCATGTTGGGATATCTTCGTTGTGGGAAGTGTCAAGTTGGTGAAGGTTTTTGCCGAGGCGCCAAAGTCTGGCGCTCATGTTGAGGACGATGACTTGGGGCTTGACGCCTCATCATTCCCGCAGCTTGAGACGCCGATGCACTTGGCGCCGTTGGATCTTGGAGCCTCCTCTGGATATTGTTCATCTGCTCTTGGAGATGGCGAAATTCTCGCCGTAGGTCGTCGTGCCGTGGAGCGGGTGCCTCACGCCGAAGGGTGGAAAACCTGTTATTGTTGGAGAGAGACCTTCCGTCGGCTGCCGAGTTGTGGAGACACGGCGCCCATGCACCCCTTCGCGTGTCGCCAATGTTGAGGGAGACAGTAGGGCCTGGTAGAACGGGCTCTTTGCGTGAGCGCCGCTTCCAGAATTCCTTCATGATGGCGCGTCTCACCAGCTCCTTGACCTTGCATGGCTCGTATGCCCAATCATCAGGGAACAAGTCATACGGAGGGGTTAAGGTGCTTCGATAAGTGAACACCTTATCAGCTAGGTCCATGGCGCCGAGGGATCAATCCTCCTCTGGCACCGTGCTTTGAGCGATGCGGGAAGCTATCTGTTGGTGGAGTAATTGTACCTTGCGGTACTTCCGCCTGTAGTTGCGTAGGGGATGAGGGCTATCCGACAAACGAGCGTTGGCCATGAGCCTACGCAAGTTATGGGACATGGCCTCCAAACCCTCGAGAAGCTCTACCTCGAAGCACCGCGGAGTTGGCTTTGACGGCTCCGAGTGTGTAGTCGTGGTAGGGGTGTGGAGGGACGCTGCACTAGCCCGCCTGTTGGCGGCTCTGGTGCGGAGGCATTGAGATGCCTCCACATCTCCTTTCAAATCTGCCCTTGTCGACTCCTTCAACAGGGTGCGCGCCTCAAGCATTAGCTCGACGCTCCTTCTTCACCTTGGCAGCCTCCGCCTTAGTGCCTTCTTTTTGCACAGTTTGGAACTGTGCAGGATCTTGAGCTTGATGCATGTAGACCTTCTCGCCAAGCTCGATGATTTACCATGGGCGGCATCGATCCAAACTGGATCATTACCGGCTCCGAGTTGCTGCCACGGGAGATTCCACCTGCATGAAAGGGATCTTGATGAGCGGAAATCCTCGCCGACGCCTTGTCATGCAGCATGTTGTGCAGTTTGGGAGACGAGCGAAGACGTTTCAGACGACCACAACAAAGCAAAGATGGGAGGAGAACCATGTCCCACCGGGCGTGCCAATTTGTTTGACACGAGAAAAATCTTAAAATGCTCTCCGAATGAAGGGAAGATGGGGAGTTTGATTTCTCTCATGCGCCGGGGAAAAGAAAAGTGTGCGGGCGTTCCAGTGTACATAGTACACAAGAAAATGGTATGGGAAGCAAGTATTTCATTAATCTCATCGGATAAACAAAATTACAAGATCCCGTAAAAAAAGAATGCGCTCTGTGGCCTACTAGCGCAGCCTACCTGACTATGGCGATGTGCGGTCTCCTGGTTCCCGGGGGCCTCGAAAAGCTCCCGGTTAATTACTCCCGCAGGTTGCTCCGCGAGATACCTCCGATTAAGCCGTGTGGTCATCTTCGTCGTCTTCGCTTTGCGTTCTCCATGCATTATGATGATGGTGTGTGTGTGTGTATGGTGTGGGCGGCGGCAAAGCCCGTGTCCTCGTTGGTACATGTGCCGCTCAAAACATGGCTTTGTGTTGGCCACGTTCGCCCGCAACGTCGCACCTCGTCGGTCTTGACAACATTGATGTAGTCGGTGTTGAAGTTGCATGGGTCCTGCTCAGCTCGGACTTCTTTACGATGTAATGGCTTCATTGGGTATGCAAGGGATTCGCCTCGCGGGAGTATTCTTATGGAGACCGGCGTCGGTGTAAAATCAACGCTCGCTCGTATCGGCAGTGCCGGTGTGGTTGGCGCCTCGTCTCTGCTAGACGTCGTGTTTACGGCGTTCCTCCAAGACAAGGGTGCCGCCTCACGGGGCCATCGGAAGTTAGTGTTGGCAAAGTGACGTCGCCTCCTCGCCATCACGCCTCATCTTCATGGGCTCCGGGTCGTGGAGACCGTCATGTGGCACCATCTTCTCCTCCAGGTCACGGACGGCACCAAGGGTGTGCGTTATCTTCTTGGCTCCGTGTCGTGGGCTCCATCTTGATGAGGTAGACTTGGTGGTGATTTCCCGCGAGCTCCATGCCTCCGGTCCAACTTGATGATGTTGACGTTGATGGTGTCCTTGCAAGCTCCACGCTGCGATTCTCCACGGTACCCGGTGTTGGCGCTGGGTGACGTCTTGGCGAGCTCCGCGCCGCCGTCCAAAGTGGCACGGTGGCAGCATCCTTGTGAGCCTCCACTCCTTTTTCCTCCATGGCGCCGACTTGATGAAGAAGATGACGGGCATCATCCTAGCAAGCTCTGTCTCGCCATCCTCCGCGGCACGCGGCACCATCCCTATGTGCTCCGCGCCTTCGGGCTCCAGCTTGACGAAGTAGATGTCGGCGGCATCCTCAATGGGCGCCACGCCTCCGTCCTCTAGCTCCAGCATGACGAATTGGATGGAGGGCGTCCTTCTTGTGAGCTCCCCGTCATGATCCTTGCGCACCAGGTTGATGCTATTGATATTGGCGTCATCTTGGCGAACTCCGTGGCACCATCGTCCCGAGCCTCTATGCCTTCGTCCTCCATAGTGCCGGCTTGATGAAGAGGATGACGGCGTCGTCCTAGGGAGCTCTGTCTCGCCATCCTCCGCGGCACGCGGCACCATCCCTACGTGCTCCGCGCCTTCGGGCTCCAGCTTGATGAAGTAGATGTCGGCGGCATCCTCAATGGGCGCCACGCCTCCGTCCTCTAGCTCCAGCATGACGAAGTGGATGGCGGGTGTCCTTCTTGTGAGCTCCCCAACACGATCCTTGTGGCACCAGGTTGATGCTGTTGACATTGGCGTCATCTTGGCGAACTCCATGGCGCCATCGCCCCGAGCCTCCATGCCTTCGTTCTCCATAGCGCCGGCTTGATGAAGTTGACACTGGCATCATCTTGGCGAAATCCGCGCCGCGATCCGCTGTGGCACGGCGGCGGCATCCTCCGCGAGCCTCCCCACCTTCACCCTCCATTGCGCCAGCTTGATGAGGAAAACGAGGGTGTCGTCCTAGCGAGCTCCATGTCGCCATCCACGGCGGCATCCTCGCGAGCCTCGCTCCTTTGGGTTCCATCTTGACGAAGTAGACGTCGTCGGCCTCATCACCTAGGGCTGCCACCAACCAGGGAGTCCAACGGGCTGCGCGCTGGCAGCCCCATCGACACGCCATCGTCTTCCACGCCTTGGTGAAGTCCGGGAGTAGCCTCGTCGTCTTGGTTAGCTTGATGAAGATGATGATAACGCCAACGGCGTTGCATGATCGCGAGCTCCACCGCGCCACCACGTGATGTGCATGCATGCAATAATAAAGGATGAAGGAGTAATTAGATGATGACTTTACCGTTCAGGAAGATCAACTTGGTGTTCATGTTGCTGCCGAGGTGCCTGCTTCTTGTACGGATGATCGCCGGTGTTGTTCTTCTCTCCTTCTACTTCTTCTTGTTGTGTTAGTTCTGGGATCGTGGTGGCTGGATGTGGTCGATGGATTTGTGTCTGCGTGCCGTGGATGTGTTGTACGTGGGTTTGTTTTGCACGTGACGGCGGCGACCGTGGTGGCTGGGTGTCTATGCCTTCTTCTCAAGCCGATGGATCCCCGCATATTTATAGTCAGGAGGCTGCCATACACGTCGGTGCAAAACTTTCCAAGGACTGCTTGATCTGAAACTTTCCATCTTCTCTTTTTCTTTTCCAATACGTTCTTCTTCTTGTCCTACAAGCCTGCACGAATACAAGGAATGACCAGCCATCTAATGCGTGTACTGCAACTAAGCTTGCCCTCCCAAGATTTATTTCCAAACTCTGGAACAGCCCGACCATCCCAAAAATATCCTGCCCGATGTGGGTATTCAAGTATGTATCTGGCGCCACCCGTCACCGATATACCCGAATACACACATATATTGTATAAATACCAAGTCAAAGCAAAGCTTGTCACGTGCATGGAAAACCCTCCTTTTTTGAACGTGCATGCATAAGCTATGTGCACAATATAATAAGCCAAGCATTATTGCATGTGGGTAGACTACTTGTGTGTGCACGCACATGCAGTAGCATCTTGTCTTTGCATTATTAATAACTTGCCTTTGAATATACATCCTGCATCAAAAACTCATTAGAGAAAAAAATTATATTTTATGCAACATTGAACAAAAAAATCGTTGAACACATATCATATTAAGTGATCCACAAGTTCTATGTAGGACTTTATGACTAACCATGCAATTGACCAATTCCTTTTGACTCTCTAAATAGATATAAGTGAAGCATGAGAGTTTAATTATTTATAAAAAACATGCTCTAACAAATATAAGTGAAGCAAAAGAGCATTCTACAAACAACGGTTTTCTGTATGAAGAGAAACAGGCAATCCAAACTTCAAATGATATAAGTGAAGCACATGAAGCATTCTATAAAGCCACACTCAAAAGATATAAGTGAAGTGCAATGATCATTCTATAAATCAACCATCGACTATCCCAGACCAGCATGGTGCATAAAAGAAAAGTAAAAACTAAGCGCAAAAGACGCTCCAAGATTTACACATATCACGTGAACGAAACGAAGACGAAAACATACAGATACTTGTTGAAGAAAGATGGGATGCCTTCCGGAGCATCCCCAAGTTCAGGCGCTTAAGTCTCATTGAATATTTACTTGGGGTGCCTTGGGCATCCCCAAGCTTGAGCTCTTGCCTCTCTTCCTTCTCCTCATATCGAGACATCCTCGATCTTTGATCACTTCATCCACACAAAACTCAACAGAAAACTCGGTAAGATCCGTTAGTATAATAAAGCAAATCACTACTCTAAGTACTGTTGCAAACCAATTAATATTTTGTTTTTCCATTGTAGCCACTGTAATATAACTTTTTATGGCTTATTCCACTGATAAAATTGATAGTTTCATCAAAAAAAAAGCAAAACAATGCATCAAAAACAGAATCTGTCTTAAACAGGACAATATGTAGTAATTGAACATTCACCATACTTCTGGTACTCCAAAAATTCTGAAAAATTAGGAAACAATAAACAATTTGTATAGAAAGACTGTGCAAAAGGTTTCAGAAACTTTCGATGTTCCAGTAAAAAATGTAAAATCGCGCACTACAGCCAAAGTTTCTGTTTTTGCACCGCACATACCAACAAGCAATCTAATCATCCTAAAGGCAAATCTGGGCACATTATTTTTATAATACAACGGAATTGTACAAGGGGACAATTATTTTTGTGAGAATATACATGAAAAATTCTACATTGATTCCAAGAGCATGAACACAAGTGTTCAAGGTCGACCCTCACTTCTCCAATGCATCACCTTTCAATCGCTTCTCTTTTTGAGAAGTTTTAGATTCCCCTCTATATTTTTTGTTTTTAGACTTCAAAAACACTCAACAGAATAAAATGACTCTCTAAAACTTCCGGGTTGTCTCCTTGGTAGCGCTTTCTTTAAAGCCATTAAGCTAGGCATAAAGTGCTCAAGTAATGAATCTAACTCTCTTCCTATGCATCGACATGTCATACAAGAACAATTCATGCACATCAAATAAAGGCCAATACATAGCATAAGAAGTTTCTTGCAATTCTTCCGTGTTGGAAACATAGAGAGGCAGATATGTAGTTCCTCTCTCATGATAATTGCAAGTAGGAGTAGCAAGCACATGCATATAACATTCATCAAAATTATCATCAGCAACAGTAAAGGGCAACCCACCAATGTAATCCATAATAAGTGCAAACTTCTTCGATATAGTGTAGTTGGGACACTTCAAAAAGATAATAGGACTATCATGTGTGGGTGCAATATCAACAATTTCATTCTTAATATAAGGAACTATAGCAAGTTCATCTCCATAAGCATAATTCATATTGGCATCTTGGCCAGAAGCATAGGAAGCATCAATTTCATCAAAAAGGGATATTTCAAAAGAATTAACGGGATCATAGCAATTATCATAGCATTCATCCTTCGGTAAGCACGAAGGGACATTAAACAATGTATGATTTGAAGAGTTACTCTCATTAGAAGGTGGGCACGGGTAGCTAATCTGCTCTTCCTCCTTTTGTTCTTCGCTCTCCTCATCATCTTTTTCATCCAATGAGCTCATAGTTTCATAAATTTCTTCTTCCATAGACTCCTGCAAAATATTAATCTCTTCTTGGACAGTGGAGACTTTATCAGTGCAAAATATTGGAATTGTATTTATAATTATCATAGCAATATTGAAGGATGGTAAAATTTTCAGGTCTATAAACTGAATCATCAAAATCTTTGAAGTTTTCAAACAAAGATTCAATTTCAGAAGCACCCTTAAAAGCAACAAATTCTTCTATTCGTTCCACATCATAATAATCATATCTACCATTGGAATAAGAAGCCAAGGTTTCATTATCATTAAATTTGCATGAAAAGGGAAGGTGTGGAGCCTTCATCCTAGAGTAACAAGTATAATCATATATCAAGCATAGATCCCGAGCATACCAATGCAACATATGAATTTGATCCCATAACAATTTCCCATTATGACTCAAGCAATAATCCCTAAAGTATTCACATTGATCCAACATTACTACCATTATACAGTTGAATGGGGTTTTCTCAGGATTATCAAAGTAGTTCATAATATCTTTCACATAACGAGCATCGAGGATTTTTAGGAGGTTCCCCATCTCCATATAAGTAGCAAGTACAACTAAATTTTTTGGTGTTTCATGTTCAATATCCATAACTGAAGATAGAAAACAACTTAGAACATAACTGAAGAGTATCATTATTTGGACGGGAGGATCATGTTAATTATGAAAAGTGTTATCAAGCGTTTGACAGTAGGATCACTTTAGTTATGGAGAGTACTACTTTTTGGATATCAGGATCATGTTAATTATAAAAGTATCATCGATTGTTTAACAAAAGACTCACATTAATTACGCATAGTACTATTCTTTGGACATGAGTATCATATTAATTATGTAAATTATTATCAAGAATTTAACAGAAGGATTGTGTTAATTATCAAAAGTATCATGAGTCATTAATGCAAAACAATTTGGAAACCAAGCACCTAATCAATTTGTAAATCAAGCTGTTAATGCAATTAATTTGAGTAGTTTTTTGCATCACATTAGTTATGAAATTGAGCCATTAATGCAATTATTTAATTAGTGAGACACATAATTAGTGATGCAGATAATTAATAGTAGTAAGTTATTTTTTCAAATTTATAATTACTACAAAATCTTAATCCCCCTTATGAAAAAACCATCCGCTCCAACCTCTCCACACTCACAAGAACTCACTTCCCTTGCCTCACGCAGAAAGAAGAAAAAACAGAGGATCTCTACTCCTAAAAGGGGAGTCTGCGGTCGTCATGGTAGCTTCGTACGTCGTTTGGTTTGGTTTGGTTTCGCATGCATCCATTAATGCCCAAAAATCTTCTTAGTTATCTCTTGTCAAGTTCCTGTCTTGCCCACAGTTGCATACAATTAATTATGTGTGTTAATTAGCCAGATAGTTAATATATATGTCTAATTTGGAAAGTGTCGGTGTGGAATGACACCTATGGGATCACGAGGATCCCTACTACGGTTGCCGGGGTGCGGGGTTGTGAGAAGAGCAGGGCTAGTAGACAGCACAAGGATCGTTTACCCAGGTTCGGGCATCGAGGATGGGTGAAACCCTAGTCCTGCTTTGGTGGGTGTATTTCAGAGAGTTCTTGAGCTCTCGAACTAGCTGTGGTCAGTGCGTGGTTCAAAAGAGCCGAATCCTTCTCCAGTATGCCATGAGCCTCCTTTTATAGTCGAAAGGGGCTTCCACAGTGGCACACAAGAGGTGGAAAGGCGTACAGTGCCCTGAGCTTATCACTCGTATTACAGGACAAGACGCATTTAATGCGTAGCTTAGGTGTCCCCCTGCTTTATCGGGGACAGGGGCGAGGCCCGTACCGTCCATCGCCGCTCCTCCTCGCTTTGACACGCGTCCTGGCCAGCGATGCGTGCGGCGCCATGTAGGAAGGCAAGCAGCTGAGGTGGCGCGGTGGTGGAGCCTTCACGAAGATCTGCATGCCGCCACGCAGGCGCTCGATGAGTTGGCCTGGGAGCTGCATGTTGCCACGCAGGTGCCCGCCTAGGTGGTTGGGTTGGCAGCTGCATGTGAACGGCGGTGGGAGCTCGGTTGGCATGGGCCTAGCGGTGGCCCTGCTGGCGTCCTTGGTGAGGGCCTTGCCGGCCCTGCTGGCGTCCTTGGTGAGGGCCTTTCCGGGTGGTCCGGCAAGGGTCTCGCCGTGTGGCCCGGCAAGGGTCTTGCCATGGCGCGCTGTCGTCCCCGGCAAGGGCCTTGTCGGGGGTCTGGTGGCCTTCCTCGGCAAGGATCTTGCTGAGGGTCGTCGTCTTCTAATCCTTATCTGATCTAGAATATGTCTTCACAAAGATCTACATGCCACCACGGAGGTGCCTCCCGAACCCTGGCCCCACGTGGATGATGGCGTTGGGGACCATGGGCTCAAGGGTGGCTCGCTCTGTTGGTGTGGGGCGAGCTTCCCCAGCAAGGGTCTTGCCGGGGCTGCTGAGGCTGCCCCAGCAAGGGTCTTGCCGGGGGAACCTACTTCGTCCCTCTGCTCTTTGTGGTCTTGGCCTTGGCGTTGCTCTGATTGTCTTGGGCTTCGGTCTTACCTTGGCTCACCTCCCCTGGTCTTGGCCTTCGGCGCGGCTCCGACTGCCCGTGCACAGGTAAAGGGGTACAAAAACGCACCCCTCTTTTTTACACCGACAGGAGCCCCGGGCCTGGGCCACACATAAGCGCGACACGTTGTTGGGCCAGGCCCAAAACGGTGCGCGGGCAGGCGGGGCGGTTTTTACCGTGGTAGGACTTTTCGCGCGTTGCGCTTCCCACGATCCGCATGCGTGGCGCGGCGTGGAGGGGTGTGCCTGACGTGGGCGGCATGCGTGGGGCGGTTCCCACATGCATGCGTCATATCATATTAAAGAGGCGGCTCGCGCCTTACCCATAAAAAGAGGAAGGCGTGGAGGCGCGGCTCATTTACCGCGCGGTGCCAGGTCGCGGTCTTCAAGGCGTCCACACCCCATGATCACGGGGTTGGGAGAGGTCGCCTCACCCGTCCCCTCGATTCTGCACGTTCGCCACGTGTCCTTCATGCACTTGGGGTAGCAAGTGGCGGAGGCGGGAAACCGGGCCGTCACTGGTTGGGGCAGCGGGTCGGTCCCGATTCCCTGCGCCTCTGGTGGCTGGATTGGCCGAGCAGGGCGGCCGAGCCCCGACCCCGCTCCCTTATAAGGAGGGGGAAGGGGAGATGGCGTCCCCCACTCTTCTGTCATCTATCTCCTCTCGCTTCTGCTTCTTCCTTTCACTCGCCATGGAGAAAGGGAATCCTAGTCCTTCGACGGTGGCGGCGAGAGTCACCGCTCGACAGCGCGCCCCTCCTCCTCCTGAGCCCGTGGTGGTGGAGCCGGCTGTGAGGGGAAGGGGGAGGGTGCGAGGCCGTGGGAGAGGCCGGGGCAGAGGTCGCAGTGCTCGGGGAAGAGGAGGACGGGGCGGCGCGCCGACTTCGCCTCCGCCAATGATGTCTTTCCCGACGGAGGGCCACGTTAAGACCAGCCCTGCGAGTTCTTCATCAGGCTGCGCCGGCCTCCGCGTCGTCGTCTTTGTCTCCCCACCCCGTTTGCTCGGGTGATGGAGCATAACCCGCCCCAGAACCTCAGGTTGCACATGAGGGGTTGTGGGAACGGGGGCACGCGGGTTGATGTCGACTTCCTGGCTCCTCGGGTTATGTACCTCCACCGTGGATGGAAGACGTTCGCTCGCATCCACAGCCTGACGGCGGGGCTCGTCCTCTACTTCAAATTAATGGAGGACGGCCTGCTCTCCGTCAAGGTCTTCGGAGAATTAGGAACTACTTTGAAGTGCTGCGTGGAGAGCTCCTCCGATGGAGATTCCGACGATGGAAGCTCTTCCTCGGCCAGCGATGAGGAGGACAATGAGGCGATGATGACGGGGACGAGTCCGACTAAGCGTCGGACGCCCCGCGCCTGGGCGGGTGCGGCAGCAGCAGCATCTACACCTGGCCGCTCCTCCGGCAGAGGTTTGCCGGGGGTGGGGCCAGCTCCTTGAACTTCTCGGGGCCGTCTCCTTGGGCGGCTGGCATCGGGAGGTTGCGGAAGAGGAAGAGGGCAGGCGGCAAGGCTGTAAACTCGGAGTACGCAGGCACCGACACCTTCATCGCGTATTGTCGGTCCTACCGCCTCGTCTTCCAGCTCCTTTCCCGGCACCGTCATCACCGGGCCACCCGTGGGCGGCCACCGAGGTGTTCTCTTGGTGCTTTCTGCTGCTCGTAGCTCGCCTAGGCGCCCCTTTTGCCCTCTCGCCTCCTTGACCTGCCTCCTGAGGAGAGGGACAAGAAAGGGATTACGGGCATCTTATCTCCTTTTTAGTTTGTAACCCTGCGGGCCTTTGTTAAATTTATAACTTGTAATCCCCTTGCTCATGTTTTTGATTCCATACGAATTGTACCTGTATGGGATGTTTTTAATGAAAAAGGGATGCTTGTCGGGTTTTTCGTTCGTGGGTAAATCTTACGACAAGGAGCGGATCCTTGTTATCGTTTTAAGATAAACGTTTTTCGCCCGGCAACAAGCCTTGCCGTCCCCCCACTCCACTCGACCGTTCTCGCGCTCTTGGCAGAGGCAGGGATGAAGTGGGCTTTAGGCTCCTCATTCTACCTTCTTGCCGCCGCGACTACAACCAAATCTGGACCCAGGAAATAATCCTTAGGTATAGGGAAAAAAAGAGAGCACGGCAGCCTAGAGATAAAAACGAGGTTTCACATGCCCCAGTTCCGTTCCGAAACGCATGGCAGAGGATGAAAGACTTATCTAGATCTGCAGCCCCGGGCAACCTTGTCTTGCCGCGGTTGGATCCTCGTGCTTGCAGCCCCCGGCAGCTCTGGTTTGCCGGGGTCGGAATGCCGGTCATTTCCCTTCTTCCAAGTAGCTCAGCAGAAGTGCTCATGTGCCCTGCGAACCAAAGGAGGACAGAAAAGAAACAGATAGACGCGCACTCGACCTCTAAGTTAGGGGTTAGTCGCTGCTGAGCACTATCAACCCTAACCAAGGAAGAGACTCGACCTAGCATGCATGCTATGACTTAGGCGCCCGGCGCTTCATTTATTTATGCTCAGGGTCTGCGTCTGGCTTTGTACAAAGGGTCACATGCCTTGCCGGCAAAGCTTGTACAAAAGGTGGCTTGCCGGGAGGCCCGGCAAGCCGTGCCTTAATGGTAAAACTTGCGAAGATGCTCGATGTTCCAGGAGCTGCTCACTGGGACAGCATCTTCGGTCTCCTGGCGAACTGCGCCGGGCCTGGTGACTCGTATTACCCAATAAGGGCCATCCCACTTCAGCGTCAACTTGTTGGAATTCTTGGCCGACTGAACACGCCGAAGAACAAGGTCGCCTTCCTCAAAGCTTCGGGCATGAACCTTGCGGCTATGGTAGCGGCACAAGGCTTGTTGGTAGCGTGCTGCTCTCACAGCCGCCCAAAGACGATCTTCCTCAAGGAGCGTCGCGTCATCTTGGCGCAACTGCTCTTGCTCAAGCTCATCATAAGTGAGCACTCGAGGTGACCCGTATATGAGTTCCGTGGGGAGAACTGCTTCTGCCCCGTATACCAGGGCAAAAGGTGTCTAGCTGGTGGCTCGATTTGGCGTCGTCCTGATCGACCAAAGAACCACCGGCAACTCATCAATCCAGCGCCTTCCACTCTTGTGCATCTTGTCAAAGGTCTTCGTTCTCAGGCCTCGCAACACTTCAGCATTTGCCCTCTCCGCTTGGTCGTTGCTCCGTGTGTGTGCCACGGAAGCAAAATAGACCTTGCTACCGAGGTCTTGAATGTACTGCATGAAGGTGTGGCTTGTGAATTGTGTGCCGTTGTCGGTGATGACTCTGTTTGGCACACCAAAACGGCAGACCAGTCTCTTGAAGAACTTGACGGCTGACTGAGCAGTCACCTTTCTCACTGCTTCCACTTCCGGCCACTATGTGAACTTGTCGATTGCAACGTACAAGTACTCAAAGCCCCCGACAGCGCGGGGGAAAGGGCCCAATATATTGAGCCCCAGACCGAGAATGGCCAGGAGAGAGGGATTGTTTGAAGGGCTTGAGCTGGTTGATGAAGCTTCTTTGAATGGAACTGACATGCTTCACACTTGGTTACTAGTGCCCTCGCATCCTGGAGGGCGGTGGGCCAGAAGAAACCTTGCCGGAACGCCTTCCCGGCAAGGGCCCTCGACCCTATGTGGGAGCCACATATGCCTCCATGTATCTCCGCCAACAGCTCCAGTCCTTCCTCCCAGGGGATGCACTTCAATTTCACACCATTTGGGCTTCTCCTGTACAGGACGTCATCGACGAACTGGTACAGGGCGGACCGACGGGCTACTCTTTCCGCTTCTTCCTGCTCCTTAGGAAGCTCCCCTGTTTGGAGGAATCAGACGGTATGTTGCGCACATGCCGGAGCCTGGGGATCGACGGCAAGGGCCAAAGGCATCTCTTCCGCCATGGGAGCGGCTGTCTCTATGACCAGGGGTTGACGCCCTGCCGGAGCCAGTTGCTCTTGGGCAGGCCCAGCGTCCGCGGCAGCACCCTTGCCGATGGCCCGAGGGGGCTCGGTAGGAAAGTACTTGTCGGGACCTGACTTCCTCCACCTGTTCTGCCCCGTTGATGGCTCGACGGATGGTTGACTTAACCGGAGCAAAAAAGGTACCTGGTTCCACAGGTAGCTTGAATGCAGCACGCTTTGACAGGTAATCGGCGATGTCATTCTCCATTCGGGGGACGTGCTCCGCTTGGATACCGTCAAAGCGTTCCTCCAACTTCCTCACCTCATCTACGTAGGCCTCCATCAATGGGCTCTGGTAATCCTTGTTGACCTGCCTAACAACAAGCTGAGAGTCACCCCTGACGATGAGCTTCTTAACCCCAAGGTCTGCCGCGATCCTGAGACCGGCGAGCAATCCCTCGTACTCAGCACTGTTGTTGGTGCACATCTCCCTGGGGAAGTGCATCTGGATCACGTACTTGAGGTGCTCTCCGGTGGGCGCGATGAGCATCACATCGGCACCGGCGCCTTGCAGCGAGAAAGCCCCATCAAAGTACATGATCCGATCATGATGCGCTTCCTTGCCGGGGAGAGTGGTCTTCTGGATTTCTTCGTTAGGCGTTGAGGTCCATTCTGCAATGAACTCCGCCAAGACTCTGCTCTGGATTGTCGAGGTACTTTCAAACTTCAAACCGAAACTTGGTAGCTCCAAGGCCCATTCCACAACCCTTCCAGTTGCATCTAGGTTATGCAGTATCCGTTGCAACGGGAGGCGGGTGACGACAGTGATCTCGTGGGCTTGGAAGTAATGACGCAGCTTCCTCGAGGCCATAAGGAGGCCGAAGAGCAATTTTTGCACACCGGTATACCTCGACCTAGCCCCCTGCAAGAGGGAGATGACAAAGTAAACCGGGTGCTGCATCATCTTCTTCTTCCGCACCACCTCACTTTCATTGTCGCGAACCTTTGCCTTGGTGGCATCGGACTGCCTGTAGTGACAGCGCCTTTACCGCACCGGGCCTTCTTGGGAATCTTTGGCTTGCCATCCACTGGTTCTGCCACCGTCACTGCCTCCTCGTCGACCTCCCTCTGTGCCACCAGTGCAGCGCTGACCACTTGATTCTTCGCCGCCAGATACAGCAGCAATGGCTCTTGTGGTTTAGGCGCAACCAGTATTGGCGTGGAGGAAAGGTACTTCTTCAAATCCTGCAATGCTACCTCGGCTTCTGGGATCCACTCCATAGGGCCCGCCTTTTTCAAGATTTTGAAGAAAGGAAGGGCGCGCTTGGCGGACTTGGAGATGAATCGGCTCATGGCGGCAATGCAGCCGGTGAGCCGACGAACATCCTTGATCCGCTTGGGTGCCTCAATCTGCTCAATAGCCTTGATCTTGTCCGAGTTTGCCTCGATCCCGCGCTGCGACACAAAGAACCCGAGAAGCTTGCCGGATGGAATGCTGAAGACACACTTCTCAGGGTTCAGCTTCAGGTTGATCTTGCGCAGGTCGGCAAATGTCTCTTCCAGATCTTGCACAAGAGTTGGCCCGTCCTTGGTTTTGACCACTATGTCATCCATGTATGCCTCCATATTTCTATGGAGCTGAGGCTCAAAACCAGTTTGGACTGCTCTTGCGAACGTTGAGCCAACACTCTTCAACCCGAAAGGCATCCGTAAAAAGCAATACATACCACATGGGGTGATGAATGTTGTCTTATCTTCATCCTCTCTTCTCATCAAGATCTGTTGGTAGCCTGAGTAGGCGTCGAGGAATGATAACAGATCACACCCGGTATGGAGTCAACAATTTGGTCGATGCGCGGCAACAGGAAGTGGTCCTTAGGACAAGCCTTATTGATATCTGTGTAATCAATACACAGCCTCCACTTCCCATTTGCCTTGTGCACCACTACTGGATTGGCCAACCACATCGGGTGGAGCACTCCTCTCACCAACCTCGCCGCTTCCAACTTCCTGATCTCCTCTGTGATGAACTCATGCCTCTCCAGAGCCTGCTTTTTGGCCTTCTGCTTGACGGGCCACGCATGGGGGCAGACAGCTAGGTGGTGCTCAATCACCTCCCTGGGAACACCGGGGATGTCGGTTGCTTGCCACGCAAACACGTCGACATTCGCCCGCAAGAAGGTGACGAGCGCGCCTTCCTATTTGCTGTCGAGGGTGGAGCCTATGGTGAACGCCCCTACCGTGCCATCCCCCCTGACGGGCACCTTCTTGGTCTGCGGCGGCTCGGCTCTGGATCTCTTGCTCTTGTCGGTAGAGCTCTCTGGCACGTCCTCGACGGTAGCACAACACTCCGAGGAGGTGCGCTTGCCGGAGTGGGTGCGAGAGGTCTTGCCGGGCTTCTTCTTCCCTCCCGGGCTTTCAGCTGCAGGAGCAGGTGCCTTGACGGCAGCTGCTGCAATTGCTTCCTGGTAGATTTGGTCGGCGCAGATCAGCGCGTCCTTCTTGTCGGAGGGGACGGAGATGATGGTCAGCGGCTCGGGCATCTTCAGCATGTTGTAGGCATAGTGTGATGCCGCCATAAACTTGGCTAGTGCCGGGCGGCCGAGGATCCCGTTGTAGGGCAAGGGGATCTCGGCCACGTCGAACATGATCCTCTCCGTCCTGTAGTTCAATCCTCCTCGAAACGTCACGGGTAGTGTGACCTTTCCCTTCGGCTGGCTCCTCCCCGGATTGACCCCTTGAAATGTGCCCGTTTCCTCGAGGTCTCCATCAGGGATTTGCAACCTTTTGATCACGACAGGCGAGATCAGGTTCAGGCCGGCCCCGCCGTCAACCAATATCTTATTCACTCTGAGGTTGCGTATTGTTGGTGAGACAAACAATGGCAAACACCCGACCGCGGTAGTGCGGTCAGGGTGGTCCTCGGCGTCAAAGATGAGGGGCGTGCGGACCACTTCAGCGACTTCTAAGCGTTGAACGACGGCTCTGCTGCTGTAATCTCACGCGCCCACTGCTTGAGCTAGCGGTGAGAGGTATGCAGCGAGGCGCCGCCATCGACGCACATGGCCTCCGTAGACTTCTGGAACCCTTGCTCACCAGACTCGTCGTCCTCGGCGTGATCATCGTCTTCTTGTTTCTTGTCGCGGCCCCGGGCGGGCCTCTCTTGCTAGTTGTCCTTGCCGGGGCGGCCTCCTTGGCCGCCACGCTTCTGGCCGGATCCCTCAGCACCGTCCTGGTCCTTCTCCTTGTCCTGCCTCTCATACTCGGCTTTTTGCTTCTCAGCAAGCAGCTCGACTTGTCGGCAGTTCTGGAGGTCGTGGCCCATGGTGCGATGGATCTTGCAGTATTGCTTGCCGGAGCTCCCCGGCTTGTCGGTGGTCGCTAAGGCCGGCGAGCGGCACACCGGCAATCTCCTTGTCAGGAGCGCCTGCCTTGACCTTCTTGCCGGTACCGGTGTCGTCAGATCCCTCAACAGGAAGCACGGCCTTGCCCTTGCATTTCCTGTTGCGACGCCGGCCCTTCTTCGTCGGGGTAGCGGCGTCCTCATCGGTAGAGTCAGTTTCCGCATTGCCGGGGTTCTTCCTTCCCTCTTCAGCCCAGGCACATCTATCGGCCAGAATGTAGAGCTCGGCCACATCCTTAACCTTGGTCATCGCCAGCTCCTCGCGCATCTTGCGATTGCGCACGTTCTGGTGGAACGCGCTAATCACAGCGGCGGGATGAACGTCGGGGATGTTGTACTGCACCCGGCTGAATCTCTGGATGTACTTGCGCAGGGTCTCCCCTTCCTTCTGGGGAATGATATGCAGATCACTGGCCTAGCCACGAGCTTGGTGGCCTCATGTGAAGGCGCCAACGAACTCATGGCACAGATCCGACCAAGAAGAAATGGAATCCACCGGCAAGTGCATCAACCAGGACATCACATTGGGCTTGAGCGCCAGCGGGAAATAGTTGGCAAGCACCTTGTCGTCGCGAGCCCTAGCAGCCTGCATCGCGATGGTGTAGATGCTGAGGAACTCGGACGGATGGGTCTTGCCAGTGTACTTCTCGCCGACGTCGGGCTTGAACGTGCGGTGGGACGGCCACTGGAACTGCCGCAGCTCACGGGTAAAGGTCGGGCAGCCCACCTGGTAAGGTAGGCCACCGGAGCCCCCCGGTGCCGGGTGGTCCATAGCGGGTCCTACCCGCTTGTTCGACTGGCGGCGCGTTTCGCGCCGGTGCTCGACGGTGGTTCGAGCGTCTTCGTGAGCTCGTTCCCTAAGGACCTGGCGCTGGTCGCGGAGGGTCCGCGGGTCGGACAACGCGATGGAGATGTTATCACAAGCATCGTCACGACGGACCGACGCCCGCTGCGGCTGGTGCTACCTCTTGAGCACTGCGTTGGATTTCCTTGAAGAGGAAAGGATGATGCAGCAAAGTAGCGTAAGTATTTCCCTCAGTTTCTGAGAACCAAGGTATCAATCCAGTAGGAGGACATGCACGAGTCCCTCGTACCTACACAAAGCAAATAACTCCTCGCAGCCAACACGAATAGGGGTTGTCAATCCCTTCACGATCACTTATGAGAGTGAGATCTGATAGATAATATTTTTGGTATTTTTGTTATAGAGATGCAAAGTAAAATAAAAAGCAAAGTAAAAAAGCAAAGCAATAATAAAGTGATGGAAGATTAATATGATGAAGATAGACCCGGGGGCCATAGATTTCACTAGTGGCTTCTCTCAAGTGCATAAGTATTTTATGGTGGGTGAACGAATTAGTGTTGAGCAATTGACAGAATTGAGCAAAGTTATGAGAGTATCTAGGTATGATCATGTATATAGGCATCACGTCCGAGACAAGTAGACCGACTCCTGCCTGCATCTACTACTATTACTCCACTCATCGACCGTTATCCAGCATGCATCTAGAGTATTAAGTTCAAGAAAACAGAGTAACGCCTTAAGCAAGATGACATGATGTAGAGGGATAAATTCATGCAATATGATAAAAACCCCATCTTGTTATCCTCGATGGAAACAATACAATACGTGCCTTGCTGCCCCTACTGTCACTGGGAAGGACACCACAAGATTGAACCCAAAGCTAAGCACTTCTCCCATTGCAAGAAAAACCAATCCAGTAGGCCAAACCAAACTGATAATTCGAAGAGACTTGCAAAGATAACCAATCATACATAAAAGAATTCAGAGAAGATTCAAATATTGTTCATAGATAATCTTGATCATAAACCCACAATTCATCGGTCTCAACAAACACACCGCAAAAAGAAGATTACATCGAATAGATCTCCACGAGAGAGGGGAAGAACATTGTATTGAGATCTAAAAAGAGAGAAGAAGCCATCTAGCTACTAACTATGGACCCAAAGGTCTGAGGTAAACTACTCACACTTCATCGGAGAGACTATGGTGATGATGTAGAAGCCCTCTGTGGTGGATTCCCCTTCCGGCGGAGCTTCGGAACAGGCCCCAAGATGGGATCTCGTGGATACAAAAAGTTGCGGCGGTGGAACTAGGTTTTTGGCTCCGTATCTGATCGTTTGGGGGTACGTAGGTATATATAGGAGGAAGAAGTACGTTGGTGGAGCAAGGTGGGGCCCACGAGGGTGGAGGGCGCGCTTGGGGGGGAGGGCACGCCCCCCTACCTCGTGCCCACCTCCTTTCTTTCTTGACGTAGGGTCCAAGTCTCCTGGATCATATTCGGCGAGAAAATCGCGTTCCCGAAGGTTTCATTCTGTTTGGACTCCGTTTGATATTCCGTTTCTTCGAAACCCTGAAATAGGCAAAACAACAACAATTCTGGGCTGGGCCTCCGGTTAATAGGTTAGTCCCAAAAATAATATAAAAGTGGAAAATAAAGCCCAATATTGTCCAAAACAGTATATAATATAGCATGGAGCAATCAAAAATTATAGATACGTTGGAGACGTATCAGCTGGCGAGGAGGAGGAGAGTGCACCGTGGCCGCAACTCCCCCGGTCCTCCCAGCGCCAGCATGCGGTCGATCGGTGGAACACCGACCTGAGGGTCCCACCGGCCATGGATCGTCTTTATTGGCGACGACGACGAGGCTCCGGATGTTGGCCCTCCACTCGTCAAGTTTCTCCGCAGCAGGAGGGAAGTCGAGGAGCAGCTGCGCGCGCGTCAAAGCTTCTGCCGGCGTGGGAGGCGGCGACAGCTGCGTGGATCGCGGCGCGCTTCAACTTCTAACTACGTTAGAAGGAGCTTCGTTACGACCCAGCAGCTGCGCGCCATTTTCGCTAGCGCTTCGGCAGGCGTGCTGAACACCTTCATCCTGCGGACGACGCACGGGACTCTTCCATGGCGGTGCCCAGGGTCATCAACGCGGTGACGCTGCTCGACGCGCACACCATGGTAAGAGCGCGCAGTGGTCGCCTGTGTGGGCGTCCTGGAGGTCACTACGCCGCTCGGAGGTGGCACAACGACACCCCTGGAGGGCCCCGCGCCGCCTGCGGGGGGGCCAGCTCCGTCCTTGGATCTGGCGACGTGTAGCCGGTTGTCTGGTGCGCGAACGACGCCGCTCGCCATGCTCTGACCACCAGGGCGATGCTGGTGCTCACGGACCATGGCCCGGGTCCTGTCTGCGACCGGTCCACTGCCCACTCGCATCGGCAGGGGCCGTTCGGTTCCCAACGAGCCAACCATCGTGGCCGTCTTCTTCTTAGGAGCCATGGCGACGAAGAACTGCTAGGCTAACTACTAGACCAGATTTTCAAAATTGCGCCCCCTACGTGGCGCGCCAAAGATGTCGGTGTGGAACGACACCTATGGGAGCACGAGGATCCCTACTACGGTTGCCGGGGCGCGGGGTTGCGAGAAGAGCAGGGCTAGTAGACAGCACAAGGATCGTTTACGCAGGTTCGGGCCGCGAGGATGCGTGAAACCCTAGTCCTGCTTTGGTGGGTGTATTTCAGAGAGTTCTTTAGCTCTCGAACTAGCTGTGGTCGGTCGTGGTTCGAAAGAGCCGAATCCTTCTCCAGTATGCCATGGGCCTCCTTTTATAGTCGAAAGGGGCTGCCATAGTGGCACACAGGAGGTGGAAAGGCGTACAGTGCCCTGAGCTTATCGCTCGTATTACAGGACAAGACGCATTTAATGTGTAGCTTAGGTGTCCCCCTGCTTTATCTGGGACGGGGGCGAGGCCCGTCCCGTCCGTCGCTGCTCCTCCTCGCTTTGACAAGCGTCCTGGCCAGCGATGCATGCGGCGCCATGTGACAGGCAGGCAGCTGAGGTGGCGCGGTGGTGGGGCCTTCATGTCGGGGATATACTCCGCGGCGTAAACCGGCCGGAAGTATAACCCGACCGGGCTTGGTGGTTTACTTGAGACCCGATTGACACTTGGTGATTCACTGGCGACCTGCCCTGAGCAGACGGTTTACAAGCAACCTGCCTGGACATTATAACTCACTGGTAACCCGGCGGGCAGGGACAGACGGATGATAAGGCCCAAGGCCCAGAGGGCCGGTTTATATTAATGGTGGGACGGTTTAAAAGGAAAGGCGTGAAGAATATTACCTTACAAGGAGTTAAGACCTGGACTTGTATCCGGTTTGTATTAGAGATAGACTAGTCCTAATCCTAATAGGACTCCACATGTAAACCGCCCCTTCAACATATATAAGGAGGGGCAGGGCTCCCTAAAGAGGGAGAAGAAAGAAGAAACAATCTCTAGGGCTAGACACAAAGAGCCGGTTTACCGGCGACTCCTCATGATCATAATGAGATCTAGACACAAACAGCATGTAGAGTTATTACCGAATGATGTTTCCCGGGGCCCGAAGTTGTCTAAATCCTTGTCTTGTGTGATGATCCGCCTCGCGTCTCTCGTCCCGATCAACCCCTCTCAAGCTACCACATAAATGTGCTGGCCTCACGACTAAGTCCTCGCACTAGGACATCTGTCGTGACAAAACCACGACAGTTGGCGCCCATGATGGGGCCCGCGCATGGTGGTGTTGAGTTCTTGGAGGGCGCTATTCCAGAGATTGAAAAGTTTCGCCCAGCTGATTGAAAAGTTCCGACTGGCTCATCGGAGAGTTCCTGCTGGCTCGCCGAAAAGTTCCATCAGGCTCATGAAAAGGTTCCGCCGGCTCGTCGGAAAGTTCGGGCCGGATCATTGAAAAGTTCCGACCATCTCGATGAAAGGTTCTGTCTAAATCACCAAAGAGTTCCGATCGCCTCGATGAAAAGTTCGGTCCGAATCGCCCAAGGGTTCCAGCCGAATCGCCGAAAGGTTCCGTCCGAGTCGTCAAAGAGTTCCGACTTAGGCTACAGAAAAGTTCCGGCCAGATTATCAAGAGGTTCCGGTTCAAAAGTTCCGGATTATCAATGGTTCCGGCCGGATTATCAAGAAGTTCCGGTTCCAGAAATTCCGGCTCAAAAAGTTCGAGCCGGGTTATGTGGAGTCCTCAGGCACTAGAAGACACAGAACCAATCAATTCTTTTAAAACAAAAGCAGTACTATGCATTATCCACGCCAGCATCCGGCAAAAAATATCAGGTGCTATCCTTTTTATGTATTTTATCAGTACATGTTAATTCATCCGACAACAATTACTCTGGCCTGTAATATTTTTACGCAGGGCAACTACTAAAAGAAAAAGGGGTGGTGTTATACCACGGATGAACGTTCGGCTGTATCGCGCGGCTTCACGGACAGGGTGTCACGGTCCGGTTTACGTCAACGTACCAGCTGACTCGCCCGTCCGCACCACCTTACAACGCCACAGACGACTCGCCCGTCCGCCCTCGCGGCTGGTTCACGCGCCGGCTTACAACATGGTGGACAAGTTGCTCGGCCGCACCGGCTTACAATGTCGGGCCAACTCATCCGTCTGCTCCCACGGCTAACTCGGCCGTGATTAATTTTAGCATCACTGTGGTGATCATGAACTCCGCGGTGGATATTTTCTGGCTAACATATCAGGTGATATCCATCCATTATATTTTCATATTATATATTGCTTTTGTTAAAAAAACAATTACTCTCGCTTGCATGTTTTCCCATGCAGGACAAATTGTCTATTGTAAAAAAGGGATTATTATATCGCTGAGCTATTGGATAACCCATGCCGGTTTATACCGTGATCCAATCCGCATCAACTCGTCAGGACCGTGCGAATTACCCAATAAAGCGTGCACAGGCCGCCGTCCCCTGCAGTCCGGTCTACATTAACATACGGTCGATTTAAGCGTCTGTACTGGCTTACAATGTCGCGGCCAATTCATTTATCTGTGATGCCTCTGATGTTGCGGTCGTCCTTGTCGTCCGTCTCTCACGGCCTGGTCTACATCGGCATACCGGGCTGCACCTGTCAGCATGAGCTGTTTATTGGATATGAGCAAGTCACAGCTTGGGTAGCCTGGTTTTCTTTAAAATTGGAGGCAAATTATCATCAACCGCCATTTTCACTGGATGGCTCAAAGGGCAGGCGCACAAGTCGCCGCCACTACAGTTTTTGGTTAACTTCAAATCGCCAGTTGGAAGGAACCATTGGCGAAATTCTTGACACGGTTAAATGCAGGATCATTTATAACCCGCCGCAGTCACCTCAACTTTTTGTGGATTCACATCGCGTCATCAACATCCATGATATACGCCTTCTACTATGGTCAAACACGGAGAATCACAAGCCAACTCCTCGAGTCACCTTGAGACTCGGGGGCTACAATGATATGGTTCAGCTATATGTCGGTTTTCAGTGAAGTCAGGAACCCCATGATGTTGGAGGGAAAGATAACCCCGTCCCGGAAGCTACTACCATATTGATGACAATTTGAAGACCGTCAGAAAATTTCCGGTTCAAAATAAAGAATGCCGATTTAAAATCCGGTTCAAGGAAAACATGTTCTCCTACAAAGCTTTGAAGCTCTCAAATCCGGTTTAAGATTTTCCGGTTCAAAAAGAATTGATCTCTCGCAAGTTCGAGTTTAAAGGTCGTCAGGAAAATTTCCGGCTGAAAATGAAGATTCCGGTTTAAGGGAAAGATGTCTCCCACAAAGCTTTGAAGCTCTCAATATCCGGTTCAAATCCTAGTTCAAGAAGAATTTATCTTTTGCAAAAAGTTAAAAGTTGCCGAAGAGGACCTGCTGCCATGATGCGCGGTTCAAACATGGGTATCATGCCTTATTGGCTTATCATATTATTGATCACTTGGGGGCTTGGTCGTATCCGAACCATAGCTACACCTCTTGATCAGTGCAATGCCACAGCATCACTTGGGGGCTTGGTCGTATCCGAACCATAGCTACACCTCTTGATCAGCACAATGCCACAGCATCACTTGGGGGCTTGGTCGTATCCGAACCATAGTCACACCTCTTGATCGGCTCAAAGCCTCGACTACAACGGTTTTTATTTGCCTTTTGCTAAATTTTTCTTTCTTTTGATAAGATTTCTGATGTTTTTAAACCGGTGTTTATCAACCCGGTTAGGCTGTCAACTACAAGTTGTCAGTACACGATCAAATTATAATCCGGAGACTATCAGCCCAGTCTGGTTTTGACTCAAAGTCACCAGTATGGTACCGGTGTTTATCACAACCCGGAACAGTTTTATCATAAACCGGCACAATATGGGAGGAGTTATTAGTACTCAAGATTTGGGTTATCACCCTTACTACAAAAAGTTGGTAAACCAACGATGTGATTCAACGTCACAGGTATGATATATTTCATATTTGATTATTCTTAAGTGCAGCCTTGGTTATAAACCCAGGTTATATGTTGGGATTATGACCCGTCCGATGGTAAACCGCCAGGACACTTTAAACTTGTTCTATGCAGAAACAGGTTGAATAAAGCATGATTATAAATCACCGGCGTTTATTATCCCGGCCTGGCTTTCGACTATAAGTCTCCGGTATGATGATAAATTATCCGGTGTTTAAGTCGCCAGTATATATTTGGATTGCGCCATTGGAATAATGCGCTTATAAATCATTGGGTTATATTATTCAAATAGCCAAACTTGGCTGAATTTTCATTATGATATTGAATGAATAAGGTTTTTCATGCCGGATTATATTATCTTGAATAGCCAACATGGCTAGATTTTTATTATGGTTATTAATAAACCGGTATTATTGAGGTTTTCAAAGTCGCTTTAGCGCAATGGCTATTATTTTATCAAAGGATATGATTTATTCTACAATGGAAGGAATAGTCCCGAGTCGCTGCAGGCTTACGACCCGGCACTTGGGGGCTATATTATTCAAATCGAGATTATATCAAATATGCAAGTCTCATATCACTGCAAGCATGCACCATGACACTTGGGGGCTAATGCAAAGTCATTTTGATTGGCCTTATTGAAGACCCGACTCATCACCTCATAATGAGCCGGCCCTTGGGGGCTACCAATTGCTCCTATCAACAATTCAAGTTTTTTGAGCATCAGGCAATTACAAAGTCCCAGGTTGCTGCAAGCATGACAACCCGGCACTTGGGGGCTACATGTGTGGAATATTCAGTTTATTATTAATGATTGAGATGAACAAACCGGATTTCTTCAAGGTTGCAACACTTATATTGGAGTAAGTCTTAAGCTATCACTATGTTCTCCTCTTAAGACTTGGGGGCTACAGGTATTATGCATATATATAAGGAGGAACATTTTCAAATTATCAGTTTTGAGCAAATCAGGAAGATCAATTACATGACCCGGTGTCAACAACAATTATGACCCGGCATAAATGCGCTATATAACTCGGCAATTTTGGTAATGATAAACCGGCAAGTTTTACATCTTCAAGCCGGCTGAATATCAGATGAGTATTTGAAGGCCAATATTTTTTAAACCGGCGCTTCAAAAGCCGACTCAAGTGGATTATTCTTCACAATATTTCTCTGTGAGAAACCAATGTCAGCAAATTGAGTATGAAGCTGGTCTATTGACTCGGATTTTTCAGAAGGAAGAAATGACAAGGACTTAAGGATGATCAAGTGCCGATTTATAAGAATATTTAACCGGAGCACAACCCGCCAAATTGGTGAAGGAAATATGCCCTAGAGGCAATAATAAAGTTATTATTTATTTCCTTATATCATGATAAATGTTTATTATTCATGCTAGAATTGTATTAACCGGAAACATAATACATGTGTGAATACATAGACAAACAGAGTGTCACTAGTATGCCTCTACTTGACTAGCTCGTTAATCGAAGATGGTTATGTTTCCTAACCATAGACATGAGTTGTCATTTGATTAACGGGATCACATCATTAGGAGAATGATGTGATTGACATGACCCATTCCGTTAGCCTAGCACTTGATCGCTTAGTATGTTGCTATTGCTTTCTTCATGACTTATACATGTTCCTGTAACTATGAGATTATGCAACTCCGTTTACCGGAGGAACACTTTGGTGCTACCAAACGTCACAACGAATCGGGTGATTATAAAGGAGTACTACAGGTGTCTCCAAAGGTACATGTTGGGTTGGCGTATTTCGAGATTAGGTTTTGTCACTCCGATTGCTCGGAGAGGTATCTCTGGGCCCTCTCGGTAATGCACATCACTATAAGCCTTGCAAGCAATGTAGCTAATGAGTTAGTTACGGAATGATGCATTACGGAACGTGTAAAGAGACTTTCAAATAACGAGATTGAACTAGGTATTGGATACCGACGATCGAATCTCGGGCAAGTAACATACCGATGACAAAGGGAACAACGTATGTTGTTATGCGGTTTGACCGATAAAGATCTTCGTAGAATATGTAGGAGCCAATATGGGCATCCAGGTCCCGCTATTGGTTATTGACCGAGAATATTTCTAGGTCATGTCTACATAGTTCTCGAACCCGTAGGGTCCGCACGCTTAAGGTTTCGATGACATTTTTATTATGAGTTTATGAGTTTTGATGTACCGAAGGAGTTCAAGTCCCGGATGAGATCAGGGACATGACGAGGAGTCTCGAAATGGTCGAGACGTAAAGATCGATATATTGGACGACTATATTCGGAGTTCGGAAAGGTTCCGAGTGATTCGGTATTTTTGAGTACCGAGAGTTACGGGAATACGTATTGGGCCTTATTGGGCCATACGGGAAAGAAGGAAAAGGGCCTCAAGGGTGGCCGCACCCCTTCCCTTGGTCTGGTCCGAATTGGACTAGGGAAGGGGGGCGCCCGCTTCCTTCCTTCTCCTTTTCCCTTCCCTTTCCTTCTCTCCTACTCCTACTACATGGAAGGTTTCCTAGTTGGACTAGGAAAGGGGGAATCCTACTCCCGGTGGGAGTAGGACTCCCCTAGGGCGCGCCATAGAGAGGGCCGCCCTCCCTCCTCCACTCCTTTATATCTGGGGCAGGGGCACCCCATGGACACACAAGTTGATCCTTGAGATCGTTCCTTAGCCGTGTGCGGTGCCCCCCTCCACCATATTCCACCTCGGTCATATCGTAGCAGTGCTTAGGCGAAGCCCTGCGTCGGTGAATCATCAAGATCGTCACCACGCCGTCGTGCTGACGGAACTCCCTCTCCCCGGAGCTTTGCTGGATCGGAGCCCGAGGAGCGTCATCGAGCTGAACGTGTGCCAAGAACTCGGAGGCGCCGGAGTAACGGCGCTGGGATCGGTTGGATCGCGAGGAGAACGTACGACTACTTCCTCTACATCATCATCGACTCGGAGGTGCCGGAGTAACGGCACTTTGGGATCGGCAGGATCGCGAGGAGAACGTCGACTACTTCCTCTACGTTGTGATCGCTTCCGCTTTGGTCTACGAGGGCACGTGAGACAACACTCTCCCTCTCGTTGCTATGCCATCACCATGGTCCCGTGTGTGCGTGGGAAAATTTTGAAATTACTACGTTCCCCAACGGTGGCATCCGAGCCTAGGTTTTTATGGTTTGATGTTTTGCACGAGTAGAACACAAGTGAGTTGTGGGCGATACAAGTCATACTACCTACCAAAGCATGTCATACTTTGGTTCAGCGGTATTGTGAGATGAAGCGGCCGGACCGACATTACGCGTGACGCTTACGCGAGACTGGTTTCACCGTTCACAGCACTCGTGCTTAAAGGTGGCTGGCGGGTGTCTGTCTCTCTCACTTTAGTTGAACCGAGTGTGACTACGCCCGGTCCTTGCGAAGGTTAAAAGCGGAGTCTATTTGACAAACTATCGTTGTGGTTTTGATGCGTAGGTGAGAACGGTTCTTGCTAAGCCCGTAGCAGCCACGTAAAATTTGCAACAACAAAGTAGAGGGCGTCTAACTTGTTTTTGCAGGCATGTTGTGATGTGATATGGTCAAGACGTGATGAGATATAAGTTGTTGTATAAGATGATCATGTTTTGTTGAAGTTATCGGCAATCGGCAGAAGCCCTATGGTTGTCTCTTTCTTGCATAAGATGCAAGTGCCAAATAATTGCTTTACTTTATCGCTATGCGATAGCAATAGTTGCAAGAGCAATAGTTGGCGAGACAACCATGTGATGACACATTGATATAGATCAAGATGATGAAGATCATGGTGTCGTGCGGTGACGATAGAGATCATGACAGTACTTTGGAGATGGAGATCAAAGGCGCAAGATGATCATGGCCATATCATGTCACATATTTTGATTGCATGTGATGTTTATCTATTATACATCTTATTCTTGCTTTGATTGACGGTAGCATTTTAAGATGATCTCTCACTAATTATCAAGAAGTGTTCTCCTGAGTATGCACCGTTGCCAAAGTTCGCGTGCCCGGACACCACGTGATGATCGGGTGTAATAAGCTCTACGTCCATCTACAACGGGTGCAAGCCAGTTTTGCACACGCCGAATACTCGAGTTAAACTTGACGAGCCTAGCATATGCAGATATGGCCTCGAGCACGGAGACCGAAAGGTCGAGCGTGAATCATATAGTAGATATGATCAACATAGTGATGTTCACCATTGAAAACTACTCCATCTCACGTGATGATCGGTTATGGTTTAGTTGATTTGGATCACGTGATCACTTAGATGACTAGAGAGATGTCTGTCTAAGTGGGAGTTCTTAAGTAATATGATTAAATGAACTTAAATTTATCATGAACTTAGTTCTGGTAGTATTTTGCAAATTATGTTGTAGATCAATAGCTCGCGTTGTTGCTTTCATATGTTTATTTTCATATGTTCCTAGAGAAAATTGTGTTGAAAAATGTTAGTAGCAATGATGCGGATTGGATCCGTGATCCGAGGTTTATCCTCAATGCTGCATGTAAGAATTATGTCCTTAATGCACCGCTAGGTGACAGACCTATTGCAGGAGCAGATGCACGGGCGTTATGAACGTTTGGCTAGCTCAATATGATGACTACTTGATAGTTTAGTGCACCATACTTAACGGCTTAGAATCGGGACTTCAAAGACGTTTTGAACGTCATGGACCATATGAGATGTTCCAGGAATTGAAGTTAATATTTCAAGCAAATACCCGAGTTGAGAGATATGAAGTCTCCAACAAGTTCTATAGCTAAAAGATGAAGGAGAATCGCTCAACTAGTGAGCATGTGCTCAGATTGTCTGAGTACTTCAATCGCTTGAATCAAGTGGGAGTTAATCTTCCAGATAAGATAGTGAATGACAGAATTCTCTAGTCACCATCACTAAGTTACTAGAACTTCGTGATGAACTATAGTATGCAGGGGATGACGAAAAACGATTCCCGAGCTCTTCGTGATGTTGAAATCAACGAAGGTAGAAATCAAGAAAGAGCATCAAGTGTTGATGATTGACAAGACCACTAGTCTCAAGGAAAAGGGCAAAGGGAAGAAGGGGAACTTCAAAAGGAACGGCAAGCAAGTTGTTGCTCGAGTGAAGAGGCCCAAGTCCGACCTAAGCCCGAGACTAAGTACTTTTGCTGCAATGGAACTGGTCACCGAAGCGGAACTACCCCTGAATATTTGGTGGATAAGAAGGATGGCAAAGTGAACAAAGTTATATTTGATATACAGATTATTGATGTGTATTTTACTAGTGTTCATAGCAACCCCTCGGTATTTGATACTGGTATAGTTGCTAAGAGTAGTAACTTGAAGCAGGAGTTACAGAATGAACAGAAACTAGTTGAAGGGAAGTGACGATGAGTGTTGGAAGTAGTTCCAAGATTGATATGATCATCATCGCACACTCCCTATACTTTCGGGATTAGTGTGGAACCTAAATAAGTGTTATTTGGTGTTGAGCATAAATATGATTTGATCATGTTTATTGCAATACGGTTATTCATTTAAGTAAGAGAATAAATTGTTGTTACATTTACATGAATAAAACCTTATATGGTTACACACCCAATGAAAATGGTTCATTGGATCTCGATCATAGTGATACACATATTCATAATATTGAAACCAAAAGATGCAAAGTTAATAATGATAGTGCAACTTATTTGTGGCAATCGCCGTTTAGGTCATATTGGTGTAAAGCGCTTGAAGAAAACTCCATGCCGATGGACTTTTGGAATCACTTGACTATGAATCATTTGATGCTTGCGAACCGTGCCTTTTGGGCAAGATGACTAAAACTCCGCTTCTCCTAACAATGGAACAAGCTCTTGACTTATTGGAAATAATACATACCGATGTATGCGATTCAATGAGTGTTGATGCTCGTGGCAAGTATCGTTATTTTCTGACCTTCACAAAATGATTTGAGCAGATATGGGTATATCTACTTGATGAAACATAAGTCTGAAATAATTGAAAAGTTCAAAGAATTTCAGAGTGAAGTGGAAAATCATCGTAACAAGAAAATAAAGTTTCAGCGATCTGATCGTGGAGATAAATATTTGAGTTACGAGTTTGGTCTTCATTTGAAACAATGTGAAATAGTTTCGCAACTCACGCCATATGGAACACCACAACATAATGGTGTGTCCGAAAGTCGTAACCGCACTTTATTGGATATGGTGCGATCTATGATGTCTCTTATCAATTTACCACTATCGCTTTTGGGGTTATGCATTAGAGACAGCTGCATTCACGTTTAATAGGGCACCGTCTAAATCCGTTGAGGCGACAATCAGTATGAACTATGGTTTAACAAGAACCTAAGTCATCGTTTCTTAAAGTTTGGAAGTTGTGATGCTTATGTGAAAAAGTTTCATCCCGATAAGCTCAAACCCAAATCGGAGAAGTGCGTCTTCATAGAATACCCAAAGGAAATTGTTGGGTATACCTTCTATCACAGATCCGAAGGCAAAAACATTCGTTGCTTATAAATGGATCCTTTCTAGAGAAGGAGTTTCTCTCGAAAGAAGTGAGTGGGAGGAAAGTGGAGCTTGATAAGGTAATTTGTACCTTCTCCCGAATTGGAAAGTATTTCATCACGGAAATCAGTTCCAGTGATTCCTACACCAATTAGTGAGGAAGCTAATGATGATGATCATGTAACTTCAGATCAAGTCACTACCGAATCCCGTGGGTAAACCAGAGTGAGATCCGCACCAAAGTGGTACGGCAATCCTGTTCGAAGTCATGCTACTAGATCATGACGAACCTACAAACTATGAAGAAGCGATGGTGAGCCCAGATTTCGCTAAATGGCTAGAAGCCATGAAATCTGAGATGGGATCCATGTATGAAAACAAAGTGTGGACTTTGGTTGACTTGCCCGAGGGTCGGCAAGCAATAGAAAATAAATGGATCTTCAAGAGGAAGACGGACGTTGATAGTAGTGTTACTATCTACAAAGCTCGAATTGTCGCAATAAGGTTTTTGACAAGTTCAAGGTGTTAACTACAATGAGATTTTCTCAACTGTAGCGATGCTTAAGTCTGTCCGAATCATGTTAGCAATTGCCACAATTTATGAAATTTGGCAAATGGATGTAAAAACTGCATTCCTGAATGGGTTTCGGAGGAAGAGTTGTATATGATGCAACCGTAAGGTTTTATCGATCCAAAGGGAGCTAACAAAGTGTGCAAGCTCCAGCGATCCATCTATGGACTGGTGCAAGCATCTCGGAGTTGGAATATACGCTTTGATAAGTTGATCAAAGATATAGTTTATACAGACTTACAAAGGAAGCCTGTATTTACTAGAAAGTGAGTGGGAGCACTACAAAGCATTTCCGATAAGTATATGTGAATGACATATTGTTGATCAGAAATAATGTAGAATTATTCTCAAAGCATAAAGGAGTGTTTGAAAGGAGTTTTTCAAACAAAGACCTCGGTGAAGCTGCTTACATATTGAGCATCAAGATCTATAGAGATAGATCAAGACGCGCTTGATAAGTTTTTTTCAATGAGTACATACCTTGACAAGATTTTGAAGTAGTTCAAAATGGAACAGTCAAAGAAAGAGTTCTTGCCTGTGTTACAAGGTGTCAAATTGAGTAAGACTCAAAACCCGACCACGGCAGAAGATAGAAAGAGAATGAAAGTCATTCCCTATGCCTTGGCCATAGGTTCTATAAAGTATGCCATGCTGTGTACCAGATCTATTGTATACCCTACACCGAAGTTTGGCAAGGAGTACAATAGTGATCTAGGAGTAGATCATCGGACAGCGGTCAAAATTATCCTTAGTGGAATAAGGATATGTTTCTCGATTATGGAAGTGACAAAAGGTTAAATGCGTAAAGGGTTACGTCGATGCAAGTTTTGACACCGATCTGGATGACTCTAAGTCTCGATCTAGATACATATTGAAAGTGGGAGCAATTAGCTAGAATAGCTCCTTGCGGAGCATTGTTGACATAGAAATTCGCAAAATACTTACGGATCTGAATGTGAAAGACCCGTTGACTAAGATTCTCTCACAAAGCAAAACATGATCACACCTTAGTACTCTTTGGGTGTTAATCACATAGCGATGTGAACTAGATTACTGAATCTAGTAAACCCTTTGGGTCTTGGTCACATGGCGATGTGAACTATGGGTGTTAATCACATGATGATGTGAACTATCGATGTTAATCACATGGTGATGTGATCTAGATTATTGACTCTAGTGCAAGTGGGAGACTGAAGGAAATATGCCCTAGAGGCAATAATAAAGTTATTATTTATTTCCTTATATCATGATAAATGTTTATTATTCATGCTAGAATTGTATTAACCGGAAACATAATACATGTGTGAATACATAGACAAACAGAGTGTCACTAGTATGCCTCTACTTGACTAGCTCGTTAATCGAAGATGGTTATGTTTCCTAACCATAGACATGAGTTGTCATTTGATTAACGGGATCACATCATTAGGAGAATGATGTGATTGACATGACCCATTCCGTTAGCCTAGCACTTGATCGCTTAGTATGTTGCTATTGCTTTCTTCATGACTTATACATGTTCCTGTAACTATGAGATTATGCAACTCCCGTTTACCGGAGGAACACTTTGGTGCTACCAAACGTCACAACGTAATCGGGTGATTATAAAGGAGTACTACAGGTGTCTCCAAAGGTACATGTTGGGTTGGCGTATTTCGAGATTAGGTTTTGTCACTCCGATTGTCGGAGAGGTATCTCTGGGCCCTCTCGGTAATGCACATCACTATAAGCCTTGCAAGCAATGTAGCTAATGAGTTAGTTACGGAATGATGCATTACGGAACGAGTAAAGAGACTTGCAAGTAACGAGATTGAACTAGGTATTGGATACCGACGATCGAATCTCGGGCAAGTAACATACCGATGACAAAGGGAACAACGTATGTTGTTATGCGGTTTGACCGATAAAGATCTTCGTAGAATATGTAGGAGCCAATATGGGCATCCAGGTCCCGCTATTGGTTATTGACCGAGAATATTTCTAGGTCATGTCTACATAGTTCTCGAACCCGTAGGGTCCGCACGCTTAAGGTTTCGATGCGATGCTTATATTATGAGTTTATGAGTTTTGATGTACCGAAGGAGTTCAAGTCCCGGATGAGATCGGGGACATGACGAGGAGTCTCGAAATGGTCGAGACGTAAAGATCGATATATTGGACGACTATATTCGGAGTTCGGAAAGGTTCCGAGTGATTCGGTATTTTTTGAGTACGGAGAGTTACGGGAATACGTATTGGGCCTTATTGGGCCATACGGGAAAGAAGGAAAAGGGCCTCAAGGGTGGCCGCACCCCTTCCCTTGGTCTGGTCCGAATTGGACTAGGGAAGGGGGGTGCCCCCTTCCTTCCTTCTCCTTTTCCCTTCCCTTTCCTTCTCTCCTACTCCTACTACATGGAAGGTTTCCTAGTTGGACTAGGAAGGGAATCCTACTCGGTGGGAGTAGGACTCCCCTAGGCGCGCCATAGAGAGGGCCGGCCCTCCCTCCTCCACTCCTTTATATACGGGGCAGGGGGCACCCCATGGACACACAAGTTGATCCTTGAGATCGTTCCTTAGCCGTGTGGTGCCCCCTCCACCATATTCCACCTCGGTCATATCGTAGCAGTGCTTAGGCGAAGCCCTGCGCCGGTGAATCATCAAGATCGCTACCACGCCGTCGTCTTGCCGACGGAACTCCCTCTCCCGAGCTTTGCTGGATCGGAGCCCGAGGCGCCATCGAGCTGAGCGTGTGCCAAGAACTCGGAGGCGCCGGAGTAACGGGCGCTGGGATCGTTGGATCGCGAGGAGAACGTCGACTACTTCCTCTACGTCATCATCGACTCGGAGGTGCCGAGATGCAACCTTTGGGATCGGCAGGATCACGAGGAGAACGTCGACTACTTCCTCTACGTTGTGCTCGCTTCCGCTTTGGTCTACGAGGGTACGTAGACAACACTCTCCCCTCTCGTTGCTATGCCATCACCATGGTCCTGTGTGTGCGTAGGAAAATTTTGAAATTACTACGTTCCCCAACAATTGGTTCTTGTGTTTATGTTGCAGATCAGTTTAACATGGATAAATCCAAATTAAACTGGGGGCTAATGTCGAGATATACCCCGCGGCGTAAACCGACCGGAAGTATAACCCGGCCGGGCTTGGTGGTTTACTTGAGACCCGATTGACACTTGGCGATTCACTGGCGACCTGCCCTGACCAGACGGTTTACAAGCAACCTGCCTGGACATTATAACTCACTGGTAACCCGGCGGGCAGGGACAGACGGATGACAAGGCCCAAGGCCCAGAGGGCCGGTTTATATTAATGGTGGGCCGGTTTAAGAGGAAAGGCGTGAAGAATATTACCTTACAAGGAGTTAAGACCTGGACTTGTATCCGGTTTGTATTAGAGATAGACTAGTCCTAATCCTAATAGGACTCCACATGTAAACAGCCCCTTCAACATATATAAGGAGGGGCAGGGCTCCCCAAAGAGGGAGAAGAAAGAAGAAACAATCTCTAGGGCCAGACACAAAGAGCCAGTTTACCGGCGACTCCCTCATGATCATAATGAGATCTAGCCACAAACAGCATGTAGGGTTATTACCGGATGATGTTTCCCGGGGCCCGAAACTGTCTAAATCCTTGTCTTGTGTGATGATCCGCCTCGCGTCTCTCGTCTCGATCAACCCCTCTTAAGCTACCACATAAATGCGCTGGCCTCACGACTAAGTCCTCGCACTAGGACATCTGTCGTGACAAAACCATGACACTTCACGAAGATCTGCATGCCGCCATGCAGGCGCTCGATGAGTTGGCCTGGGAGCTGCATGTTGCCACGCAGGTGCCCGCCCAGCTGGTTGGGCTGGCAGCTGCATGTGAACGGCGGTGGGAGCTCGGTTGGTGTGGGCCTGGCGGTGGCCCTGCTGGCGTCCTTGGTGAGGGCCTTGCCGGGTGGTCCGGCAAGGGTCTCACAGTGTGGCCCGGAAAGGGTCTTGCCGTGGCACGCTGTCGTCCCGGGCAAGGGCCTTTTCGGGGGTCTGGTGACCTTCCTAGGCAAGGATCTTGCCGAGGGTCGTCGTCTTCTAATCCTTATCTAATCTTGAATATGTCTTCACAAAGATTTGCATGCCACCACGGAGGTGCCTCTCGAACCCTGGCCCCACGTGGATGATGGCATTGGGGACCGTGGGCTCAAGGGTGGCTCGCTCTGTTGTTGCAAGGTGAGCTGCCCCGGCAAGGGTCTTGCCGGGGGAACCTACTTCGTCCATCTGCTCTTTGTGGTCTTGGCCTTGGCGTTGCTCTGATTGTCTTGGGCTTCGGTCTTACCTTGGCTCACCTCCCCTTTCTGCTTAGTGTAACCGCGGGCGCAACTCCGACTGCCCGTGCACAGGTAAAGGGGTACAAAAATGCACCCCTCTTTTTGTACACCGACAGGAAGCATAATCAAGCATTAGACGGGAGGATCATACTAATCGAGCGTTGGTTTCGCATGCATACATCCATTAATGCCCAAAAATCGTACCAGTTATCGTCTCGGTTATCTCTTTTCCAATTCCTGCCTTGCCCACAGTTACATGCAAATATCTCTACTCTTAAAGGGGGAGTCTGTGGTCTTCATGGTAGGTTTGTACATTGTTTGGTTTGGTTAGGTTTCACGTGGGTCCATACTACTAATACGAATAGTATAATTATTTGGATGGAAGGATCACATTAATTATGCAGAGTATCTTTATTTGGATGGGAGGATCATGTTAATTATGGAAATTATTATCGAGCATTTGTCACTAGGATCACTTTAATTATGAAGAGTATTATTTTTTAGACTGTAGGATCATGTTAATTATAAAAGCATCATCAAGTGTCTGACGAACGACTCACATTAATTCCGCATAGTTTTATTATTTGGACGTGAGTATCATATTAATTATGTAAATTATTATCGAGACTTAAGCAGAAGGATCATGTTAATTATTAAAAGTATCCTGAGTCATTAATGCAAAACAATTTGTAAACCGAGCACCTAATTAATTTGGAAATCAAGCAATTAATGCAATTAATTAGTGAGACAATTAATTATGCAAGTACGGTTTTTTTGCATCAAATTAATTATGAAATCAAGCCATTAATGCAATTATTTAATTACTCAGACACATAATTAGTGATGTAGATTATTAATACTAGAAAGGTTTTTTCAAATTTATCATTATTATTAAACTCTTAATCTACCTTATGAAAAAAAACATCTACTCACACCTCCCCACAAGCACAAGAAAACCCACCTTCCATGCCTCACGCGGGAAGAAAAGAAAAATAGAAGATATCTACTCCTAAAAGTGGAGTCTGCGGTCATCATGTTAGCTTCATACATCGTTTGGTTTGATTTGGTTTCGCATGCATCCATTAATGCCCAAAAATCGTCTGAGTTATCTCTTGTCCAATTCATGTCTTAACCACAGTTGCATGCAATTAATTAGCCAAACAAATTAGTTACGTGTTTTAATTAGCTATAAAGTTAATATGTCCATTTAATTTGGAAAGTATAATCGAGCATTGATTTTGCATGATGATGTGGCTACACTAATGAGGAAGGTATAATGCAGCACAGCTACACTAAGTATTTGTCGGTGTTCTAGGAACGGGGGACCCCAGACTTGCTCGCTCATGCCCACCTGGCGTGAGCAGCGCGTCAGACGCCCATCTTCATCAACAAGGCATCCAAGACCTTGAGGGTCCAAGCCTCGCGGCGGACAGCAAGACTTCCTCTGGAGTGGCCTAGCCAGGCCGGCTCACGAGGAGCGGAGATATCAAGGCGGGGCAAACCTCACGAGGCACTCGTGACGTGAGCCATGACGAACGGCGCCAGGCGGGTGCCAGTACGCGCAGCGTCCCCATTTCCTCTTTGGTGCTAAGGAGGCAAGCGCAGACGAAGAGTACCGATGCATCAGGCAAAGGTTGCCATATGGGTGCAACAAGACCAAGACCAGGAGGACGGCAAGGCGGAGGTCATCGTGGAGCCCAAGACGGCGTCATCCTAGGGCTTTTCGTAGGTGAAGACCGCTTTTGTCAGAATAGCATGTACTAGCTGTCCCCCTTCAAATTTGCCCGCCGTTGTTGGCTCCCTTCCCGCTCAACATTTGGGAAAAGGACCAGGGCCTCTATAAATAGGTCTAGTCACCACAGTAGTAGGGAAAAGAGAGACAGATCGAGAAGCCAACACTCCCACAAGAACACCCCGACCTCAGGAGGCTGTTCTTCCCTTGTACTGTTCATCATCAGCCCAAGAGGCAATCCACCACCACCACACTGGAGTAGGGTATTACACCACAACGATGGCCCGAACCAGTATAAACCCCGTGTCTCTTTCTGTGTTGTGAGTTCGTCGAGTTCGTCCTTAAGATCTTAGCGAGCTAGAGCGTAGATCGGTAGGAGGGAAAGACTTCGCGCGCACCCCAGTGTTCGAACCTTAAGGGGTTTGCCGGAACCCCACATCCGACATTTGGCGCGCCAGGTAGGGGTGCGTTGTAGCTTCCCTTCCGTCGATTCGCTGCTCCATCGCTCCGTCGTTTCCATGGCGGATGCTCGCCGTGCTCGAGCTGAGCGTCGGGCAGCCCTCTCCGCCCGCGTCGCTCAGACGGCTCCGATAGGCGGGCCACCTTGTCGTTCTCCGTCTCTCGTCGCCAACGCTGCCACCGGCCCGGCAGGGAACGAGCAGCAGGTGTCCTCGCTGCATCCTTCGGTACGGCAAGATGGTCGCACCGCTACTCCATCGCTCACCCCTGCTGGTTTTTCGTCCCGCGCGCATCGTGCTCCCATGGAGGCACGAGCAGCGCTCATCGCGGTGAACGAGCTCCTGCACTACCGCCCTGTCGACGACGTCTACGAGGAGTGGCTTGACCGTGTCGCCCAGCTCATCCGTGCCACAGGGGGCTCTCCAGCGCTGTCCAACTCTCTGCCTCCCCCTCAACCAGCAGCGGGCGACGGAGCTCATGGCGTGCCTCCACCACCTCACCCCCAAGACGGTGCCTTGGCACCAAGGCGTGCACCTCCACGACGTGATCCACCGCGCCCGGTGCATGCGCGCGAAGAAAGAAGCTGCCAAGAAATCCCGCGGCCGCGAGAAGCTGCGCCGATGCTCCCCGCGCCACCTCCTCAAGACCGCGCACCTCCTGCAGCGGCGCAGCGCGAACCCCGTCAAGACCAAGCTCCACTCCTGAAGCGGGCCTCGGCAACCACAGTCGGCTGTCGCGCCTTCATCCCCGAGCTGCGTAGCGTTGCCTGGCCAGGCAAGTTCAAGCCGGACCTGCCTCCTCGCTACGACGGCACCGCCGACCCCGCGGAGTTCTTGCAGCTCTATGAGCTGAGCATCGAAGCAGCCAACGGCGATGAAAAAGTCATGGCGAACTGGTTTCCATGGCTCTCAAGGTTGGGGCCCGCTCTTGGCTCCTGAACCTGCAGCACGGCTCGATCTCCTCCTGGGACGAGATGCACGACCGCTTCATCGCCAACTTCCAGGGCACTCGCGACCGCCCACCGTCCATGGGCGATCTACGCCGCATCAAGCAATAGCTGGGAGAAACTCTCCAGAAGTACATCCAGCGCTTCAACAACACCCGCCTCAAGATCCCCAAGGTCACGGACGAGGCCATCATCTCTGCGTTCTCCGACGGTGTCCGTGACGTCAAGATGAAAGAAGAGCTCGCCATCCACGAGGAGCTCTGCACCTCTCAGGAGCTGTTCAACCTGGCAACCAGGTGCGCTAGAGCTGAGGAGGGGTGTCTCTCTCTCCTCGAGCTGCCAGCTGTAGGAGCGGAAGAAAAGAAGACCAAGGCCAAGGACGTGAAGCGCAAGGAGGCAGTGGTGCTCGCAGCGGAGCCCGACACCAAGAGAGGCAGAGATCAGCCTGAGTCGTCCAAGAACGGCCGACCGTTCTGCGCCTTCCACAACCTGAACACCCACAACACCAGCGACTGCCTAGAGCTCAGAGCCATACGAGAAGGGCGCTATGGTTGACGCCCCGAGCATAATGACCGGGGCTACGGCCGCGGAAGAGGACGTGGAGGCGGATGCTGGGACGATCGTGGCCCGCGCCAGGAGTGGCGCGACCGGCCTCGCGAGGACCGCTGGCAGGACCAACCTCGCGAGGGCGCCTGGAGGGACCCGCCTCGTGAGGATCGCCCCCAGGGCAACGCCGGTCTTCCCCCGCTGCCGCCACCAAGAAGGAACGACGACCACCACCAGGACGAGGGGGCTGGGGGCTTCCAGGAGCCGCGCGCGATCGCTTGCATCTTGGGAGGCGCACAGGCCCCAGCCTCTCAGCGCATCTTCAAACAGTTCGCTCGCAAGGTGAACGTGGTTCTCCCCAAGCTCGAGGCCACACGCCCGCTCAGGTGGTCCCAATGTTCCATTACCTTCAACTCGACAGACCAGCTCAAGTGCGCAGCCACCGCCGGCGCACTCCCTATGCTGTGCTCCCCAGTCATCAGCAATGTGCAAGTCAACAAGACTCTCATCGACGGCGGCGCAGGACTCAACATCATATCTGTCGACACGTTCGACAACCTTCAAGTGCCCTATGAGCAGCTCCAGCCAACCAAGCCTTTCTCAGGAGTGACTGATGGTTCCACCACACCGATAGGGCAAGTCCGCTTGCCCGTCACCTTCGGCAAACGCGACAACTACCGCACCGAGCTCATCGACATCAACGTCGCGCACATCCGCCTGCCGTACAACGCCATCCTCGGGTATCCAGCCCTGGCCAAGTTCATGGCAGTCATTCATCACGGCTACAACGTTCTCAAGATGCCAGGAAGCGGAGGAATCATCACGGTCCCGTGTGAAGAAAGGGATGCGGTGTGCTCTCTTGAGCGCGCCTTTCAAGCCGCAGCAATCGACGACCCCGACAGCAGAAGTGAAGGCCCTCCGGAGACCATCCCCAAGAAGAAGTTGCCGCGCCGCACAGGACCCCAGGGGGATGGCGTCGCGTGAGGAGCCTCGTCAGGATCAGCGCCCGTCCCAGGGGCGCCTCCCTCCATCACATAGGAAGGCGCGCCCGGCGCCCTCCTTGGGCAGGGCTCGGGGGCTTTCTCCTGGAGGGCCTCAGACCTTGCCAACCTCACGAGGGAGGCGCTTGGGCACCACTTGGAAGCGTGCTTCACAGCATGCCTTCCTCAGGAGAGCACAGGGCAAGGAGTGCCCAGCACCCAGGAGTTCATCACCAAGACCACCCAAGAACTGCAAGAAGCAAGAGCCATGCACGGCAACAGCCGCTCACAGGGCGCAGCTCCCCATCTAGGCGAGGATGCCGGGCTACGTCTCTGGGTCGACGTTCCAGGGCTCAACAGGGCCGCATCTCAGGAGCCCTTCTGGCCATCACGTGCGGGCCGCTATGAGGGCCCACCACACAGCTACGTTCGCATGCCCTTTGGCTTGCCGAGCGTGGCGTCAGCCCGTCAGCGCAACTTCGGCAGGTCCTGGCGTCTCAGGAGGCCAGGATCCGCGTCGTTCAGGAGGAGATGGAGATGCTCTTCAGGGAACCTCCTAAGCCCCCAGAGCCTCCCGAGGCTCAGGGTCCCAGTGGCTCATGAGGAGTCATTCCTTCAATGCGCGGCTTCAGCTACATCGACTCTACTTCGTCTACAGAACTAGGTGACATCTTTCAAGTTCGTTTAAGCTGGGAGCGCCCCTCGGGCTGCATTATTCCCAGGCCACATGGGTCCGTCCCTGTGGCATGTATCCCCTTTGCTTAAGTTTTTATCTTACCTTGCTGGGGGGCGCCCCTCGGGCTGCATCATCCCCAAGCCGCTCAGGGCAGACCCAGTGGCATGTATCTTCCTGCATTTATCCAAGTCGATCTTCTCTTTATGCTTAACCTGCAAATGGCTATCGCCTGCTCAATCTTCGCCTCCCCCGGGGCCTTCACACAGGCACGACGCTGGTGCATGGGTCCGTCCCTGCCACGACTGACAAATCCGAGTGGTCGAGCTCTGGCTCATGGCACGCGCCGCACACATCACCTCACCAGGCCCTCGGTGCCTTCGCCTCACCCAGAGCAACCAGCGGCAGGCTAACAGCTGTAACAGTCAACCATGTTCCTTCTTGTGCCTATTCACATGAGTCCTGAGGGAAGGATAGAAGACGGCACCACGAGTCCCCTTTTTTCTCATGCGATTCGCTTGTGCGTTAAATGGGGGGCTCCTGAGCATCGCGACTCAGGAGCTCTTACTGGCTCTCCAACCCTCACCCCCTTGCCTTGACCACGGCATCGCGACCTGGCATACCAGCGGCGGCTGAGCTCGCTCGAGGGCCGGGACCTGAGGACGTAGAGCACTAAGGAGAGCATGGGGGAAGGGAAACTCGTATGGGCCAGCCTAGCTATGCCGCACGAGTAGGCGCGCAGCTCTGGCGCCACGTCAGAAGTCACCACAAAATCAGCGAGATAAGTCCTGCACCCAGATCAGCTAAATGTTTAGGCCTAATGGTCGCTCACACCCTGCTGCAACCCCGTTGTTGCCACGTCAACTCCCTTTCTTTCTTTACCATGGCTGCTTGAGCGCTAAGGGGGACCTCCTGAGCATCGCGCCTCAGGGGCTCTTACTGGACCTCGGGCCACGAACCTCCTGGCCTTGACCACGACACGTGACCTGGCATACCAGCGATGGCTGTAGCCACCTTGGGACCGGGACTTGTCAGCGTAGAGCAACAAGCTATCGCGAGGAAAGAAAGGGGGGACCAAGCCTTAACGGGACATGCGTTCACCAAGTTCTTATAATAAGGAAGATGAACACGAAAGACATTACAGACCCTTACATGCCCCCATGGGGTGATTCGTGATCCTCCGCAGGAAACAAAAGCTGTTACTAAGGGGATCTGGAGCAAGGCAAGGAAGAAGCAATGAAGGAAAGAACTTCCTGCGCCAGCCTTTTTCAGGGCGAACAGTTGCCGAGGCAGCATGGGGAAGCGGAGACGCCCACGTCCAATCAACCGCCACGCATCGACCGAGGCTGCGGGCTTTTGGGGCCCGCAGTGCTCCGAACTTGACCCTTTTCATCGCCGCGAAGCCAAGCCCGAGCGCACCTTGGGCCCGGGGGCTACTGTCGGCGTTCTGGGAATGGGGGTCCCCAGACTTGCCTGCCTGCGGCCCACGGCGTGGCTGAGCAGCGGGCCATACGGCCCATCTTCATCAACAAGGCATCCAATACCTTCGCGAGTCCAAGCCTCACGAGGCGGACGGCGCAAGACTTCCTCTGGAGTGGCCTAGCCAGGCTGGCTCACGAGGAGGGGAGATATCAAGGCGGGGCAAACCTCACGAGGAACTCGTGACGTGAGCCATGACGAACGGTGCCAGGCGGGTGCTAGGCGGGCGCCAGTGCGCGCAGCGTCCCCATTTCCTCTTTGGTGCTAAGGAGGCAAGCGCAGACGAAGAGTTCCGAGGCATCAGGCAAAGGTTGCCATATTAGTGCAACAAGACCAAGACTAGGAGGACGGAAAGGCGGAGGTCATCGTGGAGCCCAAGATGGCGTCATCCCAGGGCTTTTCGCAGGCGAAGACCGCTTTTGTCAGGATAGCTTGTACTAGCTGTCCCCCTTCAAATTTGCCCGCCGTTGTTGGCTCCCTTCCCGCTCAACATTTGGGAAGAGGACCAGGGCCTCTATAAATAGGTCTAGCCACCACAGTAGTAGGGAAAAGAGAGACAGATCGAGAAGCCAACACTCCCACAAGAACACCCCGACCTCAGGAGGCTGTTCTTCCCTTGTACTGTTCATCATCAGCCCAAGAGGCAATCCACCACCACCACACTGGAGTAGGGTATTACACCACAACGGTGGCCCGAACCAGTATAAACCCCGTGTCTCTTTTTGTGTTGTGAGTTCGTCGCATTTGTCGTAAGATCTTAGCGAGCTAGAGCGTAGATCGGTAGGAGGGAAAGACTTCGCGCGCACCCCAGTGTTCGAACCTTAAGGGTTTGCCAAAACCCCACATCCGCCAGTATTCCCACAGTTGTGAAACCAAGGTATCAATCCAGTAGGAGAACCAAGCAACACTATGTAAATGGTACCTGCACACAAAGAACAAATACTTGCACCCCGACGCGTAAGAGGGGTTGTCAATCCCTCCTCGGTAAAAAAAGATAGATCGGTTTGTATGCGATTGGATAAATAGATCTAGCAAGAACTCAAAATAAAATAAATAAAGAAAGAGTGCAGCAAGGTATATTTGGGTTTTGTAATAATAGATCTGAAAACAAATATGATAAAAGATAGACCCGGGGCCGTAGATTTCATTAGTAGCTTCTCTCGAGAAAATAGCATACGTTGGGTAAACAAATTACTGTTTGGCAATTGATAGAAGAACAAATAATTATGACGATATCCAAGGCAATGATCATGAATATAGGTGAGGGAGTCCTGGATTAGGAGGTGTCCGGATGGCCGGACTATAACCTTTGGCCGGACTCCTGGACTATGAAGATACAAGATTGAAGACTTTGTCCCGTGTCCGGATGGAACTTTCCTTGGCGTGGAAGGCAAGCTTGGCGATACGGATATGTAGATCTCCTCCCATTGTAACCGACTCTGTGTAACCCTAGCCCTCTCCGGTGTCTATATAAACCGGAGGGTTTTAGTCCGTAGGACGAACAACAATCATACCATAGGCTAGCTTCTAGGGTTTAGCCTCTCTGATCTCGTGCTAGATCTACTATTGTACTACCCATATCATCAATATTAATCAAGCAGGAGTAGGGTTTTACCTCCATCGAGAGGGTCCGAACCTGGGTAAAAACATCGTGTCCCTTGTCTCTTGTTACCATCCGCCTAGACGCATACCGGGACCCCCTACCCGAGATCCGCCGGTTTGACACCGGCGTTGGTGCATTCATTGAGAGTTCCTCTGTGCGTCACCTTTAGGCCCGATGGCTCCTCCGATCATCAACAATGATGCGGTCCAGGGTGAGACTTTTCTCCCGGACAGATCTTCAGATTCGGGCGGCTTTGCACTGCGGGCAATTAAGCAGCCATCCTGGAGCAGATCAAAAGCTATGCCCCGCCATCAAGTCAGATTTGGAAGTTTGAACTACACGGTGGCGCCCGGAGACTTGATCTTCGACGGGTTCGAGCCACGCAGCCCGAAGCGCGCGCTTACGATGGGCATGATCTAGCTCGCCGCGAGCGATTGCCACGGAGGCTGCACCCGTGTCCGCTCGACCCTTAGCTTCGAGCCGATTGCATGTCGAGGACGGGTGGCTGGGCACCGCCTCGAGGGCTGCAATCTCTACGGCGATCGAGCCGAACACCAGCCTTGTCCTCTGCGAAGCTCGTGACTCCAAGGTGCCGGACTCCTCTCCGGACTCCGAACCTTCCGCGCCCCTACCGATCATAGAGTTCGCCGCCGCGGACATCTTTCAGCACTCGTCCTTCGGCGACATTCTGAATTCACTAAAGTCTCTCTCTTTATCAGGAGACCCCTGGCCGGACTATGGTCAGCAAGATTGGGATGCGGATGACGAAGAAATTCAAAGCCCACCCACCACCCACTTCGTAGCCACTGTCGATGATTTAACCGACATGCTCGACTTCAACTCTGAAGACATCGACGGTATGGACGATCATGTAGGAGACGAACAGGAACCAGCGCCTATAGGGCACTGGACAACCACCTCATCTCACGATGTATACATGGTGGACACACCTAAAAGAAACGACGACGAGGAACAAAGGGACGCAACGAGGGATCGCTCCTCGAAAAGCGGGCCAAAGCGCGCGTAAGCACCGCTCCAAATCCCACCTCGACAGAGACAGCAGCCATACAGACCCAGCCATAGAGCAGGGCGAACCACGGGACGACGAACATGCCATCGAGCAACCATTCGAACAGAGCAACTTGGATAAACAAACCGAACAACCCGTCCCCGGCGAAGATAACAGTCCAGACGACCTCACGCCGGACAAGTTGCTGGAGCAGAAGAATCTCCACAAAAGGCTCGTTGCCACTGCGCGTAGCCTGAAAAAGCAAAAGCGGAAGCTCAAAACAGTGGAAGATGCACTCAGAATTAGATGGAGCAAAGTACTCAACACCGCAGACAAATACGGCGACAGTCGCCACACAAAGAGCTATCCGAAGCGAAAATTACTGCCGGAATATGATGAGGAGGCCTTAGAGCCCCCGCAATCAAAAAATAAGGAAGCCACCCGGTCAGGTAAACAACCCCATGGCCAACATAGAGCGGCAAACGGCGCCGCACACAAGCCGGCACGCGATCCGCACAAGGATTTGCATCAAAAAGATGGCCCAGCCAGATCTATCTACGGGCCAAGAAAGCAAGCTTTAGTAAGAAATGCAACGCAACAAGTACCCGAACATCACGGCACACCCAAATATAGGGGTGCCGCACACTATGTTTCACCGATGAGGTGTGGGACCATGAATTTCCAGTGGGATTCAAGCCCGTAAACATAGAGGCGTACGACGGAACAACAGACCCTTGAGTCTGGATTGAGGATTATATCCTCCACATACACATGGCTAGAGGAGATGACCTCCACGCCATAAAATACTTACCCCTCAAGCTCAAAGGGCCAGCCCGGCATTGGCTTAAAAGCCTTCCGAAAACACCATTGGAAGTTGGGAAGAGCTCGAGGATGCTTTTTCGGGCAAATTTTCAAGGGACCTATGTCCGACCTCCGGATGCGACGATTTAAGTCATATAACTCAACAACCCGGAGAGTCAGCCCGAAACTCTGGAACAGATTTCGTACTAAAAAGAACCAGATAGTCGACTGTCCGGACACCGAAGCCTTAGCAGCTTTCAAACACAGCATTCGAGACGAATGGCTCGCCAGACACCTCAGCCAAGAAAAGCCAAGAACAATGGCCGCATTAACAAGCCTCATGACCCGCTTTTGCGCAGGAGAGGATAGCTGGTTGGCAAGATGCAGTACCAGCGACCCAAGTACATCCGAAGTTAGGGATGGAAACGGGAAACCGCGACGTAGCAAGGACCAGCACCGGACCAAGGGAAACAGCCCGAAGAGCACGGCAGTCAACGCCGTATTCAAAAGCTCTCAGCAGAATTAGAAAAAGCTGCCCCTCAAGGATAATAGGGACGAGCTATCTAACCTAAACAAAATCTTGGACAAGATATGCCAAATCCACAGTACTCCCGGGAAGCCTGCAAACCATACCCACAGAGATTGTTGGGTCTTCAAGAAATCCGGCAAACTCAACGCCGAACACAAGGGGCTCGACACACCAAGCGAGGACGATGACGAACCCCACAAGCAGAGCACTGGAAAACAAAAGAATTTCCCACAAGAAGTCAAAACAGTAAACTCACTTCACGTAACAAAAGGGAAAAACAGAGTGGCGCCTATAGAGATACGCGCCATACGGCCTATCCTGCAGGAATCCTGCCATCGTTGTTAAAACCAATCACCTTCGACCATCGGTATTACTCTAGAAGTATCCGGAGCATGGCTGGACTGCCTTGATATTAGATCCGATAATTGGCCGGACTCCACTTTACACAAGTCCTAATGGACGGCGGCAGTGGTCTAAACCTGCTATATCAGGACACAATCCGCAAAATGGGGATAAACCCAACAAAAATTCGCCATAGCAACACTTCCTTTCAAGGGGTAACGCCAGGCCCAGATGCCCATTGTACGGGTTCTCTCCGGCTAGAAGTTATGTTCGGCTCCCCCGACAACTTCCGCCGTGAAAAGCTAACCTTCCACATAGCCCCATTTACAAGTAGCTATCAAGCACTACTAGGACGTGAAGCTTTCGCCCGCTTTAACGCAATACCGCATTATGAATCTCTTACGCTTAAAATGCACGGTCCGTGAGGCATTATCTCATTAAAGGGAAATATCGAGTGTTCCTCGAGCGCGGAAGACTGTGCTGCTGCCTTGACAGCCACACACTAAACCGGCTTCACTAATCAAAGCACCTAAATAGGTCGTTTAGACCCCGGACATGGCTAGACGAGTCCGGCGTAAACATACAAGGGCTTACTAGCCGCATACCCCCGTACAAGGGGCTCCGCGCATGTACAACAAGAGACAATAAAGCTCAATTTTACCCATTTTTTCAATTATACTTTTTTTATAACATACATTTTCACACGATCTTTTTCAACTAAGTTCCTCTCTTTTACAGATGAACACCGTGCTACACCCGTCCAGGATACGGCACAACGGAGACACAGGCGCAGACGTGCAGTAGGGACCCGTTCCAAGGATTCTTTTTAGATTAAGACCCTGCGTAAACCTTTTTCATTGTCTCTTGTTGATACACATCCCCCGGTTTTTTGGTATAACCGAGGAGGAGGCTGGCGTCTTGGCATGTGGCCACGCCGAATTTTTGCGTGCACTGGACACCGAGGGCTTATTACCAAGGGCGTTGTTCAGCCCGTTTTCATAAAGACCGAATACCTTAGGGAGTGTTCGGTGTCGCGAGTTTGGCCTTATATGCATCAGCTCTGAATCATGTCTTTGGTCAAATGTTGGGTTTGCCCGGCTCCTGTGTTTTGCAGCCTTACGTTCCACTCTATCGGCTAAGGCGGCACCAGGAGAACTACTGCGATTGTGCCCCGGTTCGCCAAAGCGAGCACCTCGAGAGAAAGCCGAAAACTGATCGTCATGATATAGCGTGAGACTGGTCAACCACTGATGACCGCCGGAATCTTTAGGATTCCTCCGCATTAACGAAGGGCCTTTTTCCGCCAGCACGCACGCCGCCCGAATTCGGGTGAGCGCGATGCCCCTAGGGGCTATATAGTAGCCCCACTGTCAAACTCCTATGGCTAAGTGAAAGTGATAAAGCATTATAGTCCGGTTGCCTAGTTCGCTGCGCTATCACCTCCTTAATAGGACCAAGACGTTGGATCAAGTGTGAAAATGTGCCTTCTGCGAACACCCCCGCATTATATGCGTGGGGGCTGAAGCCGAAGACTGCCATCTTTCAGGTTATAGACACATATACATTAACGTCCGCACAGGAGGTATTTTAATTCTTGAAGGCGCAAGTATAAAAAGCTTTTATATTCCCTCAAAACATTGTTTTACAATAATACATGCTATTCAAACATAATATCCTTCGAGCACTGCGTCTCTATTAAACGAGCGCCCTATAGAACTTCCTGAAAATAGTGCTGGGCAGGTAATCGGCTCCCGTCTGAATCTTGGGATGCAACAGCGATGGCATTCATCTCCACCCAGTATGTTTTGACACGGGCAAGAGCCATCCGCGCACCCTCTATGCACGCTGGCCTCTTCATTGCATTGATATGCGGCACCGCACCAAGGAACTGCTGCACCAAGCTAAAATAACTCTTCGGCTCGGGCCTTTCCGGCCACAGATGACTCACGACATACTTCATGGCGAGTCCGGATAACCTATTCAGCTCCGCCCATGCGGCCAAACGATCGGTTAATGGAAGTGGGCGCTCTGGATTGTGGAACTGCGACCAAAAAAGCTTTTCCACTTCGTGATCCTTTTAATCTCGAAAGTGTTCGGCCGCGTCCGCGACACTCGCCGCCAAGTCCAGATAAGTGTCCGCCGCACTCCACAGCCGGTCCAACAGAGCATATTTAGGATCCCCGAACTTCATCCACAGCATAAAGGGCTTTCCAGCCGCGATATCTCCGGCCTGACGTAGCTCCTCCTTCATAGCTCTCATCGCAGAGCGAGTATCCTTGGCCTCGAATGTGGCCTTCTCCAGAATCCTTCCGTTCGCCCGATCTTCTTTTCAAGAAGCTTGCAGCGGTCGGCAGCATTTTTCAACTTCACAGCCATCTCGGCCATTTCCTTCTTGCTTTGGCAGTGAGAAGCCTGTTCGGCTTTTAGCTCTTCAACCGCCTTTAAGGCAGCCGCATCGCTTTTCCTGGCCTGCTCCTTGGCTCGGGCAAGTTCCGCCTGAAGGTTCTCCATGGCAGCGGCACCATCTGCATCAAGCACACATGTTGTAAGATACGGGCATCAAGCTCCTCTTACCAGGTGTCTTCGGAGAAATTACATACCTTGTGCCTCATCAAGCCGCTTGTTGACAAGTGCGATGTCGGCATCTGCCACGTCAAGTTGCTGCCTTAGCTCGGCAAATTCATCAGTCCGTCTAGCCACCGAACACTTCGCCACCTACATACGAAGGGCGACATATTATACCTGGGATTATGATCCTCGGCGCGCCGTCATTTTTGACAACGCACCGAGTCTCAGGGGCTACTATCTACACAGGGCGCATCTTATATATGCGGAACTGTCAAAAGGTACATCATTTCGCGTACCTCAAAACCTGTCAATAAACTCCCGACGGCCTCGTACAACCCGCTCTCCGCGGATGAAATCCTTTCAATCACCGTACCCATCAACGCACGGTGTTCTTCTGAGATAGACGCTCGCTCGAGCAGATCCTTCAGCTCCTCCGACCGTGCACCGGACGGTGTCGGACTCGTCCGATGGCCTTTTTCGAAGGCCGGACACGGAGGACCTTGGGGGGCCATACGATTGCCTTCCGGCCCTGCCGGATTCGAAGAAACCCTCCGTGATGACACCTCAGGGTCGCCCGCCTCGCAAGGCGGTATGGTAGGGGGAGGCGTTCCGCTCTCCATCATCTTCGGACGAAGATTTGAAGATGAGCTCTGCTGAGAAGGGCTGAGATCCGAACTACAAGGTAAAATTTTGGTTATCTTCCTCAGAAATAGAACAGGGATGTCTCTTATTTTAAAACTCCCCTCTCTACTTACGGCTCGGTGGAGGGCTGATCCCTTGGGGGCACAAAGTGCGGCCGAGGCATCCCCAATGAGGACCCTCTCGACGAAGATTTCTTCCCCGCTTTGAGACCATGGTCTCCAGGTCTTCAGAGGCGGTCCTCTTCTTCCCCTAGATAGAGGAATTCTCGATTCCTCCTTTCCTGACAGACTCCTTCGGGGAGGCGGTAGCTTCCTTGTTCCCCCTTCGCCTTCTTCCAAAGGCGCAACCTCCAGCATCCTGGTTAACACGGCATCTGGCGTGGTCTCAGGGAGGGGGGCCGGACACCTGATTAGCTTTGCTTTCGCTATCCACTCATGTTTAAGGGACAGCTCTTTTAAGGGCAATTTTATGATAAATATACGGATAGCGTGTCCGGCATGCAGGCTACTTACTTGAGTATCCGGGCGATTGCAGCTCAGACCTGCGTCCTCGGTCGAGTCCGGACACATTGCTTGTGATCCGAAGAACAATTTGTACATCTCCATGGGCGTCATGCCCGTAAAATGTTGGAGGGCTCGTGGTCCCTCCGAATTAAACTCCCACAGGCGGAGGGGGCGACGTTTGCAGGGCAGGGTGCGGCGAATCAACATCACCTGCGTCACTACGAGCAGATTGATGTCTCTTTCTTGGAAATCTCGAGTGCGGCCCTGCAACAAGGGCACGTCCTTGGATGGCCCCCAGTCAAACCCTTTATTGACCCATGACACTAGCTGTGGTGGGGGACCCGAGCGAAAGGCAGGTGGCGCCACCCACTTGGTGCCCCTGGGAGCTGTGATATAAAACCACTCTCGTTGCAATAAGCTGAACTCCTCTTGAAAAGAGCCCTCGGGCCATGGAGCGTCGGCATTCTTGCATATAACAGCACCTCCACACTCCGTGTGCTGCCCCTCGATCATCTTCGACTCTACTTTGAAGGTCTTAAGCCACAATCCGAAGTGAGGAGTAATACGGAGGAAGGCTTCGCACACGACAATGAACGATGAGATGTGGAGGATGGACTCTGGAGCCAAGTCATAAAATTCCAGCCCATAATAAAACAGGAGCCCCATCACGAAGGGGTCCGTCGGGAAGCCTAGCCCCCGAAGGAAGTGAGACGCGAACACCACGCTCTCACCAGGCTTGGGAGTGGGAATAACCTGCCCCTGGCGAGGCAGCTCATGTCGATATTTCGCCGGTTAGATACAGCATCTCTTAGCTTTAGCACGCGTCTTCTTCCGTAACGGAGGAAGGCATCCACCGGCCTTGAAGGTCGGAACCGGACATCATCGAAGGTCCGAAGCGCCTGCATCTGGAGCTTTGGGTGTTGGAACTCAAGGTGAGAGGAGGATTCGATTGAGATTGAAAGAAAGGAGTCGAGCCTTGGTCTCTTTATAAAGAGGTTGAATACCAAGAGCCCTCCCCGTGACCGTTTGGGACTCGCCTTCCATAGAGGAGACATACCACGGGCACGATTGGGTTACCCACACCCGTATTGATGAGAATCCCGGAATGAGGGACACGATCTCTGCTTCGAGAAGACGTGCCAAGGAAACCGCCTCGCTAAACGCGCTGAGGTGGGACAGTAAAAGGATTCGAATAAAGACTTGGCCGTGGTGTGATGTCATGCTACGGAATGCGTCAGCGATTAGATTTGTGCAAATATTATTCTCTCTACGGTTGTATGTGGAACTTGTTTTGCAGAGCCGGACACTATCCTTGTGTTCAAGATCTTCTATGAAATATTCGGAGGAGGAACCCGCCTTGCAATGCCGAAGACAATCTGCGCGCCGGACTCGTCGTCATTGAAGCCTGGTTCAGGGGCTACTGAGGGAGTCCTGGATTAGGGGATGTCCGGATGGCCAGACTATAACCTTTGGCCGGACTCCTGGACTATGAAGATACAAGATTGAAGACTTCGTCCCGTGTCCGGATGGAACTTCCCTTAGCATGGAAGGCAAGCTTGGCGATACGGATATGTAGATCTCCTCCCATTGTAACCGACTCTGTGTAACCCTAGCCCTCTCCGGTGTCTATATAAACCGGAGGGTTTTAGTCCGTAGGACGAACAACAATCATACCATAGGCTAGCTTCTAGGGTTTAGCCTCTCGAATCTCTTGGTAGATCTACTATTGTACTACCCATATCATCAATATTAATCAAGCAGGAGTAGGGTTTTACCTCCATCGAGAGGGCCCGAACCTGGGTAAGAACATCGTGTCCCTTGTCTCCCGTTACCATCCGCCTAGACGCACAGTTTGGGACCCCCTACCCGAGATCCACCGGTTTTGACACCGACAATAGGCATCACATCCAAGATTAGTAGACCGTAGCGATTCTGCATCTACTACTATTACTCCATACATCGACCGTTATCCAGCATGCATCTAGTGTATTAAGTTCATGGAGAAACCGAGTAATGCAATAAGAACGATGACATGATGTAGACAAGATCTATTCATGTAGAAATAGACCCTATCTTTTTATCCTTAATATCAATGATACATGTGTGCCTTGCTACCCCTTCTGTCACTGGTGAGGACACCACCAGATCGAACCCATCACAAAACACCTCTTTCCATTGCAAAAAATCAATCTAGTTGGCCAAACTAAACCAAAGATTCAGAGAAGAAATACGAGGCTATAAATAATCATGCATATAAGAGATCAAAGAAGACTCAAACAATATTCATGGATATAGATCTGATCATAAACTCGCAATTCATCGGATCCCAACAAACACACCGCAAAAAGTCATTATATCAAATAGATCTCCAAGGGACAATTGTATTGAGAATCAAAAAGAGAGAAGAAGCCATCTAGTTACTGCCTACATACCCGTAGGTCTATGGTGAACTACTCACGCATCATCCGAGGAGCACCAATGAGGATGATGAACCCCTCTAGGATCGTGTTCCCCTCCGGCAGAGTGCCGAAATAGGGCTCTAGATTGGATCTCATGGTTCTGGAACTTACGGCGACTGGAACTGTGTTTCGTTGAATCCTCCAGAGTTTCTAGAATATTTGGGTATTTATAGAGCTGATAGGCGGTGGAGGAGACCCAGGTGGGCCCCACAACCCATCAGGGCGCGCCAGGGGCCTCTGGCACGCCGTGGTGTCTTGTGGGCCCCACGGACCTCCCCCAGGTGCATCCTTGGCTCCCAAGTTGTCTTCTGGTCCAAAAAAATCTCCAAAAAGTTTCGTTGCATTTGTACTCCGTTTGATAGGGATATTCCACGAAGTAAAAAAACAAGCAAAATAACAACAACTAGCACTTGACAGTATGTCAATAGGTTAGTCCCAAAAAATGATATAAAGTTGCTATAAAATGACTGTAAACATCCAAGAATGATCATATAACAGCATGCAACAATCAAAAATTATAGATACGTTGGAGACGTATCAGCATCCCCAAGCTTAATTCCTACTCGTCCTCGAGTAGGTAAATGATAAAAACAGAATTTTTGATGTGGAATGCTGCCTAACATGTTCATCACATATTCTTTTCTTTTGTAGCATGGACATTTGGACTTTTCTATGGTTCAAAGCAATAGTCTATATTTTACATGAAGACTTCAATACTCAAGCATATCAACAAACAACCATGTCTTTCAAAATATCAACACTAAAGAAATTTATCCCTAGCCCATCATGCTCAATCATTGATCCATTCACAAACACACTCGAATATTGGCTACATCCAATGCACAAGTATGATCATAATGCTCCCTAATTGGTGCTTTATAAGAGAAGATGGAGACTCAAGTAAAAAAAGTTGCATAAAGTAAATAGATAGGCCCTTCGCAGAGGGAAGCAAAGATTTGTAAAGGTGCCAGAGCTCAAAGCAAAAATTGAGAGATTAAATCATTTTGAGAGGCATGCTTTTCCTGTCAACGAAAACGACCGAGTAGTTCCCAATACTTCCCATGCTAGATACATCATAGGCGGTTCCCAAACATAAAATAAAGTTTGTTCCTTTTTTCACCATTATTTCACAATCCATGGCTAGTCGTATCCACAAGTGCCTTCCATACCAACACTTTCCAAGGAATTTATTATTTGACAACATAAAGTAAATTTCTTTTTCATTTCGGGACTGGGCATCCCTATTACCGCCACACTCTCGTGCAATGACAAGTGAAAAAAACACTCATCTTGACAATAACACATCTGGCATGGAAAAATATTCAAGAAAAGGCTAGCAAAAATATTGAGAAGCAACCAACTAAGAAAAAAAATCATAAACGAGCATTAAGAATAACTAACACCGAATAATGCACCACAAGTAGGATGTAATTTCATTGCATAACTATTGACTTTCTTGCTTGCATAGGGAATCACAAACCTTAACACCAATATTCTTACTAAAGCATAATTACTCACCAACATGACTCACATATTACTATCATCATATCTCAAAACTATTACAAGTAATAAAGTTTATAATGTCCAATGATCTTCATGAAAGTTTTTATTATATCCCTCTTGAATATCTATCACTTTGGGACTAAATTCATATATTACCATTGCTTATAACAAGCTCAAATAAATTTAAGTGAAGAACATGAGCATAACAATTTTCATCTCTCTAAATAATATAAGTGATGCATGAGAGAACTTCTTTAAAAATTATGAACTCTCAAATAAATCTAAGTGAAGGGTGAGAGTATTTCTTCAAACATATTAAAGCACACCGTGCTCAAAAGGATATAAGTGAAGCATTAGAGAACTTCCATGGCTCAAAAAGTTTAAGTGAAGCACATAGAGCAATTCTGAAAAATTATAGCATGATTTTGGCTCTCTCAAATAGATTTGTCCAGCAAGGATGATTGCAACAAACTAAAAAGCAAGACAAGCACAGACTCATATAATACAAGACGCTCCAAGAAAAACTCATGATATGTGATGAATAAAATATAGCTCCAAGTAAAGTTACCGATGGTTGTTAGAAGAAAGAGGGGATGCCTTCCGGGGCATCCCCAAGCTTAGTTGCTTGGTTCTCCTTGAATATTAACTTGGGGTGCCATGAGCATACCCAAGCTTAAGCTCTTTTCACTCCTTATTCCTTCATCTATCGTGATCTCACCAAAAACTAAAAAACTCCAATCACACAAAACTTAACAAAACCTTGAGATCCGTTAGTATAATAAAGCAAATCAGTATTTTAAGTACTGTTGCAACCCGTTCATATTTTATTATTGCATTATACCTACTGTATTCCAACTTTACCATGGCTTATACCCCCGGTACAATCCATAGATTCATCAAAATAAGCACACAATGCAATGAAAACATAATATGTCAAAAATAGAACAGTGTGTAGTAATCTCGATTTTTCCATAATTCTGTAACTCCAAAAATTCTGAAAAATTAGGAAAGTGTAGGAGATATGTGTACAAATCCTTTATAAAAAATTCAAAATTTTATCATGCTTCTGTGATTTTTAACAATTTTGCTACTGGGCGCAAATGTTTCTGTTTTTCAATAAGATCAAATCAACTATCACCCAACATGATCCCAAAGGCTTTACTTGGCACAAACACTAATTAAAACATGAAAAACACAATCATAACAGTAGCATAATTGTGCAAACACTCAAGAACGGAAATAAAAAGGCAAAAGTAATTTTTATTCATTGGGTCGCCTCTCAACAAGCGCTATTGTTTTATGCCCCTAGCTAGGCATAATGCAAGTATTGTCATCTTTCTTCTTATCCTCCATAGATGTGTTTTTTGTCGGGAGGCTTCTCAAATATAACTTGAAACACATTGTCCAAAAAATTTAGCATTATCAAGTTGTCCATCTTTATATCCCTTTTGGTTCCCGGCTACAATCCAAAAATATTATTGATTAACATCATTGAAAACTTGTTAGATCATATCTAAAACTGGAACTACCTTTTTAAGGTTGTCATCAAAGATTTGATCATTGCCAAGCAAGTGCCTTAAAACATAGTCACTATTATAAACAATCTCATATATCACCAGTTTTTCACAGTTCATACCATAGAAATCAAAAATCTCCCTAGCTTCTCGAACTATGTGATCAAATTCATTCATCAAGACATGGGTCGCTATCTCTTTAGCTCTAGGATCCTTTATAACCAAAATTCATAAAACAGTCTTTGCAAGTGTAACATCCCCAGCATCACACTACAATAATCTCCCCATAATGAAGGTCATGTCATCATGATCATCATGCCAAAAGGCCACTTGTCCAAAATCTGCTTCAAATTCTAATTCTAATTGCATGTCAATTATTTGCTTCTGCTTTCATGCAAATAAAATAGTTCATCCTATGGCAAATAATCCCTAGATATTTTTCATGTTGAAACTAATATTTTAAAGGGTTATTAAATGCCCTCAAACATTAAACCGTGCCAAAATAGCATTTTTTTGAATGCTTCTCCACTTCTGAAAAATTCAAGCTAAGTCAAACTTCCTCCTAAGTTTTTGGTGGTAGCACCTAACATTGCAATACTAAATATGTGTCCATCTCCACATTTTACAAAACTCATTTGCTAAATAAATTAAGTACAAAACAGAGGCTAGAGAAATAAAACATATGGTAATAAAAGAAAAGAGCTACACCTATTGTACAGATGGGCTCTAAACTATTTTACCGTGCAACCCAGCCCAACACCCCCTTTTTCCCCTTCCTCCTGCTACAAGAAGCAGAGGGGGATCGTGGAGGCCATCCATGGCGCCCCGGCCACATGTCGGCCATCCCGCGGCCCTCCCTGGAGGCTAAGAGCATCGCCCCGCATTGCCTCGGAAACCCTAGCCCCATTTCCCCCCTTCCTCGCGCCGTTTCACTCTCTCCCACGCGCATCTCCTGAAGCTCCCCGCTATGGCCAACGTTGTTCGTGACGCTCCCCGTCCTCCCATGACGTGGATCGAGTCCGAGCACCGCCGTCGTCTGCTACGTCTTCCTCGCCCATGGGTCAAGCCGGGACCCACGCATCGCCTACATCAACTCCTTCTTCAAGCTTGACCGCCGCTCATCGCCGCTTGATCCCCGCCGTTCGACCCGCTCCGGCTTCACCAAGTTGCTCCTCGTCACCGATGTGAGCACCGCGTGGTTTCCCCTCTGTTCTCGCCTTGATCTCGTCACCTAGCACTCATCCTCGCGAGTTCGGCTCGGCCGTCCACCACGGCCGGCGGGCTCATCACCGCCGTGTCCCCTAGCTCCCTCTGTCGATGCGTGCGTGCTCCAGAGCTGTGTAGATGCCGCCTAGTCTCTCGGTTCGTCGAATCCGAGCCCCCTGAGCTCGAGCTCGATCCGTCGGCGCCACCGCTGTCGCTGCTTTCGGCCGTCGGCGTCGTTGTCGTTCTTGGCAACCCCGTCTAGGCTAGCGCCACTGGATCGATGCACCATGCAGCCCGCACCCGCCCGTGCATGGCCGTGCCCCACAGCGCTCGTCGTCGCTGCGATGCGCCACGCTGCCGCGGCCTCCGTGTTGTCCCCGCTACCTGCGGTGCTTCTTTGCCGCTTGGCTTCGTCGCTGCTGCTCTTAGTTCTCTGCCGCTGCCCTTCTTGCTTGCACTACTACGCCCGCTGCTTTGCTGCTGTTGAGATTGCCCATAGTCGCTGCCTCTGCGCCCATGTGTGTTGACCATGGTCACACAACCGTGGCAAGGCCATCAACATGAGGCACGGCTGTAGCAATGGCCGTCGATTAATTAGGAGTAGGCTAGATTAGGGGCTAATTAGTACTACTAGTTAAAATTAGTTGCTACCCTGTGACATGTGGGTCCCATTTAATTAGGTTAGTTTATTTGTTTAATTAGTCAAATGTGTAGATGACATGTGGCCCCTTCTAGATTATTTTAGTCTAGGTACTTTTATTAGCTCTCGACACTTACATGTGGGTCCGCTTGACCAGTTGACGATCAACATGCACCTTTGGTCAACTTCTATTGACCTATTGTTGGACCACCCCGACCCCCTTTGTCATACGGTGGCTAGCTGCCGCCTATGATAAAAAGTTATTACACTGTTTTCATTTGAATTTATTAATTAAGCTAAATTCGGAAAATGTTTGAAACCTAGAAAATTAACATAAAATAAATCGTAGCTCGGATCGAAAAAATTTCTATATGAAAGTTGCTCAGAAAAATCCAACGAGTCCAAATATGCGGTCCGTTCATCTGTCACGTGCCTCTAGCATGCTGAACATGGAACATTTCCCCTCCGGTCATATGTGTGACACAGGTCCGGAACCGGGAATTCATTCCCGGTTGTTTTCCCCCTGCACCTATATCGTAGCCATACGTTAAGTCACACCCGGCACAACATATTGCCATGTTACACTTTGTGATGTTATGTTTGCTTTATATTTACTGTTTCTTCCCCCTCTTCTCTCCGGTAGACCCCGAGACCGATGCCGCCCCTGTGATCGACTACGTTGACGACGACCCCTCCTTGCCAGAGCAACCAGGCAAGCCCCCCTTTTGATCATCCCGATATCGCCCATTTCATTCTCTCATGCTTGCATTAGATTTTGCTACTGTTATTGATTGCTCCTATTCTGATGCATAGCCTACTTTTGTAACCTGTTGTTGTACCTTACCGGCTTATCCTAAACTGCTTAGTATAGGTTGCTTAGAGATCCATCAATGACCCCCACTTTGTCCCGACTGCCTCGCTGGATAATCAGAAGACCCGATAAACGGGATCGAAGACCAGGCCCCGACACCGCACATCACTTCCCCTTAGTTGCTCGACACTACTGGGTTACTATCGATAGTACCGAGGGTGAGACCTCATCAGCACTTCTTATGTTAACCCTGTATTGTAGTTATTCGGTCGTGGTCATCGAGGGTGATTTCCTCTTTAACCACTTCCGATACGACTCTGTCGTGCAACCCCTCAAGTGTGGACCTCGAGGGTGAATCCTCTTACGTTCACCTTGATGATTACATCAAGTGGAATTCACCGGGGGTGATTCCTCGAGCTTTCCCCTTGATGTTTAGACACACAGTTACTATGGTTACTATGACTTTACACTGAGCCATGTTACTAAAGACGGGTCGACCCTGAGGGGTACCTGCGAGCTTAATTATGCAGTGATGTGGAGTTGGGTTGACCTCGAGGGTGCCCGCGAGATAATTACAGGCGTGGCGGGCATTCCTAGCCCTTGCCGCAAGTCCTCGAGACGGGCAACGGGTCACATCTGTCATGAGTCTCGCTTGTTACCACGCGTTCCTAATCCACTACGATTTGGATATTTGATCCGAGGGGCCTCTGGCCTGATAGCACTAACCATCACGTGGGCATAGTATGGGCGTTCTGCGTCATATACATCAGCCGAAGCTTAATAGACGTCAGCGACTGAGCGGCGCGCGCCGGGTTGGACTGCGTTGTTGAAGGAGGTAGCTAGGTCTGCTCACCGGCCGCGTACGCAACGTGCAGGAGTTCCCGGGGAGATGGCCCATGACCCCTGGGGGCATAGGTTTAGTCCGGCGTGCTGGCCTCTCTATTAAGCCTAGGTCGGGTTGCGGCGTATTGTTTGGCCTTGGCCGGGCATGACCCTGGATTGTGTGTCCGGCCGGAGTTAAGCGAGCGTGGTGGGTAAGTTGGTGCACCCCTGCAGGGAAGAAAACATCTATCGATAGCCTGTCCTACGGTAGCGGACACTTGGAGTTGTATCCCGATCGATACAACTAGAACTGGATACTTGTGATGAGAATTGGATGGTGATGAGAAATGGATTGTGATGATAACTGGATAGTATGGCTCTGGGATTTCTTTCTCACAGGGAGTCGAGAAAGGATCTCCGGCCGAGGTTGATAACACTACTACTACTTTACCTTATGCTACTCTACTCCCTCCTGTTTGCTGCAAGATGGTGGTTTCCCGAAGATGCTAGTCTTCGATAGGACTAGGCCTTCTCTCTATTCTGGCATTTCTGCAGCCCAGTCCACATATACAGCCTTCCTTTGATGATGTTGCATACATAGTGTAGATCCTTGCTTGCGAGTACTTTGGATGAGTACTCACGGTTGCTTTGCTACCCCTTTCCCCCCTTTCTTCTTCTTTCCGGTTGCTGCAACCAGATGTCGGAGCCCAGGAGCCAGATGCCACCGCCGATGCTTACTACTACGTGGAGGCCGTCGACGACCAGGAGTAGTTAGGAGGCTCCCAGGCAGGAGGCCTTGCCTTTTCGATCGATGTTGCTTTTGTGCTAGCCTTCTTAAGGCAAACTTGTCTAACTCATGTCTTGTTGCTTCCGCTGACTCTTGTGTTTTCGAGCTTATGTATTCGAGCCCTCGAGGCCCCTGGCTTGTAACATAAAGCTTGTATTATTTTATTTTGTGTCTAGAGTTGTGTTGTGATATCTTCCCGTGAGTCCTTGATCTTGATCGTACACATTTGCGTGTGTGATTAGTGTACGATTGAATCGAGGGCGTCACAAGTTGGTATCAGAGCCGACTGCCTGTAGGTAGCCCCCCTTCCAACTCATTGGCCGAAGTCGAGTCTAGTCTTTACAAAACTTTTACTAACTTGGCTGTGTGTCTTACGGACCCATGTCGCCATTGGGTTGTATTAGGATCTTTTATTCCTCGTCTATACTTTGGGACTCTGATCTCTCATCTATTCGGGTTAAACATTTTACTAACTCTGACTCTAGGATCTCGTAACCACTTCCTTTCGGAGAGCCCCTTCACTACAGATGATCGCTTGCTTCGTCAGAAGATTCCGCAGATACTCCTCGATGTTTCCCGAGACTGTGCTCATCGCTTTGCGCCTGACCACCGATAATCCCCGTGAATAATATCCTTGCCGCTTGTACCTTCATCCCCAGTTGATCCTATTATTACAAGATGCCCCTAGTACTTTCTATTGTTTCGAGAATCCTTTGTGCCTTCTGCTTTGCAGCTTCTTTTGCACTGCGGATAATTCACTTAACCGGGGTTCGTTCATCCCCAGTTGTTCATATGCTTTCCTAAATACTTGAAAATACTATCTAATCTTCCAAAAATCCTCAGCAGCCTATTGTTGTTGAAATTCTAATTTGCTTGCATTATGGTTAATTCCATATTTCTAGTAATCTTCATTGACACCCTCTGTCACTATCGTTTCAAGTCCCTTGATCCAATATGTCGCGAATGCTCGTAATCCTCAGTCAGATCCTAGCATTCATCCTTCCGGCTCAGGCGTCACTCCAAACATGAGCTTGTTCTTATCAAATCGAACCTTGATTGATTGTGGATCTGTATCGATCCAACTCAATTATCTTTTGATCAGAGCCTCTGCTTCAGATCTTCTGATCTGAAAATCGTAATTCCTTTGTATTCAAGCTTTGAAGTTATCCAATTATATCTATAACCCGATGCCTTTGCATTCTTTGTTCTTCTGGGTGAGTATCAATACTCACATCAGATTTTTTTTGGACCGCCATATCCTTGGTTGGATTATTATCCGACAATGTCCTTCATATTCTTTAAACTTGTGAGTTTTTCCCTGACACATAATACCTTTGGTAAATTCTATCATCTGCTTTGGTCAACCATTATACGCTTTAATCGTATATTTTAATCCTGAAGCTAGTGGTATATGTTCGTAAGATACCCCTACGGGTTGAACCTATGCCTTCCCTAATCCGTGTGAACTCAAAAGAGATGTGAGTCTTACTCTTCTGGTACTTCGCCAGATAAATCTTATGCACTACAATTTCTTCGAAAACGAGGAGTGAATGAAAGGTTATGCATTGAAGAAGAGGGAGTCAACCTTGAACCTTTGTGTTCATGCCCATGGACCCGATGTAGAACTTATCATGGAAGCTGCTCGTAAAAATGATTACCCCTTGTTGTAAGTTCATCTTGTATCGGTGGTTTGATCATTCATAACCGTGGTTCCGACCATAGTTTCTCCTTAATTCCATTTCCCGGACAAGTTAGAATACTTGTCTTCTGCAGATTATTTCATCTGTCCAACCTCTATTTTTGATCTACCTCGAGTATTGCCCCTTGTTATCTCGAGGATATTGTGTCATTGCACTACCTCTTGTGAATTCTCATTGGAATGATACTCCATCACATCATTCCTAGCCGATCGGCTATATCATTATCGAGCTAATTTTAACTGTGCTACCCAAATCCTTCTTCCCGGAGCACAACTTCCGACGATGGGCTAAGCTTACGCCGATCTTCCTCATCTTATCATTTCACCTCAAACAACAAGCTTGATTTCGAGCTTGTGTCGCACCCGTGATCCAATAACCTTTCGCTTCATCATTCCTTTGACTTGATGTCATCGTCGATCGTTTAGCTCTTCATGAAATCTCTCAAAAAGGTGTCGTGATCATCATCAACATTCTGAGCTATTCCAGGATATCAATCGAATTCATGATTATAAGTTCCATCCTCGTCCCTTGGTAATTTGAGTTACCATCGACAACATCCTTGCTTCCTTACAACACATACTTGTTCACATAATTTTGGAAATACATACTTTTTGACATGTTGATGGATTGCTGTTGCACCCATCGGCCACATCCTCTTCTTTTCCTTGCTGAAATTATATAACTTATTTTATAAGTTGTTTCCAGTGAATCCTTTATGTAATCAAAGTTTGACCATTACATGATGACCATGTCAATGCTATCCGAAGCATGTCTGTGGTACCCGTTCATCAACAAGAACATTGGGAGCGCTTGAGCTAAATGTTTCTTGATCAATTATCCAAACATTGTTGTATGGGTAACGCCATGAATTTCCTCTCCCCTTACCTAAATGGTTATACTTACTATCCTGTCATGTATACCATACTCTTCTTGTCCTTGGGAAAAGATATACCCCTGATATTTGGGTTTAAACACATTTCCCTTTCCAATGTTCTGGTTAATCTAATGATTACCTTTTCCTTTCCACTGTTTTGTTAAACCTTTCTTGTAAATTATGTGATCTAAGCAGTAATAGTTCCCTTCTTATGTAAACACCTCGGTGTACAATTTGGCAGTAAGACCCTGTTACTATTGTTGATGACATTCCGGTAACCACCGATGGACGCGAACCTTGCCGATTGGTCCGCCTCATTCAACGAGCAGGAATATGGTTCTCTTCGTCCCTCGCCCTTGGTACCAATGTGGTTGCCAACATAACTGACAGACTATCCTCCGACATAGCTTGCTATCATAACCGTGTAAAATGTCACCGCTCTTTCTACTTTTAACCCACATGGTGGGCCCATAACCCACAGTTCCACAGGATCGAAGCCTGACTCTCCTGTACAACCTTGATGCCGAAGTGTCTTATGCTCTTGGCTTTGTGTGTTATCACGAGCCACCTTCCAAGAGATGATCTATTCCCGATGCTCTGAACCCCTTTCTCTCACTGCTCGGTATCAATCGCTTGTCCATTCGGTTGAAACTTCCTATTGTACCTTCATATTTTGCTCTTGATGTTTTCTTAACTTTCAACTCGAGAGATACTTCTGCCACATTCCCATTGTTCATCAGATAATTAACCCTATAAGGGTCAGTTCTCCTGAAGTTACTCTTTACTTCCCCACTTAAATCTCGGGACGAGATTTCTTATAGTGGAGGAGATTTGTAACATCCCCAGCATCACACTACAATAATCTCCCCCTAATGAAGGTCATGTCATCATGATCATCATGCCAAAAGGCCACTTGTCCAAAATCTGCTTCAAATTCTAATTCTAATTGCATGTCAAATATTTGCTTCTGCTTTCATGCAAATAAAATAGTTCATCCTATGGCAAATAATCCCTAGATATTTTTCATGTTGAAACTAATATTTTAAAGGGTTACTAAATGCCCTCAAACATTAAACCGTGCCAAAATAGCATTTTTTTTAATGCTTCTCCACTTACGAAAAATCCAAGCTAAGTCAAACTTCCTCCTAAGTTTTTGGTGGTAGCACCTAATATTGCAATACTAAATATGTGTCCATCTCCACATTTTACAAAACTCATTTGCTAAATAAATTAAGTACAAAACAGAGGCTAGAGAAATAAAACATATGGTAATAAAAGAAAAGAGCTACACCTATTGTACAGATGGGCTCTAAGCTATTTTACTGCAGCCCAGCCCAACACCCCTTTTTCCCTTCCTCCTGCTACAGGAAGTAGAGGGGATCGTGGAGGCCATCCATGGCGCCCGGCCACATGTCGGCCATCCCGCTGCCCTCCACTCAGGTTAAGAGTATCGCCCAAGACCGCCCCGGAAACCCTAGCCCCATTTCCCCTTCCTCGCGCTGTTTCACTCTCTCCCACGCTGCATCTCCCAAGCTCCCCGCTATGGCCGATGTTGTTCGTGACACTCCCCGTCCTCCCCGCGACGTGGATCGAGTCCGGAGCACCGCTGTCGTCTGCCACGTCTTCCTCGCCACCGGGTCAAGCCAGGACCCCTACATCGCCTACATCAACTCCATCTTCAAGCTTCGCCGCCGCTCATCGCCGCTTGATCCCCGCCGTTCGACCCGCTTGGCTTCACCAAGTTGCTCCTCGTCACCGATGTGAGCACCGCGTGGTTTCCCCTCTGTTCTCGCCTTGATCTCGTCACCTAGCACTCATCCTCGCGAAGTTCGCTCGGCCGTCCACCACGGCCGGCGGGCTCATTATCGCTGTGTCCCCTAGCTCCTCTCGCCGATGCGTGCGTGCTCCGGAGCTGTGTAGATGCCGCCTAGTCTCTCGGTTCGTCGAATCCGAGCCCCTGAGCTCGAGCTTCGATCCCGTCGGCGCCACCAATGTCGCTGCTCGGCCGTCGGCGTCGTTGTCGTTCTTGGCAACTCCGTCGAGCCAGTATACTGGATCGATGCACCATGCAGCCCCGCACCCGCCTGCATGGTCGTGCCCCAGCGCTCATAAATGCGCTGCGATGCGCCCGCTGCCCTCCGTGTTGTCCCCGCTACCGCAGTGTTGCTGCCGCTGCTTTGGCTTCTGTCACTGCTGCTCTTAGTTCCTCCGCCGCTGCCCTTCTTGCTTGCACTACTACGCCCGCTGCTTTTGCTGCTGTTGAGATTGCCCATAGTCGCTGCCTCTGCGCCCATGTGTGTGTTGACCATGGTCACACAACCGTGGCAAGGCCACATTGAACATGAGGCATCTTTGTACTAATGGCCGTCCCAGTTAATTAGGAGTAGGCTAGATTAGGGGCTAATTAGTACTACTAGTTAAAATTAGTTGCTACCCTGTGACATGTGGGTCCCATTTAATTAGGTTAGTTTATTTGTTTAATTAGTCAAATGTGTAGATGACATGTGGCCCCTTCTAGATTATTTTAGTCTAGGTACTTTTATTAGCTCTAGTGACACTTACATGTGGGTCCGCTTGACCCAGTTGACCAGTCAACATGCACGTCAACTTCTATTGACCTCATTGACCGACCACCCTCGACCCATCACATACACATAAAGCTAGCCGCCATGTATAAAAAGTTATTACACCGTTTTCATTCGAATTTATTAATTAAGCTAAATTCGGAAAATGTTTGAAACTTAGAAAATTAATATAAAATAAATCGTAGCTCGGATCGAAAAAATTTCTATATGAAAGTTGCTCAGAAAAATCCAACGAATCCAAATATGCGGTCCGTTCATCTGTCACATGCCTCTAGCATGCTGAACATGGAACATTTCCCCTCCAGTCATATGTGTGACACAGGTCCGGAACCGGGAATACATTCCCAGTTGTTTTCCCCTGCACCTATATCGTGTAGCCATACGTTAAGTCACACCCAGCAACATATTGCCATGTTACGCTGTGTGATGTTATGTTTGCTTCATATTTACTGTTTCTTCCCCTCTTCTCTCGGTAGACCCCGAGACCGATGTCACGCTTCGTGATCGACTAACGTCGACGATGACCCCTCCTTGCCAGAGCAACCAGGCAAGCCCCCCCTTTGATCATCCCGATATCGCCCATTCCATTCTCTCATGCTTGCATTAGATTTTGCTACTGTTATTGATTGCTCCTATTCTGATGCATAGCCTGCTTTTGTAACCTGTTGTTGTACCTTACCGGCTTATCCTAAACTGCTTAGTATAGGTTGCTTAGAGATCCATCAGTGACCCCCACTTTGTCCCGACTGCCTCGCTGGATAAACAGAAGACCCGATCAATGGGATCGAAGACCAAGCCCCGACACCGCACATCACTTCCCATTAGTTGCTCGACACTACTGGGTTACTATCGAGTACCGAGGGTGAGACCTCATCAGCACTTCTGATGTTAACCCTGTAGTGTAGTTATTCGGTTGTGGTCATCGAGGGTGATTTCCTCTTTAACCACTTATGATACGACTCTGTCGTGCAACCCCTCAAGTGTGGACCTCGAGGGTGAATCCTCTTACGTTCACCTTGATGATTACATCAAGTGGAATTCACCGGGGGTGATTCTCGGCTTTCCCTTGATGTTTAGACACCACAGTTACTATGGTTACTATGACTTTACACCGAGCCATGTTACTAAAGACGGTCGACCACGAGGGGTACCCGCGCGAGCTTAATTGCGAGTGATGTGGAGTCGGGTTGACTGGAGGGTGCCCGCGAGATAATTACGAGGCGTGGCGGGCATTCCTAGCCCTTGCCGCAAGTCCTCGAGACGGGCAACGGGTCACATCTGTCATGAGTCTCTCGCTTGTTACCGCTGCGTTCCTAATCCACTACGATTTGGATATTTCATCCGAGGGGCCTCGCCTGATAGCACTAACCATCACGTGGGCATAGTATGGGCGTTCTGCGTCAGATACATCAGCCGAAGCTTAATAGACGCCACGATCGAGCGGCGCGCCGGGTGGGACTGCGTGGCGCCGCTTTGTTGAAGGAGGTAGCTAGGTCTGCTCACCGGCCGCCCACGCAACATGCAGGAGTTCCCGGGGAGATGGCCCATGACCCCTGGGGGCATAGGTTTAGTCCGGCGTGCTGGCCTCTCTATTAAGACTAGGTCGGGTTGCGGCGTATTGTTTGGCCGAGGCCGGGCATGACCCAGGAAAGTGTGTCCGGCCGGAGTCAATCGAGCGTGGTGGGTAAGTTGGTGCACCCCTACAGGGAAGAAAACATCTATCGATAGCCTGTCCTACGGTAACGGACACTTGGAGTTGTATCCCGATCGATACAACTAGAACTGGATACTTGTGATGAGAATTGGATGGTGATGAGAAATGGATTGTGATGATAATTGGATAGTATGGCTCTGGGATTTCTTTCTCACGCTGTGAGTCGAGAAAGGATCTCCGGCCGAGGTTGATAACACTACTACTACTTTACGTTATGCTACTCTACTCCCTCCTGCTTGCTGCAAGATGGTGGTTTCCAGAAGATGCTAGTCTTCGATAGGACTAGGCCTTCTCTCTATTCTGGCATTTCGCAGCCCAGTCCACATATACAACCTTCCTTTGATGATGTTGCATACATAGTGTAGATCCTTGCTTGCGAGTACTTTGGATGAATACTCACGGTTGCTTTGCTACCCCTTTCCCCCCTTTCTTCTTCTTTCCGGTTGCTGCAACCAGATGTCGGAGCCCAGGAGCCAGATGCCACCGCCGATGCTTACTACTACGTGGAGGCCGTCGACCACTGTGAGTAGTTAGGAGGCTCCCGAGCGGAGGCCTTGCCTTTTCGATCGATGTTGCTTTTGTGCTAGCCTTCTTAAGGCAAACTTGTCTAACTCATGTCTCGTACTCGGATATTGTTGCTTCCACGACTCTTGTGTTTTCGAGCTTATGTATTCGAGCCCTCGAGGCCCTGGCTTGTAACATAAAGCTTGTATTATTTTATTTTGTGTCTAGAGTTGTGTTGTGATATCTTCCCGTGAGTCCTTGATCTTAATCGTACACATTTGCGTGTATGATTAGTGTACGATTGAATCGAGGGCGTCACAGCAAGTTAGGATGAGTATGGATAAATCTATTCTCAAGTTTTAGAACTAGTGCTGAAATAGCTTCTGCATAAGTTTTAGTCCTTTAAAGTATAGGAGCATCATCACAAGTCAAAGTTCCAACACGATTAAAGAATTCTTGGATAGTTTCTTTTCCTATAACGTTTCCATGTCCCAAAAAAATTAGCATCTAGATTGCCAGATCGCCCAATTTTAGGAGTTCGGCCATCATCTGTTTCTACCATACCAAAGTCACTCATGATGAAAGGTTCAAGCAAAAATATTGAACAAGAAGAAGGTGAACAAAAAAGAAGGCGAATAAAAATGCAAATTTTCGTGAAGTGGGGGAGATGAAAACGATAGGGAATGGCAAATAATGTAAATTGCAAGGAGATAAGATTTGTGATTAGGAACCTGATAGATGTTGATGATGTCTCCCCGGCAATGGTGCCAGAAATTCCGTTGACGTGGCTTGAGACAGCGTCAGTATTTCCCCAAAGAGGAAGGGATGATGCAGCACGGCTACGGTAAGTATTTCCCTCAGTTATGAAACCAAGATATCAATCTAGTAGGAGAACCAAGCAACACTATGTAAATGGTACCTGCACACAAAGAACAAATACTTGCAACCAGATGCGTAAGAGGGGTTGTCAATCCCTCCTCGGTAAAAAGATAGATTGGTTTGCATGTGATTGGATAAATAGATCTAGCAAGAACTCAAAATAAAATAAATAAATAAAAAGTGCAGCAAGGTATTTTTGGGTTTTTGGAATAATATATCTGAAAAAAATATGATAAAAGATAGATCTGAAATCAATATGATAAATGATAGACCCGGGGGCTGTAGATTTCACTAGTGGCTTCTCTCGAGAAAATAGCATACAGTGGGTAAACAAATTATTGTTGGGCAATTGATAGAAGAACAAATAATTATGATGATATCCAAGGCACTGATCATGAATATAGGCATCACGTCCAAGATTAGTAGACCGAAATGATTTTGCATCTACTACTATTACTCCACACATCGACCGCTATCCAGCATGCATCTAGTGTATTAACTTCATGGAGAAACGGAGTAATGCAATAAGAAAGATGACATGATGTAGACAAGATTTATTCATGTAGGAATAGACCCCATCTTTTTATCCTTAATGGCAAGGATAGATGCGTGCCTCGCTACCCCTTCTTTCATGCGTGCCTCGCTACCCCTTCTATCATGCATGCCTCGAACCCATCACAAAGCACCTCTTCCATTGCAAGCAAAATCAATCTAGTTGGCCAAACTAAACCAAAGATTCGGAGAAGAAATACGAGGTTATAAATAATCATGCATATAAGAGATCAAAGAAGACTCAAATAATATTCATGGATATAGATCTGATCATAAACTCGCAATTCATCGGATCCCAACAAACACACCGCAAAAAGTCATTACATCAAATAGATCTCCAAGAGACCATTGTATTGAGAATCAAAGAGAGAGAAGAAGTCATCTGCTAGCTGCTGCCTACGGACCCATAGGTCTATGGTGAACTACTCACGCATCATCGAAGGAGCATCAATGAGGATGACGAACCCCTCTGTGATCGTGTTCCCCTCCGGCAGAGTGTCGGAATGGGGCTCTAGATTGGATCTTGTGGTTCTAGAACTTGCGGCATCTGGAATTGTGTTTCATCGACTCCCCTAGGGTTTCTGGAATATTTGGGTATTTATAGAGCTGAGAGGCGGTGGAGGAGACCCCTGTGGGCCCCACAACCCATAAAGGTGTGTCAGGGGCCTCTGGCGCGCCCGGGTGTCTTCTAGGCCCCACAGGCCTTCCCTAGGTGCTTCCTTGGCTTCAAAGTTGTCTTCTGGGCAGAAAAAAAATCTCCCAAAAGTTTCACTCCATTTGGACTTCGTCTGGTACTAATATTCTGCGAAGTAAAAAACGACAACTGGCACTAGGCACTATGTCAATAGGTTAGTCCCAAAATAGATATAAAGTTGCTATAAAATGATTGTAAAACATCCAAGAATGATAATATAACAGCATGGAACAATAAAAAAATTATAGATAAGTTGGAGACGTATCACATGCATGCATCCATTAATGCCCAAAAATCGTATCCGTTATCGTCTCAGTTATCTCTTATCCAATTCTTGCCTTGCCTATAGTTGCATGCAAATATCTCAACTCCTAAACGGGAGTCTGCGGTCGTGATGGTAGGTTCGTACATTGTTTGGTTTGGTTTCGCATGCATCCATTTATGCCCAAAAATCGTCTCAGTTATCTCTTGACTGATTCCTGGCTTGCCCATTGTTGCATGCAATTAATTTGCCAAACCAGTTAATTATGTGTGCTAATGAGCCAGACAAATAATATGTGTAGTTAATTTGGAAAATAATCGAGCGTTGGACGTGAGGATCATAATACTAATATGAAGAGTATCATTATTTGGATGGAAGGATCACATTAACTATGAAGAGTATCATTATTTGGACGGGGGGGTCATGTTAATTATGAAAAGTATTATTGAGTGTTTGACACTGTGATCACTTTCATTATGAAGAGTATTATTTTTTGACCGGAAGGTCATGTTAACTATAAAATTATCATCGAGTGTTTAACGAAAGGCTCACATTAATTACACATAACATTATTTTTCGGACGCAAGTATCATAATAATTATGTAAAGTATCGTCGATACTTAAATAGGAGGATTATGTTAATTATTAAAAGTATCACCAGTCATTAAGGCAAAAAATTTAGAAAACCAAGCACCAAATCAATTTGGAACAATTACTTGCGCATTTGATTAATTAAGTCCATTAAAGTAGCGATTTTTGCATCAAATTGATTATGAAATCGAGCCATTAATGCAATTATTTAATTATTTAGACCCATAATTAGTGATGTAGATAATTTATAGCATGAAGTTTTTCCAACTTTATCATTACTATTAAGCTCTTAATCCCCTTATGAAAAAACCCACCTACTCCCACCTCGCCACACGCATAAGAAAACCCACCTCCCTTGCCTCAAGCATAAAGAAAAAAACATAATTTCTCTACCCCTAAAGGGAGTCCGGGTTGTGATTGTAGGTTTGTACTTTGTTCGGTTTGGTTTCGCATGCATCCATTAATGCTCAAAAATGATCTCCGTTATCTCTTGTCCAATTCCTGCGTTTCCCACAGTTGCAAGCAATTAATTAGCCAAACCAATTAATTTTGTGTGTTAATTAGCCAGAATATTAATATGTCAGTTTAATTTGGAAAGTATAATCGAGCGTTGGACGTGAGGATCATACTAATATGAAGAGTATCATTATTTGGATGGAAGGATCATATTAATTTTGAAGAGTATCATCATTTGGACGAGAGAATCATGTTAATTATGGGAACTATAATCGAGCGTTTGATAGCAGAATCACTTTAATTATGAAAAGTATTATTGTTTGGACAGGAGGATCATGTTAAAATAAAAGTATCATCGAGTGTTTAATGAAAGGCTCGTGCTAATTACGAAGAGTATTATTCTTAGGACCTGAGTATCACATTAATTATGAAAAGTATTACGACTTAAACAGGAGGATCAGGTTAATTATTAAAATTATTACGAGTCACTAATGCAAAGCAAGTTGGAAACCAAGCACCTATTCAATTTGGAAATCAAACAATTAATGTAATTAATTATCCAAACAATCAATTATGCATGTATTTAATTAGGTCCGTTTAAGTCAGGATTTTTTGCATCAAACCAATTATGAAATTGAGCCATTAATGCAATTATTTAATAAGTGAGACACATAATCAGTGATGTAGATAATTAATAGTGCGTAGGAAGGCTTTTATTTTTTTGCGAGTTCAAAGCTTGTATTACTCAATCACCAGATCATTACAATCCTCTGCAACTAAGTCCAGATCTGGCCTGGACCAGATCTAATCCAAGTCATAGTTCTACCTTGCACTCTACCAAAAGTAGCTAGACTATCGCTGGTCATATTCTGCGACCGCGAGATAAGAGTAATACAATTTTGACGAAGACTAAGAAGGTATCTAATCTCATTCACTAACGATGCATAAACTAAACGGTGTACATCGTCACATGTGATTATGGCCACCACCGAAGCAGAATCCACCTCGATGGCAATCGGTTGTTCAAAGCGCTGGATAGCTGTCGAAAGTCCTTCCATGCACGCACAAAGCTCCGCCTCCAATGCATCATGACAAGAGAAAAGAGCTCTACAAGATGAAACATAATCTATCCTGAAGAATTCCTTAAGATAATCCCTGCACCAGCTACCTCGCTCGAAACAAATGACCCATCTATGTTTAGTTTCACCCAGCCAAGCATCGGCTTCTCCCACCTTCACTGCACAACCGCTTGTCAAGCAGGAGAAGTATGATGATCAAAGGAAATAATATATTTACCCTTCACTGGGTCCATATGCATATTGATTTTAACTGCCACCAGGGACTCCAAATAACTTTGTAAAAATCTGATTGATACATCCATTGGAGGAGCAGGTTTAGAGTGGGTCAGTTCATTCCTAACATACCAACTCCTCCAGAAGACCATCAGCATCATGCAACACTCAAGATCAGACAAGGGCGCCAATGCTTGCAACAGCCACTCCTTTCCTATGTGAGCAATCAATTCCAGATTAGGTAGCCTCCATATTTTAGCCATGCACCGATATAAATCCCGTCCGTACTAACATCTGACAAAAGGATGGAAATTGTCTTCCATATCCACACCACAAACTGGACATCTGTTGGTTGGTTCCAAGCCAATTTTATGTTTATTTTTTCAAGTTGGCAAACCATCCGTAGCAACTCTCCAAGCAAAGTTCGCCACTGTAGGTGGAGCGCCACAATTCGAATAAATTTCCAGAAATTCCTACCTCCCATCGCAGATGTGCTAGACATGTTGCGCTGCCTCTGTGCAACTCGTCGAAAGCCAAATGATATGCGCTCTTGATTGTAAAATTCCCCGTTTTCTCGGGTCCCCCTGCAATAACATCATTACCACGTCTTGGGGATGCTCTAATCTTTAGGATCTCCTCGACATCCGCCGTAACAAATACTGCGTGAGTAGTCCAATATTCCATGAACCATTATTATTTAGTAAGTCGGAGATAAAACGGATACGGCATCGGCCTTGCCTTGTAATAGGTTTATATGAGAACGGTCGAGGAATCTAGTTGTCACGCCACACTCTGATGCTTGTGCCATTGCCCACTCGCCATAGTAAACCCTTTTTAGCAAGTCCAGTCCATGACTGATTGCTTGCTATGAAGATGACGCATTGCCCGTAAATATAGTATCCTCGAGCTTCCCCTCTAGAAAGTATCTCGCTTTAAGAACTTGAGCACACAAACTATCAGGTCTAGAAATTAGTCTCCTAGCTTGGCGAGCTAGCAAGGCCTGGTTGAATAAACGGAAATCACGGAAACCTGCACCGCCCCTATCCTTGGGCTGCATAAGATGATCCCAACCTCTCCAGTGCACTTTCCTCTTTCCATCCGTCGGGCCCCAATAAAAATTCCTTACCATCCTAGTAAGGTTGTCGCATACTGAAAAAGGCAACTTAAAGACACCCATTATGTATGTAGGTAATGCTTGAGCCACTGACTTAATTAGGGTCTCTCTGCCCGGCTGCGCTAAATGACCATCACCCCACTAAACAAGGCGCTTACTGAGACTCGTTTGAAGATTTTGAAACTTTCTCTTGGACAAGCGGCCATCCGGAGTAGGAAGACCCAAGTATTTCTCCTCGAAGACCAGACCAGTAACACTCAATACCTCCCTAACTTGATCCTGCGTAGCTGCTGGACATGCTTCCCCAAAGAACAAAGAGCACTTGTCATGATTGAGATTCTGGCCAGTTGCTGATCCATATAGATCCAAATCTGCTTTAACATTTTTTGCCTATGCTCTGGGTGCCTCAAAAAATAGCAAGGTATCATCAGCACACAATAAATGAGATATGCTTGGCGCTCTTCTACAGACCCTCACTGGAGTAATATCACCACTACGTACTTTACTTCTCAAAATAGCTGACAGTCCATCCGCCACAAACAAAAATAAGAAAGGTGAAAGTGGGTCGCCTTGCCAAAGCCCGCGCGACGGTGTAAATGAATCCAAGAGAGTTCCATTTAATTTGACAGAATACCTCACCGATGTGACACATGTCATTATCCAGTCAATCCATCATTGAGAGAAACCCATCTTTTGCATCACTTGCTTCAAGAAAACCCAGTCCACTCTATCGTAAGCTTTAGACAGATCAAGCTTATATTCACAGAAGCTTTTTGTGGGGTCCTTCTCCTGTTTAATAAAGTGGATGCACTCGAAAGCAACAAGGGCATTATCAGTTATCATCCTTCCCGGGATAAAGGCTTTTTAAAATTTATCATTACTATTAAACCCTTCACCCCCTTATCAAAAAAACCCATCCGCTCCCACATCCCCCTCCCCCCCCCCCACACACACACACACACAAAGAAAACCCATCTCCCTTGCCTCACGCAGAACAAAAAGGAAAAAATAGAAAAATTATTTGGGAACCAAACACCAAGCCAATTTGGGAATCAAGTCATTAGTGCAATTAATTAGCCAAACCATTAATTACGCATGCAATGAATAAAGTCCATTTAAATAATCTCTCTGTTCCTAAATACAAGTCCTTTAGTGATTCCAATATGAACTACATACGGATGTATATGGACATAGTTTAGAGTGTAGATTCACTCATTTTGCTTCGTATGTAGTCCATATTGGAATCTCTAAAAAGACTTATATTTAGGAACGGAGGGAGTATGAATTGTTTCATGACAAAATAAATTTAAAAACGAGCCATAATACAATTAATTAATTAGTTAGGCACTCAATTAAATATGCAAATAATTAATAATAGGAAGTTTTTTCAACCATGTCTCTACTATTAAAGGGAAGTTGGTGACTGTAAGTGGTACGTCCAATCCCCCCCCCTTTAACCCCCCCCCCCCCCCCCCGCTACGAAAAACCGATTCGCCCACCTCCTCATATGCACAAGAAAACCCATCTCCCTTGCCTCAAGCAAATTGAAAATAAAAAAGATTGTCCTTCTCCCGAACCCCTCCAAATTAATTATGAAATTGAGCCATTAATGCAACTATTTAATTAGTCAGACACATAATTAGTTATGCAGGTAATTAATAGTAGGAAGTTTTTAAAAAAATTATCATTAATATTAAACCCTTGATCGCCCTTATGAAAAACCCATTCGCTCCCACCTCCCCGCATGTGCAAGAAAACCCACCTCCCATGCCTCAAGCAGAAAAAAATAGAAAAATAATTAGGACACCAAGCACCAAATCAATTTGAGAATCAAGTCATTAATGCAATTATTTGGCCAGACCATTAACTACCTATGTAATTAATTAAGTCTATTTAAATATGGATTTTGTGACAAAATCAATTTTAAAATCAAGCATTAATGCAATTAATTTATTAGTTAGGCACTTAATTAAAGATGTACATAATTAATAATAGGAAGTTTTTTCACCCATGTCTTTACTATTAAGGGGAGTTTGAGTTTGTACATGGCATGTCCAACTCTCCTCCCCATGCCCCCCTACGGAAAAACCCATCAGCACCACCTCCTCATACGCACAACAAAACCCACCCCCCTTGCCTCACGCAAAAACAAAAACAAAAAAGATTGTCCACCTTCCTAAACCCTCCTCCAAAACGAAAATCCGCTGCCTAGCACACTGCCAGGCTGACATCCTCCGAAACAACGATACCCCTCGGGGTTGATCCGATCGTCGTTGTGCGTCCTCAGAGGAGGTGCACAAGGACCATGTCTCAGCGTCGGTCTAGTCGAGTGGTAATTGTGGGAACAGTCTTCATCCGATTGATGTCCCTCATACCATCATCTGCCTATCCATGCATCATTTCCATCATGGGACGAGTGTTGCAGCCAACGGTGAGACGAGATCAGATGGACCAACCTAGCCGCCGCCACCCTAAGAGCACAAAGCGAGCTTCCTATAGACCTTTTTTCTTTCACAATTACATGTTAACGCATACATTCATGAATTGTACAAACTCTGAGATTTTTGTTAATATCAACCAAGTGGTTGATACGTCTCCAACGTATCTATATTTTTGATTGTTCCATGCTATTATATTACCTCTTTTGGATGTTTATGGGCTTTATTTTACACATTTATATCATTTTTGGGACTAACCTACTAACCGGAGGCCCAGCCCATATTGTTGTTTTTTGCCTATTTCAGTATTTCGAAGAAAAGGAATATCAAACGAAGTCCAAACGGAATGAAACCTTCGGGAGCATGATTTTTGGAACAAACGTGATCCAGAGGACTTGGAGTGCAAGTCAAGAAGCAGCCGAGGCCTCCACGAGATAGGAGGGCGCCCCCCCTATAGGGCACGCCCCCTGTCTCGTGGGCCCCTCGGGCGGCCACCGACGTACTTCTTCCTCCTATATATACCTAAGAACCCAGAAAAAATCCAGGGCCACCACGAAACACAATTTCCACCGCCAGAACCTTCTCAGATCCTCGAGATCCCATCTTGGAGCCTTCGTCGGCACTCTGCCGGAGGGGGAATCAACAACGGAGGGCCTCTACATCAACATCCTTGCCCCTCCGATGAGTTGTGAGTAGTTTACCACAGACCTATGGGTCCATAGTTATTAGCTAGATGGCTTATTCTCTCTTTGTGGATCTCAATACAATGTTCTCCCCCTCTCTTGTGGAGATCTATTCGATGTAAACTCTTTTTGCGGTGTGTTTGTCAAGATCTGATGAATTGTGGGTTTATGATCAAGTTTATTTATGAATAATATTTGAATCTTCTCTGAATTCTTTTATGTATGATTAAGTTATCTTTGCAACTCTCTTCGAATTATCAGTTTGGTTTGGCCTACTAGATTGGTCTTTCTTGCCATGGGAGAAGTGCTTAGCTTTGGGTTCAATCTTGCGGTGTCCTTACCCAGTGACGGAAAGGGTTGCAAGGCACGTATTGTATTGTTGCCATCGAGGATAACAAGATGGGGTTTATATCATATTGCATGAGTTTATCCCTCTACATCATGTCATCTTGCTTAATGAGTTACTCTGTTCTTATGAACTTAATACTCTAGATGCATGCTGGATAGCGGTCGATGTGTGGAGTAATAGTAGTAGATGCAGGCAGGAGTCGGTCTACTTGTTATGGACGTGATGCCTATATACATGATCATGCCTAGATAATCTCATAACTATGCGCTTTTCTATCAATTGCTCGACAGTAATTTGTTCACCCACCGTAATACTTATGCTATCTTGAGAGAAGCCACTAGTGAAACCTATGGCCCTCGGGTCTATCTCTTATCATATTTGCTTCCAATCTACTTTTATTTGCATCTTTACTTTTTGCATCTATATTATAAAATACCAAAAATATATTTATCTTATCATACTATCTTTATTAGATCTCACTTTACATGAAGTGGCCGTGAAGGGATTGACAACCCCTTTATTGCGTTGGTTGCGAGTTCTCAGTTTGTTTGTGTTGGTGCGTGGGACTTTTGAGAAGCCTCCTACTGGATTGATACCTTGGTTCTCAAAACTGAGGGAAATACTTACGCGACACTTGCTGCATCACCCTCTCCTCTTCGAGGAAAATCAACGCAGGCTCAAGACGTAGCAAGAAGGATTTCTAGCACCGTTGCCGGGGAGGTCTTCGCTCAAGTCAAGACATACCAAGTACCCATCACAAACCCATCTCCCTCGCATTTACATTATTTTCCATTTGCCTCTCGTTTTCCTCTCCCCCACTTCACCCTTGCCGTTTTATTCGCCCTCTCTTTCCCATTCCTCTCCTCCTCTCTTTTTCGCTCGCTTTTTGCCGCTATGTCTGAAATTGGGGAGATTATCATCGATATGGACAATAATGATAACACAGAAAATCCCGAGGCTCCGGCCGATGAACCCCCTATCTTGCATACTAAAAAGTTTCAAATCGGTAGTGGTAACATCATTGGCAAAGGTGTTATTCAAGATTTCTTTACTTGTGTCGGTGCTTTACCTTCCATGGGTTGTTCTATTCTTCATAGAACTAGTAGTCTTGCGGATGTTGTCGCTATGCTTGTAGTTGAACTTGAAAGACAATTTATGCATATGCATCCTTGCATACAAAGAATTTTCCTAGAATTCTCTAATATTGAGCACTCTTCTGTTAAGCGTGCTGTTACTATCTTATTGGCTCATGAGTTTAGATTTATCATAAGAGAGGCCAAAGAAATCTTTCTTGACACTATAGGGTGGACGCAGGTCTTCCTCCCATAGAAGCAATCCTCTATGATCAAGAGGAAATTAGACGTTTTCAATCTTCGGACTATGTCGCTTTTAATGAAAAACCTTAGAAAAAGGTTCCTACTAATGTCTTGGTTGATTGCATTAACGAGCTTAATAATGATTTTGCCCTTCTAAACAATGAACTAGGATACTCTCTTGAGTATAGGCTCACAAGATTTTGCCAAAAGAATGCTTTTAGTGATGAAATAGTTGTGCACTATGAAGGGCCAAAGGAGGAACCCGTTCCTCCTGTGATTGATCTTGGGGATATTTGTCCCACTAAATTTAGCCCTTTTGATTAATTTTTCTTGCCTCAAAGGAAACTTGCTGACAAACATAGAGAATATGAAATGAGCTTTCAAGATCTATCTTATTATTACGGCACTCGTTAGATCTATCTTGCTTTCATGCCTAGCTAGGGGCGTTAAACGATAGCGCTAGTTGGGAGGCAACCCAATTTTTTTATGTGTTTTTTGTTTTTATTTCTGTTTAGGAATAAATAATCCATCTACCCTCTGTTTAGATGTGGTTTTATCTTTTAATTAGTGTTTGTGCCAAGTTAAACCTATAGGATCTTCTTGGATGATAGTTATTTTATCTTGCTGTAATTTCCAGAAACTTTCGGCTCACGAAAACAATTGTTAAAAATCACCAGAACGTGATAAAATAGTGATTCCAACTTCTGCTGATCAATAAACAAATTTCCTAGGTCTTCTTATTTTGGCTGAATTTTTTGAGTTCCATAAGTTTGCATTAGTTACAGATTACTACAGACTGTTCTGTTTTTGACAGATTCTGTTTTTCGTGTGTTCTTTGCTTATTTTGATGAATCTATGGCCAATAAAATAGTTTATAATCCATAGATAAGGTGGAATACAGTAGGTTTAACACAAAATTAAATAAATAATGAGTTCATTGCAGTACCTTATGTGGTGGTTTTGTTTTCTTTCACTAACGGAGATTATAAGATTTCCTGTTGAGTTTTGTGTTGTGAAGTTTTCAAGTTTTGGGTAAAGCTTTTATGGACTATGGAATAAAGGGTGGCAAGAGCCTAAGCTTGGGGATGCCCAAGGCACCCCAAGATATTCAAGAATATCCAAAGTTTAAGCTTGGGGATGCCCGGAAGGCATCCCCTCTTTCGTCTTCGTTCATTGGTAACTTTACTTGGAGCTATATTTTTATTCACCACATGATAAGTGTTTTACTTGGAGTGTCGTGTATTATATTAGTCTTTGATTTTTAGTTTACCAAAATCTTCCTTGCTGTACACACCTTTTGGGAGAAGCCTATTTTATTAGAATTTGCTAGAATACTCTATGTGCTTCACTTATATCTTTTGAGCTTGATAGTTTTTGCTCTAGTGCTTCACTTATATCTTTTAGAGCACGGTGGTGTCTTAATTTTGAAGAAATTGCCAGTCTCTCATGCTTCACTTATATTATTTTGAGAGTCTTCTAGAACAGCATGGTATTTGCTATGGTCATAAAATTGGTCCTAGAATGGTAGGGATCCAAGTTGGGTATAATAAAAACTATCATAGGAAGTGAATTGGATGTTATGATCAATTTGATACTTGATAATTGTTTTGAGATATGGAGGTAGTGATATTAAAGTCATGCTAGTTGGGTGATTATGAATTTAAAGAATGCTTGTGTTGAAGTTAGCAAGTCCTGTAGCATGCACGTATGGTTAAAGCTGTGTAACAAATTTGAAACATGAAGTGTACCTGGCTTGTGCATCCTTATGAGTGGCGGTCGGGGACGAGCGACGGTCTTTTCCTACCAATCTATCCCCCTAGGAGCATGCACGTAGTACTTGATTTTTGATGACTTCTAAATTTTTGCAATAAGTATATGAGTTCTTTTGACTAATGTTGAGTCCATGGATTATACGCACTTTTACCTTTCTGCCTTTGCTAGCCTCTTCGGTACCGTGCATTGCCCTTTTTCACCTTAAGAATTGGTGCAAACTTCGCCGGTGCATCCAAACCCCGTGATACGATACGCTCTATCACACATAAACCTCCCTATATCTTCCTCAAAACAGCCACCATACCTACCTATTATGGCATTTCCATAGCCATTCCGAGATATATTGTCATGCAACTTTCCACCGTTCCGTCCATCATCATGACATACTTTACTTTTGTCATATTGCCATTGCATGATCATGTAGTTGACATCGTATTTGTGGCAAAGCCACCATGCATTATTTTTCATACATGTCACTCTTGATTCATCGCACCATCCCGATACACCGCCGGAGGCATTCATATAGAGTCATATCTTGTTCTAGTTTCGAGTTGTAATTGTTGAGTTGTTAGAAAATAAAAGTGTGATGATCATCATTTTTAGAGCATTGTCCCAAGTGAGGAAAGGATGATGGAGACCATGATTCCCCCACAAGTCAGGATGAGACTCCAGACGAAAAAAAAGAGGCCATAAAAAATAGAAAAGGCCCAAATAAAAAAATTGAGAGAAAAAGAGAGAAGGGACAATGCTACTATCCTCCTACCACACTTGTGCTTCAAAGTAGCACTTTGTTCTTCATGTAGTGAGTCTCATATATTGTGCTTCAAAGTAGCACCATGTTTTTCATATAGTGAGTCTCATAAGTTGTCTTTTTCATACTAGTGGGAATTTTTCATTATAGAACTTGGCTTGTATATTCCTAGGATGGGCTTCCTCAAATGCCCTAGGTCTTCGTGAGCAAGCAAGTTGGATGCGCACCCACTAGTTTACTTTTGTTGAGCATTCATTTATAGCTCTAGTGCATCTGTTGCATGGCAATCCCTACTCCTCATGTTGACATCAATTGATGGGCATCTCCATAGCCCGTTGATTATCCTCGTCAATGTGAGACTTTCTCCTTTTTGTCTTCTCCACACAATCCCCATCATCATATTCTATTCCACCCATAGTGCTATATCCATGGCTCACGCTCATGTATTGCGTGAAAGTTGAATAGTGTGAGATTATTTAAGTATGAAACAATTGCTTGGCTTGTCATCGTGGGTATAGAAGTTGGGAACATCTTTGTGTGACGAAAATGAAGCATAGCCTAACTATATGATTTTGTAGGGATGAACTTTCTTTTGCCATGCTATTTTGAGAAGACATGATTACTTTGATTAGTATGCTTGAAGTATTACTATTTCTTTTATCAATATGAACTTTTATTTTGTATTCATTTGGATCTGAACATTCATGCCACAATAAAGAAAATTACATTATGAATTATGCTAGGTAGCATTCCACATCAAAAATTCTTCTTTTATCATTTACCTACTCGAGGACGAGCAGGAATTAAGCTTGGGGATGCTTGATACGTCTCCAACGTATCTATAATTTTTTATTGTTCCATGCTATTATCTTACCCCTTTTGGATGTTTATGGGCTTTATTTTACACATTTATATCATTTTTGGGACTAACCTACTAACCGGAGGCCCAGCCCATATTGATGTTTTTTGCCTATTTCAGTATTTCGAAGAAAAGGAATATCAAACGGAGTCCAAACGGAATGAAACCTTCGGGAGCGTGATTTTTGGAACAAACGTGATCCAGAGGACTTGGAGTGCAAGTCAACAAGCAGCCTTAGGCCTCCACGAGATAGGAGGGCGCCCCCTATAGGGCGCTACCTGTCTTCGTGGGCCCCTCGGCGCCACCGACGTACTTCTTCCTCCTATATATACCTACGCATTCGAAAACATCCAGGCACCACGAAACACAATTTCCACCGCCGTAACCTTCAGATCCGCGAGATCCCATCTTGGAGCCTTCACGGCACTCACGGAGGGGGAATCAACCACGGAGGGCCTCTACATCAACATCCTTGCCCCTCCGATGAGTTGTGAGTAGTTTACCACAGACCTCACGGATCCATAGTTATTAGCTAGATGGCTTCATCTCTCTTTTGGATCTCAATACAATGTTCTCCCCTCTCTTGTGGAGATCTATTCGATGTAAACTCTTTTTATGCGGTGTGTTTGTCGAGATCCGATGAATTGTGGGTTTATGATCAAGTTTATCTATGAATAATATTTGAATCTTCTCTGAATTCTTTTATGTATGATTAAGTTATCTTTGCAAGTCTCTTCAATTATCAGTTTGGTTTGGCCTACTAGATTGGTCTTTCTTGCCATGGGAGAAGTGCTTAGCTTTGGGTTCAATCTTGCGGTGTCCTTACCCAAAGGATGTAAAGGGTTGCAAGGCACGTATTGTATTGTTGCCATCGAGGATAACAAGATGGGGTTTATATCATATTGCATGAGTTTATCCCTCTACATCATGTCATCTTGCTTAATGCGTTACTCTGTTCTTATGAACTTAATACTCTAGATGCATCTTTGGATAGCCTCGATGTGTGGAGTAATAGTAGTAGATGCAGGTGAGTCGGTCTACTTGTTATGGACGTGATGCCTATATACATGATCATGCCTAGATAATCTCATAACTATGCGCTTTTCTATCAATTGCTCGACAGTAATTTGTTCACCCACCGTAATACTTATGCTATCTTGAGAGAAGCCACTAGTGAAACCTATGGGCCCCGGGTCTATCTCTTATCATATTTGCTTCCAATCTACTTTTATTTGCATCTTTACTTTTTGCATATATATTATAAAATACCAAAAATATATTTATCTTATCATACTATCTTTATGAGATCTCACTTTCGCAAGTGGCCGTGAAGGGATTGACAACCCCTTTATTGCGTTGGTTGCGAGTTCTCAGTTTGTTTGTGTAGGTGCATGGGACCTTTGAGAAGCCTCCTACTGGATTGATACCTTGGTTCCCAAAACTGAGGGAAATACTTACGCTACACTTGCTGCATCACCCTCTCCTCTTCGAGGAAAACCAACGCAGGCTCAAGACGTAGCAGTGGTCATGATGGTAGGTTCGTGCGTCATTTGGTTTGGTTTCGCATGCATCCATTAATGCCCAAAAATTGTCTCGATTATCTCTTGTCCAATTACTACCATGCTCACACTTGCATGCAATCAATTAGCCAAACCAGATAATTATGTGTGTTAATTAGCCAGACAGTTAATATGTTCGTTTAATTTGGGAAGTATAAACGAGCGCTGGATGGGAGTATCATTCTCATATGAAGAGTATCATTATCCGACCGGAAGGATCACATCAATTATGAAGAGTATCATTATTTGGACGGAAGGATCATGTTGATTATGGAAAATACTATTGAGCATTTGATACTAGGATAACTTGTGAAAAGTATTATTGTTTGGACAGGAGGATCATGTTAATTATAAAAGTATCATCGAGTGTTTCATGAAAAGCTCTTGTTAATTATGAAGAGTATTATTCTTTGGACCTGAGTATCATTATGGAAACTATTATTGAGACTTAAATAGGAGGATCACATTAATTATTAAAAGTATCACCAGTCATTAATGTAAAATAATTTCTGATGTGGATAATTAATAGTATGAAGTTCTTCAAATTTATCATTACTATTAATATCTTAATCCCCTTATGAGAAAACCCACCTTCTCCCACCTCGCTACACGCATAAGAAAACCCACCACCCTTGCCTCACACACAAAGAAAAAAGAAAAAAAATAGAATTTCTCTACCCGTAAAGGGGGAGTCTGCGCTCGTGATTGTGGGTTCGCACGTTGTTTGGTTTGGTTTGGTTTCACATGCATCCATTAATGCTAAAAAATTATCTCTGTTATCTCTTGTCCAATTGCTGCCTTACCCAAAGTTGCAAGCAATTAATTAGCCAAACCAATTAATTATGTCTGTTAATTAGCCAGACAGTTAATATGTCCGTTTAATTTGGAAAGTATAATCGAGCATTGGACGGGAGGATCATACTAATGTGAAGAGTATCATTATTTGGACCGAAGGATCATATTAATTTTGAAGAGTATCATTATTTGGATGGGAGGATCATGTTAACTATGAAAGTATTATCGAGCGCTTGACAGTATGATCACTTTCAATATGAAAAGTATTGTTTTTTGGACACGAGGATCATGTTAATTACTCCCTCCATTCCTAAATATAAGTCTTTTTAGAGATTTCAGTAAGATACTACATACAGAGCAAAATGAGTGAATCTACACTGTCGGGGATATACCCCGCGGTGTAAACCGGCCGGAAGTTAACCCGGCCGGTCTGGACGGCTCACTGGTAACCCGCCCGGAGCTTGGCGGTTCACGGGCTACCCGCCCGGTCTTGGCGGTTCATTAGTAACCCGGCGGATCAAGGCAGTTCAACTATTGTGGGCCGGTTTAAGAGGAAAGGCATGAGGAATATTAGAGATAGACTAGTCCTAATCCTAATAGGACTCCACATGTAAACCGCCCCTTCAACATATATAAGGAGGGGCAGGGCTCCCCAAAGAGGGACAAGTTCCACAAGTTGGACAAGTTAGGTTTAGACAATGGCTCCGAGTTAGAGCACTCTTGTAACCGTGATCATCATCATCAATATCAATGAAGCGGGGCGTAGGCTTTACCTCCACCGTGAGGGGCCGAACCTGGGTAAAACCTCGCGTCTCGATCCCGCTCAACCCCTTCAAGCTACCACATAGATGCGTTGGCCTCGCGACTAAGTCCTGACACTAAGGACATCTGCCGTGACAATTCCACGACAGTTGGCGCCCACCGTGGGGCTCGCGCACGGTGGTGTTGAGTTCTTGGAGGGATCTATCTCAGGGATTGGAAAGCTCGCGATAGATCGGATGAAGAAGAGACGGCATGGAACCATAGCGTGAGCCGTCGGACAACCACTAGAGAGCCGACAAATTTATCGTTTGGGAATCAGAATTATGGTTAACTTTGGAGATGACAGATGCGATGTTCAGGAGAGACGGACAGATTTTTAGGGTTTCAGTGGGCCACCCCACGTATTGCTCGGTGACCCGTCGAATCCGAGGGCGGATCGTTTTTTCTGCAGTTGAGACCGGACAGGAGTCTGTCACAGGTCATCACACCACAATTGCCAAAGCCGTCAGATTCCATTGCAGAGCTGCTACAGCTCGTTCAAGTCTCGAGTACACCGCGATTTGGTGCTGGTGCTCTCCACGTCTACATGCAGTATGAAGTCCCGAGTAGACTACACATCGCTGCTGCTACTACTTATTACCCAAGAACTACGGCTATATCCACAAACAACTGCTATCACTAGTACATCAATCTTTGTGCACGTTTATTACATCCGCGCGGGCGTCCTATCAGACCGAAGAAAGGTCAATAGTTACTGCAGCTGGGCAGAGCCCCTGCCTTGCTCATCGAGTCCTTGTCCTAGAAGAATAAGGATGAATCATCAAACCAACAACGACCAGGGGAAGGAGATGGATATGGACTTGTCAACCCGCCTCCGATTCGCCTCCGAGTGGTGCAATCGTTGAGTCGCTGTGCCACCGTCGCTAGTCGCTTCCAAACCGCCTCTGCACGGCTTCACCATCCGCACCGACCAAGTCGCCCCTGGCCCTGCCCGGCCGTTTCTACAACTTCGCCAAGTCAATGTCTCGCTGCTGCAAGCCGGCCTCACTAGTACCCGGATACGAACTCGGATCTGGAGTAGTTCACTAGTACTCCATAATACTAGCTGAAGGCTACTCCACGTGAAACCCCAAGGACCACTAGCAGTTGCACAGAAATCGAGGTTGATTGATCTGGAGCACATGCACCTAAAAGGGAAACGGAAAAAGTGATGATGCGGTGAAGGAACACTAGTACTAGAAGGACTAGTCCTCTGCATAAAATCAGCCAGAAATTCAACGGCCGCATTGGCTGTTGAATGGAATTTATCCTCAGGTGATATTTTTCCTGAAAAAATTGTTCTTGCGGATTAAATCTGTCAAGAATTTTTGTACTTTTAATATGTGCATATTTATGTGCAGGTTAATTTATAAGCGGGAGGCCGCTTCGCCGTTGTATCCGGTGGACGCACGTACCGGTTTACGATTATACGCCGCGGCCGTGTCCGCCCGAACGCTGATGTCGAGCGAACGTGCGCAACCTGTGGTCCGATCTACATCAACTCACTGTGACCGCGCCCGCGATTAACTCGCTGTCCGCACGGTTTATCACGCCCGCGGCCGACTCGTCGGTCCTCGCCGCCTTATAATGCCTTGGCCGACCCACCCGTCCGCACCGCCTTACAACACCAATGAAGAAGAACCGGCGCAGAAGAAGATACATCGTCTCCGTGGCAAGAAGTTGGAGGGAGATACGAGATTGAGATTTAAAAAAAAAATTTAAAAAGGGTTTTGCGTCCGGTTCGGCCGACGCGAGATGATCTGTCCAAACCGACGGGAGATTCACTGAGTCATGCAAGCAATGCTGCTACATGTGTGGAGCTACTGACTCGGAAGTACAAGAGCCGTCGGGGCCGTGTTGACCACCCTGCGGTGTTGAGCTGTCAGGCCTATATTGAATCGCCGGTCTGTCTAAGTTGTTTGCGTCGTTCTCAACGGATCATCCGTCAACCGAACAGATCAGGTGATATCCATCCAAATTTATTTTTCTTAACACATTGTTTTTATCAAAAAACAATTACTCTGGTCTATAACAATTTTTCGCAGGACCATTATTTCTTAGAAAGGTGTCGCATAAAGGGCGCGCGCCATCATTATTTGTGCAAATCGCCGCTCCCAATGCTTAAAAACAATATTGGTCCTTGAAATACTCATCCGATCTTCAGCCGGTTTAAGGACATAGAACTTGCCGGTTTATCCTTGCTAAGATCACCGGTTTACAAATATTGACAGCACCGGGTCATACTTGTAGTTAACATCCAGCTTGAAAATATACCTCTTATATGCCTATCACTTGTAGCCTCCAAGTCTTAAGAAGGTAGCATAGCAACAGCTTGAGACTTGCTTAAACATCACAATCTTGAAGAAATCCAGGTTGTTCATCTCAATCACTAGCCAGAATTGAGTATTCCACATATGTAGCCCCCAAGTGCCGGGTTGTCATGCTTGCAACAACCTGGGACTTGTAATTGTCTGATGCTCATAAAAACTTCAACCAGTGTAGCTCCCATCATTATTTGTTCAAATCGCCGCTCCCACTACATCCGCACGTGTGACTGACTCATTGTCCGTGTCCACGTTTGTCTCGCCCGGGTCCGGGCCGTCTCTCGCGACCGCGCCGGCTTACAACGCCACGGACGACTCACCCGTCCGCACTCGCGGCCGGTTCACGCGTCCGCACCGGCTTACAACAAGGAGGACGACTCGCCCGTCCGCACCGGTTTACAAACGGACAATTGTTCACTACATCAAAAACGACGTGGTTGACTCGCCTGCGCCGGTTTATAGTACCGCGGCCGGTTCATCTATTTGAGCCACCTCTGATGCCGAGGTCATCTTTTTCGTCCGCCTCTCGCGGCCTGGTCTACATCGACATACCGGGCCGCACCGTCTGCATGAGCTGTTTATTGGATATGAGCAAGTCACAGCTTGGGTAGCCCGGTTTTCTTTCAAATTGAGGTAAATTATCGCCAACCGCCGTGCGCACTGGATGGCTCAATAAGCGAGCACACAAGTCGCCGCCATTACGATTCTGGTTAACTTCAAATCGCCAGTTGAGGGAACCATTGGCCGAAGGTGACACACGGCTCACACGGGACCATTTATAACCCGCCGCAGTCACCTCAACCTTCTATGGATTCACATTGTGCTATCAACACCAATGATATGAAAGTTATGCTGGTTTACATCACGGTCAACTATGGAGAGTTTCAAGCTAACTCCTCGAATCACCTTGAGACTCGGGGGCTACGATGACATGACTCAGCAAATCTTGCCGGTTTTAGCAAATTTAAAGAACCCCGGAACGATGGAGGGAAAGATAACCCGGACCCGGAGGCTACTGTTATTGGAAGGCCGTCAGAAAATTTCCGGCTTAGAAAGTATATAACCATTACAAAATCCCGGCTCAATGAAGAAGCTCCGGGTCATCAGAAAGGATTTCGGTTTAAAATCCGGCTAAAGGGAAGTCAGTCTCACTGAAGCTCTCAAATATCCGGTTTACAATCCGGTTCAAGGGAAATCTGTTCTCTCACAAAGCTCTTTAGCTCTCAAATCCGGTTTAACAATGTCCGGTTCAAAAAGGAATTAACTTCTCGCAAGTTCGAGTTTAAAGGCCGTTAGAAAATTTCTGGCTGAAAATGAAGATTCCGGTTTAACATCCGGTTCAAGGGAAAGATGTCTCCCACAAAGCTTTGAAGCTCTCAATATCCGGTTCAAAAATCCCGGTTCAAGAAGGATTTATCTCTTGCAAAAAGTTAAAGGGTGCCAAAGAGGACCTGCTGCCATGATGCGCGGTTCAAACATGGGTATCATGCCTTGTTGGCTTATCATATTATTGATCACTTGGGGGCTTGGTCATGTCTGAACCATAGTCACACCTCTTGATCGGCGCAATGCCACAAAAGATTCACTTGGGGGCCTTGGTCGTGTCCGAACCATAGCAACGCCATTTGGTAGGCGTAAAAGCCACAGCATCACTTGGGGACTTGTGGTCACGTCGAACCATAGTCACTCCTCTTGAACGGCCTAGTGCAATAGCATCACTTGGGGGCTTTGGTCGAACCCGAACCATCGCTACACCTCTTCATCGGCGTAATGCCAATGCATCATTTGGGGACTGGCTGACTCGAACCATAGCTACGCCTTTTGGGGGCTTGGTCGTGTCCGACCATGGTAATGCCTCTTGATCGGCTCAAAGCCTCATTTGCAATGGTTTTATATTTGCCTTTGCTTGAATTTTGTTCTCTTTTAAATTATTTCTTTTGTTGTGTTTTGAAACCGACATTATTAATCCGGTTCAAACTGTCAATTACAAATTGGCGGAACACGGTCAAATCCTAATCCGGAGACTATTTGCCCGGTTTGATTTTATGTTACCATCTTATTATGGAGTAAACCGGTGTTCATTAACCCGGCTTGACCTTCAATCACAAATTGTCAGTACATGATCAAATCATAATCCGGAGACTATCCGCCCGGTCCGGGTTTGACTACGAGTCGCCAATATTATATATGGTTAAACCGGTGTTTATCACAACCCGCATGCGGTTTTATCATAAACCGCACAAGATGAAAGGAGTTATCATTACTCAAGATTGGGGTCATCACCCTTACTACAAAAAATTGGTAAACCAAAGATGTGATTCAATGTCACAGGTATGATATATTTCATTGATTATTCTTAAAGTGCAGCCTTGGTCATAAACCTGGGTTATCTGTTGGGCATTATGACCCGTCCGGTGGTAAACCGCCAGGACATTTTAAACTTGTTGTATGCAGAGACAGGTTGAATAAAGCATGATGATAAATTATCCGGTGTTTATTAAACCCGCCTGTCTTTAAGACGATAAGTCGCCAAGATATGATGAGAAATTATCCGGTGTTTGTTAACCCGGCCCGGCTTTTGGACTATAAGTCGCCAGTACCTATTTGGATTGCGCCATTGGAATCATGCGCTTATAAATCATTGGGTTATATTATTCAAATAGCCAAACTTGGCTGAATTTTCATTATGGTATTGAATGAATAAGGTTTTTCATACCAGATTATGTTATCTTTAATAGCCAACATGGCTGGATTTTTATTATGGTTATCAATACCCAATATTATAATTGAGGTTCTCAAAGTCGCTTTTAGCGCAATGGTTATCATATTATTAATGGATATGATTTATTCTACAATTGAAGGAATAGTCCCGAGTTGCTGCAGGCTTACAACCCGGCACTTGGGAGCTACATTATTTAAGTTGAGATTACATCCAATATGCAAGTCCATGTCGCTGCAAGCATGCACCATGACACTTGGGGGCTAATGCAAAGTCATTCTTTGTTTATTTTATTGAAGACCCGACTCATCACATTATAATGAGCCGGCCCTTGGGGGCTACCAATTGCTCCTGTCAAACAATTCAAGTGCATAATGACCCGACCCTTGGGAGCTACACTGGTTGAAGTTTTTATGAGCATCAGACAATTACAAGTCCCAGGTTGTTGCAAGCATGACAACCCGGCACTTGGGGGCTACATATGTGGAATACTCAATTCTGGCTAGTGATTGAGATGAACAACCTGGATTTCTTCAAGATTGTGATGTTTAAGCAAGTCTCAAGCTGTTGCTATGCTACCTTCTTAAGACTTGGAGGCTACAAGTGATAGGCATATAAGAGGTATATTTTCAAGCTGGATGTTAACCACAAGTATGACCCGGTCTTTGTCAATATTTGTAAACCGTGATCTTAGCAAGGATAAACCGGCAAGTTCTATGTCCTTAAACCGCTGAAGATCGGATGAGTATTTCAAGGACCAATATTGTTTTTAAGCATTGGGAGCGGAATCAAAGGAATTATTCTTCACAATATATTTCCTATGAGAAACCAACATCAAGCAAATCGGTTATGAAGCTGGTTATTGACCCGGATTTTCTAGAAGAAGGAAATGACAAGGACGATCGGCCGGTCTACAAGAATTCTTAACCCGGAGTACAACCTGCCAAATTTGTTCGTGTTTATTTTGCAGCGTAAGTTTACTATGGATAAATCCAAGCTAAACTTGGGGGCTAATGTCGAGGATATACCCCTTGGTGTAAACCGGCCGGAAGTTAACCGGCCGATGCAGGGCTTCACTGGTAACCCGCCCTTGAGCTTGGCGGTTCACGGGCTACCCGCCCGGTCTTGGCGGTTCATTAGTAACCCGGCCGGCGGATCAGAAGGCCGGTTCAACTATTGTGGGCCGGTTTAAGAGGAAAGGCATGAGGAATATTAGAGATAGACTAGTCCTAATCCTAATAGGACTCCACATGTAAACCGCCCCTTCAACATATATAAGGAGGGGCAGGGCTCCCCAAAGAGGGACAAGTTCCACAAGTTGGACAAGTTAGGTTTAGACAATGGCTCCCGAGTTAGAGCACTCTTGTAACCGTGATCATCATCATCAATATCAATGAAGCAGGACGTAGGCTTTTACCTCCACCGTGAGGGGCCGAACCTGGGTAAAACCTCGCGTCTCTCGTCCCGCTCAACCCCTCTCAAGCTACCACATAGATGCGTTGGCCTCGCGACTAAGTCCTAACACTAAGGACATCTGCCGTGACAATTCCACGACATACACTCTAAACTACGTCAATTATATTTAGGGACTATATATATATGTATATAGTTCATAGTGATGATACTTATATTTAGCCTGTGCTGTAGATTTCACTATGAACTATATACGGATATTTCACTGTGAATCTACACTATAAACTACATCAATTAGCTATCCGTATATAGTTCATAGTGAAATCTACATAAAGACTTATATTTAGGAACGGAGGAAGTATAAAAGTATCATCAAGTGTTTAACAAAAGACCCATGCTAATTACGAAGAGTATTATTTTCTTTGGACCTTAGTATCACATTAATTATTAAAAGTATCACCAGTCATTAATGCAAAACAATTTGGAAACCAGGAACCTAATCAATTTGGAAATCAAGCAATTAATGTAATTAATTAGCAGACATGAATTATGCATGTAATCAATTAAGTCCGTTTAAGTGAGGATTTTTTTCATCAAACTAATTATGAAATCGAGCCATTAATGCAATTATTTAATAAGTCAGACACATAAATAGTGACGTAGTTAATTAATAGTAGGAAGGCTTTTTAAAATTTATCATTACTATTAAACCCTTGACCCCTTATGAGAAAACACATCCGCTCCCACCTCCCCATGCACACACAAGAAACCCACCCCCCGTGCCTCACGCAGGATGAAAAGAGAAAAAAACCAAAAAAATGATTTGGAAACCAAGCACCAAATTAGTTTGGGAATAAGTCATTAGTGAAATTAATTATTTAAACCATTGATTACACGTGCAATGAATAAAGTCTGTTTAAATACTCACTTCGTTTCCAAATACAAGTCTTTTTAGCGATTCCAATATGAACTACATACAGATGTATGTAGACATAGTTTAGAGTGTAGATTCACTCATTTTGCTTCGTATATAGTCCATATTGGAATCTCTAAAAAGACTTATATTTAGGAACGAAGGGAGTATGAATTGTTTCATGACAAAATCAATTTTAAAAGGAGCCATTAATGCAATTAATTCATTAGTTAGGCACTTAAATAAATATGCAGATAATTAATAATAGGAAGTTTTTCAACCATGTCTCTACTATTAAAGGGGAGTTAGAGACTGTACGTGGTACGTTCAACTCCCCCTCCCCATCACCCCCCTATGAAAAAACCCTGTCGTCCACCTCCTCATATGCATAAAAAACCCACCTTCCTTTCCTCGAGCAAAAATGAAAATAAAAAATATTGCCCTCCTCCCGAACCCCTTCCAAATTAATTATGAAATCAAGCCATTAATGTAATTATTTAATTAGTTACACACATAATTAGTGATGAAGGTAATTAATAGTAGGAAGTTGTTGTTTAATTTATCATTATTATTAAACCCTTGATCACCCTTATGAAAAACCCATCCGCTCCCACCTCCCCACATGTACAAGAAAACCCACCTCTCTTGCCTCACGCAGAAAGAAAGAAAACAGAAAAATGATTAGGACACCAAGCATCAAATCAATTTGAGAATCAAGTCATTAATGCAATTAATTGGTCAGACCATTAATTACGTGTGCAATTAATTAAGTCCATTTAAACATGGAATTTTGTGAAAAAAAAAACAATTTTAGAATTAAGCCATTAATGAAATTAAATTTAATAGTTGGGCACTTTATTAAAGATGCAGATAATTAATAATAGGAATTTTTTCCAACCATGCCTATACTATTAAAGGGAGTTTGTGTTTGTACATGGCACGTCCAAACTCCCCTCCCCTTGACCCCCCCCCCTACGGAAAAACCCATCTGCCCCACCTCCTCATACGCACAAGAATACCCACCTCCCTTGCCTCACGCAAAAACAAAAAGAAAAAACAGAAAAAGATTGCCCACCTCCCTCCCCTCAATGATAATTTGCTGCCTAACGCACTGCCAGGCTGACATCCTCTGAAACAAAGACACCCCTCAGGGTTGATCCGATCGTCATCATGCATCCTCAGAGGAGGTGCCCAAGGAGCGTGTCTCAGGGTCGGTCCAGTCGAGAGGTAATTGTGGGAAGAGTCTTCATCCGATCGATGTCCCTGGTACCATCATCTGCCTATCCATGCATTATTTCCGTCATGGGATGAGTGTTGCAGCCGACGGCCAGACGAGCACAGATGGATCAAGCGAGCCGCCACCACTCTAAGATCACAAAGCGAGCTTCAGTAGACCTTTTTTCTTTCACAATTACATGTTAACCTCATAGATTCACGAATTGTACAAACTCTAAGATTTTTGTCAATATCAACCTAGAGGAATGCATGTGCGTTGCAACGGGATATAAATCTTCTAGTACGTTGGTTTGTGATTTACCTGTCTATAATAATGTGATTGTGTACATAAATGATCATCAAATTCTGCCCATGAAGTACCTTATATTTTGATCCGAAATTTGGTAAGTAAATTGAAGTGGAACTGGTTCTGAAGGTAAGTAATTTAACTTGATTTATTATCATGCAAGGAAGGTTGGACTAAGTGGTGTTGGGAAGAAAGGTGAAATGGGAACCTTACATTCTTTTTAATTATTTAATTTTAACTAGTAGAGATTTTCATTTTTCTTTTTGATTTTTCATTTTAAAATGTTCCAAAATTTTAAAATGCCCTTTTTGAAAAATGCTCACATATTTCATATGGTATTTCTTTTTAAATACATGATTTTTGAATTTGACAACATTGGTCAAATTTCAAGAATATTTTTAAAATTCAAGAACACTATTGGTATTCGAGAACATTTTTTCAATATTTGAACATATTTTCTTTATTTGAGAACATTTTAAAAAATTGGGAACATTTTTGGCTATTCGAGAACACCTTTTCAAATTTGAGAATTTTTTTTATTCCAGAACATTTTTATATTTTACAACATTTTTTAATTCAAGAACAATTTTTAAATTTTAGAACATGAAATTTTTTAATTTTGAGAATATTTGAAGTTCATGAACTTTTTTATATTATAATATTTTTATCTATAAAGTATCCAGTTGTCATATTTTGAAGACTGAAAAAGCAAAAGAAAAAAATGAAACTCGTTGGAGGAGCATCCGACCTCGTACCTCATATCAAGCCGGCCCACCTTAGTGCTCTCTGAACGTCAACGCATTGTTTAACACAGAGTGTAAAATTGGGGCTCCCCGCCTTGCCTCTCCAGTCTCTTCCTCTCCTCATCTCGTCCGCCGAAAACCTCTAGAAAATTCTAGAACATGCATGCACTTATTCCATGAGTTCTTGTGTGATGAACGTACCTCGCGCGATGCACAGTCGTGAACATATGACAGAGCATGTGAGTGCATGGAGGATAGGAGGGAACCCAAAGACTTGGAAATCACATGGAGTCACATTTACATTTTTTTAGCCATATGGAGTCATATTTACATGTGAGGGCTTCTTTTGTTTCTTGATAAATAGATGTGTGCTTTTGGTTGGGCTAGAACAATGCGCTTTTCTCGTGGAGGCATGGATTTTCTTTCGTGAGAGAGCACAGTTGTTGTGACGTCCGGATATTTAAGCTACATCAACCCTCCACTAATGATGCCATGTCATCACATTACTGTTGCTAATCCTCACTTGATCCAAATCACTCTTCATATTCAAACTCAAATTTAAAGTCAAAAATTCAAATTCGCCAAACATGAAAAATGAAATGTTCGTGTGGCAAATAATCTCTGGTTATTTGTCATGTTGGAACCAACCTCTTTTGGATTCCCAAGTGCCTCTGGGAATTTATTTAGTGGTCTGCTAACATTTAAAATTGGCCTTTTCAATTTTTAAAAATGGTTAGACAACTCCTTTTGACCTCAAACTTTTTGTGACTCCTAGAAATAATGTGCTTCAGTTATGTGCCAAGTTTCTTGTTTAACAAAAATCATTTGCTATTTTAACTAATGCAAAACTGAGACAATTGTTTGACAGAATAGATTAAAGAGAAAAGAGCTAAATAGCTAATGTGCACATGGGCTTGTCGCACAGCGCAACAGCCCAGTCCAACTACCCCTGTCTCCTTCTTTCCCTGTTCATCATAGGCGCCGTGGACGCACGCGCCACGTCCATGGCTTCGACTGCCACGCATCAGCCTTCCGGTCCTCCCCAGCGGCCACAAGACCTCCCCTCCCTCCTGCTGAAACCCTAGCCCCTCATTCCCCCTCTCGCGCTGTTTCTTCTCTCCCGCAAGAAGCCGAGTCGCCGTCGCCGTGAACCCCGTCGTCCTCGCGCCTACCCAGCTCCCCGGCGCCTGGGAATCTGTCCAAGCGCTCCGCCGTTGTCGACTACGTCGACTGCGTGGACGGATTCGGCATCGGAGCCCCTACACCGAGTGGATCGAACTCGTCTTCCACATCGACGCCTTGCTTCGCCGCCGTCAACTCGCTCCGCCTCGACCCCTTCAAGCTTCCCGAGCCGTCTCCCTCCTCGAGCGCCGACGCCTCGTCGTCGTCTCCGCCACCCGACCCGCCTCGAGCCCGCTGCCACCTCCCTACGGCTCTTGGTGAGCCCTCCTCCGTTTTCCTCCTCTTCTTCCCATCCCTGTCGCCGTAGCCTGCCGACCCGTCGTGTTCGAACCCAGACGTCTGGCGTGTGTGCGTCTTGCTACTACTGCTGTTGTTGCATGTGTACTACTATTGTTGTTGTCTTTGCCGCTAGCGCCGTCCATGCCCCACGCCTCCGGCCACCGCCCCCTCGCGCGGCTACCTGCCATGCCGCATGCGTCATTGTCGCTGTCGGCCAAGCAGCGCTTCATGACTCCGCCTTGGCCCCCTGCTGCGCCACCCTCGCCGGCCAGCCCGCCGCGCCATGCCTCGCCCGGCTCGCCGCTGCCGCCCAGCGCCCGGTGGCTGCTGCGCCAGCGATGCCTCGGCCATCTTTGCCCTTGTTGCTGCCCAGCGCCCGCCGCTGCTCTGCTCATCCCCTTATTGCTGCTTTTACTGTAGCTGAGGCTAACTTTTCTAAAATTACATTGATTAGCACCTGTGCAGTCTCAGAACAGCAACTAAACAAAGCTTAACATAGCTGAAATAAATATGTGCGGGTAGTGCACTTGACAGGGTTCAATTTTTCCCATTGGACCAAATCCAAAAGTTACCCGGATTAATTCCTATGAAAATGGAAAATATCTATGTTCTGTTAACCGGAAGAACTGAAAAACAGAATCTGGAATTGACATCCATTAGCACTTTTCAAACAAATATTTGGGCAAGCAAATGGACACTAATGTAGATGGACCTGAGACTGTCATGTAGATCACAGCAGAGTGCCCAGATTTGATATAAGGCACTAATTCAAAGGATGTACAGAATGCTCGCTATAGCCTCTGCAAAACAACTAAGTGATGTTTAAAACTGAGGACTTAGCCAATTTTCAGAGATTCCAGAAAATGTTTAAAAACTTTGGAAAATCATAGATATTCATCCGTAGCTCGGATCAAAAAACTTTGTACATGAAAGTTGCTCAGAACGACGAGAAGAATCCGAATACGCTCTCCGTTCATCCGCCACACGCCCCTAGCATAGCGAACCTGCAACCGCCCCCCTCCGATTCATCTGTCCGAAAATGCCAAACTTGGGAAAACTTTCCCGGATGTTTTCCCCCTTCGATGGTATCGTGTAGCTCTGCGTTAGAACACCCCTAGTGCTGCTTATTGTCTTGTCATGCTTAGTATTGAACTTGTTTGCTCTGTATTTACTGTTTCTTCCCCCTCTTCTTCTCCGGTAGACCCTAAGACCGTAGTTGATGCCCCTGTGGTCGACTACGTCGAGGACGAACCTTCTTCCCTTTCGGCGGAGCTTCCAGGCAAGCCCCACCTTTGATCATCCCGATATCGCCCATTCCATTTTATCATGCTTGCATTAGATTTTGCTACTGTTATTGTTTGCTTCTATTCTGATGGATAGCCTGCTTTTGTAACCTGCTTATTGTCACCTACCTACTTATCCTAAACTGCTTAGTATAGGTTGGTTAGTGATCCATTAGTGACCCCCACCTTGTCCTTGTTGCCCCTACTTCATCATCGAAGACCCGATCAACGGGATCGAAGACCAGGCCCCGGCACCGCACATCACTTTCCGCTTAGTTGCTCGACACTACTGGGTTACTACCGAGTGCCGAGGGTGAGACCTCTACAAAGACTTCGATGTTAACCACGTAGTGTAGCTATTCGGTCGTGGTCATCGAGGGTGATTCCGCCTTAACCACTTCCGATCTGACTGTCGTGCAACCCCTCAAGTGTGAACCTCGGGGGTGATTCCTCTTACGTTCACCTTGATGATTACATCGAGTGGAATTCATCGGGGGTGATTCCTCGGGTTTTCTCCTTAATGTTTGGACACACAGTTACTATGGTTACTATGACTTTACACTGAACCATGTTACTAAAGACGGGTCGGCCCTGAGGGGTACCCGCGCGAGCTTAATTGCGAGTGATGTGGAGACGGGTTGACCTGGAGGGTGCCCGCGAGATAATTACGAGGCGTGGCCGGGCATTCCTAGCCCTTGCCGCAAGTCCTCGAGGCAGAAACGGGTCACATCTTTCGTGAGTCTCTGCTTGTTCTTGCTGCGTTCCTAATCCACTACAATTTGGATATTTGATCCGAGGGCCTCTCGGCCCGATAGCACTAATCATCACGTGGGCATAGTATGGGCGTTACGTATGTCGTATATATCAGCGAAGCTTAATAGATGTCACGACCGGCGGGCGCGCCGGTTGGACTGCGTAAGCACCTGCCTTGTTGAAGGAGGTAGCTAGGTCTGCTCACCGACCGCGTTATAACATGCAGGAGTTCAGGGAGATGGCCCATGACCCCACAGGGGCATAGGTTTAGTCCGGCGTGCTGACCTCTATTAAGCCTAGGTCGGGTTGCGGCGTATTGTTTGGCCGAGGCCGGGCATGACCCAGGAAAGTGTGTCCGACCGGAGTTAATCGAGCGTGGTGGGTAAGTTGGTGCACCCCTGCAGGGAAGAAAACATCTATCGGTAGGCTGTCCTACGGTAACGGACACTTGGAGTTGTATCCCGATTGATACAACTAGAACTGGATACTTGAGATGAGACATGGTTATGAGAAATGGATAGTATGTCTCTGGGATTGCTTTCTTGCAGGGAGTCGAGGAAGGATCTTTGGCCGAGGTTGATAACACTTCTACTACCTTACTTTATGCTACTCTACTCCCTCCTGTTGCTGCAAGATGGTGGTTTCAAGAATATGCTAGTCTTCGATAGGCTAGGTTTTTGTTGGAAATATGCCCTAGAGGCAATAATAAAATGATTATTATTATATTTATTTGTTCATGATAATTGTCTATTGTTCATGCTATAATTGTGTTATCCGGAAATCGTAATACATGTGTGAATACATAGACCACAACATGTCCCTAGTGAGCCTCTAGTTGACTAGCTCATTCCTCAACAGATAGTCATGGTTTCCTGACTATGGACATTGGATGTCATTGATAATGGGATCACATCGTTAGGAGAATGATGTGATGGACAAGACCCAATCCTAAGCATAGCACAAGATCGTGTAGTTCGTTTGCTAGAGCTTTTCCAAATGTCAAGTATCATTTCCTTAGACCATGAGATTGTGCAACTCCCGGATACCGTAGGAGTGCTTTGGGTGTGCCAAACATCACAACGTAACTGGGTGGCTATAAAGGTGCACTACGGGTATCTCCGAAAGTGTCTGTTGGGTTGGCACGAATCGAGACTAGGATTTGTCACTCCGTATGATGGAGAGGTATCTCTGGGCCCACTCGGTAATGCATCATCATAATGAGCTCAATGTGACCAAGTGTTTGTTCATGGGATCATGCATTATGGTACGAGTAAAGTTACATGCCGGTAATGAGATTGAACGAGGTATTGGGATATCGACGATCGAATCTCGGGCAAGTAACGTACCGATTGACAAAGGGAATTGTATACGGGATTGATTGAATCCTCGACATCGTGGTTCATCCGATGAGATCATCGAGGAGCATGTGGGAGCCAACATGGGTATCCAGATCTCGCTGTTGGTTATTGGTCGGAGAGTCGTCTCGGTCATGTCTGTGTGTCTCCCGAACCCGTAGGGTCTACACACTTAAGGTTCGGTGACACTAGGGTTGTGGAGATATTAGTATGCGGTAACCCGAAAGTTGTTCGGAGTCCCAGATGAGATCTCGGACATCACGAGGAGTTCCGGAATGGTCCAGAGGTGAAGAATTATATATAGGAAGTCCGTTTTCGGCCATCGGGAAAGTTTCGGGGGTCACCGGTATTGTACCGGGACCACCGGAAGGGTCTCGAGGGTCCACCGGGTGGGGCCACCTATCCCGGAGGGCCCCATGGGCTGAAGTGGGGAAGGGAACTAGCCCCAGGTGGGCTGGTGCGCCCCCCTTGGGCCTCCCCTGCGCCTAGGGTTGGAAACCCTAGGGGTGGCGCCCACTTGGCAACAGGGGCAAGCCACCCCCCCTTGGCGGTGCCCCCCATCTAGATGGGATCTAGAGGGCGGTGCCCCCTTCCCTTGGCCCCTATATATAGTGGAGGGAGGAGGGCAGCCGCACCTAGCCCTGGCGCCTCCCTCTCCCTCGTGACACCTCTCCCTCTCGAAGCTTGGCGAAGCCCTGCCGAGATCTCCATTGCTTCCACCACCACGCCGTCGTGCTGCTGGATCTCCATCAACCTCTCCTTCCCCTTGCTGGATCAAGAAGGAGGAGGCGTCTTCCCAACCATACATGTGTTGAGCAGCGGAGGTGCCGTCTGCTCGGGCTCGGTCATCGGTGATTTGGATCACGGCAGTATGACTCCATCAACCCCGTTCTCTTGAACGCTTCCGCTCGCGATCTACAAGGGTATGTAGATGCACTCCTTTTTCCCTCATTGCTAGATAACTCCATAGATTGATCTTGGTGATGCGTAGAAAATTTTAAAATTCTGCTACGTTCCCCAACAGTGGTATCAGAGCTAGGTCTATGCGTAGTTTCTATGCACGAGTAGTTCATAAACTTGTTGTGGGCGTAGATGTTGTCAATTTTCTTGCCACTACTAGTCTTATCTTGCTTCGACGGCATCGTGGGATGAAGCGGCCCGGACCGACCTTACACGTATGCTTACGTGAGACAGGTTCCACCGACTGACATGCACTAGTTGCATAAGGTGGCTAGCGGGTGTCTGTCTCTCCCACTTTAGTTGGAGCGGATTCGATGAAAAGGGTCCTTATGAAGGGTAAATAGAAATTGGCATATCACGTTGTGGTTTTACGTAGGTAAGAAAGCGTTCTTGCTAGAAACCTATAGAAGCCACGTAAAACATGCAACAACAATTAGAGGACGTCTAACTTGTTTTTGCAAGCATATGCCTTGTGATGTGATATGGCCAAAAGATGTGATGAATGATATATGTGATGTATGAGATTGATCATGTTCTTGTAATAGGAATCACGACTTGCATGTCAATGAGTATGACAACCAGCAGGAGCCATAGGAGTTGTCTTTATTTTTTGTATGACTTGCGTGTCATTGAATAACGCCATGTAAATTACTTTACTTTATTGCTAAACATGTTAGCCATAGAAGTAGAAGTAATCATTGGCGTGACAACTTCATGAAGACACGATGATGGAGATCATGGTGTCATGCCGGTGATGACGATGATCATGGCGCCCCGAAGATGGAGATCATAAGGAACAAAATGATATTGGCCATATCATGTCACTATTTGATTGCATGTGATGTTTATCATGTTTTACATCTTATTTGCTTAGAACGACGGTAGCTTAAATAAGATGATCTCTCGCAATAATTTCAAGAAAGTGTTCCCCCTAACTGTGCACCGTTGCGAAGGTTCGTTGTTTCGAAGCACCACGTGATTATCGGGTGTGATAGATTCTAACGTTCGAATACAACGGGTGTAAGCCAGATTTACACACACAATACACTTAGGTTGACTTGACGAGCCTAGCATGTACGCACATGGCCTCCGGAACACGGAAGACCGAAAGGTCGAGCATGAGTCATATAGAAGATACGATCAACATGAAGATGTTCACCGGCGTTGACTAGTCCGTCTCACGTGATGATCGGACACGGCCTAGTTGACTCGGATCATGTTTCACTTAGATGAGTAGAGGATGTCTATCGAGTGGGAGTTCATTGCATAATTTGATTAGATGAACTTAATTATCATGAACTTAGTCTAAAATCTTTACAATATGTCTTGTAGATCAAATGGCCCACGCTAATGTTGCCCTCAACTTCAACGCATTCCTAGAGAAAACCAAGCTGAAAGATGATGGCAGCAACTATACGGACTGGGTCCGGAACCTGAGGATCATCCTCATGCTGCCAAGAAAGATTATGTCCTAGAAGCACCGCTAGGTGAACCACCCATCCTAGAGAACCAAGACATTATGAATGCTTGGCAGTCGCGTGCTGATGATTACTCCCTCGTTCAGTGCGGCATGCTTTACAGCTTAGAACCGGGGCTCCAAAAGCGTTTTGAGCAACACGGAGCATATGAGATGTTTGAAGAGCTGAAAATGGTTTTCCAAGCTCATGCCCGGGTCGAGAGATATGAAGTCTCCGACAAGTTCTTCATTGTAAGATGGAGGAAATAGTTACATCGGTGAGCACATACTCAAAATGTCAGGTTGCACAACCGCTGACTCATTTGGGAGTTAATCTCCGGATGATGCGGTCATGTGACAGATCCTTGATCGCTTCCACCGAGCTACAAGAGCTTTGTGATGAACTTCAATATGCGGGGATGGAAAAGACCATTCCTGAAGTATATTCAATGCTGAAATCAGCGGAGGTGGAGATCAAAAAGGAACATTAAGTGTTGATGGTGAATAAAACCACTAAGTTTAAGAAAGGCAAGGGTAAGAAGAACTTCAAGAAGGACGGCAAGGGAGTTGCCGCGCCCGGTAAGCCAGTTGTGGGAAGAAGCCAAAGAATGGACCCAAGCCTGAGACTGAGTGCTTTTATTGCAAGGGAAGTGGTCACTGGAAGCGGAACTGCCCCAAATACTTAGCGGACAAGAAGGTCGGCAACACTAAAGGTATATGTGATATACATGTAATTGATGTGTACCTTACCAGTACTCGTAGTAGCTCCTGGGTATTTGATACCGGTGCGGTTGCTCATATTTGTAACTCAAAGCAGGAGTTGCGGAATAAGCGGAGACTGGCGAAGGACGAGGTGACGATGCGCGTCGGGAATGGTTCCAAGGTCGATGTGATCGCCGTCAGCATGCTACCTCTACATTTACCCTCGTGATTAGTTTTAAACCTCAATAATTGTTATTTAGTGCCAGCTTTGAGCATGAACATTGTATCGTGATCTCGTTTAATTCGAGATGGCTACTCATTTAAATCCGAGAATAATGGTTGTTCTATTTATATGAGAGATATGTTTTATGGTCATGCCTTGGTGAATGGTTTATTCTTAATGAATCTCCGCGTAATGTTACACATATTCATAGTGTGAATACCAAAAGATGTAAGGTTGATAATGATAGTCCCACATACTTGTGGCACTGCCGCCTTGGTCACATAGGTGTCAAACGCATGAAGAAGCTCCATGCAGATGGACTTTCTGAGTCTCTTGATTACAAATCATTTGACGCGTGCGAACCATGCCTCATGGGTAAAATGACCAAGACTCCGTTCTCCGGAACAATGGAGCGAGCAACCAACTTATTGGAAATCATACAAACCGATGTGTGCGGTCCAATGAGTGTTGAGGCTCGCGGTGGCTATCGTTATGTTCTCACTCTCACTGATGACTTGAGTAGATATGGATATGTTTACTTAATGAAACATAAGTCTAAGACCTTTGAAAAGTTCAAGGAATTTCAGAGTGAGGTTGAGAATCAACGTGACAGGAAAATAAAGTTCTTACGATCAGATCGTGGAGGGGAATATTTGAGTCACGAATTTGGCACACACTTAAGGAAATGTGGAATCATCTCACAACTCACGCCGCCTGGAACACCACAGTGAAATGGTGTGTCCGAACATCGTAATCGCACTCTATTAGATATGGTGCGATCTATGATGTCTCTTACCGATCTACCGCTCTCATTTTGGGGCTATGCTTCAGAGACTGCCGCATTCACTTTAAATAGGGCTCCGTCGAAATCCGTTGAGACGACACAGTATGAATTATGGTTTGGGAAGAAACCTAAGCTGTCGTTTCTAAAAGTTTAGGGATGCGATGCTTATGTCAAGAAACTTCAACCTGAAAAGCTCGAACCCAAGTCGGAAAAATGCGTCTTCATAGGATACCCTAAGGAAACCATTGGGTATACCTTCTACCTCAGATCCGAGGGCAAGATCTTTGTTGCTAAGAACGAATCCTTTCTGGAGAAAGAGTTTCTCTCGAAAGAAGTAAGTGGGAGGAAAGTAGAGCTTGATGAAGTACTACCTCTTGAAACAGAAAGTGGCGCAGCTCAGGAAGATGTTCCTGTGGTGCCTGCACCGACTAGAGAGGAGGTTAATGATGATGATCAAGGTACTTCTGATCAAGCTCCTACTGAACTTCGTAGGTCCATAAGGACACGTTCCGCACCAGAGTGGTACGGCAACCCTGTCTTGGAAATCATGTTGTTAGACAACGGTGAACCTTCGAACTATGAAGAAGCGATGGCGGGCCCAGATTCCGACAAATGGCTAGAAGCCATGAAATCCGAGATAGGATCCATGTATGAAAACAAAGTATGGACTTTGACTGACTTGCCCGATGATCGGCGAGCCATAGAAAATAAATGGATCTTTAAGAAGAAGACAGACGCGGATGGTAATGTGACCATCTATAAGGCTCGACTTGTCCTAAGGGTTATCGACAAGTTCAAGGGGTTGACTACGATGAGACTTTGTCACCCGTAGCGAAGCTGAAGTCCGTACGAATCATGTTAGCAACTGCCGCATTCTATGATTATGAGATATGGCAAATGGACGTCAAAACGGCATTCCTTAACGGCTTTCTTAAGGAAGAATTGTATATGATGCAACCGGAAGGTTTTGTCGATCCTGAGAATGCTAACAAGGTGTGCAAGCTCCAACGCTCAATCTATGGGTTGGTGCAAGCATCTCGGAGTTGGAACATTCGATTTGATGAGATGATCAAAGCGTTTGGGTTTACATGTACTTACGGAGAAGCCTCGTGTTTACAAGAAAGTGAGTGGGAGCTCAGTAGCATTTCTCATATTATATGTGGATGACATCTTGTTGATGGGAAATGATATAGAATTCTTGGAAAACATAAAGGCCTACTTGAACAAGTGTTTTTCAATGAAGGACCTTGGAGAAGCTGCTTATATATTAGGCATCAAGATCTATAGAGATAGATCGAGACGCCTCATTGGTCTTTCACAAAGTACGTACCTTGACAAGATATTGAAGAAGTTCAATATGGATCAGTCCAAGAAGGGGTTCTTGCATGTATTGCAAGGTGTGCGATTGAGCACGGCTCAATGCCCGACCACGGCAGAAGATAGAGAAAAGATGAGTGTCGTCCCCTATGCCTCGGCCATAGGGTCTATCATGTATGCCATGCTATGTACCAGACCTGATGTAAACCTTGCCGTAAGTTTGGTAGGAAGGTACCAAAGTAATCCCGGCATGGAACACTGGACAACGGTCAAGAATATCCTGAAGTACCTGAAAAGGACTAAGGACATGTTTCTCGTGTATGGAGGTGACGAAGAGCTCGTCGTAAAGGGTTACGTCGATGCTAGCTTCGACACATATCTGGATGACTCTAAGTCACAAACCGGATACGTGTTTATTTGAATGGTGGGGCGATGGTGGTGCGATTTGCAAGCAAAGCGTCGTGGCGGGATCTACATGTGAAGCGGAGTACATGGCAGCCTCGGAGGCAGCGCATGAAGCAATCTGGATGAAGGAGTTCATCACCGACCTAGGAGTCATACCCAATGCATCGGGGCCGGTCACTCTCTTCTGTGACAACACTGGAGCTATTGCCCTTGCTAAGGAGCCCAGGTTTCACAAGAAGACCAGGCACATCAAGCGTCGCTTCAACTCCATTCGTGAAAATGTTCAACATGGAGACATAGATATTTGTAAAGTACATACGGACCTGAATGTAGCAGATCCGTTGACTAAACCTCTCCCTAGAGCAAAACATGATCAACACCAGAACTCTATGGGTGTTCGATTCATCACAATGTAACTAGATTTTTGATTTGTAGTGCAAGTGGGAGACTGTTGGAAATATGCCCTAGAGGCAATAATAAAATGGTTATTATTATATTTCTTTGTTCATGATAATTGTCTATTGTTCATGCTATAATTGTGTTATCCGGAAATCGTAATACATGTGTGAATACATAGACCACAACATGTCCCTAGTGAGCCTCTAGTTGACTAGCTCGTTGATCAGCAGATAGTCATGGTTTCCTGACTATGGACATTGGATGTCATTGATAACGGGACCACATCATTAGGAGAATGATGTGATGGACAAGACCCAATCCTAAGCATAGCACAAGATCGTGTAGTTCGTTTGCTAGAGCTTTTCCAAAGGTCAGGTATCATTTCCTTAGACCATGAGATTGTGCAACTCCCGGATACCGTAGGAGTGCTTTGGGTGTGCCAAACATCACAACGTAACTGGGTGGCTATAAAGGTGCACTATGGGTATCTCCGGAAGTGTCTGTTGGGTTGCACGAGTCGAGACTGGGATTTGTCACTCCGTATGACGGAGAGGTATCTCTGGGCCCACTCGGTAATGCATCATCATAATGAGCTCAATGTGACCAAGTGTTTGGTCATGGGATCATGCATTATGGTACGAGTAAAGTGACTTGCCGGTAACGAGATTGAATGAGGTATTGGGATACCGACGATCGAATCTCGGGCAAGTAACGTACCGATTGACAAAGGGAATTGTATACGGGATTGATTGAATCCTCGACATCGTGGTTCATCCGATGAGATCATCGAGGAGCATGTGGGAGCTAACATGGGTATCCAAATCCCGCTGTTGGTTATTGGTCGGAGAGTCGTCTCGGTCATGTCTGCGTGTCTCCCGAACCCGTAGGGTCTACACACTTAAGGTTCGGTGACGCTAGGGTTGTGGAGATATTAGTATGCGGTAACCCGAAAGTTGTTCGGAGTCCCGGATGAGATCCCGGACGCCACGAGGAGTTCCGGAATGGTCCGAAGGTGAAGAATTATATATAGTAAGTCCGTTTTCAGCCATCGGGAAAGTTTCGGGGGTCACCGGTATTGTACCGGGACCACCGGAAGGGTCCCGGGGTCCACCGGGTGGGGCCACCTATCCCGGAGGGCCCCATGGGCTGAAGTGGGGAAGCGAACGTGCCCCTGGTGGGCTGGTGCGCCCCCCTTGGGCCTCCCCTGCGCCTAGGGTTGGAAACCCTAGGGGTGGGGGCGCCCCACTTGGCTTGGGGGGCAAGCCACCCCCCTTGGCCCCCCCCCATCTAGATGGGATCTAGAGGGGCCGGCGCCCCCCCCCCCCTTGGCCCCTATATATAGTGGAGGGGAGGGAGGGCAGCCGCACCCTAGCCCCTGGCGCCTCCCTCTCCCTCCCGTGACACCTCTCCCTCTCGCTGAGCTTGGCGAAGCCCTGCCGAGATCGCTGCTGCTTCCACCAACACGCCGTCGTCTTCTTTGGATCTCCATCAACCTCTCCTTCCCTTGCTGGATCAAGAAGGAGGAGACGTCTTCCCAACCGTACGTGTGTTGAACGCGGAGGTGCCGTCCGTTCGGCGCTCGGTCATCGGTGATTTGGATCACGACGAGTATGACTCCATCAACCCCGTTCTCTTGAACGCTTCTGCTCGCGATCTACAAGGGTATGTAGATGCACTCCTTTTCCCCTCGTTTCTAGATAACTCCATAGATTGATCTTGGTGATGCGTAGAAAATTTTAAAATTCTGCTACGTTCCCCAGCAGTTTTCCCCTTCTCTTATGTCATTCTGCAGTCCAGTCCACAGATACAACCCTTTTCATTGATACCGATGCATATGCAGTGTAGATCCTTGCTTGCGAGTACTTTGGATGAGTACTCACGGTTGCTTTGCTCCCCCTTTTTTCCCCTTTTCCATTCTTCTCGGATGACGCAACCAGATGGTGGAGCCCAGGATCCAGACGCCACCTTCGACGACGACTGCTACTACACTGAGGGTGCCTACTACTACATGGAGGCCGCCGACAACCAGGAGTAGTTAGGAGGCTCCCAGGAAGGAGGCCTTGCCTTTTCGATCGTAAATGCTTTTGTGCTGGCCTTCTTAAGGCAAACTTGTCTAACTTATGTCTGTACTCAGATATTGTTGCTTCCGTTGACTCTTGTGTTTTCGAGCTTATATACTCGAGCCCTTGAGGCTGGCTTGTAATATAAAGCTTGTATTATTTTAATTTATGTCTAGAGTTGAGTTGTGATATCTTCCCGTGAGTCCTTGATCTTGATCGTACACATTTGCGTGTATGATTAGTGTACGATTGAATCAAGGGCGTCACAGTTGTGCTCCTCGGAAAGGAAAAAACGCACCATTTTCCTCTGCGAGAGGCACGCATTTACTTCTTGTGGAGGCACGGAGTTGCTTCCGCGAGAGGCATAATCGTGCTTCTCGAAAAAGGAAAAAGCATGTTTTATTATTTTCTTTTCCTTCTGCGAGAGGCACAAACTTACTTCTCGTGGAGGCACCGATTTGCTTCCGGAAGAGGCACCGTCGCGCCTCTCAAAAAAGGAAAAAAAGTGTTTTTCCTTCTGTGACGGGCACAGATTTATTTATCGCGGAGGCATGGATTTGCTTTCATGTGCCTCTCAGAAAAAATGTATTTTATTTTTTTTCTTCCGCAAGAGGCACAGATTTATTTCTCGTGGAGACACAACTATGCCTCGGAAAATAAGGGGAAAACGCTTTCTTTTTCTTTCATGAGAGGCCCAGACTTGCTTCTGCGAGAGGCACAGTTGTGTCTCTTTGGAAAGGGAAAAAAGTGCTACCGGTTTGTTTTTTATCCGATATTTGTCATAAGAAAGTTCATCGAAATCTATCAACATGAAATCTAATTTTAAAGATCTTGACACGAGGAATCCAATGATGAAAATAATTCAAGATTTGAACGCACGGTTTAAGAAATAAAATGTTTTTAACATATTGTGTGGTCCACTATTAGAATTTGCATTACATTTTTTTAACTATATGTTAAGATGCAAGAAGAATGTAAAAGTCGAACATGAGTACAAATACATACGTATGCAAAGAAGCTAGATGATTCAAACGAGGTTAATTTGCGTGCTTGGCTTGATTTATATTGGTTAATGCACAAAATTAGCAGGTGCTTCTCTCAATCTCTTTTGGCACAAAAATTCACCAGGTTTTTCTGTTGTTGAGATTATAGGAGTAAGATTACTCCGATGCATGTGCAGGTTTTATTTGGGAGGGAACGGTGCTCTATAGTTGTACTCTGACCTAGCTTGATACTCTCTCCATTCATTATTATAAAATATTTTAATTTAAAAAAAGATTTATGTAGACACGTTTTAGTTTGTTTGGTCACTCATTTCAGCCCATATGCAGTTTATATTAAAATATTCAAAACTCTTATAGTAGTGAAAGGGAGTAGTATTTCTTTGGAAAGAAGGTATTTTCGAGCTCTGCTTTTATTTTTTATTTTATTTGTTTTGAGACGAAGCTCTGCTTTTATAGGAAAATTTAGTACGAGCGGCCGCGCTGGGTTAGCTTCAACGCAGATTACTGGGCCGGCCTTGTGGCGCTATGGGCGACGTTTATTGTTTCCATACAAAATATACAGGGAACAGGGTACCTCCCTCTTCTTCCTCTCCCCGTCTCGTCCGCCGTCTCCCGCACCGCAGAGAGTCCACGGAACCCATCCCATCCAACCTTGAGAAAACCCTAGAAGGGAGTATGCACGTATTTCATGAGTTCTTGCGCGTCGAACGAACCTTGCACGCTATATGCAGCCGTGAGCTGTGAGCATATGGCGGAGCATGTCGCGCGCATGGTAGACAAGAGGGAATTCGAAGATGTCAAGGATGTGCCCCCATTAAATATCATCCTCTACAGAGGTAGTACGAGGAATGCCATCCGTTTTACCTTTTCGCGTTACACGGAAACGAGATCAAACATCTGTTCATGTGTTGATTTACGTTTCAATTTGCTGCTGGAAGCATCCGATCCGTCAAGAAATTGCTGGCGGGTCGATTTGCTCTGTGATCCGCGCGCTTGATTGATTGTTGTTGAGTGTGCAGATGCTGCCATTTCTCTCCGGTCTCCTTCCCCGTGCTTATGCTTACTATTATTATCAGATTTGATCTGAGCTCCCTCGCCAAAAAAAATGATTTGATCTGAGCTGACTAGTCTTTCTTCCGTATTTTAAGAGCTTAGGCCACAACTCTGAAAAGTATGCCACGCAGACGATGATGCCAAATGAAATATATTTAGCACCGCCCGCACACTGTGAAAGAATTTGACATCGATTGGGGGTCAGACCCACACATATAAACAAGTATATATCAACAACAGTTGCCCCACTAGCAACGTCTTGCTCCTGGCTCACTACCGCTTCTTCCCTTGAGCGTCAGGCTTAGTTTATTGCTTTGTTGGTTCTGGCATCGGAGCAAGTAGATGCTCCGGTTCCCAGATTTTTTTTTATGGCAGCGGCTGGGCAATGAAGAGCACGGGTGCCAAATGAAGTAAAGGTGAATTTGGCACCGTTTTTGGCCTAGATAGTGGAGGGCCTTATGAAAACCGCATGGAGTTGGGACAGGCTGTTGGTATGGAAATCCAGTTATGTTCTCTCCGAAAATTACTGGGATTACCTCAGTGAGTTTTTCCAACGTAATTCTCCTGCTATTCTCAGCCTGCACGCTTCTGTCAGTAGGGTAAGTTTCCTCCTGCATGTACCAAAATAAGCTAGACTTTGTAAGTTAGTTATTTGTTGATTCCTTTGCTGATCAACTTTTATTTACATCTTTGCAAAATAATGGTATCAAGTGTCTAGAGATGGAGGAGAAGTTGCGTAATTGTGCAGAAGGATTCACTCCTGACGATTATAGACTCAGCGGCCAGATCAAGGAGTATGCACGCTTTATGATTGAATCAGATCTTGAATCTCCTGCTGTAGCTGCTGGCCTTATGGTATGTGATCTTACAAAACAGTACAAAATGCGGCGTTGCTTACCTAATTTATTCCTTTTTTATTAATTGGTCTTTATTAACTTATTTGCCCCAACTGAAACCTAAAAGTGTAGCACGGAGGAAGCCGACCTCATGTGCGAGCCGTTGGCATGTAAAGCCAAGAATGATGTGGACGAAGAGGATTTCATTATGGAATTGTTGGAAGGCGGCAATCTTAAATTTAGCAATTTGGTCCGACGGGTTGCATTTGATATTCTGTGCACCTACAAAGGGCCTTCTTCTGTCTGCCTTGCTGCTTCCATGTTGGTATGCTTTGATGTCTCTAATAAAAAGGTTTTGGTTTACCAATTTTGAATTACTAATTCCAATTGTAAAATGATGGTCTGAAGGGCATGCAAAAGGAGGCTAACATTATGCATGGGTTGCTGAATTGAAAGCAAATGGACTGCTTTGACAGGCTTCACGTTTGTGAATCTCAACGGCGGTGTTTACGGCGGTTTTTATACGGCATTCAAACTAGGCTTCCTCAGACTGCTACCGACATTTATCCAAATGACGATCCTTGTGCTCCCATAACGAAAATGTCTCCAGAGTATGATCTTGAATAAAAAGGAAAATCTACATTTATACTGTTGGATCCGAAGTGTAATGTTGTTGTGTGCTATCAACAGATTGTTGCCATCTGAGCAAGGTAAAGAAAGTGTTGCAGATGAGATGATTTTTAGTGCCACTGATGATGGGGTTGCCGTTCCTAATACTACCAAAATAACTATAACTGCCACTCTTGCTGCTCCCATACCATGGTATGATCTCAACAGTAAATATTATCTTCGTTTTCTTGTTGTGTTCATATCATCGGTCCGAGTGTAATTTTTTGTTGTGCGCTTTGAAATAAAAAAGTGCTCCTAGTGTCGTAAATGTTAATCAAGCTGATCAGGAGAAGGACAGCAGCAAAACTAAGAGCATGGGAGATACCCAAGGTAGAAACTTGAAAGAAGAATTCTTTGGCTCCTGCATGAGTTAATTATATATGTTTCTTGTGTGTAAATCCTTACTAACAAACTGTTTGTTGGTTCAGGCAGTGAGGTGACCATTTCACAGACATCTAACCCAAGTATTGTCAGTGGAAATGCAGCTGGCAAGGTTTGTCAAATTGCCAATTTCTTAATATTCTGAAATGGGCATAGTGCAAAACCCAAAGTCATACTAAACTTATCGTTAGCATTGGGTTACTCCTGCTCTCTTTTTTATATAATGCGACTAGTATCTTGCAAAGTGTTTTGTTGATTAAAGTGTTCCATGATTGTATACCTCTCATTAACTACTCATTGGTAATACTTGAGCTTGACTATTGCCATTAGTGGGTCTTGTAAATCCGTAGGCCTTGTTTGGTACTAGGGTTTTTGAGGGGATTGGTGGGGATAATCCCCACAAGGATTGGGTGAAACCCGAACCTTCACCAAATCCCTTCAAATCCCCATTTATCTCCAATCCACTAGGTAGGAGTAGTGTATTGGGTATTGAGAAAAATGCATTAGAGTATGGGGATTTGTGGGAAAATGTGGGGATGAAACATGTCAAATACACTAGAACTACACGGTGTTTTGAGATATGTGGGGATTTATAGCTTTGATCGGGATAATCCCCACTAATTCTTTAAAATACACTAGTACCAAACAAGGCCGTACTGCGGACTGATAGAAAATCAAATTGTCATCTAATTAAGTTGTATATTTTTCATTTTAAAATGGTTGATTTATATATTTTGCAAAATCTTCAATGAGGAACTTCTTAAATTCATGTTTAAATTTATGTAGTTAAAATAATATGATAATTAAATGGTACAATTTCTATCTAACACATTTACACAACTTTAAAAGCCTGAGTGCTCAAAGTTTGAGAAATATTACGGATGCTTCGTAACGTCATGTTTTTTGGAATTGGTATAGTAATAGTTAGTGTTGTATCTAGTAAATACTCATTGAAAGCCAATGCTAGTATTCTGAGTTTTGTGTTGATTGTTTGGTGGCTTGCTACTTTGATGTTTTCATTTCTTTTCTTGTGGTTAGCGAGATGGTCGTCGATTTTTGAGACGGACATGAGGGTTGTGTCCAGTACCAGCTGCTCCGAGGGGTGTCTCCTCCATATGAACAAGCAGAGGCACCTAGGCCTGATGGACCAAATGCAGGTGGAGAAGAAAAACACATGCTGAAAAAGACTAGTGTGATCGAAGAAGGATCAATCAGGCATTGGTAGAATTAGGCAAGGAAACTGTAGCACTATTGAAGGCATTATTAGTATGTGTTTGTTTGGGCTCTTTTCAATGGCTTCTATGGTTTCTGCTGCCCAGAAGCTGGAGGCAAAACAAAGAGCCATTTCTTGTGTCGGCTCCACCCAGTCCAAACTCGGAGCCCTCCAAAAAAAGGTCCAGAAGCCGCAGCTCACAATTTGGGCTTCTTCCGGTTGCAGCTGGCTCCAAATTGGCGAAAGACAGATTTACTCCCCACCAAAGATCATTATATGCACGAATTGCCACTACACTGTGTGCATATGTTTGGGTGCATCTGTTTGGGTGTGTTTGGTAGCATGTATGGATCTAGCCTAGTTCTTCTTCTCTCATCCATGCTGGGTGTACACATGTTGAGTTCATGCAGTTGCCCTTGTTTGGCAGTAATGTATGCGCTGAGACATGCTGAGGTGAAACTTTGTTTGGCAGCCTGCATGTGTTTAGACATGCTGAACATTTTTTTTGAAAAATTGAAATTCTAAACATTTTTTAAAAATTTGAACATATTTGAAATTCTATTTTTTAATTTAATCAAAATTTGAATATTTTATAAAATTTAAAACAAAATTTGAATTATGAACATCTTTTTGAAAATTTAAACATTTTTTGACTTTGTTTTTAAATTCTGAACATTTTTAGAAAATTTAAACAGAATTTGAAATTCTGAACATTTTTTAAAAAATTAAACAATTATGGAATTCTAAATTTTTAAAATTTAAACAAATTTTCAAATTCTGAACTTTTTAAAAAAATTGAACAAATTTTGAATATTTTTTGAGAAATTAAACAAAATTTGAAATTATGAACATTTTTTTGAAAATTTAAACATATGTAGACGTGGTGCAGTGGGTGGGGGCTGTACAAGATGATCGCCTCCATGCACCTGCCTAGGGTGCATGAGATGGGCATGGCCGAGGACCCTTTATGCATCGATGGGCATAGCTCAGTGAGCCCATGCACCCTACCAAACAAGCAAAAATGGGTCAGATTGGGAACTTTTACCCTCATGCACCCTACCAAAACACACCCAAATTCTTCTCCGCTCTCCTTTCCCACGAACACACAACCCCCACGTCCTAGGTTCGTCGTCCCCCATCTTCGCCGCCACCCACCCCAACGTCGGCTCGGCCCATCGACGGCCGGCAAATTGGAGACGCCGCCACAGGAATCTTTCTTTCCCGGAGCCGCCACGTCGGCCGCCGCCGCCGCATCAACTGCCTCTCCAACGGCAGCTCCCTATCACCGGACCGCCTTTACTGGCCCCAATCTCGACCATCGACCAGTCGGATAGTCGCCTGCCGCCACGGTAGCCTCTTGTGCCTCTCTCCCTCGGTTCCCTCTCTACTCCCTTCCCTTCTGGCAGCATGTGTGCGCCTGCCCTGTGTGTGCATGCGCGCGTGCTGCCTGTGTGCTCCACATCCGTGTGTGTGCGTGCTCTGCGTGTGTACGAGTGTGATGGACGTGTTTTGTGTGTATTATGCGTCCGTGTTACTTGCTTGTGTGCGTGATCTAGTTTAGTTTATGTGCTTAGCCGGTTCCCTCCATTCCTGAATATAGGATGCATAGTTTTTAGCACGGAAATTAAAGAATGCACGTGGAGGGTAAATTTCACAAGTTTTGGGCGAGATTACACCTGACTAATTGACATGAGAAAATAGAGGACTTTGCCTAATATAAGGAAATGTAATCAAATCCCTAAAAAATTATCCAAACAAGTGGTGCAACGCAATACACCTTATATTTCGGATTTTTTTTCAAAAATCTATACACCTTATATCAAGGAACGGAGGGAGTATGTCTTTGACAAGTACCAATTTTTATCTTATGTGCAGATTCATATGGCAAGTAGAGCTTTCGGCAAAGGACCTCCAGCGAATGTAAAGGAGCTTCACATCATGCTTGGAGGAACAAATGTTGATGGACTCTCAATCCCAGTACCACCAAAGCCCAAGCGTAAGGAAGCAAGTGCAATTACTTGCAGTCCATCTAAGTTTTTTTTACTGTGAACTGTGGGGCAAAACCCCCACAGCAGATCAAAACTTCATTGAAATAAGAACTAATACAACAAGTTGATTACAAGGAGTAACCAGAGTACAAGGTAAAAAAGGGAGTCTTACAAAACTAGCTAAGGGGGGAGGAAAGAGATCCATTTAAGCAAGTCATCCTTGTAAGCAGATTAGATTCTGTGCTGCATTAGGCTAATATCATGCCTAAAAGCATACCTCCATTTATTGAAACTAGCCCTCTCATTTCTGAACACTTTGGCATTTCTGATGATCCAAATATTCCAGCAAGCAATGAATACCACTTCAGAGAAGAAAGGCTTATCAAAACTTCTCCTTGCCTGAGTAACCACCGGATCATGGAGGTGCCAGCAGACCAATCAATCTGGCAGATAATTCCCGACCCTAACACCGAAATTGCAGTTGAAGAATAAGTGATCCCTGGTTTCTCTCGCTTTGCAAGGCAAAGCCTACAATGGACTCCATCTTCCATGTGCCTGCCTTCTCTCAACCATATCCTTGGTGTTCAACCTGTCCATAATAAGCATCCAAGCAAAGACCTTGATCTTGAGGGTACAAGAGGATTTCCAAACCCCACAGAGCAAAGGATTGAATGACTCGGACACAAATGTGTGGGAGTAAAACATCTTGGGCTTGAAAGTCTTGGATGAGCCCTGCCAGAACCAAAGATCCCTCGAACTGGGGTCTCTCATAGGGAATCCATCAAAACCTTTATCAAGTTCAACTCATCAAAGGCTTGAGCGGATAAGGGAAGGTGGAAAAGTTGATGCATATCCCGGTATTGAAAATTTCCTTAACTCAAACCGTGGGTCCTTGGCAAAAGAGAAAAGCCTTGGGAATCTTGTCTGCAGACTAGATACTGCAGTGCCAAGGTTCCAATTATCAGCCCAAAAAAGAGCAGTGTCCCCTTCATTGATCTGCACCCAGGAGCAGTCTCTAAAATGCTGCATGACTTTACAAATATCCCTCCACCAGAAGGAGCCACAATCATTTGTTCCCTGGGGCATTCCTTCAAAATAATATGAATCCTGCACTAGAGACACCCAAGGAATATCTCGTTTGTTCAGAAGTTATTGGCATGCTTGAGAAGGAGAGCCACATTACAACCCCCAGTTAAGAATACCTGCACCTCCTTTGTTTTTGGCCTACAAATGAGATCCCAAGCAGCAAGAGATGGTGCGGGCTCATCTCTATGCTTTCTCCACAGACATCGCTTTTGGATTCTTTCCAACTGCTTGAGAATACCAAATTGGAAGAGCAAGACTACACAAGAAGAATATTGGCATTGAAGATAGAGCGAGTTAAGGAACTGTAACCTTTCACCTTAATTAAGGAAAGAAGAACTGGCAGTCATTCTTCTCTCCATACAACAACCAAAGGCATGAAGTCCACCATTTTGGGCCTTGTGGTCCCCACAGCAATCCAAGATATGTAAATGGCATTTTACCAATTTTGCAACCAAAAGCAGCAGCCAAATCTTCCATTACAAAGCAGAGTCAACATTGATTGGAATAATAAATGACTTATGGTAGTTGACATCCGCATCAAAGGATCGAGAAAACACCTTTAACATACCCTTCAAAGCCGAAGTTGAACCCTGTTTGCGGGGAGGATGATCAATGTATCATCGCGATAATCGATCACAGTGGTAATCAGATCATGGCAAGGTATAGGTAGGTGAAGAATTCCTTCTGAACATATCATTAATCACCTGTTTGGAGCAGATCAAGAACTATGACAAAGAGCAGAGGAGATACAGGTCACCCTGTCTAACTCCTTTTTACAAACAAACTTCCTCGCAGGGACCCCATTGAGCAAAATGTAAGAAGTACCCAGTGGCAAGGAGCTGCTTCATCCAAAGAATCCACTTATCATTAAAGCCCTTATACCTTAGAATTTGGAAGATAGCTTCATGCTCAACAGAGTCAAAAGCCTTCTCAAAGTCCAATTTGAGAATTACTATGGGCCTCCTTGATCGATGACATTGGTGCAAATATTCAAAAGTCCAACCCAGACAATCCTGGATTGTTCTGGTCTTAATGAAACCATATTGGTTTTTGTGGATGCACTGCATAATCATTTCTTGGAATCTATTTGCAGCCATTTTGGACAGAAATTTAAGCCCCATACTAGTGAGAGAGATAGGCCTGTAGTCTCCCACTTCCTCAGGTGATAGCTTTTTGGGCACAAGAGTAATAAAAGAACTGTTAATGTTCTCCAAGACAGTTCCATCATAAAAAGCCTGTACAGCTCATAAAAATCCCGAGAAATTAGATGCCAACATTTCTTAAAAAATAGGCCATTGAACCCATCAGACCAGTGCCTTATCCACGTGCATATGCTTAACCACGTTGTCCATTTCCTCCTTTTCAAAAGGCTTCGTGAGCACCTCAAGGCCAGCCACAGGTGAAATAAGCGAGGACAAATCAAAACCCATCACAATCCCTCTAGAGGTGCCCATTCTATTCTTAAAGCAACTCCAAATAATTCCAGCCATTTGGGAGTGATCAGAGACTACAGATCCATCAGAAGCTTCAAACTAGCAATAGAGTTCCTCCTATGCCTCTCAGGGGCCATAGCATGGAAGAATTTGGTGTTCTCTCCCCCCACCTTAAAGTATCGGATAGTGCATCTCTTTTTCCAGTCCAGAACCTGCAAGTGCAGAAGCTTTTCCAAATGGGTTTTGACAATTCTTCCAAGTTATTCTCTGAATAAAAAGAGGCCTCCATTCCTCCAATTCATCAAGAAGGAAAATAACATGATTGCATTTGCTGATCAATAACCTCAATTTGGAAACATTCATTTGCCACCTCTTAAGGCACATTCTCAAACTTTTAAATTTTTCTGCGATTTTAGCAGTTATATGTGTTTTCCGAGAGGGTTGTTTCCAAGAAGATTCAACACAGTCCATGAAACCCTCAAGCTCTAGCCAATAATTTTCAAACCTAAAGAGATTTGATTTTGGAATGGAAGTCTTAATGGAGACTAAGCAAGGCATGATCCGATGCAGTCCTGGCCAAGGGCAGAACTTCACCATAGGATAGTCGAATCCAAATTACGTATGTAAAGAACCAGTCTAGCTGCTCAAGAAGTGGGGTATCTTGCATATTGGACCATGTGTAGGATCTGCCTTTGATTGGAAGTTCAAGAAGGCCCAGTGACCAATAATCTCATTGAAAATGAACATATCATTTATGTCCCCACCGTGCAAGTTTCTATTATCCACGCATCAAGGAAATTAAAATCGCCAAGTAATGTACCAAGGTGCTCATTGAGAGGTATAGTCAGTTGTATAACCAATTAACAAAATTATCCTCGCTACACCTCGACAAGGGCCATAAACAAAGAACAAGAGTCCAAGATTCATTGTTACGTCTCGAAGTAAATCAACAACCATCGCAAACTGCTGCACTTGTATTATAGTGCCACTAAAGACGTAAGAATTCCGCATCACAATAATTCCTCCGTAAGCACCAATGTAAGGAGAGCGGACAAAGGAGTCAAATCTTTTAGGGCGTAGGATTTGATTGACCTAGAGTCAAAAGAAGAGCATTTTGTTTCTTGCGCATGTGACGATTGCACATTGGCTTTCCTCAATTTTCTCGCCTAATGTTCTCCTGCCTAGCTTCTCGTAATCTGCACCTCTTACATTCCAAAGAAAGAATATTCCAGTTTCTACAAATATTACTCATTATAACATAAGATAAAGTCCACAAACCACATGGCACACGATACCACATGTCCAAAAGAACACAAACTAGTCTGACCCAACATTAACACACACCAGAGTTCATGAAGTAGAGTACTGCCTAAAGATAAAGGTAAAGCAAAGTTAAGGGCTTGCGAAACCCAATATACCGAGGACACTCTAATCATCATGTTTAGGCGAAACAACAGCAGGTGGGTCCACCATAAGTGCATCCACAGAGAGCAGAGCATCGTCAATTTCCAGCTCTCGCCCAACTTCTTGAAGTCGACTGACAGGAGTTGCAGAAGGAACTCCTTCAGAAGCAGGCTCATCGTGCATCTGGGCCATGAAAGGCTTAGCCTTGGGATTCTTTCTTTTGGGCTGTAGTGTGAGCTCCTGGAAGGTGGGCTTGAAACCATCACGCTGAGACGAGCTTCTGGTGCAGCACCTGACTGCAGTGTCTACAATTGGAGTTGGCGCCATGGTTTTCCGTGGCCTGCGAGCTTTAACCACCGTAGCAGGAGGGGGGGATACCTGCACAGGTTGCACATCAATGTGATCAGAAAAAGCGCCCTGGCAACAGGCCTAGCTGGCTCTTGTTCCCTCCAAGTAAGGCGTGGCAGGTCCGAATCACAGAATGCCAGATCCCAATTCCTCTTGGACAGAACAACCGGCGACAGAGGTTGCAGCAGTACTGGCCTGGGAACAGAGAAAGCAAAAAGAGCTTGCAGAAGGCTCTCAAAAGATCTCCTCCATACCAAATCCGGAGGCAAAGGAGGCCCAAAAGGAATCGCAGGCAAAACAATCTCCTCCCGGACTGCAGGAGGCTGGTATACAACAATTTCCCAATTGTTAGCTGCATCTTCATTAACCAAAGGCAAAACAGGTGCTTCAGACAGATCATCCTCCACCACAACAACGGGCGGTTCCTGGTTAGCAGCAGAGTCAAGCAGAGCTGAGAGATCCACCACCATTGATTCTTGATCTTGCACAGGTTCAGGTTCTACATCGTCATTCCAAATCCCCCAATTGTCACTAGCCACCTCATTGATCACAGGCTCGGGCGACGGAGGTGGGACAGCATTCCACCCTGTAAGGTGGTAGGCAGGAAGATTAAATGGAGGCAGCTCTGGGAAAGGAATACCAGGAACTGGGTGCGGATTGCCATTGATGGGCATCCAATCTTCATCCTGGGGCATCTGCTCTGCAAAGTTCGCACCCAAAATATATAGAGGCGCAGTCCAAGAAACCCGAGCACCACCATAAGCCGCATAATCCATGAAAACCACATCACGTGGCACAAGGATATCCTCTGGGAAAGAAGCAAACACCAGAGATCGAACCAGATATGGGTCCTCACTGACCCAAAGGATGAAACTTGCCAAAAGTGTTCACAAGAGCCTGGTGCATTCAAAGGTTGCGAAGATCCAACGGAATACCAAGAAACATGAGTAGCCCCTGACGAAAACCCTGAACTCCACGAAAAGTTTCGCCCTCGTCATGCTTCATAAATCGCACAAAATGGTCATTCCCCAGTGGCTGAGGTGGAAGTTGCAGCAAAGAAAACCTGACCGCGGCGTCCCGAAGCTCAAAGAGCCCAACCGAACGGATCCAAGGCTGCGCTGACCTAACAAGAACACCATGCCCTTGCAACCACCTTTTCTACTTCTTCTCTAGCAGCACCAATCTCATCTGGCTGAGGAATAGGCATTACCTCCGCGAGCATGAACTCCTCATGATGGCGCACAATTGGGGTATGTGGCGTCACAAAGGTTCGCGGTAGACGATCTTCCCCACCATCCACGATGTGGTGACCAGCAGGCACGTACAGTAGAGGATCCAAGTGAAAGTTCTCCATCGGAGCCGGGAGCTCCGCCTCCAAGGATGGCGAGTGGAGAGGTGGGGGAGGGGTTGCAGGCGGCGAGGCCGATGGTGTCTTGGGGCCGGGGCTGATGGAACTAGACGACGGCGTAAATGCAGAAGTGCAAGGGAGGTCCAAGTTAGGTAAAAGAGATGTCAGAGAGATATTCCCGCAGCGCGCCTCGGAAGATGGAGCATTAACGGGTTTGGTTTGCCATACGAGCCCCAAGATTCTAGCAAACTTGTTGCAATCTATATCGGTCAAACCGCATAACAACATACGTTGTTCCCTTTGTCATCGGTATGTTACTTGCCCGAGATTCGATCGTCGGTATCATCATACCTAGTTCAATCTCGTTACCGGCAAGTCTCTTTACTCGTTCCGTAATGCATCATCCCGTGACTATCTCATTAGTCATATTGCTTGCAAGGCTCATAGTGATGTGCATTACCGAGAGGGCCCAGAGATACATCTCCGATACACGGAGTGAAAAATCCTAATCTCGATCTATGCCAACTCAACAAACACCATCAGAGACACCTGTAGAGCATCTTTATAATCACCCGATTCGCTTTTGACGTTTGATAGCACACAAGGTGTTCCTCCGGTATTCAGGAGTTGCATAATCTCATAGTCAGAGGAACATGTATAAGTCATGATGAAAGCAATAGCAATAAAACTAAATGGTCATTTATGCTAAGCTAACAGATGGGTCTTGTCCATCACATCATTCTCTAATGATGTGATCCCGTTCATCAAATGACAACACATGTATATGGTTAGGAAAATTAACCATCTTTGATTAACGATCTAGTCTAGTAGAGGCATACTAGGGACACTATGTTTGTCTATGTATCCACACATGTACTAAGTTTCCGGTTAATACAATTCTAGCACGAATAATAAACATTTATCATGATATATGGAAATATAAATAACAACTTTATTATTGCCTCTAGGGCATATTTCCTTCAGTCTCCCACTTGCACTAGAGTCAATAATCTAGATTACATAGTAATGATTCTAACACCTACGGAGTCTTGGTGCTAATCATGTTTTGCTCGTGAGAGAGGCTTAGTCAACAGGTCTACAACATTTAGATCCGTATGTATCTTGCAAATCTCTATGTCTCCCTCCTTGACTTGATCACGGATGGAATTGAAGCGTCTCTTGATGTGTTTGGTTCTCTAGTGAAATCTGGATTTCTTCGCCAAGGCAATTGCTCCAGTATTGTCACAAAAGATTTTCATTGGACCCAGTGCACTAGGTATTACACCTAGATCGGATATGAACTCCTTCATCTTAGGGATGGCAATGGATACCCATTACTCGCGTACCCTGCGGGTAAAAACCCTATTAGGGCAAGGGTATGGGTCAAAAAAATACCCATGGGTACATAAGTAGGAAAAATTCATACCCATGTTCTTGACCGCTGTCCAGTGATCCACTCCTGGATTACTTTGGTACCTCCCTGCTAAACCAATAGCAAGGCACACATCAGGTCTGGTACTAAGCATTGCATACATGATCGAACCTATGGCTGATGCATAGGGAATGACTTTCATTTTCTCTCTATCTTCTGCAGTGGTCGGGCATTGAGTCTGACTCAACTTCACACCTTGTAACACAGGCAAGAACCCTTTCTTTAACTGATCCATTTTGAACTTCTTCAAAACTTTATCAAGGTATGTACTTTGTGAAAGTCCAATTAAGCGTCTTGATCTATCTCTACAGATCTTGATGCCCAATATATAAGCAGCTTCATCGAGGTCTTTCATTGAAAAATTCTTATTCAAGTATCCTTTTATGCTATTCGTAAATTCAAGATCATTTACAATCAACAATATGTCATCCACATATAATATCGTAAATGCTATAGATCTCCCACTCACTTTCTTGTAAATACGTGCTTCTCCAAAAGTCTCAGATAAAACCATATGCTTTGATCACACTATCAAAGCGTATATTCCAACTCCGAGAGGCTTGCACCAGTCCATAAATGGATCATTGAGCTTGCACACTTTGTTAGCACCTTTTGGATCGACAAAACCTTCTGGTTGCATCATATACAACTCTTCTTTAAGATATCCATTAAGGAATGCCGTTTTGACATCCATTTGCCAAATTATATAATCATAAAATGCGGCAATTGCTAACATGATTCCGACAGACCTAAGCATCGCTACGGGTGAGAAGGTCTCATCGTAGTCAACTCCTTGAACTTTTCGAAAACCTTTCACAACAAGTCGAGCTTTGTAGACAGTAACATTACCGTCAGTGTCAGTCTTCTTCTTGAAGATCCATTTATTCTCTATGGCTTGCCGATCATCGGGCAAGTCAACCAAAGTCCATAGTTTGTTCTCATACATGGATCCCATCTCAGATTTCATGGCCTCAAGCCATTTTGCGGAATCTGGGCTCATCATCGCTTCCTCATAGTTTGTAGATTCGTCATGGTCAAGTAACATGACTTCCGGAACAGGATTACCGTACCACTCTGGTGCAGATCTTACTCTAGTTGACCTACGAGGTTCAGTAGTAACTTGATCTGAAGTTTCATGATCATCATCATTAGCTTCCTCACTAATTTGTGTAGGAATCACTGGAATTGATTTCCGTGATGAACTACTTTCCAATAAGGGAGCAGGTACAATTACCTCTCAAGTTCTACTTTCCTCCCACTCACTTCTTTCGAGAGAAACTCCTTCTCTAGAAAGGATCCATTCTTAGCAACGAATATCTTTCCTTCGGATCTGTGATAGAAGGTGTACCCAACAGTATCCTTTGGGTATCCTATGAAGACACATTCCTCCGATTTGGGTTCGAGCTTATCAGGTTGAAGCTTTTTCACATAAGCAACGCAGCCCCAAACTTTAAGAAACGACAACTTGGGTTTCTTGCCAAACCACAGTTCATATGGTGTTGTCTCAACGAATTTAGATGGTGCCCTATTTAATGTGAATGCAGCCGTCTGCTACCTCTTGAGCACTGGCTTGGTTTTCCCTTGAAGAGGAAAGGGTGATACAGCAAAGTAGCATAAGTATTTCTCTCAGTTTTTGAGAACCAAGGAATCAATCCAGTATGAGGCCACACGCAAGTCCCTCGTACCTACACAAACAAATAAGAACCTTGCAACCAGCGCGATAAAGGGGTTGTCGATCCCTTCATGTCCACTTGCAAAACTGAGATCTGATAGAGATGATAAGATAATATTTTTGGTATTTTTATGATAAAGACTAAAAGTAAAGAAAGAAAAATAAAATGCATGTAAATAGCTTGTTGACGGGAGATTAATATGATGGAAGATAGACCTGGGGGCCATAGGTTTCACTAGTGGCTTCTCTCAAGATAGCATAAGTATTGCAGTGGGTGAACAAATTATTGTCGAGCAATTGATAGAAAAGTGCATACTTATGAGAATATCTAGGCATGATCATGTATATAGGCATCACGTCCCCGACAAGTAGATCGACTCCTGCCTGCATCTACTACTATTACTCCACACATCGACCGCTATCCAAAGATGCATCTAGAGTATTAAGTTCATAAGAACAGAGTAACGCATTAGGTAAGATGACATGATGTAGAGGGATAAACTCAAGCAATATGATATAAACCCCATCTTTTTATCCTCGATGGCAACAATACAATACGTGTTGTTTCCCCTACTGTCACTGGGATCGAGCACCGCATGATTGAACCCAAAGCTAAGCACTTCTCCCATTGCAAGAAAGATCAATCTAGTAGGCCAAACCAAACTGATAATTCAAAGAGACTTGCAAATCATACATAAAAGAATCCAGAGAAGATTCAAATATTGTTCATAGATAATCTTGATCATAAACCCACAATTCATCGGATCTCGACAAACACACTGCAAAAAGAGTTACATCGAATAGATCTCCAAGAAGATCGGGGAGAACTTTGTATTGAGATCCAAAGTGAGAGAAGAAGCCATCTAGCTAATAACTATGGACCCGAAGGTCCGTGGTAAACTACTCACACATCATCGGAGAGGCCATGGTGTTGATGTAGAAGCCCTCCGTGATCGATTCCCCCTCCGGCGGATCGCCGGAAAAGGCCCCAGGATGGGATCTCATGGGTACAGAAGGTTGCGGCGGTGGAATTAGGTTTTTGTGGTGCTCCTCGATGGTTTCAGGGTACGTAGGTATATATAGGAGGGAGAAGTAGGTCGGTGGATCCACGAGGGTGGAGGGCGCGCCCAGGGGGTGTAGGCGCGACCCCCTGCCTCGTGGCCTCCTCGTATGTTTCTTGACGTCCACTTCAAGTCCTTTGGATCACGTTTGTTTCAAAAATAACTCTCGCGAAGGTTTCATTCCGTTTGGACTCCGTTTGATATTCCTTTTCTGCGAAACACTGAAATAGGAAAAAAAACCAGCAATTTGCACTGGGCCTTGGGTTAATAGGTTAGTCCCAAAAATAATATGAAAGTGTATAATAAAGCCCATTAAACATCCAAAACAGAATATATAATAGCATGGAACAATAAAAAAATATAGATACATTGGAGACGTATCACCGTATCTAAAGCATAACCTCAAAATGATAGCGGTAAATCAGTAAGAGACATCATAGATCGCACCATATCTAATAAAGTGCGGTTACGACGTTTGGACACACCATTACGCTGTGGTGTTCCAGGTGGCGTAAGTTGCGAAACTATTCCACACTGTTTCAAATAAAGACCAAACTCTTAACTCAAATATTCACCTCCACGATCAGATCGTAGAAACTTTATTTTCTTGTTACGATGATTTTCCACTTCACTCTGAAATTCTTTGAACTTTTCAAATGTTTCGCACTTATGTTTCATCAAGTAGATATACCTATATCTGCTCAAATCATCTGTGAAGGTCGAATATAACGATACCGCCATGAGCCTCAACACTCATTGGACCGCACACATCAAGATGTATTATTTCCAATAAGTCAGTTGCTCGCTCCATTGTTCGAGAAATGTAGTCTTAGTCATCTTGCCCATGAGGCTTGGTTCGCAAGCATCAAGTGATTCATAATCAAGTGATTCCAAAAGCCCATCAACAAGGAGTTTCTTCATGCACTTTACACCAATATGACCTAAACGACAGTGCCACAAATAAGTTGCACTATCATTATTAACCTTGCATCTTTTGGTTTGAATATTACGAATATGTGTATCACTACAATCGAGATTCAACAAAAATAGACCACTCTTCAAGGGTGCATGACCATAAAAGATATTACTCATATAAATAGAACAACCATTATTCTCTGATTTAAATGAATAACCGTCTTGCATCAAACAAGATCCAGATATAATGTTCATGCTTAACGCTGGCATCAAATAACAATTATTCAGGTCTAAAACTAATCCCGAAGGTAAATGTAGAGGTAGCGTGCCGACGGCGATCACATCGACTTTGGAACCATTTCCCACGCGCATCGTCACCTCGTCCTTAGCCGATCTTCGTTTAATCCGTAGCTCCTATTTTGAGGTGCAAATATGAGCAACAGAACCAGTATCGAATACCCAGGCGCTACTACAAGCATTAGTAAGGTACACATCAATAACATGTATATCAAATATACCTTTCACTTTGCCATCCTTCTTATACGCCAAATACTTGGGGCAGTTCCGCCCAAAGGACCGTCCCTTTGTAGTAGAAGCACTCGATTTGCTTAGGTCCGCATTTGGGCTTCTTAACTTGAGAAGCAACTTGATTGCCGTTCTTCTTGAAATTCCCCTTCTTCCCTTTGCCCTTTTTCTTGAAACTAGTGGTCTTGTTAACCATCAACATTTGATGCTCCTTCTTGATTTCTACCTCGGCAGCCTTTAGCATCGTGAAGAGTTCGGGAATTGTCTTATCCATCCCTTGCATATTATAGTTCATCACGAAGCTTTTGTAGCTTGGTGGCAGTGATTGAAGAACTCTGTCAATGACACTATCAACAGGAACATTAACTCCCAGTTGAGTCAAGTGGTTGTGGTACCCAGACATTCCGAGTATATGTTCACTGACATAACTATTCTCCTCCATCTTGCAGCTATAGAACTTATTGGAGACTTCATATCTCTCAACCGGGTCATTTGCTTGCAATATTAACTTCAACTCCTGGAACATCTCATATGCTCCATGACGTTCAAAACGTCATTGAAGTCCCGGTTCTAAGTCGTAAAGCGTGGCACACTGAACTATCGAGTAGTCATCAGCTTTGCTCTCCCAGACGTTCATAACATCTGGAGTTGCTCCTGCAGCGAGTCTTGCACCTAGCGGTGCTTCCAAGACGTAATTCTTCTGTGCAGCAATGAGGATAATCCTCAAGTTATGGACCCAGTCCGTGTAGTTGCTACCATCATCTTTCAACTTAGCTTTCTCTAGGAGCGCATTAAAATTCAAGGGAACGGTAGCACGGGCCATTGATCTACAACAACGTAGACATGCAAAATACTATCAGGTACTAAGTTCATGATAAATTAAAGTTCAATTAAACATATTACTTAAGAACTCTCACTTAGATAGACATCCTCTAGTCATCTAAATCATCACGTGGTCCATATCAACTAAACCATGTTCGATCATCACATGAGATGGAGTAGTTTTCAATGGTGAACATCACTATGTTGATCATATCTACTATATGATTCATGCTCGACCTTTCGGTCTCAGTGTTCCGAGGCCATATCTGCATATGCTAGGCTCGCCAAGTTTAACCCGAGTATTCTGCGTGCGCAAAACTGTCTTGCACCCATTGTATGTGAACGTAGAGCTTATCACACCCGATCATCACGTGGTGTCTCGGCACGATTTAACTGTAGCAATGGTGCATACTGTGGAGAATACTTATACCTTGAAATTTAGTGAGAGATCATCTTATAATGCTACCGCTGTACTAAGCAAAATAAGATGCATAAAGGATAAACATCACATGCAATCAAAATAAGTGATATGATATGGTCATCATCATCTTGTGCCTTTGATCTCCATCTCCAAAGCACCGCCATGATCACCATCGTCAACGGCTTGACACCTTGATCTCCATCGTAGCATCATTGTCCTCTCGCCAACTATTGCTTCTACGACTATCGCTACCACTTAGTGATAAAGTAAAGCAATTACATGGCGATTGCATTTCATACAATAAAGCGACAACCCTAAGGCTCCTACCAGTTGCCGATAACTTTTACAAAACATGATCATCTCATACAACAATTTATATCTCATTGATAACCCACAAGTATAGGGGATCGCAACAGTCTTCGAGGGTAGAGTATTCAATCCAAATTTACTGATTTGACACAAGGGGAGCCAAAGAATATTCTCAAGTATTAGCAGCTAAGTTGTCAATTCAACCACACCTGAAAGACTTAATATCTACAGCAAAGTATTTAGTAGCAAAGTAGTATGGAAGTAACGGTAACGGTGGCAAAAGTAACAGTAGCAGTTTTTGTAGTAATTGTAACAATGACAACGAAAAAGTAACTAAGCAAAGATCAATATGTGAAAAGCTCGTAGGCAATGGATCAGTGATGGATAATTATGTCGGATGCGATTCCTCATGCAACAGTTATAACATAGGGTGACACAGAACTAGATCCAGTTCATCAATGTAATGTAGGCATGTATTCTGAATATAGTCATACGTGCTTATGGAAAAGAACTTGCATGACATCTTTTATCCTACCCACCCGTGGCAGCGGGGTCCTATTATAAACTAAGGGATATTAAGGCCTCCTTTTAATAGAGTACCGAACCAAAGCATTAACACTTAGTGAATACATGAACTCCTCAAACTACGGTCATCACCGGGAGTGGTCCCGATTATTGTCACTTCGGGGTTGCGGATGATAACACATAGTAGGTGACTATTAACTTGCAAGATAGGATCAAGAACTCACATATATTCATGAAAACATACTAGGTTCAGATCTGAATTCATGGCACTCGGGCCCTAGTGACAAGCATTATGCTTAGCAAAGTCATAGCAACATCAATCTCAGAACATAATGAATACTAGGGGTCAAACCCTAACAAAACTAACTCGATTACATGATAAATCTCATCCAACCCATCACCGTCAAAGAAGCCTACAATGGAATTACTCACGCACGGTGAGCATCATGAAATTGGTGATGGAGGATGGTTGATGATGACGACGGCGACGGATTCCCCTCTTCGGAGCCCCGAACGGACTCCAGATCAGCCCTCCCGAGAGAGATTAGGGCTTGGCAGCGGCTCCGTATCGTAAAACGCGATGAATCCTTCTCTCTGATATTTTCTCCCCGAATGTGAATATATGGAGTTGGAGTTGAGATCGGTGGAGTCTCAGGGGGCCCACGAGGCAGGGGGACACGCCCCAGGGGGGTGGGCGCACCCTGCACCCTCGTGGACAGGGTGTGGGCCCCCTGATGCTGATTCTTTCGCCAGTATTTTTTATTATTTCCAAAACGTGTCTCCGTGGATTTTTAGGTCATTCCGAGAACTTGTATTTCTGCACAAAAATAACACCATGGCAATTCTGCTGAAAACAGCGTCAGTCCGGGTTAGTTCCATTCAAATCATGCAAGTTAGAGTCCAAAACAAGGGCAAAAGTGTTTGGAAAAGTAGATACGTTGGAGACGTATCACTCATCACGTCTTGACCATATCACATCACAACAAGCCCTGCAAAAACATGTTAGACGTCCTCTACTTTGTTATTGCAACTTTTACGTGGCTTCTACGGGCTTCTAGCAAGAACCGTTCTTACCTACGCATCAAAACCACAACGGATTTTTCATCAAGTGTGTTGTTTTAACCTTCCACAAGGACCGGGCGTAGTCAAACTCGATTCAACTAAAGTTGGAGAAACATACACCCGCTAGCCACCTGTGTGCGAAACATGTCGGTAGAACCAGTCTCATGAACGCTGTCATGTAATGTCGGTCCGGGCCGCTTCATCCAACAATACCGCCGAATCAAAGTAAGACGTTGCTAGCAATCAGTATGACTATTATCGCCCACAACTCATTGTGTTCTACTCGTGCATATAACATCTACGCATAGACCTGGCTCGGATGCCATTGTTGGGGAACACAGTATTTCAAAAAAATTACCTACGATCATGCAAGATCTATCTACGAGATGCATAGCAACAAGTGGGGAGAGTGTGTCCACATACCAAGCAGAAGCGTTTAGTAACGCGGTTGATGTAGTCGAACGTCTTCATGATCCAACCGATCCAAGTAGCAAACGTACGGCACCTCCGCGTTCAGCACACGTTCAGCTTGATGACGTCCCTCGAGCTCTTGATCCAGTTGAGGACGAGGGATAGTTCCGTCAGCACGACGGCGTGGCGACGGTGATGATGAAGTTACCGGTGCAGGACTTCGCCTAAGCACTACGATGATAAGACTGAGGTGTGTAACTGTGGAGGGGGCACCGCACACGGCTAAGAGAAGACTTGGTGTGTTCTAGGGTGCCCCCTGCCCCCCTCCCCCCCGTATATAAAGGAGAGGAGGGGGAGGCCGGCCGGCCCCTGTAGGGCGCGCCAGGAGAGAGGAGTCCTACTAGGACTCCAAGTCCTAGTAGGATTCCACCTGGAGGAAGGGGAAAGAAGGAAGGGAGAGGGAGAAGGGAAGGAAAGGGGGGCGCCGCCCCCTTCCCCTATTCCAATTCGGACCCTTGTGGCCCTTCTCTCTCCCCACTAAGGCCCATGAAGGCCCATTAGTTCCCACCGAGGGTTCCGATAACACTCCGGCACTCCGATAATTATCCGGTACCTCTCAGAACTCATCCGGTGTCCGAATAACATCGTCTAATATATCAACCTTTATGTCTTGACCATTTCGAGACTCCTCATCATGTCCGTGATCTCATCCGGGACTCCGAACAATCTTCGCTCATCAAAACACATAACTCATAATACAAATCGTCATCGAACGTTAAGCGTGCAGACCCTACGGGTTCGAGAAATATGTAGACATGACCGAGACACATCTCCAGTCAATAACCAATAGCCGAACTTGGATGCTCATATTGGCTCCTACATATTCTACGAAGGTCTTTATCGGTCAAACCGCATAACAACATACATTGTTCCCTTTGTCATCAGTATGTTACTTGCCAGAGATTCAATCGTCGGTATCATCATACCTAGTTCAATCTCATTACAGGCAAGTCTCTTTACTCGTTCCGTAATGCATCATCCCGTGACTAACTCATTAGTCACATTGCTTGCAAGGCTCATAGTGATGTGCATTATCGAGAGGGCCCAGAGGTACCTCTCCGATACACGGAGTGACAAATCCTAATCTCGATCTATGCCAACTCAACAAACACCATCGGAGACATATGTAAAGCATCTCTATAAACACCAAGTTATGTTGTGACGTTTGATAGCACACAAGGTGTTCCTCCGGTATTCGGGAGTTGCATAATCTCATAGTCAGAGGAACATGTATAAGTCATGATGAAAGCAATAGCAATAAAACTAAATGATCATTTATGCTAAGCTAACGGATGGGTCTTGTCCATCACATCATTCTCTAATGATGTGATCCCGTTCATCAAATGACAACACATGTCTATGGTTAGGAAACTTAACCATCTTTGATTAACGAGCTAGTCTAGTAGAGGCATACTAGGGACACTCTGTTTGTCTATGTATCTACACATGTACTAAGTTTGCGGTTAATAGAATTCTAGCATGAATAATAAACATTTATCATGATATAAGGAAATATAAATAACAACTTTATTATTGCCTCTAGGGCATATTTCCTTCACCAAGATCCATGCACCCACCACCAACAGGCTACAAGATTGCCGCTAACCATCCACTGTAGAAGTGGAGTGCCCCCACCCACCACCCCCACACACACGACATGGATGGAGGTGGCCGAGGGCCTGGCTGATGCCACCCGGCCTTGCAGCGACTCCATAAAGACCATACCTCCTGGAACGATGTCTTAAAGAAGGAAACGATGCTAGCACGCTAGCACGCCATCACGCTCGGTCTAGAAGACCAGACCAAGATTTTCACCCGGAGCCAAAGGTGGTGGGGTACCCAACGACAATGCGTGTTGCGGCCGACAACGGTGACCGGGAGGAGAGCATAGTGGAATGGGATGACGGCGATGAAGTTTTTGGGGTTGCATAATTACCGATATAATATAGGGTTCTTTCAAAATAAGTATTTACTGTATATAAATCGGGGGCTGCTACGCGTCGGCCGATGGATCTTTTTAGAAGATCCGCCGCGTTGCGGGCGGTTGGATTTGACAAAATCAAGCGACTAAACTAATTCCTTTTCTTTGCAGCAAAGCTCTTGTTGCGGAAACATTTGTAACGGAGATTCTGTTGTGATTTTTTTTGCAGCATAGGTTGTGTTGCAGGATTTTTTTTGCAACATAGGATGTTGCGGAATTTTTTCTCTTCATTTTTTTGCAGCAGAGGTATTGTTGCCGATTTTTTTTGCAACTGAGGTGATGTTGCATAATTTTCTCTCTTTATCTTCACCTCTATATGGTGTTACAGAAGAAAGTTTGGCAATATGACTGATGTTGCACAAATATTTCTTGCAACAGATTGGATGTTGCAAAACAAAACCGTCGTCGTTCGCTGCAAGCCCGTTGGATGGTGGTTATGAAGGAGCGACGCCGCCCATTACCGCCATGCCACTGCCGCCCGCGAGCATCGAACCTCCGACCAGGTCGCATCATGGGGAGGCGCACGATTCAACAAGAGCTCGAGGCAGTCGGAGCAGTGCGGGGAGGCGGTGACTCGACGGGAGCTCGGGGCAGTCCGAGCAGCACGGGGAGGCGGCGACTCGACGGGAGCTTGGGAGGAGCACGAGCAGTAACTTCTCTCGAGATCCAGATCCTGCAACAGAGCCGTTGTTGCGATCAGAGAGATTGCAACAACGGGACAGTTGCAAAAACTAGTGATGGTGGCCATGGGGCACGTGGCGTGCAGAGAAGGTGACGAATGCGGGGTTGTGATCCGCCGGATGATCTATAGAGTTTCCCATATAAATTACATTGGATTACTACTAGTCTACTAACCTGGTTTACTCATGGGAAAAACTATCACTCATCCGGCGGATGTTTGTGCACGCGTCGATCTCCTCCGTGACCACCGGATTTGATTTGGATCGAACGATTCCGAAGCAATATCTATCCTAGTACAGTTTTTGCAACTTGCCCATTGTTTCAATTGGCTTGACTAAAACAAATGATATGTTGCAGACCGAGCACTCACAACTAGCAGCCAAGCCGAGCACCCTTGCCTGTAGGTCGTCGCCGCCGAGCGCCCCTACCTGTAGGTCGTCGCCACCAAACGCCGCCGCCTGTAGTCGTCGTCGCGAACGCATCCATGCCGGATCTCTGCCGCCGAGCGATCCTCGTCGACCGGATCAACAGATCTGGTGGGATCTGCCACGCCGGCATGAAGCACCATCAACTTCGGCATCACCAGCGCTAGACACAGCCACATCAAAACGCCTTACGTCCATAAACACTTCAAATTTCTCCAACAACAACTTTGTTGCGGAACGGCGGCATTGAAAGACTGCACGATGCAACCGAAGATGTTATTGCAATTTTTGTAGAAGGGTCTTGTTACAGAAAAATTAGACGCGGCGAAAGATGTGTTTTAATTTTGTAACAAGGATCTTGTTGCAAAAAATTAGAGAATAAGAGGTTTTGCAAGAAGGGACTTGTTGCAGAAAATTAGAGAAAATAAGGTTTCACAACAAAGCTTTTGTTGTAGGAAATTAGAGAAGAGAAGGTTTCACAATAAAGCTTTTGTGGCAGGAAATTAGAGAAGAGGGGGTTTCGCAACAAAAATATTATTACAGGAAATTAGAGAAAAAAAACTCACGGCTCGCGCGACAATCGAACGGCTCGCAGGCGGCGGATCCGCCGGCCGCGTAGCATGTCCCTTTACTCATTTGTGAGGTTTTGCAAGAAGGGACTTGTTGCAGAAAATTAGAGAAAATAAGGTTTCACAACAAAGCTTTTGTTGTAGGTAGAGAAGAGAAGGTTTCGCAATAAAGCTTTTGTGGCAGGAAATTAGAGAAGAGAGGGTTTCACAACAAAAAAATTGTTACAGGAAATTAGAGAAAAGAAACTCACAGCTCGCGCGACAATCGAACGGCTCGCAGGCGGCGGATCCGCCGGCCGCGTAGCACGTCCCTTTACTCATTTGTGAGGTTTTGGGGACTTGTTGCAGAAAATTAAAAAAAATAAGGTTTCACAACAAAGCTTTTGTTGTAGGAAATTAGAGAAAAGAAGGTTTCGCAATAAAGCTTTTGTGGCAGGAAATTAGAGAAGAGAGGGTTTCGCAATAAAAATATTGTTACAGGAAATTAGAGAAAATAAACTCACCGCTCGCAGGCGGCGGATCCGCCGGCCGCGTAGCACGTCCCTTTACTCATTTGTGAATCCCCCCAAACCCGACATTCTGACCCGGACATTGCCGCCGCGTCGGGCTGCCTCTGGAGCTGCGCCGCCGCCGAGCCGCTTCTCCCCGACGCCCCCTGTCCATAATCTGCACCGCCGTCAGAGCCATCAACCCGCCGACGCCCCCGCCACAAGCCAAACCGGTCGGCAGAGGCCAAGCAGCATGCACCGCCACCTCCCCCGCTGCCGCGCGCTGCCTCTACCACCGCCCCCGCCTCCTCCGAGGACGCTGGGGATTCCCGGCGGGCGCCTCTTCGCGCCCCTCCCGCCCGCACCGCCTCTGCAGTCCAGAAGGTACGCCCCTTCTCCTCCTCTTATACAGGTTATAGTTTTGCTGAGCCTGAGTACGGCTGTGTTGCTAGATGCATATGTGTATCAGCATGTGGCGATATGACATTTTCCATTACGTGTATTTGAATATAGGGAGTACATTATACTAGTCAATGTTAGAGGATGCTAAGATGTTGCTAGCTTCTTAGCTGCTATTCGATAGCCTGTCTTGTTCACTAAATATCAAATATGTACGGTCTTTAATTTCTTATGGGCATGACAGACAAGGTAGTACATGAACATTGAACAAATATAATTGAACCAACTGTTAGAGGATGAGAGTATTGTTTGCTTCTTCTTCTTCTTCTTCTTCTTTTTTTTTTTTTTGAGGAACAACGATTGTTTGCTAGGGCTGTACTGTAGTTTGTGGATTTCATTTGGGCAGGTGCTGGGCATTCACTGAAGGACTTCTGGCCCAGAATTATCAGGGAGTATCAGGTTTTATTTTACTGGAATTAATTATATGGGACAAACGTTCACTCCAATGTCCCAAAGTGTGACGCAGCCTGCTCTGTCTGATTACATGTCGCTGCAGTGATTCTTGTGTCATCATGACATCATCCATGATTTGGCAGCATTACCGGCCGTCACACTCTAGTGCATTCCTTTATTTTTATCTTTGAAAATGTTAATTCCACTATACTCCCCGATATGTGCATCTCCCCACTATATTTCTTTATTTAGCTTTTGATGGTTCAGTGTTCTCTGGGGTTGGGCTAAGCCTGTATGTAACGAGACTATACTCTTGTACATTTACAAATGGTTGATTTTTCTTTCTTGTAATAGTTGTTTGGTGCATTAGAATATTTTGAGGACATTAGTTTATGTATTTATCTCTTTTGTAGAGAGGTGCATGTTTGGTATCTTTGCCCGGGTGAGCTGAATGACCAATCCCAACTAGAGATGTATAAACAGCTCCTTTCTCCTGCTGAAAAAGAGTATGCTGACTCTATAAATGAAACAACGTTGCGGAAACATGCTATGCTGTCCTGTGCATTGAAGCGCACCACCCTCTCAAGATGTATGTAATCACCAACTGCCTATTGCACTGTCGGTCATGTTTAATTGAAGTTTCATTCCTGTTTCTATCATTCAAAATACCGTGTTGTCTATATTCTTGTTAGTAGGAGTTAGGGAAATTGGCTGCTGATGTTAGATTCACTAGTGTACATTGCTTACAATTAACAACACATAGGATCCTCTCCTTGGGTGGTGGTAACTCTATAAAAAAACTTTTCTTAGTCTATATACTGTAATTATGGGGACAACTCGGTATTGTTGTAACAAAAACAGTTTAATATTTCTGGAGAGATTCAGCTGTTTTATGCAATTTATTGCTTTAGATGCAATGAGACCATGAGTTATTCCCTTTGAACTTTTGCCTGTATATAGGTGCATGACTTCTATTCGTGCATTCATCTGTCTTAAATATATGGAGAACATATGATTCAAGATGAACAATGTAACTTTTGACCTCTTGCATCCACGTATGGCTTTTTCTTTTCTCAAGTAACACTTTAGGACCTATTAGGTGTACAATCACTTTATGATGCATACGCAGTTCTCGTAAATAATCATAAAAATGGAGAATGAAACCATCTGCCTTTTGACTTGTAATAACACGGAAGCTTGTACGCTGCTCCATGTTTGAATTTGTCGCATTTTATCTTGTCAACAATTGGAACATATTCTTGTTTTGTTTGTTGTTACTAATAAGCGGAACAGGAATACTGATATGCTATTGCTTATTGCTATTTTTTTAAACTAGACTAGATACAGATTCTAAAATCGATCCGAGGTCATTTGCGTTTAAGTACAACAAATTTCGCAAACCTGAGGTAAGAGGTTAGGCTTCAGTGGTTCTTTTTCGCAACTTCAAGCCATGTAACTAACCTGCCTTTTTTTCCATGTTTGATCAGATATTGTGGCCATCTGATGATACTGTGGAGCTACCCTTGCATTTCAACATTTCACACACTAGTTCTTTGATTGCCTGTGGCATTGCCATGGATGCTAACGTATGTTCTTTGTTCCTGTGACAGCTATAAGTGAGAAAGACACGACCATGTTTCTGTTTCTGTGGAAGTTATTCAGTTGATATTGCTATAGTATACCCTGTTTCAGATTGGCATCGATATTGAAGAAAAGAAGCGGAAGACAACCAAGAGTATTTTATCTCTTGCTCGTCGTTTTTTCACCGCTTCGGAAGCTGATTATCTCGCTGAGATTTCTGATTCGTATGCTCGGGAAAAGGAATTCTTCAAACTATGGACTCTTAAAGTTAGTGAGGCTCTCTTTAGCCCTCTACTATATAGCCCTTTCAGATGCAAGCACTTCATTGCAGGTACATTGTGTAGAACATTGAGAAGTTATGGTATTTCTTACTACAAGGCTAGAATATATCAACTGCTCCATCACGTAGTCTAAGATATCACCTAAGCAGTTAAAACACGCTGTGCATAAAATAGTTAGTAGGTAGTGTATATACATCACTTTTAATGTGACCCATCCAAGCATGCATTATTTAGGCCGTTTAATGGCAATACTGAACAAAAACACATGATTTCAGGATTATGATAGTAAACAACTCGTATCTTTGGACAAGAGGAATGCTAGAACACAAATTAATTTTATGCACTTGCGATATTAAATCAATCATTAAAATATCTGAATCAAAAAATAAATAGAACTTACCTCATTCTCCTAGTTGACTTTGTTGTTCTTTGCTATAGAATTTAGGTTTGATACATGTACCTAGTGCTAACTTGCTGCACCACATATAGTTGTGTTTAATAAATCAAATTGAAGCACACGTATGGGCATCTTATGAATGGTCCACTTGCCAAAAAGGAATGTTATGAGAAGAATTTGCACCAAATATTGCCCTATTTTGAATTAAGTATTCACAATTCTGGTTACTGATATTATGTTGCAAAATAAATTGCTTACATGGAAGCATTATTGATATCTAAATTTATAGGAAGCATATCCAAAGGCTCTTGGATTGGGTTTGTCAGGCGCTCCACTCAATGAATTTTCAATCAAGTTAGAAACAAGCAAGGGAATTCGGGTTTCTAAGGTATGTAGCTTCGACGTTCCCCCTTTGTTGTTTTTTTAACATATAATACATGTGTGAGGGAGCTTCAGAACCAATGGTCAGATGTCATGTTAAGAAAAATTTATGAGGAAAAGAGCGCTGCTATGGGACGGTATACCGTTGGTTCTTAAAACAACTGGGATAGCCCCAGCATCTCACCCTCTGTTTTGACCATCTCTGTCAGCGGTTGAAATGCCTGCCACTCTCTCACACATATCCTGTCAACCTTGTTTTTTCACTGCACTGGATCCACCATGTTCCAAAATATTCAATAGAAGTTTCACACATGTTTTGCAATTTTGACACGTGTTCTGCATTAGGTTAATAGGTTTTGTCGTACTCCAAACTAAGTTTCACAAAACAATTCAATACATTTTACATGGATCTGAACCAATCCAATAAATTTGAGAAGACTCGCGGTTGTTTGACCTTTCCTTTATCATTTCTCAGATGTGTTTCACATTTCATGGTTCCATGCAAGATTCACAATAAATTCTCAAACTTCACAGAAGTGTCACATATTTACTAGCAGAAATCGATATTTCAATAAAAAATAACGGGGTAAATCTCCAAATAAGAAAGCAAAATAAGAAAGCAGAAATTAATATTACACGCATGAGGTCTACCATGTGTTGTGCAATCACGCCGACACAATCGAGCCATTGCCTGCACACCAACTCAACGGTAGATGCCTACCCCCTTTTTTTTTCGAGAAAACGCAAAGGACTCTTTGCGTTTCATTTCAGTGAAAAGATGAGAAGATACAATCCTCCTAGGAGGTGGTGATTACATGGATTAGCACCCTATCAGTGGACATCCCAGTTAGTGGGGAGGACTACCCTGAGACCCAAAGCGCCAGCTTGTGCCCAACGTTTGGCTTCGGCCTTAATCCTATCTATGAGTGCGGTGAAAGAAATGGACGCGGCGCGGTGCCCAGCTCTTCCAGGTAAGCTTCCAGGAGGGGCATTTCATGGATCCGTGGAAGGTTGCAGCGTAGCATGACCGTGCCGTATAGGTGCCACTAGCCGTCCATCTCCAGAGCATTCGGTCAGGCCGGTTTGATAGGCTGATGTGCTGCACAGCTTGCCAAAGTCTGAGATATTGGCCAATCTCCTGGATCCCTATCACTCCTTGAATGTCACGAGCCCAAGCGTTGCCCGCTAGGCCTGCGGCCACCGTTCTTGACTTGCGTCGCCGTTTGGGAATGCATTGGTAGAGTGCCGGTGCGAGTTCACGCACGGACTGACCGTTGAGCCATCGGTCATCCCAAAACAGTGCCGTCTGTCCATCGCCAAGCTCCATGGTCGTCGATGCGAAGAACAACGCGCGCTCCTCGCGAGAAAACTGGAGGTCGAGGCCTCGCCATGCGCGGTCGTCGTCCGTGTGGGAGAACCACATCCAGCGCAGGCGCAGCGCTAGGCCAGCACGCTCCAGGTCCTGGACCCCGAGTCCGCCGTACTCGAGCGGGCGGCACACACGTCGCCAGTTGACGTGGCAGTGTCCGCCATTAGCAACAGCGCGCCCAGCCCACAAGAAGCCGCGCTGGATCTTTTCGAGCTGTCTCAAGGTCTTCTTGGGCGGCGCGAACGCGAGCAGTTGATGTATCGGGATCGCGGCGAGCACCGATTTGACCAAAGCCAGCCGCCCGGTTTTGTTCATGAGCCATGCTTTCCATGTGGGGAGCCGAGCAGCCACCGAGCCAGCCGCCCTACCCCCTTTTTTGGCTTTTGGATGGGAATATAGTCCTATATTTATTTACTTTTAAGGAAAAAGTATCTGGTTTTTATGCATCATAGGACATCACAGCAATCAGGCGCAGTAAGTTATTGCAAATTATATTTTAATCTGTCTTGACTCTCGTTGGATTTTCCAGGCATCGAAAGTATGTAACGATTGCAACTCTGTGTGTGATCATATGTCTGAGGATTGGCTATTTGCACTCGCGGAGCTAAATAGTTCTCATTACATGACAGTCAAGGTTTGTATTACTGGCCTTGGGACAAAGAGTTTGGTTATCTTCATTCTTTCGGTCACTCCATTATACTACTGACGTATATATGTTTCAGGTTCTGAAAATAGTCCAGCGCCAGTAGGATTAAAAGTATGGAAGACCATACCATTTGTAGAAGATACGCTTGTCTCTGGAACAGAAGCTGTTAAACTTATTGCTTGACCGTACGATCTCACCAGATCACAGTATGATGCAAGATTTGGTGTTTCACCAAGTAGGAGGCTAAACACTGAGAATTCTTGAGGCGTCAGTTAACTCTCTATGCCCGCAATATTTGGGGCGCTCAGGAAAGTTGCAGGTTCTGCTTCGCTTCTTCCCTCCTGTCGGTTCCCTGCGGCAGTCGTTTTTTTATCGGTCTGGTTCGGCTTATGTACTTGCTGCCAGACTGCTCGTTGCTGATTCTTGGCAAAAAAAAAAAAACGTCATGTGATTTATTCTTCAATTATCTGGAAAGCTCAGGATGATCACTGACGTGATTTTCGGGAGTATTAGAAAAAACAACTTTACAAATAACTGTTCATATGCTCTTGTGTTGAAACTGAAGTACTGAACTGAAGATCTTACGACAGTGTTGGATGTGAACAGTTATTTGTAAAGCTGTTTTTTCTGTTTGGCGCAAAAAAGCACGAGTTTAGCACATCCAACACATCGCGTTTTTTTGTGTTGGATGTGCTAAACTCGTGTTTCTTGTGGGGAGAATCTCACGTTTTTCGTTGAAAAAGTATGGTAGGCATCGAAACTGCGATTGCACTATGACAAGGTGGCTGACGTAGCTGAAGATAGTCCTGGTGTAGCCCCAGTATGCACACACGTTGAATCGATATAATAGAACTGGAAACTGCTGCTACGTACGCACTCGTGTATATCCAGTTATCTCGAAGCTGACCTTTGAGAAGAGACGAGCGGCCAGTGTCTCCATCCCCATAAGCTAGCGTAGGGCATCTCAGCCTCCAACACATGGCTCCCCATGTGTCACGGTGCATGCAACCCTACCCCTATACTCAGACCGATTATATGATCCTCCACCGCAACACACGGAAGCCAAGAATATCCAACAACTACGGCAACATCGAACACCATGACGCTTCTCTTGCTGCATGCCTTGCTGCTGGCAAGTGCAGCTGCGGCAGCAGCATCTGAGGCCGGCGACACGGCAGGCGGCAACGCCACCGCGGCTCAAGGCCTGTGCAACGGCGCCGGATGCCAACCACCGCCGCAGCCGCTGCCGATCTACGGCGGCCCTCCGCCATCGCAGCCGTCGACGACACCGCCCTCCTGATGCAGCTAGCTTCAACTAAGTGGAGTACCTGTTCCTTTGGGTTTCTATTTTTAATCTACTAGTCAGCACTGTACACTCTGTAGAGTTTTCTCGTACTAGTTTCTAGAGTTCTCTGTAACCTTATTTTGTAAGTCTCCCCTAGTGACTAGAGGGAGAACAGAGTACTAGATGGACCACTTTCCCCTTGTAATGGAAAAGACCAGAGGGTCAGCTCGTAGCAACCCAGCCAGCTTTCCCTGAGATTTGCTCGTTTGCCTCTTTGTCCTCTGATCTACAAGCCAATTCTACTCATCCCCCTGCATCAGTTGGTATTCAGAGCGCAGGTTCGAGTCCATGGCGGGTGGTGGTCGGAGAAATCGGAGCCGAGCCGGCCGGCGGCGGCTCGGGTTGATGCCGCAGATCTGGACGAGGAGTCCGGAGACGGAGCTATTCCCAGGTACCGGAACCTGCAGGACGTCGATGCCAATTTGGTGGATCAGAACCAAGAGTTGAGACGGCAAGTTCAGGCCCTAGCACAGCAAATGGCGGCCGTGCAGACGCAGATGGCTCAGATTGCTGTTGCTGTGCAACGGAGGGATATGCCAGAAGACCAGGGCAGTGAGGATGATTCGTCTGGCAACGACGACTCTCCCGCAAGCTCCCTGAGGCGTCCTGAAGTTAACCCCTTTCATGCCAGACAGAGACACGGACGGAATCGTGCTACTGCTGAGCGCGAGCACCGCAGGCGGCGCTGCTTTGGAGTTAAGTTGCCGGAGTTCTCGGGAGGGCTCTCTCCTGAGGATTTTATTGATTGGATAGATGAAGTTGAGCGAGTCTTTGAATATGCGGAGGTGCCAGAGGAGGAGCGTGTTCCTGCAGTTGCAATGCGACTGAAAGGGCGTGCATCTGTTTGGTGGAAAAATCTAGAGCAGAGTCGTAGAGTTCGGGGCAAGCGAAAGATTGATTCCTGGTTTGCCATGAAGGAGAAGATGCAGAGGAATTTCTTCCATTTAATTATGAAGAATCATTATTCAGGCAACTCCAAAATCTACAACAAGGCACAAAAAGTGTGGACGAGTATACAAATGAATTCTATCAACTAGTATCACGCAACAATTTGAGTGACTCCAAGAGTCAGCTGGTGGCAAGGTATGTTGGTGGTTTACGTCAATCAATCCAAGATGTGTTGTCCTTGCATATGAATTTTACAGTGTCAGAGGCATACCAGCGAGCCATCGCTGTGGAAAAACAGCAACAACAACGACCAGTGCGCACAAACAACGCTCAATTCCGACCACGATCAAATAATTCTGCACCAACAAGGGCGGCGAGCAGCAGCGACCCAGGGCCAACAAGGTCTGCCCCTTTGCCTAAAGGTGTCGGGGACAAGTCCAAATCAGCAACAACAAGAGGTACTTGTTTTAAATGTGGTTCTTCAGAACATTTACAAAGAGACTGCCCCAGGAACATTAGCAGGGAAGGTAAAGGATTAGTAGGTGACTATGATGAAGAGACAGAGCAGCAAGGTGAACCTACATATGATAATTATGATGATAATGATGAGGTTGAGCTGGATGGAGATACAGGGGACATGTTAGTAATGGAGCGAGCTTTGATGATACCTGCAAAAAGACGAAGATTGGCGAAGACGGAGCTTGTTCCACACGCGCTGCACTATAGGTGGAAAAGTATGTCATGTTATTATTGATAATGGCAGCTGGGAAAATACTATATCAGAGGAGGCAGTAAATAAACTTGGGCTTAAGAAGGAAAATCATCCTTGTCCTTATAACATGCGCTGGTTCAAATCTGACAAGGTATCGAAGGTAAAATTTCGGTGTTTGGTGTCTTTCTCCGTTGGCAATAAATTCTTTGATGAGGTAGAATGTGATGTTGTTGATATGGATGTTAGCCACCTAATTCTGGGAAGACCTTGGCAATATGACCGCCATGCTGTACATGATGGCCGTAAGCACACATATACTGTCATGAAAGATGGCCAAAAATTTGTGTTTAACCCAGTGAAAGAGGATGAGTTAGTCAAATCCAAGAGTTCTGAATCATCACGCACCACAAGTCTCATATCTTGTAAGAAATTTATGCGTGAAGCAATAGAAGGAGGCATATATCTGCTACTGCTTTCAGAACAGAAGAGTGAAGTTGGCATACCAAAGGAGGCACATGACTTATTGGAAGAATTTTCAGATGTCTTTCCAAAAGAGCTTCCTTCTGTATTACCTCCCATGCGAGACATTCAACATCAGATTGATTTAGTACCAGGAGCTAGTTTGCCAAATCGTCCGGCTTATCGAATGAATCCCAAAGAGTATGAGGAACTAAATCGTCAAGTGCAAGAACTATTAGATAAAGGTTTTATTCAACCTAGCCTAAGCCCATGTGCTGTCCCTACACTCCTGACACCAAAAAAAGATGGTTCATGGCGCATGTGTGTTGATTCTCGGGCAATAAATAAGATAACGATTAAGTATCGATTTCCTATACCTCGACTCGATGATATGTTGGATAATTTAGCAGGGGCGGTGGTGTTTTCAAAGATTGATCTCAAGAGTGGGTACCACCAATTAAGGATCCGTCCAGGAGATGAGTGGAAGACGGCTTTCAAGACAAGAGATGGGCTTTATGAATGGTTAGTAATGCCTTTCGGTCTTTCTAATGCTCCAAGTACATTTATGAGGTTGATGAATCATGTATTACGACCTTTTATTGGAAAGTTTGTTGTTGTATATTTTGATGACATACTAGTATATAGCAGTAGCATGGAAGACCACCTGCAGCACTTGAGAGAAGTGCTATGCGCTTTACGGCGTGAGCAGTTGTATGCTAATCCAAAGAAGTGTGAATTGTTGGTCTCTTCAGTCAATTTCTTGGGGTTTATTGTGTCTGGAAGAGGCTTACAAGTTGATCCAAGCAAGGTTGAAGCAATTCTTAGTTGGCCAGCTCCACGCACATTAACTGAAGCTCGTAGCTTTCATGGACTTGCTTCTTTTTATAGACGCTTTATTCGCAACTTCAGCACAATCATGGCACCTTTCACTGATTGCATGAAACGAGGTGGAGCTTTTGTATTAACGGAAGAAGCGAGGCAAGCTTTCGAGGAGATTAAGGCCAAAGTGGCATCTACTGATTGTCTAGCTTTGCCGGATTTTAACAAGTTGTTTGAAGTGGATTGTGATGCATCAGGAAAAGGAATTGGTGCTGTTCTTAGTCAAGAATCTCGTCCTGTGTCTTTCTTCAGTGAGAAACTGACATGTGCACAACTACACTATTCAACTTATGAAGCTGAGTTGTATGCAGTGGTTCGAGCATTGCAACACTGGAGGCATTACCTACTACATCAAGAGTTTATTTTGTATAGTGATCATGAAGCACTAAAATACATCCGGAATCAGCCAAACCTGAACCGTAAACATGCACGGTGGGCAAGCTTTTTGGAAGAGTATAATTTTGTACTCAAGCACAAATCTGGAGCACAAAACAGGGTGGCTGATGCACTGAGCCGCAGAGCACAATGCCTAAGCATGATGAGGGTTCAAGTTGTTGGTTTTGACAGTATTCGGAGCTCTATACTACTGATCCCTTTTTCAACAAGATTTATGAGGCTGCTCAAGAAAGAAACTCTGCTGAATATACCATCCATGAAGGATTTCTTTTTCGTGGGGTTCAACTCTGTATTCCAAATTGCTCTGTACGTGATCTGATCATAAAGGAGATTCACAATGAAGGGCATCGAGGCCGAGACAAATCTGTAGAACTATTGCTGAAACAGTATTTTTGGCCCCATGCTCGACGAGATATGGAAAAGTTCGTGAAGAGATGTCATGTCTGTCATGTTTCAAAAGGTACAGCTACGAATGCAGGTTTGTATATGCCCTTACCTGTACCTGATGCACCATGGATAGATATAAGTATGGATTTTGTTCTAGGTCTCCCACGAACACAGCGTCAGTGGACTCCATCTTTGTCGTGGTAGACAGATTCAGCAAAATGGCGCACTTCATAGCCTGCCGCAAGACATCTGATGCTAGTCAAATTTCTGTTTTGTTCTTTCGAGAAATAGTGCGGTTGCATGGTGTGCCAAGGAGTATTACCTCTGACCGAGACACCAAGTTCATGTCTCATTTGTGGCGATCGTTATGGAGACAAATGGGAACTACTTTGAATTTCAGCACGGCTTATCATCCACAGACGGACGGTCAAACTGAAGTGGTAAATAGAAGCTTAGGGAAGATGTTACGAGCTCTTGTAGGCGACAAGCCGAAACAATGGGACACAATTCTACCACATGCTGAGTTTGCCTTCAATAGAACACCGAATCGTTCTACTGGACTATGCCCCTTTGAGATAATTTATGGTAGAGTCCCAAACGGAGTTCTAGAACTAGCACCTATACCTGTCGTTGGAAAGAAAATTTTGAAAGCAGAGAATATGGTAGAAGAGATGGGCTCAATTTATAAACTTGTACATCAGCGAATACAAGAAAGCAATGTTAAATATAAGGCTGCAGCTGACCAACACCGTCGTCAGGTTGTGTTTGGAGAAGGAGATTTGGTATGGGCTATCCTCACCAAAGATCGTTTTCCTGCTGGAGAATACAATAAGTTAAGCCAGAGGAAAATAGGACCGTGCAAAGTGGTAAAAAGGGTTAATAACAACGCGTATAAACTGGAGCTACCTAGCCATCTACGCACTTCTGATGTTTTCAATGTTAGGCATCTTGTGCCATATCATCAGGAAACATCTGAAGTTCAGATTTAAACTCGAGGACGAGTTCTTTGCAGGCCTGGGGAGGATGATGCAGCTAGCTTCAACTAAGTGGAGTACCTGTTCCTTTGGGTTTCTATTTTTAATCTACTAGTCAGCACTGTACACTCTGTAGAGTTTTCTCGTACTAGTTTCTAGAGTTCTCTGTAACCTTATTTTGTAAGTCTCCCCTAGTGACTAGAGGGAGAACAGAGTACTAGATGGACCACTTTCCTTGTAATGGAAAAGACCAGAGGGTCAGCTCGTAGCAACCCAGCCAGCTTTCCCTGAGATTTGCTCGTTTGCCTCTTTGTCCTCTGATCTACAAGCCAATTCTACTCATCCCCCTGCATCACCTCCCCAGGCATGCAGGCGCCGTGCCCGCCGGTGACACCCGTTTGCTGCGGCGGCCAATCCACGCCTCAGCAGCCGTACTACCAAGCACCTCCGATCAGCTACCTTCCCTACTACAACGAGTCTGCTGCTTCTTCGGTGCTCGTGCCACCGACTCCGGTCGCCGCCGTTGCGTATTACGTGATCGTACCATGTCTCTTGCTTTGGGTTATGGTGTAACGGTGAACACTGAAGCCTCGTCCAAAATCAAAAGAAGATGGGGACTCGCCATAAAGAAAGCTGTACTAGAAGAAAAGTGCATCTTGCCGCACCGTTTTTCGCTTTGTCGTTGTAAAGCTGGTTCTATAGCGGAAGTACCTTCTCAAGCTCAAATGCTCCTGGCATTAATAGTAAAATTAAAAAAGTAGAAAATAATTTCAAAATATTCTGTTCTTTTGGCAAAGTTTAAGAAATGTTTAGGGTGATTGCAATGTTTTGTCATGACACATCGCATTGGTGGAAGCCATGGTAAAAAGGAAAAAAAATCAGAGCTCAAAAATGCGTTCTAAAGTACCATCACTAGGTTTTTCTTTTTTTGCGCGCGAGTACTGGTCTTTTTTTTTGGCGCGCGCGAGTACCATCACTAGTTCACAATTGATACGGACCTAGCTCGTTCAGGCTTGATTTGGAATTGGCTCTTAAGCGTGACGAGGGAAGTCAATTGGCACGCAGGTGTGATTGGCAGAGTAATTTTGTTGGGATCCTCAAGAACAGTCTTTCGGAACTTGTGGTTGGGTGCTGCTACGAACCCATCTCAGCGATGCAACCAGCGGTCTCATCAGCCGGCTAGCGAGGCACAGGACAGCCACCACAATGTTTCCGGTCTCAACCAAAAAAGAAAAAGATCAGCAAACAAGAAAATTCAAATCAAACTTTGGGGACCGAAACAAAAATCCAAACCAAGTCCAAATAAGAAGTAGATAAAAATATAGGCAAAACAAAACCAAGACCCAAAATAACTGAATTTTGTTTCAAAAGAAGATATACTTTAAATTCTGCATTCAGGATCAGATGGTAAATCACGGGGATGCCCCAGTGTCGTAACAGGCTTATTGGGGCGGGCACCCCTCTCGCATAATTAGCGAGCCTGTACCACTCCTCATTTCCCTTTGCTGCCTGAAGGATCATGCTTTTCACAGTAGCGCCTCGTCCCTTCTTATAGACCTCACCTCAACGCGCTCACTCCCTCCGGGCGAGGTGGGACTAATATTTCTCCAGCCTCGCTAGACCCTCCCTGTTCGGCTGTCCCTGCTGGACAACTTTTGAGGAGGCCAACTCTTAAATCTGCCACGCGCCATCAGGTGGACACAAGTGGGCCGGTCATCATAGGTTAAACATTGGCTCATGCTGGTTAGTCTTCGCTTTGCAGAAATATAAAAGGCTTTGTAGCTTAAGATCGAGAAACTTAACAAGGGGGATGTAGCTCAAATGGTAGAGCGCCCGCTTTGCATGCGGGAGGCACGGGGTTCGATCCCCCGCATCTCCATTTCTTTTTGTTTCTTCTGGTTTATCTAGGGCTTAATTAAACAATTCACTTCATTTTTTTTAGGAAACTCTGAAGCTTTTTATTAACGGTCACAATGTTTTCTTTGTTTCTTCTGGTTTATCTCGGCCTTAATTAAACAATTCCTTTCATTTTTTAGGGAGAAACAATTCACTTCACTTGTTTAGGAAAACTCCGAAGCTTTTTATTAACCGTCACAATGTTTTACATGGACGAACAGAAGACCATTGGACTGACCTAACCAAACATAGTCTCCCGCATCGCCATTTCTTTTTTGTTTCTTCTGGTTTATTTGGGCCTTAATTAAACAATTCATTTCATATTTTTAGGGAGAAACAATTCACTTCATTTTTTAAGTCAAACTCCGAAGCTTTTTATTAACCGTCACAATGTTTTACATGGACGAACAGAAGACCATTGGACTGACCTAACCAAACATAGTCTCCCGCATCGCCATTTCTTTTTTGTTTCTTCTGGTTTATTTGGGCCTTAATTAAACAATTCATTTCATATTTTTAGGGAGAAACAATTCACTTCATTTTTTAAGGCAAACTCTGAAGCTTTTTAACCGTCACAATGTTTACATGGATGAACATGAGACCATTGGACTGACCTAACCAAACATAGTCTCCCACGCTCCATACTATTTTTTGCACCATTATTGAAGTATTTTTCCTTACTTCCTGAAATAATATCTAGCAAGATTTGTAGATTGCTGATAACACTTGCCGCATGATTATTTTTTCCTTACCTTTTCTGTCATGTCTTTTGAGCAAAAGCCCCTCAATAACATGTGTGGGTCCCACTTGTCAACACGGTTGCATGTGCAACTCAAATTCCTCTAAGATCACGATGTTCTTGCTAATATGCCATGGCGAGCCCTCACAAACATGATCACGACCTGCTTGGTTTCGAACTCTTCAACAAACATGTTTTTTCCCATCGACCGAGCAGTCAAGCCCCTTGGGTTGCCCCAGGTCACGCGTAAATCGATGGAGATCGTTTGAACGTGGAGTAACGTACGGTGCAAAACTTTACTTGTCAGCAACCACTTTAGATCACCTTCCTCTTCCATGTCGTTGATCACCAACGGGGTTGCCTTCTCTTTAGAGATCTCAAGCCTCACCAGCGCCGCCTCCATTTGCACGCTTGCTGAGTGTGGGGTAAGGAGTGCCGTCCTAGCCTTGTCCCTCCTGGCCGGCTAATGTTGCCATCCTTCGTTGATCGCGGTTGCGCACCACCAATCAGATCCATGAGCATCGCCAGTCCACTGCCGCCCTAGACGCTAGAGAGGTTTTTAGTGGTTCGGGAAAAATGAAAAAGTAACATGGTCCGGTTGTATCCATCCTAATTTTTTAAAACATGACTAAGGACATATTTTATACGTGAAGTAGAAAAACTAGATGGGTACAACGATATTGACTTGTGGTGCAAAGGGAGAACCAGAGGGCAACTAATTGAGGAATGCTTGTTCGGGAGCCTCCCCAATGGTCACTTGGGGTGGGTTGAGAGTGCTCAGCCGCCGCCACATGTCGTACTCTGGGCGCTCTCATCGGATTTTTTTTTAATTATTCCACATGCTTTTTTGGCTTTTAAGATTTTTTTGTTTTTTTTTCAGCTTTTCGGTTTTCACTGGTCTTTCTTTAGCTTTTGGACAAATTTTTTTGCGAAAAAACACGTTTTATTTTTCTTTCGCAAGAGGAAAGGTTGTGCCTCTTGGAAACAAAAAAACTTATTTTTTCCTTTCGCGAGAGGCACGGTTGTGCCTCTCGAAAACGGAAAAAAATAGGTTTTCTTCCTTCCGCGAGAGGCATGGTCATGTCTATCAGAAACGGCTTTAGAAAAGGGGGAAAATGTGCTATTGGTGTCGTTTGTTCGTCCATTTTTTCATGAAAAAAAGTTCGTTGAAATCTATTAATATGGGATCTAGTTTTGAAGATCTCGACGCGAGGAATCCAACGATGAAAACGGTTTAAGATTTAAACGCATGGTTTAAGAGATAAAATGTTTTGAATAAATAGATCTACAATATTAAAAAAGGGAAAAACTCTAGTTGCGACAAGTGATGCACATTCAACGCGCCACAAGCGATTTTTTTTAGAGTACGCCAATGGCGTATCATATTTTTATAAAAGGCAGAAGACAATTATAAGAGCCTACGACTCGCTGCGAACAACGAGTGTAGTACAAACTCCACATCCAAGCTAATCCAAAGATAAGCCACCACACACATTACAAACACAACACAAAGGAACTAGCCCTAGATAGAACAACAAAGCCGCGTCTCAACCAACATCGGTCATCTCGAAGAGCAACAACTACCATCGAACTCCCCTTATCGATGCACCACCCACCCATGAATGCCTAAAAGAATATGGCGGTCGGTCCTGAGATAGCCATCGTCTTGGAATCACCGGCGCTGGTGTACATAGCGTCGAAGAAGATCTACTAGGGCAAGCGGCGAGCACCGAAGAACCTCAACACGGAATCTCCATGCCATGTCTCCATACACGATGCTCCCAACAGAGGAACGACGCTAAGACGCCGCCATCACCGGTCCGGGAACGAACCAAGGCTTTCGCCCGGAGACAACAAACAACCCAAGCTCAGAGGAGAAGATGTCGACACCCTTTAGCAACGCCTCCAAGGAGGGTAGCGACACCCGCAGGCGCCTTCACCGCCAACACCGACCAAAGCCGGGCAAGACCACATGAATACCCGGTTGCAAATTCCTGGAGCCGCCACTGCAGCGGCGGCCGGAGAGGCACGAGGAGAAGGGGCTCGCGGGCTAGGGTTGGGGCCTCCGGAGCCGCCCGCGCGAGCGGCCCGGGAGGAGGAGGGGAAAGCGATAACATATGAAGAGCCTTTCCAGGTTGCGACAAGTGGCGCACTGCATGTGCGCCACTTGTTGCAACATGTGAATTTTCCCTTTTTTTTCGTAGATTCGTTTATTAAAAACGTTTTAGCTCTTAAACCGTGCGTCCAAATTTCGAACCATTTTCACTGTTGGATTCCTCGCGTCGAGATCTTCAAAAACTAGATCCCATATTGATAGGTTTTGACGATCTTTTCAGAAAAAACCGAACCAGGAGCATGGGTTTTTTCTGAAGGAAATATGCCCTAGAGGCAATAATAAAGTTGTTATTTTATATTTCCTTATTCATGGTAATGGTTTATTATTCATGCTAGAATTGTATTGATCGGAAACCTAATACTTGTGTGAATACATAAACAAATACCGTGTCCCGAGTGAGCCTCTACTTGACTAGCTCATTGATCAAAGATGGTTAAGGTTTCCTAACCATGGACATGAGTTGTCATTTGATAACTGGATCACATCATTTGGAGAATGATGTGATGGACAAGACCCATCCGTTAGCTTAGCATAATGATCGTTAGTTTTGTTGCTATTGCTTTCTTCATGTCAAATACATATTCCTTCGACTATGAGATTATGCAACTCCCGGATAAGGAGGAATTCCTTGTGTGCTATCAAACATCACAACGTAACTGGGTGATTATAAAGATGCTCTACAGGTATTGATGTCTACTGCACAACCTTCTTCTTGTAGACGTTGTTGGGCCTCCAAGTGCAGAGGTTTGTAGGACAGTAGCAAATTTCCCTCAAGTGGATGACCTAAAGTTTATCAATCCGTGGGAGGCATAGGATGAAGATGGTCTCTCTCAAGCAACCCTGCAACCAAATAACAAAGAGTCTCTTGTGTCCCCAACACACCCAATACAATGGTAAATTGTATAGGTGCACTAGTTCGGCGAAGAGATGGTGATACAAGTGCAATATGGATGGTAGATGTAGGTTTTTGTAAACTGAAAATATAAAAATAGCAAGGTAACTAATGATAAAAGTGAGCACAAACGGTATTGCAATGCTAGGAAACAAGACCTAGGGTTCATAATTTCACTAATGCAAGTTCTCTCAACAATAATAACATAATTGGATCATATAACTATCCCTCAACATGCAACAAAGAGTCACTCCAAAGTCACTAATAGCGGAGAACAAACGAAGAGATTATGGTAGGGTACGAAACCACCTCAAAGTTATTCTTTCCAATCAATCCGTTGGGCTATTCCTATAAGTGTCACAAACAGCCCTAGAGTTCGTACTAGAATAACACCTTAAGGCACAAACCAACCAAAACCCTAATGTCACCTAGATACTCCAATGTCACCTAAAGTATCCGTGGGTATGATTATACGATATGCATCACACAATCTCAGATTCATCTATTCAACCAACACATAGAACCTCAAAGAGTGCCCCAAAGTTTCTACCGAAGAATCAAGACGAAAACATGTGCCAACCCCTATGCATAGGTTCATGGGTGGAACCCGCAAGTTGATCACCAAAAAATACATCAAGTGAATCACGTGATATCCCATTGTCACCACAGATACACACGGCAAGACATACATCAAGTGTTCTCAAGTCATTAAAGACTCAATCCGATAAGATAACTTCAAAGGGAAAACTCAATCCATTACAAGAGAGAAGAGGGGGAGAAGCAACATAAGATCCAACTATAATAGCAAAGCTCGCGATATATCAAGATCGTGCCAAATCAAGAACACGAGAGAGAGAGAGAGAGAAAGAGAGAGAGAGAGAGAGAGAGAGAGAGAGAGAGATCAAACACATAGCTACTGGTACATACCCTCAGCCCCGAGGGTGAACTACTCCCTCCTCGTCATGGAGAGCGCCGGATGATGAAGATGGCCACGGTGAGGGTTCCCCTCTCCGTGAGTCTTGAACAGGGTCCCAATTGGTTTTGGTGGCTACAGAGACTTGCGGTGGCGGAACTCCCGATCTATTCTACTCCTCAAGTTTTTAGGGTATATGGGTATATATAGGAGGAAGAAATGCGTCGGTGGACCTCGGGCTGTCCACGAGGTAGGGGCGCGCCCCACCCTCGTGGGCAGCCCGACTCCCAGTGCAGCTCCGGTACTCCGTGGGCTTCTTCTGGTCCAAAAATAGGTTCCGTGGAGTTTCAGGTCAATTGGACTCCGTTTGATATTCCGTTTCTTCGAAACACTGAAATAGGAAAAAAACAGCAATTCTTGGCTGGGCCTCCGGTTAATAGGTTAGTCCCAAAAATAATATAAAAGTGGATAATAAAGCCCATAAACATCCAAAACACATAATATAATAGCATGAACAATAAAAAATTATAGATACGTTGGAGACGTATCAGCATCCCCAAGCTTAATTCCTGCTCGTCCTCGAGTAGGTAAATGATAAAAAAAGATATTTTTTGATGTGGAGTGCTACTTGGCATAATTTCAATGTAATTCTTCTTACTTGTGATATGAATATTCAGATCCGAAAGATTCAAGACAAAAGTTCATATTGACATAAAAATATTAATACTTCAAGCATACTAACTAGCAATTATGTCTTCTCAAAATAACATGGCCAAAGAAAGTTCATCCCTACAAAATCATATAGTTTAGTCATGCTCCATTTTGTCACACAAGAATGCTCTCATCATGCACAACCCCGATGACAAGCCAAGCAATTGTTTCATACTTAAATAATCTCAAACTTTATAAACCTTCACGCAATACATGAGCGTGAGCCATGGATATAGCACTATGGATGGAATAGAATATGATGATGGGGGTTATGTGGAGAAGACAAAAAAGGAGAAGATCTCACATCAACGAGGATAATCAATGGGCTATGGAGATGCCCATCGATTGATGTTAATGCAAGGAGTAGGGATTGCCATGCAACGGATGCACTAGAGCTATAAATGTATGAAAGCTCAACAAAAGAAACTAAGTGGGTGTGCATCCAACTTGCTTGCTCACGAAGACCTAGGGCACTTGAGGAGGCCCATTATTGGAATATACAAGCCAAGTTCTATAATGAAAAATTCCCACTAGTATATGAAAGTGACAAAACAAGAGACTCTCTATCATGAAGATTATGGTGCTACTTTGAAGCACAAGTGTGGAAAAAGGATAGTAGCATTGCCCCTTTTTATTATTTTTATTTTCATTTCTATTTTTGGGCCTTTCTTTTTTTTGGGACAATGCTCTATTAAATGATGATCATCACACTTCTATTTATTTACAACTCAATGAATACAACTCGATACTAGAACAAAGTATGACTCTATATAAATGCCTCCCGTGATGTAAGGATATGCAATGAATCAAGAGTGACATGTATGAAAGAATTATGAACGGTGGCTTTGCCACAAATACTATGTCAACTACATGATCATGCTAAGCAATATGACAATGATGAATGTGTCATGATAAACTGGATGGTGGAAAGTTGCATGGCAATATATCTCGGAATGGCTATGGAAATGCCATAATAGGTAGGTATGGTGCTGTTTTGAGGAAGATATAAGGAGGTTTATGTGTGAAAGAGCGTATCATATCACGGGGTTTGGATGCACCGGCGAAGTTTGCACCAACTCTCGATGTGAGAAAGGACAATGCACGGTACCGAAGAGGCTAGCAATGATGGAAGGGTGAGAGTGCGTATAATCCATGGACTCAACATTAGTCATAAAGAACTCACATACTTATTGCAAAAATCTACAAGTCATCAAAAACCAAGCACTACGCCAAGATGCTCCTAGGGGATAGATTGGTAGGAAAAGACCATCGCTCATTCCCCGATCGCCACTCATAAGGAGGACAATCAAAGAACACCTAATGTTTCAAATTTGTTACATAATGTTTACCATACGTGCATGCTACGGGACTTGCAAACTTCAACACAAGTATTTCTCAAATTCACAACTACTCAACTAGCACAACTTTAATATCACTACCTCCATATCTCAAAACAATCATCAAGCATCAAACTTCTCTTAGTATTCAACACACTCATAAGAATTCTTACAAATCTTGTATGCCTAGCATATTAGGATTATTTAAGCAAATTACCATGCTATTTAAGACTCTCAAAATAATCTAAGTGAAGCATGAGAGTTCATCTATTTCTCCAAAATAAAACCACCACCGTGCTCTAAAAGATATAAGTGAAGTACTAGAGCAAATGACAAACTACTCCGAAAGATATAAGTGAAGATCAACGAGTAGTCAGATAATTATGCAACTATGTGAAGACTCTCTAGCATTTAAGAATTTAAGATCTTGGTACTTCATTCAAACAGCAAGCAAAGCTAAAGAAAAGAAAATGACGCTCCAAGCAAAACACATATCATGTGGTGAATAAAAATATAGCTCCAAGTAAAGTTACCGATGAACGTAGACAAAAGAGGGGTTGCCTTTCGGGGCATCCCCAAGCTTAGGCTCTTGGTTGTCCTTGAATATTACCTTGGGGTGACTTGGGAATCCCCAATCTTAGGCTCTTACCACTCCTTATTCCATATTCCATCGAATCTTTACCCAAAACTTGAAAACTTCACAACACAAAACTTAACAGAAGATCTCGTGAGCTCCGTTAGCGAAAGAAAACAAAACTCCACTTCAAGGTACTGTAATGAACTCATTCTTTATTTATATTGGTGTTAAACCTACTGTATTACAACTTCTCTATGGTTCATAAACTATTTTACTAGCCATAGATTCATCAAAATAAGCAAACAACACAATGAAAACAGAATCTGTCAAAAACAGAACAGTCTGTAGTAATCTGTAACTAACACAAACTTCTGGAACTCCAAAAATTCTAAAATAAATTGGTGGACATGAGGAATTTGTCTAGTAATAATATGCAAAAATAATCAACTAATAGCACTCTCCAGTAAAAATTTCTAGCTAATCTCGTGAGCGCTAAAGTTTCTGTTTTTTACAGCATGATCATAAAGACTTCACCCAAGTCTTCCCAAAGGTTCTACTTGGCACAAACACTAATTAAAATATAAAACCACATATAAACGGAAGCTAGATGGATTATTTATTCCTAAAAAGAACCAAAAGGCAAGAAACTAAAATAAAATTGGGTTGCCTCCCAACAAGCGCTATCGTTTAACGCCCCTAGCTAGGCATGATGATTTCAATGATGCTCACATAAAAGATAAGAACTGAAACATAAAGAGAGCATCATGAAGAATATGACTAGCACATTTAAGTCTAACCCACTTCCTATGCATAGGGATTTTGTGAGCAAACAATTTATGGGAACAATAATCAACTTGCATAGGAAGGTAAAACAAGCATAACTTCAAGATTTTAAGCACATAGAGAGGAAACTTGACATTATTGCAATTCCTACAAGCATATATTCCTCCCTCATAATAATTTTCAGTAGCATCATGAATGAATTCAACAATATAACCATCACCTAAATCATTCTTTTCATGATCTACTTGCATAGAAATTTTACTACTCTCCACATAAACAAAATTCTTCTCATTCGAAATAGTGGGAGTATCATAAGAGACTTGAATACTATAAATTGTTTCCACATTAAAAGAGTAATGTTCAGAGAAAGGGTACTCATAATCATGACAAGTTTTATAAATATAATCATCACTACTTTTTATAGCATAAGTTTCATCACAATAATCATCATAAGTAGCAACTTTGTTCTCATCATAATCGATTGAAACCTCTTCCAAGATAGTGGATACATCACTAAATAAAGTCATGACCTCTCCAAATCCACTTTTATAAATATTATAAGATTAAACATCCTCCAAAATAGTGGGATCATTACTTCCTAAAGTTGACACTCTTCCAAACCCACTTTCATCAATATAATCATCATAGGTAGAAGGCATGCTATCATCATAATAAATTTGCTCATCAAAACTTGGGGGACAAAAAATATCATCTTCATCAAACATAGCTTCCCCAAGCTTGTGGCTTTGCATATCATTAGCATCATGGATATCCAAGGAATTCATACTAACAACATTGCAATCATGCTCATCATTCAAATATTTAGTGCCAAACATTCTAATGCATTCTTCTTCTAGCACTTGAGCACAATTATCGGAATCCTTATTTTCACGAAAGACATTAAAAAGATGAAGCATATGAGGCATCCTCAATTCCATTTTTTGTAGTTTTCTTTTATAAACTAAACTAGTGATAAAACAAGAAACTAAAAGATTCGATTGCAAGATCTAAAGATATACCTTCAAGCACTAACCTCCCCGGCAACGGCGCCAGAAACTGCTTGATGTCTACTACACAACCTTCTTCTTGTAGACGTTGTTGGGCCTCCAAGTGCAGAGGTTTGTAGGACAGTAGCAAATTTCCCTCAAGTGGATGACCTAAGGTTTATCAATTCGTGGGAGGCGTAGGATGAAGATGGTCTCTCTCAAGCAACCCTGCAACCAAATAACAAAGAGTCTCTTGTGTCCCCAACACACCCAATACAATGGTAAATTGTATAGGTGCACTAGTTCGCGAAGAGATGGTGATACAAGTGCAATATGGATGGTAGATATAGGTTTTTGTAAACTGAAAATATAAAAACAGCAAGGTAACTAATGATAAAAGTGAGCACAAACGGTATTGCAATGCTAGGAAACAAGGCCTAGGGTTCATAATTTCACTAATGCAAGTTCTCTCAACAATAATAACATAATTGGATCATATAACTATCCCTCAACATGCAACAAAGAGTCACTCCAAAGTCACAATAGCGGAGAACAAACGAAGAGATTATGGTAGGGTACGAAACCACCTCAAAGTTATTCTTTCCAATCAATCTATTGAGCTATTCCTATAAGTGTCACCAACAACCCTAGAGTTCGTACTATAGAATAACACCTTAAGGCACAAATCAACCAAAACCCTAATGTCACCTCAAGTATCCATGGGTATGATTATACGATATGCATCACACAATCTCAGATTCATCTATTCAACCAACACGTAGAACCTCAAAGAATGCCCCAAAGTTTCTACCGGAGAATCAAGACGAAAACATGTGCCAACCCCTATGCATAGGTTCATGGGTGGAACCCGCAAGTCGATCACCAAAACATACATCAAGTGAATCACGTGATATCCAATTGTCACCACAGATACGCACGACAAGACATACATCAAGTGTTCTCAAGTCATTAAAGACTCAATCCGATAAGATAACTTCAAAGGGAAAACTCAATCCATTACAAGAGAGAAGAGGGGGAGAAGCAACATAAGATCCAACTATAATAGCAAAGCTCGCGATACATCAAGATCGTGCTAAATCAAGAACACGAGAGAGACAGATCAAACACATAGCTACCGGGTACATACCCTCAACCCCGAGGGTGAACTACTCCCTCCTCGTCATGGAGAGCGCCGGGATGATGAAGATGGCCACCGGTGAGGGTTCCCCTCTCTGGCAGGGTGCCGGAACAGGGTACCGATTGGTTTTTGGTGGCTACAGAGACTTGCGGCGGCAGAACTCCTGATCTATTCTACTCCCCGGAGTTTTTAGGGTATATGGGTATATATAGGAGGAAGAAGTACGTCGGTGGACCTCCGGGCTGTCCACGAGGTAGGGGGCGTGCCCTAGGGGGTGGGCCCGGCCCCCACCCTCGTGGGCAGCCCGGGACTCCCCTGGTGCAGCTCCGATACTCCGTGGGCTTCTTCTGGTCCAAAAATAGGTTCCGTGGAGTTTCAGGTCAATTGGACTCCGTTTGATATTCCGTTTCTTCGAAACATTGAAATAGGCAAAAAACAGCAATTATGGGTTGGGCCTCCGGTTAATAGGTTAGTCCCAAAAATAATATAAAAGTGGATAATAAAGACCATAAACATCCAAAACACATAATATAATAGCATGGAACAATAAAAAATTATAGATACGTTGGAGACGTATCAGGTATCTCCGAAGGTGTTTGTTGGGTTGGCATAGATCGAGATTAGGATCTGTCACTCCGAGTATCGGAGAGGTGTCTCTGGGCCCTCTCGGCAATACACATCATAAGCTTACAAGCAAACGACTAAGGAGTTAGTCACGAGGTGATGTATTATGGAACGAGTAAAGAGACTTGCCAGTAACGAGATTGAACTAGGTATGAAGATACCGATGATCGAATCTCAGGCAAGTAACATACCGATAGACAAAGGGAATTACGTATGTTGTAATAAGGTTCGACCGACCAAGATCTTCGTAGAAGATGTAGGAGCCAATGTGGGCATTCAGGTTCCGCCATTGGTTATTGACCAGAGAGATGTCTCGGTCATGTCTACATTGTTGGGGAACATAGTATTTCAAAAAAAAAATGCTACGATCACGCAAGATCTATCTAGGAGAAGCATAGCAACGAGCGGGGAGAGTGTGTCCACGTACCCTCGTAGACCGAAAGCGGAAGCGTTAAGTAATGTGGTTGAGGTAGTCGAACGTCTTCGCGATCCAACCGATCAAGTACCGAACGCACGGCACCTCCACGATCTACACACGTTCAGATCGGTGACATCCCTTGAACTCTTGATCCAGTTGAGGCCGAGGGAGAGTTTCTTCAGCACGACGGCGTGGTGACAGTGATGATCAAGTTACTGGAGCAGGGCTTCGCCTAAGCACTACAACGATATGACCGAGGTGTGTAACTGTGGAGGGGGCACCGCACACGGCTAAGACAAATCTTAAGGGCCTTTGGGATGCTCCCATCCCCCGTATATAAAGGAGGGATGGAGGAGTTGGTCGGCCTAGGGGGCGCGCCAAGCATAGGGAGTCCTGGTAGGATTCCCTTTCCTATTCTGAGTAGGAGAGAAGGGAAGAGAGGGAGAGGGAGAAGGAAAGGGGGGCCGCGCCCCCACCCCTTGTCCAATTCGGTTTGTGCAGGGGGGAGGCGTGCGCCACCTCTTGGCCCTTCTCCCCTCTCTCCACTAAAACCCAATAAGGCCTGTCGGTGTCAAAACCGGCGGATCTCGGGTAGGGGGTCCCGAACTGTGCGTCTAGGCGGATGGTAACAGGAGACAAGGGACACGATGTTTTTACCCAGGTTCGGGCCCTCTCGATGGAGGTAAAACCCTACTCCCGCTTGATTAATATTGATGATATGGGCAGTACAAGAGTGGATCTACCACGAGATCGTAGAGGCTAAACCCTAGAAGCTAGCCTATGGTATGATTGTTGTTCGTCCCCACGGACTAAAACCCTCCGGTTTATATAGACACCGGATAGGGTTAGGGTTACACGTAGTCGGTTACAATGGTAGGAGATCTACATATCCGTATTGCCAAGCTTGCCTTCCACGCCAAGGAGAGTCCCATCCGGACACGGGACGAAGTCTTCAATCTTGTATCTTCATAGTCCAGGAGTCCGACCAACGGTGATAGTTCGGCTATCCGGACACCCCCTAATCCAGGACTCCCTCAGTAGCCCCTGAACCAGGCCTCAATGACGACGAGTCCGGCGCGCATATTGTCTTCGGCATTGCAAGGCGGGTTCCTCCTCCGAATACTTCATAGAAGATTTTGAACACAAGGATAGTGTCCGGCTCTGCAAAACAAGTTCCACATACCACCGTAGAGAGAATAACCTTTGCACAGATCTGCTAACGTATTCACAAGCGTGACATCACACCACGGCCGTGTCTTTACACGAATCGCTTTTACTGCTCCACCTCGGTAGCGTTTAGCGAGGCGGTTTCCTTGGCACGTCTTATCAGAGCGGAGATCGTGCCCCCTTATTCCGGGATCCTCATCAATACGGGCGTGGGTAACCCAGTCGTGCCCGTTGGCACGCCTCCTTCATCGAAGGCGAGTCCCGAACAGTCATGGGGAGGGCTCTTGGTATTCAACCTCTTTATAATGAGACCAAGGCCCACTCCTTTCTTTCAATCTCAATCGAATCCGCCCCTCGCCTCGAGTTCCAACACCCAAAGCTCCAGATTTAGGCGCTTCGGACCTTCAACAATGTCCGGCTCCGACCTGCACGGCCGGTGGATGTCTTCCTCCGTCACGGAAGAAGATGTGCTAAAGATGAGAGATGCCAGGTATCTAACCGGTGAAATTTCGCATAGGCTGCCTGCCCAGGGGCAGGTTATTCCCACTCCCGAGCCTGGTGAGAGTGTGGTATTCGTATCTCAGTTCCTTCGGGGTTTAGGCTTCCCGACGGACCCCTTTGTGAGGGGGCTCATGTTTTATTATGGGCTGGAATTCCATGACTTGGATCCGGAGTCCATCCTCCACATCTCGTCGTTCATTGTCGTATGTGAAGCCTTCCTCCGCATCACCCCTCACTTCGGATTGTGGCTCAAAACCTTCAAAGTGGAGCCAAGATGATCAAGGGGCATCGTGCAGAGTGTGGAGGGGCTGTTATAAGCAAGAATGCGGACGCCCATGGCCCGAGGGCTCTTTTCAAGAGGAGCTCAATTTATGGCAACAGAGTGGTTTTATATCACCGCTCCTGTGGGCACCAAATGGGCGGTGCCATATGCCTTCCGCTCGGGTCCTCCACTGCGGGCGCCATGGGTCAATAAAGGCTCGACTGGGACCGTCCAAGGACGTACTCGCTTGAAGGGCCGTATTCGAGACCTCCGAGAGAGAGAGAGAGATCAATCTGGTCATAGTAGCGCAGGTCATGCTGATTCGCCGCACCTTGCCTCGCAAGCGTCGCCGCCCCCCCTCACTTTGTGGGAGTTTAATCCGGAGGGACCATGAGCTCTCCAACATTTTATGGGCGTAACGCCCGTGGAGATGTACCAACTGTTCTTCGGATCACAAGCAACGTGTCTGGATTTAACCGAGGACGCAGGTCTGAGTTGCAATCGGCCGGATACTCAAGTAAGTAGTCCTGTACCCGGACATGCTATCCGCATATTTATCATACACTTGCCCTTAAAAGAGATATCCTTTAAACAGGAGTGGATAGCAAAAGCAAAACTGATCGTGTGTCCGCCCCCTCCCCGAGACCACGCCGATCCTATATTAACCAAGATGCTAGAGGTCAGTGCCTTTTGAAGAAGGCGAAGGGGGAACAAGGGAACTACTACCTCCATGAAGGAGGCTATCAAGAAAGGGGATCGAGAATCCTCCCTCCAAGGGGAGAAGAGGACCACTTCAAGATCCGGAGACCAAAGCCTCGGCGGGGAAGAAATCTTCACCAGAGGGTCCTCCGGCGGAGATGCCCTACCGCACTATTTCCCAAGGAGATCAGCCCTCCAAATGAGCCGTAAGTAAAGGGGGGCGATTTTGTTTTAAAAGAGAGACATCCCCATTTTATTTCAAGGTAACCGAAAGTTTACCTTGTAGTTCGGATCTCACCCTTTCACAAAGCAGAGCTCGTCTTCGAGGATCTTGATCCGTAGATGATGGAGAGCTAAACGCCTCCGCCGTGCATCATATGCGAGGTGGACGACCACGAGGTGTCATCGCGGAGGGCTTCTCCGAATCCGCGGGGCCGTAAGGCAGCCATATGTCCCTCGAAGTCCTCCGTGTCCGGCCTTTGAAAAAGGCCACCGGACGAGTCCGGCACCAACGGGTGTACGGTCGGAGGAGCTGAAGGATCTGCTTGGGCGAGCGTCTATCTCGGAAGATCACCGTACATTAATGGGTACGGTGATTGAAAGGATTTCATCCGCTGAGAGCGGATTGCATGAAGCCTTCGTAAGTTTACTGACGGGTTTTGAGGTACGCAAAATGATGTACCTTCTGACAGTTTTGCATATAAAATGCACCTCAGTATAGATAGTAGCCCCGAGACTTGGTGCGGTGTCAAAATGACGGCGCGCCGAGGATCATAACCCTGTATAATATGCGCTCTTCCTATGTAGGTGGCGAAGCGTCCGTGGCAAGCTGGCTGATGAATTTGCCGAATCGAAGCGGCAACTTGACGTGGCGGATGCGGATATCACGCTTGTAAATAAGCGGCATGACGAGACACAATGTATGCAACTACTTCGCGGACAACTGGTAAGGGAGCTTGACGCCCATGCCTTACAACATGTATGCTTAATGCAGATGGTGCCGCTGCTATGGAGAACCTTCAGGCGGAGCTCGCCCGAGCCAAGGAGCAAGCCAGAAAAAGTGATGCGGAGGCCTTAAAGGCGGCCACAGAGCTAAAAGCCGAACATGCTGCTCACTGCCGAAGCAAGAAAGAAATGGCCGAGATGGCCGTGAAATTGAAGAATGCTACTGACCATTGCGAGCTTCTTGAAAAAGAAGATCGAGCGAAACAACAGGGCCTGAAAAAGGTCGCCACCGAGGCCAAGGATACTCGCTCTGCGATGAGAGCTATGAAGGAGGAGCTACGTCAGGCCGGAGATATTGCAGCTGGAAAGCCCTTTCCGATGCAGATAAAATTCACGGATCCTACGTACGCTCAATTGGACCGGCTGCGGAGTGGGAAGGATGCTTATCTGGACTTGGCGGCGAAAAGCCGCAGACGCGTCAACACTTCCGAGGTCAAAAGGATCATGGAATGGAAGAGCTTTTGTCGCAGTTCCATAGTCCGGAGCGTCCACTTTCATTAACCGATCGTTTGGCCGAATGGGCTGAGCTGAATAGGTTGTCCGGACTTGCCATGAAGGCTGTCGTGACTCGTTTGTGGCCGAAAAGGCCCGAGCCGAAGAGTTATTTTGGCTTGTTGCAGCAGTTCCTTGGTGCGGTGCCGCATATCGATGCAATGAAGCGGTCAGCATGCATAGAGGGTGCGCGGATGGATCTTGCCCGTGTCAAGACATACTGGGCGGAGATGAAGGCCACCGACGTTGCATCCCAAGATTCGGACAGAAGCCGAGTACCTGCCGAGCACTATTTTGAGGAAGTCCTACAGGGCGCTCGTTTAATAGAGACGCAGTGCTCGAAGGATATTATGTTTTAATGACATGTATGATTTGTGAAAACAATGTTTCAATATAATATAAGAGCTTTTTATACTTGTGCGTTCAAGTATTAAGACACCTCCTGTGCGGCCTTGATGTATATGTGTATATAACCTGAAAGATGGCAGTCTTCAGCCCCACGCACATAGTGCGGGGTGTTTGCAAAAAGGCGCATTTTCACACTTAATCCAACGCCTTGGTCCTGTAAAGGAGGTGATAGCCTAGCAAACTAGGCAACCGGACTATAATGCTTTATCACTTTCACTTAGCCATAGGAGTTCGATGGTGGGGCTACTATATAGCCCCTAGGGGTACCGCGCTCTCCCGAATTCCAGGCGCGTATGTGCCTGACCGGGAAACTGTCCTTCGTTAATGCGGGGGAATTCTAAACATTCCGGTGGGTCATCGAGTGGTTGACCAGTCTCACGCTATATCATGACGATCGGTTTCGGCTTTCTCTCTTGAGGTGCTCACCGGCCGAACCGGCACAATCGCAGAGTTCTCCTGGTGCCGCGTTAGCCGATAGAATGTAACGTAAGGCAACAAAACACAGGAGCCGCAAACCCAACATTTGACCAAAGACATGATTCGGAGCTGATGCATATAAGGCCTAACTCGAGACGCCGAACACTCCCTAAGGTATTCGGTCTTTATGAAAACGACAGAATAATGCCCTAAGCCCTGGTGTCCGTGCACGCCGCACAAATTCTGGTGCGGCCGATGCCAAAACGCCAGCCTCCTCCTCGGTTATAGCAAGAAACCGGGGGATGTGTATCAATAAGAGACAGTAAAAAAGGTTTACGCAGGGTCTTAATCTGAAAAGAATCCTTGCAACGGGTCCCTACTACACGTCTGCGCCTGTGTCTCCGTTGTGACGTATCCTAGACGGGTGTAGCACGGTGTTCATCTGTAAAAGAGAAGAACTTAGTTGAAAAGAAAAAAAAAGATTGTGTGAAAAATGTACTTTATATTAAATAAACAAAGTATGGTTCGAAAAGTGAATACAATTGAGCTTTATTGTCTCTTGTTGTACATGCGTGCAGCCCCTTGTACGGGGGTATGCCGCTAGTAGGCGTTTATATGTTTACGCCGGACTCGTCTAGCCATGTCCGGGGTTCGAATGACCTATTCAAGTGCTTTGATTAGCGGAGCCGGATTAGTGTGGGGCTGTCAAGGCAGTCACACGTTCTTCCGTTTCGAGTAACACTTAATACTCCCTTTTAATGAGATGATGCCGTGGACCGGTATTTTAAGTGTAAGAGATGCGTAATGCGGTATTGCGTTAAAGCGGTAAAGCTTCACGTCCCAAAGAGTGCTTGATAGCTACTTTCGAATGGGGCGATGTGGAAGGTTACCTTTTCACGGCGGAAGTTGTCGGATGAGCCGAACACAACTTCTAGCGAGGGAGCCCGTATAATGGGCATATAGGCCTGGCATTACCCCTTTGAAGGAGGTGTTGCTATGGCGAATTTTGGTTGGGTCTATCCCCATTTTGCAGATTGTGTCCTGATATAGCAGGTTTAGATCGCTACCTCCGTCCATTAGGACTTGTGTGAATTGGAGTACGTTGATTATAGGATCTAATATCAAGGCAGTCCGTCGTGCGTTCCGGATACTTCCGGAATTGTCCTGATGATCGAAGGTGATTGGTTTTGACAACCATCGTTCGGACTCTGCTGGGATATACCGTGCGGCGCGTGTTTCTATGGGCGCCGCTCTGTTTTTCCCTTTTGTCACTTGAAGTGAATTCACTGTTTTGACTTTTTGTGAGAAATTCTTTTGTTTTCCGGTGCTATGCTTGTGGGGTTTGTCATCGTCCTCGCTTGGTGTGTCGAGCCCCTTGTGTTCGACATTGAGTTTGCCGGACTGCTTGAAGACCCAACAATCTTTGTGGGTATGGTTTGCAGGCTTCCCGGGAGTACTATGGATTTGGCATATTTTGTCCAAGATTTTGTTTAGGTTGGATAGCTCGTCGCTCTTGTCCTTGAGGGGCAGGTTTTTATGATTCTGCCGGGAGCTTCTGAATTCGGCGTTGACTGTCGTGCTCTTCGGGCTGTTTTCCTTTGTCCGGCGTTGGTCCTTGCTGCGTCGTGGTTTTCCATTTCCATCCCTGACTTCGGATGTACTTGGGTCGCTGGTACTGCATCTTGCCAGCCAACTATCCTCTCCCACGCAAAAGCGGGTCATAAGGCTTGTTAATGCAGCCATTGTTCTCGGCTACTCCTAGCCGAGGTGTCTGGCGAGCCATTCGTCTCGGACGTTGTGTTTGAAAGCTGCTAAGGCCTCGGCGTCCGGACAGTCGACTATTTGGTTCTTTTTGATCAGGAACCTGTTCCAGAATTTGCGGGCTGATTCTCCGGGTTGTTGAGTTATGTGACTTAAATCGTCTGCATCCGGAGGACGGACATACGTCCCTTGAAAATTTGCCCGAAAAGCATCCTCGAGCTCTTCCCAACTTCCAATGGTATTTTCAGGGAGGCTTTTGAGCCAATGCCGGGCTAGCCCTTTGAGCTTGAGGGGTAAGTATTTTATGGCGTGGAGATCATCTCGTCTAGCCATGTGTATGTGGAGGATGTAATCCTCAATCCAGACTCCAGGGTCTATTGTTCCGTCGTATGGCTCTATGTTTACGGGTTTGAATCCCGGGAATTCGTGATCCAAAGACCTCATCCGTGAAACACAGGTGTGGCACCCCTATATTTGGGTGTGCCGTGATGTTCGGATAATTGGCGTGTTGCATTGCTTGGAAGAGCTTGCTTTCTCGGCCCATAGATGGACCTAATCGGGCCATCCTTTTGATGTGAATCCTTATGCGGATCGCGTGCGGCTTGTGTGCGTCGCCGCTTGCCGCTCCATGTTTGCCATGTGGTCGCTTCATCCGACCGGCAGCCTCTTTGTTCTTTGATTGCGGGGTTTCACGGCCTCCTCATCGAATTCGGGCAGTAATTTGCGCTTCGGGTAGCTCTTTGTTTGGCGACTGTTGCCGTATTTCTCTGCGGTGTTGAGTACTTTGCTCCATCTGATTCTGAGTGCATCTTCCGCTATTTTGAGCTTCCGCTTCTGCTTTTTCAGGCTACGCACAGTGGCGACGAGCCTTTTGTGGAGGTTATTCTGCTCCAACAATTTGTCCAGCGTGAGATCGTCCAGACCGTTATCTTCGCCGGGGACGTGTTTTTTGTCCAGGTTGTCCTGTTCGGACGGTTGCTCGATAGTGTGTTCGTCGTCCACCGGTTCGCCCTGCTCTATGGCTAGGTCTGTGTGGCTGCCGTCTTTGTCGAGGCGGGACTTGGTGCGGCGTTTACGTTGCCGTTTTGACTGCTTTTCGAGGGATTTACCTTAGTGTCCCGTTGTTCCTCGTCGTCACTTCCTTTAGGTGTATCCACCATGTATACATCATGGGATGAGGTGGCTGTCTAGTATCCTATAGGTGCTGGTTCATGGTTGTCTCCTACATGGTCGTCCATACCGTCGATGTCTTCGGAGTCGAAATCGAGCACGCCGTTTAAGCTTTCGGCGGTGGCTACAAAGTGGGCGGTGGGTGGGCGTTGAATTTCTTCGTCGTCCGCATCCCAACCTTCCTGACCATAGTCCGGCCAGGGCTCTCCTGATAAAGAGAGAGACTTTAGTGAATTCAGGATGTCGCCAAAGGGCGAGTGTAGCGACCCGACCCGAATGGATCAAGTCTCTGTGCTTTCGTGTCATCCCTGGATCGGTATCTTTGACACACCACGATTTCGAAGGATTTATAACAGAGGTAAATCACATGTATAAACAGCGTAAATACTATTACCTCGATCCAAAATATAGCTGAAGCAACAAGGTTGTGGATTCCCATCAACACCAACGGCAAAGTTGAGTATAGGAAATCGTAACCCTAACGTATCACTTACTCGTCGTCTGAAAAGTCTGCAACATGAAAAGTTGCAGCCGAAACGGGTCAAGACATGGAATATGCCGGCAACGTAACACATAGAGAGTAATGAAAGAATAAGCCTATACTACATGCATATACGGCTGGTGGAAAAGCTCTATGGTTATAAGGTTTTGCGAAAAGCCAATTTTTCCCTACTGCAAAGGAATAAATTTATTTAACTATCATGGTGGTTGTTAAACATTGAGAATGGTTGACAGCATCCTCAATCCCAATTAAAAGTACTCATTAAACCCAAACAAATTATATTAAGTAACGTGTTGAGATCAACAGGATATCCAAGAACTAGTTACTCAAAATGTCCATAACCGGGGACACGGCTAATCATGATTAGTTTATACACTCTGCAGAGGTTTGCGCACTTTTCCCCACAAGACTCGATCGCCTCCGTTTGGTTCTCGCACTACATGGTGTTTGAGAGACGGATGACCGAGACATAGTCTTTCGTGCGCTAGCACCTTACTGGTGGGTAGACCGTACCAACCTACAACCCCTACATCTGCTAGTCTACCCGTAAGAGTTCGCACAACTTAGTCAACTATGCTAGAGCCCATAATGGCTTGTGGCTGCACACGGAAGTTACTAGCATGAATAATCTTATGATCCCTTTGAGCCTGGGTGGCGGTCCGAAGAAATACAGTAAATCCCTGTCTACCCTGTGTGCCTTGTGCAGAAGTCCTGGAATAGCCAGGTGCCTCAATCCACCCAGATGTGTGTTTAAGTTTTCACCTTAGATAAACCATTAATTATCAATCTCACATCTGTCATGGATATTCACTCAAACCCAATCCACGTCTACGAGCATAGCATGGCGTAATAAGCAAACATAGAAGTAACTCCCAAGGGTTTGATAATAAAACAGGTAATAGGTACTACCTCAAACTACTTCCCATCCCACAATTTAATTAGATCCTAATCATGCAAGTGTTTGAGGAATAAATCTAATGCATAAAAACTGGGTATGAGAAGAGTATGATCAAAGTGTTACTTGCCTGCAAAGTTGATGAAGATGATTCGCACTCAAAACTCTTGATAGATCTACTCGTCACACTCCGGTTAATCTATCGTAATCAAGCAATAGTAACCACACATAAGCAATCACTCAAAAGATCGGAAAGATCGAAGAAACAATTCGGAAAACATCAAAACCAAGCAAATAACTCTTGCAACATAAAACAATTTCTAACAGTACCAAAATTATGCGAATTTGGCCTTATCAGAAAGTTTAGGTCAAGAGCTTCGATTTGCAAAAAGAATCAACTAAATCAGAGTTACGAAACTCAAGTTATGATCAAAAAAAGTTCAAATACAAATCTGTTTGAAATCAAATTTTAAATTTTCAAAAACATGTTTGAGTTGGATTACTGGATAGAGGGGATCATAACGAAGAAGTGGGCGTTGGTTCCGTTGGATTCTGACTTACGAGTAAAAAGTTATGAGCGTTTGAAGATTAGGGACTAACGGATAGGTCCCTGACGGAAATTAAAAATAAAAGAAAAATCTATCGAGCGAACGCTCGCTAAACAAAACCGGAAAGAAAAACCGGCGAGAAAACCGATCTAGGGTTTCGGAAAGAAAACCGAAACGAAAAACCGATCTAGAAAACCGAAACGGAAACCGGAACGAAAATCGGATCGGAAAAGAAAAGATGACGCGGCGCGGGGCTAGTACCTCGAAAAGGCGAGGGCTCACATGGGCGGCAAGTAAGTGGCGGCAAGGGCTGGTGAGGGGCGGCGTGGGGCGCACACAGTGGTGTGCTTATTGCTGTCTTGGAGAGGAGAGGAGAGGAGAGTTGATTTGATGTGTTGGAGGGGGTGCTTGGGTATTTATATTGGGGAGGGAGGGTTTTGCTTGGGGTAGGGGACAAAAATAGCTTAGGATTAGGAATCCTAGGAATAAAAAACGGAATAACAAACGGGATCAAATCCTACTAGGATTTGTAAAAGAATAGGAAACTTGGGGCTCCTGGCTCCCTAGGTGCGTCGTCGTTGGCCTTGGCCTTCTGACGGCCGGTGTTGGCGGCTTGGGCCTTTGGCCCAAGGCCTGTGGGTTCCATTTTTTTAAACATTGTTTTTTTAAACAGAGACAATTAAAATAATAAAACCAAATAAATAAAAATATTATATAGGCATATAATATATCAAAATTTTCAGAAAAAGATTTCCTACATGATGGACATTATTCTAGCTTCAAATAAAATACACAAAAATTCAAATAAAACAAACAGTGCTACTGCCCTAATAAAATCCAATTGAAAATCATTTTAAAAATACCAAAATGATTTCAAATTAATTTCTCTCCAATTTTCTGATGTAGGGAATCATGTTACCCTATTTTCCATATATTTTATTTTTGGAGAAAAATAATTTGAATAAAACTCCAATAACTCCAAATTGAAAAATAAATTCAAAAGAACTTTGAACTTAATTCTTTGAAACTCCCAACTCATATTTCATATGTTTTGAAGAAGTCATTTTATCTTCGCCGTGAAAATCATTGAGTTGCATAAAGTTTCAGAATTGAACTATTCTCAAATGAAATTCAAATATTTTCAACACCCCTTGTCATTTAAATAAATGGAAGAAGTCATGTCATCTTCTCTCCAGGGTTTTGTGATGAAGAGTATTTGAATTCCCTAAGATCATAAAAGCAAAATAAAAGTTTGGGAAAGTCCTTTTATTCCCTCTCATCTAACTTCCAAAAAGTTTCGAAATCACTCACTTTCAGTCAATCAATCAAGCAATCAATCAAATCTATCTATTTGTTTATAACATTCCAAAATTTAGAATTTTGGGATGTTACAGCGAGTGCTGAAAGATATCCGCGGCAGTGAACTCCATAACCGGCGCCCAATTGGACTCGATTGGCAGGGGCGCGGAGGGTTCGGGGTCCGGAGAGGAGTCCGACACCTTGGAGTCACGGTCTTCGCAAAGGACAGGGATGGAGTTCGGCTCAATCACCGTAGAGATCGTAGCCCCTGAGGCGGTGTCCAACCACTCATCCTCGATCGGCGGAGTCGGCTCCGAGCTAAGGGTCGGAGCGGACGCTGGTGCGGCCTCCAGGGCACTGTTCGGCGGCAGAGCTAGATCATGCCCATCGAGACAAGGCGGCGCGCTTGGTTGGCTCGAATCCGTCGAAGATCAAGTCTCCGCGGATGTCGGCCGTGTAGTTCAAACTCCCAAATCTGACCTGATGGCCAGGGGCGTAGCTTTCGATCTGCTCCAGATGGCCAAGTCCATTTGCCCGCAGTGCAAAGCCGCCGAATACGAGGATCTGTCCGGAGAGAAGAGTCTCACCCTGGACCACGTCGTTGTTGATGATCGAAGGAGCCATCGGGCCTAAAGATGACGACATACGTAGAAACTCTCAATGAAAGCACCAATGTCGGTGTCAAAACCGCGGATCTCGGTAGGGGGTCCCGAATTGTGCGTCTAGGCGGATGGTAACAGGAGACAAGGGACACGATGTTTTTACCCAGGTTCGGGCCCTCTCGATGGAGGTAAAACCCTACTCCGCTTGATTAATATTGATGATATGGGTAGTACAAGAGTGGATCTACCACGAGGTCGAGAGGCTAAACCCTAGAAGCTAGCCTATGGTATGATTGTTGTTCACCCTACGGACTAAAACCCTCCGGTTTATATAGACACCAGATAGGGTTAGGGTTACACAGAGTCGGTTACAATGGTAGGAGATCTACATATCCGTATCGCCAAGCTTGCCTTCCACGCCAAGGAGAGTCCCATCCGAACACGGGACGAAGTCTTCAATCTTGTATCTTCATAGTCCAGCAGTCCGGCCAACGGTGATAGTTCGGCTATCCGGACACCCCCTAATCCAGGACTCCCTCAAGGCCCATTACTTCTCCCGGTGAATTCCCGTAACTCCCCGGTACTCCGAAAAATACCTGAATCACTCGGAACCTTTCAGATGTCCGAATATAGCCTTCCAATATATGAATCTTTACCTCTCAACCATTTCGAGACTCCTCGTCACGTCCGTGTGTTGGGGAACGCAGTAATTTCAAAAAAAATCCTACGCACATGCAAGATCCATCTAGGTGACGCATAGCAACGAGCGGGGAGAGTGTGTCCACGTACCCTCGTAGACCGAAAGTGGAAGCATTTAGTAACACGGTTGATGTAGTGGAACGTCTTCACAATCCAACAGATCCAAGTACGAAACGCACGGCACCTCCGTGATCTGCACACGTTCAGCTCGGTGTCGTCCCTCGTACTCTTGATCCAGCTGAGGATGACGGTGAGTTTCGTTAGCACGACGGCGTGATGATGGTGATGATGAAGTTACCGACGCAGGGCTTCGCCTAAGCACTACAACGATATGACTGAGGTGGAAATCTATGGAGGGGGGCATCGCACACGGCTAAGACAACTGTCAACTTGTGTGTTGTAGGGTGCCCCCTACCCCCGTATATAAAGGAGCAAGGGGGAGGCCGGCCGGCCCTCATGGGGCACGCCCCAAGTAGGATTCCTACTAGGAATCCAATTTCTAGTAGGTTTCCAACAAGGGAAGAGAGGGGGAAGGAAGGAGAGGGAGAGAGGGAGAAGGAAAAGCCCCCCTTCCCTTGTCCTATTCGGACTCCAAGGGTGGGGGGCACGGCCTGCCCTGGCTGCCCTCCTCTCTCTCCACTAAGGGCCATGTGGCCCATTAATTCCCCCGGGGGGGTTCCGGTAACCCCTCCCGCACTCCGGTTTTACCCGAAACCACCCGGAACACTTTCGGTGTTCGAATAACATGGTCCAATATATCAGACTTTATGTCTTGACCATTTTGAGACTCCTCTTCATGTCCGCGATCACATACGGGACTCCGAACAACCTTTGGTACATCAAAACACATATACTCATAATACCGATCGTCATCGAACATTAAGGTGCGGACCCTACGGGTTCGAGAACTATGTAGACATGACCGAGACTCACTTTCGGTCAACCCAACATCGGAACCTGGATGCTCATATTGGTTCCTACATATTCTTCAAATATCTTTATCGGTCAAACCGCATAACAACATACGTTGTTCCCTTTGTCATCGGTATGTTACTTTCCCGAGATTCGATCGTCGGTATCTCAATACCTAGTTCAATCTCGTTACCGGCAAGTCTCTTTACTCGTTCTGTAATGCAACATCCCGTAACTAACTCATTAGTCACATTGCTTGCAAGGCTTATAGTGATGTGCATTACCGAGAGGGCCCAGAGATACCTCTCCGACAATCGGAGTGACAAATCCTAATCTCGATCTATGCCAACTCAACAAACACCATCGGAGACACCTGTAGAGCATCTTTATAATCACCCGATTCACGTTACGACGTTTGATAGCATACTAAGTGTTCCTCCGGTATTCGGGAGTTGCATAATCTCATAGTCATAGGAATATGTATAAGTTATGAAGAAAGCAATAGCAATAAACTAAATGATCATCGTGCTAAGCTAACGGATGGGTCAAGTCAATCACATCATCCTCTAATGATGTGATCCCATTCGTCAAATGAGAACTCATGTCTATGGCTAGGAAACCTAACCATCTTTGATTAACGAGCTAGTCAAGTAGAGGCATACTAGTGACACTCTGTTTGTCTATGTATTCACACATGTACTAAGTTTCCGGTTAATACAATTCTAGCATGAATAATGAACATTTATCATGACATAAGGAAATATAAATAACAACTTTATTATTGCCTCTAGGGCATATTTCCTTGATCTCCCACTTGCACTAGAGTCAATAATCTAGATTACACAGTAATGATTCTAACACCAATGGAGTCTTGGTGCTGATCATGTTTTGCTCGTGAGAGAGGCTTAGTCAATGGGTCTGCAACATTTAGATCCGTATGTATCTTGCAAATCTCTATGTGTCCCTCCTTGACTTGGCCGCGGATGGAATTGAAGCGTCTCTTGATGTTCTTGGTTCTCTTGTGAAATCTGGATTCCTTTGCCAAGGCAATTGCACTAGTATTGTCACAAAAGATTTTCATTGGACCCGAGGCACTAGGTATGACACCTAGATCGAATATGAACTCCTTCATCTAGACTCCTTCATTTTCTGCTTCCGAAGCAGCTATGTACTCCGCATCACACGCAGATCCCGGCACGATGCTCTGCTTGGAACTGCACCAACTGACAGCTCTACCATTCAATAAAAATACGTATCCGGTTTGTGACTTAGAGTCATCCGGATCAGTGTCAAAGCTTGCATCGACGTAACCATTTACGACGATCTCTTTGTCACCTCCATAAACGAGAAACATATCCTTAGTCCTTTTCAGGTACTTTAGGATGTTCTTGACCGTTGTCTAGTGATCCACTCCTTGATTACTTTGGTACCTCCCTACTAAACTAATAGCAAGGCACACATCAGGTCTGGTACATAGCATTGCATACATGATAGAACCTATGGCTGAAGCATAGGGAATGACTTTCATTTTCTCTCTATCTTCTGCAGTGGTCGGGCATTGAGTCTGACTCAACTTCACACCTTGTAACACAGGCAAGAACCCTTTCTTTGCTTGATCCATTTTGAACTTCTTCAAAACTTTATCAAGGTATGTGCTTTGTGAAAGTCCAATTAAGCGTCTTGATCTATCTCTATAGATCTTGATGCCTAATATATAAGCAGCTTCACCGAGGTCTTTCATTGAAAAATTCTTATTCAAGTATCCTTTTATGCTATTCAGAATTCAAGATCATTTCCGATCAACAATATGTCATCCACATATAATATCAGAAATGCTACAGAGCTCCCACTCACTTTATTGTAAATAGAGGCTTCTCCAAAAGTCTGTATAAAACCATATGCTTTGATCACACTATCAAAGCGTATATTCCAACTCCGAGAGGCTTGCACCAGTCCATAAATGGATCGCTGGAGCTTGCACACATTGTTAGCACCTTTTGGATCGACAAAACCTTCTGGTTGCATCATATATAACTCTTCTTTAAGATATCCATTAAGGAATGCAGTTTTGACATCCATTTGCCAAATTTCAGAATCATAAAATGCGGCAATTGCTAACATGATTCGGACGGACTTAAGCATCGCTACGGGTGAGAAGGTCTCATCGTAGTCAACTCCTTGAACTTGTCAAAAATCTTTCGCAACAAGAGCTTTGTAGACAGTAATATTACCGCTAGCGTCAGTCTTCTTCTTGAAGATCCATTTATTCTTTATGGCTTGCCGATTATCGGGAAAGTCAACCAAAGTCCACACTTTGTTCTCATACATGGATCCCATCTCGGATTTCATGGCCTCAAGCCATTTTGCGGAATCTGGGCTTATCATCGCTTCCTCATAGTTCGTAGGTTCGTCATGGTCAAGTAACATGACCTCCAGAACAGGATTACCGTACCACTCTGGTGCGTATCTTACTCTGGTTGACCTACGAGGTTTGGTAGTAACTTGATCAGAAGTTTCATGATCATCATCATCATTAACTTCCTCACTTACTGGTGTAGGAATCACTAGAACTGATTTCTGTGATGAACTACTTTCAAATAAGGGATCAGGTACAATTACCTCATCAAGTTCTACTTTCCTCCCACTCACTTCTTTCGAGAGAAACTCCTTCTCTAGAAAGGATTCATTCTTAGCAACGAATATCTTGCCTTCGGATCTGTGATACAAGGTGTACCCAACAGTCTCCTTTGGGTATCCTATGAAGATACATTTCTACGATTTGGGTTCGAGCTTATTAGGTTGAAGCTTTTTCACATAAGCATCGCAACCCCAAACTTTAAGAAATGACAACTTGGGTTTCTTGCCAAACCACAGTTCATATGGTGTCGTCTCAACGGATTTAGATGGTGTCCTATTTAACGTGAATGCAACCGTCTCTAAAGCATAACCCCAAAACAATAGCGGTAAATCAGTAAGAGATATCATAGATTGCACCATATCTAATAAAGTACGATTACGACGTTCGAACACACCATTACCCTGTGGTGTTCCGGGTGGCGTGAGTTGTGAAACTATTCAGCATTGTTTCAAATGAAGACCAAACTCGTAACTCAAATATTCTCCTCCACGATCAGATCGTAGAAAATTTATTTTCTTGTTACGATGATTTTCCACTTCACTCTGAAATTCTTTGAACTTTTCAAATGTTTCAGACTTATGTTTCATCAAGTAGATATACTCATATTTTCTTAAATCATCCGTGAAGGTCAGAAAATAACGATAATCACCTCGAGCATCAACACTCATCGGACCGCATACATCAGTATGTATTATTTCCAACAAGTCTGTTGCTCGCTCCATTGTTCCGGAGAACAGAATCTTAGTCATCTTGCCCATGAGGCATGGTTCGCAAGCATCAAGTGATTCATAATCAAGTGATTCTAAAAGCCCATATGAATGGAGTTTCTTCATGCGCTTTACACCAATATGACCTAAATAGCAGTGCCAAAAATAAGTTGTACTATCATTATTAAACTAATATCTTTTGGCTTCAATACTATGAATATGTGTATCACTACTATCAAGATTTAGTAAAAATAGACCACTCATCAAGGGTGCATGACTATAAAAGATATTACTCATATAAATAGAACAACCATTATCCTCTGATTTAAATGAATAACCGTCTCGCATCAAACAAGATCCAGATATAATGTTCATGCTTAACGCTGGCACCAAATAACAATTATTCAGGTCTAAAACTAATCTAGAAGGTAGATGTAGAGGTAGCGTGTCGACGACGATCACATCGACTTTGGAACCATTTCCCACGCGCATCGTCACCTCCTCCTTAGCCAATCTTCGCTTAATCCGTAGCCCCTATTTCGAGTTGCAAATATTAGCAACAGAACCAGTATCAAATACCCAGGCACTACTGTGAGCATTAGTAAGGTACACATGAATAACAGTAGATCAAATATACCTTTCACTTTGCCATCCTTCTTCTCCGTCAAATACTTGGGGCAGTTCCGCTTCCAGTGACCAGTCCCTTTGCAGTAGAAGCACTCAGTCTCAAGCTTAGGTCCAGACTTGGGCTTCTTCACTTGAGCAGAAACTTGCTTGCCATTCTTTTTGAAGTTTCCCTTCTTCCCTTTACCCTTTTTCTTGAAACTGGTGGTCTTGTTGACCATCAACACTTGATGCAACTTCTTCATTTCTACCTCCGCAGCCTTTAGCATTGCGAAGAGCTCGGGAATCGTCTTATCCATCCCTTGCATATTATAGTTCATCACGAGGCTCTTCTAGCTTGGCGGCAGTGATTGAAGAACTCTGTCAATGACACTATCATTAGGAAGATTAACTCCCACTTGAGTCAAGTGGTTGTGATACCCAGACATTCTGAGTATATGTCCACTGACAGAACCATTCTCCTCCATTTTGCAGCTGTAGAACTTATTGGAGACTTCATATCTCTCAATCCGGGCATTTGCTTGAAATATTAACTTCAACTCCTGGAACATCTCATATGCTCCATGACGTTCAAAACATCGTTGAAGTCCCGGTTCTAAGTCGTAAAGCATGGCACACTGAACTATCGAGTAGTCATCAGCTTTGCTCTGCCAGACGTTCATAACATCTGGCATTGCTCCTGCAGCGGGTTTGGCACCTAGAGGTGCTTCCAGGACGTAATTCTTCTGTGCAGCAATGAGGATAATCCTCAAGTTACGGACCCAGTCTGTGTAATTGCTACCATCATCTTTCAACTTAGCTTTCTTTAGGAACGCATTAAAATTCAGCGAAACAACAACACGGGCCATTTATCTACAACAACATAGACATGCAAAAATACTATCAGGTACTAAGTTCATGATAAATTAAAGTTCAATTAATCATATTACTTAAGAACTCCCACTTAGATAGACATCCCTCTAATCATCTAAGTGATCACGTGATCCAAATCAGCTAAACCATGTCCGATCATCACGTGAGATGGAGTAGTTTTCAATGGTGAACATCACTATGTTGATCATATCTACTATATGATTCACGCTCGACCTTTCGCTCTTAGTGTTCCGAGGCCATATCTGCATATGCTAGGCTCGTCAAGTTTAACCCGAGTATTCTGCGTGTGCAAAACTGGCTTGTACCCATTGTATGTGAACGTAGAGCTTATCACACCCGATCATCACGTGGTATCTCGGCACGACGAACTGTAGCAACGGCGCATACTCATAGAGAACACTTATACCTTGAAATTCAGTGAGAGATCATCTTATAATGCTACCGCCGTACTAAGCAAAATAAGATGCATAAAGGATAAACATCACAAGCAATCAATATAAGTGATATGATATGGCCATCATCATCTTGTGCCTTTGATCTCCATATCAAAAGCACCATCATGATCAACATAGTCACCGGCTTGACACCTTGATCTCCATCGAAGCATCATTGTCGTCTCGCCAACTATTGCTTCTACGACTATCGCTACCGCTTAGTGATAAAGTAAAGCAATTACATGGTGATTGCATTTCATACAATAAAGCGACAACCATATGGCTCCTGCCAGTTGCCGATAACTGTGTTACGAAACATGATCATCTCATACAACAATTTATATAATCACGTCTTGACCATATCACATCACAACATGCCCTGCAAAAAAAAGTTAGACATCCTTTACTTTCTTGTTGCAAGTTTTACGTGGCTGCTACGGGCTTAGCAAGAATCGTTCTTACCTACGCATCAAAACCACAACGATTTTTCGTCAAGTTTGTTGTTTTAACCTTCAACAAGGACTGGGCATAGTCACACTCGATTCAACTAAAGTTGGAGAAACAGACACACACTAGCCACCTGTGTGCGAAGCACGTCGGTAGAACCAGTCTCGCGTAAGCGTACGCATAATGTTGGTATGAGCCGCTTCATCCAACAATACCGCCGAATCAAAGTATGACATGCTGGTAAGCAGTATGACTATTATCGCCCACAACTCTTTGTGTTCTACTCGTGCATATAACATCTACCCATAGACCTGGCTCAGATGCCACTGTTGGCGAACGCAGTAATTTCAAAAAAATTCCTATGCACACGCAAGATCCATCTAGGTGATGCATAGCAACGAGCGGGGAGAGTGTGTCCACGTACCCTCGTAGACCGAAAGCGGAAGCGTTTAGTAACGCGGTTGATGTAGTCGAACGTCTTTGCGATCCAACCGATCCAAGTACCGAGCGCACGACACCTCCGCGATCTGCACATGTTCATCTCGGTGACGTCCCTCGTACTCTTGATCCAGCTGAGACCGAGGGAGAGTTTCGTCAGCACGACGGCGTGATGACGGTGATGATGAAGTTACCGACGCAGGGCTTCACCTAAGCACTACAATGATATGACCGAGGTGGAAATTTTTGGAGGGGGGCACCGCACACGGCTAAGACAACTGTCTTGTGTGTTGTAGGGTGCCGCCTTCCCCCGTATATAAAGGATCAAGGGGGAGGCCGGCCGGCTCTCATGGGGTGCGCCCCAAGTAGGATTCCTACTAGGAATCTTATTCCTAGTAGGTTTCCAACAAGGGAAGAGAGGGGGGAGGAAGGAGAGGGAGAGAGGGAGAAGGAAAGGGGGGCGCCGCCCCCTTACCTTGTCCTATTCGGACTCCAAGGGGGTGTGGCCTGCCCTGGATGCCCTCCTCTCTCTCCACTAAGGCCCATGGTGGCCCATTAATTCCCCCGGGGGGTTCCGGTAACCCCTTCCGCACTCCAGTTTTACCCGAAACCACCCGGAACACTTCTGATGTCCGAACAACATGGTCCAATATATCAATCTTTATGTTTCGACCATTTCGAGACTCCTCGTCATGTCCGTGATCACATACGGGACTTCGAACAATCTTCGGTACATCAAAACACATAAACTCATAATACCGATCGTCATCAAACGTTAAGCATGCGGACCCTACGGGTTCGAGAACTATGTAGACATGACCGAGACTCACTTCCGGTCAATAACCAATAGCGCAACCTGGATGCTCATATTGGTTCCTACATATTCGACGAAGATCTTTATCGGTCAAACCGCATAACAACATACGTTCTTCCCTTTGTCATCGGTATGTTAGTTGCCCGAGATTCGATCGTCGGTATCTCAATACCTAGTTCAATCTCGTTACCGGCAAGTCTCTTTACTCGTTCCTTACTGCAACATCCCGTAACTAACTCATTAGTAACATTGCTTGCAAGGCTTATAGTAATGTGCATTACCGAGAGGGCCCAGAGATACCTCTCCGACAATCGGAGTGACAAATCCTAGTCTCGATCAATGCCAAATCAACAAACACCATTGGAGACACCTTAGAGCATCTTTATAATCACCCAGTTACGTTGTGACGTTTGATAGCATACTAAGTGTTCCTCCGGTATTCGGTAGTTGCATAATCTCATAGTCATAGGAACATGTATAAGTTATGAAGAAAGCAATAGCAATAAACTAAACGATCATCGTGCTAAGCTAACGGATGGGTCAAGTCAATCACATCATTATCTAATGATGTTATCCCATTCATCAAATGACTACTCATGTCTATGGCTAGGAAACTTAACCATCTTTGATTAACGAGCTAGTCAAGTAGAGGCATACTAGTGACACTCTGTTTGTCTATGTGTTCACACATGTACTAAGTTTCCGGTTAATACAATTCTAGCATAAATAATAAAAATTTATCATGATATAAGGAAATATAAATAACAACTTTATTATTGCCTCTAGGGCATATTTCCTTCACCCTGATCTCATCCGGGACTCCAAACAACCTTCGGTCATCAAATCACATAAACTCATAATACAAATCGTCATCGAACGTTAAGCGTGCGGACCCTACGGGTTCGAGAACTATGTCGACATGACCGAGACTCATCTCCGGTCAATAACCAATGTGGAACCTGGATGCTCATATTGGCTCCTACATATTCTACGAAGATCTTTATCGGTCAAACCTCATAACAACATACGTTGTTCCCTTTGTCATCGGTATGTTACTTGCCCGAGATTCGATCGTCGGTATCACCATACTTAGTTTAATCTCGTTACCGGCATATCTCTTTACCCGTTCCATAATGCATCATCCCGCAACTAACTCATTAGTCACATTTCTTGCAAGGCTTACAGTGATGTGCATTACCGAGAGGGCCCTGATACGTCTCCGTCGTATCTACTTTTCCAAACACTTTTGCCCTTGTTTTGGACTCTAACTTGCATGATTTGAATGGTACTAACCCGGACTGACGCTGTTTTCAGCAGAATTGCCATGGTGTTATTTTTGTGCGTAAACAAAAGTTCTCGGAATGACCTAAAACTTCATGGAGATTATTTTTGGAAAATATAAAAAATCTTGGCGAAAGAATCAAGGCCGGGGCCGAGACCCTTTCCACGAGGGTGGGCGACGCGCCTGCCCCCCTACCTCGTGGGCCCCCTGGAGCTCCACCGACCTCAACTCCAACTCCATATATTCATGTTCAAGGAGAAAAAAATCAAAGAGAAAGATTCATCGCGTTTTACTATATGGAGCCGCTGCCAAGCCCTAAACTCTCTCTCGGGAGGGCTGATCCGGAGTCCGTTCGGGGCTCCGGAGAGGGGAATCCGTCGCCATCGTCATCATCAACCATCCTCCATCACCAATTTCATGATGCTCACCGATGTTCGTGAGTAATTCCATCGTAGGCTTGCTGGACGGTGATGGATTGGATGAGATTTATCATGTAATCGAGTTAGTTTTGTTAGGGTTTGATCCCTAGTATCCACTATGTTCTGAGATTGATGTTGCTATGACTTTGCTATGCTTAATGCTTGTCACTAGGGCCCGAGTGCCATTATTTCAGATCTGAACCTATTATGTTTTCATGAATATATGTGAGTTCTTGATCCTATCTTGCAAGTCTATAGTCACCTACTATGTGTTATGATCCGACAACCCCGAAGTGACAATAATCGGGACCACTCCCGGTGATGACCGTAGTTTGAGGAGTTCATGTATTCACGATGTGTTAATGCTTTGGTCCGGTACTCTATTAAAAGGAGGCCTTAATATCCCTTAGTTTCCGTTAGGACCCCGCTGCCACGGGAGGGTAGGACAAAAGATGTCATACAAGTTCTTTTCCATAAGCACGTATGACTATATTTGGAAAATATGCCTACATTACATTGATGAATTGGAGCTAGTTCTGTGTCACCCTATGTTATGACTGTTACATGATGAACCGCATCCGGCATAATTCTCCATCGCCGGTCCAATGCCTACAAGCTTTTCATATATTGTTCTTCGCTTATTTACTTTTCCGTTGCTACTATCACAATCACTACAAAACCCAAAAATATTACTTTTGCTACCGTTACCGTTAATTGAGCAAGATTCTCAGAGAAATAACATAGATGCACCTAGTCCTTCTAAAAAGAAGAAAAAGAAAAATGATAGGACTCTGCATGCTTCTAGCGAACCTGTTGTAGACACACTTGAGAATCCCAATAATATTTCTATCTCTGATGCTGAAACATAATATGGAAATGACCATGAACCAAGTGATAATGTTAATGATGATGTTCATGCTGATGCTCAACCTAGTAATGATAATGATGTAGAAATTGAACCTGCTGTTGATCTTGATAACCCACAATCAAAGAATCGACGTTATGATAACAGAGACTTTGTTGCTAGGAAGCATGGTAAAGAAAGAGAGCCATGGGTTCAGAAACCCAAGCCTTTTCCTCCCAAACCATCCAAGAAAAAGTATGATGAGGATTTTGAGCGCTTTGCTGAAATGATTAGACCTATTTTTTGCGTAGGCGATTAACTGATATGCTCAAAATGAATCCTTATGCTAAGTACATGAAAGAAATTTTTACTATTAAAAGAAAGATATCGGAAGCTGAAATTTCCACCATGCTTTCTAATTATACTTTTAAAGGTGGAATACCAAAGAAACTTGGAGATCTAGGAGTACCTACTATACCATGCTCCATTAAAAGAAACTATGTTAGAACTGCTTTACGTGATCTTGGAGCCGGTGTTAGTGTTATGCCTCTCTCTTCATATCGTAGACTTGATTTGAATAAGTTGACACCTACTGAAATATCTTTGCAAATGGCTAATAAATCAACTGCAATACCTGTCGGTATTTGTGAGGATGTGCCTGTTGTGGTTGCAAATGTTACTATTTTAATGGACTTTGTTATTCTTGATATTCCCGAGGATGATAGTATGTCTATTATTCTTGGAAGACCCTTTTTGAATACTGCAGGGGCTGTTATTGATTGCAACAAAGGCAATGTCACTTTTCATGTTAATGGTAATGAGCATATGGTACACTTTTCGAGGAAACAACCTCAAGTCCACATTATCAATTCTATTGGAAAAATTCCATCAATTATTATTGGAGGTTTTAAATTTCCTCTTCCCAAGAAGGAATATGATATTCTTATTATTGGGGATGTGCATATCCCCGTTGAGGTAACATAGTGTTATTCGAAATTTGTCCGGTTCCATGTTATTCGGAATGACTTTGTTAACAAGACTTGATCAACCTTGTTAGTGGATTCCTTTTGATGAGCATGAGATGGATGAAGTTAGAAGGCACAACTTTTTGTATCCTCTTTTTACTTTCTGTTATTTAGTTGAAATAAAGTAAAATTAGTATTTTCTGTCTGTTTTCTGAATCATCCGTGCAATATAAAAAAATACCCCGAAAATAAAAGTTCTCCAAATGCCCAGCCAATTTAATATGACTTTTCTGGAATATTTGAGAATATCTGGCACTGAGAACATAGCAGGGGGAGCAAGCACCTGGCCACGAGGGTCCAGGGTGCGCCCCTGCCTCGTGGGCCCATGGTGGCTCCCCTCCACTTATTCCTGCACCCACACACTTCTTCTTCCTCCCAAAAAAATCACAAACCAGCTCAAGCACGAGTTCTAGCTCATTTTGCTGCGATTTTCGATCTCCTTGCTCAAAGCACCTCTCACAAAACTGCTTTGGGGGATTGTTCCTTGGTATGTGACTCCTCCATTGGTCCAATTAGTTTTTGTTCTAGTGCTTTATTCATTGCAAATTTGTGTTGCCTAGGTGACCATGTTCTTGAGCTTGCATGTCAAATTTATATGGTTCCAAGTAGTTCTAATGCATGATATAGTCTCTAGGCACTTGTAGGAGTAGTTGCTATCAATTTTGTTGAGCTTGGTTCACTTTTATTTGAAGTTGCTAAAATTTTCAGAAATTTTTCAGAGGAAGAAATATGTTTAGGAAAATGTACCAAGGTGGTTCTTCAAGGAAGCAAGGACCCTGGCTTGCAATGCGCGATGCTGGCGATGAACCACCAAGGGACGCTCAAGTGCGGGCTTGTGAATGGCCTTCAGAGGACTTTATGGATCGAGCAAGAATCAAGGAAGAATTTAACGCATATGTGCGTAACGCTGATCTTGTGAGCTTCGAGGCAGATAAGTGTCGTCAGTACCACTATCTCACTAGTTCCTTTGTGAGGAGGTTTGAATTTTCATCGTCACACAATTCTCAAACTGTCTTGTTTGATCTTTATGAAAATTCTTATACCATGGACTTAGAGGATTTTAATACTGCTTGCAAACTTCCACAATGGGGTAGTCCTAGTGAACCTTGCAAATCTGAATTTAGAGATTTTCTTGCTGGTATAACTGTGGGGGAATCTAGAGACATAGCAAAGCTACCATAGGGAGCATTCATTTTCCTGCTATACATTATTTTGCTCTCTTCGTAGGTAGGTGCATAAAGGGTAAGGATGAATCATGTCACATGTGTGTCCCTGACCTCAGTGTTCCCAGGAGTGCTGTGTTAGGGGATAAACATTATAATTTGGGAGCCATTGTTGCACGTAGGTTGCATAATAATAGATTTAATGGAGATTTCTTTGGTGGAATTTATGCAACCTGTTTAGCTAATTTTCTTGGTGTAACCATACGTGAGGATGATATTGAGTTGCCTCCTGCTTATTTAGATTATGAGGCTATGGTTCGTCATCGTTTTGTTGAGAGGAACGATCAGTTCCTCTAGTACCGACTAATCTTTGACAGACGACGCACCTATCAGGTCGCTCTCCCTGCTTCTACCTTCTTTGACTTTCAGGCAAAGGGGAGATATTTTATAACCAGAGAGGAGGCGGACGAGTATAAGAGGAGGACGGAGACAACCCGCCTCCAAGCTGCAGCCCACGATGCAATAGCCGCTGCATCTCAGTATGACCCCAACTACAACTATGGATATCCGCCAGGCCAGCCATGGCAATAGACCAACTTAGGCCAAAAGCCTAAGCTTGGGGGAGTACGTATTTCTCACCGACATTACATTCATGTTCACACACTCATTGCTAGTTGTCGGTGCTCATACTTTTTCACTGTAATATCCATGCTAGTTTATTTTCTTTTTCTTGCTTTCTTCTTGTGTGCTTGAAAAACCTTAAGAAAAAAAATAGTAGAAACTTTAAGCTAGTTTACTTTTCTTGCTGTAGTAGTAATAATTAAAAGAAAACCCAAAAATATTTCCTGTTCTTCTTTTGCTTGTTGGGAGCTTTCCCGTGTAAATAGTTTTTTTTCTTTTCTCTTCTTTGGGGGTCGATAGGAGAAGACCATAATGAAATTATTAAAGTGGCTCTTATATGCATTATTGTTGATTCAACCAAGATCCCATATTGCCTTGTCTTCTCCTTGTTTATTGAATGCTTGTAGATTCCAGCTTAGTCCAATGCACGTGCACTATTATTATTATTCACATCATTCGGTCGTGCAAGTGAAAGGCAATTATGACGATATATGAGGGACTGATTGAGATGAGAGAAGCTGGTATGAACTCGACCTCTCTTGTTTTTGTAAATATGATTAGTTCCTCGTTCCTGATTCAGCCTATTATGAATAAACATGTTTGCAATGACAATTAGAGATTATAGTTGCTGTAAGGGCATATTTATCCCGTAAGTGTTTTGGTGATTGATGACGATACTTTTGCGGACTAATCGTATGCTTTGAGTTCCTCAGATGGTTCATCTCTAGGCTCCAGATGATTCGGTGCCCCTCGGAGACTATTGAAGACGGCGTCGTCCTACGTTTCTTTTTGGTGGGTTTGAGTCGTAGGAGAGCCGTACTATTAAGAGGGGGTCCGCGTCGGAAAGGTTAGGCGGAATCAACACGCATACTTGTCACTCCTTTCCCTGCACTAAGGATCTTCCCTTCGTTATCTTGGATGTGCGGAAATCGACAATCGCCATCAGACTTGCGGTAGTACCGCAGTACACGCTGATAATATCTGGGTGCCACGGTAGTACCGCTCCTCTGGAGTGGTAGTACCGCGGCTCCCAGGCCTAGTACCGCTCTGGTGCGGTAGTAGGGGCGGATGTAATTTTTTACATCCGCGCCCACCACGGTAGTACCACTCGTCGGTAGCGGTAGTATCATGGAGCCCACGGTAGTACCGCTCCTGTGAGTCAGTAATCCGTGGCCCTCCTACCGAAAGTACCATAGTTTCACGGTAGCGAGCACGCTTCTGATGGTACCGCTCCTTCGAGCGGTAGTACCGCTGTCGGATTTTTGCACTACCGCAGTTTCAGCGGAAGTTGGCACGGATGTAATTTATTTCATCCGCGCCCTTCTCGTGCCGTGACTCCCGCCTTGCGGTAGTACCGCAGGGGAGCGGTAGTACCGCATAGCGGTAGTACTGCCCCTTAGTCGACTAGTCCCTGTCTTTGCTGCCGCGGTAGTACCGTGGTCCGCCACGGTAGTACCACGCGGCCTCGCGGTAGTACCGCCCCCCTGGAGTGGTAGTACCGCGCGTCGCAGGCTGAATAAGTGGATAACGGTTGGATTTTTTTCCACGACTATATAAGGGGCATCTTCAACCTCTAGTTGACCACCTCTTCTCTCTCTAAGCTCCATTGTTGCTCCAAGCTCCATTTTGGCCCGATCTCTCCCTAGCCAATCAAACTTGTTGATTTGCTCGGGATTGGGTGACAAGGGCCCGATCTACACTTCCACCACAAGATATTTGATTTCCCCCACTTATCCCTTGCGGATCTTGTTACTCTTGGGTGTTTGAGCATCCTAGACGGTTGAGGTCACCGTGGAGCCATATTCCATTGTGGTGAAGCTTCGTGGTGTTGTTGGGAGCCTCCAATTAAGTTGTGGAGATTGCCCCAACCTTGTTTGTAAAGTTTCGGTCACGCCTTCAAGGGCACCAATAGTGGAATCACGGCTCTTGCATTGTGCGAGGGCGTGAGGAGATTACGGTGGCCCTAGTGGCTTCTCGGGGCATTGTGCCTCCACACCGCTCTAACGGAGACGTATTTCCCCTCAAAAGGAAGGAACTTCGTAACACATCCTCGTCTCCACCGGCTCCACTCTTGGTTATCTTATCCCTTTACTTGTGCAAGCTTATTTGTGTTCCTATCCTTGCTTGCTCGTGTGCTTGTGTTGTTGCATCATATAGGTTGTCCACCTAGTTGCACATCTAGACAACCTTTATTATTGCAAAGTTTAAATTGGTAAAGAAAAGCTTAAAATTGTTAGTTGCCTATTCACCCCCTCTAGTCAACTATATTGATCCTTTTAATTGGTATCGAGCCTCGTCTCTTTTAAGGACTTTATCGTCCGAAGAGTATAGTTGACGTCGTAGATGATGTGGGGAGCACTGCAGTGCGAATCGACATCATCTACGGAGATGGGGTACCTCGATCTCGTGAGGAATTCAATGTGGCGTTGGACACATTGAAAAACTCCATGACGAGCGAGGTCAAGGACATGTTTAAGGAATTCCTAGAAGGGCTTAAAATTTCCACCGCACCCGTGAAAGTGGGTGATCCCGCCAACACGGGAGCGGATGCTAACTCCGATAAGGGGGAAGCTACTAGTGAGAAAGCCCCCTCGTCTAGTGGTAAGAATGGCACCGGCGTCTTCGCCCATGTGCAACCTCCCGTTTATGGTGGACCGATTCCTTCCACTCATTTGAATCATGCCGGTCCACCACCTAAGATTGACAAAAAGAAGGATTTTGATTCTTGGGTTTATAGTTTTAAGCATCATTTAAATCATGTGAACACTAACCTTTGGAGAATCATTGAAGAAGGTTTCTATCCGCATGATCCGAGAGGTCGTGGACCATCAATTCAATGAGAATGCTCTCTTCATCATCCAAGAAGCAATCCTTCCCGAAGACCTCCCTCATCTCCGGCCTTACTCCCGTGCCAAAGATGCTTGGCTCAAGGTGGTTTCCATGTATCGAGGAAGCGCAAGCATTCAACGTTGCAATTATGAAGTGGTCCAAGATGAAGCCAATGAGTTTGCAATGAAGGAAGAAGAAGAACCTCGTGAGCTCTATCGGAGAGTAACCAAGCTCGCTGTCTCCCTCCGGGATCATGGTAGTAAGGACACCGATGACAACTGGATCAAGCCCAAATTTCTCAAGGCAATGATGCCCTACCACAAAGCCATGTCCTCCGTCATCCGTCAACGACCAGACTTCCACACCTTGTCCTCAAGTGATGTGTTGGATGAGTTTGTGGCTATGAGCATATTGGACAAGACCGCCGACAATGCGGTGCTTCGCTCCCAAAGAGCAAAGAAGCCCAACCTCGCCTTGAAGGCCAAGAGTTGTGTCGAAGAAGATGGAGAGGAGGAAGAAGAAGAGAGCAACCTCAAGATACTAAGTATGATTATCATGAACACATGGCCCTTGCTTCAAGACAATTTTGGAGCAAGAAGAACTCAAGGCCCAACTTCAACAAGAGCAATTCAAGTGGCTCTAAGGGCAAGCAACGAGTGAGGACGTGTTTCAATTGTGGCAATGTGAGTCACTTTGTTGCGGAGTGTCCATATGAGAAGAGGGAAGACAATGGTGGCAAGCTCATCCGTAAGGACAAGGCCAAGTCTTTCCCCAACAAGAGCAACTTCCCAAAGAAGACTCCTCACAAAGCCTTGGTGGTTCAAGAAGAGTACAATGAGGATGATGATGATGATGAGGATGGTGAATCGGTTGCCTTGGCCTCCGTGGCCATTGCAATGACTCCTCGGGTGTCTCTCTTGGTTCACCCAATGAAAGCATCACCGCCAAGTGCCTCATGGCTAAAGCCACCAACAAGGTAACCCCCAACATCACAACTACCATCATCAATCATTCTTCTTTGACGGATTGCATTAATGAACATGAGGGGACTAATGTAGAGGAAAATGAATTTGAGATCTTTATGAGTAAACTCAAGGGCAAATCCAAGAAGCACTTCGTTGCTCTCTTGGAACAACTTGGTGAAGCCAATGTCATGATCGAGACTCATGAAGAAACCATCTCTAAGATGGAAGGGCATAGTCGTGACTATGCCGATGAGATTTCGGATCTTTCCAATGCTCTTGAGGAAGAGCGTGGTCTTCGTTTGGCTCTTGAGGAGTCACACAACGACGATCACGCTAAATTAAAGAAAGACCTTGATCATGCTCTTGTTGTGTCTCGTGTGCTTAGTTCCGAGAAGGCAAAGCTTGGAGTTGATCTTGCTAGACTCAACGAGGACTTTGACACTCTCGACAAGGCTCACAAAGTCTTGAAGGGTGCTCATGCTAGTCTCAAAGAGTCTCATGATCAACTCCAACTGAAGCTAACCAAGGAGAAAGCCACCTTTCCTCATATGATATTGATTGATAATGCAAATGCTATTAACCCTTGTTGTGAGCATGTGCATCTTGTTGAGGAGAATGCTAAGTTGAAGGAGCAACTTGAAAAGGGCCTTGTCACATGCATTCAAGGTGAGAAGAACCTTAACGACCTTTTGAGTAATCAAAAGGAAGTTGTAACCAAGGAGGGATTGGGTTCTGCCCAAGCCCAAGAGAAAGAAGAAGAATGGCAAGACCAAGCAACCTCCCCCTCTCAAGCAAACTTTTGTGAGGGAGGGAGAGGGTGCTTCCAAGAAGAAGAAGAACCGTGCAAAGGGTGGCAATGTCAAGAAGGACAACGTCATCCCCATGAACATAGACGGCGACTTTAACCCCTCTTATGTGTTGTGCCGTGCTAGTGATGGGCATGTTTATGCTAAATTTGTTGGTTCTTCTTATGAGTACATTAAATGATCTATTTGGGTTCCTAAGACCCTCGTTACTAACATCAAAGGACCCATTACCAAATGGGTACCTAAAACCAAGCATTGATCTCTTGTAGGGGTTTGCTTCCTGGGGGATCATGGTTGCTCGATAGTGGAGCAACAAATCATATGATCGGGAGCAAGGACATGGTGGTGGACGTGCAAGAAATTCCATCTATGCCCACCGATGTCGAGTGGGGTGATGCATCACATTCTAAGGTATTGGGTCTCGGCAAGGTTGTCATTTCTCATGATCTTACGATCGAGAAAGTCATGCTTGTTGAGTCCCTTGCATACAATTTGCTTTCCGCTCACAACTTGCAGTCATGGGTTTTGCTACTTTCTTTGACATTGATACTGTGGCCCTCTTGTGGAGCAAGACTCTTAAAGTAGCCTTTGTTGGGCATGTCGAAACGGTCTCTATGTGATTAACTTTCCGGAGCGACCCACTAAGACCGCGACATGCCTAATGGCTAAAGTTGACGTGGGATGGCTTTGGCATCGCTGTTTAGCCCATGTCAATATGAGATCTTTGCAAAGTCTTCTCAAGGGGGACCATGTCCGTGGACTAACAAATGTTAGTTTTGCCAAAGATCGTGCTTGCGATTGCTTGTATTGAAGGAAAGCTTCATGAGAAGGCTCACCTCCCACGACTATCATATACTCAAAGAGACCCTTGGAGCTCCTTCACATGGATCTCTTTGGGCCACCATCATTTGATAGTCTTGGAGGAAGAAAGTATTGCTTGGTGATTGTGGATGACTATTCGAGATACACTTGGGTATATTTCTTCAAGAGGAAGAGTGAGACTCAACAAATTGTCATCGACTTTGCAAATGAAGCTCAATGTCAACATAATGCAAAGATCTTGACTATAAGAAGTGACAACGGCACCGAGTTCACGAACTACACCTTGGATGAGTTTCTTAGTGATGAGGGAATCAAGCATCAATATTCTGCACCATATACCCCTCAACAAAATGGTGTTGCGGAGAGAAAGAACCGGACGTTGATGGATGCGGCAAGGACCATGATGGCAGAGTTCAAGTCTCCATACAACTTTTGGGCCGAAGCCATCAACACCGCTTGTCATGCATCCAATCGGCTCTATCTCCGCAAAGGCTTGAACAAGACTCCTTATGAGATACTCACCAGCAACAAGCCCAACCTCAAGTACTTCCGTGTTCGGGTGTAAGTGTTTCATTCTCAAGAAAGGTGTTCATTTGTCTAAATTCAAGCTAGAGCTCATGAGGGCATATTTGTTGGTTATGCTACAAACTCTCATGCTTACCGTGTCCTCAATAAATCCACGGGACTTATTGAGGAGACGTGTAACGTGGAGTTTGATGAGAATAACGGCTCCCAACTGGAGCAAAGTGGCACTTGTGATGTAGGTGATGAAATTCCTCCCCAAGCCATAAGAAGAATGAGAGTTGGCTTTATCCTACCCATTGAGGAACCCCTTGTGGCCGAAGGAGAAGGACAATGCTCCACTCAAGTGGAGCCATCACCAACCCAAGGCCCACACGCTTCAAGAACAAAGTGAAGGCCCTCAACCTCATGAACAAGACCAAGTGCAAGATAGTGCTCAAGACGATGATATCACCTCAAATGATGCCCAAGGTCAAGTTCTCTCCCCCGAGCATGCTCAAGATGGAGATCATGCTCAAGACGGCGCTCAAGATGATCAACTGACCCCTGCTCATCTCACCTCCGAGGAGGAATTAGAGCGTCGTGCCGCCAAGATTGCTTCCAAACTCACCACCAAAGGCCATCTTATGGAGAATGTGGTTGGAAGCCTAAGAAAAGGGGTAAGCACTCGTAGACAATTGGCAAACTATTGTGAACATCACGCGTTTGTCTCTTGTGTTGAACCTCAAAAGGTCTATGAGGCGCTCGAAGACTCGGATTGGCTCAATGCCATGCATGAAGAACTCAACAACTTCGAGTACAACAAGGTGTGGAGATTGGTGCCAAGGCGATCGGAGAACCACAACGTCATTGGAACGAAGTGGATTTTCAAGAACAAGCAAGATGCTCATGGGAACATCATTCGCAACAAGGCAAGATTGGTAGCACAAGGCTACTCCCAAGTCGAGGGTATCGACTACGGTGAAACCTTTGCTCCCGTTGCTCGTCTTGAATCCATTCGTTTGTTGATTGCTTATGCTTCCCATCACAACTTTAAGTTACAACAAATGGATGTAAAAAGTGCTTTTCTTAATGGTCCCATCAATGAGTTGGTCTATGTCAAGCAACCCCTCGGGTTCGAGGACCCCTACTTCCCGGATCATGTGTATCAACTCGATAAGGCACTCTATGGCCTTAAACAAGCCCCACGTGTGTGGTATGACCACCTTACCGAGTTGTTACAAGATCGTGGTTTTGAAGTAGGGCAAATCGATCCCACTCTTTTACCAAGAAGGTCAATGGGGAGTTGTTTGTATGCCAACTATATGTTGATGATATTATCTTTGGTTCTCCTAACAAAGCTTTCAATGAGGAATTTGCCGCTCTCATGACCTCCAAGTTCAAGATGTCTTCGATGGGAGAGTTGAAGTTCTTCCTTGGTTTCGATATCAAACAAAGAAGAAAAGGAACCTTCATTAACCAAGCCAAATACACTCAAGACGTGCTCAAAAGATTCAAGCTAAGTGATGTCAAGCCGGCTACTACACCAATGCCCACCAAGTGCCAACTTGACATTGATCCCAATGGTAAAGCGGTGGATCAAAAGGTATATCGCTCCATGATTGGATCCTTGCTTTACCTTTGTGCATCTAGACCGGATATCATGTTGAGTGTGGGAATGTGTGCACGGTTTCAAGCCGAAGGAAAGTCACTATGTGGCGGTCAGTTTAATCTTTCGATATTTGGCTCATACCCCAAACTTTGGGTTATGGTACCCAAGAGGAGCAAACTTCAAGCTTGAAGGATTTACGGATTCCGATTGGGTGGGAGACAAAGTGGATAGGAAGTCCACCTCCGGAGGGTGCCAATTTCTTGGTTGCTCCTTGGTAAGTTGGTCTTCCAAGAAGCAAATTTGTGTGTCTCTCTGCCCACCAAGCGTAATATGTGGCGGCCGGTAGTTGTTGTGCTCAACTCCTATGGATGAGGCAAACTTTAAAGGAGTACGGTGTCATTTGTGACAAAGTGCCTCTTTGGTGTGATAATGAAAGTGCCATCAAGATTTCTCTCAACCCGGTGCAACACTTCAAGACGAAGCACATCGAGATTCGGTATCATTTCATCCGGGATCACATTAGGCGAGGAGAGATCAAGCTCAAGTATGTCAACACTCGTGATAACCTTGCGTATATATTCACGAAGCCCTTAGATGAAGCAAGATTTCGCGAGTTAAGGCATGAGCTAAATATCATTGATTTGAGCAATGTTATCATTGATTTGAGCAATGTGACTTGAGCCCGTGCACTCCCCACCACACTCAACGTGTTGTCTAGTTTAGGTGTAGGCATGGACATAGGGGGAGTATTGTTCTCTCAATGAACTCTCCCTCCCCCCATTATGCATAAATCGATCACCTCTTTCACATTAGCCATTTTTGATGGTACTTGTGTTCCAAAGACGAGTTTTGGTCATGGGACCAAGGATAATTCTTCGCGGTGCCATACCATTCCACTCAAACATAGGTGGCTTCAGCCACCTCTCTCTCTCTTTGTGAGTCCTTGTCGTTTGGTGGTTGCTTGTTGTCTTTTGCCTCTAGTTTGTACCAGAGTTTGTGGTTTCTTGTGTGTAAAAAGGTTTCCTTGCAAAGGCCCTCTTTTCGTTTTTGAAACCTGCGGTGACTTGAGATTCACGGTACTACATGCCAGCTGTGGTACTACCGCAGCCTGCCACGGTACTACAGCGTCTTGAGCACGGTACTACCGCAACCTCACGACAGTAATTTTTTACTGCCGCCCGGTTGAGCGGTACTACCGCCTCGGTGCGGAACTTCCGCCCGAGCGGTACTACCGCGATGATACGCGGTACTACCGCGACGGTTCGAGGGCGTGGGGATAAGGACGGGCAGGGGGAGTTCTAACTCCCCATACCCATTCGCTGCCTTCTCCCCACGTCGCCTCCTTCTCTCCCTTGCTCAAGAATGGAGCCGGCGTCTCTCGCCGGATCTCCTCCACCGGCTGCCCTCCCGTGATTCCTACCGGTCGGATCGTTCCCCACCGCGTGCTCTTGCTATGGACCCAGGTTTTTCCCCAATTCCCTCTCCTTGTTGATGGTGTTTGGCGTTTCTAGGTTTTGGGGAGGCTTGTGTGTTCTTGAGATTGATAAGCCTAATCTCTGCAAGAATAGGATGAAGGAGTGTAGTATCGCATAGGATTTATATGTGTATTGTTGTCATGCGCTAGATCTAATCAACAGTAGCACCGCCGTTGTTTCATGTTCTTTTCAGATTCAAATCGATAGTTGGATCCGCTGCGACGCGGTACTACCGCCCCGATGGCGCGGTACTACCGCTTGCACGGTACTACCGCCCCTTGGGTGTGGTACTACCGCGCTCTGTGCGGCACTACAGCTCTACTTCCGCTCCAACCACGGTACTACCGTGACCTCGCACGGTACTACCGCGTTTGGAGCAGTACTACTGCTTTAGTGCCGCAGGCAGTGGCAGTCCTACCTCACACCTATCGCATGCCAACTTTCTCATATGTCTCCTATGTGTTTCTTGTGCTTTTTCGTGGCCTTTGCATTGATCTTATTTGCGTCTTTGGTGCTTTGCGTGTGTGTTTCAGGTGGTGGCTCTCGCCAGTCCAATCCCAGCCGTGACACTGGCTCCAAGCGTCTGCGCAACCCCGGTGAAGCACCAGAGGGCTCCTCCTCTGCCCCCAAGCGCCATGTCAAGACAACTGCCAACAAGTTCAAGGAGCCCGCCAAGGGCATCGATGAGATGCCCCATTCTGACTATGTTCGTCTCAGGCAAATTGATCCGTACGTGACCCCTTGTTCCTCAGTCAGGGGCTGTGAGCTGTTCTGGAACAAGCATCAAACCAACGTCTATCTGGACGTCATCAAGAACAAGCAGAATACCTATGTGGATGTGAAGTGGGTTGACATGCATCACTTGAGGAAGGAGAAGTTCCGTGCCTACTTTGGAGAGGCTCTGGACTTGGTGGAGCAGTTTGGCATTGAGCATGTGATCTCTTTTCACCTTGACTATGATCCTGAGCTCATTGGTCAGTTCTTTGCTTCTGTCTACTTTCACCCCAATGAGGAGAGGAGGATGACCTGGATGAAAAATGGCAAAGCTGTTGCTACCTGGAAGGAGTTCATGGATTTGCTCCAAGTTCCTGATGACGGGCTTGACTCCCCCGTGGGTGTTCGTCCCCATGCCAACCCTGACTCTGCCAACAAGGACAGGCTTGCACCGTACTATGTTGAGAAGACACTTCCAAGTGGCAAGATAGGGTTGGTGCTCAACTCTTTTCTGGATATCATGTACCGCATCTTCCGCAACTCCTTGTTCCCCCGCATTGGTGACAAGGACAAGGTCCATGCCTATATGGTGGATATGATGCTTGTCGGTGTCAAAACCGGCGGATCTTGGGTAGGGGGTCCCGAACTGTGCGTCTAGGCGGATGGTAACAGGAGACAAGGGACACGATGTTTACCCAGGTTCGGGCCCTCTTGATGGAGGTAAAACCCTCGTCCCGCTTGATTGATATTGATATTGTGGATGTTTACAAGAGTGGATCTACCACGAGATCAAGGAGGCTAAACCCTAGAAGCTAGCCTATGGTATGATTGTAAGGGTTGTTGTGATTGTTGTCCCTACGGACTAGAGCCATCCGGTTTATATAGACACCGGAGAGGGCTAGGGTTACATAGAGTCGGTTACAATGGTAGGAGATCTACATATCCGTATCGCCAAGCTTGCCTTCCACGCCAAGGAAAGTCCCATCCGGACACGGGGTGAAGTCTTCAATCTTGTATCTTCATAGTCTTGGAGTCCGGTCGATGATGATAGTCCGCAAATGATAGTTCGGGTGATGATGGTAGTCCGGCTATCCGGACACCCCCTAATCTAGGACTCCCTCAGTAGCCCCTGAACCAGGCTTCAATGACGATAAGTCCGGCGTGTATATTGCTTGGCATTGCAAGGTGGGTTCCTCCTCCAAATGATAGAAGATTGTGAACACCAGGATAGTGTCTGGCTCTGCAAAATAAATTCCATGTTCCACCGTAGAGAGAATAATAACATATACACAAGTTCAATCTGCTGACGTTTTCCGTGGCATGACGTCACACCACTGCCAAGCCATTACTCGAATTGTTTTTTACTTTACCACCTCAGCGCATTTAGCGAAGCGGTTTCCTTGGCACGTCTTGTCGAAGCAGAGATCGTGTTTCCCCTTAATCCGGGATTCTCATCAATACGGGCATGGGTAACCCAACCGCATCATTGATGGTGACGCTTGGGAGATAAGCGAGTTTTACCAGGCCGGTGGGGGACGCGTGAGATTTCGCCCGCCCATTTAAGGGATAAGGATTCACCTTCTCACCTACGCCTTCTTCCTCCTTTGCTTATCCATCTCCGCGCACTCAAGCTCCAGCGCCCAAGTTCGCGCATCTCGTCTCAACCTTCTCCGACCATGTCTGGAGCGGGAGGTAAATGGTTGGCCTCCACCGTTAAGGAGGAGCAAATCGCCAGATCAAGGCGCCGGATACCTCTCCGGCGACATCGCCAGACCGGCTGCCCGATGAGGGCAGCTCATCCCCACCCCTAGGCCCCATGAGAGGGTTGTCTTTCTTTCCCACTTCCTCCGCTGGACTGGGCTTTCCACTTCACCCCTTTGTCCGAGGGCTCATGTTCTACTACGGCCTGGATGTCCATGATCTGGCGCCGAACTACATCCTCAACATCTCGGCGTTTATCGTCGTGTGCGAGGCCTTCCTCTGCATCCAGCCCCACTTCGGCTTGTGGCTCAAGACCTTCAATGTCAAGCCGAAGGTAGTGAAGGGCATTCAAGCAGAGTCTGGAGGCGCCATGTTGGGCAAGATGCCGAGCGTCCTTTGGTTCAAGGGGCCTTCGTGGAATCCGTCAAGGGGTGGCAATCGGGGTGGTTCTACATCACCGAGCCGCGTGACCCTAAATGGGCGGCCCCCGAAGTTTAGATCTGGTATCCCCACGCAGCTCACCTCCTGGAAAGAGAAGGGCTTCTTTGTGGGGCAGTTTGAAGGAGCCGACGGGACTCCAAACTCAGTATCAAGAAGCTGGTGAGGAAGCTCAGCTGGTTAACGTGGTCCAAGTCATGCTCGTCGCGGATTCTCCCATGCCAAGAGCGGGCATTCAATCTATGGGAGTTCGATCCGAACAGCACCAGCGCTGAACAAGCTCTTCGACAACGTCTGAAAGGCGCCTGGAAGGTGCTGTTCAAGGCGCCAAGTTTCTACATCCGCGATCAAGATCGCTGGATTTCACTCAGCAGCCAGTTGACGAGGTAAGTGATTCTACCCTTTACGGGACACTTGTTTTTCATAGTTTGACTCTATGCGAGTTTTAATTTCCTTTTCCTTTGTGACAGACTGGATGAAGAAGGCGGAGCAGATTACTGTCCGGCTCCTATGCCGAAAATCCGATGACGCTGCGTCTAGCGAAATTTGTTGGTTCCGGCACCGCACGTGGTCTTGAGAAGAAAACCAAGAAGGAGGCCACGGGTGCTCGAAAGAGTGCCCGTTTTCAGGTGTCCGACGACTCAGGCGGACTCCTCCCGAAAGTGAGGAGGAGGAGAGGACTCTCTCCCAGAGGAGGGAGAGAGGAAGAGGAAGGCTTCCCCAACAGGGGAGGCCGAAGGGTCCAAGAGGGGAAGGACTGTTCCCCCGGACAGCTCCGCCAACATCAACGTTGGCGAGGAAGAATGGCCTTCAAGGGCCAGGCCTCCGGCGAGATCGTAAGTATCCGGATTCCTGAATGATTTATAATTTCTTTTTCTGCGTCACATAGTGTCATTCTAACGCCGCATGCTGCCTGTAGTCCGGCCAGTGATGATCTCCCCGCTTCATCGAGCGGGTCGTTGGCTTCGTCGGATGTAGACTCCATCCCGACCGCCTCCACCCCTCGCGACGCCGAAGACGCCAAGGTGGGATCCCCAGAAGGGACCCATCAGGGGGAGGCTCGTAAGCGCCACAAAGGCGCCCTCCGATTTCTTGCGCCGGACTCCACAATGTAACCCGCAGTGGTTCCGAGTCCGGCAGCGCCCTTCGACCGGCGGGCAAGACTGTGACGCCGGGCGGCTTCCGTCCAACCGAGGCGCCGGGCACTTGTTGGAGGCGCTGCAGAGCGCTTCCATCGAGGAAGAACACCGCACTATTATGAGTGTGGTGATTCAGAAGGTGCAGCTCGCCAAAGGCGGGCTGACCGAAGCCTGCAATAGCCTTCTATCAGGCTTTGAGGTAAGAAGTTAAAAATATGCAATGTAATACTGCATAGACAGTAGCCCCTGATGCTCGGTTCGGTGTTCGGAAAGAAAAGCCGGACTGAGGATCTTAAAAAAAGATATACGCAGGGTTGCTAAAAAATTATGTCAATATGGGTTGCAGGCTGCGCTGCTGACCTTTGCCGCACTTACTGCGAAGGTCGGTGCATTGAAGCAGGAGCTCGAGCGGTCCGGGCAAGAGCTCGTCCGCGCCAGGAAGCAGCTCCAAGACAAAGAAGGTGAGTAACACCGCTTTGAATTTGTACCTTACATAAAAGGATTTAGCTTGCGACAAAAAATAACAAGGATAACATGGGTACTGCAGGGGCCACGAACGAGGTGGCGGCCCTGAAGGAGGCTGTGTCATGCGCCGAACGCAATGCGCCAACCCGCAGGCAGGAGAGCGAGAAAATCTAGAGGCGCGGGTGGAGGTGGTTCAGCAAGAGCTCCAGGCTCTCATGGAAAAGCATGAGAGGTTGTTGCGTGACTCAAAGACTCGAGAGTCTGTGCTTGCCTCGGCTCTCGAATGTGCCAGAACCGCCAAGGCCGAGGCCCATAAGTCCCTTCAGGAGGTTGAGTTGATGAGGAAGATAGCGGCGGGTAAGGCATTTTTCATGCAAAGCAAGCATGTGAATGTAAATTACGTGTTACTTACCCGAATTCGGAGCTCTCCAGGGGCGTTTGCAGATCTGCCTCACAGCGTGTCTGATGCCGCCGCATTCTACCGAGCCGAGGAGGGGAGCTCAACGGAGAAGGTCTTCTGGTCTCAGTATGCTGAGGCCGGCCATCCGGTGCCCCCTAGCGACCAGCTGAAGCTGCTGGTCTTGCTTAACAAGGTGGCCGAAGCAGGCCATGAAGGGCCTCATAGTCCGGTGTGGCCTGGAGAGGCCATGCACAGGAGCTACTTCGCCTCGTCACGATGGCTGGTGGATGCGTGCCCCTAGGTGGAGGTTATCAAGCGCTCCGCCTGTATTGAAGGTGCTCGTCGGGCCCTTGCCCGCAAAAGGTGCATTGGGGCAAGCTGGATGCGGAGAAGCTAATCAGCGACGCGCCGCCCGGGCAAGGAGCATCGTCGCCCGAAATTTACTATAAGGCTGTCCTGAAGGGTGCCCGCAAGATTGCGGATGAGTGCCCTGTGGATGTAATTATTGAGTGAATTCGCAATGTGTTATCCCTGTGCACTGAAAACCTTGTTCATATGCGCTAAGCAACGCTTGTTTAATTTAAAATATTACCTTCTCGTGCGGCCGTTTATTAAATCGAGAGATGGCAAGTCGTCGGCTTAAACCCCCCATGCCACGTGTCTTTGGGGTGTTCGGGATAAACTTGAGCACTCTTGTTCCCATTTTTGGGTCCATCTAGGAGGCGCTCAACACAACGAACAAGGCAACCGGACTTATAGTGCTTGAACACTCTCACTTAGCCATAGAATTCTATAATTTTAAATTTGGCGAAGCCCCTAGTATTCGGAAGACCGAATTGGGGCGCTATCCACGCCTTCATCGGACATAATCCGGAACTTCGCTCGAAGCGGCGTATGTCTTTAAGGACCCGAAAGGACCTCTCGAACAGCGACCAGTCTCTCGCCTTATCATGCCGGTCAGTTTTAGCTTTCTCCACTGAGGCGTTAACCCGACTCAACCGGGGCGCAATCGCAGTGGTTCTCCCAGTGCTACCTTAGCCGATAGAACGGAACGTAAGGTGCCGAACATGGGAGCCGGGCAAACCCAACTATTGACCCAAGGCAGGATTTGGAGCTGATTCATATAATGCTATAAGTTCGGGGTGCCGCACTTGAGAAAATGTGCGGACTTTATCACACCATAAAGCGGAGGACATAAGCCCCTAGTGTGTTTGGCCGTACCAAGATGCACGAGTGCAACATGTCGTAAATGAACATATATATATATATATATATATATATATATATATATATATATATATATATATATATATATATAAAGTAATGCAATTATAGGCAAAAGTGCTGCATTTTATTCGAAAAGATATGCTATCGGTGCGGCATAATACAAATAGTGCGGAAAGCAAGGGATTGGACGAATTAAAGGCGTCTCCCTCTAGGGGTAGGCCACGGAATGTTTTATTTAACAAATTTAATGCTTGTGATGGAGACCACCTGAGTGTCCGTCGTGGCCTTTGTCCTTCCCTGGCTGTTGCATCATGAGTTCGGCAGGTTCACCGCCGGACTGAGTTCTGTATAAAAAAGAGAAAAGTAAAAGAAAAAAGAGCGACACACTTGGGAGCCCCTGGTGTGGTCGAACCGCACTCTGGGCCTGTTGTGGTTGTTAGGGGTGGAAACGGATCAGATGCGGATCGGATAGTGCTCTTACCACTTCCATTTTCATATTTTCAAAACGAATACGAATGCGAATACGGATGTTATCGGATACGGATGCAGCTCGGATGTTATTCGAATACAGATACGTATCGGATGTTTTCTTGATTCGGAGCGGATACGAATAATAGTAACATCTTGCTTAAGTATATCAGTCAATAGCTATGTGACATGAAATAATCAACTTGTGACATACAATAAGTCAATGATAAATAATTTTATAAATAAATACTATTGTAATGCATAATAGTTTCTAAGTTTAATCATGCAAAGAGTAAAATTTGACCACTTATTTGGCATTTATGTTGGGTAATTGGAATCTTTGGGGCAACAATTTTGAAAATTACCTCCCATAATATTATTCGGATACGGATATAGCCACTTCCATATCCATATTTGTGTCAAAATCTCATGCCATATTTTATTTTTTATCTGTTAAATAAATTTGGATACGGATAATTTCCATTTCCATTTTGGTTCGGATGCGGATGTTTCGGATACGAATAGGCATTTTGTCGAATACGAATATCGGATATTTCGGATTATCCGCTACCACTTTCCACCCCTAGTGGTTGTGCCCTTCCCCCTATGCCCATGGTATCTCCAGGGCGTAATAATGTACGCGGAGAGTCTGTCTTGCAATTTTGCGAGGGCTGGGGTTGGGGCCGCATTGCTACGCGTGCACGGAACGTGCCAGGTGGTCTTGGTTGATGTTGCTCCGGGCACGTTTGGTCGTGTCCGGTCGTTTAACGGCCGGACTCGAGAATTGCCTTAAAAGGCTGCTCTGTACCTCTGCCGCGAGAGCCGCTGTATGTTCCTCCGTTCGGAGGGAGCATTCCGTGTTTCCATTGACCGTGATGACTCCACGAGGGCCTGGCATCTTGAGCTTAAGGTATGCATAATGCGGCACGCGTTGAATTTCATAAGCAGCGGTTAAATCGAGCAGAGCGTGATAGCCGCCGCGAACGGGACTATGTCGAAGATTAACTCCTCGCCGGAAATTATCCGGGATCCGAAGACCACTTCGATGTAACTGAGCCTGTACAATTGGCTTCGACACCTGGTATGACGCCTTTGAAAGTCGTCGCTGTAGGTTTAATCCTTGAAGGGTCTATGCCCATCTTGCGCGACTTTGTATCCTCGATAAAGCAGGTTCAGCTCGCCACCGCCCATCGGGACTCTCGTGAGGTGAAATCCATCAACGATTGGGTCTAAAACCAATGCGCGAATCCGCCGTGGCGGATCTTGGTCGGATGGTCTCTTCGATCGAAAGTGATCGGGCAAGAGGACCATGGGTTGAATTTTGGGCGGCCGGCTCCATCGCCAGATATACGTCCCTTAGTGCACGCTTCCGCTCCCTCTTGGGAATATGCGTTGCGTATATCATGTTTACCGCCCGAACTTGAGGGGGGAATCCTTTTGTCCTCTGTTGTTCGGCGGCCGGGTCTCTTCCTCGTCATCGCTGTGTAGCCCCTTGTCACTGTTTTCGGCGATTAATTTGCCTGCCTGCTTGAATACCCAACAATCTCTGTTGGAATGGTTAGCTGGCTTTTAGGGTTCCATGAATTTGACAAGAGCGGTCGAGTATTCGGTCCAAATTGGACGGGCCGGAGTGGTTCTTTTGAATGGCTTCTTCCGTTGACGGGTTTGGAGCCTCGAATCCGGCGTTGACTGCCGTATCCTCATTGCCGCCGCCGTTAATGCGGCGTTCTTTTTGTTTCGACGCAACCTGCCATTGCGGTCCTTGGTATCCGGACTGCCGGCGTTTTCTTTGAGGTTATTCTTTATGACGAGCCAGCTATCCTCTCCCGCATGTAAGCGGGTCATGAGGGATGTGAGGGCTGCCATGGATTTCGGCTTCTCCGTCAGAGGTGCCGGGCCAGCCACTCGTCGCGGATGTTATGTTTGAAGGCAGCGAGTGCCTCTGCATCCGGACGATCGACGATTTGATTTTTTCTTTGTTAGGAACCGTGTCTAGAATTGCCTGGCCGATTCGTTCTGCTGCTGGATTATGTGGCTTAGGTCATCTGCGTCCGTGGTCGCATATACGCGTTCTCGAAGTTGTCGAGGAATGCGGCTTCCGTGTCTTCCCAAAGATCCAATTGACTCTGCGGGCAGGCTGTTAAGCCAATGCCGAGCTGGTCCTTTAAGCTTGAGCGGGAGATATTTGATGGCGTGAAGATCGTCGCCGCGGGCCATGTGTATATGGAGGATATAATCCTCAATCCAGACCGCAGGGTCTGTTGTGCCATCGTAGGATTCGATATTAACGGGTTTGAACCCTTCAGGGATTTGATGATCCATTACTTCGTCAGTGAAGCATAGTGGGTGTGCGGCGCCTCTGTATTGAGCAATATCACGACGTAGCTCGAGAGAGCGTTGTCTGCTGTGTTCGGCCCGGCCGGAGTAGTTGTATCCGGTGCGACGGTATTCGTCGTGGGTCGTTGGGCATCCACGTGATCCATAGATAGATCTGGATTGTCTTGCCTTGTCCTCCAATATATCTCGCAAGTCCGGCACGTTCCCCCGTTGCTTCCTGCTTTTAGAGCGTTGCTGGGGTACGGTTTTGGTGGAGGGCTTGCACGCCTCTCTATCGCGGCCACGAGGTGGTCGGTCTGCCGTATTGTGCGCTGGTGATGCTGCCTCCTCTAATCGGGGGAGCAACTTGCGTTTTGGGTAACCTTTGGAGGGGCGTTTGAGTTCATACTCTTCGGCCGAGAGGCCCTCGGTCCATCCGTCACCAAGAGGGTCTTGATCAGCTTGAAGCTGTTGTTGCTTTTCTTTAGGCTGTTTGCCGTGGCCATTAGAATGCGTCTAAACGCTCTTGCTCGACGGGATCCTCGTGCACGACGAATTAAATGCTGTCGCCGAGGCTTGCCTCGTCTCCGGAGGGGGGTAAGTAATTGTCATCCTCGACCTCTTCGTCTGCCGCCCTCTCCTGAGGGCTTGCTTCCGCTCTCCCGCGCTGGATCGTCTTTGGAGGGAGTTGTCTTCGCACTTTCGGGGTGTTATTATCTCCTATGCTGGAATCTCCATTCTTGCCGTGGCGGGATTTAGAGCGGCGCCACGACGTCGGCGCTTGGGCTGTTCTTTAAGGAATCGGCCTCCGCTTCTTCTTCGCCGTCCCGTCTTTTGGGGTGTCCACCATGTATATGTCGTATGACGAGGTGGTCTTCCGGTGTCCTGTAGGCACCGGTTCTTGGTAGTCTCCGCATCGTCGTCCATACCGTCGATGTCTTGGAGTTGTAGTCGAGTATGTCGGTTAAATAAATCGCCGGTGGCTACGAAGTGGGTGGTGGGTGGGATCTGAATTTCTTCGTCATCCGCATCCCAACCGCCCCGGCCGTGAGTTCGCCAGGGCTCTCCGAATAGCGAGAGATGCTTTAATGAATTTATGATATCGCCAAGGGCGAAGTCTTGAAAAGATGTCTGCAGCGGTGAATTCCATGATCGGCGCCGAATCGGATTCGACTGGCAGGGGCGCAGGAGGTTCGGAGTCCGGCAGGGAGTCCGGCACCTCGGAGTCATGGGCTTTATGGGGGACAAGGTAAGAGTTCGGCTCCATCGCCGTAGGAATTGAGGCTCTCGAGGCGGTGTCCAGCCATCCGTCCTCGATCCGAGCGATCGGCTCCGGACTATGAGTCGGAGCGGATTCATGTGCGGCCTCCAAGGGGCTGTCCGACGGCAGAGTTAGGTCATACCCATCGTGGACAGCGTGCACGCCCGGGTTGTGGCTCGGATCCATCGAGGATCAAGTCCCCGGATATCGGCCGTGAAGTTTAGGCTTCAAACCTGACTCGACGGCCAGGGCGTAGCTTCGATCTGCTCCAGATGGCCAAGGAGTTGGCCCGCAAGGCGGCCGCCGAATCTAAGATCTGTCCGGGAGAAAGGTCTCACCGGGACTGCGTCGTTGTTGATTGAAGGGCCATCAAGCCTATCGGTGGCGACACGGAAGGAACTCTCAATGAAAGCACCAATGTCGGTGTCAAACCGGCGGATCTCGGTAGGGGTCCCGAATCGCGTCTAGGCGGATGGTAACAGGAGACAAGGGACACGATGTTTACCTGTGTTCGGGCCCTCTTGATGGAGGTAAAACCCTACGTCCTGCTTGATTGATATTGATATTGTGGATGTTTACAAGAGTGGATCTACCACGAGATCAAGGAGGCTAAACCCTAGAAGCTAGCCTATGGTATGATTGTAAGGGTTGTTGTGATTGTTGTCCTACGAACTAGAGCCATATGGTTTATATAGACACCGGAGAGGGCTAGGGTTACATAGAGTCGGTTACAATGGTAGGAGATCTACATATCCATATCGCCAAGCTTGCCTTCCACGCCAAGGAAAGTCCCATCCGGACACGGGGTGAAGTCTTCAATCTTGTATCTTCATAGTCTTGGAGTCCGGTCGATGATGATAGTCCTGCAAATGATAGTTCGACTGATGATGGTAGTCCGGCTATCCGGACACCCCCTAATCCAGGACTCCCTCAATGCTCATATGCGAGGAGGCTCGTGTGTCTCAGACTCAACCACTTGATATCTCACACATCATGTGGTGTGAGCTTCGATTTGCGGTGTTCAACCGCAAAGTGCCTATCTATGGGCCGTATCTATTTCTGCTGATCTCGAGGACTTGGGAGAAGATGTTCCCTGGTGAGGAGTTCCTTGCCCCTGACTGGATTCGCCATGACCCCATCTGTCTGCGTGTAAACCCAACTGGGCCAACACTACTACTCGTGAAGAGGCGTCTGCTGCTAGGGCTGCTGTTGGAGAGGAGGATGCTGGCGCCGAGAATGTTGATGAGGGCCATGCTGCTAGGCCTTCCCAGAGCTCCTCTATGCCTTCTTGGGCCACGGTCAAGGACAAGATGAAGACTCTTTCTGCATGCAAGCCAAGGGGCAAGACAGACTCATGTGGCATCCAAGGAGAGTCGTCACGGGACAGGAAGATCTTGAAGCTCTATGGTGAGGATGTGTCTAGCGGGTCTGAGGAGCACATCACTCCGGAGGCCGAGTGGATGGCGAAGCAAGGCTACAAGTGGACTGATTCTCGAGGAGGACGCCGAGGAGTCCATCCCCGCCACCGAGGAGTCTGACGGAGAGGGTTGGGACGAGTTCCCTTCTGCTTGAGCCACCGCTTGTGTGTAGGTGTCCTCTCTGCCTTTTTGGCGTCTCGATGCCAAAGGGGGAGAGAGCGTAGGGATTTGCGAGTCTTGTGTCGTGTTCGTGTTTGGTGTGTTTATTGCGTTTTCGGTTGAACCTCGTTTGAATCGTTTGAACCTCGTTTTAGTTGCTTTTCCTTCTTATGGTGTAAGACATATGCACTCTATCTATCTTAGCAAGCTTATGTTATATCGTGCTATATGTTGCTTAGATGTTTTTCTTCGGACCTTTGTCTCTAAAATATAGGGGGAGTGGTGATCCTAGTACGTGTGCTATGCAGTCCAAAGCATTCATCCAGAGTGCACACATCTAGGGGGAGCCCGTCTATATTTTGGAGAGGAGGGGTTTGCCCTTGCTCTATATTATTGTATCTTTGTGCAAATCCCGTATTGTCGTCAATCCACCAAAAAGGGGGAGATTGTAAGGGCATATTTATCCCGTAAGTGTTTTGGTGATTGATGACGATACTTTTGTAGACTAATCGTATGCTTTGAGTTCCTCAGATGGTTCATCTCTAGGCTCGAGACGATTCGGTGCCCTCGGAGACTCATCAAGACGGCGTAGTCCTCGTTTCTTTTGGTGGATTTGAGTCGTAGGAGAGTCGTACTATTAAGAGGGGGTCCGCGTCGGAAAGGTTAGGGCGGAATCAACACGTACACTTGTCCCTCCTTTCCCTGCACTTTGGAGCTTCCCTTCGTATCTTGGTTGTGCGGAAATCTGACAACTGCCACTGTACTTGCGGTAGTACCGCAGGTACACGCGGTAGTACCGCGGGGTGCCACGGTAGTACCGCTCCTCTAGAGCGGTAGTACTGCGGCTCCCAGGCCTAGTACCGCTCCGGTGCGGTAGTAGGGGCGGATGTAATTTTTTACATCCGCGCCCACCACGGTAGTACCGCTCGTCCAGCGCGGTAGTACCGCGGAGCCCACGGTAGTACTGCTCCCTGTGAGCCGTAGTACCGTAGTTTCACGGTAGTAGGCACGCGCTACGGTAGTACCGCTCTTCCGGAGCGGTAGTACCGCGTCGGTTTTTTGCACTACCGCAGTTTCAGCGGAAGTTGGCACGGATGTAATTTATTTCATCCACGCCCTTCTCGTGCCGTGATTCTCGCCTTTGCGGTAGTACCGCAAGGGGAGCGATAGTACCACGCATAGCGGTAGTATCGCCTCTTAGTCGCTAGTCCGCCTGTTCTGCTGTCATGGTAGTACCGTGGTCCGCCACGGTAGTACATGCCTGTGATAGTACCGCTACCGAGCGGTAGTACTGCGTCATGGGCTGAATAAGTGGATAACGGTTGGATTTTTTCCCACGACTATATAAGGGCATCTTCAACCTCTAGTTGACTACCTCTTCTCTCTAAGCTCCATTGTTACTCCAAGCTCCATTTTGGCCCGATCTCTCTCCTAGCCAATCAAACTTGTTGATTTGCTCGGGATTGGGTGACAAGGGCCCGATCTACACTTCCACCACAAGATATTTGATTCCCCCCACTTATCCCTTGCAGATCTTGTTACTCTTGGGTGTTTGAGAATCCTAGACGGTTGAGGTCACCGTGGAGCCATATTCCATTGTGGTGAAGCTTCGTGGTGTTGTTGGGAGCCTCCAATTAAGTTGTGGAGATTGCCCCAACCTTGTTTGTAAAGGTTCGATCGCCGCCTTCAAGGGCACCAATAGTGGAATCACGGCTCTTGCATTGTGCAAGGGCGTGAGGAGATTACGGTGGCCCTAGTGGCTTCTTGGGGAGCATTGTGCCTCCACACCGCTCTAACGGAGACGTACTTCCCCTCAAAAGGAAGGAACTTCGGTAACACATCCTCGTCTCCACCGGCTCCACTCTTGGTTATCTTATCCCTTTACTTGTGCAAGCTTATTTGTGTTCCTATCCTTGCTTGCTCGTGTGCTTGTGTTGTTGCATCATATAGGTTGTCCACCTAGTTCCACATCTAGACAACCTTTATTATTGCAAAGTTTAAATTGGTAAAGAAAAGCTTAAAAATTGTTAGTTGCCTATTCACCCCCCTCTAGTCAACTATATCGATCCTTTCAGTTGCTTATGCCATCCTTAATTAGCTAGGAGTTTATAATGGTTTACCTTGCGTGCCAACATGTTATTAAAATGGTTGTGATGTGGTATGATAGGGTGGTATCCTCCTTTGAATGATTTAAGTGACTTGACTTGGTATCCTACATATTCTACGAAGATCTTTATCGGTCAAACCTCATAACAACATACGTTGTTCCCTTTGTCATCGGTATGTTACTTGCCCGAGATTCGATCGTCGGTATCACCATACCTAGTTCAATATCGTTACCGGCAAGTCTCTTTACTCGTTCCGTAATGCATCGCCCTGCAACTAACTCATTAGTCACATTTCTTTCAAGGCTTATAGTGATGTGCATTACCGAGAGGGCCCTGATACGTCTCCATCGTATCTACTTTTCCAAACACTTTTGCCCTTGTTTTGGACTCTAACTTGCATGATTTGAATGGTACTAACCCGGACTGACGCTGTTTTCAGCAGAATTGCCATGGTGTTATTTTTGTGCAGAAACAAAAGTTCTCGGAATGACCTAAAACTTCATGGAGATTATTTTTGGAAAATATAAAAAATACTGGCGAAAGAATCAAGGCCAGGGGGCCCAGACCCTTTCCACGAGGGTGGGCGACGCGCCTGCCCCCCTACCTCGTGGGCCCCCTGGAGCTCCACCGACCTCAACTCCAACTCCATATATTCATGTTCAAGGAGAAAAAAATCAAAGAGAAAGATTCATCGCGTTTTACTATATGGAGCCGCTGCCAAGCCCTAAACTCTCTCTCGGGAGGGCTGATCCGGAGTCCGTTCGGGGCTCCGGAGAGGGGAATCCGTCGCCATCGTCATCATCAACCATCCTCCATCACCAATTTCATGATGCTCACCGATGTTCGTGAGTAATTCCATCGTAGGCTTGCTGGACGGTGATGGATTGGATGAGATTTATCATGTAATCGAGTTAGTTTTGTTAGGGTTTGATCCCTAGTATCCACTATGTTCTGAGATTGATGTTGCTATGACTTTGCTATGCTTAATGCTTGTCACTAGGGCCCGAGTGCCATTATTTCAGATCTGAACCTATTATGTTTTCATGAATATATGTGAGTTCTTGATCCTATCTTGCAAGTCTATAGTCACCTACTATGTGTTATGATCCGACAACCCCGAAGTGACAATAATCGGGACCACTCCCGGTGATGACCGTAGTTTGAGGAGTTCATGTATTCACGATGTGTTAATGCTTTGGTCCGTACTCTATTAAAAGGAGGCCTTAATATCCCTTAGTTTCCGTTAGGACCCGCTGCCACGGAGGGTAGGACAAAAGATGTCATGCAAGTTCTTTTCCATAAGCACGTATGACTATATTCGAATACATGCCTACATTACATTGATGAATTGGAGCTAGTTCTGTGTCACCCTATGTTATGACTGTTACATGATGAACCGCATCCGGCATAATTCTCCATCACCGATCCAATGCCTACGAGCTTTTCATATATTGTTCTTCGCTTATTTACTTTTCCATTGCCACTGTTACGATCACTACAAAACCCAAAAATATTACTTTTGCTACCGTTACCATTACTTCCATATTACTTTGCTACTAAATACTTTGCTGCAAATACTAAGTTATCCAGGTGTGGTTGAATTGACAACTCAACTGCTAATACTTGAGAATATTCTTTGGCTCCCCTTGTGTCGAATCAATAAATTTGGGTTGAATACTCTACCCTTGAAAACTGTTGCGATCCCCTATACTTGTGGGTTATCAAGACTATTTTCTGGCGCCGTTACCGGGCAGCATAGCTCTATTCTTTGAGTCACGTGGGATTTATATCTACTGGTCACTATGGAGAACTTGAAAGATGCAAAAACAAAAATTTATCCCTCAACTACGAGGGGAGGTAAGGAACTGCCATCTAGCTCTGCACTTGATCCACCTTCGGTTTTGAGTAAGCTTGCGACACCTAAACCTGCTTCTGCTATTAATTCTGATATGTCGCACGTTATGGATGATGCCACTTCTGCTATGCATGATACTTATGATGAAACTACTTCTATGCTTGATACTACTGTGCCACTTGGTGAATTTCTTGATGAACAACTTGCTAGGGCTAGAGAGAATGAAATTATTGAAATTGATAATATTGATGGAAATGATGATGAAGATTCTCCCCCTAAGTATGAATTGGCTGTTGTGCCTGAGGGCTATGTTATGGATGAAGAAACTGCTAGAGACTTTCTTGCTTGCAATTATAGAAGCGATCTTAAGAAATTATTAGCTAAGCTTAAACAAAAAACTCTGAATGCTAGAATGAAATATGATTCTGCTTATGCTACTTCACCTATCTATGTTACTGATAAGGATTATTAATTCTCTATTAATCCTGATATAATTACTTTGGTTGAATCTGATCCTTTCTATGGCTATGAATCTGAAACTGTTGTGGCACATCTTACGAACTTAAATGATATAGCCACCCTGTTCACTAATGATGAGAAAACTCGCTATTACTATATCCTTAAAATATTTCTGTTCTCATTAAAGGGTGATGCTAAGATATGGTTTAATTCTCTTGATCCTGGTTGTGTGCGTAGTCCCCAGGATATGATTTATTACTTCTCTGCTAAATATTTCCCTGCTCATAAGAAACAAGCTGCTTTAAGGGAAATATATAATTTTGTGCAAATTGAAGAAGAGAGTCTCCCACAAGCTTGCGGGAGGCTTCTCCAATTACTTAATGCTTTGCGGATCATCCTCTTAAGAAAAATGAAATACTTGATATCTTTTATAATGGACTAACCGATGCTTCCAGAGACCACCTGGATAGTTGTGTTGGTTGTGTTTTCAGGGAAAGAACACTAGATGAAGCTGAAATTCTATTGAATAATATGTTGACAAATGAAAATAATTGGACACTTCCTGAACCAACTCTTAAGCCAACTCCGAAGAAAAGTGGTGTTCTATTTCTCAGTCCTGAAGATATGCAAGAGGCAAATAAATCTATGAAAGAAAAGGGTATTAAAGCTGAAGATGTTAAGAATTTACCTCTTGTTGAAGAAATAAATGGTCTTAATTTACCGCCTATTGAAGAAATACATGGTCTTGATCAATCACCTATTGAAGAAACACATGGTCTTGATAACCCGACACAGGTAGTAAAGGTAAATTCTCTCTATATATTTGATGAAGGTGATATTCCTCATTATAAGTCTGCTAGCCAATGCTTAGATGAGTTTGATAATTTTATTGTCAAACAAGAAATTTTCAATGCTTATGTTGGTAGACAACTGAAACACAATTCTTATATGCTTGAACACTTGAGTGATTATATGTCTAGAGTTAAAGGTGAACTTAAACTCATTAGTAAACATGCTTCTATGGTTACCACTCAAGTAGAACAAGTACTTAAAGCTCAGAATGATTTTCTCAATGAATTGAATAATAAGAATAATGACTATGCTGTTAGAGTGGCTACTATAACTGGTAAGATGACTCAAGAACCACTGTATCCTGAAGGCCATCCTAAGAGAATTGAGCAAGATTCTCAGAGAAATAACATAGATGCACCTAGTCCTTCTAAAAAGAAGAAAAAGAAAAATGATAGGACTCTGCATGCTTCTAGTGAACCTGTCTTAGACACACCTGAGAATCCCAATAATATTTCTATCTCTGATGCTGAAACACAATTTGGAAATGACCATGAACCAAGTGATAATGTTAATGATGATGTTCATGCTGATGCTCAACCTAGTAATGATAATGATGTAGAAATTGAACCTGCTGTTGATCTTGATAACCCACAATCAAAGAATCAACGTTATGATAAGAGAGACTTTGTTGCTAGGAAGCACGGTAAAGAAAGAGAGCCACGGGTTCAGGAACCCATGCCTTTTCCTCCCAAACCATCCAAGAAAAAGGATGATGAGGATTTTGAGCGCTTTGCTGAAATGATTAGACCTATAATTTTTCGTATGCGATTAACTGATATGCTCAAAATGAATCCTTATGCTAAGTACATGAAAGAAATTGTTACTAATAAAACAAAGATACCGGAAGCTGAAATTTCCACCATGCTTGCTAATTATACTTTTAAAGGTGGAATACCAAAGAAACTTGGAGATCCAGGAGTACCTACTACACCATGCTCCATTAAAAGAAACTATGTTAGAACTGTTTTATGTGATCTTGGAGCCGGTGTTAGTGTTATGCCTCTCTCGTTATATCGTAGACTTGATTTGAATAAGTTGACACCTACTGAAATATCTTTGCAAATGGCTAATAAATCAACTGATACCTGTCGGTATTTGTGAGGATGTGCCTGTTGTGGTTGCGAACGTTGCTATTTTAACGGACTTTGTTATTCTTGATATTCCCGAGGATGATAGTATGTCTATTATTCTTGGAAGACCCTTTTTGAATACTGCAGGGGCTGTTATTGATTGCAACAAAGGAAATGTCACTTTTCAATTTTTCATGTTAATAGTAATGAGCATACGGTACACTTTCCGAGGAAACAACCTCAAGTCCACAGTATCAATTCTATTGGAAAAATTCCATCAATTGTTACTGGAGGTTTTGAATTTCTTCTTCCTACTGCCAAGAAGGAATATGATATTCTTATTACTGGGGACGTGCATATCCCCAATGAGGTAACATAGTGTTATTCGAAATTTCTCCGGCTCCATGTTATTCGGAATGAGTTTGTTAACAAGACTTGATCAACCTTGTTAGTGGATTCCTTTTGATGAGCATGAGATGGATGAATTTAGAAGACACAACTTTCTGTATCCTCTTTTTACTTTCTGTTATTTAGTTGAAATAAAGTAAAATTAGTATTTTCTTTCTGTTTTCTGAATTATCCGTGCAATATAAAAAAATACCCCGAAAATAAAAGTTCTCCAAATGCCCAACTAATTTAATATGATTTTTTCTGGAATATTTGAGAATATCTGGCATCATCATGTTTTTGCTTGTGAGAGAAGCTTTGTCAATGGGTCTGTCATATTCAGAGCGGTATGTATTTTGCAAATTTTCTATGTCTACAATGCTCTGCATGGAGCTACTCTAGCTAATTGCTCCCACTTTCAATATGTATCCAGATTGAGACTCAGAGTCGTCCGGATCGGTGTAAAAGCTTGCATCAGCGTAACTCTTTACGACAAACTTTTTATCACCTCCATAACCGAGAAATATCTCCTTAGTCTTCTAAGGATAATTTTGACCGCTGTCAAGTGATCCACTCCCGGATCAATATCGTACCCCCTTGCCAAACTCATGGCAAGGTATACAAAAAGGTTTGGTACACATCATAGCATACTTTATAGAACCTATGGCTGAGGCATAGGGAATGACTTTCATTCTCTTTCTATTTTCTGCCGTGGTCGTGTTTTGAGATTTACTCAACTTTACACCTTGCAATACAGGCAAGAACTCCTTCTTTGACTATTCCATTTTGAACTACTTCAAAATCTTTTCAAGGTATGTATTCATTGAAAAAACTTATCAAGTGTCTTGATCTATCTCTATAGATCTTCATGCTTAATATGTAAGCAGCTTCACCGAGGTCTTTCTTTGAAAAAATCCTTTCAAACACTCCTTTATGCTTTCTAGAAAATTCTACATCATTTCCGATCAACAATATGTCATTCACGTATACTTATCGTAAAAGGCTGTAGTGCTCCCACTCACTTTCTTGTAAATACAAAGCTTCACCACAAGTCTCAGATAAAACCATATGCTTTGATCACACTATCAAAGCGTATATTCCAACTCCAAGAGGCTTGCACCAGTCCATAAATGGGTCGCTGGAGCTTGTACACTTTGTTAGCACCTTTAGGATCGACAAAACCTTCTGGTTGCATCATATACAACTCTTCTTTGAGATATCCATTAAGGAATGCAGTTTTGACATCCATTTGCCAAATTTCATAAAATGCGGCAATTACTAACATGATTCGGACAGACTCTAAGCATCGATACGAGTGAGAAAATCTCATCGTAGTCAACACCTTGAACTTGTCGAAAACCTTTTGCGACAATTCGAGCTTTGTAGATAGTAACACTACTATCAGCGTCCGTCTTCCTTGAAGATCCATTTATTCTCAATGGCTCACCGATCATCGGGCAAGTCAATCAAAGTCCATACTTTGTTCTCATACATGGGTCCCATCTCAGATTTCATGGCCTCAAACCATTTCGCGAAATCCGGGCTCATCATCGCTTCCTCATAGTTCGTAGGTTCGTCATGGTCTAGTAACATGATTCCGAGAATAGGATTACTGTACCACTCTGGTGCGAAACATATTCTGTTTGACCTACGAGGTTCGGTAGTAACTTGATCTGAAGTTTCATGATCATCATCCTTAACTTCCTCACTAATTGGTGTAGACATCTGTGGGATCTTGAGAAGAGGTGTCTAGAGGGGGGGGGGGTGATTAGACACTAAGTACCAAAGTTGCAGTTTTTAACTTTTTAGGTTTAAGTGGAGATTAGGCACAATTTCCACATCCACAATACATAACAAGAAAGCATGCAAAGAGTATATAGGCAGCGGAAATTAAAGCATGCAACTTGCAAGAAATAAGGGAAGGGTTTGGAGGATTCAAACGCAATTGGAGACACGAATGTTTTTGACGTGGTTCCGATATGTGGTGCTATCGTACATCCACGTTGATGGAGACTTCAACCCACGAAGGGTAACGGTTGCGCGAGTCCTAGGAGGGCTCCACCCACGAAGGGTCCACGAAGTAGCAACCTTGTCTATCCCACCATGGCCGTCGCCCACGAAGGACTTGCCTCACTAGCGGTAGATCTTCACGAAGTAGGCGATCTCCTTACCCTTACAAACTCCTTGGTTCAACTCCACAATCTTGTCGGAGGCTCCCAAGTGACACCTAGCCAATCTAGGAGACACCACTCTCCAAGAAGTAACAAATGGTGCGTTGATGATGAACTCCTTGCTCTTGTGCTTCAAATGATAGTCTCCCCAACACTCAACTCTCTCTCATAGGATTTGGATCTGGTGGAAAGAAGATTGGAGTGGAAAGCAACTTGGGAAAGGCTAGAGATCAAGATTCATATGGTAGGAATGGAATATCTTAGTCTCAACACATGAGTAGGTGGTTCTCTCTCAGAAATGGTAAGTTGGAAGTGTAGGTTTGTTCTGATGGCTCTCTCCACGAATGAAGAGGAGGTGGAGGGGTATATATAGCCTCCACACAAAATCTAACCATTACACACAATTTACCAATCTCGGTGGGACCGAATCAACAAACTCGGTCAGACCGATTTTAGTAAACCTAGTGACCGTTAGGGTTTTCGGTGGGACTGACTTGCATCTCGGTAGGACCGATATGGTTAGGGTTAGGGCATAACCTAATCTCGGTGAGACCGATTACACAAACTCGTTGAGATCGATTTTGGTAATTAGCTAACCAGAGAGTTGGTCACGCAAACTCGGTGAGACCGATTACTCAAACTCGGTGGGATCGATTTTGGTAATGAGTCAACCAGAAAGTTTGCATTGTAATCTCGGTAGTACCGATTCTCAAACTCGGTGAGACCGATTTTGATAATGGACATACAGAGAGATTACAATCCCATCTCGGTAAGACCGAGATCCCTATCGATAGAACCGATTTGCCTAGGGTTTGTGGCGGTGGCTAAGACATCAAAACTTCGGTGGCGCGGATAGAAAGAATCAGTGGGGCCAAGTTTGACTTTTAGGTTTAGGACATTTGTGTGGAAGTGGGAAAGTAGTTGAGGGTTTTGGAGCATATCACTAAGCACATGAAGCAAGAGGCTCATTAAGCAACACCTCATCCCTCCTTGATAGTATTGGATTTTCCTATAGACTCAATGTGATCTTGGATCACTAAAATAGAAAATGAAGAGTCTTGAGCTTGAAGCTCGAGCCAATCACTTGTCATTAGCATCTAGACGGAGTTCCCACATCCTTTAGTCCATGCCACTCCATTGTTGAACTTATCTGAAACATACTAGATAAAAGTGTTAGTCCAACAAGAGATATGTTGACATTAATTACCAAAACCACCTAGGGAACACTTGTGCTTTCAATCTCCCCCTTTTTGGTAATTGATGGCAACATACATCAAAGCTTTAGATAAAGATATAAAGAGTAGCAAGTAGAGCTTTGGAAAGACATGTAACAAGCATAGGCTCCCCCTACATGTATGCAGTCATGTGAATATGGAATATGGAAGCATATGAGAGCATAACCATGATAGAGTAGGCAATGTGTTACATGTATCTTGGCCATATGCATCGAAGCAAAAGATTATTAAGGAAAATACCTTCATGCTCATGAATCCTTCTTGCAAACAGTATGTGCATCAGCAAGAATTCCTCATACACATGATTGTGATGCATATACTTACCTTGTAGTCTTGAGTTGGCTTAGGATGGAATGAACCTACACAAACAAGGTTAGATAATACAGGTACATCTACTAGCCAGAGCAAACAAAAGAAACCACAAGAATACCAAGACTGGGATGACATGTAGAAAGTGAGTACTGAGTACCACATTGGATTAGACATGTCCCCAAGAATAAAGATATGCAATGAATTCAAATGATTTCCTTCCCTTAGGTGTCTTGCTCCCCCTGAATCTAGCATGGGATATTGGGAGAAGATAGGGAACAGAAAATCAGAGCAGAAAGATATAAATGAACAGAGCTTAAAGCAAATAAGCACATATGAACATGTCTTTCCCCCAAAAAGACACGTGGCATCTCTCCTCTTGAACATCAAGCATCTGGGATCCTTGAGAAATACTTTCTACTTGAGTATTCTCCCCCCTGGAGATCTCTGTCTCTCCCCTGAGGATCTCTCTCTAAATGATAAGCTTTGATGTGATCTCTCTCTCCCCCTTTGACATCAATTTCCAAGAAGGGTTTTCTGGAATCTGTCGAATGGGTTTGGTCCTTGAGTCACAGCACAAAGCACTGTGAAAAATGTGATGCTTGTAGAGGACAAGATTCATTGAGTGGAGCTGGATCAGAAGAAACACAAAATAAGTGGCAAACTGTTTTTCCTGTTGTGAAATCGGTGGCACCGAGTGGTATGCTTCGGTGGTGCCGAAAGGATTCGGTTGGACCGAAAACAACAAATCGGTGAAACCGATTTCATCACAGATAAGACACTTGTCACCTCAGCTCACTAGTATTAGTAAAATCTCACAAAGATTTGCAAGGAATTAACTTAAGGATCTGCAATGAATAGGATGCAGAAAATGCAGAGCAGCTAAAAAGAAAGAAGGAAATCTAGATGAAGTTTTTTTTTGAAACGGAAAGCAAATATGCATGAGACAAATGCAAAGGCACAGACAAGAACACGAGAGAACTTCATCTAGAGATGGTCGGTGACAAAGTCACCTATGTTAGAGTATATTGACTTATGAGTCAAGTGAGATCACTTGATCATGGGTCGTACTCATCGTTTGAGCTCAAAATGGGGTTACCATTTTTTGTTTAAGCATTTTGATGTATTCACATCTTGTCGAGTTGCTTTGGCTCATGTCTCAGAGTAAAGCTTCTCTAAGATGGAATGACATACCTTGGTTGGTGGTGATGACCATGTAGTTGAACTTGTGTGGGTTGCTTAAGGTTGATGTAGCTCATTAAGAGTTGGGAGCACCACTTGGAATTTTAGTCCATCTACCTACATGGGTTAGTTCTTGCAAGTAGTAGCACTTGTGAAAAAAGATAATTTAATCATGAAGCTCAATTATAGAGATTGTCAAAGGATATATTTGAAAGATTCCGCGCTTCCTTGACTTCAACCACCATAGTGTAGAGACTTGGTGATGTAGAGATTGCTTAAGATATGAATGGTTTACAATTTCATGGAATTTTATTCAACCAAGTACCTACATGGGTTAGATAACATACAAGATACAAATATATCCAAGATATAATATATTCTTCATAAGAGAAATATCAAGGATTAGTCATAATCTCATGTCTTGCATGTATCCAATGGAGTTTCTACTCCAAGTTTGAAGCATCAATGATGTTCAATTCTCCTCTTAACCTGCAAAACACTTTCTCATCAAGGGGTTTAGTGAATATATCCGCTAATTGCTTTTCGGTGCGAACATGCTTAAGATCAATGTCACCCTTAGCAACATGATCTCGAATGAAATGATGACGAACTTCAATATGCTTAGTTCAAGAATGTTGCACATGATTATGACCAATTTTGATAGCACTTTCATTGTCACAAAGCAATGGAACATGTCTCACATATATTCCATAATCTTTAAGAGTTTGGGTCATCCAAAGTAATTGAGCACAACGTGAACCAGCGGCAATGTACTCCGCTTCGGCAGTGGATAAGGATACCGAGTTTTGTTTCTTGGAGGACCAAGACACAAGAGATCTACCAAGAAATTGACAAGTACCCGAAGTGGACTTTCTATCAACCTTGTCTCCGGCATAGTCCAAGTCGGAGTAGCCAACAAGATCGAAAGAGGCCCTCTTAGCATACCAAATGCCAAAACTTGGTGTATGGATTAAGTATCTCACTATCCTTTTCACGGCCTTAAGATGACATTCTTTAGGATCAGCTTGATATCGTGCACACATGCACACGCTTAGCATAATATTGGGACGTGAAGCACATAGATATAACAATGAACCAATCATAGAGCGATAAACCTTTTGATCAACCGGTTCACCATCTTTGGTCAAGTCAAGATATCCACTAGTAGGCATGGGTGTAGACATACCTTTGCATTCTTGCATATTGAACTTCTTGAATAAGTCCTTAGTGTACTTCGTTTGAGAGACAAAGGTACCTTCCTTAGTTTGCTTGATTTGCAACCCAAGAAAGAATTTGAGTTCACTCATCATTGACATCTCAAACTTCACCGACATTAGCTATCCAAACTTTTCACTAAAATGAGGGTTAGTTGATCCAAATATGATATCATCAACATAAATTTGGCATACAAATAATTCTCCATTAACCCTTTTAGTAAAAGTGTGGAATCAATTTTCCCAATTTCAAAGCCTTTTTCAATAAGGAACTTGGTCAAGATTTATACCAAGCTCTTGGAGCTTGTTTAAGACCATAAAGAGCTTTGTGAAGTTTGTAAACATGATTTGGTTTCTTAGGATTGACAAAGCCGGGAGGTTGTTTGACATAAACTTCCTCCTCTATTTCACCATTTAGAAAAGCACTTTTAATGTCCATTTGGTACAAGGTGATATCATGATGATTAGCATAGGCAAGTAAGATGCGAATGGACTCAAGTCTAGAAACGGGAGCATAAGTCTCACCATAGTCCATACCTTCGACTTGTGTGTAGCCTTGGGCGACGAGACGTGCTTTGTTGCGAACTACTTGTCCATCTTAATCTTGCTTGTTGTGAAACACCCATTTGGTACCGATGATGTTGTGGTTGTTGTCGGGCTTCTCAACCAATGTCCAAACTTGGTTCCTCTCAAAATTGTGTAGCTCTTCATGCATAGCATTTATCCAATCCGGATCTTCCAATGCTTCTTCAACCTTCATAGGTTCAATGCTAGAAATGAAAGAATAGTTTTCACAAAAGTTAGCTAGACGAGTTTTAGAGTGAGTGATTCTCCCGGTTTGAGTGTCATTGTAGATTTGCTCGACGGGATGATCTTTAGCAATTCTTGCTCGAACTCGTGATAGCTTTTGCTTGGGTCTTTGTTGAACATCTTCTTCATCTTGTTCTTCTTCTTGGCCTTCTTCATTGTTGGCGTTGTCGTTCTCTTGTCGAGGTGGAGAAGGGGGTTGTTGACGTTCGTGATGTTCTTCCTTGTTTTCTTCATCTTGGTGTGTCCCACTTGTGGATGCTTCTGTATCAACTCTTGGTTCACCTTGTCGTGAAGTAGAAGCCTCCACTTGGACGGACGAGGTACTCTCCTTCACCTCCGTTGGACGGACCTTGCCAATAGACAAGTCTTGTATTGCTTCCGAAGGGTCTTTGTCTCCTACATCAATTGGCAATTGCTCTACTTGCGAGCCGTTAGATTCATCAAACTTCACATCTACCCTCTCTTCAACCTTTCGGGTGAAATTGTTGTAGACACGGTAAGTGTGAGAGTTTGAGCCATAACCTAGTAGGAAACCTTCATGAGACTTAGGAGCAAATTTAGAACGACGATGCTTATCAAGAATGTAGCACTTTGAGCTGAACACTCAAAAGTATCCAACTTGGGGTTTGTTACCGGTGAGGAGCTCGTATGCCGTCTTGCCGAGTAGCTTGTGAAGGTACAAGCGATTTGTTGCATGACAAGCTGTCTCAACCGCTTCTGCCCAAAAGTGCTTCGGTGTCTTGTACTCATCAAGCATTGTTCTCGCCATTTTGATGAGCGTCCGGTTCTTCCTCTCAACAACTCCATTTTGTTGAGGCGTGTACGTAGCCGAGAACTCGTGTGAAATCCCTTCTTCGTCAAGAAAGGTGTCCACATTTGCATTATTGAACTCCGTTCCGTTGTCGCTGCGAACCTTCTTGATCTTCACTTCAAATTGGTTTTGGGCCTTCCTAGCGAAGTTTTTGAAGATCTTTTGGACCTGCGATTTATCATCGAGAAAGAACACCCACGTAAATCTTGAAAAATCATCAACTATAACTAGACCAAAAGAATTTCCACCGAGACTCTTGTAAAAGTTGGGACCAAAGAGATCCATGTGAAGTAGCTCGAGTGGCCTCCTTGTGGTCATAATGTTCTTCATGGGATGCCTTCCTCCAACCTGTTTACCTGCTTGACAAGCACTGCACAGTCTATCCTTATCAAATATGACATCGTTGACACCAAGGATATGATTCCCTTTAATAAGCTTGTCAAGGTTTCGCATACCAACATGACCTAGTCGTCTATGCCATAACCAACCTTTTGAGGATTTAACAATGAAGCAAGTTTTAGGTTGTGCCTTTTAGAGAAATCAACAATGTATAGGTCACCTCTCACGCAGACCGGTAAAGACCATTTTATGATTGTCTCGGCGAAACACTTGGCAATCTACTTCAATAAATATGACATTGAAACCGAAATCAGCAAGTCTAGATACTGAAAGTAAGTTGTACCCAAGAGACTCAACGAGCATGACATTTTGTATGGAGCTATCATGTGAGATGGCCACCTTACCGAGGCCAACCACCTTACCCTTTGAGTTTTCACCAAAAGTGACATACTTCCGAGGACTATCATTTTCAGCAAGCTCACGAAACATGTCTTTATCTCCGGTCATGTGATCGGTACATCCACTGTCAAGAACCCATTCCTTTCCTCCTGACACATATCCCCGCAGATTTGCCATAAGACCAAAATGTCTCATTGCATCATCAAGATCAAGTCACTATCATCATCCTCATCATAGTATCCATGTTCAATATCGTCATGTGGTGGATCAAGTCCTAGAGAGGGTAATTCGTTAGAGTGAGTTTGACAATGATCTTGTCTATGAATTCTTATAGCTTCGGAAATAATATCATCAATAATTCCAACATCTCCTTTGGCACGTATAAGGTAGGTGAGTTCAAATAGACGATCACCAAACATAGGATCACTAGTATTTATCTTACTCAAGGCAATAGACTTATGGAGAATTTCATCTAGATTTTTCAAGGAATAATTTGGAAAGCGTTCCTTAAGAAATTTCCATATAGTGTAGGCACACTCAAGGGTAGGCAAGATTCTAATAAAGTTTCTAGGCAAGCCTCTAGTGATAAGATTAACAGTTCTAAGATTTCTAGTCATGTAAATAGCTTCATCAAGGGTAGGATGCATAGGATCAACATGAGGAGCACAAGGACTAGCAATGTACTTGTTCAAATGATATTGATTGAAAATTGCAAGCATCTCATTTTTCCACTCATGAAAATACTCTCCATCAAGAATAGGCACTCTATGTCTAAGACTCCCCAAACTAGACTCATCCATCTTCCTCCAATGGTGATTAAACCAATGCAATGGAGATCAAAGCTCTGATACCACTTGTGGGATCTTGAGAAGAGGTGTCTAGAGGGGGGGGTGATTAGACACTAAGTACCAAAGTTGCAGTTTTTAACTTTTTAGGTTTAAGTGGAGATTAGGCACAATTTCAACATCCACAATACATAACAAGCAAGCATGCAAACAGTATATAGGCAGCGGAAATTAAAGCATGCAACTTGCAAGAAAGTAAGGGAAGGGTTTGGAGGATTCAAACGCAATTGGAGACACGGATGTTTTTGTCGTGGTTCCGATAGGTGGTGCTATCGTACATCCACGTTGATGGAGACTTCAACCCACGAAGGGTAACTGTCGGTGTCAAAACCGGCGGATCTCGGGTAGGGGGTCCCAAACTATGCGTCTAGGTGGATGGTAACAGGAGACAAGGGACACAATGTTTTTACCCAGGTTCGGGCCCTCTCGATGGAGGTAATACCCTAGTCCTGCTTGATTAATATTGATGATATGGGTAGTACAAGAGTAGATCTACCACGAGATCAGAGAGGCTAAACCCTAGAAGCTAACCTATGGTATGATTGTTGTTCGTCCTACGGACTAAAACCCTCCGGTTTATATAGACATCGGATAGGGTTAGGTTACACAGAGTCGGTTACAATGGTAGGAGATCTACATATCCGTATCGCCAAGCTTGCCTTCCACGCCTAGGAAAGTTCCATCCGGCCACGGGACGAAGTCTTCAATCTTGTATCTTCATAGTCTAGGAGTCCGGCCAAAGATGATAGTTCGGCTATCCGGACACCCCCTAGTCCAGACTCCTCAAGAGCCCCTGAACCAGGCTTCAATGACGACGAGTCCGGCGCGCATAGTCTTCGGCATTGCTAGGCGGGTTCCTCCTCCGAATACTTCATAGAAGATTTTGAACACCAGGATAGTGTCCGGCTCTGCAAAACAAGTTCCACATACCACCGTAGAGAGAATAATTTTTGCACAGATCTGCTGACGTATTCCGCGGCGTGACATCACACTCCGGCCAAGCCTTTATATGAATCTGTTCCACCTCAGCGCGTTTAGCGAGGCGGTTTCCTTGGCACGTCTTATCAAAGCGGTGATCGTGCCCCCTTATTCCGGGATTCCCATCAATACGGACGTGGGTAACCCATCCGCGCCATTGATTACAGCGCTTGGGAGATAAGCGAGTTTTACCAGTGGCGGGGACACATAGCTTCGTCCGTCCATATAAGGGATAAGGATCCACCTTTTCACCCACGCCTTCTTCCTCCTTTGCTCATCCATTTCACAAGACTCGAGCTCCAGCGCCCAAGTCCGCACACCCTCCTCAACCTTCTCCAACTATGTCCGGAGCGGGAGGCAGGTGGATGGCCTCCTCCGTCACGGAGGGGCACATCAAAGCTGCGGAAGGCCGGATACTTGTCCAGCGACATCGCTGCATCACTACCCGACGAGGGGCAGCTCATTCCAACCCCCAGGCCCCATGAGAGGGTGGTGTTTCTCCCCCACTTCCTCCGCGGATTAGGTTTTCCACATCACCCATTTGTCCGGGGGCTCATGTTCTACTACGGCCTGGATTTCCATGATCTAGCCCCCGAACTTTATCCTCAACATCTCGGCGTTTATCGTCGTGTGCGAGGCCTTCCTCTGCATCCAGCCCCACTTGACTTATGGTGAAGATCTTCAATGTCAGCCGAAGGTAGTGGGCGGCCGCCAAGCGGAGTGCGGAGGTGCCATGGTTGGCAAGATGGCCAAAGTCCTATGGCTCAAGGGCTCCTTTGTGGAGACCATAAAGGGGTGGCAATCGGAGTGGTTCTACACCACCGAGCCGCGCGACTCTAAATGGGTGGCGGCCCCCGAATTCCGACCTGGCTTCCCCACGCGGCTCACATCATGGAAAGAGACGGGCCTGACGTGGGGGGATTTGGACGAGCTATCCGGACTCCAAACCTGCGTCCGAAACCTAGTGGACAAGAATCTCAGGCTTGTCAACGTTATCCAGGTGATGCTCATCCGCCGGATTCTCCCATGCCAACAACGGGCTTTCAAATTGTGGGAGTTTGGTCCGGCACATCACCCAACTCTGAAGAGGCTCTTCGACACTATGTACGAAGATGCCTGGAAGGTGCTGTTCAAGGGCGCCGAGGCTCCCACATCCGCTACCGGAGATCGCGGATTCAGCTCGCAGCGTCAAGCCAGCGAGGTAAGTTATTTTACCCTTTACGGGACTCTTTTTTCATAGATTGATTCTATGTGGGATCTAAAAACTCCCTAACCTTTGACAGGACTGGCTGAAGACGTCCGGACAGATTAACTGTCCGGCTCCTTTGCCAGAAGACCCAACGGACGTTCGATTGACGGGGCTCCTGGCTCCGGCACCTCACGTGGTGCTGGAGAAGAAGGCCAAGAAGGAGGCCACGGGAACACGAAGGAGCTCCCGGCGCCAGGGGCTGTCGGACTCATCGCCCGACAACCCTGAGGCGGAATCCTCCTCTGAGGAAGAGGAGGAGGAAAAAGAAGCCTCTCCCCGCCGTGAAGGAGGGAAGAAAAGGAAGGCCGCCTAACCGGGAGGCCGAGGGTCCAAGAAGGGAAGGACCCTTCCTCCGGACTTCTCCACCAATGCCGACAATGACGAGGAGGAGTGGCCAACAAGGGCCAAGCCCCTGGCGAGATCGTAAGTGTCCGGATACCCATGGCTTTTTTTTCCATTGCATAGTGTTCTCTAATGCCGAACAATCATGCAGCCCGCCCAAGGGCGAGCTCGCCGCTTCGTCGAGCGGGTCCCTGAGTTCGTCGGAAATGGAGAGTACTTCACTTCCGGCCGCCTCCTCACCTCACGCTGCGAACGACACCGAGGTGGGGCCCCAAGGGGGCCCTGGTCAAGAGGAGGTGGCGCAGGAGGCGCCGCAAGGCAACCTCCCGGACTCCAGGCGCGAGGGAGCGAGACCCCCAGGGGCTCTAAGCCCGACCCTCGTCCGGACTCCATACCGGAACCTTCAGCGGTTTCGAAGTCCGGCAAGCGGCCCCTTCGTAGGAAGGGTAAGACGCTGGTGTCCTCCATCCAACCGGAGGCACCGGATAGCTTACTGGAGGCGCTTAACGGCGCCTCCATCAACGAGGAGCACCGCACTGTTATGAGTGTGGTGATCCGGAAAGTTCAGTCCGCCAAGAGCGGGCTGACCGAAGCCTGTACCAGCCTTCTAACAGGCTTTGAGGTAAGTTTAGAATATGTAAAAATATTACCGCATAGACAGTATCCGCTGATGCTTAGTTCGGTGTTCGGAAAGAAAAGCCGGACTAAGGATCTAAAAAGATATACGCAGGAGTCTAACATAAGTATGTCAATATGGGAATGCAGGCGCTGCTGACCTCTGCCAAGACCGATCATGGAGGTCAATGCATTGAAGCAGAGCCTCGAGCGGTCCGAGAACGAGCTCGGCCTTGCCAAGAAGCAGCTCGAGGACAAGGAAGGTAAGTTACCTTATTAAAGAAATACCTTATAGAAAGGATTCGGTTGCAAAAAATGACAGGAATAACATGGGTATTGTAGGGGCCCACGAACGAGGTGGCGACCACAGAAGGAAGCGCCTGTCTGTGGCCGAAAGCAAAGCGGCATGAGCGCACCAGCGAGAGAAGCAGGAGGCGCGGGTGGCGGAGGTGCGGCAAGAGCTGCAGGCTCTCGTGGAAAAACACGAGAGTCTGGAGCGTGACTCGAAGACTCGACAGTCCGAGCTCGCCTCGGCTCTTGAGAGTGCCAAAGCCGTTAAGGCCGAAGCCCAAAAAGCCCTCCAAGAAATTGAATCATTAAAGAAGATAGCGGCGGGTAAGGCATTCTTTATGCAAAGCAAGCATGTGAAAGTGAATTACGTATTACTTACCCGGATTCGGAGCTCTCCAGGAGCATTCGCAGATCTGCCCTGTAGTGTGTTTGATGCTGCCGCTTTCTACCGCGCCAAGGAGGGGAGCTCGACGGAGAAGGTGTTCTGGTCTCAGTATGCTGAGGCCGAACGTCTGGTGCCCCTGAGCGACTAGCTGAAGCAGCTGGTCAAGCTCCACAAGGTCGCCGAACAGGCCATGAAGGGCCTCATAGTTCGGCTGTGGCCATTGGAAGCCATGCCTGGGAGCTACTTCGGGCTAGTGCAGCGGCTGGTGGACGCATGTCCATGGATTGAAGTCATCAAGCGCTCCGTCTGCATTGAAGGTGCCCGTCGGGCCCTTGCCCGTGCTAAAGTGCACTGGGGCAAAGATGGATGCGGAGAAGCTTGTGACGGACGGGCCACCGAAGGGAAAGGATCATCGCAAGCCCGAAATGTACTATGAGGGCGTCCTGAAGGGTGCCCGCCGTATAGCGGATGAGTGCTCCAAAGATGTAATTTTTGAATAGACTAGCATTTCTTAACATCTACGCTGAAATCTTGTTCATATGCGCTTAAGCAACACTTGTTAATTTAAAATATTACCTTCTGTGCGGCCGTTTATCAAATTTGAGAGATGGCAAGTCGTTGGCTTCAGCCCCCATGCCACGAGTGCTGGGGTGTTCGGGATAAACTTGAGCGCTCTTGTTCCCATTCTTGGGTCCATTGAGGGAGGCGCTCAACGCAACGAACAAGGCAACCGGACTTATAGTGCTTGAACACTCTCACTTAGCCATAGAATTCTATAATTTTAAATTTCTGCGAAGTCCCTAGTATTCGGAAGACCGAGTTCGGGGCGCTATCCATGCCTTGGCCGGACAATGCCGACTCCTCGCTCTAAGCGGCATAAGTCTTTAGGGACCCGAAAAAACCTCTCGAACAGCGACCGGCTCTCGCCTTATCACGACGGTCAGTTTTAGCTTTCTCCACTGAGGTGCTCAACCCAGCTCAACCGGGGCCCAATCGCAGTGGTTCTCCCAGTGCTACCTTAGCCGATATAACGGAACGTAAGGTACCAAAACATGGGAGCCGGGCAAACCCAACTATTGACGCAAGACATGATTCGGAGCCGATGCATATAATGCCATAAGTTCGGGGTGCCGCACTTGTGGAAGTGTTCGGACTTATCACACCATACTATTGGGGTACTTAAGCCCACGGTGTATTGGCCGTACCAAATTGTACGGTTGCGCAATGTCATAAATGAACATATATAATGGGAAAGAATGCAATAATAGGCAAGAACTATATATTGGTTATTAAAAAGAAACTGCAATAAAAGCAGAACGATACAAATAGTGCGATAAGCAAGGGATGGGACTATTTAACATGTCCCCCTCCAGGGGTAAGCTGCGGGATGGTATGTAAAACAGGTATAATGCTCGTAGTAGAGACCACCTGGACACTTCGACGTAGCTTTCTGCTTCCCTGGCTGTTGCATCGTGAGTTCGGCAATTCTAGTGCCGGACAGGGCTTCTGGAAAACGGAGTCCTGAAAGTAAGAAAAAAGGAAAGAAAGAAAAGAATGACACAATCGGAGCCCACAGTGCGGTTGAGCCGCATTCTGGCGTGCCGTGGTCGTGCCCTCCCTTATGCCCATGGTATCTCCGGGCGTTGTTATGTACGCTGCGTAATCTTTCGCCAATTTCGCGAGGGCTGGGGTTGGGGCGGATTACGCTGCGATGCTTGGATCGTGCCAGGCGGTCTTGTTGTAGGTTACTCCGGGCGCGCTTTACAGTGTCCGGACGTTTAGTGGCCGGACTCGAGAATTGCTATGAGAGGCTGCTTTGCACCTCCTCCGCGAGGGCCGCCGTGTGCTCCTCCGTTCGGAGAGAGTGTTCGGTGTTTCCATTGACCGTGATTACTCCTCGAGGGCCTGGCATCTTGAGCTTGAGGTATGCATAGTGCGGCACCGCATTGAACTTTGCAAATGCGGTTCATCCGAGCAAAGGCGTGATAGCCGCTGCGAACGGGACTATGTCGAAGATTAACTCTTCGCTTCGAAGTTATCCGGGGATCCAAGACCACTTCAAGTGTAATCGAGCCTGCATAATTGGCCTCTACACCCGGTATGACGCCTTTAAAGGTCGTCTTTGTGGGTTTAATCCTTGAGGGTCTATGCCCATTTTATGCGACCGTATCCTCGATAAAGCGAGTTCAGGCTGCTACCGCCATCCATCAGACTCTAGTGAGGTGAAATCCGTCAATAATTGGGTCAAGAACCAATGCGCGAAACCGCCGTGACGGATGCTAGTGGGTGGTCCTTTTGATCAAGGTGATCGGGCGGAAGACCATGGGTTGAACTTCGGGGCGACTGGCTCCATCGCATATACGTCCCTTAGCGCACACTTCCGCTCCCTTCTGGGTATATGGGTTGCGTATATCATATTCATCGTCCGCACTTGTGGGGGGAAACCCTTCTGTCCTCTATTGTTCGGCGGCCGGGGCTCCTCCTCGTCATCGCTATGCAGCCCCTTGTCATTGTTTTCGGCGCTTAGCTTGCCTGCTTGCTTGAACACCCAACAATCCCTATTGGTGTGGTTGGCTGGTTTTTTGGGGGTTCCATGTATCTGGCACAAGCGATCGAGTATTCGGTCCAAGTTGGACGGGCCCTGGGTATTTCTTTTGAATGGCTTCTTCCACGACCGGTTTAGAGCCTCTGAATCCGACATTGACTGCCGTATCTTCAGTATTATCGCCGTTAATGCGACGCTTGTTCTTGTTGCGACGCGACCTGCCATTGCTGTCCTTGGTATCCGAACTACCAGGGTGTTTGGCCAAGTTGTTGCTTCGAGCTAGCCAGCTGTCCTCTCCCGTGCAAAAGCGGGTCATGTGTGTGGTGAGGGCTGCCATGGATTTTGAATTTTCCTGTCCTAGGTGCCGGGCTAGCCATTCTTCGTGGATGTTATGTTTGAAGGCTGCTAGCGCCTCTGCATCTGGACAGTCGACGATTTGATTTTTCTTGGTTAGGAACCGTGTCCACAATTGACTGGCCGATTCTTCTGGCTGCTGAATTATATGACTAAGGTCACCGGCGTCTGGTGGTCGCACATATGTGCCCTAGAAGTTATCAAGGAATGCGGATTCCAGGTCCTCCCAACAACCAATTGATTCTGCTGGCAAGCTGTTAAGCCAATGCCGAGCTGGTCCTTTAAGCTTGAGTGGGAGGTATTTGATGGCATGTAGATCATCACCGCGGGCCATGTGGATATGGAGGAGATAGTCCTCGATCCAAACCGCAGGATCTGTTGTGCCATCGTATGATTCGATGTTTACGGGTTTGAAACCCTCGGGGATTTGATGATCCATTACTTAAATGCGTGAAGCATAGTGGGTGTCGCGCCTCAGATTGGGCTATATCACGGCGCAGCTCAAATGAGCTTTGTCTCATCAGTGTTCGGCCCGGCCAGAATTGCTATATCCGGCGTGACGGTTATCATCACGTGTCGTGGGGCGCCCACGCGATCCGTAGATCGATCTTGTTTGTCTTGCCTTGTCCTCCAATATGTCTTGCAGGTCTGGCGCGTTTCCCCGTGCCTTGGTCAAGCGACGCCGGGGTGTGGCTTGAATGGAGGGTCTAGAGGCCTCTCTGTCACGGCCACGGGGTGGCCGGTCGGCCGCATCATGCGCTGGTGATGTAGGTTTGGGTGCTGCTTCCTCTAATTGGGGTAGCAGCCTGCGTTTGGGTATCTCTTGGAGGCGTTCGAGTTCATACTCTTCGCTGCAAGGACTTCAGTCCATCCGTCGCCTAGCAAGTCTTGGTCAGCTCTAAGCTGCTGCTGCTTTTCTTGAGGCTGCTTGCCATGGCCATAAGCCTGCGTTTAAAACGCTCCTGTTCGGCGGGATCCTCAGGCACGACGAATTCGTCGTCGTCGAGGCTTGCCTCATCTTCGGAGGGAGGCACATATTTATCGTCCTCTACCTCTCTTTCTGCCGCACTGTTGTGTGGACTTGCTCCTCCCTCCTCCTGCACTGAATCCTGCTGGAGGGGGTCATCTTCGGCACTGTCCAGGGTATTATTGTCTCCCGTGCCGGAATCGCCGTTTTTACTGTGGCGGGATTTAGAGCGGCGCCGCTGACGTCGGCGCTTGGGTTGTTTCTTGGAGGGTCATCCTCCGCCGTTCCATCGCCATTCCCATCTTTTGGGATGTCTACCATGTATATGTCATATGACGAGGTGGCCTTCCAAAGGCCACTGTAGGCGCTGGTTCTTGGTCGCCTCCAAAGATCGTCGCCCATACCGTCGATGTCTTCGGAGTCGAAGTCGAGCATGTCGGTTAGATCATCGACAGTGGCTACAAAGTGGGTGGTGGGTGAGTGTTGAATTTCTTCATCGTCCGCATCCCAATCTTCCTGACCGTAGTCCGGCCAAGGCTCTCCTGATAAAGAGATAGACTTTAGTGAATTCAGGATGTCGCCAAAGGGCGAGTGCCGAAAGATGTCCGCGGCAGTGAACTCCATAACCGGCGCCCAATCGGATTCGATTGGCAGGGGCGCGGAGGGTTCGGAGTCCGGAGAGGAGTCCGGCACCTTGGAGTCACGGTCTTCACAAAGGACAGGGATGGAATTTGGCTCAATCGCCATAGAGATTTCAGCCCCCGAGGTGGTGTCCAACCAACCATCCTCGATCAGCATATGAGTTTGATAGTCTTCAAGCGGGTTCATAAGGGCGGTTGCACTATATTTTGCCTAGTGTTTACAACTCTCGCTTTTGATACATTTGGTTCTTTGAGTTGTAACACTTAAACTCGATGGTCGTCTGCTACTTATTTGCTTTACTCTGGTGCGATGATAAATTCCGCATGAACGACGATAACTTCCGCACTTAGATCATTCTGCAGACATCCATTTTTCATTATGCATGTCATTCTCTTAGTTATATCATTTCATGCATGATGAATCATCTTCATAAGTTGAAGAGGATCTCCACAAGTACAACCTGCCATGTGCATTTGCATTCCAAAAGCAAACTACTTATATGCACATCTTCAGGGGGAGCCTTTGCCACTTATGAAGACAATTCCCTATCCTTCACAATTTTACATATTTTATCCGCGTTGAAAACTTCAACCAGTTTGTCATCAATCACCAAAAAGGGGGAGATTGTAAGTGCATCTAGTGCCACCCCTAGTTGGTTTTGGAGTATTGACGACAAATGTGGTTGAGGGACTAATGCGTTTGTGAGAATTGCAGGATAACGCAGGTAGTGTCCCTCATTGATTCGGTTTTACCTACCGGAGACGACCCCTAAAAATGTATGAAGACATTGACGACAATGGTGGTATGTGAAGATATTCACATTGAAGACTATGACATGAGAAGACATTGAGTGAAGACTATGGAGCGCGAAGACCGTGGTCGCTTTTGTTGTTTCCTTTTCTTCTTTGTTGAGTCGTAGGAACCACCGTCTTTGTTAAGTGGGGTCCAAGTGATCATAGTCGATTGACTAAAGTGATGCTCAACCCAAATCCTATGTCTTCGAGCCAAGACAATGAGAGCAAAACTTATCCAGAGCTGGATGAGTCAGCTTTGCTTGTAGCCCAAGTAAAGTTGCCGTGTGTGTTTGAAATCGACCGTTGGAACACGTGTCACTTCCTTAATGACCCAGGTCATTTCGGACATATCAGGTCGGGTTGCCTAGTGGCTATAAATAGCCCACCCCTACACCATAAATTGGTGGCTGCTCGGAGTTAGCGCACGGCTTTTGTCGCTTGAGAGCAACCCACCTCGAGGCCTTTGAGAGAGAGAAATCCTTGCGAGGACAAAGCCCAAACACCCCGAGCCAAAGAGTGTTGGGCATCATCAAGTCTTTCTGTCTCAGGTGACCTGAAGACTTATTACACTTGAGGACTATGAATCCTCCAAACCGGTTAGGCGTCGCGTTCTGAGCATCCAAGAGTCATTGTGGATTCTTTGGTGAATGAAGTCTGTGAAGGTTCGAAGTCTACCTTGAAGACTTACTCGAGTGATTGGGCGAGGACCGTGTGTCCTTAGCTCAAGGGGAATAAGGTGAAGACGCGGTCTTTTGAGTTGAATCTCAGCCTCCCTAACCGGATGTACAGCTTGTTACAAAGAATCGAACTGGTCCAACAAATCCTGTGTCTTCAACAAGTGACTGGTTCTATCCCTTCCCTCCTTTACTTTGAGTTTGTCTTCGTGAAGTCATTGCTTATATGTCTTATCTGTTTGACTTGATTGCTTGACTACTATCGTTGTTTGGCTTCATACAATCTTCCATCCTGATCCTTACTACACAGCTGCTATTAGTCTTGTCCGTTCACATTATTGCATACTTGACTATGGGTTGCTTGTTGTAGTTTATCTTCCGCTGCATATCAATTAGGTCATTTCTATTGTTTGTCTTCAAAACATCCGTGTTATGAAAACTTTGTTAAAATCGCCTATTCACCTAGGGAAACATACTAGATAAAAGTGTTAGTCCAACAAGAGATATGTTGACATTAATTACCAAAACCACCTAGGGAGCACTTGTGCTTTCATGGCCTCAAACCATTTCGCGGAATCCGGGCTCATCATTGCTTCCTCATAGTTCGTAGGTTCGTCATGGTCTAGTAACATGATTTCGACAATAGGATTACTGTACCACTCTGGTGCGAAACATATTCTGTTTGACCTATGAGGTTCGGTAGTAACTTGATCTGAAGTTTCATGATCATCATCCTTAACTTCCTCACTAATTGGTGTAGACATCACAGGAACTGATTTCTGTGATGAACTACTTTCCAATTCAGGAGCAGGTACAATTACCTTATCAAGTTCTACTTTCCTCCCACTCACTTCCTTCGAGAGAAACTCCTTCTCTGGAAAGGGTCCATTCTTAGCAATGAATATCTTGCCTTCGGATCTGTGATAGAAGGTGTACCCAACAGTTTCCTTTGGTATCCTATGAAGACGCATTTCTCCAAATTAGGTTCGAGCTTATCAGGTTGAAGCCTTTTCACATAAGCATCGTAGCCCCAAACTTTAAGAAATGACAGTTTAGGTTTCTTGCCAAACCACAGTTCATATTTTGTCGTATTTAACGGATTTAGATGGTGCCCTATTTAACGTGAATGCAGCTGTCTCTAATGCATAACCCCAAAATGATGGTGATAAATCGGTAATAGACATCATAGATCGCACCATATCTAATAAAGTACGGTTATGACGTTCGAACACACCATTATGCTGTGGTGTTCCAGGTGGCGTGAGTTGCGAAACTATTCCACATCATCTCAAATGAAGACCAAACTCGTAACTCAAATATTCGTCTCCGTGATCAGATCGTAGAAACTTTATTTTCTTGTTACGATGATTTTCCACTTCACTCTGAAATTCTTTGAACTTTTCAAATGTTTCAAACTTATGTTTCATCAAGTAGATATACCCATATCTGCTCAAATCATCTGTGAAGGTCAAAAAATAACAATACCCGCAGCGAGCATCAACACTCATCGGATCGCATACATCAGTATGTATTATTTCCAGTAAGTCAGTTGCTCGCTCCATTGTTCCGAAGAACGGAGTCTTAGTCATCTTGCCCATGAGGCATGGTTCGCAAGCATCAAGTGATTCCAAAATCCCATCAGCATGGAGTTTCTTCATGGGCTTTACACCAATATGACCTAAACGGCAGTGCCACAAATATGTTGCACTATCGTTATCAACTTTGCATCTTTTGGCATCAATATTATGAATATGTGTATCACTACGATCGAGATTCAATAAACCATTTACCTTGGGTGTATGACCACATAAGGTGTTATTCATGTAAACAGAATAAAAATTATTCTTTGACTTAAATGAATAATCGTATTGCAATAAACATGATCCAATCATATTATGCTCAACGCAAACACCAAATAACATTTATTTTAGGTTCAACACTAATCCCGAAGGTAAAAGGGAGTGTGCGATGGTGATCTTATCAACCTTGGAATCACTTCCAACACACATCATCACCTTGCCCTCAACTAGTCTTTGTTCATTTTGTAACTCCTATTTCGAATTACTAATCATAGCAACTGAACTAGTATCAAATACCCAGGGGCTACTATGAACACTAGTAAAGTACACAGCAATAACGTGTATATCATATATACTTTTGTTCACTTTGCCATCCTTCTTATCCGCCAAGTATTTGGGGCAGTTCCGCTTCCAGTGACCTTTTCCTTTGTAGTAGAAGCACTCAGTTTCAGGCTTGGGTCTAGTTTTGGGTTTCTTCATGGGAGTGGAAACTTGCTTGCAATTCTTCTTGAAGTTCCCTTTCTTTCCCTTGCCCTTTTACTTGAAACTAGTGGTCTTGTTAATCATCAACATTTGATGCTTTTCTTGATTTCTACCTTCATCGATTTCAGCATCACAAAGAGCTCGGGAATCGTTTTCGTCATCCCTTGCATATTATAATTCATCACAAAGTTCCAATAACTTGGTGATAGTGACTAGAGAACTCTGTCAATCACTATTTTATCTGGAAGATTAACTCCCACTTGATTCAAGCAATTGTAGTACTCAGACAATCTGAGCACATGCTCACTAGTTGAGCTATTTTCCTCCATCTGGTAGGCAAAGTACTTGTCAGAGATCTCATACCTCTCAACTCGGGCATGAGTCTGAAATACCAATTTCAGCTCTTGGAACATCTCATATGCTCCACGGCGTTCAAAACGTTTTTGAAGTCCCGGTTCTAAGCCGTAAAGCATGGTGCACTAAACTATCAAGTAGTTATCATACCGAGCTTGCCAAACATTCATAATGTTTGCATTTGCTCCTGCAATAGGTCCGTCACCTAACAGTGCATCAAGGACATAATTCTTCTATGCAGCAATGAGGATAATTCTCAGATCACGGACCTAGTCCGCACCATTGCTACTATCATCTTTCAACATAGTTTATCTCTAGGAACATATAAAAAATAAACGGGGAGGTACATTGCGAGCTATTGATCTACAACATAGTTATGAAAATACTATCAGGACTAAGTTCATGATAAATTAAAGTTCAATTAATCATATTACTTAAGAACTCCCACTTAGATAGACATCCCTCTAATCATCTAAGTGATCACGTGATCCATATCAATTAAACCATGTCCGATCATCACGTGAGATGGAGTAGTTTTCAATGGTGAGCATCACTATGTTGATCATATCTACTATATATTCACGCTACCTTTCGGTCTCAGTGTTCCCAGGCCATATCTGCATATGCTAGGCTCGTCAAGTTTAACCTGAGTATTCTGCGTGTGCAAAACTGGATTGCACCCGTTGTATGTGAACGTAGAGCTTATCACACCCGATCATCACGTGGTTGTTGGAAATATGCCCTAGAAGCAATAATAAAATGATTATTATATTTCCTTGTTCATGATAATTGTCTATTGTTCATGCTATAATTGTGTTATCCGAAAATCGTAATAAATGTGTGAATACATAGACCACAACATGTCCCTAGTGAGCATCAATTTGACTAGCTCGTTGATCAATGGATGGTTACGGTTTCCTGACCATGGACATTTGATGTAATTGATAACGGGATCACATCATTGGGAGAATGATGTGATGGACAAGACCAAATCCTAAGCATAGGACAAGATCGTGTAGTTCGTCTGCTAGAGCTTTTCTAAATGTCAAGTATCATTTCCTTAGACCATGAGATCGTGCAACTCCCGGATACCGTAGGAGTGCTTTGGGTGTACCAAACGTCACAACGTAACTGGGTGGCTATAAAGGTACACTACAGGTATCTCCGAAAGTGTCTGTTGGGTTGGCACGGATCGAGAGTGGGATTTGTCACTCCTAACGGAGAGGTATCTCTGGGCCCACTCGGTAATGCATCATCATAATGAGCTCAATGTGACCAAGGGGTTGGTCACGGGATCATGCATTATGGAACGAGTAAAGTGACTTGCCAGTAACAAGATTGAACGAGGTATTGGGATACCGACGATCGAATCTCGGGCAAGTAACGTACCGATTGACAAAGGGAGTTGTATACGGGATTGATTGAATCCTCGACATCATGGTTCATTTGATGAAATTATCGAGGAGCATGTGGGATCCAACATGGGTATCCAGATCCTGCTGTTGGTTATTGACCGGAGAGTCGTCTCGGTCATGTCTGCGTGTCTCCCGAACCCGTAGGGTCTACACACTTAAGATTCGGTGACACTAGGGTTGTAGAGATATTCGTATGCGGTAACCCGAAAGTTGTTCGGAGTCCCGGATGAGATCCCGGACGTCACGAGGAGTTCCGGAATTGTCCGGAGGTAAAGATTTGTATATAGGAAGTCCAGTTTCGGCCACCGGGAAAGTTTCGGGGGTCACCGGTATTGTACCGGGACCACCGGAAGGGTGTCCCGGGGTCCACCGGGTGGGGCCACATATCCTGTAGGGCCCCATGGGCTGAAGTGGGAATGGAACCAGCCCCTGGTGGGCTGGTGCGCCCCCCATGGGCCTCCCCCTGCGCCTAGGGTTGGAAACCACAGGGGTGGGGCGCCCACGACTTGGGGGCAAGTTCCCCTTGTCCGCCCCCTTGAGATTGGATCTCTAGGGGGCCGCGCCACAGGCCCCTATATAGAGGGGAGGGAGGGCTGCGCACCCAAGCCCTGGCGCCTCCCTCTCCCCGTAACACCTCTCCCTCTCGCCGAGCTTGGTGAAGCCCTGCCCGAGATCGCTGCTTCCACCACCACGCCGTCGTGCTGCTGGATCTCCATCAACCTCTCCTTCCCCTTGCTGGATCAAGAAGGAGGAGACGTCTTCCCCAACCGTACGTGCCTTGAACGCGGAGGTGCCGTCTGTTCGGCGCTCGGATCATCGGTGATTTGGATCACGACGAGTACGACTCCATCAACCCCGTTCTCTTGAACGCTTCCGCTCGCGATCTACAAGGGTATGTAGATGCACTCCTCTCTCTCGTTGCTAGATGACTCCATACATTGATCTTGGTGATGCATAGAAAATTTTAAATTTCTTCTACGATCCCCAACAGTGGCATCATGAGCTAGGTCTATGCGTAGTTTCTATGCACGAGTAGAACACAAGTTTGTTGTGGGCGTCGATATTGTTAATTTACTTGCCGTTACTAGTCTTATCTTGATTCGGCGGCATCGTGGGATGAAGCGGCCCGGACCGACCTTACACGTACACTTACGTGAGACAGGTTCCACCGACTGACATGCACTAGTTGCATAAGGTGGCTAGCGGGTGTCTGTCTCTCCCACTTTAGTCGGATCGGATTTGATGAAAAGGGTCCTTATGAAGGGTAACCAGAAATTGGCATATCACGTTGTGGTTTTGGCGTAGGTAAGAAACGTTCTTGCTAGAAACCTATAGCAGCCACGTAAAAAATTTGCAACAACAATTAGAGGACGTCTAACTTGTTTTTGCAGCATATGCCGTGTGATGTCATATGGCCAAAAGGATGTGATGAATGATATATATGTGATGTATGAGATTGGTCATGTTCTTGTAATAGGAATCACGACTTGCATGTCGATGAGTATGACAACCGGCAGGAGCCATAGGAGTTGTCTTAATTTATTATATGACCTGCGTGTCAATGAATAACGCCATGTAATTACTTTACTTTATTGCTAAACCGTTAGCCATAGTAGTAGAAGTAATAGTTGGCGAGACAACTTCATGAAGACACGATGATGGAGATCATGGTGTCATGCCGGTGACGATGATGATCATGGCGCCCCGAAGATGGAGATCAAAAGGAGCAAAAAGATATTGGCCATATCATGTCACTATTTGATTGCATGTGATGTTTATCATGTTTTGCATCTTATTTGCTTAGAACGACGGTAGCATAAATAAGATGATCCCTCATAATAATTTCAAGAAGTGTTCCCCCTAACTGTGCGCCGTTGCGAAAGTTCGTTGTCTCGAAGCACCACGTGATGATCGGGTGTGATAGATTCTAACGTTCACATACAACGGGTGTAAGCCAGATTTCCACATGCAAAACACTTAGGTTGACTTGACGAGCCTAGCATGTACAGACATGGCCTCGGACACAAGAGACCGAAAGGTCGAACATGAGTCGTATAGAAGATACGATCAACATGAAGATGTTCACCGATGATGACTAGTCCGTCTCACATGATGATCGGACACGACCTAGTTGACTCAGATCATGTATCACTTAGATGACTAGAGGGATGTCTGCGAGTGGGAGTTCATTAAATAATTTGATTAGATGAACTTAATTATCATGAACTTAGTCTAAAACTTTTGCAAATATATCTTGTAGATCAAATAGCCAACGCTCATGTCAACCTCAAGTTCAACGCGTTCCTAGAGAAAACCAAGCTGAAAGACGATGGTAGCAACTATACGGACTGGGTCAGGAACTTGAGGATCATCCTCATAGCTGCCAAGAAAGCATATGTCCTAGAAGCACCGCTAGGTGATGCACCACGCCCAATGAACCAAGACGTTATGAATGCTTGGCGATCGGCGTGTTGATGATTACTCCCTCGTTCAGTGCGGCATGCTTTACAGCTTAGAACCGGGGCTCCAAAAATGTTTCGAGCAGCACGGAGCATATGAGATGTTCCAAGAGCTGAGAATGGTTTTCCAAGCGCATGCCCGGGTCGAGAGATATGAAGTCTCCGACAAGTTCTATAGTTGTAAGATGGAGGAGAATAGTTCTGTCAGCGAGCACATACTCAAAATATGCAGGTTGCACAACCGCTTATCTCAGCCGGGAGTTAATCTCCCGGATGACGCGGTTGTTAATGTAATCCTTCATCGCTTCCACCAAGCTACAAGAGCTTTGTGATGAATTTCAATATGCGGGATGGAGAAAACCATTCTTGAAGTATATTCAATGCTGAAATCAGCGGAGGTGGAAATCAAAAGGAACATCAAGTGTTGATGGTGAATAAAACCACTAAGTTCAAGAAGGGCAAGGGTAAAAGGGTTTCAAGAAAGACGGCAAGGGAGGTGCAGCCCGGCAAGCAAGCTGCCGAAGAAACCAAAGAATGGACCCAAGCCCGAGACCGAGTGTTTTATTGCAAGGGAAGTGGTCACTGGAAGCGGAACTGTCCCAAGTACTTAGTGGACAAGAAGGCCGGCAACACCAAAGGTATATGTGATATACATGTAACTGATGTGTACCTTACCAGTACTCGTAGTAGCTCCTGGGTATTTGATACCGGTGCGGTTACTCATATTTGTAACTCAAAACAGGAGTTGCGGAATAAGCAGAGACTGGCGAAGGACGAGGTGACGATGCGCATCGGGAATGGTTCCAAGGTCGATGTGATCGCCGTCGGCACGCTACCTCTACATTTACCTACGGGATTAGTTTTAAACCTCAATAATTGTTATTTAGTGCCAGCTTTGAGCATGAACATTGTATCTGGATCTCGTTTAATACGAGATGGCTACTCGTTTAAATCCGAGAATAATGGTTGTTCTATTTATATGAGAGATATGTTTTATGGTCATGCCTCACTGGTCAATGGTTTATTCTTAATGAATCTCGAACCTTATGTTACACATATTCATAGTGTGAATACCAAAAGATGTAAGGTTGATAATGATAGTCCCACATACTTGTGGCACTGCCGCCTTGGTCACATTGGTGTCAAACGCATGAAGAAGCTCCTTGCAGATGGACATTTGGAGTCACTTGATTATGAGTCATTTGACACGTGCGAACCATGCCTCATGGGTAAAATGACCAAGACTCCGTTCTCCGGAACAATGGAGCGGGCAACCAACTTATTGGAAATCATACATACTGATGTGTGCGGTCCAAAAGCATTGAGGCACGCGGTGGCTATCATTATGTTCTCACCCTCACTGATGACTTGAGTATATATGGGTATGTCTACTTAATGAAACACAAGTCTGAGACCTTTGAAAGGTTCACGGAATTTTAGAGTGAGGTTGAAAATCAACATGACAGAAAAGTAAAGTTCTTACGATCAGATCGTGGAGGGGAATATTTAAGTCACGAATTTGGCACACACTTAAGGAAATGTGGAATCGTTTTGCAACTCACGCTACCGAACACCTCAGCGTAACGGTGTGTCTGAACGTCGTAATCGCACTCTATTGGATATGGTGCGATCTATGATGTCTCTTACCGATCTACCGCTCTCATTTTGGGGCTATGCTTTAGAGATTGCCGCATTCACTTTAAATAGGGCTCCGTCGAAATCCGTTGAGACGACACTCTATGAATTATGGTTTGGGAAGAAACCTAAGCTGTCGTTTCTAAAAGTTTGGGGATGTGATGCTTATGTCAAGAAACTGCAAACTGAAAAGCTCGAACCCAAGTCGGAAAAATGCATCTTCATAGGATACCCTAAGGAAACCATTGGGTATACCTTCTACCTCAGATCTGAAGGCAAGATCTTTGTTGCCAAGAATGGGTCCTTTCTAGAGAAAGAGTTTCTCTCGAAAGAAGTAAGTGGGAGGAAAGTAGAACTTGATGAAGTCGCCTCTTGAAGCGGAAAGTAGCGCAGCTCGTGAAGATGTTCCTGTGGTGCTCGTGCACCGCTAGAGAGGAGGTTAATGATGATGATCAAGGTACTTGGATCAAGTTGCTACTGAACTTCAGAGGTCCACGAGGACACGTTCCACACCGTAATGGTATGGCAACCCCGTCACGGAAATCATGTCATAGACAACGGTGAACCTTCGTACTATGAAGAAGCGATGGTGGGCCCATATTCCAACAAATGGCTTGAAGCCATGCAATCTGAGATAGGATCCATGTATGAAAACAAAGTATGGACTTTGACAGACTTGCCCGATGATCGGCGAGCAATAGAAAATAAATGGATCTTTAAGAAGAAGACGGACGCGGATGGTAATGTTACCATCTACAAAGCTCGACTTGTCGCTAAGGGTTATCGAAAGGTTCGAGGGGTTGACTACGATGAGACCTTCTCGCCCGTAGCGAAGCTTAAGTCCGTCCGAATCATGTTAGCAATTTCCGCATTCTACGATTATGAGATATGGCAAATGGACGTCAAAACGGCATTCCTTAACGGCTTTCTTAAGGAAGAATTGTATATGATGCAGCCAGAAGGTTTTGTCGATCCTAAGAATGCTAACAAGGTATGCAAGCTCGGCGCTCCATCTATGGGCTGGTGCAAGCATCTCGGAGTTGGAACATTCGCTTTGATGAAATGATCAAAGCGTTTGGGTTTATGCAGACTTATGGAGAAGCCTACGTTTACAGGAAAGTGAGTGAGAGCTCTGTAGCATTTCTCATATTATATGTGGATGATATACTATTGATGGGAAATGATATAGAACTCTCGGAGAGCATAAAGGCCTACTTGAATAAGTGTTTTTCAATGAAGGACCTTGGAGAAGCTGCTTACATATTAGGCATCAAGATCTATAGAGATAGATCAAGACGCCTCATAGGTCTTTCACAAAGCACATACCTTGATAAGATATTGAAGAAGTTCAATATGGATCAGTCCAAGAAGGGGTTCTTAACTGTGTTGCAAGGTGTGAAATTGAGCTCGGCTCAATGTCCGACCACGGCAGAAGATAGAGAAAAGATGAGTGTCGTCCCTATGCCTCGGCCATAGGGTCTATCATGTATGCCATGCTGTGTACCAGACCTGATGTAAACCTTGCCGTAAGTTTGGTAGGTAGGTACCAAAGTAATCCCGGCATGGAACACTGGATAGCGGTCAAGAATATCCTGAAAGTACACGAAAAGGACTAAGGATATGTTTCTCGCTTATGGAGGTGATGAAGAGCTCGTCGTAAAGGGTTACGTCGACGCTTAGCTTCGACACGAATCTGGATGACTCTAAGTCACAAACCGGATACGTGTATATTTTGAATGGTGGGGCGATGGCTGGTGCGATTTGCAAGCAAAGCGTCGTGGAGGGATCTACATGTGAAGCGGAATACATGGCAACCTCGGAGGCAGCGCATGAAGCAATCTGGATGAAGGAGTTCATTACCGACCTAGGAGTTATTCCCAATGCGTCGGGGCCGATGACTCTCTTCTGTGACAACACCGGAGCCATTGCCCTTGCCAAGGAGCCCAGGTTTCACAAGAAGACCAGGCACATCAAGCGTCGCTTCAACTCCATTCATGAAAATGTTCAAGATGGAGACATAGATATTTGCAAAGTGCATACGGATCTGAATGTCGCAGATCCGTTGACTAAACCTCTTCCGCGAGCAAAACATGATCAACACCAGAACTCTATGGGTGTTTGATTCATCACAATGTAACTAGATTATTGACTCTAGCACAAGTGGGAGACAGTTGGAAATATGCCCTAGAGGCAATAATAAAATGATTATTATATTTCCTTGTTCATGATAATTGTCTATTGTTCATGCTATAATTGTGTTATCCGGAAATCGTAATACATGTGTGAATACATAGACCACAACATGTCCCTAGTGAGCCTCTAGTTGACTAGCTCGGTGATCAATGGATGGTTACGGTTTCCTGACCATGGACATTTGATGTCATTGATAACGGATCACATCATTGGGAGAATGATGTGATGGACAAGACCCAATCCTAAGCATAGCACAAGATCGTGTAGTTAAATGCGCTAGAGCTTTTCTAAATGTCAAGTATCATTTCCTTAGACCATGAGATCGTGCAACTCCCGGATACCGTAGGAGTGCTTTGGGTGTACCAAACGTCACAACGTAACTGGGTGGCTATAAAGGTGCACTACATGTATCTCGGAAAGTGTCATTGGGTTGTACGGATCAAAGGCTGGATTTGTCACTCCGTATGACGGAGAGGTATCTCTGGGCCCACTCGATAATGCATCATCATAATGAGCTCAATGTGACCAAGGGGTTGGTCACGGGATCATGCATTATGGAACGAGTAAAGTGACTTGCCGATGAACGAGATTGAACGAGGTATTGGGATACCGACGATCGAATCTCGGGCAAGTAACATACCGGTTGACAAAGGGAATTGTATACGGGATTGATTGAATCCTCGACATCGGGGTTCATCCGATGAGATTATCGAGGAGCATGTGGGAGCCAACATGGGTATCCAGATCCCGCTGTTGGTTATTGACCGGAGAGTCGTCTCGGTCATGTCTGCGTGTCTCCCGAACCCGTAGGGTCTACACACTTAAGGTTCAGTGACGCTAGGGTTGTAGAGATATTAGTATGCGGTAACCCAAAAGTTGTTCGGAGTCCCGGATGAGATCCCGGACGTCACGAGGAGTTCCGGAATGGTCCGGAGGTAAAGATTTGTATATAGGAAGTCCAGTTTCGGCCACCGGGAAAGTTTCGGGGGTCACCGGTATTGTACCGGGACCACCGGAAGGGTCCCGGGGGTCCACCGGGTGGGGCCACCTATCCCGGAGGGCCCCGTGGGCTGAAGTGGGAAGGGAACCAGCCCCTGGTGGGCTGGTGCACCCCCATGGGCCTCCCCCTGCGCCTAGGGTTGGAAACCCTGGGGGTGTGGGCGCCCCACCTGACTTGGGGGGCAAGTTCGCCCCCTTGCCCCCCCTTGAGATTGGATCTCTAGGGGGGCGGCCCCCCCAGGGCCCCTATATATAGAGGGGGGAGGGAGGGCTGCGTACCCAAGCCCATGGTGCCTCCCTCTCCGCCCGTAACACCTCTCCCTCTCGTTGAGCTTGACGAAGCCTGATACGTCTCCGTCGTATCTACTTTTCCAAACACTTTTTCCCCTTGTTTTGGACTCTAACTTGTATGATTTGAATGGAACTAACTCGGACTGATGCTGTTTTTAGCAGAATTGCCATGATGTTGTTTTATGTGCAGAAAACAAAAGTTCTTGGAATGACCTGAAACTCCATGGAACATCTTAGAAAAAATAATAAAAAATCCTCGCCAAAGATGAAGACCAGGGGGCCCACACCCTGTCCACGAGGGTGGGGGCGCCACTGCTCTGGCGTGCCCCTACCTCGTGGGCCCCCTGGAGACCTTCCGGCGCCAACTCCAACTCTATTTATTGGCTTTCGGGGAGAAAAAAATCAGGGAGAAGAAATCATCGCGTTCTACGATACGGAGCCGCCGCCAAGCCCTAATCTCTCATGGGAGGGCTGATCTGGAGTCCGTTCGGGGCTCCGGAGAGGGGGATTCGTCGCCGTCATCATCATCAACCATCCTCCATCACCAATTTCATGATGCTCACCGCCGTGCGTGAGTAATTCCATCGTAGGCTTGTTGGACGGTGATGGGCTGGATGAGATTTATCATGTAATCGAGTTAGTTTTGTTAGGGTTTGATCCCTAGTATTCACTATGTTCTGAGATTGATGTTGCTATGACTTTGCTATGCTTAATGCTTGTCACTAGGGCCCGAGTGCCATGATTTCAGATCTGAGCCTATTATGTTTTCATGAATATATGTGTGTTCTTGATCCTATCTTGCAAGTCTATAGTCACCTACTATGTGTTATGATCCGGCAACCCCAAAGTGACAATAATCGGGACCACTCCCAATGATGACCATAGTTTGAGGAGTTCATGTATTCACTATGTGCTAATGCTTTGTTCCGGTTCTCTATTAAAAGGAGGCCTTAATATCCCTTAGTTTCAATAGGACCCAGCTGCCACGGGAGGGTAGGACAAAAGATGTCATGCAAGTTCTTTTCCATAAGCACGTATGACTATATACGGAATACATGCCTACATTACATTGATGAATTGGAGCTAGTTGTGTGTCATCCTATGTTATGACTTTTACATGACGAACCGCATCCGGCATAATTATCCATCACTGATCCGGTGCCTACGAGCTTTCCATATAATGGTTTATGCTTATTTACTTTTCCGTTGCTACTGTTACAATCACTACAAAAACACCAAAAACATTACTTTTGTTGTCTTTACTTTTGTTACCGTTACCGCCACTATCATATTACTTTGCTACTAAACACTTTGCTGCAGATACTAAGTTTCCAGGTGTGGTTGAATTGACAGCTCAGCTGCTAATACTTGAGAATATTCTTTGGCTCCCCTTGTGTCGAATCAATAAATTTGGGTTGAATACTCTACCCTCGAAAACTATTGCGATCCCCTGTACTTGTGGGTTATCAAGACCTTTTTCTGGCGCCGTTGCCGGGGAGCATAGCTCTATTCTTTGAATCACTTGGGATTTATATCTGCTGGACACTATGAAGAACTTGAAAGACGCTAAGACAAAAATTTATCCCTCAACTATGAGGGGAGGTAAGGAACTGCCATCTAGCTCTGCACTTGATTCACCTTCTGTTATGAGTAAGCTAGCGACACCTAAACCTGCTTCTGCTATTCATTCTGATATGTCGCATGTTATTGATGATGCCACTTCTGCCATGCATGATACTTATGATGAAACAACTTCTATGCTTGATACTATTGTGCCCCTTGGTGAATTTCTAGATGAACAAATTTCTAGGTCTAGAGAAAGAGAAACTATTGAAACTGATAATATTGATGAAAGTGATGATGAAGATATGCCTGCTATTCCTGAGGGTTATATTTTTGATGCGGAATCTTCTGCAACTATTTTTGCTTGCCATGATAGATATGAACTTAAGAGGCTGCTAGTTAAATGGAGTAAAGAATCTCTTAGGGACAGAATGAAACCTGATCCTGCTTTTGCTACTTCACCTATCTGTGTTCCTGATAAAGATTATGAATTTTCTGTTGATCCAGATATAATTACTTTGGTTGAATCGGATCCTTTTTATGGCTATGAATCTGAAACTATTGTGGCACATCTTACTAAGTTAAATGATATAGCTGCCCTGTTTACTAATGATGAGAGATCTCACTACTTTTATATACTCAAAATATTTCCGTTCTCATTAAAGGGTGATGCTAAGATATGGTTTAATTCTCTTGATCCTGGCTGTGTGCGTAGTCCCTAGGATATGATTTATTACTTCTCTGCTAATATTTCCCTCCTCATAAGAAACAAGCTGCTTTGAGGGAAATATACAACTTCGTGCAAATTAAAGAAGAGAGTCTCCCACAAGCTTGGGGGAGGCTTCTCAAGTTACTTAATGCTTTGCCTGATCATCCTCTTAAGAAACCTGAAATACTTGATATCTTTTATAATGGACTAACCGATGCATCCAGAGATTACCTGGATAGTTGTGCTGGTTCTCTTTTCAGGGAAAGAACACCGGATGAAGATGAAATTCTATTGAATAATATATTGACAAATGAAAATAATTGGGCACTTCCCAAGCCAGCTCCTGAGCCCGCTCAAGAGCCAATTACTGAGCCTATCCTAAACCAACTCCGAAGAAGAGAGGTGTTCTATTTCTCAGTCCTGAAGATATGCAAGAGGCAAAGAAATCTATGAAAGAAAAAGGTATTAAAGCTGAAGATGTTAAGAATTTACCTCCTATTGAAGAAATACATGGTCTTAATTTACCGTTTGTTGAAGAAATATATGATCTCAATTCTTTATTCACTGAAGAACCTCCTGATCCTGATATCCCGACACAGGTAGTAAAGGTAAATTCTCTCTATAGATATGATAAAGCTGAAGTCCCTCCTACTAAAATTGCTAGTCAGTGCTTGGATGAATTTGATAACTTTATGTTTAAGCAAGATGACTTTAATGCTTATTTTGGTAGGCAATTAAAAGAAAATACCTTAATGATTAAACGCTTGGGTGATTATATGGCTAATATTAGAGGTGAACTTAAACTTGTTAGCAAACATGCTTCTATGGTTACCACTCAAGTAGAACAAGTACTTAAATCTCAAAAAGAAGTGCTTGATGAAATGAATAGTAAGAAAAATGATTATGCTGTTAGAGTGGCTACTAGAACTGGTAGAATGACTCAGGAACCTTTGTATCCTGAAGGCCACCCTAAGAGAATCGAGCAAGATTCTTAGAGAAATAATATTGATGTACCTAGTTCTTCTAAAAGGAAGAAAAACAAAAATGATAGGACTTTGCAAACTTCTAGTGAACCTATTGCTGAACCACCTGAGAATCCAAATGATATCTCTATGTCTGATGCTGAAACACAATCTGGTAATGAACATGAACCTAGTGAAAATGTTCATGATGATGTTAATGATGATGCTCAACCTAGTAATGATAATGATGTAGAAGTTGAACCTGCTGTTGATCTTGATAACCCACTGAGGGAGTCCTGGATTAGGGGGTGTCCGGATGGCCGGACTATGACCTTTGGCCGGACTCCTGGACTATGAAGATACAAGATTGAAGACTTCGTCCCGTGTCCGTTTGGGACTTTCCTTGGCGTGGAAGGCAAGCTTGGCGATACGGATATGTAGATCTCCTTCCATTGTAACCGACTCTGTGTAACCCTAACCCTCTCCGGTGTCTATATAAACCGAAGGGTTTTAGTCCGTAGGACGAACAACAATCATACCATAGGCTAGCTTCTAGGGGTTTAGCCTCTCTGATCTCGTGGTAGATCTACTCTTGTACTACCAATATCATCAATATTAATCAAGCAGGAGTAGGGTTTTACCTCCATCGAGAGGGCCCGAACCTGGGTAAAACCATCGTGTCCCTTGTCTCCTGTTACCATCCGCCTAGATGCACAGTTCGGGACCCCCTAACCGAGATCCGCCGGTTTTGACACCGACATTGGTGCTTTCATTGAGAGTTCCTCTGTGCCGTCACCTTTAGGCCCAATGGCTTCTCCGATCATCAATAGTGCTGCGGTCCAGGGTGAGACTTTTCTCCCCGGACAGATCTTCGTATTCGGCGGCTTTGCACTGCGGGCCAATTCGCTTGGCCATCTGGAGCAGATCGAAAGCTACGCCCCTGGCCATCAGGTCAAATTTGGAAGTTTGAACTACACGACCGACGTCCGCGGAGACTTGATCTTCGATGGGATCGAGCCACAGCCAAGCACGCCACACTGTCACGATGGGCATTGTCAGGACCCCGATTCCAAGTCACATCGATCTAGCTGGTAACACCTCATATCGCTTTGCGGCCTCATGCACGGTATTCCCACGGGTGTCGCCTTACCAAGGCCCGGGACCCTTTGCGCCTTTTGGCTCACGTATATGATAGTGTCGCTAGCATCCATATGACAGAGAACCCGGGCCGACATGGCTAGTCGTGAACCCAAAGCGGCACTAACCCATGGGGACAGGCATACATGAATCACATCGAGCATGTCGGTCAGCAACGTGTGAATCCGGGCTGTAGCACTGGGCTAACAGGACTCCGGGAACCCGGGCTGTAGCAGGCTAGGCAGGACTCCGGATGTCACCGCGTGACATTTCCCCGAAGGGATGTATACAGAACGAAGTAAAACACATGTCGGCCGATCAAGTGTCCAGAGCGGTAGTCTTTGGGCTAGCAGGACTCCGGTGAACCAGTCAGAAGCGGACTACTATCGCCAGGAAGCACTAGACTACATTTCCCCATATGAGAGGCTGCCAAGGATAAACAACTAGATTGTCGGATCCCACACATACCAAGCATTTCAAACATACACACAATATGCTAAATATGTGTAAATACAACATGGCATCACAACATAACTCTATGACTCAAGTATTTATTCATTAGGCTCCGAGGAGCGAGATATTACAAACATGGGTCTCTCGACCCAGCATTCAGAGCATACAAGTCAAACACATGCGGAAGCTTAACATGTCTGAGTACAGACAACTATAAATGGAAAAAGGCTGAGAAGCCTGACTATCTACTAGATCCTGCCGCGAGCACAAGATCGTAGCTGAGGTGACAAGCTAAACGTCGAAGTCCACGTAGAACTACTAGAGAGACTGACGTCTCTCTGCAAAACATAAAATAAGCAAACTTGAGTACACATGTACTCAGCAAGACTTACATCAGAACTAGCTACATATGCATCATTATCAACAAAGGGAGTGGTGGAGTTTAACTGCAGCAAGCCAGCTTTGACTCGGCGGCTATCCTAAACTACGACTGCAAGTAACTCTTTTGAGGTGGCGCACACGAGTCCACATATTCACCATATCAATACACCACTATGGATCCGCTCCCGTCTCCCTACGAGAACGCCATCCATAGCACTCATGCTTATCTTGCGAGTTTTAGAGTATCCACTTTCACTTGTCTATGAACTGTTATAGGCAACCCAGAAGTCCTTCACCGCGGACACGGCTATTCGAATAGATCATTTATAACCCTGCAGGGGTGTACTTCTTCACACACGCTCTCACCACTTATTGCCGTTTACACGACATGTACTCGGCAACCTTCAAGCGGATGCCCAGCGAGGGTGTCGGCCACGGCCTACCTAAACACTCAAGTCCCTAGTCCGGGTTTATCACCCTATTCGGGTTCCATCCGTAGGGAGTCCGGCCGAGGTTTCCACTAACGGCCCCGAACGATGTGTGCAGGGTTCCCGAGACACCAAACGGGCGAATCGGTACACCGTGCCACGTGCCTACCGCAACACAGCCCACCCCTAAGGTCAGCGCTGCGTGCGGCCCCCAGCATGCTACAAACACCAGAAACTACTTTGCAACTCCCGGACAGAGGACATGGGTGGTTAAGAAGCCGAGAGAGTCAATTAAGGATCCCAATGTGTGGTAGTAACTGTTTCATGGATCACAAACACAGAACTCAGTTCCTGAGGACGGCTGAAATGAGACAACCCACCATGTACTCCTACATGGCCTCTCACCGCTACCTTTACCAAATCGTGTTCACACACTTAGCTCACACACAAGTAGGACATGTTCACACACCATTCCAATTCATTCCCGATGAATCGAGACTGACTCAACTCTAAGCGATGGCAGGCATCACAAACAAGCATGAATGAGTAGGCACAACAGGGCTCAAACAACTCCTACTCATGCTAGTGGGTTTCATCTAATTACTGTGGAATGACAGGTCATGCAGAGGATAAAGGGGTTCAGCTACCGCAACAAGTAACAGATGAATCGCTGTTGTCCTAATGCAGTAAAAGAGAGCAGGAGCGAGAGGGTGGGATTATATCGGAATGAACAAGGGGGTTTTGCTGTCCTGGCACTCCTGAAGATACTTATCTCTTCATCGGTGTCATCGAGCTCATCGTCGGAACCACATCTATCGAGAGGGGACAAACACAGGCAACTGAGAAAGAACACCATCAATGCAATGCCACAATATGATGCATGATCATGACATGGCAATATGCTGTGATTTGAGCTAATGCATCTAGCTATGATTTAAATGAAGTTGGTTTGAATATATGATTCAAATTCCAACTCCATATATGATTATTTAAATGCCCTGTATTTGTTTTGTCCAAAACAGAGGACAATAATTGTTCAACCATGCATGAAAATGGTGCAGATGGATTCCTTGAATTTTTCTGATAATTTTTCATATATAATTTATTTCATTTGGAGTTACGGTTGAATTTCTATGATTTTTAGAAGTGTTGGGCATTTTCTGGAATTCCTGATTAGTTTTAAACGAGAAAATGATTAATGACATCAGCATTGTGTCACTACTGCGTCAGCAGGTCAGCCGAGTTGACCAGGGTCAACTCTGACTGGTGGGACCCGCGTGTCATTGACCAGGGACTAAACCACGGTCAAAACTAAGCTGACCGGGTTTGACCTGTGGTGGGCCCATTGTCTTTGTCATTAGTGTGCTAATTGGGGGATTAGCCGCTAATGGCAACGCCACGTCATCATCGCCGGACTTAGGCCGGTGACGACCAGATCGGCGGCGGAAGTTCGCCGGAAACTCGCTACGGGGCTCGGTTTTGCGCGTGGTTTGCGTTTACGGGTAGCTGAAGGTGCGCCGCATCCAACGGTGGCGGCGGCTGGGGCTGGGCTGGCCGGAGCTCACCGGAACGGAGCTCGCGGCGGCGGCCGGAGTTCGGGCATCGGCGGGAACGACACTACAGCGAACGGCAGGAGCAGTGGGTGGGGGTTTTGGGCTTTTGGCATCGCGCTGAGCACGGTGGTATGCTCAGACGCGACGTGCGTGAGCTCTAGCCACGGCGGCGATGGGTTCTCGGGATCGACAGAGGCGACGGCTACACGGTGAAATCGAGCACGGGGAGAGAGAGGGGAGGAGTAGGAGCTCACAGTGGAGAGGAAGAGGTGGTCAGCTAGCTCGGAGGCGACCGGAGTTCAACGAATCGGGCGACGGCGACCGGCGAGTCTGAGGTAGGAGACGAGCTCGAAGGCGTCTCTTCAAGGCGTCCGGACTCGTGGGACTGGGCGTAGAGGTGCGCTGCAACGAGGCGGTGCTCGTGGGCTAGCTGGCTTGGCGTGGGGAGGTCGGTGGCCACGACGAATGGCGACGGTGGCGACGGCTCCGTTCAGTGGAGAGAGGAGCGGGACAGAGGAGGGGACGTGGTCGGGGAGAGTGAGAGAGAATCGAGAGGGCTGCGTCGCGTCGCGGGAGGCGTCCAGGGCGACGAGGGGGCAGCTAGGCAGGCAGGAGGTGGGGCGCGCGTGCGCCGTGCCCAGCTTCTCCTCTGCCTACTGGCAAGAGGTAGAAGACGAGGCTGCCCCTGTGGTGGGCCGCCCAGTGGGCTGGCTAATAAAGTGCCGTAAGCCGTGGTTTTCTCTCTGCTCCATTTCTATTTTATTTCTCTTTTTATTTTACGTAATTGTGTTTGGCTTTAATAAAAATGCTGTGGCATTTCCAAAAATCATGAAACTGCTCAATGCCCTTTATTTGGAATATTTCCAACAAAGAAACATTTCAGTTTGTGATTATTTGAGCATTTAAAATATTATTTAGCAATTAAATGCCCAAATGCAAATACCGTATGATTTAATTCAAAAATCCAGAATGGCCTAGAAAAATGTGCACCATTTTAGGGAGAGGTTCTAGACCAATCCAAAAATGATGAACTTTTCTGAAGGTTTTTTGGGTTTATTGAGAATATTTTTATTTGAACCTAGTTGATTTGATCTGGTGCTAGGGTTTGAGCAATCCCCATTTCAACTTTCAAATAAATTAGACATGATGCAAGCAAAGTCAAGCAAGAGCTGATCTGGGGCTGTGACAACTCACCCCCACTAAACAAGAATCTCGTCCCGAGATTCAAGACGTGAGGTAAGAAGGCAGAGGGGACACTAGCTAACACGATCTTGTCGATCCAATTTCCCTTCCCGAAGATGTTGATTCATTGTTCCAATTGATCTTGACGTCCTTGCTTTCGATATCTTCATCCAACGCGATGGCGACAGAAAGAGACTCTATAGGAGACGATCTCCTCGAAGATCAAGCACTCAAGATCAACTCGTGGAATGAGATGTTGAAACATCTCGAGTTGAGGCACAAAACACATTGAGAGGGATGGAAGAACAAACAACGAGGTTTGATTAGTGGGCAACAATTCCACGCTTAGAGAGATGGTGGATGGTGTCAAGGTGGCGAGGAAATAATTGCCATGATTCAATAACGGGGCACCTTGGGGGAGGTGACTCGTAGAGTTGTTACCTTAAATGGCAAAAAGAATTACTTTTGATATCTAGATCATTGAAACTCTTTATACCAGCCTAAGGCAATCACAATCGATCGTTTGAAGAAGTTCGAAAGAATGACATACTCGGACTAGAATGGATGATGTGGACTACCTTGTTGAAGACAATACAATGGAAGATTTTGCTTATCATCGGAAATGGATGGGACCCATAGTAGGACCACTTTTGAAGATGGTCCTAAACAGTAGTTACTGAGGTGCAAGCTGGAAACAAAATGCAAATGCTGGGAATGATTCTGGTAACTGAAAATAGATCAACGAGAGTGATTCCACCGTTTGAATGGTTATAGCTTACCAGGGAACCCAAGAACACAAGAATCCCTAAGGAACAACTTATAGAATAAGCCGCATGACATCCTCGTGGAGAAGGTGGACAAATTGCCCAATCAAGATACTATAGTGATAGATCCTCCGGCTAGGTGTGTCGGCCAGAACATCAACCTTGTCGGGACCTACATCATAGATCTTGGAGAAGTTCCAACCATCATACCGCCTGAGATTCAGATCTGGTTGGTAACAGGATGTTTCAGACAGCATGTCCGAAAAAGAAAGTTTGCAACACAAACAGACGAGACGGAGTTGCGAGATTCTCAGGGATGAACTACGATAGCAAGCTCCGAAGCATGAGCTGGTTCTGCTACAAACCTGTGAACACGCTGCCCAAGACAAGCATGATCACGTGGTAGTCTTATAATGAAACACTATCGAGTTCAGGTTAGGATCCATCATTGCGGATAACGAAGTCCTTACATAAGTCCGGATTAGCTCTTAGGAAGGAACTTCTTCTCCTTGAACAAATCAATCAGTGGCTTGTTGTGCCAGGGAATTCATATGGAATGAAGATGATCAGTCTATCAGACCATAGAATACATCGCACATGCATGACTGACTTGGGGTGGTTCCAGAGGAAGCAAAAACAAACTTTCTCGGATCCACGGTGACAACTTACAACAAATGCACGTGAATTAGAGGAAGTCACTTCTTTCATCCAAACATAGGCTTCATGAACGAAGCACGAAGGTAATGCTTACAAAGTTTCCAACACCAGGTTGATGTTCAACATGAATCATGGGGGAGACAAGATGTTGATGATGGGCTCAACAGCAACTCATCGGAATTCCATTTCACTAGGCTTCCACCATCATGTGAACACAGTGATAGCATTGGTCAGACCAAAAGATATAATGGTGTATGCCCGGGGGACAACCGCGAGTAAGACAACATTACGAACATCGTTGGTTCTGATTTGACTTGACGATGGCCCATACTCAAGTCAAAGTTTTGACAAGGCAATAGATCCAACAACTGATCACGAGGACCAACCGATGGAGATATCATCTTTCTTCAACACACACACACAAGGGTATCCCTTAATGATGAACTAAGTCGTACAAGCTTTTCTCTTCCAACTCTCCAAGTTGTTGTTTAGCTCAACCAACTAGCTTAGGGGTATCCAACACAGATTCTTGGAGAATGGGTGGTTTGGAGGAAAACCAACATGATCATGAACTCAACATAGCGGTCAGGTGACAACCTGGTAATACTTCCGAGAAGATATTCGGAACATCGCGAACCACCGATATGTTACTAAACTCGAGAACAATCCTGCTTTTCAAAGCAAGACGATATGAACAATAAGCAAGGGATTGGATAATCCTAACTCATTGATCGAAGAGTGCACCGAAAATAAGGACTAGGTAGCACGATCAATCTTAGGATGATGATTTAATAACCAACACGCTAAGAATGATATTATTGTCCATTAACTACAAAGCAATGAGGTTGCTAGGAGTATCAATTTCACACATCACCGTTCACTTGTCGGCATTCCGGTTACAATAACACGGGAACCAAGGAATGAACAATGATGGCAAGAAGTGTTACTGTGTCAAGATTTCATAAGAGGTGGTGCAATTCTCATGACACTCTTGACATAAGATGGCAATACTCCAGGGTGGAACAGAATCAAAACTCAATTGCATTTGATTTGCGGAATACAACTACTTTGACCCAATCCTGGATATGGATGAGGTACTGGAGTTTGTTTCTCCCAGTCATTCCAGAATAGAATGGCTTGATAGACCACAAGAATAATAGGCATCGATGACGAATGCACGACTACTCCTGACTATCAATTGTGAGACGGGGGTGAGAATACAACTAAGGAGGAACAACTCGAGGAACATATAACTTTACGAGTTGTGGATGCATAGATTAGTATGTCGAGCGAAGCTCAACATTTCTTCCGGATAACCCATGCGGAAAGGGTAGAACTGGCAGATTCACAATTATGAATAGAGAACTCCTCAGGAGTACTCTGACTGTGATCCTTCGGTTCGGCGAGGAACTTCTGCCATAAGAGGTTCATAGTATTTGGAAGAAGGAAATACCACGGACCTAGGACTATCGCAAATTTACTAATAACCTGAGGGAGCTAGCAATTACTATCAACATAAAGTAAGTAGGGTGAATCTCGGGTTCAAGAACCCAGGAATGGAATACCTACATACTAAGTGGCATCACGGGATGCTTTCGAGATTGATGGCTAGAATCTTCACACTGGGAACACAAAACATTGCTAGATTACTAGGTGACTCCCTAAAACACCTAGGTTCATAATAATAGCTCCAACATATATGTCGAGGCAACGGAGTACCTCAACTCACCGATTAGTGTGGTTAATCTGGCCCAAAGGAACATCGAAACGGGAGGAAGGGATTTGCAAATGCATCAGACTATTTAGAGACCTGGGATGACTCGGACAGCATAACGGCTGTAAATGCTCAAAATGATTTGAGACATCCTACAAAATAGTGGCATGACCACTCAACATCACAATATCAAGGTTTTGAGGCCAGCTATGAACATACGGAAGTAGTAAAAACTAAACTGAGATTTGAAACTAACAATCCTATAAGTCTATGGATTAGTAACACGTCATCCTGATAGATAGATGAGAAGGCCTAGTTCTTAATCCCCGTAGAAGAGAAGAGGTTGACTCGGATCGAAGGCCATGAGGTATAAGGAGTAAAAAGAGCCTTACGTTCCCTTCCACAATCAATTCCCTTACATAACTAAAGCATTTCTAGACACAACTTCACCAGTTTGGCTTGGTAATCCTACAGGCAGTCAGGCTCTGATACCAAAGCTGTCAGGACCCCGATTCCAAGTCACATCGATCTAGCTGGTAACACCTCATATCGCTTTGCGGCCTCACGCACGGTATTCCCACGGGTGTCGCCTTACCATGGCCCGAGACCGTTTGTGCCTTTTGGCTCACGTATATGATAGTGTCGCTAGCATCCATATGACAGAGAACCCGGGCCGACATGGTTAGTCGTGAACCCAAAGCGGCACTAACCCATGGGGACAGGCATACATGAATCACATCGAGCATGTCGGTCATCAACGTGTGAATCCGGGATGTAGCACTGGGCTAACAGGACTCCACGAACCCGTCTTTATGCAGGCTAAGGCAGGACTCGGATGTCATCGCGTGACATTTCCCGAAGGGACGAGACACGAGAGCAGTAAAACACATGCCGGCCAGTCAAGTGTCCAGAGCAAGAGTGCTTTGGGCTAGCAGGACTCCGGTGAACCGGGCTGTAGCGGACTACTATCGCTCAGGAATCACTAGACTACATTTCCCCATATGAGAGGCTGCCAAGGATAAACAACTAGATTGTCGAATCCCACACATACCAAGCATTTCAAACATACACACAATATGCTCAATATGTGTAAATATAACATGGCATCACAACATAACTCTACGACTCAAGTATTTATTCATTAGGCTCCGAGGAACGAGATATTACAAACCTGGGTCTCTCGACCCAGCATTCAGAGCATACAAGTCAAACACATGAGGAAGCTTAACATGTCTGAGTACAGACAACTATAAATGGAAAAAGGCTGAGAAGCCTGACTATCTACCAGATCCTGCCGAGGGCACAAGATCGTAGCTGAGGTAACAAGCTAAACGTCGAAGTCCACACGGAACTACTAGCAAGACTGACATCTCTCTGCAAAACATAAAATAAGCAAACGTGAGTACAAATGTACTCAGCAAGACTTACATCAGAACTAACTACATATGCATCATTATCAACAAAGGGGGTGGTGGAGTTTGACTGCAGCAAGCCGGCTTTGACTCGGTGGCTATCCTAAACTACGACTGCAAGTAACTCTTTTGAGGTGGCGCTACGAGTCCAAATATTCACCATATCAATACACAACTATGGATCCACTCCCGTCTCCCTACGAGAACGCCATCCATAGCACTCACGCTTATCTTGCGAGTTTTAGAGTATCCACTTTCACTTGTCTATGAACTGTTATAGGCAACCCAGAAGTCCTTCACCACAGACACGGCTATTCGAATAGATCATTTATAACCCTGCAGGGGTGTACTTCTTCACACACGCTCTCACCACTTATCACCGTTTAGACGACATGTACTCGTCAACCTTCAAGCGGAAGCCCAGCGAGGGTGTCGGCCACGGCCTACCTAAACACTCAAGTCCCTAGTCCAGGTTTATCGCCTATTCGGGTTCCATCCGCAAGGAGTCCGGCCGAGGTTTCCACTAACGGCCCCGAACGATGTGTGCAGGGTTCCCGAGACACCAAACGAGCGAATTGGTACACCGGGTCACGTGCCTACCGCAACACAGCCCACCCTAAGGTCAAGATCAATGCGCCCCAAAGATGCTACAAACACCGAAACTACTTTGCAACTCCGGACGAGAGGACATGGGTGGTTAAGAAGCCGAGAGAGTCAATTAAGGATCCCAATGTGTGGTAGTAACTGTTTCATGGATCAAAAACACAGAACTCAGTTCCTGAGGACGGCTGAAATGAGACAACCCACCATGTACTCCTACATGGCCTCTCACCGCTACCTTTACCAAATAGTGTTCACACACTTAGCTCACACACGTGAGGACATGTTCACACACCATTCCAATTCATTCCGATGAATCGGACGACTCAACTCTAAGCAGTAGTAGGCATGACAAACAAGCATGAATGAGTAGGCACAACAGGGCTCAAACAACTCCTACTCATGCTAGTGGGTTTCATCTAATTCTTGTGGAATGACAGTCATCACGAGAGGATAAAGGGGTTCAGCTACCGCATGACAAGTAACAGATGAATCGTTGTTGTCCTAATGCAGTAAAAGAGAGCAGGAGCGAGAGGGTGGGATTATATCGGAATGAACAAGGGGTTTTGCTTGCACGGCACTCCGAAGATATTAAAGCTCTTCATCGGTGTCATCGAACTCATCTTCGGAACCACGTCTATCGAGAGGGGACAAACACCGGCAACTAAGAAAGAACACCATCAATGCAATGCCACAATATGATGCATGATCATGACATGGCAATATGATGTGATTTGAGCTAATGCATCTAGCTATGATTTATATGAAGTTGGTTTGAATACATGATTCAAATTCCAACTCCATATATGATTATTTAAATGCCCTGTATTTTTTTGTCCAAAACAGAGGACAATAATTGTTCAAACATGCATGGAAATGGTGCAGATGGATTCCTTGAATTTTTTTGATAATTTTTCATATATAATTTATTTCATTTGGAGTTACGGTTGAATTTCTATGATTTTTAGAAGTGTTGGGCATTTTCTGGAATTCCTGATTAGTTTTAAATGAGAAAATGATTAATGACATCAGCATTGTGTCACTACTGCGTCAGTAGGTCAGCCGAGTTGACCAGGGTCAACTATGACTGGTGGGACCCGCGTGTCATTGACCCAGGGGCTAAACCACGGTCAAAACTAGCATTGACTGGGGTTTGACCCTGTGGTGGGGCCCGCTGTCACTGTCTGTTAGTGTGCTAATTGGGGGATTAGCCGTTAATGGCAACGCCACGTCATCATCGCTGGACTTAGGCCGGCGACGACCAGATCGGCGGCGGAAGTTCGCCGGAAATTCGCTACGGGGCTCGGTTTTGCGCGTGGTTTGCGTTCTGAGTAGTCAAGGTGCACCGCATCCAATGGTGGCGGCGGGGGCTGGCTGGCCGAGCTCACCGGAACGGAGCGATGGCGGCGGCCGGAGTTCAAGGCGTCGGCGGGAACGACGCCTTCTAGCGAACGGCGAGGAGCGATGGGTGGGGTTTTGCTTTTGGCATCGCGAGCACGGTGGTATGCTCAGATGCGACGTGCGTGAGCTCTAGCCACGGCGGCGACACAGCCGGCGGCGACGGGTTCTCAGGATCGACAGAGGCGACGGCTTCGCGGTGAAATCGAGCACGGGGTGAGAGAGGGGAGGCGTAGGAGCTCAAAGTGGAGAGGAAGAGGTGGTGAGCTAGCTCGGAGGCGACCGGAGTTCAACGAATCGGGCGACGGCGACCGGCGTGTCCGAGGTAGGAGACGAGCTCGAAGGCGTCTCTTCAAGGCATCCGGACTCGTGGGGTGGCGTGAAGGTGCGCCCTTGGCGGCGGTGCTCGTGGGCTAGCTGGCTTGGCGTGGGGAGGTCGGTGGCCACGACGAACGGCGACGGTGGCGACGGCTCCGTTCGGTGGAGAGAGGAGCGGGACAGAGGAGGGGACGTGGCCGGGGAGAGTGAGAGAGAGTCGAGAGGGCTGCGTGGCGTCGTGGGAGGCGTCCAGGGCGACGAGGGGGAAGCTAGGCAGGCAGGAGGTGGCGCGTCTTGCGTGCGCAGCTTCTCCTCTGCCTACTGGCAAGAGGTAGAAGACGAGGCTGCCCCTGGTGGGCTGGGCCGCCAGGTGGGCTGGCCAGCTGGGCTGTAACAGTGCCAGGCCAGGTAAGCCAGGTGGTTTTCTCTCTCTGCTCCATTTCTATTTTATTTCTCTTTTCTATTTTCTGTAATTGTGTTTGGCTTTAATAAAAATGCCAGGGCATTTCCAAAAATCATGAAACTGCTCAATGCCACTGTTTGGAATATTTCCAACAGCACACATTTCAGTTTGTGATTATTTGAGCATTTAAAATATTATTTAGCAATTAAATGCCCAAATGCAAATACCATATGATTTAATTCAAAAATCCAGAATGGCCTAGAAAAATGTGCACCATTTTAGGGAGAGGTTCTAGACCAATCCAAAAATGATGAACTTTTCTAAAGGCATTTTGGGTTTATTGAGAATATTTTTATTTGAACCTAGTTGATTTGATCTGGTGCTAGGCTTTGAGCAATCCCCATTTCAACTTTCAAATAAATTAGACATGATGCAAGCAAAGTCAAGCAAGGGCTGATCTGGAGCTATGACAGGCATGATCTAGCTTTGCCGCCGAACAGTGTCCTGGAGGCCGCACCAGTGTCCGCTCCGACCCTTAGCTCGGAGCCGACTGCACCTATCGAGGACGGGTGGCTGGACACCGCCTCGGGGGCTGCAATCTCTACGGCGATCGAGCCGAACACCATACCTGTCCTTTGCGAAGCTCGTGACTCCAAGGTGTCGGACTCCTCTCCGGACTCCGAACCTTCCGCGCCCCTGCCAATCGAATCCGATTGGGCGCCGATCATGGAGTTCACCACCGCGGACATCTTTCAGAACTTGCCTTTCGGCGACATTCTGAATTCACTAAAGTCTCTCTCTTTATTAGGAGAGCCCTGGCCGGACTATGGTCAGCAAGGTTGGGATACGGAAGACGAAGAAATTCAAAGCCCACCCACCACCCACTTCGTAGCCACTGTCGATGATCTAACCGACATGCTAGACTTCGACGGCATGGACGATGATGTAGGAGACGAAAAGGAATCAGCGCCTATAGGGCACTGGACAACCACCCCATCTCACGATGTATACATGGTGGATACACCTAAAGGAAACAATGATGAGGAACAAAGGGACGCAACGAGGGATCGTTCCCTCGAAAAGCAATCAAAGCGGCGTAAGCGCCGCCAAACCCCACCTCGGCAGAAAGCAGCCATACTGAGACCCAGCCATAGAGCAGGGCGAACCGGCAGCATTTAACACGCCATCGAGCAATCGTCCGAACATGGCAACTTGGATAAACAACCCGTCCCCGGCGAAGACAACAGTCTGGACGACCTCACGCCGGACAAGTTGCTGGAGCAGAAGAACCTCCAAAAAAGGGCTCGTCGCCACTGTGCGTAGCCTGAAAAAGCAGAAGCGGAAGCTCAAAACAGCGGAAGATGCACTCAGAATTAGATGGAGCAAAGTACTCAACACCGCAGACAAATACGGCGACAGTCGCCGCACAAAGAGCTATCCAAAGCGAAAATTACTGCCGGAATTTGATGAAGAGGCCTTAGAGCCTCCGCAATCAAAAAATAAGGAAGCCACCCGGTCGTATAAACGACCCCATGGCCAACATAGTGCGGCAAAGGGCGCCGCACATAAGCTGACACGCGATCCGCACAAGGATTCACATCAAAAAGACGGCCCAGCCAGATCTATCTGTGGGCCAAGAAAGCAAGCTCTAGTAAGCAATGCAACACATCAAATATCAGAACATCATGGTACAACCAGATATAGGGGTGCCGCACACCCCCTATGTTTCACCGATGAGGTCTTTGGATCATAATTTCAGCTGATTCAAGCCCGTAAACATAGAGGCTTACGACGGAACAATGCACCGAGTCTGGATTGAGGATTACACCCTCCACATACACATGGCTAGAGGAGATGATCTCCACGCCATAAAATACTTACCCCTCAAACTCAAAGGGCCAGCCCGACATTGGCTTAAAAGCCTTCCCGAAAACACCATTGGAAGTTGGGAAGAGCTCGAGGACACTTTTCGGGCAAATTTTCAAGGGACCTATGTCCGACCTCCGGATGCAGATGATTTAAGTCATATAACTCAACAACCCGGAGAGTCAGCCCGGAAACTCTGGAACAGATTTCTTACTAAAAAGAACCAGATAGTCGACTGTCCGGATGCCGAAGCCTTAGCAGCTTTCAAGCACAGCGTTCGAGACGAATGGCTCGCCAGACACCTCGGCCAAGAAAAGCCAAGAACAATGGCCGCATTAACAAGCTTCATGACCCGCTTTTGCGCAGGAGAGGATAGTTGGTTGGCAAGATGCGCATACCATGACCCAAGTACATCCGGGTTAGGGATGGAAACAAGAAACCGCGACGCAGCAAGGACCAGCGCGGACCAAGGAAACAGCCGAAGAGCACGGCGATCAACGCCGGATTCAAAAGCTCTCGGCAGAATCGAAAAAGCTACCCATCAAGGATAACAGGATGAGCTATCTAACCTAAACAAAATCTTGGAGAATATATGTCAAATACACAAGATTACCGAAGCTCGCAAACCATACCCACAGAGATTGTTGGGTCTTCAAGCAATCCGCAAACTCAACGCCGAACACAAGGGGCTCGACACACCAAGCGAGGACGACAGCCGAACCCCACAAGCAGAGCACCGGAAAACAAAAGAACTTCCCACAAGAAGTCAAAACAGTAAATTCACTTCACGTGACAAAGGGGAGAAACAGTGGCGCCCATAGAGATCTGGCGCCATACGGCCTATCCCAGAGGAGTCCCGCCACTGGTTGTTAAAACCAATCACCTTCGACCATCAGGATTACTCTAGAAGTATCCGGAATGCAGGCTAGACTGCCTTGGTATTAGATCCGATAATTGACAGACTCCACTTTACACAAGTCCTAATGGACGGTGGCAGTGATTTAAACCTGCTATATCAGGACACAATCCATAAGCGGGGATAGACCCAACAACAATTCGCCATAGCAACACTTCCTTTCCAGGGGTAACGCCAGGCCCAGATGCCCATTGTACATGCTCTCTCCTGCTAGAAGTTATGTTCGGCTCACTCGACAACTTCCGCCGTGAAAAGCTAACCTTCCACATCGCCCCATTTACAAGTAGCTATCAAGCACTCTTTGGGGGCCTTGAAGCTTTCGCCCGCTTTAACGCAATACCGCATTATGCATCCCTTATACTTAAAATGCCCGGTCCATGAGGCATCATCTCATTAAAGGGAAACATCAAGTGTTCCTCGAGCGCAGAAGATTGTGCGGCTGCCTTAACAGCCACACACTAAACCGGCTTCACTAATCAAAGCACCTAATCAGGTCGTTTAGACCCCTGACATGGCTAGACGAGTCCGGCGCAAGGGCTTACTAGCCGCATACCCCCGTTCAAGGGGCTCCGTGCATGTACAACAAGAGACAATAAAGCTCAATTTTATTTTTAAATTGTACTTTGTTTATTCAATATAACGTACATTTTCGCACGATCTTTTTCAACTAAGTTGCTCTCTTTTACAGATGAACACCGTGCTACACCCATCCAGGATACGGCTGCATGAGAACCACGGTAGCGCAGTGCGGTGAGGACCCGTTCAAGGATTCTTTTCAGATTAAGACCCTGCGTAAACCTTTTTTACTGTCTATTGTTGATACACACCCCGGTTTCTTGCTATAAGCGAGGTGGAGGCTGGCGTCTTGGCATCGGGCCACGTCGGGATTTTTGGCGTACACAGACACGAGGGCTTATTACGAAGAGGCGTTGTTCAGCCTGTTTTCATAAAGACCGAATACCTTAGGGAGTGTTCGCGTCGCGAAGTTTGGCCTTATATGCATCAGCTCGAATCATGTCTTTGGTCAAATGTTGGGTTTGCCCGGCTCCTGTGTTTTGTTGCCTTACGTTCCGCTCTATCGGCTAAGGCGGCACCAGGAGAACTACTGCGATTGTGCCCCGGTTCGTCCAGGCGAGCACCTCAGGAGAGAAAGCCGAAAACTGACTGTCATGATATAGCGTGAGACTGGTCATCCACTCGATGACCCACCGGAATCTTTAGGATTCCTCCGCATTAAAGAAGGGCCGTTTCCCGGTCAGGCACACACGCGCCCCGAATTCGGGCAGGCGCGGTGCCCCTAGGGGCTATATAGTAGCCCCACTGTCAAACTCTTAGGGCTAAGTGAAAGTGATAAAGCATTATAGTCCGGTTGCCTAGTTCGCTGCGCTATCACCTCCTTTATAGGACCAAGACGTTGGATCAAGTGTGAAAATGCGCCTTCTGCGAACACCCCGCATTATATGCGTGAAATTTGAAGCCAAGACTGCAATCTTTCAGGTTATATACACATATAAATTAACGGCCGCACAGGAGGTAATTTAATTCTTGAAGGCACAAGTACAAAAAGCTTTTATATTCCATCGAAACATTGTTTTACAATTATACATGTTATTCGAACATGATGTCCTTCGAGCACTGCGTCTCTATTAAACGAGCGCTTTGCAGAACTTCCTGAAAATAGTGCTCGGCAGGTACTCGGCTCCCGTCCGAATCTTGGGATGCAACGTCGGTGGCCTTCATCTCCGCCCAGTATGTCTTGACACGGGCAAGAGCCGTCCGCGCACCCTCTATGCATGCTGACCTCTTCATTGCATTGATATGCGGCACCGCACCAAGGAACTGTTGCACCAAACCAAAATAACTCTTCGGCTCGGGCCTTTCCGGCCACAGATGACTCAGGACATCCTTCATGGCGAGTCCGGATAACCTATTCAGCTCTGCCCATTCGTCCAAACGCTCGGATAATGGAAGTGGGCGCGCTGGATTGTGGAACTGCGACCAAAAAAGCTTTTCCACTTCGTGATCCTGTTGATCTCGGAAGTGTTTGGCCGCGTCCGCAGCACTTGCCGCCAAGTCCAGATAAGTATCCGCCGCACTCCACAGCCGGTCCAACTGAGCATACTTAGGATCCCCGAACTTCATCTGCAGCATAAAGGGCTTTCCAGCCGCGATATCTCCGGCCTGACGTAGCTCCTGCTTCATGGCTCTCATTGCAGAGCGAGCATCCTTGGCCTCGGTAGTGGCCTTTTCGAATCCTTTTGTTCCTTTGATCTTCTTTTTCAAGAAGCTTGCAGCGGTCGGCAGCATCCTTCAACTTCACAGCCATCTCGGCCATTTCCTTCCTGCTTCGGCAGTGAGCAGCCTGTTCGGCCTTCAGCTCTTCGGCCGCCTTTAAGGCAGCCGCATCACCTTTTCTGGCCTGATCCTTGGCTCGGGCGAGTTCCGCCCGAAGGTTCTCCATGGCAGCGGCACCATCTACATCAAGCATACATGTTGTAAGGCACGGGCATCAAGCCCCCTTACCAGGTGTCTGCGGAGAAATTGCATACCTTGTGACTCGTCAAGCCGCTTGTTGACAAGCGCGATGTCGGCATCCTCCACGTCAAGTTGCCGCTTCAGCTCAGCAAATTCATCAGTCTGGCTAGCCACCGGACACTTTGCCACCTACATAGGAAGAGGGACATGTTATACGTGGGATTATGATCCTCGGCGCGCTATCATTTTTGACAATGCACCGAGTCTCAGGGGCTACTATCTATACAGGGCGCATCTTTTATATGCGGAACTGTCAAAAGGTACATCATTTCGCGTACCTCAAAACCTTTCAGTAAACTCCTGACGGCCTCGTGCAACCCGCTCTCAGCGGATGAAATCCTTCCAATCACCGTGCCCATCAATGCACGGTGTCCTTCTCGAACAGGCGCCGCCCGAGGCAGATCCTTGACTCCTCCGATACATGCACTGTGCGGTGCCGGACTCGTCCGATGGCCTTTTTCAAGGCGGACACGAAGGGCTTTGAGGGAGCCATACGACTGCTTTCCGGCCCTGCCGGATTCGGAGAAACCCTCCGTGACGACACCTTAGGGTCGCCTGCCTCGCAAGGCGGTACGGTAGGGGGAGGCGTTCCGCTCTCCATCATCTCCGGACGAAGATCCCCTGAAGATGAGCTCTGCTGAGAAGGGCTGAGATTCGAACTACAAGGTAAAAATTCAGTTATCTTTCTCAGGAATAGAATAGGGATGTCTCTTATTTTAAAACTCTCCTCTCTACTTACGGCTCGCTGGAGGGCTGATCCCCTTGAGGGCACAGTGCGGCCGAGGCACCTCCCGGCGCAGGACCCTCTGACGAACATATCTTCCCCCGCTTTGAGACCATGGTCTTTGGGTCTTCAGAGGCGGTCCTCTTCTTTCCCTGGATGGAGGGATTCTCGATTCCTCCTTTCCTGATAGCCTCCTTCGAGGAGACGGTAGCTTCCTTGTTCCCCCCTTCGCCTTCTTCCAAAGGCGCAACCTATAGCATCCTGGTTAACACGGGATCCGGCGTGGTCTCGGGGAGGGGGGTCGGACACCTGATTAGCTTTGCTTTCGCTATCCACTCCTGTTTAAAGGGACAACTCTTTTAAGGGCAATTTTATGATGAATATCACGGATAGCGTGTCCTGCATGTGGCTACTTACTTGAGTATCCGGCGATTGCAGCTTAGACCTGCGTCCTCGGTCAAGTCCGGACACATTGCTTGTGATCCGAAGAACAATTTATACATCTCCATGGGCGTCACACCCGTAAAGTGTTGGAGAGCTCGTGGTCCCTCCGGATTAAACTCCCACAGGCGGAGGGGGCGGCGTTTGCAGGGCAAAGTGCGGCGAATCAACATGACCCGCGTCACTACGGCCAGGTTGATGTCTCTTTCTAGGAGATCTTGAATGCGACCCTACAACAAGGGCATGTCCTTGGACGGCCCCCAGTCGAGCCCTTTATTGACCCATGACGCCAGCCGCGGGGGAGGACCCGAGCGAAAGGCAGGTGGCGCCACCCACTTGGTGCCCCTGGGAGCTACGATATAAAACCACTCTCGTTCCCATAAGCTGAACTCCTCTTGAAAAGAGCCCTCGGGCCATGGAGCGTCAGCATTCTTGCTTATAACAGCCCCTCCACACTCCGCTTGCTGCCCCTTGATCATCTTCGGCTCCACATTGAAGGTCTTAAGCCACAATCCGAAGTGAGGAGTAATGCGGAGGAAGGCTTCACATACGATAATGAACGATGTGATGTGGAGGATGGACTCCGGATCCAAGTGTGAAATTCCAACCCATAATAAAACATGAGCCCCCTCACGAAGGGGTCCGTCGGGAAGCCTAACCCCCGAAGGAAGTGACACGCGAACACCACGCTCTCGCCAGGCTTGGGAGTGGGAATAACCTGCCCTTGAGCAGGCAGCCTATGCAAAATTTCGCCAGTTAAGTATCTGGCATCTCTTAGCTTTAGCACGTCTTCTTTCGTAACGGAGGAAGGCATCCACCGGCCTTGAAGGTCGGAGCCGGACATCATCGAAGGTCTGAAGCGACTGAATATGGAGCTTTGGGTGTTGGAACTTGAGGCGAGGGGCGGATTCGATTGAGATTGAAAGAAAGGAGTAGAGCCTTGGTCTCTTTATAAAGAGGTTGAATACCAAGAGCCCTCCCCGTGACCGTTTGCGACTCGCCTTCGATGGAGGAGACGTGCCAACGGGCACGATTGGGTTACCCACGCCCGTATTGATGAGAATCCCGGAATAAGGGGACATGATCTCTGCTTTGACAAGACGTGCCAAGGAAACCGCCTCACTAAACGCGCTGAGGTGGGACAGTAATAAAGGCTTGGCCGTGGTGTGATGTCACATTGCGGAATACATCAGCAGATTGGATTTGTGCAAATATTATTCTCTCTACGGTGGTATGTGGAAATTATTTTGCAGAGCCGGACACTATCCTTGTGTTCAAAATCTTCTATGAAGTATTCGGAGGAGGAACCCGCCTTGCAATGCCGAAGACAAACTACGCGCCGGACTCGTCGTCATTGAAGCCTGGTTCAGAGCTCTTGAGGAGTCCTGGATTAGGGGTGTCCGGATGGCGGACTATGACCTTTGGCCGGACTCCTGGACTATGAAGATACAAGATTGAAGACTTCGTCCTGTGTCCGGATGGGACTTTCCTTGGCGTGGAAGGCAAGCTTGGCGATACAGATATGTAGATCTCCTTCCATTGTAACCGACTCTGTGTAACCCTAACCCTCTCCGGTGTCTATATAAACCGGAGGGTTTTAGTCCGTAGGACGAACAACAATCATACCAGGCTAGCTTCTACGGTTTAGCCTCTCGATCTCGTGGTAGATCTACTCTTGTACTACCCATATCATCAATATTAATCAAGCGGAGTAGGGTTTTACCTCCATCGAGAGGGCCCAAACCTGGGTAAAAACATCGTGTCCCTTGTCTCCTGTTACCATCCGCCTAGACGCACAGTTCGGGACCCCCTACCCGAGATCCGCCGGTTTTGACACCGACACCCACAATCAAAGAGTCAACGTTATGATAAAAGAGACTTTGTTGCTAGGAGACATGGTAAAGAAAGGGAACCATGGGTTCAGAAACCCATGCCTTTTCCTCCGAAACCATCCAAGAAAAAGTTTGATGAGGATTTTGAGCGCTTTGCTGAAATGATCAGACCCATCTTTTTGCGTATGCGATTGACTGATATGCTCAAAATGAATCCTTATGCTAAATATATGAAAGATACTGTTACAAATAAAAAGAAAGATACCGAAGCTGAAATTTCCACCATGCTTGCTAATTATACTTTTAAGGGTGGAATACCAAAGAAACTTGGAGATCCAGAGTACCTACTATACCATGCTCCATTAAGAGAAATTATGTTAAAACTGCTTTATGTGATCTTGGAGCCGGTGTTAGTGTTATGCCTCTCTCTTTATATCGTAGACTTGACTTGAATAAGTTGACACCTACTTAAATATCTTTGCAAATGGTTGATAAATCAACTGCTATACCTGTCGGTATTTGTGAGGATGTGCCTGTTGTGGTTGCAAATGTTACTATTTTAACGGACTTTGTTATTCTTGATATTCCTGAGGATGATAGTATGTCTATTATTCTTGGAAGACCTTTCCTTAATACTGCAGGGGCTGTTATTGATTGCAACAAAGGCAATGTCACTTTTCATGTTAATGGTAATGATAATACGGTACACTTTCCGAGGAAGCAACCTCAAGTTCATAGTATCAACTCTATTGAAAAAATACCATCGATTATATTTGGTGGTTTTGTATTTCCTCTCCCTACTGTCAAGAAGAAATATGATATACTTATTATTGGGGATGTCCATATCCCCATTGAGGTAACGTAGTGTTATTCGAAATTTCTCCGGTTCCATGTTAATCGGAATGAGTTTGTTAACAAGACTTGATCAACCTTGTTAGTGGATTCCTTTTGATGAGCATGAGATAGATGAAACTAGAAGCACAACCTTCTGTACCCTCTTTATATTTTCTGTTATTTAGTAGAAATAAAGTAAAAATAGTATTTTTCTGTCTGTTTCCTGATTTACCCGTGCAATATAAAAATATCCCAAAAATAAAAGTCCTCAGAATGCCATGCCAATTTAATATGATTTTTTCGGGAATATTTGAGGATTTTAGTGCAAAAATTACATGGGAGCTGTCACTGCCACGAGGGTGGGCGCGCCCTAACCCCTGGCGCGCCCCTGCCTCGTGGGCCCACGGTGGCCCTCCTCCACTTATCCCTGCACCCATCTTCTTCCCCTGCTCACACAAACCCGAAAAACCAACTCAAGCACGAGTTCCAGCCCCCGTTGCTGTGATTTTCGATCTCCTTGCTCAAAGCACCTCTCGCAGAACTGCTTGGGGAGATTGTTCCTTGGTATGTGACTCCTCCATTTGTCCAATTAGTTTTTGTTCTAGTGCTTTATTCTTTGCAAATTTGTGCTGCATAGGTGACCATGTTCTTGAGCTTGCATGTCAAATTTATATGGTTCCAAGTAGTTCTAATGCTTGATATAGGCTCTAGGCACTTGTAGGAGTAGTTGCTATCAATTTTATTGAAGTTGGTTCACTTTTGTTTGAAGTTACTAAAAATTTCAGATTATTTCAGGAACAATGAAGAGACTTTTGAGGGGCTCGTCGAGCCGAAGCTCGAAGGAAAAACAAAAGGAAGAAGAGCAGAAGCCCAAATTTAATTTGCCTCGTACCGCGGAGGTCCGGCCATATGAATGGCCTTCCGATGACTTCTTGAGGAGAGCCGGGATTTATGAGGATTTCTATCTATTAATTGAGAACGTCGGCCTCACCGACTTCCTCCGCGACCAACGTCATTAGTATCTCTTACTCACAAATACTTCTGTGTAGAACTTCTACTTTTTCCCTAAGAAATCACCTCCAACAGTAGAGTTTCATTTATACGACGTTGTTAAGGAGATGCCATTTGCTGAATTTTGCGAGGTTTGCAAAATACCCTTTGAGGGTACCTTAGATGAACGACACCGTAGCAAAGTGGAAGCTTTTATTAACACTATCACTGTGGGAGAAACCAGGAAGGTTTCTGATGCAAGGATTACTAGCATACATTTTCCTGTTTTACGCTACTTTGCCTTATTTGCTAGTCGTTGCTTGATAGGTCGCGGGAACTGTGGAAACCTTAGTGTTCCTGATATTTTTATTTTGTTCCATGGTTTATACCGCAATAACTCTGTTAGTATGGGTGGAATTGTTGCTAGACGGTTAAGTCTGAACCGTACTAAGGGTCCCATCTTTGGAGGCATTTATGCTTCACGTCTAGCTGAATATTTTGAGATACCTATTAGGCATTCGGAGAAACAAGAAACATCATTGCCCCGTGCTTATTTAGATTATAAGAGTATGCTAGCGCATGACTTTCTTGTTAAGGGCAAGGAAGGGGAGCTTAAATATAAATTGTACTTTGATAAACATCACCCTGAGACTATTACTTTGCCTGCTCCCTCTTTGTTTAACTTGTCTGCAGGTCCTCACATCGTTTCGTGGGCGGGCGTTCAAGCCTATCGGAATCCTGCACGAGCCCTGGAACCAGAGCCACAAGATGAGCCTCCACGACAGTCTGTTTATTCTTGGGATCCAGAGGTGGTTGCCAGCCAGTGGCAGTCAGAGTCCTCCTCATCACAGTATGATCCCAACTATTCTTCGTCGCAGTATGACCCCAGCTACACCTACGGGTATCTGCCAGGCTATCCCTGGCAATAGACCAACTTAGGCCAAAAGCTTAAGCTTTGGGGAGTACGTATTTCCCACCGACATTACATTTATGTTCACACACACTCATTGCTAGATGTCGGTGCTCATACTCTTTCACTGTAATATCGATGCTAGTTTACTTTCTTTTTCCTGCTTTCTTTTTGTGTGTTTAATAAACCTTAAGAAAATCCAAAAAAATTAGTAGTAGTTTATTTTTCCTGCTGTAGTAGTAATAATTAAAAAGAAAACCCAAAAATATTTCCCGTTCTTCTTTTGCTTGTTGGGAGCTTTCCCGTGTAAATAGTTTTTATTTCTTTTCTTTTCTTTGGGGGTCAGTAGGAGAAGACCGTGATTAAATTGTTGAAGTGGCTCTTATATGCATCATAGTTGATTTAACCAAGAGCCCACATTGCCTTGTCTTCTCCTGTTTATTGAATGCTCGCAGATTCCAGCTTAGTCCAATGCACGTGCACTCTTATTATTATTCACACCGTTCGGTCGTGCAAGTGAAAGGCAATTATGGTGACATATATGATGGACTGGCTGAGATGGGAAAAGTTGGTATGAACTCGACCTCTTTTGTTTTTGTAAATATGATGAGTTCATCGTTCTTGATTCAGCTTATTACGAATAAACATGTTTGCAATGACAATTAGAGATCATAGTTGCTCGTGCCATGCTTGATTAGCTATGAGTTATAATGGTTTACCTTGCGTGCCAACATGTTATTAAAATGGTTGTGATGTGGTATGATGGGGTGGTATCCTCCTTTGAATGATTTAAGTGACTTGACTTGGCACATGTTCACGCATGTAGTTGAAACAAATCAACATAGCCTTCACGATATTTATGTTCATGGTGGATTATATCCTACTCATGCTTGTATTCAATGTTTATTAATTTTAATGCATGTTCATGACTATTGTCGCTCTCTAGTTGGTCGCTTCCCAGTCTTTTGCTAGCCTTCACTTGTACAAAGCGGGAATACTGCTTGTGCATCCAATCCCTTAAACCCCAAAGTTATTCCATATGAGTCCACCATACCTTCCTATATGTGGTATCTACCTGCCGTTCCAAGTAAATTTGTATGTGCCAAACTCTAAACCTTCAAATAAACATTCTGTTTTGCATGCTCGAATAGCTCATATATCAACTAGGGATGCCCTTATCTTCCGTGTTAGGCGGGTTATTCTCAAGAGGAGTGGACTCCGCTCCTCACTCACGAGAAAATGGCTGGTCACCGGGATGCCCAGTCCCATGCTTTATGCAAACTAAATCAAAATAATTGCAAACAAAACTCCCCACAGGACCCGTTGAATGTTGGAGGCACTCATTGTTTCGAGCAAGCCATGGATTGATGCTTGTGGAGGAGGGGAGTATAAACTTTACCATTCTGTTTGGGAACGGCCTATAATTTGTTTAGCATGGAAGATATAAATGCGTCTCTTAGTTGTTATGTTGACAATGAAAGTATGCCGCTCAAAATATAATTTATCTCTATTTCAAAACCGAGCTCTGGCACTTCTACAAATCCCTGCTTCCCTCTACGAAGGGCCTATCTATTTACTTTTATGTTGAGTCATCACCCTCTTATTAAAAGCACTAGCTGTAGAGCACAGCTGTCATTTGCATTCATTACTGTTAATTTATATCGGGTATGACTATGAATGGATCTCTTTTACCATGAATTACAATGTCTAGTCAGCCATTGATCTTTGAAGGTGCTCTGCATTTATGTTTTGCGGTCTCAGAAAGGACTAGCGAGATACCATTTTGTTATATATATTATGATTGTTTTGAGAAAGTGTTGTCATCCGAGATTTATTATTATGGCTTGCTAGCTGATTATGTTATTGATATGAGTAAACATGAGACCTGAGAGTTATTGTGAATGTGGTTAGTTAAAATATTTGCTGAAAACCTTAATGTTGGCTTGACATAGGTACAACAACAAGAGAAAACAGAGTTTGTAAAAGTTTTTTTCTTTTTCTCTTTCAGTTTCTCAACTGAATTGCTTGAGGACAAGCAAGGGTTTAAGCTTGGGGGAGTTGATACGTCTCCGTCGTATCTACTTTTCCAAACACTTTTGCCCTTGTTTTGGACTCTAACTTGTATGATTTGAATGGAACTAACCCGGATGTGCTGTTTTTTGAGAATTGCCATGATGTTGTTTTATGTGCAGAAAACAAAAGTTCTCGGAATGACCTGAAACTCCACGGAACATCTTAGAAAAAATAATAAAAAATCCTTGCCAAAGATGAAGACCAGGGGGCCCACACCCTGTCCACGAGGGTGGGGGGTGCGCCCCCCCTCATGGGCGCGCCCCCCTACCTCGTGGGCCCCCTGGAGACCTTCCGACGCCAACTCCAACTCTATTTATTGGCTTTCGGGGAGAAAAAATCAGGGAGAAGAAATCATCGCGTTTTACGATACTGAACCGCCGCCAAGCCCAAATCTCTCTCGGGAGGGCTGATCTGGAGTCCGTTCGGGGCTCCGGAGAGGGGGATTCGTCGCTGTCGTCATCATCAACCATCCTCCATCACCAATTTCATGATGCTCACCGCCGTGCGTGAGTAATTCCATCATAGGCTTGCTGGACGGTGATGGGTTGGATGAGATTTATCATGTAATCGAGTTAGTTTTGTTAGGGTTTGATCCCTAGTATCCACTATGTTACGAGATTGTTGTTGCTATGACTTTGCTATGCTTAATGCTTGTCACTAGGGCCCGAAAGTGCCATGATTTCAGATCTGAACCTATTATGTTTTCATGAATATATGTGTGTTCTTGATCCTATCTTGCAAGTCTATAGTCACCTACTATGTGTTATGATCCGGCAACCCAGTGACAATAATCGGGACCACTCCGGTGATGACCATAGTTTGAGGAGTTCATGTATTCACTATGTGCTAATGCTTTGTTCGGTTCTCTATTAAAAGGAGGCCTTAATATCCCTTAGTTTCCAATAGGACCCGCTGCCACGGGAGGGTAGGACAAAAGATGTCATGCAAGTTCTTTTCCATAAGCACGTATGACTATATCTGAATACATGCCTACATTACATTGATGAATTGGAGCTAGTTTTGTGTCACCCTATGTTATGATCATTACATGACGAACCGCATCCGGCATAATTATCCACCACCGATCTGGTGCCTCTGAGCTTTCCATATCTTGGTTTACGCTTATTTACTTTTACATTTGCTCTTGTTACAATCACTACAAAATACCAAAAACATTACTTTTGTTGTCTTTACTTTTGTTACCGTTACGCCACTATCATATTACTTTGCTACTAAACACTTTGCTGCGGATACTAAGTTTCGGTGTGGTTAAATTGACAACTCAGCTGCTAATACTTGAGAATATTCTTTGGCTCCCCTTGTGTCGAATCAATAAATTTGGGTTGAATACTCTACCCTCGAAAACTGTTGTGATCCCCTATACTTGTGGGTTATCAAGAAAGCCCTGCCGAGATCCCCGCTGCTTCCACCACCACGCCGTCGTGCTGCTGGATCTCCATCAACCTCTCCTTCCCCTTGCTGGATCAAGAAGGAGGATATGTCTTCCCCAACCGTACGTGTGTTGAACGCGGAGGTGCCGTCCGTTCGGCGCTAGGATCATCGGTGATTTGGATCACGACGAATACGACTCCATCAACCCCGTTCTCTCGAACGCTTCCGCTCGCGATCTACAAGGGTATGTAGATGCACTCCTCTCTCTCGTTGCTAGATGACTCCATAGATTGATCTTGGTGATGCGTAGAAAATTTTAAATTTCTGCTACGATCCCCGACAGTGGTGTCTCAGGACAAAGAACAGTCGCAACGGTGCATACTCAGAGGGAACACTTATACCATGAAATTTTAGTGAGAGATCATCTTATAATGCTACCGCCGTACTAAGCAAAACAAGATGCATAAAGGATAAACATCACAAGCAATCAATATAAGTGATATGATATGGCCATCATCATCTTGTGCCTTTGATCTCCATCCTCAAAGCACCGTCATGATCACCATCGTCACCGGCTTGACACCTTGATCTCCATCGAAGCATCGTTGTCGTATCGCTAACTATTCCTTCTACGACTATCGCTACGCTTGTGATAAAGTAAAGCAATTACATGGCGATTGCATTTCATACAATAAAGCGACAACCATAAGCACTACAAAAAAAAGACACATCCGTGACATTTTGGGCCGAACAAAAAAAATTCTGTCATACATATGACACTTCTATGACGATAATTGTGACAAAACCCGGTATCATCATAGATGTGGTGGGCTCCTACTTCTATGACAAAAAATCATGACAGAAATGGGCTTTTCGTCTTGGGCGGGCCGGAGACGCAGCTGCATGACATTCTTTGGGCCGTCCATGACAGAAAAAACCATGGTAGAAGCGAGGGGGAGGAAAATTTTGGGGAGTTGCCGGTTACGGTGGGAGGTCGGGGCGGCGATGCGCGTTCTCTCAGACATTACAGCGTGTGTGCGAGGCGTTAGCTCTAATCGAACCCGAAGCGAGGCGTTGGGCTCTAATCGAACCCGGCGATTGCGCTGCGAGCTACGCGTTCTGAACCCGAGTGATCGATCAATGGCTGTTAAGCTGAACCCGATGGGCGATTCGCCCGCTCTGCTGCTAACTAAAGCCGATCGATTGGATGAACGATTGGCGTTGCGGGGGTTTGGATTAACGGTGAGAGGTGGCGTTGCCTCTGGATGAAACGAGGACCCGTGGTGTGGAGGGCTGGATGAGCGATGAAGCGGTGGAGGGTGGCCGTGGAGGGTGGTTGAACAGGACCCGTGGTGTGGAGGGCTGGATGAGCGATGAGCGGTGGAGGGGTGCCCGTGGAGGGTGGTTGAGCGATGGCCGGTGGAGTAAGCGCCGCGGTGGAGGCTGGATGAGCGAGGAGCCCGTGGAGGCTGGAGGAGGTCGGCGGTGGAGATGAGCGGTGTCCCGTGGAGTCCGTTTTGCGATGCCACACCCCTCCCGATGAACAGGAGCCCCGTTTCGACCGTAGCGCTCCAACACAAGTCCGTTTCGTCCGTTTTGCGGTACGCCACACCTCTCCCAATCAACAGGACCCCCGTTTCGACCGTAGGAGGTTCGTTTCCTCCGTTTTGCGGTACGCCACACCCCTCCCGATCAACAGGACCCCCGTTTCGACCATAGGAGGTCCGTTTCCTCCATTTTGCCGTACGCCAGACCCCTCCCGATGAACAGGATCCTGTTTCGAACGTGGCCGGTCGAACACAAGGCCGTTTCCTCCGTTGTGCGGTACGCCAGGCCTCGTTTCCATCGCCTGTTCCGTCCAAGCCCTCCCGATGAACACGACCACGCATTCCATTCCGAACAAGCTGGTTGGCTCCCCATGAACACGACGACGACGATGTTTCTCCGTTCCGACCCAGCCATGTACACGAGCCCCCGCCGTACGTATGCGCGAGTAGGCGTTCGAGACCCCGCCCGTATGTACACTTACATGGCCGTATTTTCTTTCTTGCACCCTGGCCGCTGTACGTACATGTACATGCTACGTGCGTGCCTCTACTACGACACGTGCGCGCCTCTACAACGACTAGTATGTACGTACACGTTTGCGACCAGAATGACAACGCTACGTACGCTTCGACCAGGTGGGTCCCGTATCGCCGTGCACTTCCTTACTGCGGAGATGTAGCTGGTGGGTCCCAGCAGTCAGGGGGGCGAATCGTTTTGGTTTTTTTTGCCCGAACGCACTTCCTTGCGTGCGAAGATGTAGCTGGTGGGTCCCAGCAATCAGGGGGGCGAATCATTTTTTTCGGACGCACTTCCTTGTGTGCGAAGATGTAGCTGGTGGGTCCTAGCAGACAGGGGGAAACGTTTTTTCACGAAATACGGTGGCCCATCCGGTGGGTCCCTGCTGTCAGGTGGAGGAATAATTATTTTGCGCGTAATAAGGAGGCACTTCCTTGCTACGGCCGTGGACCCATTGTCGGCCTCTCCACGTCTGATCCACGTCCGATGGAAGCCATTCCTTGACCACCTTGACCACGCCAGCGCCCGAGAGCACCCGAGGCGGTGGGACGGCAATGAGGCCTAGGAAGGGGCGACGCGAGCCGGGAAGACGCGGCGATGGATGCCGCAGCGTGAGGAGTATGAGGGTTCACTCGTTCGGTTGCGGTGTGACGCTGCCGTCGCTGCAGAATAACAGGGGATGTGGGTGCATAGAGGGATGGCCTGGCCAGCGCTGGGAGTAGTAGGGGGCGGTAAGGCCTCCGCGGCATCACAGCTGGTCACGGGCGGCAGGAGCAGGCGGCACGACCGGCGCTGCTTTGGGCGGCTGGAGCAAGAAGACCAGAGGTTGAAGAAGCACTATGGCCGTTGGATGGACATCGTACGGTCACTGGAGCTAGAATCATTCATATATTGACTAAAGTTGACAAAGGCCTCCGTCCCAGTCAACTTAGTAGGCCCACAAGTCAGCCTCCCACCAAGGTTGGTCCCAGCTAGCAGGGGGTATTTATTTTTTTGTGCGTAATAAGGAGGCACTTCCGGTGGGTCCGAGCTGACAGCGGGGGGAATGTTTTTTCGTGAAATACGGTGGCCCGACCTATGGGTCCCAACAGTCAGGGGGAAATGTTTTTTTCGCGAAATACTAGTGGCCCGTCCAGTGGGTCCCAGCTGTCAGGTGGAGGAATAATTATTTTCCGCGTAATAAAGAGGCACTTCCTTGCGGTGTCGTGGACCCGGTATCGGCCTCTCCTCGTCTGATTTCTACCGATGGAAGTCGGTCGTTGACCACATTGACCACGCCGCGCCGAGAGCACCACGGCGGTGGACGACGGCGAGGCCTAGGAAGGGGACGATGTGGAGCCGGGGAAGACGCGGCAGTGGAAGCCCACGTGGAGAGGAGTACGGGGGTTCACCGGTTCGGCTGCGGTGTGAGGCTGTCGTCGCCGTAGAATAACAGGGGGTGTGAGTGAGTAGAGGGATGCCATGGCCAGCGGTGGGAGTAGTAGGGGCGCTGAGGCCTGCGCGGCAGCACATCCGACCACGGAAGGCGGGAGCAGGCGGTCCCGCCGGCGCTGCTTTGGCGGCTGGAGCAAGAAGATCAGAGATTGAAGAAACACGAAGGCCGTTGGATTGACATCCAATGGTTACGTTGCTAGAATTCGTTTGTTGATGTAGTATATAATAACTAAAAAAATCTTGCATACGCGTCAACTAAACAGGCCCACAAGTCAGACCACTCCCTCTTTTTTTAATAATTTATATATAGCTCATGGCAACTTCTTATGCAATTTATTGCAGTCATTTTTTTTGGTTGGCCAGGGCCAATTTCACATATTTCTGTGGGTTCCAAACTATTTTTAATACCGAAATATCGAGCCAGATTTAAAGTACTTTGAGGATATATTTGAATTAGGTTAATGCCCAGTGAAATAGGAATCTAAAAATGTGAAAAAATCAGAAATTATAAAGTAATTGCCAATTTGTCATCTGTTTTTATATTTACAACCCATTTCATATTAGTTTCAAGATTTGCAGGCGTCTTGAAAGAGTTGCAGCCCATCGTATGTAGAAAAATAAGTAGGCCTGGATTGGGTATTCTTTAGAAAAAATAAACTGGGCTCATTTTGACAAAGAAAAAATAGCTGGGCTGTCACATGGTGAACATAAAATATAAGCCTGGGCTAGACGGGCCACAGCCCAATTCCAACCCTGCTCCGTCTCAACAATACCAAACAAAAAAAATACTGCTCGAGTAGCTACGTCCCAGGTGTAAGCCGATCTTGTGCTGTTCTCTTGTCTATTGACTATATATGCTCACAATGTCGTGGGCCCAGATGTCAGGAAAACACTAGGAGGAAGCATTTTATTTTTCCATATGCTGACGTGGTGGGCCCCTACTGTCATCCTCTCCACGATTTACGCCGATTCTGTTGTTTGTTGACCATGTTGACAACGCGAGAGGGCAGCGCTTGGCGAAGCGCACTAAAGCGCCGCTGGAGGACGTCGGCGTTAACGATTTAGGAGACGGTGGCGGCGATGCATCTGAGGCGCAGCCAGCCGTGGAGGCGGAAGCGAAGCGGTACCGGGCGCTGGTTTGGTTTTGGCGGCCGGAGGAAGACAAGATCAAGAAACACGACAGACTGTAAAAGCAGCAGGAGTACTTAACAACCTTAACTGAAACCAGCAGGGGCACTTAACAACCAAAGCTGAAAGCAGTATGAGTACTTATACAGGTTCAATCGTACAAAGCACGCCTCGAATAGTGCTACTTTGCCTACAGTTAACCAAGGGTGAGGCCGCCAAGGCCCAGGCGCCACCTCGCGCATCCACAACCTTCTGAAAGCGGCTTCATCTCGCAACGTGGTCAATAAACAGGATATTCGCTTTAGAGCCATGGAAAAGCATGAACATAATCTTCTGTCCTATTCTCCAAGATGGACGGGCCATCATTATCTGAGACCACCCACGAATAAGTATCTTTTCACCTCCAAGGGGAATTGAGTAGGTCGACATAAACATCATGTTGTGACCAAGCGCCAAGTCTGACCCGACCATGGTCGTGCATCTCAGATAGGAACAATAGAACTTGGCAGTTCCTATTTCAAGAAGATCACAGGTAGTAAAACTGTGTATAAGCAATAGTTTATGAACAACATATATAACAGAAAACAGCTCGTACCATAAGTTTCTTGACATAGTTGGACCTGTTCAACGAGTGCAGCAGTGACACACATATCCCACGTGGCCTTCCACCATTGAAACGCCCCACAAGGACCTCAAGACGATCAATAAAGTGTAGGAACTTGTGGATGTCGATCCAGTCAACTTGATTGCCATTAGTAACAGCCGAGTTATTACAGAGTAACAAGCGAGCGATCGCTTAACTCTGAAAAAGCCTACACGTGCCACCAATTATAAGAAAATATTAGTTAGAAGTAGCATCTTCGTGAGATATTCGTTGCTACTTCTAAAGTTAAATTGTGATTAGTTAGACAGAATAGGTGGATTAAGAAGTAATCGAGGCAACAAGCAAGAACCAGATACAAAACTAACATGGATGAACAATTGGAACGACGTCGGGGTGGAAGATCGCAGTGAAGATGAGAGCAGGTTCTGCTATTTCCATCAACATTCGTTCGCCAACTTTCAGTCCGTAACACTTGAGAAAGTTTATCCAAGTTCGGCCATAAAAAAAGCAGCGATCTTCTTGGTTCATGAACCCAACTCGGAAGTAATATCCCTGGCTTGTCTTCAATGTGACCATTAAACTAGTGTATTCAGTTATGGCAAGGCCGAGCATCTTGAGTACATGTGTTACGGCGAGCAAATAATACACCGCAGGAAAAATAATATGACAACACAGCATGTTCAAAAAACCCACCCACCCGGATAGAGAAGAGGATTCTAGGAACATCTTGTGCGTGTTTCAAAATGCTTTGTGGTAGGATGAGAAGGAACAAGTGTGGCGTCTCGAGGGCGCAGAAATCTGTAGGGTACTCGCACTTTGGGCACCGCAATCTGAAACACACTAGATTCGATCTGAAGAAAAAATGCATCAACGGCGGCGGCTGCCATCCTAGGATTACCTGAGACCAAGGGACTTGGATTTATCGTGGATGGATGAAGAATTCGTACCTGGTTCTCCATGAGAAAATCCTATGCAATCGCCGAGCAGGGCTTTTCTCTGAACAAGTAGACGAGGGAGAAGGGGATTCAGGCCCAGTGAAATATTGTCGCTTCATCCGTCCAGCTTACAACTAAAGCTAGAAAGGGGGGGTTGTGATTTGACGGCTCATTGGGCATTATCAAGCGCGCCACGACCGGGGTGTGTCTACCGTGAAGTTGTGCACTCTAATTTGTGCATATGGCACGTGGACCCCATTGCCGGTTGCCCCACATATCAGCGAAAGGAAGTAGAAAGACAGGAGTAACTAGTTACACATAAATATGTTTTTTTGACAAAGAGATACTCCCTCTGTAAAGAAATATACAAATCTTTTTTATCACAGGCTCACCTTGCCGGGAAATATACTCCCTCTGCAACGCACGGGCATTATGGGGGTTCAGCTGAGAATATAATACTCAGATTTTTTTTACTCAGATAGGCTCACGGTTCTGGACTTTGGGCCGCAGGCCGACCCTGCATGTTTGGGGGCCCATGTGTTCTACCTCAGCGCTTTTCATATTGCAAAGTGATCGGTACTGCGCTGGTTTTAGATGCTGTCGCAAGGCGAATACACAAAATTGAATAAAGCACGACAGCTATTGGAATGAAATCGAACGACGGTTCCTAACCAGCAATCAGAGTTGCAATTCTATCAACGATATACCATGTGATAAATAATACTGTCGTACTACTTATACACACAGGACACTTGTTTCACCATGCCAGATTATTACAACAAAATCTCTCGGAGGATAGATCAGTTCGGCAGCTGCGTGCTGCTATTGAAGAATTTCAAAGTTGATTTGGACCAGCTCTCCTTGCCGAGAAAGTTCGATTTTGACATCATCCCCTACCGCAAGATATGATTTAGATTTGAACCTTGACCATCCTTTAGCATCAATCATCATGCGACGATCCTTTGTACTTACGGTATATTGAGCAGGTTCATTCACACCAAGGCTGTGCATGGTAAGAGAAACTTGGCATGATGCATGGGATAGTTGAGCGACTCCCTCGTTACTCTAGGAATTCTCTGTTTGCAAACAAGAAGACATACCCAAATAGTTAGATCAACACGGTGAATCATGTGAAACAACATGGAAAGAAAAAGAACGAAGCACTTGGGCGGCCAATGCTTACCAAGAAGGTGGACATGTCGGTTTGTGTAAGGACTTTGGTATATGAAGTGCGAATCGCATCCCGTTACATTGCCGGTGCAACTGCACGGGCCGGACCAAATGCAAGTGCAAGTGTTGGTGCAGGTGCCGAAGCCGCTGCTGCCGGAGATGGTGCTCCTTGTAGAGCTGGTGCCGGTGTCGATGCCCGATCCTCCGGTAGATCGGTGATCGATTCACCGACGCGGTCGGTGCCCAATCCTCGGTGGATCGGTGAGCTGCTGCCGTTGTCGATTGCTAGAGCAACTACCGGTGCTCGATGCATGCGAACAGCGGCGATCGTGTCTGGTCTGCTATGATCAGCTTTCTAACTTGACTAGGATCCGTGACCGCGATCCAGTTTTTTTCTTCATTTCTTTTAAACGCGAGAAGGACTAATTGTGGCGTTTTTGTTAAAACAAACTGCAATTCATCATAGGGATTCAGCTTGTACTCACACAACAGACTGATCCAATTTTTTCTAGTAATATAAGTGATGGACAGTGCCTTCGTTACTGACACGACATAAGAAGTGAAACCTGCAAAAATAGCCATCATAGAGCAAACCAAATGGTTTATTCTGTGATGAATGTCAGATGGCAAAACCTGCAGCGTAAATTGCAGGAAAAGAAAGAAAACATGACATTAAATCAATAAGATTTGGAAAGTAAATCAGTAAGATTTACTTGACGTGACATGAGTGAATCCTTACCAGGAAATCACTATGTTGAAGTACTAACCAGAAGATTGATCGTCCAACTACGCGTGGCATGCAGGGGCCCTGCCTACTCCCACAAGCAGGACAATCCAAAGGTCGTGACAAATCGTATGGACCGAACATCCATGGGACTGGAAATCCTGGTGGGTGCGATAAACCCTGCAATGGATACAGATATTGGAGTGTAACCATAATTGATAAACCGTCCTCACAAAAAATATGATCTGGATACTTCAAAATGTACAGACTGAATTGAGTGGCCAGACATTAACATAGACCGTTCTCAGGACTGACCACACACCAAAAGCGGCAGTACTAATAAACAATGCAGGGTTCACAAACACAAATCAAGTACTGAACAATAGTACTTACTACACACAAGAAAGTTTCACTAACTAAACTCTGCAGACTATTTCTTGCCACCGACCTACGGGATGAACCCCGCATAACTGACTAGGCCATGGACTTCGTGTGAGATGTCTACATGCACCATCACCATCTTGTCAACCTTGGAGAACCTAACAGTGGTCTTTCCACTCATAAACATGATGATGAAGACATGCCGCATCAGATTTGTTGGGAAGCTTTACAAGAACCACACCCTTCGTAATCGAAGGCACAACCAGGAAATTGTTGTGGTCAAGTACAGTCTCGAGAACACGCCTGACAACAATGCTACAGGAAAACACTAGTTCAAGACACGTGGCGACAAGGACACATCAGCTGGATAGTTCAGCAGTAGAACTCATCATCAGGTCTTCCAGTTCATACAGCATGACTTTGAGAACTTCATCTCCACCGCGGACCTGGTTCTAATTCAAACAGAAACCATATTTCATTACTACCTCCGTTCAGAAATATAAGATGATTTTCTATATTACACTCCATATATGACTAAATATACGCACAGAAATGAGTGAACAAAGACACTAGAACATGTCTTCAAAGGCATGAGAGCATAGGGATTACATGCAATATCCATAACACAAGTTACTGAGCCAAATATACCCTCTTAAAAGGTAGCATTGATGTTCATAAAGTACTCCCTCCATCCCAAAATTCTTATCTTAGATTTGTCTAGATACGGATGTATAAAGTCACATTTTAGTATTAGATACATCCGTATCTAGAAAAATCTAAGACAAGAAATTTGGGACAGAGGGAGTAGTTGAAAGTAATCTATAAGAAATCAGTGTCAACCTCTCTCGCATGTTTTGGTCAAAAGAGGAATTTAGAACCGTCATTTGGCACACAAAAATCACATGCAAGATCACCCGAAAGTTGTACTACCAGTACTTGTACTGCGTGTTAGATGAAAAAACACAATCAAGATCGAGAAAAAGATCGTCAACAAGAGACATTACCTGGACTTGCTTAATGAGGGATCCCGGAGAGGGGGGCTTGGACAGGGTGATGATGGCTTTGAGCTTGTCTGCGGTAGTCTCGGCGGGGTGCTTGCGCTTCTCCGTACCATGAGCCTCGAGGTTTTGGCCAGAGCCATAGACATCACGTCGGCTGGTGCTCCGGCGTCCATCCAAGAGAGGAAGCTGAGAGAGAAGAGTGAAAGGAGGAACGAGACGAGGGAGAAGCGAAGCGAGTGAGGGTTTTCTTCAAGAGAGGAAGCTGAGAGAGAAGAGTGAAATGATGGTTGCTTCGTCCGTCCAACTTACTACTGGAAAGGAGGGGGTTATGTGATTTGACGGCTCATTGGGCATTACTGCGGCGGTTCAATCGGGGTAGTCTACCGTCACTCTACTATGGAGTAATTTAGTGCATGGCTGGTGGACCCAGGTGCTGGTTGTCCCACACGTCGGCGAAAGTGAGTAATTTAGTGCATGGCTGGAGGAGGATCCGCATGGTAGAGCGTGTCCACTATTTTTCAGAAGAAAAAATGATTACAACAAGCATTTCCACTCTTACGACGGAGGAGTGCGAAACACGGAAGCCACTTGAACATACACAGTGCTCCTACTACTAGGCATGTGCAGTGGTTCATACGTCAGTACTACACAATCTTGTTGCTAGTGTAGTAAGATATGACGATAACAAATGATGTTGTGCGCATGCCAACTACTCCTATATGTAACATAGTACCACTTTTTCGACTGTCCGTTCGAGAATGAACGGTGAGATCAATGTTAACAGAACTAGGTCCACAGCACACGGAGAGTACGGTGCTACAGTACTCCACGAAACATGAACCATATGAAGCACATCCTATAATGTTAGGCAGGGTGTATGAAGGGTGCAGGATGGGAGCAAAAGTTCCCTTCTCGACCCACTTTTGGGTGTTTGGCGAGTGCATGAAGGGTGCATGAGTCCACACTAGTAGGTTGACAAAAATACACGAAGAGGAAACAACTATATTGAGATGAGAATGCAACCAAACACACCCACACGCTTTGTGCTACAGATGGCGATCTGCACCGTCTGAAGTTTGATCCAACGGTCATGTTGCGCCGAGACATGGACATGCCCATGCAGAGGGCGCCTAAACACCACCGAAGTCCCTCACGATTCTCGAGGCGCCGACGTTGGTGATGCAGGTGCAACCACCGCATGAGCCCGCCCCGGTCGACGGGAGCCAGCTCCTCAAAGACGGCGTCAATGGCACGAATGGATTCCGTGGCGGAGCCACGAAAGGATTCGCTTTAACGGCGACGGCAGCGCGCAACCCATCCTTGTCAAGCTCAGCCCCCACCATCGCGCGGAGACGGCTCAGCTCCTCGGAGATATAGGTGAAGAAGGAGACTAGGTCAGGAAGCCGCAGTTTGTTGAAGTCGACCGGGTGGTCGAACGGGTTTAGCCCGACATCCGGCATCGTCGCGCTGGCACGACGGTAGGCATCGCGCAGCCGCAACACGTGCGTGGCAAATTGGTTCACCAAGTGGCTGAGGCGATCCTAGACCTCGTCACGATCGGCCCGCTCGCGCTCAAGCCGGCTCCCCTGACGGCCTATCGTATCCCCCGCTTTCTGCAGCAACGCCGCCGACGCCTCGAGCATCTTTGTGGTGGGCCTTTGCCGCTTTTGAAGCTCCGTGAACTCCCGCAAATAACGGAGGAGCATGGCACTCCTCTCCTCCTTGAGCTCACGGAGCTCCACGTCCTTGGCCCTAAGCTCCGCATCCTTGGCATGGAGCTCTGTTAGGCGCCTCACCTCGGACTCCGTGATCTGCTGCGCCGCCATGGCACCAGGTAGAAGCAATGGGGAGAGGAAGCAAAGGGGGCGAAAAGGCTGAAAGGAAATGCAATCTACGGGAAGGCGGAGGGAGCCAACCGAGGAGCGGGGAATCTTTTGGTTTTCACCATTGTAAAACACCAGTCGACGACTTCTCACATCAGGGAGCAGTGGGTTTTTACAGGCGGAGTCATCGTGACTAATTGCTACCGCGCCTGCTCCCGTCAATCAAAAAATTAAAAATCCTTCCATGCCTGCTCCCGTCAATCAAAAAATTAAAAATCCTGCCGCACCCAAACACCAGAGCAACGCCGTGGGGGATATTCAAATTTACCTGCCGGCAAGTAGATAAAAAAAGGGGTGAAAAAACAAATGTGGCGGCGGCCTAGCTAATCGGTCGAACTAGCCCAACTAGCTAGCCACCGTGCTTCACTGATGTACTCGGCGGGAAAGGTGGTCTTTCATGATTTGACGACTCATTTACTTGCTTCGGCGCTACGATCGAGGAGGACCCAGAAAACGCGCGGTAGGGCGTCCCACGTCAGGAAGAATATATGCGTGCACCACCCGGGAGGACCCCGAAACCGCGCGGTAGGGTGTGCCACGTCTCGGCATGGAGGAAAAATGGGCGTGTAAAAAAATACTGTATCAGACATAGTACCTATGGTTCGACCTCGGGACCCAGCCAGTTGGTCGAAAACACCCCACTAGCCACACAGCTTCATCATGCAAATGTGGCACGGTTAGCTCTGTCTCAACCAGCCACAACGTCTCTTGTTCTAGGCGATTCTTCTATTTTGCAAGCTTTTTTAGTTGTAATAACACCACCGCAAGCTAGCGCCGCTCTTCGTGTGTGCCCGTGCAAAGGTTAGACGATGGAGAGAAGAGAGATTGAGATTGCAGACCTAGGACCCACCAGTAAGTGAGACAACGGTCATGCACGTGTTGACAAGGCACTCCCTCTACTCTACTCAACGCAAGTACTGTATAAAATCAAGTTATGGGACAAAGACAACAACCGTTCGTTTTTTCAGGCTATCGACTTACGCTTTGTACTCCAGGTTGCCAGTTCGAATCTCGTCTTTTAGATTTGTTAGTTTTAGGTCCAAATTTGATTATTGACAAGTGGGACCCCCGTGTGTTGTTCCGATATTTCAGTGTAGGATGGTTTTTTTGAACAAACACTTTGCGCGGTTAGACAAGTAACGGCACGAGTTACACGTATTTTGCAAGTTTACGAACAAAAATGACAGCGGCATAGAATATCACATCCACCCCGTAGCTTATATACTATGGTGATACGAGTTTTTACACCGTTGGAAGTGAGATCCAATGGCTTGGGAGTAGTCTTTGTAATTATGTGCAATTTCCAAACTCTCCAAAGTTTTTTTGCAAATAAAACATTCAGGCCTCGTGTGTGCCGCTGCATCTTCGATCCAACGGCTCCCCGGTGCTCATATTAGGTGCTCCCCGTAGCTTAATTACCCGCTACGGTGATATGAGAATTTAGGTCGTATGATCAGTGATCAGATGGCACATGCATAGTACTTGTTCTTTCTGCGCCTTTCCCAAACTCTATCAGCCGTATATTGCAAAAACATTCAAACCTCCTATTGTGGGCCGTTAGATCTCAGTGAACTCGTATCACCATAGAATCTATGATGCGGGAGCACCTCATACTCTCCCGTGCGAGAAAACATAAGGTGCTATCGCAGATTGGATGCTACGATGATACGAGCTTGGAGGTCGTTTGATCTGAGATCCAATGGCATCTGAACAGTCTTTGTGCTTGTAAGCAGTGGCGAACTCTTTTGGGGCTTTTACGCAAAAACCATTCGAACCACCCGAGGAGGTGTTGGGTCACAAATCCAACGCCTCAGAAGAGCTTGTATCACCAAAGCATCTAAGGTGTGGTAGCACATGATATTCTTACATACGAGGAGAATATGATGTCCTCCTTCATCTTAGATGCTACGGTGATCTGAGCTTCGAGGTCGTTGGATATGGGATCAAAGGGCATCTAAGTAGTTTTTGTACAAATTGTGTGCAATTCTCAAACTCATCAAGGTTTCCTGCAAAAAACTAAGACACATCATGTGAGCTGCTATATCTCGGATCTACAAGCTCCAAGCAACTCAGACGGCATATAGCATCTAAGGTATGGGGGCACATGATATTCTCCCGGGGAGGAGGGGTGGGGGTGCACAACCAATCGGTGGTTGGGAGGGTGGGGGACAAATATAATCTAAACAACCCTAAACAGAGCTCCACAATTTTATCTAAGGTCGAGGGATTGACCCCCGACAATCATAGCTCCGCCTAAACACAACATTTGCATGTACAATAGTACTAGACTTAATATTCATGTTTCAGTTTCATGTTCATTTTAAATATTGAACTGAGGACCATGGATGTCTTACATTTTACTCCCTTCGTTTCCTAAATATTAGTCTTTTTAGAGGCTTCAAATGGACTGGCACATACGGATGTATATAGACATATTTTAGAGTCTAGATTCACTCATTTTGCTCCGTATGTAGTCACTTGTTGAACTCTCTAAAAGACTAATATTTAGGAATAGAAGGAGTATTTTGAACTCGTGTGATACATGCATGGGTTGGAAAAATAGATGCACTATACTTATTGGATTGTTGTTGTGTTCGTGCGTGTGTGTGTGTGTGTGTGTGGTCATATGCTTGATACATACAAAGTTTTCTCACCTCTATATTGTTCATCTTTTAAATTTGAATTTGCATTTGAAAACTTACTAGGGATACCATGAAATGTGAAATCCACGTTGAGATCACTATATCACAAATTCACTCTAATTCAACAACTCGTCATAAATCAATTACCACGTTGAGATTAGTATTTGCAAGGAAAATACGGGTATTGTAATACACATAGATTCGTTCGGCCATTTAAAAGGTTCCTTTCATATTCTCAAATGGTAGGATCCAACGGCATACCAGCCAGACCTTGGCTCGTGTTGATCCTAAAAAAATGGGCTCGTGTCCTTCTGTGGCGTGCGTGGTATGCACATTAGGCAACCCCAACCAGTCGAGCCTCAGCGTTTCAAGTCGAAATATCTGGCAGCCAAAATTCCAGCCCTAGGAAATTCCCCTCATGTCCCCGGTCCATAATGACTACCGATGAACAACGGAGGGATGCTTTAGTAACTAGAAAACGTTACCTACCGTGCCGAGCACAGTTCAATTCCCTCGGACGCCGCTCGTCAAGGTCACCCGTCAACTGCAATGCCAAGTACTACTACAACTACTACACCAGGATGAGCACAGTATTGAGCCCGATTGTTCGTGCCTAGTACTTGAGTTAAAATATCGTGCAATGCAATCGGGTGCGAAGGGATTATCCTTTTACTCCCTCCTTTCCGGTTTATAGGGCTTATCTCAAAATTTTAGTTTTCCCATTTTGTAAGTCTCAGTTTGGTTGTTCCCCATCACATGTTTAGATTTCAAGGTGCAATAAATCATTACATGCAAGTATTAAGAGAAAATTGACCAATGCATGTACTGTATGCATGCATGCATTGCAATTAATGCATTAAATAAACACAATTTTGAGGAAAACAAGCGCATTAATTGAGTGGTTTTGCAAACTACAACAATTGTTCCACCACTCACCATCTACCTTGGTTGGTGAGATTTTTGAATTGAGCCCTATAAACCAGAAAGGAGGCTTAAGTAAGCAAAATGTTTGACCAAATCCTTTCTTAAGAAATACAACAGGACAGATGTACAGCTTGAAAATTTATTGCATGACGCATGTTATGATATTGTTTCGAATCCTGGATCTTAAATTTCAGAAAATCCAAAAGTGAGCATAAATTCTCGAAACTGAGCATGGTCACGCGATATGGCATAAATATTACTTCGTAAGTTTTTTCTTCAATTCGAGACAAGCTGCTTATGACAAGTTGCACAAATGAAGAGCCAAGGTATTTTGGAACAAAGACCTGTCACGTTAAGGCGAACGCTTTTAGTATTGAAACTATGGTCGTTTACGTGCCGCCACGAGTCCCCGCTTCTCATCGGCAGGTGCCGACCCAGCAAGCGTGTGAGTCGGCGGGAGGCGTGTGAGCAGACCGCTGCGCCGGCTGTCAGGGAGGCGTGCGAGCAGACCGCTGTGCAGACTCACCGGGAGGCGAGCCCTTTGACCAGGCTCCGCCGCCCACTGTCGTCCCAACTGCTCCCACTTTTAATGTCACCGGCGCCGCAGTTTAAAATCAACCCCGCACTACCCGCTATCGCTACAATCCTCTCTCTTCCTCTCCGATTCTCCCGTCGTCTACCTCCAACTAGCCGGACCTAAACGTACGCCACGCCGCATCACGATGGTCTGCCCTTAGTGTTCCAGTTTCATGAGGAAGACACCCAGTCGGAGTCTCAAGAACATAAGGCGCTTTGGGACGAGCTTGAACTGGCCTTGCGGGAAGACGCCGCGCCTGTCCCCGCTCCCGTTCCGGCTCCCGTCGCCCCGACTACGCCAGCGCCCATCCCCGTGGCATTGATGGGCTGGGAGCCGCACATTGTCGCCGAGCTTGATGCCACGGGGTTCCACGAGGTCCCGCCAACTTTCCGCAGCGCCCGTGCACCTGCCAGCGCATGCGCCTGCGCATGCACTGACGCGCACGCCCGTTCCGGTGCCCGTGCACCTGCCAACGCATGCGCCTGCGCGTGCACTGACGCGCACGCCCGTGCCGGTGCCCGTGCACACGAATGGCCGCTATCGACCGCTTCCTTGCACCAACGCCAGTCGCCTCCTCCCGCCAGTTGAATCGCTCCGAAGTCCAGAACATTTTGGCCTTCCTTGAAGCTAGGCTAACGTCCAGGAGTATGCCAACAACGGCGCAAGACGCCGCCGTCGCCGTCGGTCAGTGGCCCGACGACACACGATGCAGCGGAAGGAGCCGCTTCCCACCGCGAGACGCCCCCGCCGTCGCCGCGTAATCTAAATTTGCCATGAAAAACGTTCGGATTGCCATGATTAAAATCCAAACATTTATCATTTCCGTTTATTTTATATCGATCGTCGTATAATTTAAAGTCGGAGTCAGACTGAACGAAATGTATGGTTTGATCGATTTAATGTTCTGCTAGAGCCGTATCAAATTAAATATAAAACATCGTCAAGCCACATGTATTCCTTGTCATCCAACGACCTAGACTGCTTCAATGTCGAGCGCTCAACACGTTTAGCGTGCAGTTAATTTCATGCCAAAAATAGTGCTAAACACATGACAACACGCAAATAATATCCTAGTAGTTAATATCCGCATGCACTTAATATACTTCCAAATTAACGTGCATTGCACGTACACACTGACTAGTGCTGCTAGTACATGAAACTGGTGCCGTGACTTGTGAACGCGTCCAGATATGGTCAACGGCAACATCGCCCTTGAAGTTCTTCCTGTTTGCCCGTGCGTCTAAGCGCAGAAGGGGAGAGAGAGAGCACACATGGAATCCACCAGTAAGTGAAGGCGAATAGTACTAAAAATAATATTACATGTTATCCATTAATTAGGCTGTGGTAATATAAAAACATTATGTGAACAAAGGGGTACAACAAACATTGCTATTCTACGTATGTTGCCTATTGACGTGCGGCTTGAAGGCCGGTCGCATGTTCGATCCTCGTCCTTTATTTTTTAATTTGTATATGGGTCCAAATTTGTTTCATGACATGTGGGCCCCTTGGTGTGTAGCTTGTAGCACTTTAATTTGTGGGTCGAAATTTGTTCCATTCCAAGTGGACTATCGGTTCCTGAGGGTGCACACAGCCACGGCTACATCTCCAAAAGAATCACGACAGGCATCTCAGATTGGCCGTCCTAGGATAGTTCTGCTTTCCCCAAGCTAGTGTATCTTCAGGTTTTTTGTTTAGTCAGATGAATTTGGCCTTGCTTCAGCCTCTGGTGCGGCTCATCTTACAGTGCCCACTCGATGTGTTGCTAGGCACAGCACTTCTCTTTGATGGTGATGAAAGTTAGTGCAGATCTACTAGATTCATTGACTGAGAGTAAACAGTTGGAAGTAGTTCGAATGCGTCCCTTTTTTCTTTAAATTGTTGTGTTCGTTTTGAATGCTAAAATTTTCCTGGTTTCTTCATAAAAAAACTACAGTTTCTGAAAACATCAATTTTCTCAGTTTTCATGAAACTACTGATATGTTTGGCTCGTACTGTTTTACCGTAGTTTTGACCCTTACGCAACTGAATCTAACTTAGCTAGCCTACACCGAAGGAGCTACATGACCGGATCAATAAGTGTGTGCGGTGCTGTAAGGTCTTCTGATCGCTGACCTAGGAACTTGCGGACGCGATTAACTGTCCGTGGCTAACTACGAAGAATAGGAATCAGTATCATGTTTAACTAGTGTGCAGCATGCTGTGCATAGGAATGGACACTAGTACGAAAGAGATACTGCCATGTTGTTAATTGTGCTTTCAAGTTACAAACCAAGCTGCATGGTAGTCAGGTTCTAATGTGATTCTGTTATTTACATTCTTAGTATCATTGCTGAACTTATGTCAATCTGGACATGAAACTTACCACTATTGCTTCTGAATGCAGGTTCGATGGTAATGAAAAAGCACCTATCTGAATATGAGCCTAGTTGAAGTGACGAATTCATTAGTGTTATTGCTATTTTTTCGTTGATGTTTATGTACTTTATAATTCAGACAAGAAGATTTGTAGGTGTGACAGGCCTAAAGTGTCAATACTTGATCCCAAATATGTTGGTTCCACGAACAACATAGAAGTGTTAAATAAGCTGGTTCCATGAACTCGATCAATACATTGGTGTTGGTTGTCTTCTTTCCAATACATCATGAGTTGCAGTATCTATAAAGTGTGAGCTGCATAATGTTTTTGGTTCAGAAAACAAAGAGTGAGAAAAAAAAGAGAGAAATAAGGAGCATATAGTTACATAAATGTGAAATTTAAGATTGTCCTAACAATGGATAATCTCAGTTTTGGCTCCGCCGAAGGGACGCAGAGTTTTTGCACCCGAGCTCAAATGAGCTCGGGTGAACAGTAAAATCAAAACATAATCAAAAAAATCAAAAATTTGTTGGGAGAAATATTGACAAAAGTTTTAAGTGCTTGCAAAAATTCATCATGAAAGAACATTCCTAGAAGGCGTAGCGGAAAAAACAAAATCAGTACTCTAAAAATGATACTTTCAAAAGCATTTTGGAGCACAGAATTTGTTTTTTTTTACCACGCCTTACAGGAATGTAATTCCATGACGAATTTATGCAAGCACGTAGAACTTTTGTCAATGTTTCTCCCAAAAATAAAATAGGATTTGCTTTTGAATTTGTTCTGATTTTTTTTTTTTACTGTTCACCGAGCTCATTTGAGCTTGGGAGAAGAAAGGCACTTTCGCAGCCGAAGCCCTAGCTCGCCTATGCGCGCCCTCTCGTCTCTTCTCTGCGATCACCTCTATATCTCCGCCGGACCCGAGAAGAAGGAGGAGAAGAAACAAGGAGCACACGGTAGACACAGTGAGCTTTTCCGGCGCACGAACGCCGCCGCAACAACGGCCTTTTCCCGATCACAAACTCGACACCACACACGGTTACACCGCACACAGAGGGCTTTATACCAGGGCACCGCCAGGCACGAACCCACGTCCCGCCCCACTCGGTCCAGCCCGCTCTGGCCGCGCCCACGACATGTACGCACACGTCCCGTTCGGCGAGCCCGCGGTTAACCAGGTCATCGCGCCTCCTCCGCTCGCCAACTAACTGCCGCCCCGAGGTTCTCCCATCGGCTACCTTGACCCGCTACTTCGACACCACTACTTCGACGCCGGCCACCCTGACTCGGCATCGACCACAACGTTTTTCGCACCACTACTTTGACACCATTGCGCCCATGACTAACCCGGCGCCTCCTTGCGACCGCGACTCCACGGTGATTTCCTCGATCTCGGCCACCCCGACTCGACATCGACCACGGCGTTCTTCGCACGACTACCTCGACCACAACTACACCACCCTACGCTCACGGCTACCTCGACAACAGCACAAAGGGCCACCGCTTTGCTTGAGCAATCTCGTTAGTTTCCACTCTAGCCACGACTTCCGCGATGCATCGCCTATTACGACTGTGAGGAGGGGGGTGTCTGAAGCGCGTGATCTTTTGGCCGATCACCCTCCTCTACGCCGTTGAAGGAGGAAGGTCTTGCTCTCCTCAGATGATGGAGAGCATCATCAGCCGCCCCTCCTCGACGAGGTTGCCGAGAACGTCGCCGCAGTGTCCTGCCGGCGGAAGGGCCAATTGACCGGCGCAACGCACAACACCGTGTCGTGTTCGGGATGTCGGGCATCTCGCCGGACTAGGTCCTCGTAAACGACGTGCTGGCGGAGGCCTATGCGCCGCCTCATGGGGAGGGGCGGCGGAACGGGGCGACATTCGTGGCCGATGCTGGCCTGTGGGCAACGGGGGGAGGAAGCTGAGCGGCTACACCAGATGCGGCAAGTCGGCCAATCAGCCCGTTTTGAGTAATAGAAAGCATTATCAGTTCATCCATTTTGCATTGAATTTGTACAAACATAGAAGAAGCACGTTGTGTTTGGCACAAATATATGTACAAGTGTCTATCAAGGGCCAGATGATAATAAAAATATTATAATTTGTTTCGCTTCAAATTTGTAGTCGCTTGTTTTTTTCTTTTGCACTAATTTTTCCCTTTCCCTCTATTCTCTCCCGCCAAGAGCCACTAATTCTAGTCAAAAGAAAATAAGTATGCGCGCTTCATTAACATCAGCTCTCGCGAGGAGGTAACTACGCCACCAAAATCGGAAACCTCCTCCTCCCCTCCCCCATATCAACGCACTTCCCTTCCACCTCCCCTCGCCCATATCAACGCAATTCCCTTCCTCCTCTTGTACGAAGGATCCCTTCTTGAGCAGATCAATCGTGGCCTGCCCTCCTTCCTGAGTCTCATAGCTCGCCCCGCCGATTCCACCATTGGTTAATGGCACAAGAGGCGTGTCTTGTTCAGGAACTGGGACGGCAAGCAGATCAATCCCCACACCCGATTCATAGAAACAGTAGGTAAATACTAGTATGACTTGAAGATTTTGCCTTCTCCCCCCTTCTCGGTTCAGATTTGTCCCTTCTATGCTTTCTAATTACTCTCCTTTTGATTGAATTTGGTAGTGCACACCAAGTGTTTGATAGTTGTCCTCTGTTATTGGTTTAGAATTTTGGGGAGCCTTCAGATAGAGTGGATTGCTCCTGGTAACTGCTGGGGTGTCAGGTGCGGACGCGTGCAGTATTTCAATCTAGTTCTGCACCATTACTACCTTGGTGAGTTCAATCTCTTCATAGACTTTCTTTATGGAACTCAAATTCTGACTATCATGTTCTTGTTGGGTAGTATATATAGTTTGATTAGTTCTTATGAGTATCAGAACATGATCTGTAGCGCCCAATAATTTGAATGTTAATTTTTTATGAATATCAGAATATGATTTGCAGCAGCACAACTAACAGTCCAGTCTGCAGAACGACGCACTTGTTCTGAAAATAAATGTTAGTGACTTGAGACTAACATAGCATCAGCGCTATATTGGTTGTGCATGAACCAAACCTCCTTAACAGAAAATAAAATGAGCATGGGTGTCCTTGACCTTGTCATCCTCTTACTATCTATGGATAGTGTTATACCTGAACATGTGTGCCCCCCTCCCCCCAGCAAACACCAAGTTAAGCACCATACCACATCAAGTACATTGTGGTCAGACTTATTTTGTTGATTGTAGGGGTAGTAATTACTTGAAAATATGATTGTTTGAGCTGAAATCTGAACTAGTCATCTTCACATCTGTTGGGATGACTATCATAAGGTCGAGTAGGACCACAAAATATTGTCTTTTGCTAAAATTATTTAAACTTTTGGTCATTTTAATGTTGCAGCAGATATGTCACGGACAAGAATTAATGTTGTTGAATCCAATTAATAATATATGATGGAAGAACCGATCGAACATCATAATTATGCTGAAAAAGGTGTCGAATCATCTGATGTCCATGAAAGAGCTATTAATGATGAAGAAGGCTTCACAGGTTGTGATGATGCTGATGAAAAATGAAGATGGTAAGTTTGTTGCTCATTACTTATCGTTTGCAATATTTGATTATTCTTCATCGTAACGTATAGTGCATGGTTCTATATATTCAGCTGAAAATGCAGAAACAAAAGGGCGTAAGAAGAGGAAGCTGAAATATATTTGGAACCTTCCAAAAGGGAAAAGGATAATGGTTCGCTGCAATGACATAGATCAGCCAATTGGAAAATAGGCTAAACATCTTGGGGACTTTCTTGGCTCAGTTGCAAGGAATGGATCATTGTGTTGCTTGAGCTACAAGGATTGGAGATTGCTAAAAACTAAAACAAATGTAAAGGCTATACTAGATCAAGTGAAGGTAAAATTTAATCCATTGAATATCCTTTACTGGCTTGTTCCATGTTGCCTTACATTGCACTCGCCATATTTATGTTGTAATTGTTTTGTAGATGAAATTATGGAACTAGATGAGAAGATGAGAAGAATGGAAAGACAACCAAATCAGGTAAATTTCTAACAACTGTAAGCTTCATTTATTTTTTGGACTAACCTTTCTATATTCATATCATAGGAAATTTTGGATCCAATGGCTACAATTGGGCTTGAACCTTCGGTTGATGGACGCGACTCAAACAGAGAAGTTTGTATCTTGTCAAAGTACACAATAAAATTCCTCAAAATTATCTCTAGAAATTATTTCTCAATTAATATTTATGTCATGCTATCTGTAGAGAGTGCTTGCTCGTCCGGTTGATGGACTCCAACTTGTTAAAAAACGATCAAATAATTTACAGAACAAGCCAAGTGGATCAAACGATGTAGATTCGCAAGCATCAAACAAGAATTCTGTTTCAGATAAGGTTTGTCTACTTAAATATTGTTTAGAACTTGTCATTAGTGAGCTTTAAGTTGTTGTGCTTGCACTTTTTGCAGTTGCATACACAATACCCAAAACTTGATGTGTATCATTTTATCCTAGAACAAAGAAACTATGGTTCATAGTGGTGGCAGTGCACGACAACTAGAAAAATGTTCTGCTGCACACAAGGTATCATCATAGTCCTATATACAAAATAATGATCAAACTATAGTGCTCCCATTTGTATGTGTTTACCTGTTGCTATCAGAATGTTGTCCAGAACCAAGAAACTGATGATCATAATTTCAGTGCTCAGCAAGGGGAAATAAATTCTGCTGCACATATTGTCACAGCCCTAGAGCTTGCTTGTAACTAGTGGCATTGCATCCATGCATCATGTTTAAACTTCATTTAAACCTGAAATAGGGATGTCCAAGACCCTAGCACCAAATGGAATTCAAATAGGTTCAACCTAAAAATATTTTCAATAAACCTGATATGCCCTTCATAAATTTTCATCATTTTTGTTTTGGTCCAGAACCTCTGCCAAAAATGGTGCACACTTTTCTAGGACACTATGGGTTATTGAATTAAATCATACAGTATTTGTACTTGGACATTTAAATGATATAAATTATTTTAAATGTCCAAATAATCATGAACTGAAATGATGGCTGTTGGAAATATTCCAAACAGTGCTCTCAAGCAGTTACATAATTTTTGAATAGGTTCTGGTATTTTAATAAAGCCAAACATCTGCAGAAAAATAGAAAACAGAAAATAAGAGAGAGAGAGAGAGAGAGAGAAGGACTACGGCACTCACCTCTCAGCCCACTGCCCAACTCCAGCTCCAGCCCACCGAACCGCCACCGTCTCCCACCTCGCGCCAGAAGGACGCGAGGCGTGTGGCCACCGCACGCCGGCACGCGCCGAGCCACCTCCTGCTTGCCGCTCTCCTCCCCCGACGCTCTGGACGCCTCCCCCGAGCGCCACGCACCCCCCCTGACCTCTCTCTCCCTCACCGTGGCCTCTCCCCTCCTCTGCTCTCTCACTCGCACGCACCCGAGCGGCCCCGTCGCCACCGTCGCCGTTCGCCGCGGCCACCGCCTTCCCCTTGCCTCCCCGACCAGCTCAAGAGCTCCACCGTGCCGCCTCGCTCTCCCGCCACGTCTGCGACCGAGAAGCCCGGCCGCCCGACGCTTTTCCCCTCCGCGGACCCGCCGGTCGTCGCCCGATTCGTCGGCTCCGGACCGTCCCCGACCTCGCCGACGACGCCATCGGACGCGCTGTGAGCTGCTGCGTCGATCCCCTCTCTCTCCCCTGGCTCTTTTCCTCTCGCTAACGCCAATTTCCACCGGAGCCGATTGCTCCTCGCCGCCAGCCATGGCGTAGCTGCATAGCCTAACAAGACGCCGCTTCGCTTCACACCACCGCCCTCACCGCTTTTCGCAGGAGCGCAAAACGCCACCCCACGTGCCTCGCCGTGCTCCCTAGCGCCGTGTTCGACCTCGGCGAACTCCGGCTGCCGCCTAGGTCGTCGCCGGCGCCGATTCCGCCGCCCGATCTCAATCGACTCCACCAAGAGCTTGGCTCGTCCCGGCTCCACCTAGATGCCCTCCGCGGCCCATTTGGTCGCCGGGTAATGGCTAAACCACTCTCGCCGCCGCGTCGGGCTCACCGGCGGCTAAACGCCGGCAGCCGACTTTGACTTTGACCACGGGTGGGCCCTAGTTGACTCTGCTGAGTCAATGACAGGTGGGGCCCAGCCCTGTTAACTATTTAGGATTAGTCTTAATTAAATTTAGTTAAGCTAATTATACTGACACGCGGGACCCACTGTCAGGTTTGACCCGGACCATGTTCCGTTGACCACTGACGTCACACTGACGTCAGGCTGACGCAGTAATACCCTTTTCTGGATTTAATTTAATTCAGGAAATTTCAGAAAATACCCCAAACTTCTAAAATTCATAGAAATTCAACCGTAGCTCGTAATGAAATAATTTATATATGAAAATGATCAGAAAAATATGAAGAATCTGTTTATGCCATGATCATGCATGTTTGAACAAGTTAACCTCACTGAATAGGATGAATCATGATTAGGGTAAATTATGAACTAGCATTTGGAGTTGGAGTTTAACCTTGTTTGAATTCCACTTCAATTAACTTGGCTAGATTTTGCATTAGGTGAATGCAGTACCTTAACATGACATGTCATTCATGTGAATGTGCATTGCGTTGATTGTGTTCTTTCTCAGTTGCCGGTGTTTGCCCCCTCCCAGTAGACGATGTTCCGACGATTGTCCGATGACACCGATGAAGAACTATATTATCTTCAGAAGTGCCACGCAAGCAAAACCCCCTTGTTCATTCCGATATAATCCCACTCTCTCGCTCCTGCTCTATTTTACTGCATTAGGACAACAACGATTCATGTGTTACTTGCTGCGGTAGCTGAACCCCTTTATCCTCTGCATGACCTGTCATTCCACAGTAATTAGATGAAACCCACTAGCATGAGTAGGAGTTGTTTGAGCCCTGTTGTTCCTACTCATTCATGCTTGTTTGTCATGCCTGCTACTGATTAGAGTTTAGTAAGTTCTGATTCAACGGGAATGAATCGGAAGTGTGTGAACATGTCCTCTTGTGTGTGAGCTAAGTGTGTGAGCACGTTTTGGTAAAGGTAGCGGTGAGAGGCCATGTAGGAGTACATGGTGGGTTGTCTCATTGCAGCCGTCCTCGGGAACTGAGTTACGTGTTTGTGATCCATGAAAGCAGTTACTATCATGCATTGGGCCCGAAACCAAGGGACCCTCTAAACTTCTTAACCACCCTTGTTCTCTCTGTCCGGGGAGTTGCAAGTAGTTTCGGTGTTTGTAGTATCTTTGGGGGCAGCCGCGCATAGCTGACCTTAGGGGTGGGTTGTGTTGCGGTAGGCACCGTGGCCCGGTGTACCGATTCGCTGTTTGGTGTCTCGGGAACCCTGCACACATCGTTCGGGGTTGTATGGGAAACCTCGGCGGACTCCTGCGGATGGAACCCGAATAGGCGATAAACTGGACTAGGGACTTGAGTGTTTAGGTAGGTCGTGGCCGACACCCACGTTGGGCTTCCGCTTGAAGGTTGCCGAGTACATGTCGTATGTGGCGGTAAGTGGTGAGCGTGTGTGAAGAAGTACACCCCTGCAGGGTTAATATGATCTATTCGAATAGCCGTGTCATGGGAAAGGACTTGGGTTGCCTATATCGGTTCATAGACAAGTGAAAGTGGATACTCTAAAATCGCAAGATAAGCGTGAGTGCTATGGATGGCGTTCTCGTAGGGAGGCGGAGTGGGTCCACAGTGGTGTATTGATATGGTGAATATGTGGACTCGTGTGCCACCTCAAAAGAGTTACTTGCAATCGTAGTTCGGGATAGCCACGGGTCAAAGCTGGCTTGCTGCGGTCAAACTCCACCACCCCTTTGTTGATAATGATGCATATGTAGTTAGTTACGATGTAAGTCTTCTTTGAGTGCGTTTGTACTCACGTTTGCTTATTTTATGTTTTGCGTAGAGACGTCGGTCTCGCTTAGTAGTTCCGCTTGGACTTGACGTTTAGCTTGTTATCTCAGCTACGATCTTGTGCCCTCGGCGGAATCTCGTAGATAGTCGCTTCCGGCCTTTTTCATTTATAGTTGTCTGTACTCAGACATGTCTAGTTTCCGCTTGTGCTTTGACTTGTATGCTCTGAGTGTTGGGTCATGAGACCCATGTTTGTAATATCTCGCTCCTCGGAGCCTATTGAGTAATATTTGAGTCGTAGAGTTATGTTGTGATGCCATGTTGTATTTACACATATTGAGCATATTGTGTGTATGTTTGAAATGCTTGGTATGTGTGGGATCCGACAATCTAGTTGTTTATCCTTGGCAGCCTCTCTTATGGGGAAATGTAGTCTAGTGCTCTGAGCGATAGTAGTCCGCCATGACCCGGTTCACCGGAGTCCTGCTAGCCCAAAGACTACCGCTTGGACACTTGACTGGCCGGCATGTGTTTCACTGCCGTTCTGGTTCTGTCCCTTAGGGAAATGTCACGCGGTGATATTCGAGTCTGCCTAGCACACTTTCTGACTGGGATACCGGAGTCCTGTTAGCCCAGTGCTACAGCCCGAATACATACGTTGATGACCGACATGCTCGATGTGATTCATGTATGCCTGTCCCCATGGGTTAAGCGCCGCTTTGGGTTCACGACTAGCCATGTCGGCCCGGGTTCTTTGTCATATGGATGCTAGCGACACTATCATATACGTGAGCCAAAAGGCGCAAGCGGTCCCGGGCCATGGTAAGGCGACACCCATGGGAATACCGTGCGTGAGGCCGCAAAGTGATATGAGGTGTTACCAGCTAGATTGATGTGACTTGGAATCGGGGTCCTGACAGCGTTGGTATCAGAGCCTGATTGCCTGTAGGATTACCAAGCCAAACTGGTCGAAGTTATGTCTAGAAATGCTTTAGTTATGTAAGGGAATTGATTGTGGAAGGGAACGTAAGGCTCTTTTTACTCCTTATACCTCATGGCCTTCTGATCTGAGTCATCCTCTTCTCTTCTACGGGGTTTAAGAACTAGGCCTTCTCATCTATCTATTAGGATGACGTGTTGCTAATCCATAGACCTTTAAGATTGTTGGTTTAAGCCCCAGTTCAGTTCCTACTATTTCTGTATGATAATTGTTGATCTCGGAACCTTGATATTGTGATGTTGAGTGGCTATGCCACCATTTTGCAGGATGTCTCCAATCATTTTGAGCATTTACACCGTTATCTTTGTCCGAGTCATCCTGTGTCTCTAAATAGTCTTTTGCATTTGCAAATCCTTTCCTTCCGTTCCCGATGCCCTTTTGGTCAGAATAAGCATACTAATCGGTAAGTTGAGGTACTTTGTTGCCTCGCCGTAGATGTTGGAGCTATTATTATGACCCTAGGTGTTTAGGAAGTCACCTAGCAATTTAGCAATGCTTTTGTATCCCCGGTGTGATGATTCTGGCCATTATTCTCGAAAGCATACCGTGATGCAATTTAGTTAGTAGGTATTCTATTCATGGGTTTTTGAACCCGAGATTCACCCTACTTCATGTTGTTAGTATTTGCTAGTTCCTTTAGGATATTAGTAACTTTGCGATAGTCCTCGAGGTCCATGGTATTTCCTTCTTCCAAATACCATGAACTAGTTAAGGCAGAAATTCTTTGAATTAAAAGATCACAATCGAGTACTCTTGAGGAGTTCTCCATTCATAATTGTGACTCTGCCAGTTCTACCTTCTCCGCATGGGTTATCCGGAAGAAATGTTGAGCTTTGCTCGACATACTAATCTATGCATCCACAACTCAGAAAGTTATATGTTCCTCGATGTTGTTTCTTAGTTGTATCCCGACCATCCTCTATCAGTTGATAACCAAGAGTATGTGTGCATTTATGCTCATCGATGTCCTATTATCCCTGTGGTCTGTTAAGCCATTCTATTCTGGAATGACTAGGAGAAACAAACTCCGATTGCCTCATCCATATCTAGGATTGGGTCAAAGTAGTTGTGATTCGCAAATCAAAATGCCAATCCAGCTTTTGATTCTATTCCACCTGAGTGTTACCATCTTTATGTCAAGAATGTCATGAGAATTGCACCTTCTCTTATGAATTCTTGATGCAGTGATACTTCTCACCATCATCATTCATTCCTCGGTCCTCGTGTTGTTGTAACCGGAATGCCGACAAGTGAATGGTGATGTGTGAAATCAATACTCCGAGCAACTCGTTGCTTGGTAGTAAATGGACAATACTCTCATTCTTAGCGTGTTGGTTATTGAATCATCATCCTAAGATTGATCGTGCTACCTAGTCCTTATTTTTGGCGCACATTTCAATTGATGAGTTAGGATCTTGTCAAGTCCTCACTCATTCGATCATATCGTCTTGCCCTCAAAAGCAAGATTGTTCTCGAGCTTAGTAGCATACCGGTGGTTCGTGACTTTCCAAATATCTTCTTGGAAGTGTTACCGGGTTGTCTCTATTTGTTATGTTGAGCTCGTGATCAAGTTGGTTTCTTGTGAACCACCCTTTCTCCAAGAATCTGTGTTGGATACCCCTGAGCTAGTTGGTTAAGCCAAACAACAACTTGGAGAGTTGGAAGATAAAAGCTTGCACGACTTAGTTCGTTCCAAAGGGATATTCTTGTGTAGTGTGTGTTGAGGAAAGATGATATCTTCATCGATTGGTCCTCGTGATCATTTCTTTGGACCTATTGTCTTATCAATCCTTTGATTTGAGTATGGGCTATCATCAAGTCAAATCAGAACCAACGATATTCGTGATGTTGTCTTACTCGTGGTTGATCCCTCGAGCATACCCCATTACATCTTTTGGTCTGACCAATGCTATCTCCGTGTTCACATGATGGAGGAAGTACAGTGATACGGAAATTCCGATGAGTTGTTGTTGAGCCCATCAGCCAGATTTTGTCTCCCCCATGAGTCATGTTGAACATCAACCTAGTGTTGGAAACTTGTGTAAGCATTTCTTCGTGTTCCGTTCATGAAGCTTATGCTTGGATGGAAGAAGTGACTTCCTCGAATTCATGTGCTTTAGGTGTAAGTTGCCGCCGTGAATTCGAGAAAGCTTGTTTTGTTTCCTCTGGAATCGTCCCAAGTTAGTCATGCACGTGCGAAGTGCCCTATGGTTTGATAGGTTGGCCGCCTCCACTCCATATGTGTTTCCTAGCACACCAAGCCACTGATTGGTTTGTTCGAGGAAAAGGAGTTGCTTTGTCTGAATACTAGTTCATGCTCAAGATTCCAATATCCTTGAAGATGGTTCCCCACCCGAACTTCGGTAGTGTTTTGTTGTAAGACTACCATGTGGTCATGCTTATGCAGGACAACGTGTTCACATGTGTGTAGCAGAACCAGCTCATGTTTTGGAGCTTGCTATCGTAGTTCATATCCGAGAATCTCGCAACATTATCTCGTCGATTTGTGTTGCGACCTTTCTTTCGTACATCTTTGAGTCCGAGTATCCTATTACCAATCGAATCTGAATCTCAGGAAGATATGATGGTTGGAACATTCCCAACATTTGCATTTTGTTCCCAGCTTGCACCCTATTGTGCCAATTCCCATGGGCTGCCTTTCTCGGTAGTTGCTGTCCAATATTATCTTCAAAAGTGGACCTACCATGGGTCCCATTCATTTCTGGTGATAAGCAAAGTCATCCATTGTGTTGTCTTCAACAAGGTAGTCCACATCATCCATTCTAGTCCAGGTGTACCATTCCTTTGCACTCCACCAAACGATCGTTTGTGATTGCCGTAGGCTGGTATAAAGAGTTTCAATGATCTTGTATCAAAAGTAATTCTTTTTGCCACTTAAGTTGTGATCCTGAATTTAACCTTGATGGTGCAGAAATTAGGAATGAATTCTGGGCGGTGCATGTTGATATGGCACTTGTGAAAACTGAATATTTGGTGGGGAGTCGCAAAAACTGTAATACTCTCGGTAATGTAGAAGAAACAAAGATTGCATGGCCCTCAACCTTTGTACATGACTAATATCTTGCCTCTTTTATTACTTGCATCATGTCAATGCATTGTTTGTTAACAGTTCATTTTGTTTTCTTTTTTGTAGATTCAAAAGATAAATGGATGAGTATATGGGTGTGTGGCAAGTGTACTGCAACGATGATGTTGATGTTCTGCCTCATGATGGTGACAATGATGGATGCTTCCAGTTTTAGTTATGTTGTGGGGATGACCTTCCTGTTGGATGTTGTTCCTCGATCAAGTTTTAGTTAAGTTGTAGGGATGTTGATGGATTCTTTTAGTTAAATTTCACTGTCAAGAAAATAGTTAGATTATGCCTTCACATTTGGATGATGTTCCTTTTGTAATATCCACTATTGTAATCCAACAATTTTATCTCATATATGATATATGATTTCTTCCTCTTGTCAGTATATTCTCTTGTTTTTCCTTCACGTTAAATACACAATTACATGGAGCATTGATTAGATAGACATATAATAATAGTAGTACTAGTAGTAGTAGTAGTAGTAGTAGTAGTAATAATAATAATAATAATAATAATAATAATAATAATAATAATAATAATAATCATCATCATCATAATCATAATCATAATCATAATCATACCCCTAAAAAAATCACACTATATCCGTGCCAACACTTGAAGCGTTGGAAATTCTCTGTTGCCAAATAATGGGATTTTGATTCTTGTACATTAACCACCAACATATAAAACTGTTGTAGAAGTCCGCTTTATCTGTTGTAGTCTTGCAACGGTTCCTTTTACCAACGGCAATATAAGCGTTGCATTATGCTCTAGCAACACTGGATAAGGCTACGCATCTCAAACCGTTGGTTAAGACACTAGCAACGCATATATGGGCTTTTAGATACGGAAAGAGTGTTGCTATAGCAGGGGTTTAGTTGTAGTGTGTGTAGTTTTGTAGCTTATTTATAATAATTAAAGAGAATAACATAGTTTTTTCAATAATACCATGGTGCAACGTTGAAGGCAAGAAAGGACGTGCGAGAGAGCGATGACCGAGCCAGAGGGAAATCAACTAGGGGAGTTGCGTGGGTTGCAACGGCGTTTGGAGTAGTTGTGGGCCGAATGCTACGAAAATATAATCTAAACCGGCCGGAATAAATGCCTACACAAATTAATCCAAGGTTGGTGTGCCCCTCGCAATGTAAATAGCCCTTGCTTTGCGAGGGATGGAGAGGTAGTAGCTTCAACGCGTGGAAGATACGGTATGAGAAAGCGAGGTCAATCAAGAGACATATAGATAGAGAGACAAAGTGAGTGTGGTCCGACATTCATTGAACAAATATATATGCTCCGGAGAGATATTGTCCAATTGAGCTTTTGGTAAGGGTGAGGGCTGTAAGATAGAGCTTGAGAGATGATCCGATCCGCACGTGTAGATATATTTTGTGCGTGGGAGGAAGCAAGGTCAACCGATCACATAGGGTCGCCGTGCGATCAAAAGAGTGAGACGGGTTGGAGAGAGTGACCTAGATAGACGATGTGCGTGAGAGAGTATACAATGTGAATAGGTCGAATTGGGCTCAAACCTGGTGATATATCGTTTTTGTCCGAGAAAGAGCGAGGTAAATCGAGACATACGGAGAGAGAGATAGAGAGATAGATAGATAGATAGATAGATAGAGAGAGAGAGAGAGATTGATTGAGTGAGCGTGGCCCACCATGAGGTCGAAAGAGTGGTGGCAGCTTGGATGGACTGACCTAGATAGACAATCTGCGTGAGAGAGTATAGAGTGTGTCGATCGAGGCCCGAATAGGGAGATATATCATTTGTGTGTGAAAGAAAACAAGGTTAAACGAGACTCAGATAAAGAGAGCTAGATTGAGCGAGTGTGGCCCGCCGTCTTGGAAGAAAGACTGAGACAGGTCTCGATGGAGTGACCTAGATATACAATGTGCGTTCATGCGCACGAGAGGTTAGGGGCTAGATAGGCAATGCATGTATTTAGCGAGAGGGTGAGACGGAGAGGGGGAGAGAGAGCTCGGCATGGGGTGCAATGGCGGTGTGTGAGGTAAATACATTTGGTAACAGGAGTGGAAAAAGGGGTTGTGTAGTTGAGAGACTTAGAGATCGAAACATGGAGAGAAAGAATGAACGTGTGTTGGAAACCGATAGCTTGCTAAGGTGGTTAGGAGAGGAAGATTGACCGATCTGGGGAAGTATGTACCGTTTGTCTTGTGCGGGGGGGCTAAAAACAACATTTGAATGTACATAGTACAAAACTTAATATCAATGTTTCAATTCGGTGTACATTGTAAGATTGGACCGAGGACCAGGCATACGGGTAATTATTTCGAATTCGTGCCATACTAAGTTTCGAAAAGTTGACATTGGCTCAATTTGTTGTGCTATTTTGTAGGTCATATGTTTGAATCCATCCAAAAGTTTTCTCACTACCATGGTGTTCATCATATACATATTAATTTGTATTAAAAAAGTAGCGTGGATACAAGAAATGCGAAATCCACGTTAGAATTAGAGATCGCTACGTGACACACACTCTAATTCAAATAACTATCTATGTGACACACACTCTAATTGAAATAACTAATTATGTGACACACTCTAATCCACGTTAGCGTGGGTACCGTTTCGATTTTTCTTCAAATAACTCCTCATTAATTAATTTATAGTACTCCCTCTGTTTACTTTTATAAGACCTTGAAGACATTTCAGACAATGTGCAGAACAGTTCTTTTTAAGTTGTCTGAAATGACTTACAAAAGTGAACGGATGGAGTATCTCGTTTCGAATGACTAATTATTGCAAGGAATACATACAGATTCGTTTGCAAATGAAAGAAGATTCGTTTGCATTCTCAAATGTAGGTGCACCAGGCAGACCAGGGTCGTGTCGGGGTGGACGCTGCTTCGGTGCCTTAAAGGCAACTGCCCTTGGGTGACTGACATGTGGGCCAGCCACCTGTTGGGACCACATGACATGGACACAAAGGCTGGTGCCTTAAGGCACCGAAGCATAGTCCTGTTGGGGTGGTTGCGTGTGTCGGACGGACGCGTAGCACCCAGCCACCCACCCCCCTCCCCCCAAAAAAAGGACGACGACAATATAAGTTCACGCTTCCATGTTTGATTGAAATATCCGCGGCCCCAATTCCAGCCCTGCAAAATCTCTCTTCTCCACCGTCCCCTTCCGCGCCTAGATTGCTCAAATCCCTAATTCGCCGCCATCCCTCGAATCGCCCCCCGTCTCGTCTCTTTCCCCACCGTTCCCCACCTCTGTGCCGGACGACGACGATAAAGACGACGGTCGCGCTTCACCACCGTATCGGAGCTACCTCATCTACGCCCTCGTCCACCGCACCGGGTGGTCCACTGACAACGTCGGCCGCCGCAACCGACGTGCCTCACAGACACCGAGTTCCACCACATCAGGTGCGCTTCACCGATGTCGTCTCCCAGCTCACCGGGGCTACTTCACCGAGCACATCGTCGCACCTCCGCCCCCCGAGGCCGTTGGGGCTTCACCAACGGTCTCGTCCACTGTGATCAGAAGCGCCACGCCACTCAAGATCTGCATCCATGTGCGGCCAGCGAACACCAGCGCATCACCCTCAACGGCTCTGAAGTGACCCGCACTCTAGCTAGGCGAGCATGCCCAAACGCCGGCCCGAACTAGGTATCCACACATCACTCCCTTGTGCATTGTTCCGACGATGTTTGGATATCCTTTCACTGCTCTCTTAGCTTACACGCCTATGCAACTCTGACTTTAACTCTTATTTCTTCTGGAGATATCATCTGAAACAAGCAAATCCATTTTAGTGAAGCATGGCGGGCTACGGGATCTGGTACACATCCTGCACACCCGTATAACCTTGTAAGTATCTGTCCTCCGGTACAACATCAAGGTCGATTCCTCTTATTTGATCAACCATTCGCCGTGTCAATAAATGCAGAGGGGGATGCAAGGAGCACAAGGCCTGCACATCCAAGCAAGTGGTAACATGGACTTGTACATGGAACATCTCAAGCGCAAGCAGAGCTGTAGTGAGCCTGTACAACGAGCTAGCATAAGTCCCTGCATTTCATTTAATTCATACTGCCATTCGTGTATGATTTGTGTGCAGTGGCTGATCCATGAATTCAAGTTACCAGGGGCGAACATTTAACTTAAAATATACGAAGGCACTTGCACTCCGGAAATCAACATAACTTGAGAAATGTGAAGCTACATGCACTTTGAAAACCAGCTAATGATCCAAAGTAGTTCAGATTATAAACACTAAATGATGCAAGCACCAAAAACACAAAATGCAACATGGTGTACAAGGACTACAAACATGGTTTGTACCTGCTTGAATTATTCATTCTCTGGCTGAAAATATCGAAGTGTAATTGCACGTATAACCAGTGCGCAAACTGCATATCAATATATCTATCCTGCACAAGTATGCCAATAGTTTCAAACAACAGATTAGAAAAGTATTTATGCTATGTTGTCATGATATGGACTTTCTGGTAGATGGCCTCGACGTTTCCTCAAGCTATGAAAATGCACTATAATTTGCTTGTCATCAATGCCTGCAAATCTCTGTCTCTCTCAACATAGTAGATCATCATTAGACACTAAATCCTTCAATGAGCTTGCAAAATGCTTGCATTAGATCCCTCATTAGACACTATATGTTCATCACCAGAGCATGTAAAATGTTTGCATCAAATCCTTCATTAGAAGTCTATTCATTAGACACTTGTGCTCAAGAACAAGATGAGCTTGTATGTTTGCACCGGAAACTTGATTAGATACATCGATTCGGTCGATTCGGTATTGATTGGGGGAGTTATAAAATAAGTAGAAATTGGTTTCATTTTCTCATAGATTCCCTCCATACAAGCAGTTTTACAACACCGTCAGGTTTAACTATTGGCCAGAAATTGAAGAGTTGGATTAGATATAATCAGGGATGTGATGTACCTGCTCGTTGCGCATGCTACTCTTGCAAAATGCGACTGTCCGTTTGCGCAAGCTCGATGCCATGCATGTCTTTGCCGCTGCCTCCCATACAAAGCTACACCTGTGGTTGGATCTTCATCTTCTTGTCCTTCCGCTCGCTTGAAGCCCGGCGACCACCCTCCAACGAGGGCGCGAGGAAGTGTTGTGTCGGTCTATCCAGCGGCTAGGTTAGGAGCGAACAGACCGAGGCTGGAGCGAATGAATTGGGATTTTTCCTCTGTCGATCGATATGGGAGGCGCTCGTTTGGGCCTTGAGCCTGCTATAGGGTGTGCCTTGCACTTATGTTATTGGCCCATCCAAATTGAAACATTTTTCTTCATTTTTACATTGCTCGCTTCGTGCGTTGGGGACGAACAAAACTAGCGTGGGCCAACCTGGATGACTCAAACTAGGTGCACACTTTCCACCACCGAGGCCGCCCATACCAGCCCCTAGGTGGCGCCGCCTTTTATGCGTGTATGATTGGATAGTGAAAAATATTCCAGGGGTGCTTTTGATTTACCCACATAATGGTTGAATTGCTTGTTTCTATGAACTGAGTTCGCCAATAATGTGAAGGATGCCAGTCTTTTCATCCTATTGTAGATTGCTTAGATCTCGGTATGCCAAAAGTAATCGCATGAAATATACAATAAAAGCCACTGTGATGTGTTTGGCTACAACTAGTCTGACTACACGTCCTCACATAACATATCAAGGACGCACCATCTTACCAGATTAACCATTCGACTTACCCATGCAGTGTGGGAAGAAATAAGTATTGGGACTGCGTATCCAAGCAATTGATGCCATGGACTCCTTTGTACAACCTTATAAGCGAAAAAGAAGTTGCAGTGTGCCTGTACAAAGAACTAGCATAAGTTCGATTACACCTTCTCGGAATTTTAGTTAGCCACTTATTGCAAAATTGTTCAATTACGTTGCTTGGCTTAATTTAGTTTGCTCTTGATTACATAATGGCACAGCTCGTTAATCATATTGTAGATCGCGCCTATCTATGTGTTTGATACTTCACTGTTAAGAATTACCTGTTTGCCTTAACTTAAATATCTACTTGTTTGTTTAATCGCTTTGTCTTTGCAAATGGGTTACAATGATGTTAATAACTAGTACTTTTCAAAGATCCAATTGAAACTCTTTAATTCCTTGTTTGTTTAACTGGTTTGTTGTTATAACTCCCGGTTGAGATGTTTTGCTAACTTCAACTTTTCTGAATCCAAATGGAACTTTAATGGCAAAACAGGTTAGCCCAAGATCAAAGAGCAAGGTCCCCATGGACGTTGCATCATCCCATAGCAAAGGGCACCAGCCCAATCGTGCATTATGAATTGCAAACTACGGATGCTCTAGAGGCTAAACTAGTGGTAGAAAGAGATTCTGCTTCTGCACTTAGAGATGAAGTTGACATGTTGAGGAAGCAACCAGCACAATCACAAGCAGTACTCAAGACAACCATTAAATATTTGGTGGATTTCAAAACAAAGCAAGCTGAGACTGATCAGATTGTTAAGGTCCTGAAGGAAAAAAGGAAATTAAATTCCTACTTGGTAAATCATAGGTGAAATGTTCTTTCCATAGTTGAATATCCTTTGTGTTGTCTGTTCATGTAATCAATCAAACCATTTGTTTTAGAGCTCGTGTAATAATTGTTTTTTTTTGGTTTGTAATTTTATTTGAGCACAAGTCTGTATTAATTGATAAGACTCGGAGACATTTCATTTGGATTCTTTGTGCAGGACCTACAAATATGTTAATCGGGCTGAATGTGCATTCAGCAATAGTAGTAGTATAGATGGACCATAAGTGGCACTTGGCGTCGGAAAGGGCCAGGATCTTTGGCTAAAAAAGGATCTTTGTTGTAGCCAAAAAAGTACAATGACCTGGCTTATGTATGTTAGTTGATATTATTGATCCATATACTCTATAAGTTTTTATATGTCTGTTAGTTCTGTACATTCTTGGCTGATTGACTCGGTATTTGAATCTTGATACATCGCTTGTGTACATATCTAAATGGGAGTACACATTATGCTGCATGTGACATTTGAGTTGGACATGAAGTGTTCCAAATATTCGAATTCACCTTAAACTGGATACTAGTTTCTTAATTTGAGTATCGGCATTTGTAACCCATATTCATATATGACAGTGGAATACATCTTTGTCGTCCTTTTGAAGATATATAAAAACACATAGAATGATTTATAAATATTCATACAGGAATACAAAATGGATTCGAATTTAGTTGCCAGGTTAAACGTGGATGCTTATTGTCCCAAAATTCAAAAGAAGCAACAAAATGTCCACTCCCACGTCGGCTGCCCGAAGCCAAGTGTTTGGGAGATGGAAATTACTGTCTACCCATTACACGGACAATCCATCGGCCCGATTTTCACTGCTCTAAATAGGGGTAGGTTAGTAACTTCAATTAGATGTGACACGACCGCCTCACAGGCCCATTCCGACACGTTAGGCGTCAAACATGGGCGGCAAAACACATTTGATTCAAGCTCGTCGAAAGACCTCTGTTTCTCCCTCCATTCCCCATTCATACACGGTGGGCGGCAAAACAAACTCGACTCGGCCGAAATCGATGTAGGCAAATATTTTCAATAGGGGCAGGTTTGTAACTTCACTCAGACGTGACACAACCGCCCTACCTGTCATCCCCGTTCATACACCGTGGGCGCCAACCATGGGCGCCAAGCACCCTCTCCTCGCCCAAAATCGCTCTCGGCAAATATTGGCGAGATGCGAGATTACCGTCCTATCCCCAACCGACGAGACGTCCAAATTTTAAACGGGGGCTAAGTTCATAACTTTCCCATATTTCAAACAGGCGCGTCCCAAAAACATGGCTCCCCGTACCTCTCCCTCCATTTTCCCATTCATAGACCGTCCGCGCTAGAACACCCCATCCCCACACCTGCCTCCGTCCGCCACCCCATCCATCACCGCCGTCCTCCACCACATCCATCGCCACCGTCCTCCACCATGCCGGAGCGCCTACCAAGGCCGCGTCGTCCACTACTAGAGATGGACGTTTCTCATCCACGGCGACGGACCAATAGCCTTGCATCGCGTCCTCTCGCTTCATCGGCGCCGTTGTCCTCTTTGCCGGGGCCGCTCACACGACCTTCTCTTCCATCGAAACGAGACTTATCCCCCGATGCACCCGTCTACCGTCGCAGATCTGCTTCAACGCCACCGACAGCCATCGCACCCCCGATGCCTACACGGCACCGCAAGAGAGGTGGTACTTCATATCTCCTCAACTTTTGATCTCAACCGTAAAATAGATCTTAACTTGGTTACTCTACTTTCTTTTCAGCTCTTAGAATTTAGTTCTTAGTTCAAGCAAACAATGGATGCTAAATATCATTTCTCCGGTTTGCGACTTCAAATCTGCCATGGCACAGCCATAATACGGTTTAATTGATCATGCTTAGGGTTTAATTGATCATGTTGGTTCCGTGGTGGTTTCTTTAATAGAAATCGAGTGGAAACCCTCTTTGCTAAAAAATATGCTTAGAGTTTCCCCTTTTATGATCACTATCTGATCGTAATACGTGCTTCGTGTCATAATAACATCGCTTCCACGCATCAAGCTAAACAAGCTTAGATGTTCAAATACTGAATCTGATATTATTAAAAGCGAGTTGTTTAATTGGTCACTAAATGTTCCTAAATTAGTTTCAAAATGCATGTTCGCCGCTCGGGTGTGTATCTCTAGGGTGCCCACGGTGGCCCGCCCACCTGGGATTTTGGGTCGTCAGGCCCGATTCCCCTCTGTTACTGCTGGCGCTTCCGATCTCTACTCTCCCCGGCCGCTTTGCCTTGGCGACTTGCCGTCCCGGACGGCATGACTCTAGGAGGAGACGCCGACTAACAGGAGGCTAGGAGCCGCTTCGCCCAACAGCGTCACCGCTGCCCGGCGCGCCGCCGTGCCTACCTTCCCAAATTGCTCAGTGGCTCAGCGTGCAGCACCCACCAAGCCAACCCGATTTATCCTGAGATACATCCTCAGCACTCAGCAGCCACTTCTCATCACCCATTTTCTAATTGATTCATTACTCATTAGGCAGGACTGTCATTAGGGTTTGTTGTGTGCTCAGTGCTACCTACACTTAATGGTTCAGATGTATTTCGGTAATCTTTAGTACCTCTAAAGTTCACAGGGTTTTCAAAATTCCGGCCCTCGGAGCGAAACTAGTCATTTTGGATTGTTGGTCGAGTGACATTGACCCAGATTACTACCGCAAGCCGTGTTTGTTGACAATTTTACTTGTCTTTCTTACTCATTCGATATAATATCCAATTATTCACGTTGATTAGTTGCAAACAATAAGTGCTAGACAAACTTCTTCATTCGGATTTTGGATGGTCTCTTACTGCAGTTACAATTTTGCATACTTGTCCTGATAAGCTCACAAGTAAATGATTGATTCACTACATCTATGCTTGCCTTGTCATATTTGTTGTCAATATTCTTTTAGGGTGGACCACCGTGTTTCTAAACACTGGAACCGTAGACCTGAGTGAATAGTATTTCTCTATGTGATCTCTTCCATCATGTGTGGGTAACGAACCTTTGCATTGTATAGAAAGAAAGTGTCATTTCCAGCTTTTACATAGGTTTCAATCTTTTACATGGAATACAATCATGCCTACTTGCTTTGTGTCGCACTACCAACACTCCACCCTTGAAGCTAAACATTAGGCCACTCATAATTGCTTAGTTTATTTGTTCAAATACGAATTTCATATGATTCTAATGTTCCTACTTCAGTTTTGAAATGTGTGCCTGCTGTTATAGAGACATAAGGGGTTTGTATTTACGTGTGTGGTCCGTCAACACGGTTCTTTGAGGTGAACTTTGCATATGCAGGGGTTTATAGGGAGACACTCTCCGAGTTGAATCCGCAATGCATTCCATAGATAATCTGACTACTTTTATGTTTTTATGAATCTCAGATTCTGAACAGCATCATAATGATTATGAGCTTGCGCGCATGAAAAGAATAATTCAGAACAATGCCATGGCTGTCAAACTTGGCATTAAGGGACTGAAATCAAGTCTGGATGCAATGCAATGCAAACGCTCTCCACCTACAGATTCATGCTCAGAATATGATCCTAACAGCGATTCTGAGCTAGAGGGAGACCTAAGTCAATGTAGCTCCCTAGTGGAGGAGTCAGAGGAAGATGCCCTATCTTATTCACCCATCAAGGTACTTGCTCTAACTTTCCAAGGTTACATTGCTCGCACATATCTTGCAACTGATGCTTTGCATTGCTTCTACTTTTTTGAACTGCCATTAGCTTAGTTTACACATCGTGTATGTGAATACGCCCTGCCTATCCATTTTCAAAGACATATTCCATCTGTCATCATACCATATTTATCCATTCAAATGTTGTTCTTGTGTACCAGACGTTCAAAAGGAACAGGGCGATTGCTGATCGTGGAGGAGCACAAGCAAAGAATTTGGAAAAGGTAGTGGCACCTGATAAATCAAATAGCCCATTAGGTGTAGTTGCAGTATCACCTGACCCACAAAATACCCCAACTCTAGCAGACTCTAGCAGACCCACAAAATGCCCCAACTCAGCAGACCCCAACTGCAGCAAACAGTATGATTATGCCAGTTGACATAGCACCAGCTGTACAACGCAAACCCCCATTCCAGCAAAGAGTACACCAATCCAGTTGCCAAATCCCTTTTCGAACCAGAGAGAGCCCCAATTGCAGCAAATAGGACCCCTGTTCCATTTCTTCCCAGTTTAGAAGACAAAGCTTATGTTGTTGTCGGAACTTTGTGCGCATCTTTCCTTCATGGAAAGATTATACCGCGCATACGTAACAATTTCAGTCTTCCTCCACAACTTACGCGTAAGTAATGTACTAATGTTCTTCATGGTCATTACGCATATGTTTCTCACGATGAAGACACAAGATTTCATTCTTTTAAATAGGCGAGGAGCAAACTGGATTGTGATGATGAGCAAGAGTTGGTTGCGCTTTTCAAGCACTCGTTGATGAAGTATCGTTCCTACCTGAGGCAAGCGCACTTCGATGGCAAGCCTCTGAATGAAATTTCTGTAAAGTCTTCGGTGCTACATTTATCCGACGGTGACTGGAATAATCTTGTTACACATTGGTCTCGGCTGCAGCGTAAGGTACTGTCTATGATATCACATCACAATTTGAACTACATTTCTGCATTTGCCTTAATGTCTCACTTGTATGAAAATCATAGCGTAAGAACATTCGTTCTCAAGGGACCACAGTATCTCGAAACTATACTGCACACCACATTGCTCTTGTGAGTACCTCTTGCCCTGTATGACCATACTTAATTTCATAGTTGTTTGATTATGTAGCATCACTGCACATGTTAGCCTTGTAATCGTCCATTTGGTGGACATTATAAGATCTGTATGGACTCTTACACAAATTTAGAATCATCCCAATGCTTTTGAAGAGGTTTAGCTCTGCAGTCCTCTTGTAAGGACTGAACGTGGTCTATCACTGTACTTACATTAACAACTACTCCCTCCGTCCCATAATATAAGAACGTTTTGTACAAGACACCATGTTCAAAACACTCTTGTATTATCGGAAGAGGATTGGTTCATTTTGTAGCATTCGCATCTTATCGCCTTGCCCACCATTTACTAAAAAAATCAGATCTATATTTAATCTTACCAACAAGTAGAATACACAGACAATGCCGGTCTGAAGTGTAGCCCATTGCTCTTGTCAAGACATTTTGTCCTCGTAACGCTTGTACTTCCGAGGATTGGTAGTTGATTATGTAGCATCAATCTGCATCTTATCTTCATTATCCTATACCCCTTCCAAGATTATCATATCTATAATTACTCTCTACAAAATGTAGAGTACGGCAATGCTTATGAAGAAGATTATGTGCTGAAATTCTTGAGTTATCCTTCCCTTGACATGGAGAAGGGCATTATAAAGCCGGTGTTAACTGTTAATGTAAGTCAGTCCTTCTAAAGCCTTTATCCTCAACTGTTGTTTAATTTGCTCATACTCCCTATCATTTACTACTGTTTAGTTTGATGTTTCTACCAAAATGCATGTTCGTAAGAACCGTAAGTTCTAAGTTTTACTTGTAAAACCAAATTTCTTATTCATACCATGCACATTACTTAATACTCCCTATATGTATGCTTGGTTTTGTGGATCTATAATCCGATTGTGTGGTGAAGCAGCCCACGTTTGCACCTTGTCATCTCCTGTTTTATCTTCTTGATGTGGTGATGATATGAACAACATGCCATGCACATTATCCAAAATAGATACAATGATTTTCTTTGCCCTTCATCTATGCTTGTTATATTGACATGGTAATCCAAAGAGTGTGGTGAAGCTTCCGCATTATGAACAATGCCAAATTATGCTATTGATATTTTGAACTTACTCTTTATTTTCTAATTTGAAATTGGATAGAATTGATGTAATGCAGTTATCATCTTTGTTTATACACGTGCAAAACCTGTCATCTCTCTCGCTTTGTTTCAGGTGATATGCCCGATGGCATGCACAAGTTTGTCAAGGCTGTGAGACCAACCCAACATATATTGCAGCAAAGAAGGCAAAACATCTTGAAGATAGCGAGACAACCCCAAAGTCTTGTCTTGATGCAAAGGTTCAAGTTACTTGAGACTAACAATGACAAGCTCGCAGAATTCATTATGCGAATCAGTTCGACTTCTTCAGTCCCAAGTTCTAGCAGTAAAGGCATTACGCAACTCAACTTCGACTTGAAGTCCTATCTCTAAGAAAGATTGCGCAGAACACCAATGAGAACCTCATCGCTAAACAGCTACACCTGGAAGCTATGACCGACATGCTAGGCCGGTCTCACAACCTTGCTCAAGCTGACTTTGCAGTTCCTCTCAAGGCTAACCTTTCTTGAACTGTCTTGGAAGTGGTCTCGGTTCAAAGATTATTTTGTTACGCCGCAATGGTGCCCGCTTTTGTAATCTGCTTCTTCGTTGCGCTTTATGATCACCGGTGGCGAACTTCGATGCCCAAAGGATGTAATATACCTTAAATCCTTTATTGTATAGTGTAGGTTTATTCTTAGTTACAATGCCGTAATTTTTTTATTGTATAGAGTAGGTTTGTTCTTAATTCCTACTAGTTACTGCCATCATTCGCTATCTGAAAAAAATCAGATGTAGTCGACCGGGCCGAAACTTCGATAGCGTGCCAGGTTTTTAGCGGGCCACAATTGGGCCGGCCTGCGTCTTTCTTGGGCCCGAATGATTGGGGCCTTCACACATTGCGCCAGGCCCAAACTTACACCGGCCTATATTTTAGTTGGGCCTTTTGTCGACCCATCACTTAGTTTGGCCCAGGTAGCGTTGGGCCATTAACAGGCTGAATATTGTACTGGCTTGTTACGGCCGAGATGAAACCACATACCTTTAGCAGGCCAAAATGCATGTTGGGCCTCAATTTTCACTAGTCGTCGACAGGCCTTCAGCAGGCCGAAATGTAGACCGGGCCGTTATGGGCCCAGTTAGCTCACGGGCCATTACCAGGCCGAAACATATCTCGGGCCTTAGTTGGCCCACTGATATCATGGGCCTTTAAGAGGCCGAAAGCTTAGTACATGCATCAACGGGCCGAATTACGCGACAGCCTTTAACAGGCCCAAAGTCACGTTGGGCTTAATCATGCCACCTTTAGCACGGGCCATTAGTGGGCCCGATGTCCCGTCGGACCATATATGGCCCATGGGCAGCACGGGCCATTCCCAGGCCGAAAGTCACACCGGGCTGAAATGGGCCCATGTGTACATCAGGCCTCTAACAGGCCGAAAGTCACTGGACTGTAGTTGGGCCCGAATATTCGGTGAACAATTAACGGGCCTGATCTGGCTTCGGGCCCCCCAAATATTGGGCGAACAATTAACGGGCCAGATCTGGTTTCGGGCTATAAATGGGCCTTTATTAAGCAGGTTGTTATTGGACTGGCCCACTAGTACCTGATTAAGTTCTACGGGCCCTTGACTGGGCCGGCCTTTTTAACCTATATGGGCCTATGTTGGGCCCAGCCACATGTTGACGTACCATAGGCATGTCTCCTCCAATGGACGGGCGACATCTGGCCCACTAACGGCCAATCAGAATTTTACACGTGGAAATTTCCCATTGGTCGGGGCTGTTAACGGGTTATCGGATCCAAAATCTGACCCGATAGCTTAACGGCGTTCCGTTACGGTGGATGCCACGTGTCAGTCACCCTTGACGAAAAGCACTTCTATGACGCTACGATTTATCGTCATGGAAGTGGACACTTCCGTGATGATAATTTTGGTAATGTCATGGAACACTTCTCTGACAAAGATAGGTATGACTATCTTGATTCTGTCATAAATTTGTCATGGATGTACATGCATGACAAAAAACGCGACCTACTGTGACAAACACGTATCATCACGGAAGTGTATCTTTTTGGTAGTGAAGGCTCCTGCCAGTTGCCGATAACTTTTACAAAACATGATCATCTCATACAACAATTTATGTATCATCACGTCTTGACCATATCACATCACAGCAAGCCCTGCAAAAACAAGTTAGACGTCCTCTACTTTGTTGTTGCAAGTTTTACGTGGCTGCTACAGGCTTAGCAAGAACCGTTCTTACCTACGCATCAAAACCACAACGATTTTTCGTCCGTGCTATTTTAACCTTCAACAAGGACCGGGCGTAGTCCCACTTGATTCAACTAAAGTTGGAGAAAGCAGACACCCACTAGCCACCACGTATGCGAAGCACGGCGGTAGAACCGATCTCATGAACACGGTCATGTAATGTCGGTCTGGGCGCTTCATCCAACAAGATCATGAATCAAAGTATGACATGCTGGTAAGCAGTATGACTATTATCACCCACAACTCTTTGTGTTCTACTCGTGCATATAACATCTACGCATAGATCTGGCTCAGATGCCACTGTTGGGGAATGTAGTATTTCAAATAATTTCCTACGGTCATGCAAGATCTATCTTGGAGAAGCGTAGCAACGAGCAGGGAGAGTGTGTCCACGTACCCTTGTAGACCGAAAGTGGAAGCGTTAAGTAACGCGGTTGATGTAGTCGAACGTCTTCACGATCCAACCGATCAAGTACCAAACGCACGGCACCTCCACAATCTGCATACGTTTAGCTCGGTGACGTCCCTCGAACTCTTGATCCAGCTGAGGCCGAGGGAGAGTTTCGTCAGCACGATGGCGTGGTGACAGTGATGATGAAGTTACCGACGCAGGGCTTTGCCTAAGCACTACGACGATATGAACGAGGTGTGTAACTGTGGAGGGGGAACCGCACATGGCTAAGACAAATATTATGTGCCTTTGGGGTGCTCCCCTCCCCTGTATATAAAGGAGGGAGGATGGAGGAGGAGGCCGGCCTAGGGGGTGCGCCAAGCATAGGGAGTCCTGGTAGGATTCCCTTTCCTATTCGGAGTAGGAGAGAAGGAAAGAGAGGGAGAAGGAAAGGGGGGCCGCGCCCCCACCCCTTGTCCAATTCGGTTTGGGCAGGGGGCAGGGGCGCACCACCTCTTGGCCCTTCTCTCCTCTCTCCACTAAAGCCCAATAAGGCACATTAGTTCTCCCGGCGAATTCCCCTAACTCCCAAGTACTCCGAAAAATACCTGAATCACTCGGAACCTTTCCGATGTCTGAATATAGCCTTCCAATATATGAATCTTTACCTCTCGACCATTTCAAGACTCCTCATCACGTCCGTGATCTCATCCGAGGCTCCAAACAACCTTCGGTCATCAAATCACATAAACTCATAATACAAATCATCGTCGAACGTTAAGCATGCGGACCCTACGGGTTCAAGAACTATGTAGACATGACCGAGACTCATCTCCGGTCAATAACCAATAGCAGAACCTGGATGCTCATATTGGCTCCTACATATTCTACGAAGATATTTATCGGTCAAACCGCATAACAACATACGTTGTTCCTTTGTCATCGATATGTTACTTGCCCGAGATTCGATCGTCAGTATCTCAATACCTAGTTCAATCTCGCTACCGGCAAGTCTCTTTACTCGTTCCGTAATGCAACATCCCATAACTAACTCATTAGTCACATTGCTTGCAAGGCTTATAGTGATGTGCATTACCGAGAGGGCCTGTAGATACCTCTCGACAATCGGAGTGACAAATCCTAATCTCGATCTATGCCAACTCAACAAACACCATTGGAGACACCTTAGAGCATCTTTATAATCACCCAGTTACGTTGTGACGTTTGATAGCACACAAGGTGTTCCTCCGGTATTCGGGAGTTGCATAATCGCATAGTCATAGGAACATGTATAAGTCATGAAGAAAGCAATAGCAATAAAACTCAACGATCATAATGCTAAGCTAACGGATGGGTCTTGTCCATCACATTATTCTCCAATGATGTGATCCCATTCGTCAAATGACAACACATGTCTATGGTTATGAAACATAACCATCTTTGATTAACGAGCTAGTCAAGTAGAGACTTACTAGGGACACTCTGTTTTGTCTATGTATTCACACATGCACTTGTCGGATTTCGGGTTCCGGCAAAACCCTTGAGGTTCGAACACTGGGGTGCGCACGAAGATCTCTCCCTACCTAATCACACCCTCAGCCTCACCACGATCTCAAAGCCTAGCTCGACGAACCCGCAACACAAGAGACACGAGATTTATACTGGTTCGGGCCACCATTGTGGTGTAATACCCTACTCCAGTGTGGTGTGGTGGATTGCCTCTTCGGCTGAGGATGAACAGTACAAGGGGAAGAACATCCTCCTGAGGAGAGGTGTTCTTGTGCTTGGGGGACTTGTGTGGGTGAGGATGATCTGAATCTCTTTTCTCCTACTATGATGGCCAGTCCTTTTTATAGAGGCCTGGTCCTCTTCCCAAATATTGAGCGGGAAGGGATGCCACAACGGCCAATTTGAAGGGGCACAACTAATACAAGCTATCCTGACTAAAAAGGTGGTCTTCGCCTGCCAAAGGCTCTGGTGGTGACGCCGTCTTGGGCTCCACGGTGACCTCCGTCTAGCTGTCCTGCTGGTCGTGGTCTCGTTGCACCGATATTGAAACCTTTGCCTGATGCCTCGGGACTCCTCGCCTGCGCTTGCCGCTTTACCACCAAAGAGGAAACGAGGACACTGTGCGTGTTGGCGCACGCCTGGCTCCAGTCGTCATGGCTTGCGTCATAGGAACCTCGCAAGGTGTCCCTTGCCTTGATCTCTCCGCCCCTTGCGAGCCAGCCTGGTGAGGTCGCTCCCGAGGAGGTCTTGTGTCGTCCGCCTCGCGAGGCTTGACCCCTCGAGAGGGTCTTGAGTGTTTGTTGGTGAAGATGGGCCGTACGGGGCCGCTGGTGAGCCACGCCGTGGGCCGCAGGCAAGCAAGTCTGGGGACCCCCGTTCCCAGGACGCCGGCAGTAGCCCCCGGGCCCAAGGCGCGCTCGGACTTGGCTTTGAGGCGAAGCCAAAGGGCAAGTGCGGAGCACCGCGGGCCCCAACAGCCTGCGGCCTTGGTCGACGCGTGGCGATTGATTGGACGTGGGCGTCTCCACTTCCCCATGCTGCCTCGGCAACTGCCCGTCTGACAAAAGGGTGGCGCGGGCAACGCTTGCCTTCATTGCTTTTCTTCACCTTGCTCCAGATCCCCTTTCTCGCTCCTTGCTTCCGAAATCCCCAGATATGCTTCAATCCCCTTCCGAGCTTCTGACCAATGGCGCCCCGAAAGGCCAAGGTTGTTGTGCCGCCTTCTTGGTACGAGTCGGTTCTAGACACGCCCAACGTCTCGGATAAGAACCTTGCCGCCACGCGCCTGCTGACGGCGGGGGAGAGCAACGAGAAGGGGAATACCGAGCTCCGAGCTGGCTCCGCCGAACCGGAGGCCCAGGGGAGCACCTTCTGCCCCTTCTTCATGAGCAGCATCGTCGCGGGCCTGGTTCCCCCCTTCTCCGATTTCTTCTATGCCATCCTCCGCCATTATAGGTTGCAGGCCCTTCACCTCCAACCCAACTCCATTCTTCTCTTGTCGATCTTCGCTTTCTACTGTGAGGCGTATGTTGGCGTGATGCCGTCCGTGGCTCTGCTGCGCCACTTCTTCTTCCTCCGCATCAACGATGGTCATACCTCCGGGTGCGCCAACCTCATCGCGGCCGGCAAGGCCAACGCAATCTCGAAGGCTGGGAAGAAGGTCGACGGCTTCAGGAGCAAGTGGATCATGATGGACGCCAAGTGCGTCCACCCACGCTTGAGGCTGCCGACGGAGATGCCCCGGTCGACGAGGTGGTCTCAAAGCTTCTTGATGGTAGGCGACATCGGTGCTGGAGAAGATGAATGTTGACCTGAAGCCGGGCAACGCGAAGGTGGCGAAGCTGACGGGGGCCATGCTCCTGAGGGAGTTCCTGATGCTGTGGGTGGCTCCACTCCAGGCTCGCTCGCGCCCCTTGTGGACGCTTGGGGGCGAAGAAGACAAGCTTCACCTGAGTCCGGGAGCCTTGTCTGACGAGGAGCTGGCTGCAGCTCTCCGCCTCTTGGTCGGGGACGACCAAGAGTATCTGCCGAGCGCCATCGTTCCCTTGTTTCATCGCAAGGACGGGGCACAGGTCGCGGCTGCCATGCCCACCTTTGACGAGCGCGGCTTGGTGCCGCCGGTGCCCCTTGTGGCCCCGGAGGCGACGGTGCCGGTGGATGTGTCTTCTGGCGACTCCCGCAAGGAGGAGGAAGAGGAGGACGACGAGGAGCGCGACTCGGAGGTGACCCCGAGGGGATGGGGGAGTCCTCCCCCTTGAGCCAGGCTGATGTCCTCCGCACCATGCCTGATGATGATGACAAGGCCGATGTCCCCCAGAGAAAGGGGAGCCGCCTGTGGTTCGGACGAGGGGCAGGTCGGCATTGATCTCCCGAGATGAAGCTCCTGCTCTGATTCTGCCTGGGGCTGCTTCTGGTCCATCCGCTGCCACTCCTTCCACTCTTGGTGCCCGCGTGTCTGCGCCTCAGGTTGCGAGGCTCTCCGACTTCAAGCTTACAAAGCGGAGGGACTACGCTGCGGTAGACCAATTGAAAGGATCGATATAGTTGACTAGAGGGGGGGTGAATAGGCAACCAACAATTTTTAGCCTTTCTTCACCAATTTAAACTTTGCATCGAAGTAGGTTGTCTAGATATGCAACTACGTGAGCAACCTATATGATGCAACAACAACAAGCACACATGCAAGCAAGAGATATAACACAAATAAGCTTGCACAAGTAAAGGCACGAGATAACCAAGAGTGGAGCCGTTGAAGACGAGGATGTGTTACCGAAGTTCCTTCCCTTAGAAGGGAAGTACATCTCCGTTGGAGCGGTGTGGAGGCACAATGCTCCCCAAGAAGCCACTAGGGCCACCATATTCTCCTCACGCCCTCACACAATGCGAGATGTCGTGATTCCACTATTGGTGCCCTTGGAGGCGGCGACCGAACCTTTACAAACAAGGTTGGGGCAAGCCCAAAATGCACTAACGCAAAGAGCGGTAGTACTGCTGGCGCGGTACTACCGCGCCCCCTTGCGGTACTACCGCAAGGCAGGGGCTGTCTAGAGATGGGAAGGCATGGATATAAAAAATTACATCCGTGGCTACTTCGGCAGAGTTGGAGTCGATGCAAAAACCCGACGCGGTAGTACCATAAGCCAGCAGCGGTACTACATGAGGCGCCGGATGTAAAAATTACATCGCCTTGCGCCTCGTACTTGCGGAACCAAGCCAGATACCATGGTACTACCGCGCCCTGTGCACGGTACTACCGTGATGGGTGCCGCCCACTAGGGAGAGGATGGCAATATCCAGACTACGGCCACAGTACTACCGCCTACTAGAAGCAAGATCGTCAGGGCCCTTGCGGTACTATCAAGGCCAATGGGCGGTACTTATCAAGAAGGGCTCATGTAACCTACCGCACGCCCTAGTTCAGCAAGCAAGAGCAATATTTGCATAGACAAGGAAAACATAGGATGCTCCAAAGGCTAGAGGAAAGGAGGTGCATAGGAAGATGTGTACATGATGAATCCACCCAACCTTTCCAACGCGGACCCCCTCTTAATAGTACGCTTCCCTACAACTCAATACCATCGAAAAGAAACGAAGAGAGACGCTGTCTTCCATAGCCTTCAAGGGGAACCAAATCATCTTGTGCCTAGTCAATATATCTGAAATATTCGATGCACATGATTAGTCCGCAAACGTATTGTCATCAATCACCAAAACCAACTAAGGGATAAAAATGCCCTTACAATCTCCCCCTTTTTGGTGGATTGATGACAACACGGGATTTGCACAAGGGTATAACGCAAAGAGCAAGGGCAAACCCCAAGTCTCTAAAATATAGACGGGCTCCCCCTAGATGTGTGCTATCTCGATAAGTGCTTTGGACTGCACGGCACACATACTAGGATCAACACTCCCCCTATATTTTATAGACATGGCATATCTTGCAATAAGGCTAAAACTAAGCAAGATAGACAAGAGCATAATGTAATAAGCACAAGATAGAATAAGCTCACTACGGTACAATAGAGTGCATATGTCTTACACCATATGATAGAAGGTCTCACGAGCACAAACCAAAGAAAACCAAAGCAAACGAAATAAACGAAGTTCAAATGACCCAAACACGACACAACTCGCAAATCCTACACTCTCTCCCTCTTTGGCATCGAGACGCCAAAAGGCAGAGAGGACACCTACAGCAATAGTGGTGGCTCAAGCAGAGTAGTCACTTGCACGCTTCCTGTCAGACTCTGCAGCTGGGACGAACTCCTCCTCAGACTCAGTCCACTGATAACCATGCTTGCGCATCCATTCTGCCTCTGGGGTGATGTGCACCTCTGACCCGCTGGATATGTTCTCGCCAAAGGTCCTGAAAATCTGCTTGTCACGGTGGCGAGCCTTCTTGGAAGCCACATGGGTCTTGTACTGCCCCTTTGCCTGCATACAGAACAAGAAGGCTCAGAGGTGGGAGGGATGTAACCCTCAGAGTTGTCCTCGTCTGCTGCCTCCTCCTCATCCTCATCTGCATCCACGTCCATGGCAGTCGCAGTATCAACACGAAAGGTAGTGTTGGCCCACTGAGGCTTGATACGGAGGTTGATGGGCTCATGCCGGATCCAACTAGGGGCCTCAAACTCCTCCTGAGGGTAGATCCTCTCCCAAGTAGCTAAGATCAACTGAAACAGATAAGGTCCTAGATGGGGACCTTGTGGTTGTAGACCGCAAACCGAAGCTCATGCCACATGATATGTGAGACATCAAGTGGTAGTGTCTGAGAGTTGCGAGCGTCTTCACAAAGGAGCATCATATCCACAAGATAGGCATGCACCTTGTCCTTGTTCCCAATGCGTGGGAACAGAGTGTTGCGGAATATCCGGTGCATGATGTCAAGAAAGGAGTTGAGTACCCAAGTTGACTTGCCATTGGAGAGCTTCTTCTCCACATAGAAGGTCATAAGCCTGTTCTTGTTGGCAGACTCAGGATTGGCATGAGGGCAAACACCTTGGGGTGTGGCGAGCCCCTCATCCGGAACCCCAAGCAAAGTCATGAATTCCTTCCAAGTAGCAGTCAGCTGCCGACCATTGGTCATCCAAGTCATTGTCCTTTCCTCATTGGGATGAAAATGCACTGAGGCAAAGAACTGAGCAAGGATCTCAGGATCATAGTCTTTGTGGAATGAGATGATATGCTCAATGCCAAATTGCTCCACTAGGTCTAAAGTCTCACCAAAGTAGTCCCGGTGCTTCTCTTTTCTCATGTGATGCATGTTGATCCACTTCACCTCCACATAGGTGTTTTGCTTGGCCTTGATGACATCCAGATAAATGAGATTCTGCTGCTTGGTCCAGAATAGCTCATTCCCTCGAAAGTTGGCACGAGGGTTTCCATATGAATTGATCTTCCTCCAAGAGATGAACTCAGCAAGCGGTATCTCATCCATACCCATGGTGGGTTCCTTCTCTTTGGTGGCGGTGGTCTTGGTTCTGCGTTGGGGGGCATTGGAGCCCTCTGTTGCCTCTATGTTGCGCATACGCTTGGATCCTGTATCACATCTTGGATTGGAGCGGCGAGCCGGAGCACCTGAGCCACCACCTAAAACACACACCACAAAACAAACACGCACGGAACGCGAGAAGGATCAATGCAAAGACCACAACAAAGCAGGTGAAACAAGTAGACATGGCACGTGAGAAGTGCCACAAGAGGGATTTGAGACAACGGTAGTATCGTGTGTTGCACCACGTGCGGTAGTACAATTCCAAGGAGCGATAGTACCAGAGACGCGGTAGTACTGCACCAGCAGGGCGGTAGTACCGGACGTGCGGTAGTACCGCACCTGAAGAGCGGTAGTACCGCACGGTTGCAGATCTGAAACGGCCACGGAGATCTGAGCACAACCGTGTCAACACGCGGTACTACGGTCGATTAAATCCATCACGGGACAACTATAGCAAGTACCATCACTACACAAAACTACTCTCCTACATCCTACTCTTGCAAAGATTTGGCCTAAAATCTCAAGAACAACTTGCATCTCCCCGAAACCTAAAAACAACAAGACGAACAAGAAAAAGGGAGGGATTGGGGAGAAACCTTGTTCCATGGCAAGAGGGAGTGGTGGGGAACGATCCCACCAGTCGGAATCCGAGGAGAGCGGCCGGAGATGGAGATCCGGCGCCGTTCTTGAGCGAGAGAGAGAGAGAGAGAGAGAGAGAGAGACGGAGTGGGGAGAGAGACGAATGGGTATGGGGGAGTTAGAACTCCCCCTGCCTAAGTTTAACCCCCCACGTGCCCTCGACCGCACGGTAGTACCACACGTCATCGCGGTAGTACCGCCCCGGGCGGAAGTATCGCACCGTGGCTTTAGTACCGCTCCTCGAGGCGGCAGTAAAAAATTACTGCCGCGATGGGTGCGGAAGTACCATGTGTTCCTCTCACGGTAGTACCGCACGTCATTGCGGTAGTACCGCCCAGGCAGAAGTACCGCACCGAGGCTGTAGTACCGCTCCCCCAGGCGGTAGTAAAAAATTACTGCCGCGCTGGGTGCGGGAGTACCCCGCGCTCCCCTTGCGGTAGTACCGTGGCAGGCCACGGTAGTACCGTGAGCTCAAGAAAAAACAGTTTCAACCAAACGAGAGAACACCGAAGCACGGAACCTTCAAGGGAGACCACACCAAAGAGCTAACACACTGGGCACCACAAGCACAAGCTCGGCACGAAGGAAGAGAGGCAAGAGACAACAAAGACCACAAATGAGACACAAACTCTCCAAGGAGAGGGCGGTGGCCGGAGCCACCTATGTTTGAGTCAATTGGTATGGCACCGCGAAGAATTATCCTTGGGCCCATAACCAAAACTCGTCTTTGAAGCACAAGTACCATCAAAAATGGCTAATGTGAAAGAGTTGATCGCTTTATGCATAATGGGGGGAGGGAGAGTTCATTGAGAGAACAACACTCCCCCTATGTCCATGCCTACACCTAGATTAGACAACAAGTTGAGTGAGGTGGGGTGTGCAAGGGTTCAAGCAACATTGCTTGAATCAATGATATTTAGCTCATGCCTTAACTCGCGAATCTTGCTTCATCCAAAGGCTTCGTGAAAATATCTGCAAGGTTATCATGGGTGTTGACGTAGTTGAGCTCGATATCCCCTCGCCTAATGTGATCTCGGATGAAGTGATACCGAATCTCAATATGCTTCGTCTTGAAGTGTTGCACCGGGTTGAGAGAAATCTTGATGGCACTTTCATTGTCACACGAAAGAGGCACTTTTTCACAAATGATACCGTAATTCTTTAAAGTTTGCCTCATCCATAAGAGTTGTGCACAACAACTACCAGCCACCACATACTCCACTTCGGTGGACGAGAGAGACACACAACTTTGCTTCTTGGAGGACCAACTCACCAAAGAGAAACCAAGAAATTGGCACCCTCCGGAAGTGGACTTCCTATCCACTTTGTCTCTCGCCCAATCGGAGTCCGAATATCCTACAAGCTTGAAGTTTTCTCCCCTTGGGTACCATAAGCCAAAGTTCGGGGTATGAGCCAAATATCAAAAGATTCGCTTGACCGCCACAAAGTGGCTTTCCTTAGGTTCGGCTTGAAACCGTGCACAAATTCCCACACTCAACATGATATCTGGTCTAGATGCATAAAGGTAAAGCAAGGAGCCAATCATGGAGCGATATACCTTTTGATCCACCGCTTTACCATTGGGATCAATGTCAAGTTGGCACTTGGTGGGCATTGGAGTGGAAGTCGGCTTGACATCACTTAGCTTGAATCTCTTGAGCATGTCTTGAGTGTATTTGGCTTGGTTGATGAAGGTTCCTTCTCTTCTTTGCTTCACTTCGAACCCGAGAAAGAACTTCAACTCTCCCATGGAAGACATCTTGAACTCTGAGGTCATGAGAGCGGCAAATTCCTCATTGAAAGCTTTGTTAGGGGAACCAAAGATAATATCATCAACATATATTTGGCACACAAACAACTCCCTTTTGACCTTCTTAGTAAAAAGAGTGGGGTCGATTAGCCCAACTTCAAATCCACGGTCTTGTAACAACTCGGTAAGGTGGTCATACCACGCACGTGGGGCTTGTTTAAGGCCATAGAGTGCCTTATCGAGTTGATACACATGATCGGGAAAGTAGGGATCCTCGAACCCGGGGGGGGGGGGGGGTTGCTTGACATATACCAACTCATTAATGGGACCATTAAGAAAAGCACTCTTCACATCCATTTTTTGCAACTTAAAGTTGTGATGAGAAGCATAAGCAATCAACATACGAATGGATTCAAGGCGAGCAACGGGAGCAAAGGTTTCACCGTAGTCGATACCCTCGACTTGGGAGTAGCCTTGTGCCACCAATCTTGCCTTGTTGCGGACGATGGTCCCATGAGCATATTGCTTGTTCTTGAATATCCACTTGGTTCCAATGACATTGTGGTTCCCTGTTGGCCTTGGCACCAATCTCCACACCTTGTTGTACTCGAAGTTGTTGAGTTCTTCATGCATAGCATTAAGCCAATCCGGATCTTCGAAAGTGCTTCATATACCTTTTGGGGTTCAACACAAGAGACAAACGCGTGATGTTCACAATAGTTTGCCAATTGTCTACGAGTGCTTACCCCATTTTGAATGCTTCCAAGCACATTTTTCATGAGATGACCCTTGGTGGAGAGCTTGGATGCAATCTTGGCGGCACGACGCTCCAATTCCTCCTCGGTGGTGAGTTGAGGAGCGGTCACTTGATCATCTTGAGTGTCGTCTTGAGCTTGTTCTTGATCTTGAACTTGCTCGGAGGAGAGAACTTGACCTTGGGCATCACTTGGTGTGTCAACACCGTCTTGAGCATGATCTTGCCCTTGGTCTTGTTCATGAGGTTGAGGGCCTTCACTTTGTTCTTCGGAAGCGTGTGGGCCTTGGGTTGGTGATGGCTCCACTTGGGTGGAGCATTGTCCTTCTCCTTCGGCCACAAGGGGTTCCTCAATGGGTAGGATAAAAACAACACCCATTCTTCTTATGGCTTGAGGAGGAATTTCATCACCTACATCACAAGTGCCACTTTGCTCCACTTGGGAGACGTTATTCTCATCAAACTCCATGTTACACGTCTCCTCAATAAGTCCCGTGGATTTATTGAGGACACGGTAAGCATGAGAGTTTGTAGCATAACCAACAAATATGCCCTCATAAGCTCTAGCCTCAAATTTAGACAAACGAACACCTTTCTTGAGAATGAAACACCTACACCCGAACACCCGAAAGTACTTGAGGTTGGGCTTGTTACCGGTAAGTATCTCATATGGAGTCTTGTTCAAACCCTTGCGGAGGTAGAGCCGATTGGATGCATGACGCGCAGTGTTGATGGCTTCAGCCCAAAAGTTGTATGGAGACTTGAACTCCGCCATCATGGTCCTTGCCGCATCCATCAACGTCCGGTTCTTCCTCTCCGCTACACCATTTTGTTGAGGGGTGTAAGGTGCGGAATATTGATGCTTGATCCCCTCATCACAAAGAAACTCATCCAAGGTGTAGTTCTTGAACACGGTGCCGTTGTCGCTTCTTATAGTCAAGATCTTTGCATTTTATTGGCGTTGGGCTTCATTTGCAAAGTCAATGACGGTTTGTTGGGTCTCGCTCTTCCTCTTGAAGAAATATACCCATGTGTATCGTGAGTAGTCATCCACAATCACCAAGCAATACTTTCTACCCCCAAGACTATCAAAGGATGGAGGCCCAAAGAGATCCAAGTGAAGGAGCTCCAAAGGCCTCTTCGAGTAAATGATAGTCGTGGGAGGGTGAGCCTTCTCATGTAGATTTCCTTCGATACAAGCACTGCAAGCATGATCTTTAGCAAAACTAACATTTGTTAGTCCACGAACATGGTCCCCCTTGAGAAGACTTTGCAAAGATCTCATATTAACATGGGCTAAATGGTGATGCCAAAGCCATCCCACGTTAACTTTAGTCATTAGGCATGTCGCGGTCTTAGTGGGTCGCTCTGAAAAGTTAATCACATAGAGACTGTACTCGACATGCCCAACAAAGGCTACTTTAAGAGTCTTGCTCCACAAGAGGTCCACGGTATCAATATCAAAGAAACTGGCAAAGCCCATGATTGCAAGTTGACGAACGGAAAGTAAATTGTATGCAAGGGACTCAACAAGCATGACCTTCTCGATCGTGAGATCATGAGAAATGACAACCTTGCCAAGTCCCAATACCTTAGAAGACGAGGCATCACCCCATTCGATATTGGTGGGCATAGATGGAATCTTGTGCATGTCCACCATCAAGTCCTTGCTTCCGGTCATATGATTTGTAGCTCTACTGTCGAGCAACCATGATCCCCACCGGAAGCAAACACCTACAAGAGATCAATGCTTGGTTTTAGGTACCCATTTTGTAATGGGTCCTTTGATGTTAGTGACAAGGGTCTTAGGAACCCAAATAGACCATTCAATGTACTCATAAGGTGTAACGCCCTCGATGCGGCTATATCTCCCACGTGTCGAAGCACGACTTAGAGGAATAACCGCATTGAAAGCAATGTCGCAAGTGAGGTAATCTTCACACAACCCATGTAATACATAAGAGAAAGAGATACATAGTTGGCTTACAAATGCCACTTCACACAATACATAAATAAACATCCATCATCCAGATTACGCTCAAGGTCCGACTACGGAACCAAAATAAAAGAAGACTACCCCAAATGCTACACGGATCCCCGATCGTCCCAACTGAGCTCCACTCTGATCATCAAGAAAAGACACATAGTAACGACCATGTTCCTCGTCGAACTCCCACTTGAGCTCGGTTGCGTCATCTTGCCCGCATCGTTGACACACTGCAACTGTTTTGGTAGAATCTGTGAGTCACGGGGACTCAGCAATCTCACACCATGAGATCAAGACTATTTAAGCTTATAGGTAGGACAGAGTTGTGAGGTGGAGCTGCAGCAAGCGACTAGCATATATGTTGGCTACATTCGCAAAAGAAGGCGAGAAGAGAAGCAAAGGCGGTCGTGAAGCTAGTAGCGATCAAGAAGTGATCCTGAAACTACTTACGTCAAACATAACTCCAACACCGTGTTCACTTCCCGGACTCCGAGAAGAGACCATCACGGTTACATCTGTGATTGATGTATTTTAATTAAGGTCAACTTCGGGTTTTCTACAACGGACATTAACAAATTCCCATCTGCCTCATAACCGCAGACACGGCTTTGAAAGATAATACCCTGCAGGGGTGTCCCAACTTAGCCCATTATAAGCTCTCACGGTCAACGAAGGATATTCCTTCTACTGAAGACCCGATCAGTCTCGGAATCCCAGACTACAAGACATTTTGACAATGGTAAAACAAGACCAGCAAAGCCGCCCGAATGTGCCAACAAATCCCGATACTGCACATATCTCGTTCTTAGGGAACACCGGATAGGTCAGCCTACGAGTAAAACCAGCCCTTGAGTTGCCCCGTGGTGGCCCCGCAGTCTGCCCGGTTCGGACCAACACTCGAAGGAGCACTGGCCCGGGGGGGGGGCTAAAATAAAGATGACCCTCGGGCTCGCGAAAACCCAAGGGAAAAGTAATAGGTGGTGGGTAGTCAAATGGTAAAACCAAGGTTGGGCCTTGCTGGAGGAGTTTTATTCAAAGCGAACTGTCAAGGGGGTCCAATAAATCACCCAACCGTGTAAGGAACGCGAAATCAAGGAACATAACACCGGTATGACGGAAACTAGGGCGGCAAGAGTGCAACAAAACACCAGGCATAAGGCCGAGCCTTCCACCCTTTACCAAGTATATAGATGCATTAATTAAATAAGAGATATTGTGATATCCCAAAATATCCATGTTCCAACATGGAACCAACTTCATCTTCACCGCAACTAGCAACGCTATAAGAGGGCTGAGCAAAGCGGTAACATAGCCAATCAACGGTTTGCTAGGAAAGGATGGTTAGAGGTTTGACATGGCAATATGGGTGGCATGATATAGCAAGTGGTAGGTAACGTAGCATAGGCATAGCAAAAGAGCGAGCATCTAGCAAGCAAAGATAGAAGTGATTTCGAGGGTATGGTCATCTTGCGCAAAGTTCTCAGAGTTGTCGAAAGCTTGATCCTCGTAAGCGTTCTCAACAGGTTCCTCGTTCACGTACTCGTCTCCCGGCTCTACCCAAAGCAAGAACACAAACAATGGAACCACAATAAATCACGGGCGATGCACAAACAAAATGAGATGCACATGATGACATGATATGAGATGCATGACATAAACAAAATGCAAAACGAAAGACAAAAACCCAACCACGGAGGGAATACCATAGCACATAGCCGAAAATGGCAAGAGTTGGAGTTACAAAGATGGAAAGTTACATCCGGGGTGTTACAACACTCCACCACTACAAGAGGATCTCGTCCCGAGATCTAGGACTGAAAGAACTCTGGATATTCGGAACGGAGGTGATCCTCGCGCTCCCAGGTGGCTTCTCGGTTGGAATGGTGTGACCACTTCACTTTCAGGAATTTGATTGACTTGTTGCGAGTCTTGCGCTCGGTTTCTTCAATAATAACAGCAGGGGTGCTCATGATAAGAGAGATCTTCTTGGAGGTCAATTTCTTCGAAGTTGATAGTGCGCTCAGGAGTCTTGAAGCACTCGCGAAGTTGTGACACGTGAAACACATCGTGCACGTTCGCGAAGTTGGACGGAAACTCAAGTTGATAGGCGAGATCGCCTCTTTTGCCAATGATCTTGAAAGGACCCACGTATCTAGGGGCAAGCTTCCCTTTGATACCGAAGCGACGAGTGCCTTTCATTGAAGAGACGCAGAGGTAGACATGGTCTCCGATTTCAAAAGCCACATCACGGTGCTTGTCATCATAATAGCTCTTCCGCGCGATTGCGCGGCTTTGAGATTCTCATGAATGACTTTGCACATTTCTTGACTTCGTGATCAAGTCGTTGCCAAGAAGTTGGCGTTCACCTGTCTTGGACCAATTGGCAGAGTACGACACTTTTGCCATAGAGAATTTCGAATGGGGCCTTGCCCGAACTTCGCTTGGAAACCTGTTGTTGTAGGAGAACTTCGGCATATGGAAGACAATCTTCCCACTTCATACCAAAAGAGATGACACAAGCCCTGAGCATATCTTCGAGGATTTGATTGACTCGCTCGACTTGGCCACTTGTTTGAGGGTGGAAAGCTGTGCTGAAACGAATGTTGGTGCCCATGGCCTTCTGAAAGGAGTCCCAGAACTTAGAGGTGAAAATGCTCCCATGATCTGAAGAAATCAATTGTGGAATGCCGTGCAAGGAGACAATCCTGGAGGTGTAAAGCTCTGCCAACTGAGCTGCTGTGATAGATTCTTTGATAGGAAGAAAATGAGCCACTTTAGTAAGCTTGTCAATGACAATGAAGATAGCATCATTTCCGCGCTTGGACTTTGGAAATCCAGTCCACGAAGTCCATCTCGATATGATCAAACTTCCATTCTGGAATAGCAAGAGGTTGGAGGAGACCAGCTGGTCGTTGGTGTTCTGCTTTCACCCTTGGCGGACATCACATTCATTCACGAATTGAGCAATTTCTCGCTTCATTCGAGTCCACCAATCTGATCGCTTGAGGTCATGGTACATCTTCGTACTTCCAGGATGAATGGATAGAAGAGAATTGTGCGCCTCGTTCAAAATGACTTTACGTAGATCACCCTTTGGAACCACAATCCGGTCCTCGAAGAAAAGAGTATCTTTGTCATCAATGTGGAAGCACTTGTATTTGGAAATGCCCTTGTCGATACCACGTTTCACCTTTTCACCATGGTATCCAGGAGTTGAGCCTCACGAATTTGGTCTTCCAAAGTAGGAGAGACTATGAGGTTGGCAAGAAAGCCTTGAGGAACAACTTGGAGATTCAGCTTGCAGAAAGCTTCACAAAGGTCTGGTTGGAAGGGCTTGAGGATTAAGCTGTTGCAATAAGCCTTTCTGCTCAGAGCATCTGCAATGACATTGGCCTTGCACAGAGTATATTCAATACTCGGGTTGTACTCTTGAATCACTTGACCCATCGAGTTTGCCTGCGGTTGAGGTTGGGTTGAGTGAAGATATACTTGAGACTCTTGTGATCGGTGAATATATCCACTTTCCTTCCCAACAAGAGATGTCTCCATGTTATCAATGGATGGACAACTGCCGCCAACTCAAGATCGTGAGTGGGTAGTTCTTTTCGTTGGGCTTCAACTGACGAGAGGTATAGGCCACAACTTTCTTCTCTTGCATTAACACACCGAGACTTTGAAGAGAAGCATCACAGAAAACTTCGAATGGTTTGGATTCATCAGAGGAGTTAAGGCGAGAGCTGTGACTAGCTTTTCTTTGAGGGTGTTGAAAGCAACGTCACACTCAGGCGTCTAGACATACTTGACATGCTTCTGGAGGAGGTTGGAAAGAGGCTTTGCAATCTTAGAGAAGTTCTCAACGAATCTTCGGCAATAGCTTGCAAGTCTAAGAAAACTGCGAACACCTTGACATTACGAGGAGGTTCCCAATTCACAACCGCAGACACCTTCTCGGGATTAACAGCGATGCCCTTGGCGGAGATGATGTGACCAAGATAAAGAACTTCATCAAGCCAAAATTCACATTTGGAAAACTTACATAGAATTGATACTCTCTGAGCTTGTCGAGCACCAATCGCAAATGTTTGGCATGATCCTTCTTGTTCTTGGAGAAGACCAAAATATCATCGAGATAGACCAAGACGAATTCATTGGTGTAGGGGTTGAAGATGAAGTTCATCATTCGAGAGAATGTTGGAGGAGCATTGACAAGGCCGAAAGACATGACAATATATTCATAAGAACCAAAGCTTGTTTTGAATGCTGTCTTGGGAATATCTTGTTCACGAATGCGAATTTATTGATAACCCATACGGAGGTCGAGCTTGGAGAATACTTTAGCACCTTTGAGTTGCTCGAAAAGCTCATTGATGTTGGGAAGTGGATACTTGTTCTTGATAGTCTTCTTGTTCAATGGACGGTAATCTACGCAAAGTCGGTCCGTGCCATCCTTCTTCTGGACAAAAAGAACACCACAACCCCAAGGAGATGAACTCGGTCTGATCAAACCCAGACGCTCTTGTTCATCGAGTTGTTTCTTCAATTCCTTCAGCTCTTTAGGTCCAAGCTTGTATGGACGCTTGCAAACGGGTTTCGTGCCAGGCTCAAGATCGATAACGAATTCAACTGGCCGATGAGGAGGCATACCCGGGAGATCTTCTGGAAAGACATCTTGGTACTCACAAACGACTGGAATCTGAGAGATAGCATCCAACTCACCCTTCTCATTGAGAGAAAACAACCGAATGGTTTCATCATGAGCGGCATAGATGATCACATCCTCAGAAGAGTGTGCCAATTGAATTTCCCTGGCAGCACAATCAAGTTGAGCTTTGTGCTGAGAAAGCCAGTCCATCCCAAGAATAAGATCGATATCAGAGTCACCAAGGACAATTGGTTTAGCCAGAAATCTATAGTCGCCCATCTTGATACCGACATTCGGAACCATCAAACTAGAACTCATGTGCTTGCCCGGGGAAACAATTTCTAGAGGTCTATCCAAATATTCCGAAGTGAAATCATGCTTGGCAAAAAACGGTCTTGACATGAAACAATGCGATGCACCAGTATCAAATAAGACTTTTGCAGGAATATCATTAACTGAGAGATTACCCATTATCACATCTGAAGAATCCTCTGCCTGAGCTGCATTCATCATGTTCACCTTTGCATGCTTTGGATTATGCTTGACCACTGCATTGCTTGAAGATCTCACAGGAGGAGGAGGCGGAAGGCGCCTTTGGTTGAAGCACTTGTTCGCATAGTGACCTTTCTGCTGGCACTTGTTGCAAGTCACCTCTAAGAGCGGACGGTGATAAGGAGCATTTGACCTTGGAGCTTGAGAATTTGACTTGTTCTGATAGCCTGGGTTGGGTGGGTGGGAAGATCCACGACCACTGAGTTCTTCTGGCGATAAGGCCGTGGAGCGGAGGAGGAGGAGGCAACCAGAACTTCGTTGCTTAGCTGCCACTAGTGAGGAAGAAGAAGACTGAATCTGCGTCCTGACTCTCTTCTTAGAAGCCTCACATTTGAGTTGGGCAGCTTCTTGCTTGATGCCATGTTGTAGAATTCATCATACTTTTTCGGCTCAAAAAGCACGAGAGCTAAATGCAGATCTTCTCTGAGGCCACCTCTGAATTGATAGATCATACTCTTTTCATCAGGGACATCTTGCTTAGCGAAGCGAGCGAGTTTCTGGAACTGGATATTGTATTGATACACAGACATGTTGCCTTGCTTGAGATTGCGGAACTCCTCACGCTTGCTCTCAACAACACTTTGTGGAATGTGGTAAGCTTTGAAGTCTCGGCGGAAATCATCCCAGGTAATCACACGACCTCCTCTAGAATCTTTGTATTGCTGATACCACTCGGCAGCTTGGTCCTTGAGTTGAAACGAAGTAAACTTGACAAAGTCCTCAGGTCTGACATTGCTACATTCAAAATGTTTGCAGATGTCCACAAGCCAATCGTCGGCGTCTGTGGCCTCAGCACAGAAGCTGAAAGACTTCGGCTAATTAGCAAGGAACTGATTGAGGGTAGCGAAGTGCGGCTGATTGTTGCCTTGGCCTTGATTTCCTTGGTTGCCTTGCCCTTGGGTACGCTCTTGCAAGAGTTGCAAAATCATCTGAGCATTTGTGTTGGTGGCTGCCATGACAGCTTGCCATGCCTCCGGAGGCGGAGGTGGAGGTGGAGGTTCGAGTGACTCCCATCATTGCGTTACGGATTACGGCCGTTGGCGGAGCCATCCTGAAGAGGGTGACATCCGTTAGCATCTTGATGAGACAGATAGACAAGTTGAATCAACGGATAGAAATTGCAACATATAGTCTTCACAATAAACATTCGAACAAGGATGAACGAATGAATTCCAAAAGCTAACATCACACGTCCATTAAGGTGAGAAGCCACTTGATAAAGGGTTGATGAATGAAAAAAAAACAAGGTACGGCTGGAACAAATAAGTGGTAAGGATTACCCAATCACAAACCAAATATCTGCGGGAAGAAATGCTAAGAGCTACTTGAATCCCACCTATAAACTCCCGAAACTTTCTGGTTATGCAATCAGGTGTTGGGGATACAGGGGACACAAAATATATCACCCAAACTAACAATACCTAGATCCATTTGTATCCATCCGTCAACACATAACCAAGAAACCTTCGGAAATCGTGTACCTCGACCTTGAAAAGCATCCGTTATATGAGTCATGGCAATACTCGAGCTTGCCCGATCTTTGGGTTATCGGGGTTATCTCACCAACAACTGTACAAAAGAGATTTTCGATGTCGGCAAAGCTCGGATATTCCGATCGCAATGATAAAATTGTGGCGACAACACCTCGGAGCTCAACTCCCCGGGACACTTTGCCACAACCCCTAAATGTCGAGGCACCAAGAACAATGTTCTCGTCACGTAACCATCGGAACGATTCCAAGATACCAGCGTGATCCTAAATTTTTTTTGTGAAATTTGAGGAGAGGAAAGTCAAAACTTCTACGTCGGAGACCTCACCAGAGCGACGAAGGGCGGGGAGTAAAAGAATCCTACTCTCCGATATATATAATCCTAAGACTCAAAACATTTTTGTTCTAGACTCAACAACGCCAGCAAACAATCAAGCAGGGGCTCCTAAGTCGGGGATGGCTCTGATTACCAACTTGTAACGCCCTCGATGCGGCTATATCTCCCACGTGTCGAAGCACGACTTAGAGGCATAACCGCATTGAAAGCAATGTCGCAAGTGAGGTAATCTTCACACAACCCATGTAATACATAAGGGAAAGAGATACATAGTTGGCTTACGGTCGCCACTTCACACAATACATAAATAAACATCCATCATCCAAATTACACTCAAGGTCCGACTACGGAACCAAAATAAAAGAAGACTACCCCAAATGCTACACAGATCCCCGATCGTCCCAACTGAGCTCCACTACTGATCATCGAGGAAAAGACACATAATGCGACCACGTTCCTCGTCGAACTCCCACTTGAGCTTGGTTACGTCATCTGCAGACCGCATCGTTGACACCTGCAACTGTTGTGGTAGAATCTGTGAGTCTCGGGGACTCAGCAATCTCACTGGCGCGAGATCAAGACTATTTAAGCTTATAGGTAGGACAGAGTTGTGAGGTGGAGCTGCAGCAAGCGACTAGCATATATGGTGGCTACATTCGCAAAAGAGAGCGAGAAGAGAAGCAAGGCACGGTCGTGAAGCTAGTAGCGATCAAGAAGTGATCCTGAAACTACTTACGTCAAACATAACTCCAACACCGTGTTCACTTCCCGGACTCCGCCGAGAAGAGACCATCAACATTACACCGCCGGTTGATGTATTTTAATTAAGGTCAACTTCGGGTTTTCTACAACCGGACATTAACAAATTCCCATCTGCCTCATAACCGCGGGCACGGCTTTCGAAAGATAATACCCTGCAGGGGTGTCCCAACTTAGCCCGTTATAAGCTCTCACGGTCAACGAAGGATATTCCTGTTGGGGAACGTAGTAATTTCAAAAAATTTCCTACGCACACGCAAGGATCATGGTGATGCATAGCAACGAGAGAGGAGAGTATTGTCCACGTACCCTCGTAGACCGTGATCGGAAGCGTTATGACAACGCGGTTGATGTAGTCGTATGTCTTCACGATTCGACCGATCCAAGTACCGAACGTACGGCACCTCCGAGTTCAGCACACGTTCAGCTCGATGACGATCCTCAGGCTCCGATCCAGCAAAGCTCCGGGGAGAGAGAGTTCCGTCAGCACGACGGCGTGGTGACGATCTTGATGTTCTACCGACGCAGGGCTTCGCCTAAGCACCGCTACGATATGACCGAGGTGGAATATGGTGGAGGGGGCACCGCTGCAGCTAAGAGATCCAAGAGATCAATTGTTGTGTCTTTGGTGCTAGCCCTGCCCCTCTATTTATATGTTGAGCCCGGGGTCGAAACTTGGAGCAAAAGCCTCCTCAAAGTCGGTTTTGCGAAAGGCAAGAGTCCCACTCGGACTCGAGGACCAAACGCCACAATCCTTGGCGTCGGCCCGAACGCCATGGGCCTCGGCGTCGGCCCGGGGCGAACGCCAGGTCTCCGACGTTTGGCCCCCAACCTCCATAAAACTCCTTTTGCACCGACCTAAAGCCTCATGGGCTTGACCCTTGACCTAAACATATCATCCAATATATGAATCTTTACGTCTCGACCATTTCGAGACTCCTCGTCATGTCCCCGATCTCATCCGGGACTCGAACTCCTTCGGTACATCAAAACATGTAAACTCATAATATAAGCATCGCCGAAACCTTAAGCGTGCGGACCCTACGGGTTCGAGAACTATGTAGACATGACCGAGAACTATTCTTGGTCAATAACCAATAGCGGAACCTGGATGCCCATATTGGTTCCTACATATTCTCTGAAGATCTTTATCGGTCAAACCGCATAACGACATCGTTGTTCCCTTTGTCATCGGTATGTTACTTGCCCGAGATTCGATCGTCGGCATCCAATACCTAGTTCAATCTAAATTCTTGGCAAGTCTCTTTACTCGTTCGTAATACATCATCTCACAGCTAACTCATTAGTTGTAATGCTTGCAAGGCTTAGTGATGTGTATTACCGAGAGGGCCTGAAGATACCTCTCCGACAATCGGAGTGACAAATCCTAATCTCGAAATACGCCAACCCAACATACGCCTTTGGAGACACCTGTAGTACTCCTTTATAATCACCCAGTTATGTTGTGACGTTTGGTAGTACCCAAAGTGTTCCTCCGTAAACGGAGTTGCATATTCTCATAGTTATAGGAACATGCATAAGTCATGGATAAAAGCAATAGCAACATACTAAGCGATCGGGTGCTAAGCTAATGGAATGGGTCATGTCAATCAGATCATTCAACCAATGATGTGACCTTGTTAATCAAATGACAACTCCTTTGTCTATGGTTAGGAAACATAACCATCTTTGATTAACAAGCTAGTCTAGTAGAGGCATACTAGTGACACTCTGTTTGTCTATGTATTCACACATGTATTATGTTTCCGGTTAATACAATTCTAGCATGAACAATAAACATTTATCATGAAATAAGGAAATAAATAATAACTTTATTATTGCCTCTAGGGCATATTTCCTTCAGTCTCCCACTTGCACTAGAGTCAATAATCTAGATCACATCACCATGTGATTAACATCGATAGTTCACATCATCATGTGATTAACACCCATAGTTCACATCGCCATGTGACCAACACCCAAAGGGTTTACTAGATTCAGTAATCTAGTTCACATCGCTATGTGATTAACACCCAAAGAGTACTAAGGTGTGATCATGTTTTGCTTGTGAGAGAATCTTAGTCAACGGGTCTTTCATATTCAGATCCGTTATGTATTTTGCAATTTTCTATGTCTACAATGCTCTTGCGGAGCTACTCTAGCTAATTGCTCCCACTTTCAATATGTATCTAGATCGAGACTTAGAGTCATCCAGATCGGTGTCAAAACTTGCATCGACGTAACCCTTTACGGCCAACCTTTTTCACTTCCATAATCGAGAAACATATCCTTATTCCACTAAGGATAATTTTGACCCATTGTCGATGATCTACTCCTAGATCACTATTGTACTCCTTGCCAAACTCGATTGTAGGGTATACAATAGATCTGGTACACAGCATGGCATACTTTATAGAACCTATGGCCAAGGCATAGGGAATGACTTTCATTCTCTTTCTATCTTCTGCCGTGGTCGGGTTTTGAGACTTACTCAATTTCACACCTTGTAACACAGGCAAGAACTCTTTCTTTGGTATTTCCATTTTGAACTACTTCAAAATCTTGTCAAGGTATGTACTCATTGAAAAAACTTATCAAGCGTCTTGATCTATCTCTATAGATCTTGATGCTCAATATGTAAGCAGCTTCACCGAGGTCTTTCTTTGAAAAACTCCTTTCAAACACTCCTTTATGCTTTGCGTAATAATTCTACATTATTTCCGATCTACAATATGTCATTCACATATACTTATCGAAATGCTGTAGTGCTCCCACTCACTTTCTAGTAATTACAGGCTTCACATGAAGTCTGTATAAAACTATATGCTATGATCAACTTATCAAAGCATGTATTCCAACTCTGAGATGCTTGCACCAGTCCATAGATGGATCACTGTAGCTTGCATATTTTGTTAGCACCTTTAGGATTTACAAAACCTTCTGGTTGCATCATATACAACTCTTCTTTAATAAATCCATTAAGGAATGCAGTTTTGTTTATCCATTTGCCAGATTTCATAAAATGCGGCAATTGCTAACATGATTCGGACAAACTTAAGCATAGATACGGTGAGAAACTCTCATCGTAGTCAACATCTTGAACTTGTCGAAAACCTTTTGCGACAATTCTAGCTTTGTAGACAAGTAACACTACTATCAGCGTCCGTCTTCCTCTTGAAGATCCATTTATTTTCTATGGTTTGCCGATCATCGGGCAAATCCATCAAAGTCCGTACTTTGTTCTCATACATGGATCATATCTCAGATTTCATGGCCTCAAACCATTTTGCGGAATCTGGGCTCATCATCGCTTCCTCATAGTTCGTAGGTTCGTCATGGTCAAGTAACCTGACCTCCAGAATGGGATTACCGTACCACTCTGGTGCGGATCTCACTCTGGTTGACTTACGAGGTTCGGTAGTAACTTGATCTGAAGTTACATGATCATCATCATTAGCTTCCTCACTAATTGGCGTAGTAGTCACAGGAACTGATTTCTGTGATAAACTACTTTCCAATAAGGGAGAAGGTACAATTACCTCATCAAGTTCTACTTTCCTCCCACTCACTTCTTTCGGGAGAAACTTCTTCTCTAGAAAGGATCCATCTTAGCAACGAAAAACTTGCCTTCGGATCTGTGATAGAAGGTGTACCCAATAGTTACCTTTGGGTATTCTATGAAGACGCACTTCTCCGATTTGGGTTTGAGCTTATCGGTGAAAAAATTTCACATAAGCATCACAACTCCAAACTTTTAAGAAAGCAACGACTTAGGTTTCTTTGTTAAACCATAGTTCATATGGTGTCGTCTCAACGGATTTAGATGGTGCCCTATTAAACGTGAATGCAGCTGTCTCTAATGCATAACCCCAAAATGATAGTGGTAAACCGATAAGAGACATCATAGATCGCACCATATCAAATAAAAGTGCGATTCTGACGTTCGGACACACCATAACATTGTGGTGTTCCAGGTGGCGTGAGCTGTGAAACTATTCCACATTATTTTAATTGAAGACCAAACTCGTAACTCAATTATTCGTCTTTACGATCAGATCGCAGAAACTTTATTTTCTTGTTACGATGATTTTCTACTTCACTCTGAAATTCTTTGAACTTTTCAACTATTTCAGACTTATGTTTCATCAAGAAGATATACCCATATCTGCTCAAATCATCTTGTGAAGGTCAGAAAATAGCGATACTTGCCACGAGCATCAACACTCATTGGATCGCATACATCGGTATGTATTATTTCCAATAAGTCAAGATCTCGTTCCATTGTTCCGAACAACGGAGTTTCAGTCATCTTGCCCAAAAGGCACGGTTCGCAAGCATCAAATGATTCATAATCAAGTGATTCCAAAAACCCATCGACATGGAGTTTCTTCATGCGCTTTACACCGATATGACCCAAGCGGCGATTGTCACAAATAAGTTGCACTATCATTATTAACTTTGCATCTTTTGGCATCAATATTATGAATATGTGTATCACTACTATCGAGATCCAACAAACTATTTTCATTGGGTGTATGACCATTGAAGGTTTTATTCATTTAAACAGAACAACAATTATTCTCAGATTTTAAATGAATAACCGTATTGCAATAAACATGATCAAATCATATTCATGCTCAGCATAAGCCAAATAACATTTATTTAGGTTTAACACTAATCCCGAAAATATAGGGAGTGTGCGATGATGATCATATCAATCTTGGAACTACTTCCAACACTCATCTTCACTTCCCTTCAACTAGTTTACATTCATTACGCAACTCCCGCTTCAAGTTACTACTCTTAGCAACTGAACCAGTATCAAATACCGAGGGGTTGCTACGAACACTAGTAAAATACACATCAATAATCTGTATCTCAAATATACCTTTGTTCACTTTGCCATCCTTCTTATCCGCCAAATACTTGGGGTAGTTCCGCTTCTAGTGACCAGTTCCATTGCAGCAAAAGCACTTAGTCTCGTGCTTAGGTCCGGACTTGGGTTTCTTCACTCGAGCAACAACTTGCTTGCCGTTCTTCTTGAAGTTCCCCTTCTTCCCTTTGCCCTTTTCCTTGAGACTAGTGGTCTTGTCAATCATCAACACTTGATGCTCTTTCTTGATTTCTACCTTCGTCGATTTCAACATCACGAAGAGCTCGGGAATCGTTTTCTTCATCCCTTGCATACTATAGTTCATCACGAAGTTCTAGTAACTTAGTGTTGGTGACTAGAGAATTCTGTCAATCACTATCTTATCTGGAAGATTAACTCCCACTTGATTCAAGCGATTGAAGTACCTGCATAATCTGAGAACATGCTCACTGGTTGAGCGATTCTCTTCCATCTTTTAGCTATAGAACTTGTTGGAGATTTCATATCTCTCAACTCGGTATTTGCTTGAAATATTAACTTCAATTCCTGGAACATCTCATATGGTCCATGACGTTCAAAACGTCTTTGAAGTCCCGATTCTAAGCTGTTAAGTATGGTGCACTAAACTATCAAGTAGTCATCATATTGAGCTAGCCAAACGTTCATAACGTCTACATTTGCTCCTGCAATAGGTCCATCACCTAGCGGTGCATTAAGGACATAATTCTTACGTGCAGCAATGAGGATAAACCTCAGATCACGGATCCAATCCGCATCATTGCTACTAACATTTTTCAATACAATTTTCTCTAGGAACACATATAAAAACATAGGGAAGCAACAATGCGAGCTATTGATCTACAACATAATTTGCAAAATACTACCGGGACTAAGTTCATGATAAATTTAAGTTCAATTAATCATATTACTTAAGAACTCCCACTTAGACAGACATCTCTCTAGTCATCTAAGTGATCACGTGATCCAAATCAACTAAACCATAACCGATCATCACGTGAGATGGAGTAGTTTTCAATGGTGAACATCTTATGTTGATCATATCTACTATATGATTCACGCTCGACCTTTCGGTCTCCGTGTTCCGAGGCCATATCTGCATATGCTAGGCTCGTCAAGTTTAACTCGAGTATTCTGCGGCGTGCAAAACTGGCTTGCACCCGTTGTAGATGGACGTGAAGCTTATCACACCCGATCATCACGTGGTGTCTCGGCACGACGAACTTTGGCAGCAGTGCATACTCGGGAAGAACACTACTTGATAATTTTAGTGAGAGATCATCTTAAAATGCTACCGTCAATCAAAGCAAAATAAGATGCATAAAGGATAAACATCACATGCAATCAATATAAGTGATATGATATGGCCATCATCATCTTGTGCTTGTGATCTCCATCTCCGAAGCACCGTCGTGATCACCATCGTCACCGGTAGCGACACCTTGATCTCCATCGTAGCATCGTTGTCGTTCGCCATCTATTGCTTCTCGACTATCGCTACCGCTTAGTGATAAAGTAAAGCAATTACGAGCGTTGCATTTCATACAATAAAGCGACAACCATATGGCTCCAGCCAGTTGCCGATAACTTCGGTTACAAAACATGATCATCTCATACAATAAAATATAGCATCACGTCTTGACCATATCACATCACAACATACCCTGCAAAAATAAGTTAGACGTCCTCTACTTTGTTGTTGCAAATTTTACGTGGCTGCTATGGGCTTAAGTAAGAACCAATCTCACCTACGCATCAAGACCACAACGATACTTCATCAATTAGACTCCGTTTTAACCTTCTCAAGGACGGGCGTAGCCACTTTTCAGTTCAACTAAAGTGAGAGAGACAGACACCCGCCAGCCACCTTTAAGCACGAGTGCTCGTAGCAGTAAAACCAGTCTCGCGTAAGCGTCTGGCGTAATGTCGGTCCGGGCGCTTCATCTCACAATACCGCTGAACCAAAGTATGACATGCTTTGGTAGGCAGTATGACTTGTATCGCCCACAACTCACTTGTGTTCTACTCGTGCAAAACATCAAACCATAAAAACCTAGGCTCGGATGCCACTGTTGGGGAACGTAGTAATTTCAAAAAATTTCCTACGCACACGCAAGGATCATGGTGATGCATAGCAACGAGAGAGGAGAGTATTGTCCACGTACCCTCGTAGACCGTAAGCGGAAGCGTTATGACAACGCGGTTGATGTAGTCGTACGTCTTCACGATTCGACCGATCCAAGTACCGAACGTCACGGCACCTCCGAGTTCAGCACTGCGTTCATTTCGATGGCGATCCTCGAGCTCCGATCCGGAAAGCTCGGGAGAGAGAGTTCCGTCGACCTGACGGCGTGGTGGCGATCTTGATGTTCTATCGACGCAGGGCTTCGCCTAAGCACCGCTTCTGATATGACCGAGGTGGAATATGGTGGAGGGGGCACCGCTGCGGCTAAGAGATCCAAGAGATCAATTGTTGTGTCTTTGGTGCTAGCCCTGCCCCTCTATTTATATGTTGAGCCCGGGGTGAAACTTGGAGCAAAAGCCTCCTCAAAGTCGGTTTTGCCGAAAGGCAAGAGTCCCACTCGGACTCCAGGACCAAACGCCACAATCCTTGGCGTCTGGCCCAGACGCCATGGGCCTCGGCGTCGCCCGAGGCGACGCCCAGGTCTCCGGCGTTTGGCCCCCAACCTCCATAAAACTCCTTTTGCACCGACCTAAAGCCTCATGGGCTTGACCCCTTGACCTAAACATATCATCCAATATATGAATCTTTACGTCTCGACCATTTCGAGACTCCTCGTCATGCCCCGATCTCATCCGGGACTCCGAACTCCTTGGTACATCAAAACATGTAAACTCATAATATAAGCATCGCCCGAAACCTTAAGCGTGCGGACCCTACGGGTTCGAGAACTATGTAGACATGACCGAGAACTATTCTTGGTCAATAACCAATAGCGGAACCTGGATGCCCATATTGGTTCCTACATATTCGTAGATCTTTGTCGGTCAAACCGCATAACGACATACGTTGTTCCCTTTGTCATCGGTATGTTACTTGCCGAGATTCGATCGTCGGTATCCAATACCTAGTTCAATCTCGTTCTTGGCAAGTCTCTTTACTCGTTCCGTAATACATCATCTCACAGCTAACTCATTAGTTGTAATGCTTGCAAGGCTTAGTGATGTGTATTACCAAGAGGGCCAGAGATACCTCTCCGAGCAATCGGAGTGACAAATCCTAATCTCGAAATCGCCAACCCAACATACGCCTTTGGAGACACCTGTAGTACTCCTTTATAATCACCCAGTTATGTTGTGACGTTTGGTAGTACCCAAAGTGTTCCTCCGTAAACGGGAGTTGCATATTCTCATAGTTATAGGAACATGCATAAGTCATGGATAAAAGCAATAGCAACATACTAAGCGATCGGGTGCTAAGCTAATGGAATGGGTCATGTCAATCGGATCATTCAACCAATGATGTGACCTTGTTAATCAAATGACAACTCCTTTGTCTATGGTTAGGAAACATAACCATCTTTGATTAACAAGCTAGTCTAGTAGAGGCATACTAGTGACACTCTGTTTGTCTATGTATTCACACATGTATTATGTTTCCGGTTAATACAATTCTAGCATGAACAATAAACATTTATCATGAAATAAGGAAATAAATAATAACTTTATTATTGCCTCTAGGGCATATTTCCTTCAATTCCTTCTACCGGGAAGGCCCGATCAGTCTCGCAATCCCGGACTACAAGACATTTCGACAATGGTAAAACAAGACCAGCAAAGCCGCCCGAATGTGCCGACAAATCCCGATAGGAGCTGCACATATCTCGTTCTCAGGGAACACCGGATAGGTCAGCCTACGAGTAAAACCAGCCCTTGAGTTGCCCCGTGGTGGCCACGCAGTCTGCCCGGTTTGGACCAACACTCGAAGGAGCACTGGCCCGGGGGGGGGGCTAAAATAAAGATGACCCTCGGGCTCGCGAAAACCCAAGGGAAAAGTAATAGGTGGTAGGTAGTCAAATGGTAAAACCAAGGTTGGGCCTTCTTTGGAGGAGTTTTATTCAAAGCGAACTGTCAAGGGGTCCCATAAATCACCCAACCGTGTAAGGAACGCGAAATCAAGGAACATAACACCGGTATGGCCGGAAACTAGAGGCGGCAAGAGTGGAACAAAACACCAGGCATAAGGCCGAGCCTTCCACCCTTTACCAAGTATATAGATGCATTAATTAAATAAGAGATATTGTGATATCCCAAAATATCCATGTTCCAATATGGAACCAACTTCATTTTCACCTGCAATTAGCAACGCTGTAAGAGGGGCTGAGCAAAGCGGTAACATAGCCAATCAACGGTTTGCTAGGAAAGGATGGTTAGAGGTTTGACATGGAAATATGGGTGGCATGATATAGCAAGTGGTAGGTAACGTAGCATAAGCATAGCAAAAGAGCGAGCATCTAGCAAGCAAAGATAGAAGTGATTTCGAGGGTATGGTCATCTTGCCTGCAAAGTTCTCAGAGTTGTCGAAATCTTGATCCTCGTAAGCGTTCTCAACCGGTTCCTCGTTCACGTACTCGTCTCCCGGCTCTACCCAAAGTAAGAACACAAACAATGGAACCACAATAAATCACGGGCGATGCACAAACAACATGATGCAATACATGGCATGATATGCGAGATGCGATATGCAATGCGTATGCGTGCTCCGGAAGGAAAAATGATGAACAAGTCATCAACTTGGCAAACCAAGTATGCCGCTGGAAAGGTGAGATGATTTCGGTTGAAATCGATATAAAGATCGCCGGAATCGGATGCACGGTTTGCAAATGGCAAGCAAAACAAGAATGACACAATTCTGCCATTAACAGCATGATAGCACTTAGAATACATCAAGAAACTATGCTACAGCACCCAACATAAAAGCAAAGCATATGGAAGTGATCTACAGGAGATGCTTAACAAAAGAGGAACACTGAGCTACGGCTAAGTCACAACATAACAGGTCCAAACAAGCATGGGAAAAGTGCAAAAGATATCAGGTTGGACATGGCATAAACAGCATCAGGTAGCAATGTTCAGAGCAAGCAATCAACATGCTACAGGAACATATAATAGCAAAGCAAGGCATGACATGATTCTACTCAAAGCATAAAACAAAAATCCCTTACTGACCATGAGCCAAAAAGGATCAGAAGAAATGATTGCACCCATGTAAACATAGCAAGTTTCGTTAACAGATTCAGGAAACAGAGCATGACATTGACAGAATTATGAAGGCATCTTCGCGAGCTCGATGCACTCACTACAGAGCATTTCATGATAAACTAAGCATACATACATCAAGAAGACATGGCATAGAAGCTATACAGTGCAAGAACAACATCATAGCATACACGGATCAACTACAACAACCTTGGCAAAATTGAATAATATGTAAACAATCTGCCAGGAAACATTTTATAGCAAAAGTAGAGCTTGATTTACTCAAGCTAGACTACTCCATAATTGCAAACAATGGCATGGATGGATAGACCATAACCATATGTTCAAAACATCCTTACTGAAGTATCTCAAAATATGCATGGATATCTTTGTAGCATCAATTTTACATGGCATAAAAATAACAGCAGAACAGGGCTGAAATCAGCAATATCACGAAGCCTAGTTTGCATGCTTGTGCTAGTCACCACAGAGATCACAAAAATACATGGAATACACCTCTGTAAAGATGGCATGGCATATTACAAAACACATGTAGGACTCAAGTTCATAGGGTGCACACATCAATCATGGCAGAAATGACAAGTTCTGATAAGAATCTGAAACTAACATCATATATCCCTCTTCCAATAGCATTTCGGGCATCAAGATGAGCTCAAATGAAAATGATGCACTATGATGAAATGATCTACTCGTCGAGGCGAACAATTCGGTATGCTATACGCCCAAAACGGAGCCACGGATGCAAAGTTATGATGTGATTAATATGGCATGAAAAATATCTGCAGGAAAAAGACTTGAGGATTTCGGGGTCAACCGTAGCGATTTTGGATCTGAGATCCAGATCGAGAGGTCGCCGGAGTTCCTCGCCGGAAGGGAGGAAGACGGCCGGAGGGAGAGAGGGTCGACCGGATCTCGCCGGATCCGGCGCGCCAAGGCGGTGGCGGGGCAGGCGGCGTGGGCGGCAACAAGCGGCCGGCGGGGTTTGGTGGCAGCGGGCGGGAGCGGAAGGCGGCAGCAGGCTCGGGCGGCGGAGGAGGCGAACGGGCGGCGCGGGTCGCGGAGGCGCCGGGCGGAGCGGCGGTGGCGACCAGGCCGGGAGGGCCCAGCGGAGGTCGAGCGGCGGGCAGTGGAGGAAGGCGGCGACACGTGGCAGCCGGGCGATAGGCTCTTGGCGCAGCGTGAGCCAGCGTCCGGCGCCGTCCGGGACGTGTCCGTATGGAGAAGAAGCGAGGAGCTAGGGTTAGGGTGGAATGACCGAAATTTCGGGAGGAGGGTGTTTTATAGGTAGGAGGAGCTAGGAAGCTCCAAATGAGGTGTAGTTTTTCGCCCACGATCGTGATCCGACGACGGAGAGCATGGAAGTGACTTAGATGGGTTATTGGGCTGTTTTGGAAATGTTTTAGGCTGCAACCCAAAAGAGGCCTTTGGGGTTACCCGGTTAACCGTTGGAGTATCAAACGACCTCCAAATGGCACGAAACTTGACAGGTGGTCTACCGGTGGTGTACCAAGGCCACTTGGCAAACCTCGATCCATTCCGAGAACGTTCAACACCCGCTCACGAAAAGAGACAAGAGGGTGCGCCCGGTGCGTGGGAGTGTCGGTTACCAAAAGCGGACAACGGGAAAAAGCTTCGGATTCATGAGACGAACACGTATGCAAATGAGATGCACATGATGACATGATATGAGATGCATGACATAAACAAAATGCAAAACGAAAGACAAACACCCAACCACGGAGGGAATACCATAGCACATAGCCGAAAATGGCAAGAGTTGGAGTTACAAAGATGGAAAGTTACATCCGGGGTGTTACATAAGGAGAACCAACAAATTTGGCATAAACATGTCCATCACTAGCACGACACAACACATAAGAAGGGTTAAAGTCACCGGCTTTGTTGGGAAGGGGAGTGTTGCCCATCTTGGCATCACCATCGTTCACGGTGTTCTTCTTATTCTCCTTAGGAGCACCCTCTCCTTCCTTCACAAAGGTTTTCTTGAGAGGGGGAGGTCGTTTGGTCTTGTCATTCTTCCTCTTAATCTTGGACTTGGGTGCGTACCCAATCCCTTCCTTGGCCACAACTTCCTTTCGATTGCTCAAAAGGTCGTTGAGGTTCTTCTCGCCTTGTATGCAAGACACAAGACCCTTCTCAAGCTGCTCCTTTAACTTAGCATTCTCCTCAACAAGATGCACATGCTCACAACATGGGTTAGTAGCATTTGCATTATCAATTAACACCATATGAGGAAATGTGGCTTTCTCCTTGGTTAGCTTTACTTGAAGTTGATCATGAGACTCCTTGAGGCTAGCATGAGCACCCTTCAAGAATTTGTGAGCCTTGTCGAGAATGTCAAACTCCTCTTTGAGTCTAGCAAGATCAACCCCAAGCTTGGCCTTCTCGGAGTTTAGCACACGAGAAACAACAAGAGCATGATCAAGATCTTTCTTTAACTTAGCATGATCATCGTTGTGTGACTCCTCAAGAGCCAATCAAAGACCACGCTCTTCCTCAAGAGCATTGGAAAGATCCAAAATCTCATCGGCATAGTCGCGACTATGCCCCTCCATCTTAGAGATGGTATCTTCGTGAGCCTCGATCATGTCATTGGCTTCACCAAGTTGTTCCAAGAGAGCAACAAGTGCTTCTTGGATTTACCCTTGAGTTTACCCATAACGGTCTCAAACTCATTCTCCTCCACATTAGTTCCCTCATGTTCATCAATGCCATCCGTCAAAGAAGGATGATTAATGATGGTAGTTGTCATAGAATTTTCACGGCAGATGTCCTAGTGTGAGGACTTAGTCGTGAGGCCAACACATCTATGTGGTAACTTGAGAGGGGTTGATCGGAATCAAGAGACGCAACACACAAGACAAGGATTTAGACAGCTTCAGGCCCCGGGAAACATCATCCGGTAATAGCCCTACATGCTGTTTGAGGCTAGGTCTCATTATCATCACGAGGGAGTCGCCGGTAAACCGGCTCTTTGTGTCTAGCCCTAGAGATTGTTTCTTCTTGCTTGTTCCTCTTTGGGAGCCCTACCCTCCTTATATATGTTGAAGGCGGGTTACATGTAGAGTCCAATTCGGACTTAAGACTTAACTAATTGACTTATCTCCATGGGCTTCTTAACATCTTGGGCTTCATAACGTCTCGAGCTTCATAACCCCAGCAACCGATTATCACTTGTTTGCGGTTTAAGATGGTCTGCCGGTTTAAGATGGTCTGCCGGTTTAAGATGGTCTGCCGGTTTAAGATCTGACTTAACTCTCACCGGTTTACCACCTGCTTTAACACTCGTCGGTTTACCACCTGCCGGTTTACCGTCCATCATAGCCATCTGTCTTAACTGTCTGTCTTAACTGTCTGCCAGTTTACAATGAGCCGGTTTACCAAGTACCAGCCGGTTTACAACTCCGGCCGGGTCATACCGCGGGGTATATCCCCGACATTAGCCCCCAGTTTAATTTGGATTTATCCATGTTAAACTGATCCTGAGCATCTTTAAATCCTCGTCATTTCCTTCTAAAAAATCTGGGTCAGTAGGCCAGCTTCATAATCATTTTGCTGATATTGGTTTGTCACAGAGAAATATTGTGAAGAATAACTTTTTTGACTCCGCTCCCAATGCTTAACAAAAATATTGGTCTTTGAAATACTCATCTGATCTTCAGCCGATTTAAGAATGTAGAACTTTGTCGGTTTAAGAATGTAGAACTTTGCCGGTTTAAGAATGTAGAACTTTGCTGGTTTACAAATATTGATGGCCCCGGATCATAACTGTTTGTTAATATCAGCTTTTGAAAATATACCTCTTATATGCCTATCACTTGTAGCCCTCAAGTCTTAAGAAGGTAGCGTAGTAATGTGACTTAAGATTTGCTTCAATATGAATGTCACAAGCTTGAAGAAATCCAGGTTGTTCATCTCAATCACTAGTCGAATCGAGTATTCCACATATGTAGCCCCCAAGTGCGGTTGTCATGCTTGCGACAACACAGGACTTGTAATTTCTGATGCTCATAAAAACTTCAACCAGTGTAGCCCCCAAGGGTCGGGTCATTATGCAAATAATGAGCGGGGACTTTGAAAATATGATCATGTAGACTTTAATGACAGCGTGTAGCCCCCAAGGGCACCGATAAGATCATCTTGGTGGGACTTTATATATACTTCATTGAAAATAACATCATATGATATAACTCCCATCATGGAGCTTGAACCCACATCCACAATATTAAGAGCTTTGTGCTTTACCAACTGAGGAGTGGACCCTTCAATATAATGGATTTAACTTGTGTACCTTGAATTGTTGACAGGAGCAATTGGTAGCCCCCAAGGGCCAGCTCATTATGATGTGATGAGTCGGGTCTTCAGTAAGACTAATAAAAATGACTTTGCATTAGCCCCCAAGTGTCATGGTGCATGCTTGCAGCGACATGAGACTTGCATATTTGATATAATCTTAAGTTGAATAATGTAGCCCCCAAGTGTCGGGTCGTAAGTAAACTGCGGCGACTTGGGACTATTCCTTCAATTGTAAAATAAATCATATCCATTGATAATATAATAGCCATTGCGCTAAAGCGACTTTTGAAAACCTTAATCATAATCTTTGATTCTTGATAACCATAATAAAATCCAGCCATGTTGGCTATTTGAAGATTTGAATAATATAATCCAATGATTTATGAGCGCATGATTCCAATGGCGCAATCCAAATATATACTGGCGACTTATAGTCGAAACCAGACCGGGTTAATAAGCGTTGGATTATAACTTGATCATGTACTGACAACTTGTAGTTGACAGCCTAACCGGGTTGATAAACACCGGTTTTAAAAAACATCATAAATCTTATCAAAAGAGAGCAAAACTTAACAAAAGGCAAATAAAACCGTTGTAGTCGAGGCTTTGAGCCGATCAAGAGGTGTGACTATGGTTCGGATACGACCAAGCCCCCAAGTGGCGTTGTGGCATTACGTCGATCAAGAGGTGTAGCTATGGTTCGGATACGACCAAGCCCCCAAGTGATGTTGTGGCATTGCGCCGATCAAGAGGTGTAGCTATGGTTCGGATACGACCAAGCCCCCAAGTGATGCTGTGGCATTGCGTCGATCAAGAGGTGTAGCGATGGTTCGGATGTGACCAAGCCCCCAAGTGATGCTGTGGCATTGCGCCGATCAAGAGGTGTAGCTATGGTTCGGATACGACCAAGCCCCCAAGTGATCAATAATATGATAAGCCAATAAGGCGAAATACCCATGTTTGAACCGCGCATCATGGCAACATGTCCTCTTCGGCAACCTTTAACTTTTTGCAAAAGATAAATTTTTCTTGAACCGGATAATGAGAGCGTCAGAGCTTTGCAAGAGATAGTTTCCTCTTAAAACGGATTTGAACCAGATACTAAGGGCTTTAGCGCTGTGTGGGAGACGAGATTCCCCTTAAACCGGACCATAAACCGGAAGCATCATTGTGAGCTGGAATATTTCTGATAGCCTTTATATTTTCATCAATATAACAGTAGCCTCCGGGATCGGGTTTCCCTTCAACATCCTGGGGCACTTGAATTTGCTGAAACTGGCAAGGCTTGCTGCATCATATCATCGTAGCCCCCAAGTCTTAAGATGACTCAAGGAGTTGTCTTGAGATTCTCCGCACTTGATCATAGCAGAAGGTATATATCATCGGTGTTAATAACGCGATGTAAATCCACATAAGATTGCGGTGACTGCATCGGGTTATAAATGATCCCGTATGAACCTTGTTAGCAACTCGGCCAATGGTTCCTTCCAACTCGCTGTTTGAAGTTGACCAAACTGTAGTGGCAGCGATTTGTGCGCATGTCCATTGATCCATCCAGTGCAGACGGCGGCTGAATGATAATTTGCCTCCAATGTATTGGAAGAAAAACCGGGCTACCCAAGCAGTGACTTGCTCATACTCAATAAACAGCTCATGCAGACAGGTGCGGCCCAGTGTGTCGGCGTAGACCAGGCCGCGAGAGACGGACGACAAAGACGACCGCGGCTTCAGAGACGGCACAGACAGATGAGTCGGTCGCGGCGTTGTAAGTTGGCGCGGGCGGGAGAATCGGCTGCGACATTTGTAAGTTGATGCGAACGGGCGAGTCGATCGCAGGCGCGGCCCCAGCTAGTTGATGTAGATCAAACCATAGGGGCGGTGACTTGCGCACGTCCATTGAACAGCGAGCAAACGTGGTCCGGTAAGTCGATGTAGACCGGGCCGCCATGTCGGCGGCTTGCGCACATCCATTTGTCGAGTAATGAGGCACGGACGAATACAGGGTGCAATGTTGCCAGTACGTGCTACGTATCCGTGGTATAAACCACATTTGTAGTGAGCCATTGTCCTGCGTACAAAAAATACAGCAGCGCAGAGTAATTGTTTGTCAAAAAAACATGTACTTAACAAAATATGTAAGATAAATATCAACTGATTTTTACGCGATAGATGATCATTATATGGCATCCGTAGATAACCAAAAACTTTTGTGTTGATCCTTTAAAGGGCCTTGCTAGAATTTGCCGTAGTTTGTATAACCTTCACTCCAAGAAATTGGAGCATATTTATCCTCGGAACGCCTCGTATATCTTCTGATATGATCAAGAGTTTTTTTTTTCACTTGGCGATACAAGGCTTGCCCAGCAAGGGCGCGTCGGCCCAGCGGGTCAACAGTGGCGGGCTCAAGAGGCTATCAGGCGGCTCAGGCGCAGCTGTAGATCGACGTGGCCCTGGGTGGGTCAACGGGACTCCGGCGGAACAAGATTACAGGACTCAAGCGAGCCACGACCCGAAGACAGCAGCTCGGGCGCGGCCGGCAGCGACTCATCGTGTGGCGGTTCATCAGGCGAGCGTGGCCGGGTCCGTTCGTGGCAGAAACGGCGAAGCAAAGGCACCCTATGGCGGGTTAACAGGGCGGCGCTGCAAACGGCTCAAGGCCGGTCGGCGCAGCGGTTTGAAGTGTGAACGAGGCGAAGCACAGCAGCCCGGGGCAGAGGCCTCCAGCGAAGAAGAGCACCGCGGTAAGCTGGCTCGAGGTGCAGTGACGAGGCAAGACATCTTGGCCGCGAGTGATGTGGAAACGGCCGAGGCGGTTCATTGGACGACCGGTGAGGGCAGCCTACTGCAGAGCAGCGAGGGTGAAGGTGGCCCGTAGCAGAGGAAAGCAACGGCGACTTGGAGCCATGGCCGGAGCGACTTGACGCTGAAGCGACGGTGATTTGGAACCATCGCTGGGGTGATTTGATTCGGAGGTGACCACTGACGAGATACGCCACAGCAGTGGCGGGTTAAGCGGCTGACGCCTTGATCTGACCACGGCCGTCAGAGGCGGACGGCGACTTGGCAACGGGGCTAGCCGTTCAGCAGCGGCAGCTCTCCCGCTGTAACATCAGCGAAGGAGATGGCAGGCCGACGGTTTAAGGCTTCACCACGGCGGGGCGAGGCCAATATTCAGCTCTGTCAATACAATTAGTACATACAATCGGCTGGCCATGAATAGTTGACTCTCTATGACCTCCATATTGTCAGATGTTCCATCTTTTCAGACACTCATCCATCTTTTTCCTGCAGGTTCGGCAATATTTTGTGCCACTTCCATCCCATGTGTTGGTTGGTACGCTTCATACTCCAGGCTGTACGTATTCATTGGCACTGCTGGCACTAGACTTCAAATAAACCGGAAAGCTCCTCAAGGTCTTTTGACAGTTGACATCATTACGAACTTGCAGAAACAGCATGGCCGTCCGAGGCGGCTTAGCCCGGCGCGATAGGCGACACAGGGACGGGCCCAATGCAGTGGCGATTTAGAGCATCTCCAACAGCCGTGCTAAACTAACGCCGCGCCGCAAATTAGGCCGTTTTAGCGCGCGCAACCACGGCGTCGCTTCGGTGAGCGCAAAAGCAGCGTGGCCTTCTCTTGAGAGTTAGGCGGTCGGAAGCACTCTCCCGCGCGGTGTATTTCGGGCGCCCGCTACCGCGCGCGGCACACTCGAGCGCTCGCTCTCGCACTTCCTCTCCCACTTCCACCCCCATCCGGCCGCGCCGCCGCCGCCGCCCGCGCCCCCGGGCGACCATTCAGGCGCTTCCCCGGACTATCCCCGCACCGCCGCGCTTTCGCCCCATCCCCTCCTAGTCCCGCCGGCCCTCGCGCGCCTCCGTCGTCCGAGGAAAAGCGCTCGCAAGGTGTTCGACAAAACGCCTACAAGGTATGTATTGCTCAAACTTCATGAATTTGGTGCATGTTTTGAATTGTAGTTTTTATAGTGTAGTATTGAACATTGTAGATGAGTTCGTCGTATGATTCTTCCGAAGAAGAATTTGATATGGAAGAGGAGGAGGATCTTGCAATGATCCTAGCTATGCATATCCAAAAAAAACGAAGCACGGTGGTTCGGTTATGGGTCGGCAGAAAATTTGGAGGGATAGGATCGATGCCCACAACAGATTGATCAGGCATTATTTTGCAGAGAATCCCACATACCCCGAGTCGTATTTTCGTCGCCGGTTTAGAATGAGCACCGAGTTGTCAGGCGCATTGCAGAGAAACTAGCGAGCCATGACCGCTTTTTCAGCAAAGGAGGAATGCCGTCGGAGAGCTCGGGCATAGCACCTTCCAGAAGGTGACAGCCTCTTTGTGTATGTTGGCATACGGTATACCGGCTGATCTTGTTGATGATCACTTGGCTATGGGTGAGAGCCAAGCCATCATGTGTGTCAAGCGCTTTGTACTGGGAATTGTGCAAGTGTTTGGCGAGGAGTATTTGAGATCTCCCAATGCTTTGAAGGCGTCGCAAGGCTATTGGCGATGAACAAAGCTCACGGCTTTCCTGGCATGCTTGGCTCAATAGATTGCATGCATTGGAGTCGGAAGAATTGTCCAAAGGCATGGCATGGGCAATTCCACGGCCAAAAAAAGGGCTCCACTATAATCCTTGAAGCGGTGGCCGATCAGGAGACTTCAATTTGGCATGCATTCTTTGGAATGCCTGGATCTTTGAATGACATCAATATCGTCAACCGGTCACCACTGATGAATAAGATTGCAAACGGTGAGTTGCCACCGGTGCAGTTTGTAGCAAATGGCCGTACGTACAACTATGGCTATTATCTAGCGGATGGCATCTATCCAAAGTGGCAAACCTTCATGAAGCCGTTGAAAAAGCCGGAAGGTAAGAAAAATCTTGATTTCCACAATGCTCAGGCGGCGACTAGAAAAGATGTGGAGAGAGCATTTGGGATTTTGCAAGCCCAATTTGCTATTGTGAGAGGACCGACTAGATTTTGGGATCAAAAAATGCTTTGGTACATCATGCACGCTTGTGTGATTATGCACAACATGATCATCGAGAATGAGCGTGGCCAAGATTTAGACTACTCATAGTATGAGCTCTTGGGATATCCCGTGCGAGTGCGACGGAGGGCTAAAAGGGTAGCCCGTTTTATTGCCTCCTATCATGCCATTCGGCGTCCATAACGCACAATGAACTTCGAATGATCTGATTGAAGAGTGGTGGGCATGGCATGGACGACAAAGAGCATGATTTCTGCATTCGACATTGTATTGTCCATGAACAATTTGTTGTGTTTATTGCATTATTTGTTGTCTTGAGCGATAAACTATTTGTTTAAGTTGTAATGATAACGTAAATTGAACTATTTATTGTTGATTTATTTTGTTTGTTTGATCATTTTGCTCTTCTTTTTTGAAATGTATATGGTTTGTGCGTGTTGCAGCGTCTTTGTATTTTTCTTGTATTTCTTTGGAAGCGTAGCCTGCGCTCTATGATCTTTGGGCCGTATTGGCGCATATTAAACCAGCGGCCAGCAAACATGTTTTTTTTGCCTTGTGGCCTTGGCTGTTGGAGATGCTTTTAAAGGCGAAGTTGAGTCCGAGGCGGTTTAGTAGTGCCGCAGGCCATCGTTTAAGCTTAAGCGAATCATCGGGGCAGCTCAATGCACGACCGGTGCAGCCCCACATGGCTCCGGCGGTTTGAGGAAGGACGAGTCGCAACTACGGCGGGCAGCTCACTGACGGCGCCGGCTCATGGTAGGATCATCGCGTGACGAAGCAGAGTCCGGCGGAGGGCGTGGTCAGCCATGGAAGTGGCGACTCGAGGCCAGCCGGCGCGGCAATTCACCACAAAGGTGATACGGCAGCTTGGATACGGCCGGTTTGGCCTGAACCAACGGTGACTCGGGGTGAGTTGCTCGGAGGCGACGACGGCGTTGTAGCGCGGGCGCAGTGGTGTGAGCCAGCAGAGGGCACAGGCGAGGTGATAAACCGGCGATGTGGACCACGGTGAAGGTTGCGTCCTCGAATCCGTGTAGATGTTGGGCCCTGAGCAACGGGGCAAGTCGACGGGGCGGCATGCCGCCTCTGGGCCGAAATGTGGACAACAGTTTGAGCCACAGCAGCGATGGAGAGGCACCGGCGATTTAACACAGGGCCGCGGTGGACCGACGAATTGACGAGGCACGGCAACTTGTGGCCGTATTGGTGGTTTAGTAAAGATAGCAGGGGCTAGGTGAGGCCCGCGAGGCCGGATCGTTGCGGCAACTCAGTAGCAGTGCGGAATTGAGTTTCTGGTCCGGTGGATGGAGGCGATTTATGGTGACTGCGGCTCGACGGGTCAACGTCGGGTGGTCTGAGCAGCGCTACAGCAGAGAGGAAATCAGTGACGGTCGCTCAGGCGATTCAGCACGAAGGCAGCAGAAACGGCCGATGCAGGCCCGCCGTACTAACGATTTGAAGCCATCGGTGGCAAGGGAGAATTGGCGACTGGGCGCAATGACGACTCACATCAGCGACCGTTCCGAGGCACGGCTGCAACTGCAGATGGCGGTTTAGCATGCCGCGTGAGTCCGCAGCTTTGGCGGGGCAGCCACTGTTTGAGTCAAGGCCACGGACGACCAGGCGATGACTCGGATTGGCGTCAGGTTGCGGCGGTTTACGAAGCGTAGTGGTCGTTGCGATTTAAGGCCCGAGGCGCGGCGGGTCAAGGCCCAGCTGCAGCCGCCGCAGAAGCAGAGATCGTGGGGGTTTCAGACTCGAGTCCTTCTCGGGGCTGTAACTACTTTGACCAAAGTCAACTGGACTGGATGTTTAGCGATTGCTGCGTTGAGACCCTGCTTATCCTTCTCAGTGCTTTGTTTTCTTTCCTTTGCTATCGATGGTTGAACGGCAAACCAATACTAATCGTAACAGCGACTCCAACCGTACCAGCTTTGGCAGATGTTAAGATGATATCTGGTAGAGGAATCAACAGCACAGCAGCGCAAGGTGGCATGAACCGGCAGGGCCCGGTCAGGCCGATCAGACAATGGTTAAGAACTGGGCGGCAGCTCTCAACGGAAGATGCCGAGTCGCGGTGGTCAGGTGGCAGCTCTTGGCGGTGGGCCGGACAGACCGGGAACTTGGCGGAGGCTGACCAGGTAATTTGACCCTCTCATGCTTGGTGACTCGAGGAAGACTCAACTTGATAGTTGGTCAATGGAAGCGACTTGAAACGGAAGTGACGGCGGCTCCCCTACTGCTTGGAACAGCTTAAAACGGTAGCGGGGGCCGCGACAGAGTTGGGCCCCTTCCGAAGCGGCAAATGAGGCAGGTCCGCGGGGGCGACTTGAAGGCATCAAGGCGGCCACGACTCGGGAGAAACGAGCCGACCCAAAGTGAGGCCGAGACGATCCGGGGGCAACTCGAGCGTAACCCAAACTCCTCTTGATCTCAACCTTCTCTAACCCATCGCTGAAAAACTCCTTTGATCTTTGACTAATGAATTTGTGGTTGATGTAAATCCTTCCAAACCGGTTATTTTTCATCCGAAAAATTGCAAAGTTCTCGATCCCGGGAAGAGATCCCTTCAAGAACTCATCACCATCGTGCATGGGTTCGAGCCCCATGGTGGGCGCCAACTGCCGTGGAATTGTCACGGCAGATGTCCTAGTGTGAGGACTTAGTCGTGAGGCCAACACATCTATGCGGTAGCTTGAGAGGGGTTGATCGGAATCGAGAGACGCAATACACAAGACAAGGATTTAGACAGCTTCAGGCCCCGGGAAACATCATCCGGTAATAGCCCTACATGCTGTTTGAGGCTAGGTCTCATTATCATCACGAGGGAGTCGCCGGTAAACCGGCTCTTTGTGTCTAGTCCTAGAGATTGTTTCTTCTTGCTTGTTCCTCTTTGGGGAGCCCTACCCCTCCTTATGTATGTTGAAGGGGCGGGTTACATGTAGAGTCCAACTCGGACTTAAGACTTAACAATTCTGACTTATCTCCATGGGCTTCTTAACATCTTGGGCTTCATAACGTCTCGTGCTTCATAACCCATGGCAACCCAGTTATCACTGTTTGCCGGTTTAAGATGGTCTGCCGGTTTAACATGGTCTGCCGGTTTAAGATCTGACTTAACTCTCGCTGGTTTACCACCTGCTTTAACACTCGCCGGTTTACCACCTATCGGTTTACCGTCCGTCATAGCTGCCATGGTTTTGTCATGGCAGATCTCCTCATGAAAGGACTTAGTCGTGGAGCCATCGCTACGGGTTAGCTTGAAGGGGTTAAAGCGTACACAAGGACGCAAGAGAGTTTATACTAGTTCGGCCCCTTCGATGAAGGTAAAACCCTACGTCTAGTTGTGATGGAATTGATGGGGGTCCAATTTCTAGGGAGAAAACAAGCTTCGCCTAAGTCTCGAGTTGTTGTCTGTTGTCCTTGAACCGCCGCCGGGTCATCCCGTTATATACACGGGTGGCGCCTGTCGGTTCATAGAGTCCCGACGCCGGTTCATAGATGTATCCGGCTCGATCTTTGCTATTCCTAACTTACAATACAAGTTACATACTGACGCCGGTTTACGGCTACGTGCCTTAAACCGGCTATGGGCCTTAAGCCCTCATCTGCCTACTTGGGCCTTAACACACTCAACTACTGATGAAGTTAATCCGGCCTGTCCTGGCCGGTTTACACCCAATGGTAATATCCCCAACATTAGGCCCCAGATTAATTTGAACAGGTTCATGTCAATCCTTAGCGAAAACTTCATCTTCAGCATCTTTGTGTAATTGGGTGAACCGCCATGATGTCATCTTCTCTGGTCGTCGTAAACCGGCGTGACGTCACCTGTCATAAAAGCTATCCACGATGCTCCCTTTTTTTATTTGATAGATCTGCGACAATCGAGGCGACAACTCCGTTTCCAAACTCGCGGCCCCTTGATTTTCGCGCCTGACACATGTCCCTTGCTTTATAAATAAGACCGAAGGGTCATTTCTTTTTCCCCTTCGTGCCCCTCTGCTTCGTCTTCCTCGCGCCGCCCAGCTTCGGAGCTCCGCCGCCGCCGTCGACTTCTGCACCAACCTTGGCCGCTGCATCACCACAGTATACGAGCATCATCGCGTTCTTCCGTTTCTTCCTCAGCTCTGGTAAGTCTTCTATCCTTTCACCATAGATCTATTCTAGGGTTTCCGTGTTCTTCAGCGTTCATCGCTTGTTTCTTATTCATATGATAACTCTTAGTCAAGTCTGTAGATCCTTGTTCCGCGTAGCGGTAGTTTTTTAGCATCCGTCGTCACTTGCGCATCTCAAGGCCATAGATCTTCCTGTATCCTTGCTCATTGATTCATTGTCGCTCCCTTTGGGACCTTGAATATTTATTTCTTTTCTGAACATGCTCCAGGTCCAAAACTGTGACATAAGTTTGTGAAACCTGTTTTCGCACACCCACTCATCTGCAATCTTGATTCTTCAATGTTTCAGACCAGGCGGTTTAACTTTGTAGAAAAACTGACAACTCGGCATATACCATTAGTCCCCTTGTTGAACTGCCAGGATTTCCTAGCTATGTATTGCTACCTTGCAGAACTCCGGTTTATAAGCAACTTCTTCCGGTTTAGCAATGAATGCATCAATGTATACCCTGCCAACATATTCTTGAACCGGTATTACTGCTTTGCAGATTGCACCATGGCCAAGCAAGTGTACGAGTGCAACTGGGTCCCTTCTCGGGTGACTGAAACTCAACTGGATAACTTAGTCAGCACCGGCGCTTTAGGCAAAAAAGACGTCATTCATTGGAGGGTCCCTGGCCCGGAATGTACTCCAGAACCCAAAGATGGAGAGGTTGTTGTTTTCTTGACCATCTAGCCCGGGGCTTCAGTCCGCCCGGTTCAAAGTTTTATCGGGATGTCTTGGCCAACTTCCAACTGCGTCCACAAGATATTGGCCCCAATTCCGTAACCAACATCTGTCACTTTCAAGTGCTCTGTGAGGTGTTCTTTCAAGAGGAGCCCACAGTTGAATTATTCAGAGATTGCTTCCATCTAAACCGCCGCTTTTGAATTCTTGTGGTCCCAACACCGAGTTAGGTGGTATGGCGATTCAAAAGAGGAAAGAGGTCACTTACCCTCATGCCAAACTGCACAGCCAACCCAAAGAGTGGAATTCAACATGGTTTTACTGCAAAGATACCTCTCCTGATGGAGAAAATCCTTTGCCGGGTTACCGTCCGGAACGGCTAAGCAACACACATCCCTTCCCTCAAAGACTGACTACTAAGGAGAGAAGCAAATATGCCCCTCAGCTATCCAAGCTCTGGGCCTTCATGGCTAACAGGTTGACAGGAGTTGACCTTGCTCGCTGCTGGATATCTTGGAGTATACTACCCTTAAGCCTGCCCTCCGGTTTGATGTGCAAATACACAGAAGATGTAAAAGACCCTCTACGGCATATTGAGATCCAGTTGACAAATGACGAAGTTACTGAGGCTGTCAAAAGGATGTTAAATGAACCGGGAATCGCTTGCGCTCAAACCGGCCTTCGTCCCTTTTCTGCCATTAACAAACCGCCAGCCGTAAGACTCATATCTTATGCTTTCATGAAATATGTCTATGTTTAAGTACTCTTTGTTGATATTAACATCTTTCAAACAGGGTGATGATCCATTTTGGAGCAAGAAACCTCCACAAGAGAAACCGGAGAAATGACCCGGCCCAAAACCAGAGTCGTGAAGAAACCGGCCCATAGAAAGAGAACCACTGCCTCCTCCAATCCACCAGCTGACGTTGATGTGGGTAACCGGGACCTTGAGGTAGAGCTTGACTCACTTGTTTTATTTTTCACATGCCTTATTGATAATGATTATTGCCAGGATGATGCTGAAGTCAGTCACGCTGATGTTGCAGAGGTAATCACTCTTTCTTCCGATTCAAACCGTTTACCTTCAGTAAAAATCCGTCGAGCAAACCGGAAAATTAAATTTTCTCATCCTCTTGCTTATTTGGACCGAAACTTTCTTATGAAGACACAACAGCATGAAGCTCGTCGCGCAACCCGGCACAGCGGCCAGGTAGTTACCTCCGCCGGTTTACCAAACAGTCCGGTTCGGAGACACCGTTCAGAGGTCTCTAACTATTTCGTCAATGCTTATCCTAAAGCGGGTTGTGTTCGTCAACCACTTAATCCATCTGACTCCGATTATCAGGTGACTTCTCATTCTTCCTCCGGCGAGTCGTCAGCCACCCAGCTCCCACCACTCAAGACAGTGCTTGGGTGAGCCATATTCCTGATAACGCTGTTTGATATATCACATTCAATGTTTACTGGACTGATCCGTCTTTTTTCTTTCAGGACCAAGCCTAGGCCAAGCAAGAAAGCTCGGCTGGACAAAGCGGCAGAAGAAAACGACGCTCCTGAACCGACCAAAATACCAAATCCCGAAGAACACATCCACGATGATATCTTTGAACGACCCACCATTGCAAGATCATGATATTCTTTGTTGAAGAGGCACATGTTGAGGCCCACGGGCCCTTTAAATCAACCCACGAGTCCTGCTCAGACCGACAAAACAATGAGCCCATCAAAGCATCTTGATAAACCGCGACCCGGTCCAAACCGGCGAAGCCAAGGATGATGATGTTGTTATTACGGCTTTGGTCATTCCGAGCGAGGCAATCCTGTCGCCTTGTCCAAGCACTGCGCAAAAGATGAATTTCTTGTGTTTGGTAAAGGCAAATGGAATGCCGATTTGGCTACTTATGCTGCTCTGAATCCCCAAGATCTTCATTCCGGTTATCTGAACCGGCTATATACCAGCCGTGATTATGAAGCCGGTCTGGTAAATATGATGAAGGACAAATATGAGGTAAATTCCATATGACTCTCTGCTTGTACATTTCATTCTGTCAACTCTAATAGCCCCCAAGTGACGATTTTTAGAATGTCAACTTAAACTGGGACTTCCCAATATAATCCTGAACACAGTTGAACTTTGGAAAGTAGCCCCCAAGGGCCGGTTCAACTTAATGTAGTTAAACCGGAAATTTTATACCATAAGAATTCCAGTATTACTCAAGGACAGAGCAAATAGGCATTAGCCCCCAAGTGCCAAGTTGAATACTTGTATTGAGCTTGGGACTTTATATAGAAATTGTAGGATAAAAAGCAAATATGCATTAGCCCCCAATTACCAAGGGCATAACTTGTTATGGGGTTGGTACTTCAACTCTGCACCTTAATCCTTATCAAATGATTATCTGTATGTAGGCTGATCTGAGCAAGAAAGAAAATCAAATCGCTGATCTTCAAGAAAACCTGAAATCCCAGCAAGCTGAAACCTCCAAAGCAAAGAATGAATTAACCAGCGCTTTAAGCGTCATGGAAAAGCTTAAGGAAGGTTTCAACAAGGAATGGGCGGATTGGGCCACTGAAAAGGCCGCTTTAACTCAACGGGCAGAGAATGCTGAGGCTGCACTCAAACCGGTGGTTGATGAACTGACCGGTGTAAAGCGGCAAGTGCATGCCATGACCGTTGCTGTTTTTGGTAAGCCTTCTTGATTTCTGATGTAATGAGGCCTTCTCATGTAATTGCCAGTTTATTAACCCTTTGAATGATACAGGGACACGTATTGGCCACTTGGGATCAGATGTGCGGAAGAAATTGAAAGCCGCTTATACATTGATAGAACAACTGTATACCGGCGCGCAATGGATCATCAGCACTGCTTCTCACAATAACCCGGCACCGACCTTGATCCAGGACACCATTAAAAGGTTGTCAATGCTTCCTGCCCGGGTTGAAGAGTTAAAGAAATCTGCTGCTAGAACCGGTGCCATAAATGCTTTAATCCGGGCCAAAGCATGGGTGCCCGATTTTGATCCTGTTGAAGCAGCCCAGGGCTTCCCAAGCTTGAAAGAAGACGGGACAGAATTCAGCGAAGAGGATCTCCGAGCTATAAACCGGGAAGTGCGCCCTTTGGCTTGTCAATTGGCTAAAGAGGCAAATCTGTCTCACTATCAAGCCCAATATGATAGCGAAAATAAACGAGTGGCTGCACCGATTCCTGAAGCGGAGAACCTTATACCTCCAATCCGTAAGCACACTTACGCTCCTGATATTGAACCGTCGTTCCTGATCAATGATGAAGTTGTATTCCAAGCATTAATGGGAATCAATTGGACAACTGTTGATTTCCAGCCGCTGGGTAGGGAATTAGAAGTTGAAGCGGCGCAGGATGACCCGCAACCATCAGGCCAAGCTGGTGACCAAGCATGAACCGGAAGCCAGTTTACATTACTGCTTCCTTATGTGATGCAGAAAAACAGTTATTTTATCTAGGCACCGTGTTGCCTTGTAATAGACTAGTCGCCACACTTGGTGTTGATATGCCTTCGTGCATATTTATTGCAACTTATGTTTTTGTTGAATCATCAATCTTAAACTGTTGTCTGCAGCAAAAAGCTTAAAACGCCATCGTGGTTGTATCACCAGGCGGGTCATCATATCTATGTATATGAAATCAAAGATAATACCTTAGATTTAAACATATGATAAAATATGGGAATATATGATACCTGCCATCGTAGGGCATGAAGTTGGCTGTGCCAAACTTGAAACGGAGAAAAACAGCTCCTGTGAATATAAGGCCGGTTTACCAGGTAAACCATTCCGGGTTACGATGAACACCGGTGTTACTCCATAATAGGATGTTATTAAAAACCAAACCGGGCGAAGCGTCTCCGGATGAAGAATAAACCGTGTTCCGTCGACTGACTGTCGAACTGGTTTAAGAACTGTCGGCTTAAAAACACAACAAGAAAAATATGCCAAAAGAGAAACGAATTTCAAGCAAAGACAAAGATAAAAACATTTGTGAAAAGAGGCTGTTTGAGCCGATCAAGTGGCATTACCATGGTCGGACACGACCAAGCCCCCGATAGGTGTAGCTATGGTTCAAGTCAGCCAGGTCCCCAAATGATGCAGTGCATTACGCCGATCAAGAGGTGTAGCAATGGTTCGGGTTCGACCAAAGCCCCCAAGTGATTCTGTGGCCTTAGGCCGATCAAGAGGCGTGGATCGGGTTCGGGCGTGATCAAGTCCCCAAGTGATTCTGTGGCTTTCGCCTATCAAAAGGTGTTGCATTGGTTCGGACACGACCAAGCCCCCAAGTGATATGATATAAAGCTTGTTAAAAAAGCTAACTCAAGGGGTAAACCGGAGGCCGCTTTAATAAAAAAACTCCGTGTAACCACACATGATGTAAAAATAACAGAGACCCCGCTTTAGCTAGGGCTCCGGTTTATTGTATTGATCATAATATATACATTGTCATAATATGTACATAAGTAGAGCCTATGACTCAAGTATAGTAGGGCCGAAGATGAGCTATGTTCCACGGCCTGTTGGTCTCCTCCTCTGATGTACGTGAGCCTTTATGCTCTCGAATATCGATCGAGATAAATCTGACCCGTTGTGCAGATTCTTGTTGACCACGAAAGGTCCCTCCCAAGGTGGCGATAGCTTGTGAATATCAGTCTGGTCTTGGATTAGCCGGAGCACCAAATCTCCTTCTTGAAAGGTTCTGGTTCTAACTCGGCGACTATGATAGCGACGAAGATCCTGCTGGTAGATCACCGAACAGGCAGCTGCAATGTCATGCTCCTCATCCAACAGGTCCAAAGCGTCTTGCCGTGCTACCTCGTTGTCCGCTTCAACATAAGCTGCTACACGAGGTGAATCATGACGGATATCATCGGGAGAACCGCCTCCGCTCCATAGACCATGAAGAACGGTGTGTATCACCGTCGATCTGTTGGGCGTAGTATTGATGCTCCATAATACGATGGTAACTCCTTAACCCAACAACCCGGTGTCTCGCAAAGGAACCATAAGCCGGGTTTGATACCTCGTAAGATCTCTTGGTTAGCCCTTTTCGCTTGGCCATTGGACCGTGGGTGAGCCATCGATGAAACGTCAAGCGGATGTGCTCACGTTCACGTAACTCCTTCATAGCACCCGCCCTTAGATGAGTTGGTACCATTATCGGTATGATCTTTGTGTGGAAAGCCAAACCGAAAATCACCTTTTAATGAATTGAACCGTCGTGGCTGCATCACACTTGCTGACGGGCTCCGCCTCCGCCCACTTTGTAAACTTGTCAACCGCCATCAAAAGGTGGGTCTTTTTGTCCTTGGACCGTTTGAAAGGCCCAACCATATCCAGCCCCCAAGTCGCAAACGGCCAAGTAATTGGAATCATCCGCAATTCTTGAGCCGGCACATGAGCGCGTCTTGAAAACTTCGACAGCCATCACATCACCTAACCAGGTCCTCCGCATCGGCATGAGCGATCAACCAATAGAAACCGTGATTTAAACGCCTTAGCCACCAGAGATTTTGAACCGGCGTGGTGACCACAATCTCCTTCGTGGATTTCACGCAAGATTTCACAGCCTTCCTCCGCCGACACGCAACGTTTAAACGCTCTCGACACCTTTGCAATGATGCAACTCGCCATTGACAATAGTCATGGACTTGGATCGCCGGATTATCTGCTCGCCGCCGTCTCATCCTCTCGTAACTCGCCCCGGTTCATGTACGCAAGGTAAGGAACCGTCCAATCCGGAATGACATGCAGAGCTGCCACCAATTGAGCCTCCGGATCAGGAATAGCCAAATCCTCTTCGCCAGGGAGCTTGACCGATAGGTTATGCAGGACATCCAAGAAGACATTGGGCGGGACCGGTTTACGCTGAGAGCCCAGCCGTCTTAAAGTGTCCGCCGCTTCGTTCTTCTGTCTGTCCACGTGATCCACCTGATATCCTTTGAAGTGATCCGCAATAATATCCACCTCACGACGGTATACTGCCATGAGCGGGTCCTTAGAATCCCAAGTACCAGACACTTGTTGGGCCACCAGGTCCGAGTCACCGAAGCACATAACTCGGCTGAGATTCATCTCCTTAGCCATCTGGAGACCATGGAGTAAAGCTTTGTACTCAGCTGCATTGTTAGTACAAGGGAACATTAAGCGGAGAACGTAACAAAACTTATCACCTCGTGGGGAAGTTAATACGACTCCAGCCCCCGAGCCCTCCAATTGCCTGGACCCATCAAAATGAATAGTCCAATAGGTGTGATCCGGCTTTTCTTCAGGTGCTTTTAGTTCCGTCCAATCATTGATGAAATCCACAAGTGCTTGAGATTTGATCGCCGTCCGAGGCACGTATGTCAAACCGTGCGGCCCAAGCTCTATAGCCCACTTGGCAATCCGCCGATTGCCTCCTGTTTCAATTATATCTCCCAAAGGAGCGTAATCGACCAATCGTGATGGGATGTCCCTGGAAGTATTGCTTAAGCTTCCGGCTTGCCATGAAAACTCCATACACCAGCTTCTGCCAATGCGGGTATCTTTGCTTGGACTCAATAAGCACCTCGCTGATATAGTAAACCGGACACTGAACCGGATATTCCTTGCCCGCCTCCTTGCGCTCCACCACAATAGCTACACTGACTGCACGAACATTAGCTGCCACATATAGTAGCAATGGTTCTTTGTCAACTGGAGCAGTAAGAACAGGTGGATTGGCTAGCTGCCGCTTTAAGTCCTCCAATGCTTTATCAGCGGCCGGACTCCAGACAAAGTGATCTGTTTTCTTCAGCATCTGATACAAAGGGATCGCCTTCTCACCGAGGCGGCTGATAAACCGGATCAACGCGGCAATCTGGCCTGCCGCGCTGGACGTCATTGATACATTTTGGTTTAGCTAGGGAGGTGATAGTTGTGATCTTCTCCGGATTAGCCTCAATTCCCCTATTGGATACCAGAAAACCCAATAACTTGCCTGCGGTACACCAAAAACACACTTGGCCGGGTTGAGCATCATCTTGTATGTCCGTAGGTTATCAAAGGTTTCCTTCAAATCATCAACCAGCGTCTCCTTCTCCCTTGACTTAACCACAATATCATCCACATAGGCATGTACGTTACCGCCGATCTGCTTATGAAGGCAATTCTGTACACACCGTTGATAAGTTTCCTGGGCACTCTTGAGCCCAAAGGGCATAGATACATAGCAGAAGGCTCCAAAGGGAGTTATGAACACCGTCTTCTCCTGGTCCTTAACTGCCATCTTGATCTGGTGATAACCAGAATATGCATCTAGAAAACTCAAACGCTCACAACCCGCAGTAGCATCAATAATCTGGTCGATGCGGGGGAGGGCAAAAGGATCTGCTGGACAAGCCTTGTTAAGATTTGTGTAATCCACACACATGCGCCAGGTGCCGTTTTTCTTAAGGACCAGCACCGGATTAGCCAGCCATTCAGGATGGAAAACTTCAACAATAAAGCCAGCCGCTAAGAGCCTGGCCACCTCCTCTCCAATAGCTTTGCGCCTTTCTTCGTTGAACCGGCGGAGAAACTGCTTCACCGGTTTGTATTTAGGATCAACATTAAGAGTGTGCTCAGCGAGTTCCCTCGGTACACCTGGCATGTCAGAGGGCTTCCATGCAAAAATGTCCCGATTCTCACGGATGAACTCGATGAGCGCGCTTTCCTATTTTGGATCCAAGTTGGTGCTGATACTAAACTGCTTGGACGAATCACCGGGTACGAAGTCAACAAGCTTAGTCTCAGCTGCCGATTTGAACTTTAAGGCCGGATCCTGCTCTGTGGTTGGCTTCTTCAACGGAGTCATGTCCGCCGGATCAACATTATCCTTGTAGTACTTCAACTCTTCAGTGGCACAAACCGACTCTGCATAGGCCGCATCACCTTCTTCACACTCCAAAGCAATCTTGCGACTTCCATGAACGGTTATGGTCCCCTTGTGACCCGGCATCTTGAGCTGCAAATAAACATAACAGGGTCGTGCCATAAATTTAGCGTAGGCCGGCCGCCCAAATAAGTCATGATATGGGCTCCGGATCTTCACCACCTCAAAGGTCAATGTCTCTGACCTGGAATCATGGTCATCTCCAAAGGCCACTTCGAGAGCTATCTTGCCAACAGGATATGCTGACTTACCAGGTACCACACCATGGAATACCGTATTGGACGGTTTAAGATTCTTATCTGTTAGCCCCATACAGCGGAAGGTCTCATAATATAAGATATTAATACTGCTTCCTCCATCCATGAGCACCTTTGTGAACTTATAACCTCCCACCTGAGGTGCCACCACCAATGCTAGCTGACCCGGATTGTCAACCCGGGGAGGGTGATCCTCTCTGATCCATATGATTGGCTGTTCGGACCAGCGTAAATAACGTGGCACGGCCGTTCAATGTAATTCATCGCTTTCGCTTGTGAAGCTTCCGGTCTCGCTTATCCAAGCTAGTAGTGAATACATGATATTGCCCGCTATTCAACTGCTTTGGATTGCTCGATAACCCGATTGCTGCTTTGGTTGTAACCACCACAGCTATTCTGATTACTTTGATTGTTATGTCCACCCTGATCACCATTGAAGCCTGAACCGACATTTCCTCCACCATGACCCGGCCCATGGAATCCAGATCCTGAGCCACCACCTGACCCATGGTCATATCGGAAAGCATTAGAATTTTTGAACTCCTGCATAATATAGCAATCCTTCCAAAGGTGGTTGGCTGGCGTCTCCTTCGTCCCGTGCTTTGGACAGGGCTGGTTTAATAGATAAGTCAGGCGGTCCGGGTTGGGATTTGGAGCTCCACCACGATTTGGTGGTTTACCGTTCCGTCGCTGGCCCTTGTCCTGTGCGCTAGTATTAGCCACAAAGTCCATGCTGCCATCCGCTTTGCGCTTGCCTCCGTTACCATGACCTGTCGTGTTGTGTTGCTGCCCATTGGAGTTGCTGCTCTTCTTTCCCTTCCCTGTCTTGTCATCATCAGACTCGGGATCCTTGGTACTATCAGAATCAGCATACTTCACTAACGCATTCATGAGGGTCCCCATATCATTACAATGCCGCTTCATCCGTCCTAATTTCAACTTCAAAGGCTTAAACCGGCAGTTGCTTTCCAAGGTTATAACCGCGGAGTCAGCGTTGATCTGATGCGATGAGTGCAAAATTTCCGAAACTCGGCGCACCCACCGGGTTGTTGACTCTCCTTCCTCCTGGACACAGGCCGCTAAGTCCACAATCGACATGGGCTGCTTACACGTATCCTTGAAATTCTGGATAAACCGGGCTCGCAAATGGCCCCATGAACTAATAGAATTGGTCGGTAAGCTCTTTAACCAAATACGGGCTGTCCCTTCAAGCATCATGGTGAAATACTTTGCACACGCCGCTTCATCTACATCGAGCATCTCCATGGCCATCTCATAGCTCTCCACCCATGCTTCTGGAGACAAATCGGCAGTGTAATTCGGCACCTTGCGCGGGCCCTTGAAATCCTTGGGCAGGCGCACATTGCGTAAAGCGGGGACAAGACAAGGCACTCCCAAAGAACTAGAAGTAACTCCTGGCTCGATCGAGGTGGTTGGACGAACCGGCGTAAGCTGACGAGCCTCATGTTGCGCTGCTAACTCGGCGTCCCTGCGTGCTCGGGCCCGGTCCACCACTTCCTGAGCATCACCCGCCGGGTTATTGCCACGGGGCGGTTCACGGTTCCGCGCATTACTGGATACGGCCGGTTCATCCATCCGCCTGCAGTAACTCCGGCTCGGACGGGGGGTGGAATGAATTCGGTCACGGCTGTATGAATATGCTTCCTGCTGAACCAAGGCTGTTCGAAGAAGCTCCTTAACCCGGCGCATCTCCACCGCTATGGAGAATCACCTTCAATTGGGATGGCCTCCGGCCGTGAAGCGGCGGCGATAAGATTGTCCATTGGATTAGAATAATGACCGGAGGTGTCCGGACAGGCCGAGGCATGACATTGCTCGCTGAGGCGGCTCCATCAGCGTAGGCTGAACCGGCGCACCGGCCCGGGCGCCTCACTTTGGTTTATCAGCGGGTTACTAGTTCCTGCCCCTGGGGTGTTAAAGAGGTTTCTGGCGTCGAAAACCGTAGGCAGGCGAGACCGATGCTTCCTTTTCAAGACTTCATGCGACGCATTCTGGTCCAGCATGAGCTTATAGGCCGGTGCATCCAAAGCGGCCCGCTCTGCAGCCATCCTGTCGTTCTCGGCCGCTAGGTCAGCCTTGGCCTGGGTGATCTGTTCCCTCACCTTTGCAATTTCCGCGTTGTGGGCGTCCTGATCCGCCGGGTTAGCCTCCGACATAAGCACAGCCAATGCATCAAACAGATTAGATAAGACTTGAGCCGGCGGGTGCACAGGGCCTCCTGCCCCGGCCACCGCCGTCGCCGCTGACCCGGAGAACATTGTTGCTGCGGTCGAAGAGTGGATCGCAGCCTGTGTCCCTGCCATGAATATCCCAACCCGGTTGGGCAGATCAGAGGGGTCCGGAATAATGTCACCATCAAAACAGCCCCCAATCCGGTCGTCTTGTAACTGATACAATGATTCGGTTTCCCCGGTTGAGGACTCGTCGCCGGAATAAACAAGGGTCTCGCCACCAGATTCCAATCCACCCACATATTCTCCTCCGTGGATGACTCCCACAAAGGCACGCTTCACGGCCGATTTAACCTGGGCAGATCTCGCACGCTGAGCCGTTTCGATGAGGTCGGTGCAGATGTCTGGCTCAGGGCCCGGTTCACCGATCTTGCCGATGAAGACGTGTATGCCACCAAAGGGGACCCGGTACCCGTACTCAATCGAGCCGGCCTCGGGGCCCTAGCCTGCATCGTCGATGTAGAGCTTGCCGCGACGACTCTTGGTCATCCGGCCCACAGCGTAACCCTTGAGTCCTTCGAAGTTGCCCTCCAAGAACTTGAAACCATCGTGCGATAGCCCCATGGTGGGCGCCAACTGTCGTGGTTTTGTCACGGCAGATGTCCTCATGAAAGGACTTAGTCGTGGAGCCATCGCTACGGGTTAGCTTGAAGGGGTTAAAGCGGACACAAGGACTCAAGAGAGTTTATACTAGTTCGGCCCCTTCGATGAAGGTAAAAGCCTACGTCTAGTTGTGATGGAATTGATGGGGTTTCGATGACTAGGGAGCAAACAAGCTTCGCCTAAGTCTCGAGTTGTTGTCTGTTGTCCTTGAACCGCCGCCGGGTCGTCCCCTTATATACATGGGTGGCGCCCGTCGGTTCATAGAGTCCTGACGCCGGTTCATAGATGTATCTGGCTTGGTCTCTGCTATTACTAACTTACAATACAAGTTACATACTGACGCCGACTTACGGCTATGGGCCTTAAGCCCTCATCTGCCTACTTGGGCCTTAACATACTCAACTACTGATGAAGTTAATCCGGCATGTCCTGGCCGGTTTACACCCAATGGTAATATCCCCAACAATAGCCATCTGTCTTAACTGTCTGTCTTAATTGTCTGCCGGTTTACAATGAGCCGGTTTACCAAGTACCAGCCGGTTTACAACTCCAGCCGGGTCATACCGCGAGGTATATCCCCGATAGTAGTTTTGATGTTGGTATTTACCTTGTTGGTGACTTTAGCCATGAGGCACTTGGCGGTGATGCTCTCATTGGGTGAGTCCAAGAGAGACACCCGTGGAGTCGTCGCAATGGCAACGGAGGCCGTGGCAACCGACTCACCATCTTCATCATCGTCATCATCCTCATTGTACTCTTATTGTACCACCAATGCCTTGGGAGGAGTCTTCTTGGTGAAGTTGCTCTTGTTGGGGAAAGACTTGGCCTTGTCCTTTCAGATGAGCTTGCCACCATTGTCTTCCATCTTCTCATAAGGGCACTCTGCAACAAAGTGGCTCACATTGCCTCAATTAAAGCAAGTCCTCACTCGTTGCTTGCCCTTTGGGCCACTTGAATTGTTCTTGTTGAAGTTAGGCCTTGAGTTCTTCTTGCTCCAAAATTGCCTTGAAGCAAGAGCCATGTGTTCATGATAGGCATACTTCGTATCTTCGAGGTTGCTATCCTCTTCTTCCTCTTCATCCTCTTCCTCCATACTAACCTTGGCCTTTAGTGCAATGTTGGGCTTCTTTACTCTTTGAGAGCGAAGTACCGCACTGTCGGCGGTCTTGTCCAAGATGCTCATAGCAACAAACTCATCCAACACTTCACTTGAGGACAAGGTGTGGAAGTCTGGCCTTTGACGAATGACGGAGGACATGGCTTTGTGGTAGGGCATCATTGCCTTGAGGTGTCAGGACCCCGATTCCAAGTCACATCGATCTAGCCGGTAACACCTCATATCACTTTGCGGCCTCACGCACGGTATTCCCACGGGTGTCGCCTTACCATGGCCCGGGACCGTTTCGTCTTTTGGCTCACGTGTATGATAGTGTCGCTAGCATCCATATGACAGAGAACCCGGGCCAACATGGCTAGTCGTGAACCCAAAGCGGCACTAACCCATGGGGACAGGCATACATGAATCACATCAAGCATGTCGGTCAGCAGCGTGTGAATCCGGGCTGTAGCACTGGGCTAATAGGACTCCGGGAACCCGGGCTATAGCAGGCTAGGCAGGACTCCGTATGTCACCGCGTGACATTTCCCCGGAGGGACAGAACCACGAGAACGTGAAACACACGCCCGGCCAGTCAAGTGTCACGAGGAGTAGTCTTTGGGCTAGCAGGACTCCGGTGAAGCAAGAGGCATGGCGTACTACTATGGCTCAAGGAAGCACTAGACTACATTTCCCCATAAGAGAGGTTGCCAAGGATAAACAACTAGATTGTCTAATCCCACACATACTAAGCATTTCAAACATACACACAATATGCTCGATATGTGTAAATACAACACGGCATCACAACATAACTCTACGACTCAAATATTTATTCCTTAGGCTCCAAGGAGCGAGATATTACAAACATGGGTCTCATGACCCAGCATTCAGAGCATACAAATCAAAGCACAAGCGGAAGCTAAACATGTCTGAGTTCAGACATCTACAAATGAAAAAGGCTTGGAAGCCTGACTATCTACCAGATCCTACCGAGGGCACAAGATCGTAGCTGAGGTAACAAGCTAAACGTCGAAGTCCACGCGGAACTACTAGCGAGACTGAAGTCTCTCTGCAAAAGATAAAATAGGCAAACGTGAGTACAAATGTACTCAGCAAGACTTACATCCGCCCTAACTACATCTGCATCCTGATCAACACAGGGGTGGTGGAGTTTGACTGCAGCAAGCCAGCTTTGACTCGGTGGCTATCCTAACGACGACTGCAAGTAACTCTTTTGAGGTGGCGCACACGAGTCCACATATTCACCATATCAATACACCACTATGGATCCGCTTCCGTCTCCCTACGAGAACGCCATCCATAGAACTCACGCTTATCTTGCGCATTTTAGAGTATCCACTTTCACTTGTCTATGAACTGTTATAGGCAACCCAAAAGTCCTTCACCGCGGACACGGCTATTCGAATAGATCATGTATAACCCTGCAGGGTGTACTTCTTCACACGCTCTCACCACTTATAAATCGTTTACCACGACATGTACTCGGCAACCTTCAAGCGGAAGCCCAGCGAGGGTGTCGGCCACGGCCTACCTAAACACTCAAGTCCCTAGTTCAGGTTTATCGCCTATTCGGGTTCCATCCGCAGGAGTCCGCCGAGGTTTCCACTAACGGCCCCGAACGATGTGTGCAGGGTTCCCGAGACACCAAGCAGGCGAATCGGTACACCGTGCCACATGCCTACCGCAACACAGCCCACCCCTAAGGTCACGCTGCGTGCCCCCAAAGATGCTACAAACACGAAACTACTTTGCAACTCCCGGACAGAGGACATGGGTGGTTAAGAAGCCGAGAGAGTCAATTAAGGATCCCAATGTGTGGTAGTAACTGTTTAATGGATCACAAATACAGAACTCAGTTCCTGAGAACGGCTGAAATGAGACAACCCACCATGTACTCCTACATGGCCTCTCACCGCTACCTTTACCAAATCGTGTTCACACACTTAGCTCACACACAGTAGGACATGTTCACACACCATTCCAATTCATTCCCGATGAATCATACCTGACTCAACTCTAAGCAGTAGCAGGCATGACAAACAAGCATGAATGAGTAGGCACAACAGGGCTCAAACAACTCCTACTCATGCTAGTGGGTTTCATCTAATTCTTGTGGAATGACAGTCATGTAGAGGATAAAGGGGTTCAGCTACCACAAGAAGTAATGGATGAATCGTTGTTGTCCTAATGCAGTAAAAAGAGAGCAGGAGCGAGAGAGTGGGATTGTATCGGAATGAACAAGGGGTTTTGCTTGCACGGCACTCCTGAAAATATTATAGCTCTTCATCGGTGTCATCGAACTCATCGTCGGAACCACGTCTATCGAGAGGGGGCAAACACCGGCAACTGAGAAAGAACACAATCAATGCAATGCCACAATATGATGCATGATCATGATATGGCAATATGTTGTGATTTGAGCTAATGCATCTGATTTAAATGAAGTTGGTTTGAATACATGATTCAAATTCCAACTCCATATATGATTATTTAAATGCCCTTTATTTGTTTTGTCCAAAACAGAGGACAAACATTGTTCAAAAATGCATGAAAATGGTAAAGATGGATTCCTTGAATTTTTCTGATAATTTTTCATATATAACTTATTTAATTTGGAGTTACGGTTGAATTTCTATGAATTTTAGGAGTTTTAGACATTTTCTGGAATTATTGAGTTATTTTTAATCCAGAAAATGATTTACTGCATCAGCCTGACGTCAGTGTGACGTCAGCAGGTCAACAGGTCGGGTCCAGGTCAAACCTGGCACGTGGGTCCCGCGTGTCAGTGTCATTAGTTTATCTAACTAAATTAACATTAGATTAACTCCTAATCTAAGGTTGACCAGGGGCGGGGCCCACATGGTCAAATGGGTCAAAACCACCGGCGACATGACGCCGGCGAGGCACGAGACGGCGGCGCGGTTCGAAACACAAAGACAAAGTAAACGAAAGGGCGGTTTGGCTTGGCGAGAAGTCGGTGCTCGTTCAAGCATCCAATCTGGAGCTATCACCGCGCCAGAGTGGACCGTAACGACGGCGGTGATGGCAAGCGCGGCGGCCGGAGCTCGGACGTCGAGCGAATCGGCGTTTCAGGGAGCGGCAGGAGCCACGGGTGGTCGCGGTTGACTCCTGGGAACGTGTTGAGAACGGTGGCGCGCTCGGTTGCGGCTCTAGTTGACGGTGGCCACGGCGGCGACATGGCTGGGCGGCGGTGAGCTTCGGGCACGGCAGTGCTAGCAGTAGAGGGCGAGTTAGACTGCGTGGAGAGAGGGGGAAGGCGCAGGAGCTCACAAGGGGTCGGGATAGAAGCTCGGCGGGCTCGGGGAAGCTTCTGCAACGGCGCGTTGACAACGGTGATCTCCGGGCAGAGGCGGCGAAGATGGCGGGGCAGAGGGTGATGCAGGGCGTCCGGCGTCGGGCAGCTCGGTGAGGAGGAGGACAGGGACTAGGCGGAGCTCGTGGGCAGCTCCAGGGGCGAGGAAGAGGTGGTGGCCGGGGTGGTGCGAACGGCGGCGGCGGTGGCGTTCGGTCGCACTCAGGGAAGGAGCTAGAGAGGGAGGGTGAGAACTGAGTGAGGAGAGGCGGAGGGCTGCAGGCGTCCCTGCACACGTCGAGGCGCCTCGGTGGCAAGGTGAGGTAGCTGTGGTGGCGCCAAGAATAAATGAGCTGCTCCTACCGGGCAGGAGGAAGACGACGCGTGGGGTGGTGGGCTAGGCTCTCTTGATCGGGCCACAGCTGGGCCGACTAGGTGGGCTGCACAGTGAGTCCAGGAAAGTTTCTGCTTTTCTCTTTTATTTCTGTTTTCTAATTCTTCTGCAACTTTAGGGCTTTTATTAAAATACTAAAACTAACTCAAAAATCATGAAACTGCTCAGGGCTACTGTTTGGAATATTTCCAACTGTAAAGATTTTAGTTCATGATTATTTGAGTATTTAAAATATTTTATAGCATTTAAATGCCCAAATGCAAATAACTAATGATTTAATCCAGTGACCCTCTGTTGTCCTAGAAAAGTGTGCACCATTTTTGTCAGAGGTTCTAGACCAAGGCAAAGATGATGAACATTTTAGAAGGGCATTTCAGGTTCATTGAAAATGTTTTTATGTTGAACCTATTTGATTTGATCTGGTGCTAGGGTTTGATAAATCCCCATTTCAAGTTTCAAAATAATTTGAACATGATGACATGGATGAAGATGCAACTAATTACAAACAAAGATCTAGGGCTGTGACAACTCATGCCCACTAAACAAGAATCTCGTCCCGAGATTCAAGACGTGAGGTAAGAAGACAGAGGGGGCACAAGCTAACACGATCTTCACGATCCAGGTTGCACTTCATAAATACGTTTATTCGATCATCATCTTTGTCTCGACGTCTTGCTATGAGAACTCCATCCAACATGATAACGAGAAGAAAAGGAAAACTAGAAGAATCGGTCTTCTCGGACATCGAGCAACTGACGAACAACTCACGGAATGAGACGTTGAACATTTCTCGAGCTAAGACATGAAACATACATCCAGAGGGATGAAGTGTAACAGATGACGAAGGTTCACTAGTAGACACAATTCCACACTTTAAAAGGTGGTGAACGGTTGTCAACGTAGCGAGGGGTTGAGTTGCCATGATACCATAACGAGACATCCTAAGGGAGGTGACTCGCAGGTTTGTTATCTTAAGTGGCAAAAGGAATTACTTTTGATTCAGAGATCATTGAAACTCTTCTCACCAGCCTAAGGCAATTTACAATTGATCGTTTGAAAGAGCTCGAAGGAATGGCATACTCGGACTAGGATGGATGATGTGGACTACCTTGTTGAAGACAACGCAATGGATGACTTTTGCTTATCATCGGAAATGGATGGAACCCTGGTGAGTCCACTTTTGAAGATGATCTTGGAAAACAACTGCTGAGAAGGCAGCCCATGGAAAATTGGCACAATGGCGGTACAAGCTGGGAACAAGATGCAACTGTTGGGAATGTTCCAACCATCATATCTGCCTGAGATTCAGATCCGATTGGTAATAGAATATTTCAGACTCAGCATGTCTGAAAGAAAGTTTGCAACACGATTCGATGAGATGGCGTTGCGAGATTCTCGAGGAATGAACTAAGATAGCAAGCTCCAAAACATGAGCTGGTTCTGCTAAACACATATGAACACGCTGTCCTAGACAAGCATGACCACATGGTAGTCTTATAATAAAACACTACCAAGTTCAGGTGGGGAACCATCTTCGAGGATATTGGAATCTTGTGCATGAACTAGTATTCGCATAGCAACTCCTTTTCCTCGAACAAACCAATCAGTGGCTTGGTGTGCTAGGAACACATATGGAGTGGAGGCGGCCAACCTATCAAACCATAGCGCACTTCGCACGTGCATGACCGACTTGGGATGATTCCAGAGGAAGCAAAAACAAACTTTCTCGAATTCACGGTGGCAACCTACATCAAGTGCACGTGAATCAAAGGAAGTCACTTCTTTCATCCAAACATAAGCTTCACGAACGGAACACGAAGGCATTGCTTACAAAGTTTCCAACACTAGGTTGATGTTCAACATGAATCATGGGGGAGACAAAATGCTGCTAATGGGCTCAACAGCAACTCATCGGAATTTCCATATCACTGGACTTCCACCATCATGTGAACACGGTAATAGCATTGGTCAGACCAAAAGATGTAATGGTGTATGCTCGAGGGATCAACCACGAGTAAAACAACATTACGAACATCGTTGGTTCTGATTTGACTTGACGATGGCCCATACTCAAGTCAAACTTTTGACAAGACAATAGATCCAACAACTGATCACGAGGACCAACCGATGGAGATATCATCTTTCTTCAACACACACACACAGAAGATATCCCTTCAGAATGAACTAAATTCAGCAAAGCTTTTATCTTCCAACTCTCCAAGTTGTTGTTTAGCTTAACCAACTTGCTCAGGGTATCTGACATAGATTCTTAGAGAAAGGGTGGTTTACAAGAAACCAACTTGATCACGAACTCAGCATAGCGGTCAGGTGACAACCTGGTGATACTTCCGAGAAGATATTCAGAATATCACGAACCACCGATATATTACTAAGCTCGAGAACAATCTTGCTTTTCAGGGCAAGACGATATGATCAAAGAGCAAGGGATTGATATAATCCTAAGTCATTGATCGAAGAGTGCACCAGAATAAGGACTAGGTAGCATGATCAATCTTAGGATGATGATTTAATAACCAACACGCTAAGAATGAGATTATTGTCCATTAACTACCAAGCAACGAGGTTGCTAGGAGTATCGATTTCACACATCACAGTTCACTTGTCGGCATTCCGGTTACAACAACACGGAAGCCGAGAAATGAATAATGAGGGCGAGAAGTATCACTACGTCAAGAATTCATGAGAAATGGTGCAATTCACATGACAATCCTGACATAAAGGGGGTAATACTCCGAGGTAGAACAGAATCAAAACCTGGATTGGCATTTTGACCTGCGGAATACAACTACTTTGACCCAATCCTAGAAATGGATGAGGTACTGGAGTTTGTTTCTCCTAGTCATTTCGGAATAGAATGGCTTGACGGACCACGAGAGTGATAGGCATCGATAACGAATGCACGCATACTCTTGACTATCAATTGATAGACGGGGGTCAGAATACAACTAAGGAGGAACAACTCGAGGAACATATAACTTTCTGAGTTGTGGATGCATAGGTTAGTATGTCGAATCAAGTTCAACAGGTTTCTTCCGGATAACCTATGCAGGAAAGTGGAACTAGCAGATTCGCAATATAGAATGGAGAGCCCATCGAGAGCACTCTTACTGTGATCTTTGGTTCAAGGAACTCCTGCCAGGGATGGTTCATGGTATTTGGAAGAATGATATACCACGGACCTCGAAGACTATCACAAAGATTACTAGTATCCTAAAGGTACAAGCAACACTATTCAACACGAGGTAAGTAGAGTGATTCTTGGGTCAAGACCCAGGAGTAGAATGCCTACTAACTAAATTGCATCACGGGATGCTTTCGAGAATGATGGCCAGAATCATCATGCTGGGAACACAAAATATGGCTAGATTACTAGATGGTTTCATAAGACGCCTAGGGTCATAATAATAGCTCCAACATATATGTCGAGGCAACAAAGTACCTCAACTCACCGAATAGTGTGCTTATTCTGACCATAAAGGACATCGGGAACGGAAAGAAAGGATTTGCAAATGTATCAGACTATTTAGAAACCTGGGATGACTCGGACAGCATAACGGCTGTAAATGCTCAAAATGGTTCGGGACATCCTGCAAAAATGGTGGCATAACCACTCAGAAGCACAATATCAAGGTTCCGAGACCAACTATGAACATACGGAAGTAGTAGAAACTGAACTGGGGCGTAAAACCAACAATCTTAAAAGTCTATGGATTAGTAACACGTCATCCTAATAGATAGATGAGAAGCCTAGTTCTTAATCCCCGTAGAAGAGAAGAGGTTAACTCAGATCAGAAGTCCATGAGGTATAAGGAGTAAAAAGAGCCTTACGTTCCCTTCCCCAATCAATTCCCTTACATAACTAAAGCATTTCTACACACAACTTCGACCAGTTTGGCTTGGTAATCCTATAGGCAGTCAGGCTCTGATACCAACGCTGTCAGGACCCCGATTCCAAGTCACACCGATCTAGCCGGTAACACCTCATATCACTTTGCGGCCTCACGCACGGTATTCCCACGGGTGTCGCCTTACCATGGCCCGGGACCGTTTGCGCCTTTTGGCTCACATATATGATAGTGTCGCTAGCATCCATATGACAAAGAACCGGGCCGACATGGCTAGTCGTGAACCCAAAGCGGCACTAACCCATGGGGACAGGCATACATGAATCACATCGAGCATGTCGGTCGGCGTGTGAATCCGGGCTGTAAGCAGGCTAACAGGACTCCGGGAACCCGGGCTGTGAGCTAAGGCAGGACTCGGATGTCACAGGTGACATTTCCCCAAAGGGACAGAACCACGAGGAAAGTGAAACACACGCCGGCCAGTCAAGTGTCCTGAGCAGTAGTGCTGGGCTAGCAGGACTCCGGTGAACCGGGCTGTAGCGGACTACTATGACTCAAGGAAGCACTAGACTACATTTCCCCATAAGAGAGGTTGCCAAGGATAAACAACTAGATTGTCGGATCCCACACATACCAAGCATTTCAAACATACACACAATATGCTCGTGGCATCACAACATAACTCTACGACTCAAATATTTATTCCTTAGGCTCCGAGGAGCGAGATATTACAAACATGGGTCTCATGACCCAGCATTCAGAGCATACAAATCAAAGCACATGCGGAAGCTAAACATGTCTGAGTACAGACATCTACAAATGAAAAAGGCTTGGAAGCCCCGACTATCTACCGAGATCTGCCGAGGGCACAAGATCGTAGCTGAGGTAACAAGCTAAACGTCAAGTCCACGCGGAACTACTAGCGAGACTAAAGTCTCTCTGCAAAACATAAAATAGGCAAACGTGAGTACAAATGTACTCAGCAAGACTTACATCAGAACTAACTACATATGCATCATTATCAACAAAGGGGGTGGTGGAGTTTGACTGCAGCAAGCCAGCTTTGAATCGGTGGCTATCCTAACTACGACTGCAAGAAACTCTTTTGAGGTGGCGCACACGAGTCCACATATTCACCATATCAATACACCACTATGGATCCGCTTCCATCTCCCTACGAGAACGCCATCCATAGCACTCACGCTTATCTTGCGCATTTTAGAGTATCCCCTTTCACTTGTCTATGAACTATTATAGGCAACCCAGAAGTCCTTCACCGCGGACACGGCTATTCGAATAGATCATTTATAACCCTGTAGGGGTGTACTTCTTCACACACGCTCTCACCACTTATCGCCGTTTACACGACATGTACTCGGCAACCTTCAAGCGGAAGCCCAGCGAGGGTGTCGGCCACGGCCTACCTAAACACTCAAGTCCCTAGTCCAGGTTTATCGCCTATTCGGGTTCCATCCGCAGGGAGTCCGGCCAAGATTTCCACTAACGGCCCCGAACGATGTGTGCAGGGTTCCCGAGACACCAAACGGGCGAATCAGTACACCGTGCCACGTGCCTACCGCAACACAGCCCACCCCTAAGGTCATCGCTGCATGCGGCCCCCATCATGCTACAAACACCAGAAACTACTTTGCAACTCCCGGACAGAGGACATGGGTGGTTAAGAAGCCGAGAGAGTCAATTAAGGATCCCAATGTGTGGTAGTAACTGTTTCATGGATCACAAACACGTAACTCAGTTCACGAGGACGGCTGAAATGAGACAACCCACCATGTACTCCTAGATGGCCTCTCACCGCTACCTTTACCAAATCGTGTTCACACACTTAGCTCACACACGTAGGACATGTTCACACACCATTCCAATTCATTCCCGTTGAATCGCACTGACTCAACTCTAAGCAAAGATGTGCATGACAAACAAGCATGAATGAGTAGGCACAACAGGGCTCAAACAACTCCTACTCATGCTAGTGGGTTTCATCTATTTACTGTGGAATGACAGGTCATGCAGAGGATAAAGGGGTTCAGCTACCGTAGCAAGTAACAGATGAATCGTTGTTGTCCTAATGCAGTAAAAGAGAGCAGGAGCGAGAGAGTGGGATTGTATCGGAATGAACAAGGGGGTTTTGCTTGCCTGGCACTCCTGAAGATATTATAGCTCTTCCCAGGGCCCCGCCCAGCTGCTTCCTTATCTGGTTGCTGCGCTCAAGGACGTCGTGAGCGGTATCGGCCCCATGGTAGAGGGGGAAGCCCGCGTTCTTTCACCAGTCGCGTTGACGCGCGTCTTCAGCCACCTCCATCTTCGCGATCCCGCCGCCCGCCTTGACGAGCTGCTGGAGCCTCTGGACGACAAGCACTTCGTAGCCGCTGCCGCTGCCATGAAGGGTCAGGTGGAGGCCCTGCTGGAGAAGTTCCGCGCCTTCGCCCCCGCGCCCTCAACCGGTGGTGCTACTGATCCTACAGCTTCGGCTGGTGGCACACGTGAAGGCGACGCCGTTGGAGAAGAAGCATTCCTCGCGGGCAACGGCGGTGTCCAGGGATGAAGGGGTGACTCGCTGGCGGCTCCTTTCCTGCTTAACTCCTGCAACATGTACCATGCCTCGTGGAGGCATTTAAACTTGTGTTTGGTATCGCAGAACAATATCTCTTGTAATATTTGCTTGAGATTTTGCGATTTCCTTCCCATTTGCTTTACGTTCTACGTCGGCAGAGCCCGACCCCGCGCATACCTCAGCCGCCATTGGGTCATCCGAATCATCAGGACGAGACCAAGGAGTGAGGGGCTACGTGGCCAGTTAGGCTCCTGAGTCGCGATGCTCAGGAGTCCCCCTTGACGCGCAAACAGCTTACGGAAAAGAGATGCAGTGGTAGGTCTAGTTTTCTATGTCGGCAGGGCCCGACCCCGTGCATACCTCAACCGCCATTGGGTCGTCTGGATTACCAGGATGAGACCAAGGAGTGAGGGGCTATGTGGCCAGTTAGGCTCCTGAGTCGCGATGCTCAGGAGTCCCCCTCCACGCTCAAACGACCTTCCTACCTTTGCCCTCGCCGAGGCTCGGCTCGGGAGGGGCGCGCGACGACCAGGTCCAGGGGACCTGGCTGGGTGGCATACACTTGGGCGTGACCCGAGCGTAGCCCCCGTGCCCAGCCCCCTCGCACGACTCTCCCGAGGGGAGGTGTTCTGATGAGGCCTGACACTGAGCTCAAGGGCTCCCTAAGGTTGATACGGCCGTGAGGCCGCCCTCAGTTGTTTATCACCAGCAGAGCATAGCGCTCAAGACTTGCACGGGCATAGCCGCCTCCTCGGAAGTGTCGATGGCTAGCGCGAGCATGGTGCTTCCATCAGTGCGTGGGAGGGACTCCCTCATCGCGAGAGCCCCGGGTGTGTACAGCCCATACCGACACGTGGCTTGCACGGCAGGGCTAGACGAGGTGTGTCTGGGCACTCGTGAGCCAGCACGGGACTCACGAGGCCCTACCTCAAAGCGGGTTGCGCCTGGTCTTGGCTCTTGATGGTTGTGGTGGTCCTGCGAGATGGTTAGACAACCTGCACCAAACGAATCTCCTGAGGTTATCACGTGAGAAGGCCAAGCACCAACGGCCCCAGGAGGTGACGTGAACGAGGTCAGCCCGCCAGACAGAGCTCAGCCATTGGATTTATCGACGCTGCAGGGACGGGCCCTGCTACCTCTTGAGCACTGCATTGGTTTTTCCCTTGAAGAGGAAAGGGTGATGCAACAAAGTAGTGTAAGTATTTCCCTCAGTTTTGAGAACCAATGTATCAATCCAGTAGGAGGCCACACTCAAGTCCCTCGCACCTACACAAACAAATAAGAACCTCGTAACCAACGCAATAAAGGGGTTGTCAATCCCTTCACAGTCACTTACGAAAGTGAGATCTGATAGATATGATAAGATAATATTTTTGGTGTTTTTATGATAAAGATGCAAAATAAAATAACAGGCAATAAAAATAGCTAAGTGTTGGAAGATTAATATGATGGAAAATATACCCGGGGGCCATAGGTTTCACTAGTGGCTTCTCTCAAGAGCATAAGTATTACGGTGGGTGAACAAATTACTGTTGAGCAATTGATAGAATTGAGCATAGTTATGAGAATATCGAGGTATGATCATGTATATAGGCATCACGTCCATGACAAGTAGATCGACTCACCTTTGCATCTACTACTATTACTCCACACATCGACCGCTATCCAAAGCATGCATCTAGAGTATTAAGTTCAAAAGAACAGAGTAATGCTTTAAGTAAGATGACATGATGTAGAGGGATAAACTCATGCAATATGATATAAACCCCATCTTGTTATCCTCAATGGCAACAATACAATACGTGCCTTGTCTGCCCCTCATCACTTTGGGAAAGAAGATTGAACCCAAAGCTAAGCACTTCTCCCATTGCAAGAAAGATCAATCTAGTAAGCCAAATCAAACTGATAATTCGAAGAGACTTACAAAGATAACCAATCATACATAAAAGAATTTAGAGGAGATTCAAATATTGTTCATAGATAAACTTGATCATAAACCCACAATTCATCGGTCTCAACAAACACACCGCAAAAGAAGAGTTACAACAAATAGATCTCGACGAGAATCGTGGAGAAATTTGTATTGAGATCAAAAGAGAGAGAAGAAGCCATCTAGCTAATAACTATGGACCCGAAGGTCTGAGGTAGACTACTCACACATCATCAGAGAGGCTATGGTGTTGATGTAGAAGCCCTTCAGGATCAATGCCCCCTCCGTGAGGCCTTGAAAAAGGGCCCAAGATGGGATCTCACGGCATGTAAGGTTGCGGCGGTGGAATTAGGTTTTCATGGATGCCCCTGATGGTTTGGGGGTACGTAGGTATATATAGGAGTAAGAAGTACGTCGGTGGAGCAACATGGGCCCCATGAGGGTGGAGGGCGAGCCTGGGGGGGTAGGCGCGCCCCCTGCCTCGTGCACTCCTGGTTGATTTCTTGGCGTGGACTCCAAGTCCTCTGGATCACGTTTGTTCCGAAAATCACGTTCCCGGAGGTTTCATTCCGTTTGGACTCCGTTTGATATTCTTTTTCTGCGAAACTCTGAAATAGGAAAAAAACAGCAATTTGGGCTGGGCCTCCAGTTAAAAGGTTAGTCCCAAAAATAATATAAAAGTGTATAATAAAGCCCATTAATCATCCAAAATAGAATATAATATAGCATGGAACAATAAAAAATTATAGATACGTTGGAGACGTATCAAGCATCACCAAGCTTAATTACTGCTCGTCCTTATGTAGGTAAATGATAAAAACAGAATTTTTGATGTGGAATGCTACTTGGCATAATTTTTTAATGTAACCCTCTTAATTGTGGTATGAATATTCAGATCTGAAATATTCAAGATACAAGTTTAATATTGACATAAGAGTAATATTACTTCAAGCATACTAACTAAGCAATTATATCTTCTCAAAATAACATGGCCAAAGAAAGTTCATCCCTACAAAATCATATAGTTTGGTCATGCTCCATTTCCGTCACACAAGAATGCACTCATCATGCACAACCCCGATGACAAGCCAAGCAATTGTTTCATACTTTAGTAATCTCAAACTTTTTCAACCTTCACGCAATACATGAGCGCGAGCCGTGGATATAGCACTATGGGTGGAATAGAATATAATGATGGGGGTTTTGTGGAGAAGACAAAAAAGGAGAAAGTCTCACATCAACACGGCTAATCAACGGGCTATGGAGATGCCCATCGATTGATGTTAATGCAAGGAGTAGGGATTGCCATGCAACGGATGCACTAGAGCTATAAATGCATGAAAGCTCAACAAAAGAAACTAAGTGGGTGTGCATCCAACTTGCTTGCTCACGAAGACCTAGGGCATTTGAGGAAGCCCATTGTTGGAATATACAAGCCAAGTTCTATAATGAAAAATTCCCACTAGTATATTAAAGTGACAAAATAAGAGACTCTCTATCATGAAGATCATGGTGCTACTTTTAAGCACAAGTGTGGAAAAGGGATAGTAGCATTGCCCCTTTTTATTTTCTCTTTTTTCTGGGCCTCCCTTTTTAATTTGGCCTTTCTATTTTTTTATATATATTGGGACAATGCTCTATGAATGATGATGATCACACTTCTATTTATTTATAACTCAATGATTACAACTCGATACTAGAACAAAGTATGACTCTATATGAATGCCTCCGGTGTGCGGGATGGGCAATGAATCAAGAGTGACATGTATGAAATTATGAACGGTGGCTTTGCCACAAATACGATGTCAACTACATGATCATGCAAAGCAATATGACAATGATGAACATGTCATGATAAACGGAACAGTGGAAAGTTGCATGGCAGTATATCTCGGAATGGCTATGGAAATGCCATAATAGGTAGGTATGGTGGCTGTTTTGAGGAAGATATAAGGAGGTTTATGTGTGATAGAGCGTATCATATCACGGGGTTTGGATGCACCGTGAAGTTTGCACCAACTCTCAAGGTGAGAAAGGGCAATGCACGGTACCGAAGAGGCTAGCAATGATGGAAGGGTAAGAGTGCATATAATCCATGGACTCAACATTAGTCATAAAGAACTCACACACTTATTGCAAAAATCTACAAGTCATCAAAAACCAAGCACTACGCGCATGCTCCTGGGGGATAGATTGTTAGGAAAAGACCATCGCTCGTCCCCGACCGCCACTCATAAGGAGGACAATCAAAGAACACCTCAGGTTTCAAATTTGTTACATAACGTTTACCATACGTGCATGCTACGGGACTTGCAAACTTCAACACAAGTATTTCTCAATTTCACAACTACTCAACTAGCACAACACGTCCGAGTTTGGACTACAAGACATAGTGTATTGAGCAACGAAGGATGATTCAGGAGATAGACATACATTTTTGCTTTAATATCACTACCTCCATATCTCAAAACAATCATCAAGCATCAAACTTCTCTTAGTATTCAACACACTCCTAAGAAAGTTTTTACTAGTCTTGAATACCTAGCATATTACGACTAATTTCCCAATTTAAGAAAATTACCATGCTGTTTAAGACTCTCAAAATAATATAAGTGAAGCATGAGAGAATAATAGTTTCTATAAAACAAACCCACCGCCGTGCTCTAAAAGATATAAGTGAAGCACTAGAGCAAAAACTATATAGCTCAAAAGATATAAGCGAAGCGCATAGAGTATTCTAATAAATTCCAAATCATGTGTGTCTCTCTCGAAAGGTGTGTACAGCAAGGATGATTGTAGTAAACTTAAATCAAAGACTCAAATCATACAAGACGCTCCAAGCAAAACACATATCATATGGTGAATAAAAATATAGCTCCAAGTAAAGTTACCGATGGAAGTAGACGAAAGAGGGGATGCCTTCCGGGGCATCCCCAAGATTTGGCTTTTTGGTGTCCTTATATTACCTTGGGGTGCCATGGGCATACCCAATCTTAGGCTCTTGCCACTCCTGGTTCCATAATCCATCAAATCTTTTACCCAAAACTTGAAAACTTCACAACATAAAACTTAATAGAAAATCTCGTGAGCTTCGTTAGCGAAAGAAAACAAAACACCACATCAAGGTACTGTAATTAACTCATTCTTTATTTATATCGGTGTTAAACCTACTGTATTCCAACTTCTCTATGGTTTATAAACTATTTTACTAGCCATAGATTCATTAAAATAAGCAAACAACACACGAAAAACAGAATCTGTCAAAAACAGAACAGCTGTAGTAATTTGTAACTAACGCAAACTTCTGGAACTCCAAAAAAATCTACCAAAATAGGACGACCTATAAAAATTTGTTTATTGATCTTATGCAATTGTAATAAAAAATTTATCACGTTCTGGTGATTTTTAACAATTGTTTTCGTGAACAGAAAGTTTCTGGAATTTTCAGCAAAATCAAATAACTATCATCCAAGAAGATCCTATAGGTTTAACTTGGCACAAACACTAACTAAAACATAAAAACAAATCTAACCAGAGGCTAGATCAAATATGTATTCCTAAACATAAGCAAAAGCAAAAAAAACTAAAAAAAATTGGGTTGCCTCCCAACAAGCGCTATCATTTAACGCCCCTAGCTAGGCATAAAAGCAAGGATAGATCTAGGTATTGCCATCTTTGGTAGGAAATCCATAAGTGGCTCTCATAATAGATTCATAAGGTAATTTTATTTTCTTCCTAGGGAAGTGTTCCATGCCTTTCCTTAATGGAAATTGGAATCTAATATTCCCTTCCTTCATATCAATAATTGCACCAATCATTGTAAGGAAAGGTCTACCAAGAATAATAGGACATGAAGGATTGCAATCTGTATCAAGAACAATAAAATCTACGAGCACATAGTTCCTATTTGCAACAATAAGAACATCATTAATTCTTCCCATAGGTTTCTTAATGGTGGAATCCGCAAGGTGCAAGTTCAAAGAACATCATCAAATTCACGGAATCCTAGCAAATCACACAAAGTTTTTGGAATCGTGGAAACACTAGCACCCAAATCACACAAAGCATAGCATTCATGATCTTTAATTTTAATTTTAATAGTAGGTTCCCACTCATCATAAAGTTTTCTAGGGATAGAAACTTCCAACTCAAGTTTTTCTTCATAAGATTGCATCAAAGCATCAACGATGTGTTTAGTACAAGCTTTATTTTGACTATAAGCATGAGGAGAATTTAGCACGGATTGCAACAAGGAAATACAATCTATCAAATAGCAATTATCATAATTAAATTCCTTGAAATCCAAAATAGTGGGTTCATTAATATCGAAAGTTTTGATCTCTTCAATCCCACTTTTACCAATTTTTGCATCAAGATCTAAAAACTCCGAATTTTCGGGACGCCTTCTAGGTAAAGGTGACTCATATCCAGCCCCATCATTATCAAGATTCATATTGCAAAACAAAGATTTAATCAGAGACACATCAATAACTTTTAGATCTTCATCTTTATTCTCATAAAAATTAGAAGAACACGCTTTCACAAAGCAATCTTTCTTAGCACGCATCCTAGCGGTTCTTTCTTTGCACTCATCAATGGAAATTCTCATGGATTTGAGAGAATCATTGATATCATGCTTAGGTGGAATAGATCTAAGTTTCAAAGAATCAACATCAAGAGAAATTCTATCAACGTTCCTAGCTAATTCGTCAACTTTAAGCAATTTTTCTTCAAGCAAAGCATTGAATTTTTTTTGTGAATTCATAAACTCCTTAACACTAGTCTCAAATTCCGAGGGCATCTTATTAAAATTTCCATAAGAGTTGTTGTAGGAATTACCATAATTATTAGAGGAGTTACTAGGATACGGCCTAGGATTAAAGTTTCCTCTATAGCGTTGTTACCAAAACTATTCCGACCAACAAAATTCACATACATAGATTCATTATTATTCTCAATCAAAGTAGACAAAGGCATATCATTAGGATCAGAAGAAACAATTTTAGTATCAAATAATTTCATAAGTTCATCCATCTTTCCACTCAAAACATTAATTTCTTCTATCGCATGCACTTTTTTATTAGTAGATCTTTCGGTGTGCCATTGAGAATAATTAACCATGATATTATCTAGGAGTTTAGTAGCTTCTCCTAAGGTGATTTCCATAAAAGTGCCTCCCGAAGCAGAATCTAAAAGATTTCTAGAAGCAAAATTCAGTCCAGCATAAATTTTTTGTATAATCATCCAAAGATTCAAACCATGTGTAGGGAAATTACGTATCATTAATTTCATCCTCTCCCAAGCTTGTGCAACATGTTCATGATCAAGTTGCTTAAAATTCATGATATCGTTTCTAAGGGAGATGATTTTAGCGGGAGGAAAATACTTAGAGATAAAAGCATCTTTGCACTTATTCCATGAATCAATACTATTTTTAGGCAAAGACGAAAACCAAACTTTAGCACGATCTCTAAGTGAAAAAGGAAAAATCTTCAATTTAACAATATCATTGTCCACATCTTTCTTCTTTTGCATATCACACAAATCAACGAAGCTATTCAGATGGGTGGCGGCATCTTCACTAGGAAGGCCGGTGAATTGATCTTTCATGACAAGATTCAACAAAGCAGCATTAATTTCACAAGATTCAGCATCGGTAAGAGGAGCAATCGGAGTGCTAAGAAAATCATTGTTGTTGGTATTGGTAAAGTCACACAATTTAGTATTATCTTGATCCATCGTGACAAGCAAACAATCCAACACACGAGCAAAAAAGAAGCGAGCGAGAAAGAGGCAATCGGAAAAGAGAGGGTGAATAAAACGGCAAGGGTGAAGTGGGGGAGAGGAAAACAAGAGGCAAATGGCAAATAATGTAATGCAGGAGATAAGAGTTTGTGATGGGTACTTGGTATGTTGACTTTTGCGTAGACTCCCCAGCAACGGCGCCAAAAATCCTTCTTGCTACCTCTTGAGCACTATGTTGGTTTTTCCCTTGAAGAGGAAAGGGTGATGCAGCAAAATAGCGTAAGTATTTCCCTCAGTTTTGAGAACCAAGGTATCAATCCAGTAGGAGGACATGCTCAAGTCCCTTGCACCTACACAAACAAATAAGAACCTCGCAACCAACGCAATAAAGGGGTTTACAATCCCTTCACGGTCACTTACGAAAGTGAGATCTGATAGATATGATAAGATAATATTTTTGGTATTTTTATGATAAAGATGCAAAATAAAATAAAAGGCAATAAAAATAGCTAAGTGTTGTAAGATTAATATGATAAAAAATAGACCCGGGGGCCATAGGTTTCACTAGTGGCTTCTCTCAAGAGCATAAGTATTACGGTGGGTGAACAAATTACTGTGGAGCAATTGATAGAATTGAGCATAGTTATGAGAACATCTAGGTATGATATGTATATATGCATCACGTCCATGAAAAGTAGACCGACTCCTGCCTGCATCTACTACTATTACTCCACACATCGACCGCTATCCAGCATGCATCTAGAGTATTAAGTTCAAAAGAACAGAGTAATGCTTTAAGTAAGATGACATGATGTAGAGGGATAAACTTATGCAATATGATATAAACCCCATCTTGTTATCCTCGATGGCAACAATACAATACGTGCCTTGCTGCCCCTCATCACTTTGGGAAAGAAGATTGAACCCAAAGCTAAGCACTTCTCCCATTGCAAGAAAGATCAATCTAGTAGGCCAAACCAAACTGATAATTCGAAGAGACTTGCAAAGATAACCAATCATACATAAAAGAATTCAGAGGAGATTCAAATATTGTTCATAGATAAACTTGTTCATAAACCCACAATTCATCGGTCTCAACAAACACACCGCAAAAGAAGAGTTACATCAAATAGATTTCCACGAGAATCGTGGAGAACTTTGTATTGAGATCCAAAGAGAGAGAAGAAGCCATCTAGCTAATAACTATGGACCCGAAGGTCTGAGGTAAACTACTCACACATCATCGGAGAGGCTATGGTGTTGATGTAGAAGCCCTCCGTGATCAATGCCCCCTCCGGCAGGACGCCGGAAAAGGGCCCAAGATGGGATCTCATGGGTATAGAAGGTTGGGGCGGTGGAATTAGGTTTTCGTGGATTCCCGTGATGGTTTGGGGGTACGTAGGTATATATAGGAGGAAGAAGTACGTTGGTGGAGCAACATGGGCCCCACGAGATTGGAGGGCGCGCCTGGGGGGTAGGCGCGCCCCCCTGCCTCATGCTCTCCTGGTTGATGTCTTGACGTGGACTCCAAATCCTCTGGATCACGTTTGTTCCAAAAATAACGTTCCCGAAGGTTTCATTCCGTTTGGACTCCGTTTGATATTATTTTTCTGCGAAACTCTGAAATAGGCAAAAAACATCAATTTGGTTGGGCCTCCGGTTAATAGGTTAGTCCCAAAAATAATATAGAAGTGTATAATAAAGCCCATTAATCATCCAAAACAGAATATAATATAGCATGGAACAATCAAAAATTATAGATACGTTGGAGACGTATCAGGCCCGAGCACAGACACCATGCCTAGCCTTCTTATGCGAAGGGCCCTGAAGAAAGACAATCGGCGCGCGGCTCCCATGGTGGGTGACAATCAAACAGGTGATACCCATAGATAGATTATGCATGGAAAGTGAACTAGCTCAGGTAAACGCAAGAACGATACATGCTGCTACTTCTTGAGTTTCGTTGGTTTTCCTCAAAGAGGAGAGGGTGATGCAGCAAGTGTATCGTATGTATTTCCCTCAGTTTTGAGAACCAAGGTATCAATCCAGTAGGAGGCTTCTCGAAAGTCCCACGCACCTACACAAACAAACTGAGAACTCGCAACCAACGCAATAAAGGGGTTGTCAATCCCTTCACGGCCACTTGCGAAAGTGAGATCTAATAGAGATAGTAAGATAAAATAAATATATTTTTGGTATTTTATAATATAGATGCAAAAAGTAAAGATGCAGATAAAAGTAGATTGAAAGCAAATATGATAAGAGATAGACCCGGGGGCCATAGGTTTCACTAGAGGCTTCTCTCAGGATAGCATAAGTATTACGATCGGTGAACAAATTACTGTCGAGCAATTGATAGAAAAGCGCATAGTTATGAGATTATCTAGGCATGATCATGTATATAGGCATCACGTCCATAACAAGTAGACCGACTCACCTGCATCTACTATTATTACTCCACACATCGACCGCTATCCAGATGCATCTAGAGTATTAAGTTCATAAGAACAGAGTAACGATTAAGCAAGATGACATGATGTAGAGGGATAAACTCATGCAATATGATATAAACCCCATCTTGTTATCCTTGATGGCAACAATACAATACGTGCCTTGCAACCCTTTACATCCTTTGGGTAAGGACACCGCAAGATTGAACCCAAAGCTAAGCACTTCTCCCATGGCAAGAAAGACCAATCTAGTAGGCCAAACCAAAGCGATAATTGAAGAGACTTGCAAAGATAACTTAATCATACATAAAAGAATTCAGAGAAGATTCAAATATTATTCATAGATAAACTTGATCATAAACCCACAATTCATCGGATCTCGACAAACACACCGCAAAAAGAGTTTACATCGAATAGATCTCCACAAGAGAAGGGGAGAACATTGTATTGAGATCCAGAAAGAGAGAAGAAGCCATCTAGTTAATAACTATGGACCCGTAGGTCTGTGGTAAACTACTCACAACTCATCGGAGGGGCAAGGATGTTGATGTAGAGGCCCTCCGTGCTTGATCCCCCCTCCGGCAAAGTGTCGGCAAAGGCTCCAAGATGGGATCTCGCGGATACAGAAGGTTACGGCGGTGGAAATTGTGTTTCGTGGTGCCCCTGGATGTTTTCGGGGTACGTAGGTATATATAGAAAGAAGAAGTACGTCGGTGGCCACCCGAGGGGCCCACGAGACAGGGGGCGCGCCCTACAGGGGGGCGCGGCCTCCTATGTCGTGGTTTCCTCGGAAGCTTCTTGACTTGCACTCCAATTTCTCCGGATCACGTTCGTTCCAAAAATCACGCTCCCGAAGGTTTCATTCCGTTTGGACTCCGTTTGATATTCCTTTCCTTCGAAATACTGAAATAGGCAAAAAAACAACAATATGGGTTGGGCCTCCGGTTAGTAGGTTAGTCCCGAAAATGATATAAATGTGTAAAATAAAGCCCATAAACATCCAAAAGGGGTAATATAATAGCATGGAACAATAAAAAATTATAGATACGTTGGAGAGGTATCAAGCATCCCCAAGCTTAATTCCTGCTCGCCCTCGAGTAGGTAAATGATAAAAAGAGAATTTTGATGTGGAATGCTACCTAGCATAATTCATAATGTAATTTTCTTTATTGTGGCATGAATGTTCAGATCCAAATGAATACAAAATAAAAGTTCATATTGATAAAAGAAATAGTAATACTTCAAGCATACTAATCAAAGTAATCATGTCTTCTCAAAATAACATGGCAAAAGAAAGTTCATCCCTACAAAATCATGTAGTTAGGCTATGCTTCATTTTCGTCACACAAAGATGTTCCCAACTTCTATACCCTCGATGACAAGCCAAGCAATTGTTTCATATTTAAATAATCTCAAAAAATTTCAACTTTCACGCAATACATGAGCGTGAGCCATGGATATAGCACTATGGGTGGAATAGAATATGATGATGGGGATTGTGTGGAGAAGACAAAAAAAAAGTCTCATATTGACGAGGATAATCAACGGGCTATGGAGATGCCCATCAATTGATGTCAACATGAGGAGTAGGGATTGACATGCAACGGATGCACTAGAGCTATAAATGAATGCTCAACAAAAGAAAACTAGTGGGTGTTCATCCAACTTGCTTGCTCACGAAGACCTAGGGCATTTGAGGAAGCCCATCGTAGGAGTATACAAGCCAAGTTCTATAATGAAAAATTCCCACTAGTATGAAAAAGACAACTTATGAGACTCTCCATCATGAAGATCATGGTGCTACTTTGAAGCACAAGTATGGAAAAGGAGATAGTAGCATTGTCTCTTCTCTCTTTTTCTCTCATTTTACTTTTTTCTTTTCTTTTATTTTTCTTTCTTTTTCTTTTTGTTTGGCCTTCTTTTTTCTTTTTGGCCTTTTCTCTTTTTTTTTCTTTTTTTCTCTTTTTTTCTTTTTGTAAAGTCCGAAGTCTCATCCCGACTTGTGGGGGAATCATAGCCTTCATCATCCTTTTCTCACTAGGACAATGCTCTAATAATGAAGATCATCACACTTCTATTGATTACAACATAAGAATTATAACTCGAAACTAGAACAAGATATGACTCTATATGAATGCCTCCGGCGGCGTACCGGGATGGTGCAATGAATCAAGAGTGACATGTATGAAAAATAATGCATGGTGGCTTTGCCACAAATACGATGTCAACTACATGATCATGCAATGGCAATATGACAAAACTAAAGTATGTCATGATGATGATAAACGGAACGGTGGAAAGTTGCATGGCAATATATCTCGGAATGGCTATGGAAATGCCATAATAGGTAGGTATGGTGGCTGTTTTGAGGAAGATATAGGGAGGTTTATGTGTGATAGAGCGTATCATATCACGGGGTTTGGATGCACCGGTGAAGTTTGCACCAACTCTCAAGGTGAGAAAGGGAAATGCACGGTACCGAAGAGGCTAGCAAAGGCGGAAAGGTAAAAGTGCGTATAATCCATGGACTCAACATTAGTCAAAAGAACTCATATACTTATTGCAAAAATTTAGAAGTCATCAAAAATCAAGTACTACGCCAAGATGCTCCTAGGGGGATAGATTGGTAGGAAAAGACCATCGCTCGTCCCCGACCGCCACTCATAAGGATGCACAAGCCAGGTACACTTCATGTTTCAAATTTGTTACACAACTTTAACTATACGTGCATGCTACGGGACTTGCTAACTTCAACACAATCATTCTTTAAATTCATAATCACCCAACTAGCATGACTTTAATATCACTACCTCCATATCTCAAAACAATTATCAAGTATCAAGTTGATCATAGCATCCAATTCACTTCCTATGATAGTTTTTATTATACCCAACTTGGATGCTCATCATTCTAGGACCAACTTTATGACCATAGCAAATACCATGCTGTTATAATAGACTCTCAAAATAATATAAGTGAAGCATGAGAGATTAGCAATTTCTTCAAAATTAAGACACCACCGTGCTCTAAAAGATATAAGTGAAGCACTAGAGCAAAAACTATCAAGCTCAAAAGACATAAGTGAAGCACATAGAGTATTCTAGCAAATTCTAATCAAATAGGCTTCTCCCAAAAGGTTTGTACAGCAAGGATGATTGTGTTAAACTAAAAATCAAAGACTAATATAATACACGACGCTCCAAGCAAAACACATATCATGTGGTGAATAAAAATATAGCTCCAAGTAAAGTTACCGATGAACGAAGACGAAAGAGGGGATGCCTTCCCGGGGCATCCCCAAGCTTAGGCTTTTGGCTATTCTTGAATATCTTGGGGTTCCTTGGGCATCCCCAAGATTAGGCTCTTGCCACCCTTTATTCCATAGTCCATAAAAGCTTTACCCAAAACTTGAAAACTTCACAACACAAAACTCAACAGGAAATCTTATAAGCTACGTTAGTGAAAGAAAACAAAACCACCACATAAGGTACTGCAATGAACTCATTATTTATTTATTTTGGTATTAAACCTACTGTATTCCAACTTCTCTATGGATTACAAACTATTTTATTGGCCATAGATTCATCAAAATAAGCAAACAACACACGAAAAACAGAATCTGTCAAAAACAGAACAGTCTGTAGTAATCTGTAACTAACGAAAACTTCTGGAACTAAAAAAAATCAGCCAACATAGGACGACCTAGGCAATTTGTTTATTGATCAGCAGAAATTGGAATCACTATTTTATCACGTTCTGGTGATTTTTAACAATTGTTTTCGTGAACCGAAAGTTTCTGGAAATTATAGCAAGATCAAATCAACTATCATCCAAGAAGATCCTATAGGTTTAACTTGGCACAAACACTAATTAAAAGATAAAAACACATCTAAACAGAAGGTAGATGGATTATTTATTCCTAAACATAAACAAAAACAAAAATCATAAAGAAAAATTGGGTTGCCTCCCAACTAGCGCTATCGTTTAACACCCCTAGCTAGGCATAAAAGCAAGGATAGATCTAAGTAGTGCCATCTTTGGCACTAAACTCATAAGAAGCACGCATGATAGATTCATAAGGTAATTTGACTTTCTTTCTTAGAAAGTGCTCCATGCCTTTCTTTAATGGAAATTGGAATCTAATATTCCCTTCCTTCATATCAATAATCGCACCAATCGTTCTAAGGAAAGGTCTACCCAGAATAATAGGGCAAGAAAGATTGCAATCTATATCAAGAACGAAAAAATCTACGGGCACCAAATTTATATTTGCAACAATAAGAACATCATTGATCCTTCCCATAGGCCTTTTAATGGTGGAATCCGCAAGGTGCAAATTTAAAGAACAATCATCAAGATCATGGAAACCTAGAATATCACATAAAGTTTTCGGAATTGTGGAAACACTAGCACCCAAATCACACAAAGCAAAACACTCATAATCTTTAATTCTAATCTTTATAGTAGGTTCCCACTCATCATTAAGTTTTCAGGGTATAGAAACTTCCAAATTAATTTTTTCAGCATAAGATTGCCTCAAGGCATCAACAATATGTTTGGTAAAAGCTTTGTTTTGACTATAAGCATGAGGAGAATTAACAACGGATTGCAACAAGGAAATACAACCTTTTAAAGAACAATTATCATAATCAAATTCCTTGAAATCCGAAATAGTGGGTTCAATATTATTAGAAGTTGAGGATTCTTCAATCTCGCTTTTACCAAATTTAACATTAAGATCTAAAGACTCTGAATTCTTGGGCTGCCTTCTAGGGAAAGTTGATTCATCATCAGTCCCATAATCATCAAAATTCATATTGAAAAACATAGATCTAATCGGAGACGCATCAATAACTTTAAGATCCTCATCATTATTTTCACGGAAACTAGAAGAACACGCTTTTATAAAGCTTTCTTTCTTAGCACGCAATCTAGCGGTTCTTTCCTTGCACTCGTCAATGGAAATTCTCATTACTTTGAGAGACTCATTGATATCATGCTTAGGAGAAGAAGATCCAAGTTTAAAAGAATTAACATCAAGCGAAAGTCTATCGACGTTCCTAGCCAAATCATCAACTTTGAGCAATTTTTCTTCAAGCATAGCATTAAAATTCTTTTGAGAAATCATAAATTCTTTCACACTATTCTCAAAATCAGAGGGCATCTTATTAAAATTACCATAAGAGTTGTTGTATGAATTTCCATAATTATTAGAGGGATTACTAGGGAACGGTCTAGCATTAAAATTTCCTCTATAAGCATTGTTTCCAAAACTATTCCTACCAACAAAATTCACATCCATAGATTCATTATTATTCTCAATCAAGGAAGACAAAGGAATATCATTGGGATCAAGAGGAGTATTTTTAGTAGCAAACATCTTCATAAGTTCATCCATCTTTCCACTCAAAACATTGATTTCTTCTATAGCATGCACTTTTTTACTAGAAGATCTTTCGGTGTGCCATTGAGAATAATTAGCCATAATATTATCAAGTAATTTTCTAGCATCTCCTAACGTTATTTCCATAAACATGCCTCCCGCGGACGAATATAAGAGATTTCTAGAAGCAAAGTTCAAACCGGCATAAAATTTTTGTATGATCATCCATAAGTTCAAACCATGAGTAGGACAATTGCGAAGCATCAATTTCGTTCTTTCCCAAGATTGGGCAACATGCTCATGATCAAGTTGTTTAAAATTCATAATATTGTTCCTAAGAGTGATGATCTTAGCGGGAGGAAAATACTTAGAGATAAAAGCATCTTTGCACTTGTTCCAAGAATCAATACTATTTTTAGGCAAAGACGAAAACCAAACTTTAGCACGATCTCTAAGTGAAAACGGAAATAACTTCAATTTGACAATATTGTTATCCGTATCTTTCTTATTTTGCATATCACACAAATCAACAAAGTTGTTTAGATGAGTAGCGGCATCTTCACTAGGAAGGCCGGCGAATTGATCTTTCATAACAAGATTCAGCAAAGCGGTATTCATTTCACAAGACTCATCATTATTAAGAGGAGCAATCAGAGTACTAAGGAAATCATTATTATTGGTATTCGACAAATCACACAATTTGGTATTATCTTGCGCCATGGCAACAAGTAATCCAACACACAAGCAAATAGAAAAACGGCAAGCGAAAAGAGAGGAGGAGATTGGGAAAGAGAGGGCGAATAAATCGGCAAGGGTGAAGTGGGGGAGAGGAAAACGAGAGGCAAATGGCAAATAATGTAAATGCGAGGGAGATGGGTTTGTGATGGGTACTTGGTATGTCTTGACTTGAGCGAAGACCTCCCCGGCAACGGCGCCAGAAATCTTTCTTGCTACGTCTTGAGCTTGCGTTGGTTTTCCTCGAAGAGGAGAGGGTGATGCAGCAAGTGTAGCATAAGTATTTCCCTCAGTTTTGAGAACCAAGGTATCAATCCAAAGAGGAGGCTTCTCAAAAGTCCCACGCACCTACACAAACAACCGAGAACACGCAACCAACGCAATAAAGGGGTTGTCAATCCCTTCACGGCCACTTCATGAAAGTGAGATCTAATAGAGATAGTAAGATAAGATAAATATATTTTTGGTATTTTATAATATAGATGCAAATAAAAGTAGATTGAAAGCAAATATGATAAGAGATAGACCCGGGGGCCATAGGTTTCACTAGAGGCTTCTCTCAAGATAGCATAAGTATTACGGTGGGTGAACAAATTCTTTGTCGAGCAATTGATAGAAAAGTGCATAGTTATGAGATTATCTAGGCATGATCATGTATATAGGCATCACGTCCATAACAAGTAGACCGACTCCTGCTGCATCTACTACTATTACTCCACACATCGACCGCTATCCAAAGCATGCATCTAGAGTATTAAGTTCATAAGAACAGAGTAACGCATTAAGCAAGATGACATGATCTAGAGGATAAACTCATGCAATATGATATAAACCCCATCTTGTTATCCTTGATGGCAACAATACAATCGTGCCTTGCAACCCTTTACATCCTTTGGGTAAGGACACCGCAAGATTGAACCCAAAGCTAAGAACTTCTCCCATGGCAAGAAAGACCAATCTAGTAGGCCAAACCAAACTGATAATTCAAGAGACTTGCAAAGATAACTTAATCATACATAAAAAGAATTCAGAGAAGATTCAAATATTATTCATAGATAAACTTGATCATAAACCCACAATTCATCGGATCTCGACAAACACACCGCAAAAAGAGTTTACATCAAATAGATCTCCACAAGAGAGGGGGAGAACATTGTATTGAGATCCAGAAAGACAGAAGAAGTCATCTAGCTAATAACTATGGACCCGTAGGTCTATGGTAAACTACTCACAACTCATAGGAGGGGCAAGGATGTTGATGTAGAGGCCCTCCGTGCTTGATTCCCTCCCAAAGTGCTTGGCAAAGGCTCCAAGATGGGATCTCATGGATCTGAGAAGGTTACGGTGGTGGAAATTGTGTTTCGTGGTGCCCCGGATGTTTTCAGGGTACGTAGGTATATATAGGAAGAAGAAGTATGTCGGTGGCCGCCAGAGGGGCCCACGAGACAGGGGGCGCACCCTACAGGGGGGCGCGGCCTCCTATCTTGTGGCTTCCTCGGAAGCTTCTTGACTTGCACCCCAAGTTCTCTGGATCACGTTCGTTCCAAAAATCACGCTCCCGAAGGTTTCATTCCGTTTGGACTCCGTTTGATATTCCTTTCCTTCGAAATACTGAAATAGGCAAAAAAAAACAACAATATGGGATGGGCCTCTGGTTAGTAGGTTAGTCCCAAAAATGATATAAATGTGTAAAATAAAGCCCATAAACATCCAAAAGGGGTAATATAATAGCATGGAACAATAAAAAATTATAGATACGTTGGAGACGTATCACATGCCACTGGGCTGGAACCCAGCGGCTTGGGGATGATGCAGCCCGAGGGGCGGCCCCAGCAAAGTAAGCTAAAGACGTAAAAGGATACATGCCGCAGGGACAGACCCACGCCACCTGGGAATGATGCGGCCCGAGGGGCGCTCCCAGCTAAATAAACTCGGAAGATGTCATCTGGTTCCGTTGTCGAAGGGGTGTTGGGGCAGCTGAAGATGCATGGTGAAGGGGTTGCTCCTCACGAGCCACCGGGGCCCTGAGCCTCGGGAGGCTCTGGGAGTCCGGGTGCTTCCCTGAGGACCATCTCCATCTCCGTCTGGACTGCGTGATGCCCGGCCTCCTGAGCCGCCAGGACGCTCCGCAGGTTGCGCTGGAATGTGGACGCCATGCTCGGCAGGCCAAATGGCATGCGGACGTAGCTGTGAGGCGGGCCCTCGCAACGTCCCATGCGCAAAGGCCAAAAAAGCTCCTGAGATGCAGCCTTGTTGAGCCCTGGGATGTCGATGCAGAAGCACAGCCCGCCATCCTCGCCTGGATGGGGAGCTACGCCAGGTGAGCGGCGATCGCCGCGCATGGCTCTTGCATCCTGCAGCTCCTGAGTGGTCTTGGTGATGAACTCCTGAGCACCAGGTGCTCCTCGCCTGGTGCCCTCCTGAGGGAAACGTGCTGCAAAAGCACGCCTCCACGTGGTGCCCGAGCGCCTCCCTCGTGATGTTGGCAAGGTCTGAGGCCCTCCAGAAGAGAGCTCCCGAGCCCTGCCCGAGGAGGGCACCGGGCGCACCTTCCTATGCGAGTGAGGGAGGCACCCAAGCACGGGCGATGATCCCGATGTTGTGCCGCCAGAGGGGCTGCTCCCCTGGGGCCCCGTGCGGAGTAGCTGCTTCTTCTTCTTGGGAACAACCTCAGGAGGGTACCGCGCTGCACTGTTGTCGGGGTCTTCGATTGATGCTGCTTGGAAGGCGCGCTCGAGGGAGCACACCGCATCTCTTTCCTCGCAGGGGACTGTGATGATCCCGCCACTTCCTGGCATCTTGAGGACATTGTAGCCGTGGTGTGTCACTGCCATGAACTTGGCCAGGGTCGGGTACCCGAGGATGGCATTGTACGGCAGACGGATGTGGGCGACGTCAAAGTCGATGACCTCGGTGCGGTAGTTGTCGCGCTGTCCGAAGGTGACAGGGAGGCGGACCTGCCCTATCGGAGTGGTGGAGCCGTCGGTTACTCCTGAGAAAGGCTTGGTAGGTTGCAGCTGATCGTAAGGCACTTGAAGGCTGTCGAACGTCTCGACGGACAGGACGTTAAGCCCTGCACCGCCGTCAATGAGGGTCTTGATGACTTGCACGTTGTTGATGATGGGTGAGCAAAGCATCGGGAGGGCGCCAGCGGTGGCCGCGCACTTGAGTTGGTCTACTGAGCTGAAAGTGATGGCGCACTTGGACCACCTGAGCGGGCGTGTGGCCTCGAGCCTGGGGAGGACTATGTTCACCTCGCGAGCAAACTGCTTGAAGATACGCTGAGAGGCTGGGGCCTGAGCTCCGCCCAAGATGCAGGCGATAGCACGCGGCTCTTGGAAGCCCCCAGCCCCTTAGTCCTGATGGTGGTCGTCGTTCCTTCTTAGCGGTGGCGGCAGCGGAGGAAGGCCAGCGTTGCCCTGGGGGCGGTCCTCGTGAGGCTGATCCCTCCAGGCGCCCTCACGAGGCTGGTCCTGCCATCGGTCCTCACGAAGCCGGTCACGCCACTCCTGGAGGGGGCCACGGTCGTCCCAGCATCCTCCGCCACGTCCTCCTCCTCGACCGTAGCCCTGGTCGTTGCACTTGGGGCATCGACCGAGGCGTCCATCTCGAATGGCCGTGAGCTCTTGACAGTCGTCAGTGTTGTGGTTGTGTACATTGTGGAAGGCGCAGAATGGACGGCTGCTCTTGGACGACTCGGGAAGGTCCCGGCCGTGCCTCGTATCCGGCTTCACCGCGAGCACGGCTACTCCCTTGCGCTTCACGTCCTTGGCCTTGGCCTTCTTCTCTTCGGGGTCAGCAGCTGGGAGCTCGAGGAGGGAAAGGCGCCCTTCCTCAGCTCTTGCGCACTTTGTCGCCAGGTTGAACAGCTCCAAGGTCGTGCATAGCTCCTCGTGGATGGTGAGCTCCTCCTTCATCTTGATGTCACAAACGCCATCAAAAAACGCGGAGATGATGACCTCGTCCGTTACCTTGGGGATCTTGAGGTGAACGTTGTTGAAGCGCTGGATATACTTTTGCAGGGTCTCTCCTGGTTGTTCCTTGATGCGGCGCAGGTCACGCGCGGCCGGAGGACGGTCGCGAGTGCCCTGGAAGTTGGCGACGAAGCGGTCGCGCATCTCGTTCCAGGAGGAGATCGACCCCGGGGGCAGGTTCAGGAGCCACGAGCAAGCGCCATCCTTGAGAGCCATGGGGAACCAGTTCGCCATGACCTTTTCGTCCTGTTGGCCGCCTCGATGCTCAGCTTGTAGAGCTGTAGGAACTCCGCGGGGTCGGGGGTGCCATCGTAGCAAGGAGGTAGGTGTGGCTTTAACTTGTCCGACCAGGCGACGCTACGCAGCTCGAGTGTGAAGGCGCGGCAGCCTGCGGTGGCCACCGGGACCCTATGCTGATGCGGAGCCTACCCTTGATGCCCGCGCACCGCCGCCGCAGACGGCGCACGATCTTGTCGCGGTGGTGCTGGGAGCGCGGGCGCGTTCTCCTGGGGCCGAGGAACTTCTTGGCAGTTTCCTTCTTCTCGCGTGGGCGCCCGACGCGGTGGGTCGCTCCGGGGGGCCGCGTGCCTTGGCGCCAGGATGCCATCTTAGTGCAGAGGTGGTGGAGGCGCTCCATGAGCCACGTCGCCCGCAGTCGGCGGAGGGCGAGGCAGTGAGAGGGATGGCGCAGGGGAGCCCCCTGCGGCGCTGACGAGCTCAGCAATGTGATCCAGCCAGTCCTCGTAGAGGTCGTCGACGGGGCGGTAGCGCAGGAGCTCGCGTGCCATGAGTAGCGCTGTCGGTGTCAAAACCGGCGGATCTCGGGTAGGGGGTCCCGAACTGTGCGTCTAAGGCAGATGGTAACAGGAGGCGGGGGACACGATGTTTACCCAGGTTCGGGCCCTCTCGATGGAGGTAATACCCTACTTCCCTTGATTGATATTGATGATATGAGTATTACAAGAGTTGATCTACCACGAGATCGTAGAGGCTAAACCCTAGAAGCTAGCCTATGGTATGATTGTTGTTGTCCTCTGAGACTAAACCCTCCGGTTTATATAGACACCGGAGGGCTAGGGTTACACAGAGTCGATTACAAGGGAGGAGATCTACATATCCGTATTGCCAAGCTTGCCTTCCACGCCAAGGAGAGTCCCACCCGGACACGGGACGAAGTCTTCAATCTTGTATCTTCATAGTCCAACAGTCCGGCCAAAGGACATAGTCCGGCTGTCCGAGGACCCCCTAATATAGGACTCCCTCAGTAGCCCCTTGCTACGTCTTGAGCTTGCGTTGGTTTTCCCCGAAGAGGAGAGGATGATGCAGCACAGTAGTGTAAGTATTTCCCTCAGTTTTTGAGAACCAAGGCATCAATCCAGTAGGAGGCCACACACAAGTCCCTCGTACCTGCACAAAACGATAGCTACTCACAACCAACGCGATTAGGGGTTGTCAATCCCTTCACGGTCACTTACGAGAGTGAGATCTGATAGAGATAATATTTTTGGTATTTTTGGTATATAGATGCAAAGTGAAAAGTAAAACCAAAGTAAAACAAAGCAAGTATAAAAGTGATGGAGATTGATATGATGAGAATAGACCCGGGGGCCATAGGTTTCACTAGTGGCTTCTCTCAAGAGCATAAGTATTCTACGGTGGGTGAACAAATTACTGTTGAGAAATTGATGTAATTGAGCATAGTTATGAGTTTATCTAGGTATGATCATGTATATAGGCATCACATCCGAGACAAGTAGATCGAAACGATTACGCATCTACTACTATTACTCCACTCATCAACCGCTATCCAAAGATGCATCTATAGTATTAAGTTAAAACAGAGTAACACCTTAAGCAAGATGACATGATGTAGAGGAATAAATTCATGCAATATGATAAATACCCCATCTTGTTATCCTCGACGGCAACAATACAATACGTGCCTTGCAACCCTTTCTATCACTTTGGTAAGGACACCGCAAGATTGAACCCAAAGCCATGCACTTCTCCCATTGCAAGAACTACCAATATAGTTGGCCAAACCAAACGGATAATTCGAAGAGACTTGCAAAGATAACTCAATCATACATAAAAGAATTCAGAGAAGATTCAAATATTATTCATATATAAGCTGGATCATAAACCCACAATTCATCGATCTCAACAAACACACTGCAAAAAGAAGATTACGTCGAATAGATCTCCACGAGAGAGGGGGAGAACATTGTATTGAGATCCAAAAAGAGAGAAGAAGCCATCTAGCTACTAGCTATGGACCCAAGGTCTGAAGTAAACTACTCACACTTCATCGGAGGGGCTATGGTGATGATGTAGAAGCCCTCCGTGGTGGATGCCCCCTCCGGCGGAGCTCTGGAACAGGCCCCAAGATGGGATCTCGTGGATACAGGAAGTTTCGGCGGTGGAATTAGGTTTCTGGCTCCTGTTCTGGTCGTTTGGGGGTACGTAGATATATATAGGAGGAATGAGTACGTCGGTGGAGCTTCAAGGAGCCCACGAGGCAGGGGGCGCACCCTAGGGGGGGGCGCCCCCCATCCTCGTGACCGCCTCTCTAGTTCCTTGGCGTAGGGTCCAAGTCTCCTGGATCACGTTTCCGAAGGTTTCATTCCGTTTGGACTCCGTTTGATATTCTGCTTTTGAAATCTTTGAAAAAGGCAAAAACAGCAATTCGGGCTGGGCCTCCGGTTAATAGGTTAGTCCCAAAAGTAATATAAAAGTGGAAAATAAAGCCCATTATAGTCCAAAACAATAGATAAATTAGCATGGAGCAATCAAAAATTATAGATACGTTGGAGACGTATCACCCCTGAACCAGGCTTCAATGATGATGAGTCCGACGCGCAGATTGTCTTCAGCATTGCAAGGCGGGTTCCTCCTCCGAATACTCCATATAAGATTTTGAACACGAGGATAGTGTCCGGTTCTGCAAAACAAATTCCACATACCATCATAGAGAGAATAATATTTCCACAAATCTAATCTGCTGACAGCTTTTCATAGCGTGACGTAATGCCGCAGTCTGGTCATGACGAACCGTTTTTCCGAGCCTGCCACTGCACGTGTTGCGAGGCGGTTTTATTGGCACATCCTGTCGAAGCAGTGATTGTGTCCCTCTTTTCATAGGATTCTCATCAATACGGGTATGGGTAACCCAATCGTGCCTGCTGGTATGACTCCTCAATTTTAGGCAAGTTCCAAATGGCCATGCGGAGGACGCTTGATATTCACCCTCTTTATAAAGGGGCCAAGGCCTGTCCTTTTCTTCTCGCGCTCGTCGAATCCTTCCCCCACCTCAAGTTCCAACACCCAAGGCTCAGGCTAGGTGCTTCAGACTTTCAGTCATGTCCGGATCCAACCTTCAAGGTCGGTGGATGCCTTCCTCTGTCATAGAGGAGGACATCAAGAAGCTAAGAGAAGCTAGGTATCTGACCGCCGAAATCTCGCACAGGCTGCCTGCTCGAGGGCAGGTCATTCCCACTCCCGAACCCGGCGAGAGTGTCGTATTAGTCTCCCACTTCCTCCGAGGGCTAGGCTTTAGTCTAGATCCCTTTGTTAGAGGGTTCATGTTCTATTACGGGCTTGATTTCCATGATCTGGCCCCAGATTCCATCCTTCACATCTCGTCGTTCATCGTCGTGTGTGAGGCCTTCCTCCACGTCACCCCACACTTTGGCTTATGGCTCAAGACCTTTAATGTGAAGCCAAAGATGATTGATGGGCGACACGCAAAAAGCGGAGGTGCCGTAATAAGCAACGGCGCCGATGTTCCATGGCCAAAGGGTTCCTTCCCGGAGGTGTCCAGCTTATGGCAACGGGAGTGGTTTTACATCACAGCTCCCTGGGGTACTAAGTGGGTAGCCACCCCTGCCTTCCGCTCGGACCCCCCGCCACAACTGGCGTCATGGATCAACAAGGGGCTAGACTGGGGGCCAGTAAATGATGTGCCGATATTGCAGAGTCACATCCGAGATCTCCTCGAGAGAGATGTCAGCCTTGTGAAGGTAATGCAAGTCATGCTAGTTCGTCGAGTCCCGCCTTGCAAACGCCGACCTCTCTGTATGTGGGAGTTCAACCCGGAAGGACCGCGAACTATTCAGCACTTCTTCGGTGTGATGCTCAAAGGGATGTACAAATTGTTCTTCGGATCATAAATAAAGTGTCCGGACACCACCGAGGATGCGGGTCTGAGCTGCAATCGTCCAGACACCCAAGTAAGTAATTCTGCGGCCGAACATGTTGTCTTTTAATTTATCGCAACATCATTCTGAAAAATCGCTCTTTGATCAGGACTGGGTAAAAAAGGCGAAGATGATCAAGTGTTCGGCCCCCCTTCCCGAAGGCTCAACAGATCCGGTACTGGCCAGAATGCTTGAGCTCGCGCCTTATCAAGCACCCTCAGGGGAAGATAACGGGGGGAATAAAGAAGCCGAAAGCGGGCCTCACTCATTATTCATCCAAACCGGGGGAATTATTGCCTCCACAAAGGAGGATAACCGGGGGGAGAATCTAAAATTCCATCTCCCCAGGGAAGGAAAAGGACCGCCTCTGAAGACTTGGAAACAATGGTTTCCAAGCGAGGAAAGATATCTTCATCAAGGGGTCCTACCCCGAAGGGTATCCTTACCGCACAGTACCCGCAAGGGGACCAGTCCTCCACCGAGCTGTAAGTAAACAAAATTACTTTATAGTAAATATACCCTGCTTCATTTCTGAGAACAATAACCAAGACGTATGTCTTGTAGTTCGGATCATAGCCCCTCTCGGCAGAGTTCGTCTTCGGGGGATCTTCTTCCAGAGATGATGGAGAGCGAAACGCCTCCCCGTGCCTCCCCGCCTCGTAAAGCGGATGACCCTGAGGTGTGTGACACTCCAAAAATATTCTTTTGGTTTCCATCAAAAAATTTGTTGGATTTGAAGAAGGTCTTCTAAACCCTTCCAAAAATCTCTCTCAAAAGCTTTTTCCCTTTTGCAAATATTTTATTTTTTGCATCTCCTTCAACTCTGGTGTTGGGTTTTAAATTTTTCTTCTGATTGCCCTCTTCTCAAAACTTCAAGAAAAAAATCTTTGGAGTTTATTTTTCTTTCAAAAAGGAAAACCCTAGGAGTTTTCATCTTCTCCCAAATTTGAAACCATTCATGATTTTGCCATGCACCACATGGTAAAATCTTCCCAAAAATCTCTCCTTCCACTTTGGGCAATCCAAACATTCTGTCTCAACAAGCTCAACCATTTTCTGAATTTTATTTCATTTATTTCTACTCCCAAATCTTTTTTGTCCATTATTTTGAGCCTAGGTGATTTGCAAAGCAAGTACCTAAATGCATTTGAGTTTTGAACTCAGACCAACTCCCCTGGATAGTCCTTGGTACCCACAACCTAGAACAATCAAGATCCACTCCTCTTCTGTTCAAAATTTTCAAATTTCAGTCTCTGCAAGTTTGGACCAGATTTGCCAAATTTGGTGAAATTCATATCTACACTTCTCCAAAAATTCCACAAATATTCAGGCAGCCTCTAGATGCAATGAGAGGCCCCTCCACCAAAAACCAGCTAAAGGAAAAATCCCTACATGCCTAAACCATTCTGTCGAACATCTTGCATGCACTGTTGCTGTTCATCTTCAGTTAAATTCAGAGTTCAGTGTCGTTCTCCGTCAGAGTTTCGGTCACATGCTCACAGTGCACTTGGCACGTTCCTCGCAACCTAGCCTGCTTGTTCGGAGCTTCACACGCGTGCTTGGCGCGTTCCTAGCGTCGGTGGCACCACAGCCGCTGCGGCGTGTCTTCTTGCGGCGCAGAACCACCGTGAGCGCCGACAGGAGCAAAACTGCGGCATAACACCGTTCGGGCGCCGCCCAAACCTCCTGGTAGCCCAGCTGTAGCCATTTCCTTGCCAGACGCATGCAGCACCGTTGTTGCCGTGGCACCAGCGCAGAGCGTTCTCTGCCGCCGACGGGCCGTGCGGCCGTTCCGTCGAGGACAGGTCGTAACCTCGCCCACCTTGCTGAGTTGGACACGGGGATGGCACCAGTTCTTCGTCTAGTCGATGCTCAAACTCCTAAGCCGACCGTGCAGCCACAGCGCCGCCGTAATCACCTCGCCGGAGAACCCCGTTCTCGGCAACCGCCTCGGGCCATCTATATATAGCACCCCCGAGAGCGCTCTCGCCCCCGCACACCTCCACCACCTCTCCATACCTCGCCAAGCCCCTGGAAGGGCCTCGAGGGGCTCTTCTTCCCCGACTCCGGCCACCTTGTTCCGCCTCGGCCTCCACCTCGATCCACTCCGGTGAAGTCATATCTGGCGCCCTAACCTCGTCAGCAATCCTCTCGTGCAACTTAGAGTCTAACCCCCACTCCAATTTGATCTTCGCAGCCCTCTCCGACAAGGTCCACGACCACCCGAATCGCCGTCCGCCGGAGCAAGCGTCGCTGTCGACGTGGTACTCGCCGACGACCACTTCCACCTCCCACAGACGCGGAAGGACGTGCTGATCACGAAGGTACCGTCCGATCACTCTGCCTCACCGTGGATCGCCGCCGGCGACCATCGCACCTCTCGGGCGCCGTCGCGCCCTGTTTTCCCTCTTTGAAATTTTCAAACCTGACGGGTGGGACCCGCCCGTCAGCCTCTCTTCTGTTTTTTCTGAATCGTTTTCTGAAAGCGTACTTTGACAAATACGCTTCCACTCTGAACAGTTTTTCTGGACTTTTCTGCAAAGCCTCCTGGAAGTTTTCTGTTTCATTATAGATGGGTCATTGGACCAAAACTCTTATAACTTTTTAAAAGAAAGGTATTTTTGAGTGATTCTTTTTCTGTCCTCTTCAAATTTTTGTCTAGTTTTTTATTATATTTATTTGAAAAATATTTGGATTAACTTTCTATGACCCACGGTATTTACGTTAGCGCGTGTATTTTGTGTACCGTAGATACCGAAGGAGGTGACGGAACCGCGAACTTCGCCGAGCTAGACCCAGACTACTCCGAACCAGGCAAGCAATGCTTGAACTTTTGATATGATGAGTGTCTGGGCATGTTTGCATTATTTTGTATCATGGCACGTTCATGAGCATTCCGATGATAGTTTATCTCGTAAGAGTTGAGGCAAATGAGCTCGGTAAATCCATGAGTTGTTGGAAACATGTTGCATGGCCATGAGTTGGCATGAGTATGGGTAAGATGGCAGTGTTGTAGCATGCCGTGCTTATGCCGGATCGTTGACCCAAAGTGTCAACATAAATCAGTCGATTCCGTCCGTCTTCCCTTCCGTACTACCACTGTTTCCCGCAAGGGATACGGCTTAGTAAGTTGCAAACCACTTCCTGGTACACACCAAATCGAGAGGCGGGATGAAGGTTCCATGGCCCTGGATTAAAGCCTTTCATCCGTCAGGCATGGGTGTTTCCGGTTGGGACCGAGAGGGGGCACCCTTAGAGCGCTGCCAGATATAAATTTGATCCCATGCTATTCGAGATTGTGATCTCCCCGTCTCAAAGTTTTTCTTAAACGCTGTCTAGGGTGATTCCTGGCAACGTGAGGTATGATGGGTTTGTACTAGCTAGTTGTGTTTCCTCCGAAATACCGTAAACGGAACTAGTCCTTCGTGACTACGGAAATCCGTTGGCTGTGGACAATTTTGGTACAACTCTGCAGAGTCAAACTTCTCGAATTCATCTTATTCCTATGCGAGTACCGTGTTCATCTCATCTTGTAAAGTGTCAGTATCGGTGATAGATATTCCTGATAACCATATGAGTGTTATATGTTTATTTCCTGTGAATGGACTAACCCGCTTATGGTCTTGTGATGAATATTTTCCGTGAGCACCATATCTCATCAGTTGTGAAAAATGAATTATAAGCCCTTTCTGCGATGTCGCTCAGACGTCCGACTGCGGCATTGTTGTTTTTTATTTTCATTTTAAGCCCTTTCTGCGTTGTCGCTCAGACGTCCGATTGCTGCATTGTTTTTATTTATTTTCATTACAAGCCCTTTCTGCGATGTCGCTCAGACGTCCGACTGCGGCATTGTTGTTATTTAAATTCATTATAAGCCCTTTCTGCGTTGTCGCTCAGACGTCCGACTGCGGCATTGTTGTTATTCATTATAAGCCCTTTCTGCGATGTCGCTCAGACGTCCGACTACGACATTGTTATTATTTACTTTTATTATAAGCCCTTTCTGTGATGTTGCTCCGACGTCCGACTGCGGCACGCATGTATTTTTATTTCATTATAAGCCCTTTATGAGGTGTCGCTCAGACGCCCGACTGTGGCATGTTTTACCTATTCGTTCACCCTTCGAGGCGTCGCTTCAGACACCCGATCGGTTTTGAGTTTTTATTTTCTTTGGGTTTTCGAGCGGACTACCGCCGACTCCCTTCTCATTGAAGGAAATATGCCCTAGAGGCAATAATAAAGTTATTATTTATTTCCTTATATCATGATAAATGTTTATTATTCATGCTAGAATTGTATTAACCGGAAACATAATACATGTGTGAATAAATAGACAAATAGAGTGTCACTAGTATGCCTCTACTTGACTAGCTCGTTAATCAAAGATGGTTATGTTTCCTAACCATGGACAAAGAGTTGTTATTTGATTAACGGGATCACATCATTAGGTGAATGATCTGATTGACATGACCCATTCCATTAGCTGAGCACCCGATCATTTAGTATGTTGCTACTGCTTTCTTCATGACTTATACATGTTCCTGTGACTATGAGATTATGCAACTCCCGTTTACCGGAGGAACACTTTGTGTGCTACCAAACGTCACAACGTAACTGGGTGATTATAAAGGTGCTCTACAGGTGTCTCCAAAGGTACATGTTGGGTTGGCGTATTTCGAGATTAGGTTTTGTCACTCCGATTGTCGGAGAGGTATCTCTGGGCCCTCTCGGTAATACACATCACTTAAAGCCTTGCAAGCATTGCAACTAATGAGTTAGTTGTGGGATGATGTATTACGGAACGAGTAAAGAGACTTGCGGTAACGAGATTGAACTAGGTATTGGATACCGACGATCGAATCTCGGGCAAGTAACATACCGATGACAAAGGGAACAACGTATGTTGTTATGCGGTTTGACCGATAAAGATCTTCCTAGAATATGTAGGAGCCAATATGAACATCCAGGTTCCGCTATTGGTTATTGACCAAAAATAGTTCTAGGGTCATGTCTACATAGTTCTCGAACCCGTAGGGTCCGCACGCTTAAGGTTTCGATGACAGTTATATTATGAGTTTATGAGTTTTGATGTACCGAAGGAGTTCGGAGTCCCGGATGAGATCGGGGACATGACGAGGAGTCCCGAAATGGTCGAGACGTAAAGATCGATATATTGGACGACTATATTCGGACATAGGAAAGGTTCCAAGTGATTCGGGTATTTTTCGGAGTACCGGAGAGTTACGGGTATACGGAAAAGGGCCTCAAGGGTGGCCGCACCCCTCCCCTTGGTCTAGTCCGAATTGGACTAGGGAAGGGGGGCGCCCCTTCCTTCCTTCAACTTTTCCCTTCCTCTTTTCCTATTCCATATGGGAGGTGGAATCCTACTAGGACTAGGGAGTCCTAGTAGAACTCCACACTTGGTGTGCCCCCTCCTAGGGCCGGCCTCCTCCTCCCTTGCTCCTTTATATAGGGGGGCAGGGGGCACCCCATAGACACACAAGTTGATCTACGGATCGTTCCTTAGCTGTGTGCGATGCCCCCCTCCACCATATTCCACCTCGGTCATATCGTCGCGGAGTTTAGGCGAAGCCCTGCGCCGGTAGAGCATCATCATCGTCACCACGCCGTCAGGTCGACGGAACTCATCCCCGACACTTTGCTGGATCGGAGTCCGGATCGCCATCGAGCTAAACGTGTGCTGAACTCGGAGGTGCCGTCGTTCGGTACTTGGATCGGTCGGATTGTGAAGACGACGACTACATCAACCGTTGTCATAACGCTTCCGCTTCTACGGTCTCACGAGTGCGTGGACAATACTCTCCCTCTCGTTGCTATGCCATCACCATGATCTTGCGTGTGCGTAGAATTTTTTGAAATTACTACGTTTCCCCAACAAAGTGGCATCCGAGCCTAGGTTTTATGCGTTGATGTTATATGCACGAGTAGAATACAAGTGAGTTGTGGGCGATACAAGTCATACCGCTTACCAAAGCATGTCATACTTTGGTTCGGCGGTATTGTGAGATGAAGCGGCCCGGACCGACATTACGATACGCTTACGCGAGACTGGTTTCACCGCTGCGAGCACTCGTTGCTTAAAGGTGACCGGCGGGTGCCTGTCTCTCTCACTTTAGTTGAACCGAATGTGGCTACGCCCGGTCCTTGCGAAGGTTAAAACAACACCAACTTGACGAACTATCATTGTGGTTTTGATGCGTAGGTAAGAACGGTTCTTGCTCAGCCCGTAGCAGCCACGTAAAACTTGCAACAACAAAGTAGAGGACGTCTAACTTGTTTTTGCAGGGCACGTTGTGATGTGATATGGTCAAGACGTGATGCTATATTTTATTGTATGAGATGATCATGTTTTGTAACCGAGTTATCGGCAATCGGCAGAGCCATATGGTTGTCGCTTTATTGTATGAAATGCAAACGCCTGTAATTGCTTTACTTTATCACTAAGCGGTAGCGGTAGTCGAGAAGCAATAGTTGGCGAGACGACAACGATGCTACGATGGAGATCAAGGTGTCGCGCGGTGACGATGGTGATCATGACGGTGCTCTGGAGATGGAGATCACAAGCAAAAGATGATGATGGCCATATCATATCACTTATATTGATTGCATGTGATGTTTATCCTTTATGCATCTTATCTTGCTTTGATTGACGGTAGCATTTTAAGATGATCTCTCACTAATTATCAAGAAGTGTTCTCCTTGAGTATGCACCGTTGCCAAAGTCCGTCGTGCCTGCACACCACGTGATGATGATCGGGTGTGATAAGCTCTCGTCCATCTACAACGGGTGCAAGCCAGTTTTGCAAACGCAGAATACTCAAGTTAAACTTGACGAGCCTAGCATATGCGTATATGGCCTCGGAACACGGAGACCGAAAGGTCGAGCGTGAATCATATAGTAGATATGATCAACATAGTGATGTTCACCATTGGAAACTACTTCATCTCACGTGATGATCGGTTATGGTTTAGTTGATTTGGATCACGTGATCACTGAGATGACTAGAGAGATGTCTGTCTAAGTGGGAGTTCTTTAGTAATATGATTAATTGAACTTAAATTTATCATGAACTTAGTACCTGGTAGTATTTTGCAAATTATGTTGTAGATCAATAGCTCGCGTTGTTGCTTCCCTATGTTTGTTGCTTTCATATGTTTATTTTGATATGTTCCTAGAGAAAATTGTGTTGAAAGATGTTAGTAGCAATGATGCGGATTGGATCTGTGATCCGAGGTTTATCCTCATTGCTGCATGTAAGAATTATGTCCTTAATGCACCGCTAGGTGACAGACCTATTGCAGGAGCGTATGCGCACGTTATGAACGCTTTGGCTAGCTCAATATGATGACTACTTGATAGTTTAGTGCACCATGCTTAACGACTTAGAATCGGGACTTCAAAGACGTTTTGAACGTCATGGACCATATGAGATGTTCCAGAATTGAAGTTAATATTTCAAGCAAATACCTGAGTTGAGAGATATGAAGTCCGCAACAAGTTCTATAGCTAAAAGATGGAGGAGAATCGCTCAACTAGTGAGCATGTGCTCAGATTGTCTCGTGGTACTTAAATCGCTTGAATCAAGTGGGAGTTAATCTTCCAGATAAGATAGTGATTGACAGAATTCTCTAGTCACCATCACTAAGTTACTAGAACTTCGTGATGAACTATAGTATGCAAGGGATGACGAAAACAATTCCCAATCTCTTCGCAATGCTAAAATCAGTGAAGGTAGAAATCAAGAAAAACATCAAGTGTTGATGGTTGACAAGACCACTAGTCTCAAGGAAAAGGGCAAAGGGAAGAAGGGAACTTCAAGAAGAACGGCAAGCAAGTTGTTGCTCGAGTGAAGAAGCCCAAGTCCGGACCTAAGCCCGAGACTAAGTGCTTTTGCTGCAATGGAACTGGTCATCGAAGCGGAACTACCCCAAGTATTTGGCGGATAAGAAGGATGGCAAAGTGAACAAAGGTATATTTGATATACAGACTATTGATGTGTATTTTACTAGTGTTCGTAGCAACCCCTCGGTATTTGATACTAGTTCAGTTGCTAAGAGTAGTAACTCGAAATGGGAGTTGCAGAATGAACAGAAACTAGTTGAAGGGGAAGTGACGATGAGTGTTGGAAGTAGTTCCAGGATTGATATGATCATCATCGCACACTCCCTATACTTTCGGGATTAGTGTTAAACCTAAATAAATGTTATTTGGCGCTTATGCGTTGAGCATAAATATGATTTGATCATGTTTATTGTAATACGGTTATTCATTTAAATTCAAAGAATAATTGTTGTTACATTTACATGAATAAAACCTTCAATGGTCATACACCCAATAAAAATAGTTTGTTGGATCTCGATCGTAGTGATACACATATTCATAATATTGATGCCAAAAGATGCAAAGTTAATAATGATAGTGCAATTCATTTGTGGCACTGCCGTTTAGGAAAGATTGGTGTAAAGCGCATGAAGAAACTCCAAGCTGATCGGATTTTGGAATCACTTGATAATGAATCACTAGATCATTGCGAACCATGCCTAATGGGCAAGATGACTAAAGACTCGCTTCTCGGAACAATGGAGCGAGCAAATGACTTATTGGAAATAATACATCTTGATGTATGCGGTCCGATGAGTGTTAAAGCTCACGGCAAGTATCGTTATTTTCTCGACCTTCACAGATGATTTGAGCAGATATGGGTATATCTACTTGATGAAACACAAGTCCAAACATTTGAAAAGTTCAAAGAATTTCAGAGTGAAGTGAAGAATCATCGTAACAAGAAAATAAAAGTTTCTACGATATGATCGCAGAGGAAAAATATTTGAGTTACGAGTTTGGCCTTCAGTTAAAACAATGTGAAATAGTTTCACTACTCACGCCACCTGGAACACCACAATGTAATGGTGTGTCCAAACGTCATAACCGTCCTTTATTAGATATGGTGCGATCAATGATGTCTCTTACCGATTTACCACTATCGCTTTTGGGGTTATACATTAGAGACAAATGCATTCACGTTAAAAGGGCACCATATAAATCCGTTGAGATGACACCGTATGAACTATGGTTTAGCAAGAAACCAAAGTAGTCGTTTCTTAAAGTTTGGGTTGCGATGCTTATGTGAAAAAGTTTCAACATGATAAGCTTGAACCCAAATCGGAAAAGTGCGTCTTCATAGGATACCCAAAATGTTGGGTACACCTATCACAGATCCGAAAGGCAAGACATTCGTTAAGAATGGATCCTTTCTAGAGAAGGAGTTTCTCTCGAAAGAAGTGAGTGGGAGGAAAGTAGAACTTGATGAGGTAATTGTACCTTCTCCCTTATTGGAAAGTAGTTTATCACGTAAATCAGTTCCAGTGATTCCTACACCAGTTAGTGAGGAAGTTAATGATGATGATCATAAAACTTCAGATCAAGTTGCTACCAAACCTCGTAGGTCTTCCAGAGTAAGATCCGCACCAGAGTGGTACGATAATCATGTTCTGGAAGTCATGTTACTAGACCATGATGAACCTACGAACTATGAGGAAGCGATGATGAGCCCAGATTCTGCAAAATGGCTTGAGGCCATGAAATCTGAGATGGGATCCATGTATGAGAACAAAGTATGGACTTTGGTTGACTTGCCCGATGATCGGCAAGCCATAGAAAATAAATTGATCTTCAAGAGGAAGATGGACGCTGATAGTAGTGTTACTATCTACAAAGCTAGAATTGTCGCAAAAGGTTTTCGACAAGTTCAAGGTGTTGACTACGATGAGAGTTTCTCACTCGTATCTATGCTTAAGTCTGTCCGAATCATGTTAGCAATTGCCGCATTTTATGAAATCGGCAAATGGATAAACAAAACTGTATTCCTTAATGGATTTATTAAAGAAGAGTTGTATATGATGCAACCGTAAGGTTTTGTAAATCCTAAAGGTGCTAACAAAATATGCAAGCTCCAATGATCCATCTATGGACCGGTGCAAGCATCTCGAGTTGGAATACACGCTTTGATAAGTTCATCAAAGCATATAGTTTTATACAGACTTGAGGTGAAGCCCTGTATTTACAAGAAAGTGAGTGGGAGCACTATAGCATTTCTGATAAGTATATGTGAATGACATATTGTTGATCGGAAATAATGTAGAATTATTCTGCAAAGCATAAAGGAGTATTTGAAAGGAGTGTTTCAAAGAAGGACCTCGGTGAAGCTGCTTACATATTGAGCATCAAGATATATAGAGATAGATCAAGATGCTTGCTAAGTTTTTTTCAATAAGTACATACCTTGATAAGATTTTGAAGTAAGTTCAAAATGGAGCAGTCAAAGAAAGAGTTCTTACCTGTGTTACAAGGTGTGAGATTGAGTAAGACTCAAAACCCGACCACGTCAGAAGATAGAAAGAGAATGAAAGTCATTCCCTATGCATCAGCCATAGGTTCTATAAAGTATGACATGTTGTGTACCAGATCTATTGCATACCCTACCACTAAGCTAGGAAAGGGAGTGAAATATTGATAAAGGAGTATATCAATGGACGTGGTCAAAATTATCCTTAGTGGAATAAGGATATGTTTCTCGATTATGGAAGTGACAAAAGGTTCTGGCCGTAAAAAGTTACGTCGATGCAAGTTTTGACACAGATATGGATGACTCTAAGTCTCGATCTAGATACATATTGAAAGTGGGAGCAATTAGCTAGAGTAGCTCTGCATGCGAGCATTGTAGACATAGAATTCAAGAATACTTACGGATCTGTATGTGATGCAGACCTGCTGATTAAAATTATCTCACAAGCAAAACATGATCACACCTTAGTACTCTTTGGGTGTTAATCACATAAGCGATGTGAACTAGATTACTGACTCTAGTAAACCCTTTGGGTGTTGGTCACATGTCGATGTGAACTATGGGTGTTAATCATATAAAGATGTGAACTATTGATGTTAAATCACATGGCGATGTGAACTAGATTATTGACTCTAGTGCAAGTGGGAGACTGAAGGAAATATGCCCTAGAGGCAATAATAAAGTTATTATTTATTTCCTTATATCATGATAAATATTTATTATTCATGCTAGAATTGTATTAACCGGAAACATAATACATGTGTGAATAAATAGACAAACAGAGTGTCACTAGTATGCCTCTACTTGATTAGCTCGTTAATCAAAGATGGTTATGTTTCCTAACCATGGACAAAGAGTTGTTATTTGATTAACGGGATCACATCATTAGGTGAATGATCTGATTGACATGACCCATTCCATTAGCTTAGCACCCGATCGTTTAGTATGTTGCTACCGCTTTCTTCATGACTTATACATGTTCCTGTGACTATGAGATTATGCAACTCTCGTTTACTGTGAGGAACACTTTGTGTGCTACCAAACGTCACAACGTGAATCGGGTGATTATAAAGGTGCTCTCTACAGGTGTCTCCAAAGGTACATGTTGGGTTGGCGTATTTCGAGATTAGGTTTTGTCACTCCGATTGCTCTGGAGAGGTCTCTCTGGGCCCTCTCGGTAATACACATCACTTAAAGCCTTGCAAGCATTGCAACTAATGAGTTAGTTGTGGGATGATGTATTACGGAACGAGTAAAGAGACTTGCCGGTAACGAGATTGAACTAGGTATTGGATACCGACGATCGAATCGCGGGCAAGTAACATACCGATGACAAAGGGAACAACGTATGTTGTTATGCGGTTTGACCGATAAAGATCTTCGTAGAATATGTAGGAGCCAATATGAACATCCAGGTTCCGCTATTGGTTATTGACCAAGAATAGTTCTAGGTCATGTCTACATAGTTCTCGAACCCGTAGGGTCCGCACGCTTAAGGTTTCGATGGCGATGCTTATATTATGAGTTTATGAGTTTTGATGTACCGAAGGAGTTCGTGTCCCGGATGAGATCGGGGACATGACGAGGAGTCTCGAAATGGTCGAGACGTAAAGATCGATATATTGGACGACTATATTCGGACATCGGAAAGGTTCCAAGTGATTCGGGTATTTTTCGGAGTACCGGAGAGTTACGGGAATACGTATTGGGTCTTATTGGGCCATACGGGAAAGAAGGAAAAGGGCCTCAAGGGTGGCCGCACCCCTCCCCTTGGTCTGGTCCGAATTGGAATAGGGAAGGGGGGCGCCCCTTACTTCCTTCACCTTTTCCCTTCCCTCTTTTCCTATTTCATATGGGAGGTGGAATCCTACTAGGACCACGGAGTCCTAGTAGGACTCCACACTTGGTGTGCCCCCTCCTAGGGCCGGCCTCCTCCTCCCTTGCTCCTTTATATACGGGGGCAGGGGGCACCCCATAGACACACAAGTTGATCTACGGATCGTTCCTTAGCCGTGTGCGGTGTCCCCCTCCACCATATTCCACCTCGGTCATATCGTCATGAGTTTAGGCGAAGCCTCGCCGTAGAGCATCATCATCGTCACCACGCCGTCGTCTTGTGGAACTCATCCCCGACACTTTGCTGGATCAGACTCCGGGGATCGTCATCGAGCTGAACGTGTGCTAAACTCGGAGGTGCCGTACGTTCGGTACTTGGATCGGTCGGATCATGAAGACGTACGACTACATAAACCGCGTTGTCATAACGCTTCCGCTTACGGTCTACGAGGGTACATGGACAATACTCTCCCCTCTCGTTGCTATGCCATCACCATGATCTTGCGTGTGCGTAGGAATTTTTTTGAAATTACTACGTTCCCCAACACTTATTTACCTTGCTTATACTGATTTAAATTGAGCATTGTTAAAATTAATCATGTCGCATTCATGCATTCATTTGTTATATCTTTTGTCCGAACTGTCTTGCGAGTACTTTCAAAGTACTCACCTGGCTTGTTGATTTGGCGGAATCTTGTGAAAGCGATCTCATGGATGAAGAGTTCGATAGCGAGTCCGACGCCTAGAGGAATCCCAGTCAGTCTCGTGCGACCCCTGGATTAGTCATTGTGATATATCCGCTTCCGCTACCCAAATAAATTCATCGAGCCTCACCTCGACGCTCGATGAGCCGCCAGTGTAGTAGACTTATTAACCACCCCACTGTGTTATTCCACCAACCACTCATATCTCGAGTCAGTAGTATTTCCACCCCACACCATTGTGTCATATCCGCCATCCTGTATAATTATCGGCGTGTTTGTAATAATTGGTTGGGCATCTTCAGTCCGACCCTGTAATATTGTAATGCTACTGGCTTAATGTATCAAAGTTTTGTCTACCGATATGAAGGATTTTCCTCATATTGGATTTCATAGGTCGGTTGTTCAATAAATATTTTTATTTAAAAACCGGTCGTGACAAGCTTGGTACCAGAGCCAGGCTGACTGTAGGAAGCCACTAGGTGCGATTGCTAATCGGTTATTATCATAATAGAGCTATTTATTATTTTCACAAATGTAGTCAATTTCTGACAGTCAGCATAAATTTATGATTTGACTACTCAGGATTTTTGCCTACTTTTGTAGATGGTCGGGCAACGATCGCGAGTCGCAGATGTTCGCCAACATGCCCGATGGGTTCGCAAGCTTCTCTCCTTCATCGTCCAAGTCGCGATGGGGCCAGATGTGCGCCTTCTCTCTCTCTCTCAGCACAAGGTCAATGACCGTCTAACCATGCACCAAGCCGCGGTGGAATTCAAGAGAGGACGAGTTGAGCGTTACCGGTTCATGGGGAGAGCCATGCCCACAGAGAAGCATGCACTGCAGATGGCAGCCCGTGAGGCGATAGCTCGTCTCAGGGATATCCTTCCTTCGATGAAGACTCGTCGCTACCGCTACCTGCCATGTCACGTGCCAGATACCTACCACTACGCGTTCTCTTGCCCCAGAGGAGAACGGGACGGCTTTGAGATGCTCATCGAGTATCTCCGAGCTTTGGAGGCAGCCTTCGACAACCTGGTGGGCGACTTTGTAGCTGCTCAAGATGGACTCCCCATGGCTGTACTGCCAACAGGAGGGAGCTCCTGCGCGCCGCACCGCCACTGACTTTCGTCTCGTCATCAGCATCGTTTGCTCCTACTGCTCGCACCACTACTCGTCGCCTGCCTACCATGGAGGAATTCAACCATGTCATTGCGCCTACTCCGGTTTGTTCTGCACCACCCCTCGTGCCCGCTTAGGTTCGAGTTGTCCCACACAGGGCACCTGCTCCACCAACTCAGCGCAACGCCTCACGTCTGGAGCCTATCTCCAAAGAGGAGGTTGAGTCCCCAGCCTCTCTACGCCTCACCCTTGGCAGGCCAAGGGAAATCCTTACCATCTCCGACTAAGTACGCTTAGCCGCCATGCGATGTACCGACTTGTACGATATGTTTATATGTAAATAGGCTGTGAGAAGTAGCTTGTTTGCACATCATGTAGGATCTGGAGGAGTGCACTAGACTAAATAACATGTCAGGAATTATGTACGCATATCCTGAGTGATGTATTGTATAATTACTGCTTGCGTGTAAGATATGTAGTGAACAGTCCTCCTCCGTGCGTAAACGTATTTTCTCTTGAAAAATCTTGGAGCATTTGCGACATTTTTCCATCTTCTTAAATTTATTGATTTTTGCGGCTCGATTTCTTTTCTTATGAGTGTTTCAAAATATATCCCCAGAGTGAACTATGTCTCGTCCTTGGACACGCTCAATGCCAACTCCGACAGAGGAAAATTATGGCACACCCCCAGGCAACAACTTCACACAGGGGCAGACAAGTCAACAGGACAGTGAAACGACACTTTCCCAAATGTGCCGTCTTTATGAGCAAAGTCAGCAGCAACATCAGGAAATACTGAACCAAGTCATCAATATGGGAAATCACCGTGGACAGTATCAGCAGCAATCAAAATTATCTGAGCTACAGAAGACACGTCCCCAAACATTTTCTCACTGACAAACCTCTTGAAGCCGAGGACTGGCTTCGAGACATGGAGAGAAAGTTAATTATTGCCCAGTGTTCAGATCTTGAGAAAGTGCTTTATGCTCCGCACTATCTCACTGGAGCAGCCGCATCGTGGTGGGAAAATTTCCTACACATGCACCCCAACGAAAATAATATAACATGGGAGGAATTTAAAGAAGGTTTTCGTGGGGCACATATTCCTAAGAGTCTTATGAAGATCAAAAAGAGAGAATTTGATGACCTCAAGCAAAGGACAATGACGGTGTCAGAATACAACAGTCAGTTTACTCTGCTGTCTCGCTTCAACGAGGAGCGTTTGTCAGAAAACAAAAGGATGGAGAAATTCCTAGACGGTCTGACACCCGCGCTTAAATGCCAATTGGTCGTACACACCTTTCCAGATTTTAAGACGCTGGTGGATAAGGCCATTACCTTGGAAAATGAGAGGCGCAGCTTAGAAGATTTCCGCAAGCGGAAGAGGGACCAGACTAATCACGCCCGCAACCACCGCAGCAAGACAGATGTTCGTAAAACTGGACACCCAAACCCACGACAAGCGCCTCACGCCCAATCAAGAATTTCCATGCAAGGGACAAGGAGTTCACATACCGCCCAGGCGTTACATGCTACGCTTGTGGAGAAGAAGGCCACTATGCCAAGCAGTGCCCCAAGCCAAGGAACTCGACCCCAAAGCCGAACAACGGAGGCAATAATTCAGCGCCAAAGCGCAACAATTTCAACCCAAATAACAACCACAGGAAGGGTCATCTGAACCACGTGACCAAAGAGGAAGCACAAAATGCCCCGTGATATCGTGACTCGCAGACGTTCCCTGTCAACACAATACCTGCCATGGTTTTGTTTGATTCTGGAGCTTCTCACTCATTCATTTCGAAAAGTTTTGCTTTGCAACATAATTTTTCGATGCTTCCCTTGGGAAAATCCATGATCTTCAAGTCCCCTGGAATTAAGAAGTTACCTGCACTATTGCCGGTGTGGTTATCGAGTTTGAAGGGTTAAAGTTTCACGCAAATCTTATCGTGTTGGAAAATAAAGGACTGGATGTCATCTTAGGGATGGATTGGTTAACCACCAACAAAGGTTTTATTGACTGCTTCAACAGGACAGTAATTCTCACCCATCACCACGGCGAGACCATAAAGGTTTCAGCCAAGGAAAGAAAAATATCCCGCAACCGAGATTGAACAAGGTGGATATTTCAATTGAGCAAGGTTCCAAAGAGTGTGTGAATTTCCAGATGTGTTTCCCGAAGAGCTACCGGGCATGCCACCGTGATCGAGAGATAGAATTCAGCATTGAGCTAGCACCGGAACCGCCTCCCATATACAAGAAACCATACGTAATGGCACCATCGTAATTGGTAGAACTCAAGAAGCAAATAAAGGAATTGTTGGAAAAAGGGTACATACGAGCCAGTTCCTCACCTTGGGGTTCACCAATTTTGTTTGCCAAAAGAAGGATGGAACACCGAGATTGTGCATAGACTATCGAGCGCTAAACATGGTCACAATCAAGAACAAATATCCGATGCCACGAATAAATGATTTAGTCGATCAACTCGCTAAGGCCAAGGTGTTCTCAAAGATTGACTTGAGATCGGGATACCATCAACTGAAAGTGCGAACCGAAGATATTCCCAAGATAGCTTTCACCTCCAGATACGGATTGTATGAGTTCACCGTAATGCCATTCGGATTAACAAACGCCCCCGCATATTTTGTTCACCTCATGAACAAAGTATTCATGAAGTTTATGGATAAGTTTGTTGTGGTATTTATCGATGATATTCTCGTATACTCCAAAACACCGTAAGAGCACGCTGAACATCTCCGAATTGTACTAGGAGAACTCAGAAACATCGGTTATGCGCTAAATTCAGCAAGTGTGAATGTTGGCTAAAGCAAGTAGGTTTTCGGGCCACGTATTGACCCAAGAAGGTATCGTCAGAGACCCGTAAAGTCAAGGCCGTACTGGTGGAAGCCACCAGCCAGCGTGATTTGATGTCTGAAGTTTCTTGGGAATGGCAGGATACTACCGGAGATTTATTGAAGGATTCTCCACCATAGCAAAGCCAATGATGCAACTGCTCAAGAAAGACAGGAAGTTTGAATGGACGGAAGCTTGCGAGAAAAGTTTCCAAGAACTCAAGAGGAAATCAAGACAAGACCAAGATTAATTGTGCGGATATACACAAAATTTTTGAGGTATTTTGTGACGCGTCTCGAAAGGGCCTCGGGTGCGTGTTAATGCAAGAAGGCAAGGTTGTCGCATATGTTTCCCGACAACTTCGCAAGCATGAGGAAAATTATCCTACACATGACCTAGAATTAGCAGCAGTTATTCATGCACTCAAGGAATGGAGACACTTTTTACTTGGTAATCGTTGCAAAATATACACGGACCACAAAAGCCTCAAGTATATTTTCACACAACCAGAACTGAATTTACGGCAGCGACGCTGGTTGGAATTAGTAAAGGATTATGATGTTGGAATCCACTACCACCTAGGCAAAGCAAATGTTGTAGCAGATGCTCTGAGTCGGAACCCCAGTCCAGACAACGACAGCATGCCAAACTTGAGACCTGAATTCCAAAGAGGAATTCACAAAGCTCAATCGATGGTGGTCACCAAAGGCAGTGTGTCGAACTTAGAGTTACAGCCTACCCTAATAGAGAAGGTTAAAGAGGCTCAACTTGGACACCCCAAAGATTGAAGGCATAAAGCGGAAGATAAAGTTGGGCAAGGCCTCGTAATTCAAGTATCGATGAGCAAGGAATATTGTGGTATGGGAATAGACTTTGCGTACCAAATATCCATGACCTTAAACAGCAAATCCTGGCTGAAGGCCACACCGCTCCATATTCAATCCATCCTGGAGGAACGAAGATGTACAAAGATCTTCAAGAAACATTTTGGTGGCATGGTATAAAAAGAGACATAACCACGTTTATTGCATGTTGTGACTCTTGTCAACGCATCAAGGCCGAGCACCAGAAACCGGCCGGGCTATTGCAACCAAATAAGATACCCGAGTGGAAATGGGACGAGATTGGAATGGATTTCATTGTTGGGCTGCCTCGGTCACGACACGGACATGATGCCATATGGGTCATCACTGATAGACTGACTAAAGTAGCACACTTCATCCCCGTGAAGACAACCCACACCACTCAGAAGCTTGCTAGGCTCTACCTTTCCCGTATCGTTTGCTTACATGGAGTCCCAAAGAAAGTAATCTCGGACAGAGGCACTCAATTCGTCTCCCGATTTAGGGATCACTTACAACAAGCTCTGGGAACTCAGCTGGCATTTAGTACCGCATACCATCCACAGACAGATGGGAAGACTGAGCGAGTAAACCAGATTCTAGAAAATATGCTGAGAGCATGTGTCCTCACCTATGGGACCAATTGGGAAGAGAGCTTACCATACGCAGAATTCGCTTATAACAACAGCTATCAGTCCAGCCTGCAAATGGCACCATTTGAAGCTCTGTACGGACGAAGATGTCGTACCCGCTAAATTGGCTTGAACCGGAGATAGTCATATCTTCGCCCGCACCTGCTCAAAGAGGTCAAGATAAAGTCAAGGTAATTAAGGACGGACTCAAGATAGCCCAAAGCCGACAAAAGAGTTATTACGATCAAAAGCATCGAGGAGTCAATTTTGAACCGGTGAATTTGTGTACCTCTGAGTATCCCCTATGAGAGGCCTGCATCGATTCAAGATAAAAGGAAGCTAGCACCAAGATTCATCGGACCATTCTGCATAGTAGCACGAAGAGGCACGGTGGCCTACCACTCGACTTACAGAAGAATTATCCGACATCCACGACGTATTCCACGTCTCCCAATTGAGGAAGTGCGTAAGCAACCCAGAGAAACAAGTACCCAATAAGAACATTGACGTGCAGCCAGACCTTACATATAGGGAGCATCTGATAAAAATCTTGGAGGAGTCTGAAAGGAGAACCCGACAGAAAACCATCAAGTTCTTCAAAGTTCAGTGGAGCAACCACACCGAAAGTGAAGCCACTTGGGAAAGAGAGGATTTCCTTCGGACAGATCACCCACAATTATTTGAGGATCACCGAATCTCGGGGACGAGATTTTTCCTAAGGGGGTAGGTGTTGTGACACTCCAAAAATATTCTTTTGGTTTCCTTCAAAAAATTTGTTGGATTTGAAGAAGGTCTTCTAAACCCTTCCAAAAATCTCTCTCAAAAGCTTTTTCCCTTTTGCAAATATTTTATTTTTTGCATCTCCTTCAACTCTGGTGTTGGGTTTTTAAATTTTTCTTCTGATTGCCCTCTTCTCAAAACTTCAAGAAAAAAATCTTTGGAGTTTATTTTTCTTTCAAAAAGGAAAACCCTAGGAGTTTTCATCTTCTCCCAAATTTGAAACCATTCATGATTTTGCCATGCACCACATGGTAAAATCTTCCCAAAATCTCTCCTTCCACTTCGAAATCCAAACATTCTGTCTCAACAAGCTCAACCATTTTCTGAATTTTATTTCATTTATTTCTACTCCCAAATCTTTTTTCTCATTCATTATTTTGAGCCTAGGTGATTTGCAAAGCAAGTACCTAAATGCATTTGAGTTTTGAACTCAAACCAACTCCCCTGGATAGTCCTTGGTACCCACAACCTAGAACAATCAAGATCCACTCCTCTTCTGTTCAAAATTTTCAAATTTTAGCCTCTGCAAGTTTGGACCAGATTTGCCAAATTTGGTGAAATTCATATCTACACTTCTCCAAAAATTCCACAAATATTCAGGCAGCCTCTAGATGCAATGAGAGGCCCCTCCACCAAAAACCAGCTAAAGGAAAAATCCCAACATGCCTAAACCATTCTGTCGAACACCTTGCATGCACTGTTGTTGTTCATCTTCAGTTAAATTCAGAGTTCAGTGTCGTTCTCCGTCAGAGTTTCAGTCACATGCTCACAGTGCACTTGGCACGTTGCTCGCAACCTAGCCTGCTTGTCCGGAGCTTCACACACGTGCTTGGCGTGTTCCTGGCGTCGGTGGCACCCTGGCCCGCCTGCGCCGGCGTGTCTTGCAGCGGCAGAACCACCGTAGCGCCGACAGAGCAAAATCGCGCATAACGCCGTTGGCGCCGCCTAAACCTCCTGGTAGCCCCGCGTGGCTATTTCCTTGCCAAGACGCATGCAGCACCGTCGCTGGCTCGGCACGCACAGAGCTGCGTTCTGCCGGGCCGACGTCAGGCGGCCGTTCCGTCGAGGACAGGCCGTAACCTCGCCCAGTTCTTCGTCTAGTCGATGCTCAAACTCCTAAGTCGACCGTGCAGCCACAGCGCTGCCATAATCACCTCGCTGGAGAACCCCGTTCTCGGCAACCGCCTCGGGCCGGCTATATAGCACCCCGGCGCCGCCTCGCCCCGCACACCTCCACCACCTCTCCATACCTCGCCAAGCCCTCGAAGGGCCTCGAGGCTCTTCCCCGACTCCGGCCACCTCGTTCCGCCTCGGCCTCCACCTCGATCCACTCCGGTGAAGTCATCTCCGGCGCCCTAGCCTCGTCAGCAATCCTCTCGGGCAACTTAGAGTCTAACCCCCACTCCAATTTGATCTTCGCAGCCCTCTCCAGCGAGGTCCACGACCACCCGAATCGCCGTCCGCCGAAGCAAGCGTCGCCGTCGACGTGGTACTCGCCGACGACCACTTCCACCTCCCACAGACGTGGAAGGACGTGCTGATCACGAAGGTACCATCCGATCACTCTGCCTCGCCGTGGATCGCCATGGCGACCATCAAGATTCTCTCGGCGCCGCTACTGCTTTCCCTCTTTTAAATTTTCAAACCTGACAGGTGGGACCCGCCCGTCAGCCTCTCTTCTGTTTTTTCTGAATCGTTTTCTGAAAGCGTACTTTGACAAATATGCTTCTACTCTGAACCGTTTTTCTGGACTTTTGTGCAAAGCCCCCTGGAAGTTTTCTGTTTCATTACAGATGGGTCCTTGGACCAAAACTCTTATACCTTTTTAACAGAAAGGTATTTTTGAGTGATTCTTTTTCTGTCCTCTTCAAATTTTTGTCTAGTTTTTTATCATATTTATTTGAAAAATATTTGGATTAACTTTCTGTGACCCACGGTATTTACGTTAGCGCGTGTATTTTGTGTACCGTAGATACCGAAGGAGGTGACAGAACCGCGAACTTCGCCGAGCTAGACCCCGACTACTCCGAACCAGGCAAGCAATGCTTGAACTTTTGATATGATGAGTGTCTGGGCATGTTTGCATTATTTTGTATCATGGCACGTTCATGAGCATTTCGATGATAGTTTATCTCGTAAGAGTTGAGGCAAATGAGCTCGGTAAATCCATGAGTTGTTGGAAACATGTTGCATGGCCATGAGTTGGCATGAGTATGGGTAAGATGGCAGTGTTGTAGCATGCCAGGCTTATGCCAGATTGTTGACCCAGTGTCAACATAAATCAGTCAGATTCCCGTCCGTCTTCCCTTCAGATTACCACTGTTTCCCGCAAGGGATACGGCTTAGTAAGTTGCAAACCACTTCCTGGTACACACCAAATCGAGAGGCGGGATGAAGGTTCCATGGCCCTGGATTAAAGCCTTTCATCCGTCAGGGGCATGGGTGTTTCCGGTTGGGACCGAGAGGGAGCACCCCTTAGAGCGCCAGTGATATAAATTTGATCCCATGCTATTCGAGATTGTGATCTCCCGTCTCAAAGTTTTTCTTAATCGCTGTCTAGGGTGATTCCTGGCAACGTGAAGTATGATGGGTGTGTACTAGCTAGTTGTGTTTCCTCCGAAATACCGTAAACGGAACTAGTCCTTCGTGACTACGGAAATCCGTTGGCTGTGGACAATTTTGGTACAACTCTGCAGAGTCAAACTTCTCGAATTCATCTTATTCCTATGCGAGTACCGTGTTCATCTCATCTTGTCAAGTGTCAGTCTCGGTGATAGATATTCCTGATAACCATATGAGTGTTATATGTTTATTTCCTGTGAATGGACTAACCCGCTTATGGTCTTGTGATGAATATTTTCCGTGAGCACCATATCTCATCAGTTGTGAAAAATGAATTATAAGCCCTTTCTGCGATGTCCCTCAGACGTCCGACTGCGGCATTGTTGTTATTTATATTCATTATAAGCCCTTTCTGCGATGTCGCTCAGACGTCCGACTGCGGCATTGTTGTTATTTATTTTTCATTATAAGCCCTTTCTGCGATGTCGCTCAGACGTCCGACTGCGGCATTGTTGTTCTTTAAATTCATTATAAGCCCTTTCTGCGATGTCGCTCAGACGTCCGACTGCGGCATTGTTGTTATTCATTATAAGCCCTTTCTGCGATGTCGCTCAGACGTCCGACTGCGGCATTGTTATTATTTACTTTTATTATAAGCCCTTTCTGTGATGTCGCTCCGACGTCCGACTGCGGCACGCATGTATTTTTATTTCATTATAAGCCCTTTATGAGGTGTCGCTCAGACGCCCGACTGTGGCATGTTTTACCTATTCGTTCACCCTTCGAGGCGTCGCTTCAGACACCCGATCGGTTTTGAGTTTTTATCTTCTTTGGGTTTTCGAGCGGACTACCGCCGACTCCCTTCTTATTTACTTTGCTATACTGATTTAAATTGAGCATTGTTAAAATTAATCATGTCGCATTCATGCATTCATTTGTTATATCTTTTCTGAACTGTCTTGCGAGTACTTTCAAAGTACTCACCTGGCTTGTTGATTTGGCCAGATGTCGACGGCTATGCGATCTCATGGATGAAGAGTTCGATAGCGAGTTCGACGCCTAGAGGAATCCCAGTCGGTCTCGTATGACCCTGGATTAGTCATTGTGATATATCCGCTCGCTACCCAAATAAATTCATCGAGCCTCACCTCGACGCCGATGAGCCGCCAAAGGCAGAGACTTATTAACCACCCCACTGTGTTATTCCACCAACCACTCATATCTCGAGTCAGTAGTATTTCCACCCACACCATTGTGTCATATCCGCCATCCTGTATAATTATCGACGTGTTTGTAATAATTGGTTGGGAATCTTCAGTCCGACCCTGTAATATTGTAATGCTACTGGCTTAATGTATCAAAGTTTTGTCTACCGATATGAAGGATTTTCCTCATATTGGATTTCATAGGTCGGTTGTTCAATAAATATTTTTACTGAAAAACCGGTCGTGGCAAGGTGTCTTCACGAAGGATTTCTCTTGATCCGCCAAGGCCAGAGGGTAACCCTTCGGCCACCCGAAGCCCGGGGTATTCGGATCCTAAGGAGAGCAACAGAAAGAGTCCGGGACTGTCCGGTGCATGACCAGACGCAATGATGAATCTTCTGGAGCAAGCGGCTATCTCAGAAGCGCATCGTACGCTAATGGGTATGGTGGTTGAGAGGATTTCGTCCACCGAAAGCGGGTTACATGAAGCTTTTTGTGAGCCTGCTAAGAGGCTTTGAGGTACGCAGAGTAATATATATTTTTTATGGTGCCGCACACGCTAGGTGTGCCCTATGCCGATAGTAGCCCCCGAGACTCTGGTTGCTGTCAAAAAAGGCGACAAACAGAGGATCACAATCCCAGGTAATGGTCATGCCACTTTCATGTGCATGCGGCTGAGGGTTCGGTGGCTAGCCGGACTGGTGAGTTTGCCGAACTGAAGCAGCAACTTGATGCGACAGATGCTGACATCGTGCTTGTAAACAAGCGGCTTGACGAGGCACAGGGAATGTATTCTCTAGTGGTCAACATATATTAAGAGGAGCATGATGCTAGTATCTATAATATGTCAGAATCGCAGATGGAGCTGCCGCCGTGGAGACCCTTCGGGCGGAACTTGCCCGAGCCAAGGAACAAGCCAGGAGGAGTGATGTGGCCCCCCTAAAGGCGGTCAAAGAGCTAAGATCCGAACAGGCTGCACATTGCCAGAGCAAAGAAAAAATAGCCAAGATGGCTGTTGAGTTGAAAGATGCCGCCGACCGGTATGAGCTTCTTGATAAGGAAAGCCGAACGAAGACGGCGGACCTGGAGAAAGCCATGGTAGCGGCCAAGGAAGCCCGCTCTAAAATCAGAGCGACGAAGGAGGAGCTACGTCAAGCCAGAGATATCGTGGCTGGAAAGCCCTTTTTGTTGCGGACGAAGTTCGGAGATCCTAAGTATGCCCTTCTGGATCAATTATGGAGTTCTGCGGACACGTAACTGGATTTAGCAGCGAGTGCTGCTGATGCGACCAAGTTTTTCGAAGATCAAAAAGATCACGAAGTGGAAAAGTTATTCTGGTCGCAGTTCAATGCTCCGGCGCGTCCACTGTTGTTAAATGAGCAAATGGCCGAGTGGGCCGAGCTCCATAGGTTGCCTGGCTCGCCATGAGGTCTGTTGTGGATCATCTTTGGCCGGAAGGACCAAGGCCGAATAGTTATTTTGGCTTAGTGCAACGATTCCTTGGTGTTGTGCCGCATATCGACGCTGTGAAGAGGTCGGCGTGCATAGAGGGTGCGCGGATGGCTCTTGCCCGTGTCAAGACATACTGAGCAGAGATGGAGGCCACCTCTATTGCAACCCAGAGTTTGGCCGTAGGCCGGGTATCGACCGAGCACTACTTTTGAAGAAGTCTTAGAAGGCGCTCGTTTAATAGAGGCTCGATTCAAGAGTATCATGTTCTAGTGACATGTATCCCAATTGTAAGAACAATGTTATTTGAATTATAAAGGTTGTGTTTATACTTTTGCCCGAAAGTATTATTATGCCTCCTGCGTATGCGTTTATGTACATATATATATATATATATATATATATATATATATATATATATATATATATATATATATATATGTCCTGAAAGTTTGCAATGTCAAATTTCAGCCCCCACGCATATAATGCGGGGTGTTCGCAAAGCGTCTTCACACTTGATCCAACGTCTTGGTCCATTAAGGAGGTGGTAGCGCGGCGAACGAGGCAATCGGACTATATTGCTTTAACACTTTCACTTAACCATAGATGTTTGACAGTGGGGCTACTATATAGCCCCTAGTATTTCCGCGGCTATCCGAATACGGTGCGCGTACGTATATGACAGTTTTCCGGCCCTTCGTTAATGCGGAGGGATCCCGAAGATTCCGATGAGTCGTCGAGTGGTTGACCAGTCTCACGCTTTATCATGACAGTCAGTTTTCGGCTTTCTCTACTGAGGTGCTCGTCCGGATGAACCAGGCACAATCGCGAGAGTTCTCCGGTGCCACCTTAGCCGATAGAGTGGAACGTAAGGTAGCAAAACACGGGAGCCGAGCAAACCCAACATTTGACCAAAGACATGATTCGGAGCTGATGCATATAAGGCCAAACTCGCGACGCCGAACTCTCCCTAAGGTATTCGGTCTTTACAACATATACCGGGCTGAGTAACACCCTTGATAATGAACCGTGAGTGTGCAGGTACGTGCATTTATTCTGACGTGGCGAAATGCCAATAACGTCAGCATCCCTCGCGGTTATGCTGAGTATCCGGAGGATGAGAAGCAACAAGAGACAGTAAAAAAGGTTTACACAGGGTCTTAATCTAAAAAGAAACCTTTGAGAGGGGCCCTGCTACACGTCTGCGCCTGTGTCTCCGTTGTGCCGTATCATGGACGGGTGTAGCACGATTATCATCTGTAAGAGAGAAAAACTTAGGTGAAAGTTGTCATGCGAAAAATTGGTTATTCTCAATAAACCATTAAAATTCAAGATAAGTAAGGTCAAGTCGAGCTGTAGTCCTTTTTACATGCGGGAAGCCCCTGGTACCGCCTATGGGGGTATATCCATCAATCTCAGGCTTATCAAAGTTGTTACAGCTAGAGATGCGCCGGACTCGTCTAGCCATGTCCACGGTCTTGACGACCGATCATTTATTCTGGTTGGAGAGGCCGTTTAGTGTTCTGCTGCTAAAGCCGCCACACGTTCTTCCGCGCGTAAGGAATGCTCAACATTTCCGCTAATTGTGATGATGCCACGTGGACCAGGCATCTTAAGCTTAAGAGAAGCATAGTGCGGTACTGCATTAAAACGAGCGAAAGTTGTTCTTCCGAGTAGTGCTTGATAGCCGCTTTGGAATGGAGCAATGTCGAAGGTTAACTTTTCCCTTCGGAAGTTGTCGGGAGAACCGAATACAACCTCTAGCACTAGAGAGCCCGTACAGCGGCCCTCTGGGCCTGGTATTACTCCTTTAAAGGTAGTATTGCTTTGGCTGATTCTTGTCGGGTCTATCCCCATTTTGCGAATTGTGTCCTGATATATCAGATTAAGACTACTGCCACCGTCCATGAGGACTTGGGTGAGATGGTATCCGTCGATAATTGGGTCTAGCACCAAGGCCGCCAATCCTCCGTGCCGGATACTTGTCAGGTGATCCCTGCGATCAAAAGTGATCGGGCAGGCCGACCAAGGGTTGAACTTAGGGGTGACGGGCTCTACGGCGCGCATGTCTCGGAGTGCATGTTTTCTTCTTCTTTGTGTTACGTGAATCATGTTCATTGTTTTGACCTCTAGTGGGAACTTTTTCTGCCCCCCAAAGTTTTGCTGACGAGGCTCATCCTCGTCTTCACTTGGTGTCTCCCTCCCCTTGTGTTCGGCGTTTAGCTTACCGGCCTGCTTGAAGACCCAGCTTTCTCTGTGGGTGTGATTTGCAGGTTTATCTGAGGTGCCGTGAATCTGACATAATTTGTCTAGAATCTTGTAGAGGCTGGACGGTCCATCCCTATTACCTTTAAAGGGCTTTTTCCGTTGACCGGGTCGAGAGCCCCTAAATCCGGCATTTACCGCCGTGTTGTCTGGGCTGTCTTCGTTATTTCGACGCTTGCTTTTACTGCGTCGTGGTTTTCCATTACCATCCCTGACTTCAGATGTGCCTGGGTCGCTGGTGCTACTACGGGCCAGCCAGCTGTCTTCGCCCGTGCAAAAGCGGGTCATAAGGCTTGTTAGGGCTGCCATTGTCCTTGGTTTTTCTTGGCCGAGGTGTCTGGCGAGCCATTCGTCTCGGACACTGTGTTTGAAAGCTGCTAAGGCTTCGGTGTCCGGACAGTCGACGATTTGGTTCTTCTTAGTGAGAAATTTTTTCCAAAGCTTTCGGGCTGACTCTCCGGGCTGTTGAATTATATGACTTAAATCGTCTGCATCCGGAGGTCGGACATAGGTCCCTTGAAAGTTGGCCCTAAAAGCATCCTCAAGCTCCTCCCAACTTCCAATTGAATTTTCGGGGAGGCTCTACAGCCAGTGCCGATCTGGTCCTTTCAGCTTGAGGGGCAAGTACTTGATGGCGTGGAGATCATCTCCGCGAGCCATATGGATATGGAGAATGAAATCCTCAATCCGCACCCCTGTGGTCTGCGTTACGTCAGACGCCTCTATGTTCACGGGTTTGAATCCCTCCGAAATTGTAATCCAAAGACCTCATCGGTGAAACATAGGGGGTGCGCGGTACCCCTGTATTTGGATGTGTCATGGCGTTCTGACGGTTGTAGTGTTCGGTTTTGATTATGCGCTGGTGCACGCTTCCTAGATCCATAGATGGATCTGGCCACGTCGGCCTTTTGATGCAAGCCCTCACGTGGGTCATGTGTTGACTTATGTGCGGCCTCGTTAGCCGCCCTATCGCGGCCACGAGGTGGTCGATCCGACCAGTCAGCTGTTTATTTGTCGGTTGTGTAGGCTCTAAGGCCTCATCATCGAATTCAGGCAACAACTTGCGCTTTGGATAGCTCTTTGTGGGGCGACTACCACCATACTTTTCTTCAGTGTCGAGCACTTTGTTCCATCTACTGTTGAGTGTATTCTGTGCGGCCTTAAGCCTTTGCTTCTGCTTCTTCAGACTCCTCGTGGTGGCAATAAGCCTTCTGCGGAGGTTCTCTTGTTCCAAGTGCCTTTCTGGGATAATGTGTGCGTCGTCATCGTCTAGACTATTTTCCTCTCCGGAGAGAGGTTGATGAGCTTTATCCTCGGCATCGCCTTTATCGGACAGTGGATCCGTACTATGTTCGTTGTCCTCTGGTTCATCCTGCTCTGTCGCTGGGTCTGTGTGGTTGTTGTTTCCTCTGGAGTTGACCGGGGTATTATTTTTTCTTGCGCTGTTATCGCTGTTTTTGCCGAGGCGGGATTTGGAGCGGCGCCTACACCATCGCTTTGGTGGCTTCTCGAGGGAGCTATCCTTTGCTGCATCCTTCTGTTCCTCGTCATTGTTCTCTTTAGGTGTATCCACCATATATATATATATATATATATATATATATATATATATCATGTGATGAAGTGGCTGTCCAGCACCCTATGGGCGGTGGTTCCTGTTCCTCTCGTGCATCGTCGTCCATACCGTCGATGTCTTCGGAGTCGAAGTCGAGCATGTCGGTTAAATCGTCGACAGTGGCTATTAACTGGGTGGTGGGTGGGGAACTAATTTCTTCATCGTCCGCTTCCCGTTCGGGCTGGGCATAGTTCGGCCAAGGGCCTCCTGACAAAGAGAGGGACCTTAATGAATTTAGCACGTCGCCCAGTGGTGAGTGCTGAAAGATATCCATGGAGGAAAACTCCTTGATCGGTGCCCAATGAAATTCGATGGGCACGGACGCAGGCGGTTCGGAGCCCGTGGCCGGGGACGAATCCAAATGTCCGGCCACACGGGTCTCATGAGAGGTGAAGTCGGTATTCGGCTCTATCGCCACTGAGTGTGCGGCCTCCGTGGCGGGGTCCATCCACCCGTCTTCGGATGGCGCAGTTTGTTCCGGATTGAGGGTCGGAGTAGTTGCAGGTGTGATCTCCCGAACACTGTCCGACGACAGAGCTAAGTCATGCTCGTCGTGATTGTGTGGCGCACCTGACATGTGCTCGAATCCACCGAAGATCAAGTCTCCATGGATGTCGGCAGTATAGTTCAAGTTTCTAAAACTGACGTGATGGCCAGGGGCATAGCTCTCGATCTGCTCCAGATGGCCAAGCGAGTTGGCCCGCAGTACGAAGCTGCCGAATACGAAGATCTGTCCGGGGAGGAAAACCTCACCCTGGATCGCATCGTTGCCGATGATCGAAGGAGCCATCAAGCCTTATGGTGACGGCACAGTGGAACTCTCAATGAAAGCACCAATGTCTATGTCAAACCGCGGATCTCTCGGTAGGGGTCCCGAATCGTATGCGTCTAAGGCGGATGGTAACAGGAGGCAGGGGACACGATGTTTACCCAGGTTCGGACCCTCTCGATGGAGGTAATACCCTACTTCCTGCTTGATTGATCTTGATGATATGAGTATTAAAAGAGTTGATCTGCCATGAGATCGTAGAGGCTAAACCCTAGAAGCTAGCCTATGGGATTATTGTTGTCCTACGGACTAAACCCTCCGGTTTATATAGACACCGGAGGGGGCTAGGGTTACACAGAGTTGGTTACAAGGGAGGAGATCTATATATACGTATTTCCAAGCTTGCCTTCCACGCCAAGGAGAGTCCCACCCGGACACGGGACGAAGTCTTCAATCTTGTATCTTCATAGTCCAATAGTCCGGCCAAAGGACATAGTTCGGCTGTCCGAGGACCCCCTAATCCAGGACTCCCTCAAGCGCGTCCTGCGCGTCCATGGGAGCGCGATGAGGTGAGACGACGAGCCGGCCGGGGTATGCGATGGAGTGGCGGTGCGGCCATCCAGCCGCACCGAGGGGTGCAGCGAGGATGCTTGTTGCTCGTTCCCCGTGGGGCCGGTGGCGGTGTTGGCGGCCGGCGACGGAGAACGACGGGGAGGCCCGTCGACAGGAGCTATCTGAGCGACGCGGGCGGCGAGGGTGGCCCGACGCTCAGTGCGGGCTCGGCGGGCGTTCGCCATGGATGCGACGGTTGACGGACGCGGATCAGCGGAAGAAAGCTTCAAGACTCCTACCTGGCGCGCCAAATGTCGGATTTCGGGTTCCGACAAAACCCTTGAGGTTCGAACACTGGGGTGCGTACGAAGATCTCTCCCTACCTAATCACGCCCTCAGCCTCACTGTGATCTCAAAGCCTAGCTCGACGAACCCGCAACACAAGAGACACGAGATTTATACTGGTTTGGTCCACCGTTGTGGTGTAATACCCTACTCCAGTGTGGTGTGGTGATTTCCTCTTGGGCTGAGGGTGAACAGTACAAGGGGAAGAACAGCCTCCTGAGGAGAGGTGTTCTTGTGCTTGGTGGACTTGTGTGGGTGAGGATGATCTGAATCTCTTTTCTCCTACTATGGTGGCTAGTCCTATTTATAGAGGTCTGGTCCTCTTCCCAAATACTGAGCGGGAAGGGATGCCACAACAGCCAATTTGAAGGGGGACACCTAGTACAAGCTATCCTGACTAAAGGTGGTCTTCGCCTGCCAAAGGCTCTGGTGACGCCTGCCTTGGGCTCCACAAAGTGACCTCCGTCTTCATCGTCTGCTGGTCTTGGTCTCGTTGCACCAATATGGAAACCTTTGCTCGATGCCTCGGGACTCCTCGCCACGCTTGCCCCTTTAGCACCAAAGAGGAACGAGGACACCACGCTGGCCGGGCGCTCACTGCTCCCGCTTGGCTCCAGTCATCATGGCTTGCGTCACAGGAACCTCGCGAGGTGTCCCTTGCCTTGATCTCTCCGCCCCTCGTGAGCCAACCAGGTGAGGTCGCACCCGAGGAGGTCTTGTGTCGTCCGCCTCGCGAGGCTTGGCCCCTCGCGAGGGTCTTGAGTGTTTGTTGGTGAAGATGGGTCGTACGGGGCCGCTGGTGAGCCACGCCGTGGGCCGCAGGCAGGCAAGTCTGGGGACCCCCATTCCCAGGACGCCGACATCACTAAGTTCTTGGTTAATACAATTCTAGCATGAATAATAAACATTTATCATGATATAAGGAAGTATAAATATCAACTTTATTATTGCCTCTAGGGCATATTTCCTTCATACATAGTTCTCGAACCCGTAGGGTCCGCACGCTTAACGTTCGTTGACGTTATAGTATTATATGAGTTATGTATGTTGGTGACCAAATGTTGTTTGGAGTCCCGGATGAGATCACGGACATGACGAGGAGCTCCAGAATGGTCCGGAAGTAAAGGTTGATATATAGGATGATATGGTTAGGCCAAGGGGTAAGGCCCGCGGGGCCTTAGGTCGGTGCAAAAGGATGTTTTGTAGAGGTCAGGGCCCAAACGCCGGAGACCCTGGCGTCTGGCCCTGGGCCAGACGCCGAGGCCAATGGCATTTGGGCCAGATGCCACGAACTATGGCGTCTGGTCCTGGAAGTCCGAGAAGGACTCTTCCTTGCTGGCAAAACCGACTTTGAGGAGGCTCTTTCTCCAAGTTTTGACCCCTGGGCTCAACATATAAATAGAGGGGCAGGGCTAGCACCCGAAACACATCAAGATACACCAAGTCGTGTGACGGCAACCCCGCCCCTCTAGTTTATCCTCCCTCATAGTTTTTGTTGTGCTTGGCGAAGCCCTGCGGATATTGTTCTTCACCGACACCGTCACCACGCCGTCATGCTGCCGGAACTCATCTACTACTTCGCCCTCTTGATGGATCAAGAAGGTGAAGGCGTCATCGAGCTGAACGTGTACTGAACACGGAGGTGTCGTACGTTCGGTACTTGATCAGGACGGATTGTGAAGGTGTACAACTACATCAACTGCGTTGATAAACGCTTCCGCTTTGCGATCTTCAAGGGTATGAAGATGCTCTCCCCCTCTCGTAGCTATGCATCTCCGTGGATAGATCTTGCGTGTGCATATTTTTTTTTGTTTTCCATGCAACGTTTCCCAACATTTTCCTTTTCCGAAAGAGGCATGCCCGTGCCTCTTGCAAAATCACAACCGTGCCTCTCGCGGAAGGAAAAAAATAGAAAACATGTTTTTTTCGTTTTCCAAGAGGCACGGATGTGCCTCTCGCGGAAGCAAAACCGTGCCTCTCGCGGAAGGAAAAAAATTAGAAAACGCGTTTTTTTCGTTTCCGAGAGGCACGGCCATGCCTCTCGCGAAAGCACAACGTGCCTCTCGCGGAAGGAAAAAAACAGAAAATATGTTTTTTTCATTTCCGAGAGGCACAATCGTGACTCTGACGAAAGCAAAACCGTGCCTCTTGCGGCAGCAAAACAGTGACTCTCGTAAAAGAAAAAAACGCGTTTTTATCACCCAATTTTTTGTTTTTTCAAAAAAAATTGATCCAAAAGCTAAGGAAGACTGGTGGAAAACCGAAACATCGAAAAACCCCGTTTAAAAAGCTGAAAACGTGTGCGAAAAAATCCAAAGGAAGCGCCCAGAACGTGACACGTGGTAGGCGGCTGAGAGCGCGCCAAGTGGTGTTGATCGTTGTGAGGCTCCCGAAGGACCGCTCGTCAACTTTCTTTTTAGGGGAAACATGCTCAGCTTTATTGATCTATATGATGGATTACAGGAATAATCGAAGTATCAAAGGGTTCTAGCAGCCATAAATGGCGACCCTCCCCTAAGTGCAAAGCCTGTCTAGCTAAATTATGCGCCTCCATATTGGAAAGGCGACCTTCATGAACAAAGGGAATAGACTGAAAATCTACACAACTATCCTTAATATCCTTCACAATTGGGGCAGTGATTCCATACGTTCCTGAGTTGATATCTGAGACTGCTGAGAGGCAATCCGAGGCCACTTTGATCTTTTGAAGTATCAGATCCTTGGACAAGGAAAGGGCTTCTCTGCACGCCAAAGTTTATAGTATATTTTGGTCCGTCAAACCATGGAAAACCATGGCCGAAGACCCCACATAAGCACCATGTTCATCGCGACATACTGCGCTAACTACACCAATCAGTGGGTTTCTGCACACCGCACCGTGCACATTAACCTTTGTACACCCACTTGGGGGTGGGATCCAAGCCTTAGCATGAGCTTGTGGTGGGAGTAAATTTGATATCACATGTGTCGGCATTGCCACTTGAAGGTCACAGATGTACCTATTTATGAACATATGGGTCAACAATGGACTCTGGTGCTCTCCTTCATGGATTAACTTTCTTCGTGGTGACTGGAGGAAATATGCCCTACAGGCAATAATAAAGTTGTTATTTATATTTCCTTATATCATGATAAATGTTTATTATTCATGCTAGAATTGTATTAACTGGAAACTTAGTACATGTGTGAATACATAGACAAAACAGAGTGTCCCTAGTATGCCTCTACTTGACTAGCTCGTTAATCAAAGATAGCTAAGTTTCCTGACCATAGACATGTGTTGTCATTTGATGAACAGGGTCACATCATTAGAGAATGATGTGATGGACAAGACCCATCCGTTAGCTTAGCATAAATGATTGTTTAGTCTTATTGCTATTGCTTTCATCATGACTTATACATGTTCCTCTGACTATGAGATTATGCAACTCCTGAACACCGGAGGAACACCTTGTGTGCTATCGAACGTCACAACATAACTGGGTGATTCTAAAGATGCTCTAAAGGTGTCTCCGATGGTGTTTGTTGAGTTGCCATAGATCAAGATTAGGATTTGTCACTCCGTGTATCGGAGAGGTATCTCTGGGCCCTCTCGGTAATGCACATCACTATGTGCATTGCAAGCAATGTGACTAATGAGTTAGTTGCGGGATGATGATTTACGGAACGAGTAAATAGATTTGCCGGTAACAATATTGAACTAGGTATGATGATACCGACGATCCAATCTCGGGCTAGTAACATACCGATGACAAAGGGAACAACGTATGTTGTTATGCGGTTTGACGATAAAGATCTTCGTAGAATATGTAGGAGACAATATGAGCATCCAGGTTCCGCTATTGGTTATTGATCGTAGATGTGTCTCGGTCATGTCTACATAGTTCTCGAACCCGTAGGGTCCGCACGCTTAACGTTCGATGACGATTTATATTATGAGTTATGTGATTTGATGTACCGAAGTTTGTTCGGAGTCCCAGATGAGATCACGGACATGACAAAGAGTCTCTAAATGGTCGAGAGGTAAAGATTCATGTATTGGAAGGTTGCATTCGGACATCGGAATGGTTCCGAGTGATTCGGGCATATTTACGAGTACCGGAGGTTACCGAACCCCGAGGAAAGATATGGGCCTTATGGGCCATAGGAGGGAGGCTAACCAGCCCACAAGGGGCTGGTGCGCCCCACAAGGGAGGAGGACGAATTGGACTTGGGAAGGGGGCGCCACCCCCCTTTCCTTCTCCTACTCCCCCTCCTTCCCCTTTTCCCCCTCCGGTAGAAGGAAAAAAAGGGTGGGGCCGAATCCTACTAGGACTGGAGTCCTAGCAAGACTCCCCTCTCCCTGGCGCGCCCCTTGTTGGCCGGCCTCCTCCTCCCCTCCTTTATATACGGGGACAGGGGGAACCCCAAAGGCACAACAAACAATCTCTTAGCCGTGTGCGGTGCCCCCTCCAGAGTTCAACACCTCGGTCATATCATCGTAGTGCTTAGGTGAAGCCCTGCGCCGGTAACTTCATCATCACTGTCATCATGTCGTCGTGCTGACGAAACTCTCCCTCGGCCTCAACTGGATCAAGAATTCGAGGGACGTCATCAAGCTGAACGTGTGCAGATCGTGGAGGTGCGTGCGTTCGGTACTTGGATCCGTTGGATCGCGAAAACGTTCAACTACATCAACCGTGTTACTAGACGCTTCCGCTTTCGGTCTACGAGAGTACGTGGACACACTCTCCCCGCTCGTTGCTATGCTTCTCCTAGATAGATCTTGCGTGATCGTAGGCAATTTTTTTGAAATACTACATTCCCCAATAGTGGTATCTGAGCCAGGTTTATGCGTAGATGTTATATGCACGAGTAGAGCACAAAGAGTTCTGGGCGATAATAGTCATATTGCTTAGCAGCATGTCATACTTTTATTCAGCGGTATTGTTGGATGAAGCGGCCCAGACCGACATTACATGACCACGTTCATGAGACTGGTTCTACCGACGTGCTTCGCACAGAGGTGGCTAGCAGGTGTCAGTTTCTCCAACTTTAGTTGAATCGAGTTTGACTATATTCGGTCCTTGTTGAAGATTAAAACAACACACTTGACGAAAATTCGTTGTGGTTTTGATGCGTAGGTAAGAACGGTTCTTGCTCGAAGCCTGTAGCAGCCACGTAAAAGTTGCAACAACAAAGTAGAGGACGTCTAACTTGTTTTTGCAGGGCTTGTTGTGATGCGATATGGTCAAGACATGATGAGATATAAATTGTTGTATGAGATGATCTTGTTTTTTTAAGTTATCGGCAACTGGCAGGAGCCTTATGGTTGTCTCTTTATTGCTTTACTTTATCGCTATGCGATAGCAATAGTTGCAAAAGCAATAGTTGGCGAGACAACCATGTGATGACACGTTGATAGAGATCAAGATGATGGAGATCATGGTGTCATGCCGGTGACGATTGAGATCCTGACGGTACCTTGGAGATGGAGATCAAAGGCACAAGATGATGATGGCCATATCATGTCACGTATTTTGATTGCATGTGATGTTTATCTTTTATGCATCTTATTTTGCTTAGTACGGCGGTAGCATTATAAGATGATCCCTCACTAAAATTTCAAGGTATAAGTGTTCTCCCTGAGTACGCACCATTGCGACAGTTCTTCGTGCTGAGACACCACATGATGATCGGGTGTGGTAAGCTCTACGTTCACATACAACGGGTGCAAGCCAGTTTTGCACACGCAGAATACTCGGGTTAAACTTGACGAGCCTAGCATATGCACATATGGCCTCGGAACACTGAGACTGAAAGGTCGAACGTGAATCATATAGTACATATGATCAAGATAGGGATGTTCACCATTGAAAACTACTCCATCTCATGTGATGATCGAACATGGTTTAGTTGATATGGATCACGTGATCATTTAGATGACTCGAGGGATGTCTATCTAAGTGGGAGTTCCTAAGTAATATGATTAATTGAACTTAAATTTATCATGAACTTAGTCCTGATAGAATTTGCATATCTATGTTGTAGATCAATAGCTTCATGATAGCTTCCTCGCTTTTATTTATGATATGTTCCTAGAGAAAACTAAGTTGAAAGATGATAGTAGCAATGATGCGGACTAGGTCCGTGATCCGAGGATTATCCTCATTCTTTGCCGCAGAATAATTATGTCCTTGATGCACCGCTAGGTGATGTAACTATTATGGAGCGGATGCGTACATGATGAACGATTGATAAGATCAGTATGATGACTACTTGATAGTTTAGTGCACCATGCTTTACGGCTTAGAACCGGGACTTGAAAAATATTTTGAACGACATGGAGCATATGAGATGTTCCAAGAGTTGAAATTGGTATTTCAGACTCATGCCCGTGTTAAGAGGTATGAGACCTCTGACAAAGTACTTAGGCTACAAGATGGAGGAGAATAGCTCAACTAGTGAGCATGTGCTCAGAATGTCTGAGTACTACAATCTCTTGAATCAAGTGGGATTTAATCTTCCAGATAAAATAGTGATTGACAGAGTTCTCTAGTCATTATCACCAAGTTACTGGAACTTCGTGATGAACTATAATATGCAAGGGATGACGAAAATGATTCCCGAGCTCTTCGCGATGTTGAAATCGGCGAAGGTAGAAATCAAGAAAGAGAATCAAGTGTTGATGGTTAACAAAACCACTAGTTTCAAGAAAAGGGCAAAGGGAAAGAAAGGGAACTTCAAGAAGAATGGCAAGCAAGTTGCCACTCCCATGAAGAAGCCCAAAGCTAGACCCAAGCCCTAAACCGAAAGTGCTTCTCTTGCAAAGGAAATGGTCCTTTGGAAGTGGAACTGCCCTAGATACTTGGCGGATAAGAAGGATGGCAAACTGAAAAAAGGTATATTGGATATACATGTTTTGATGTGTACTTTACTAGTGTTTATAGCAACCCCTCGGTATTTGATACTGGTTCGGTTGCTAAGAATAGTAACTCGAAACGGGAGTTGCAAAATAAACAGAGACTAGTTAAGGGCGAGGTGATGATGTGTGTTGGAAGTGATTCCAAGGTTGATAAGATCACCATCGCACACTCCCTTTACCTTCGGGAATAGTGTTGACCCTAAAATAAATGTTATTTGGTGTCTGCATTGAGCATGAATATGATTGGTTCATGTTTATTGCAATATGATTATTCATTTAAGTCAAAGAATAATTGTTGTTCTATTTACATGAATAAAACCTTCTATGGTCATACACTTAATATAAATGGTTTATTGAGTCTCGATCGTAGTGATACACATATTCATAATATTGATACCAAAAGATGCAAAGTTGATAATGATAGTGCAACATACTTGTGGCACTGCCGTTTAGGTCATATTGGTGTAAGGTGCATGAAGAAACTCCATGCGAATGGAATTTTGGAATCACTTGATGCTTGCGAACCATGCCTCATGGGCAAGATGACTAAGACTCCATTCTCCGGAACAATGGAGCGAGCAACTGACTTATTGGAAATAATAAATATTGATGTATGCGGTCCGATGAGTGTTGAGGCTCACGACGAGTATCGTTATTTTCTGACCTTCACACATGATTTGAGCAGATATGGGTATATCTACTTAATGAAACAAAAGTCTGAAACATTTGAAAAGTTCAAAGAATTTCACAGTGAAGTGGAAAATCATCGTAACAAGAAAATAAAGTTTCTATGATCTGATCGCGGAGACGAATATTTGAGTTACGAGTTTGGTCTTTATTTGAAACAACATGGAATAGTTTCGCAACTCACGCCACCTAGAACACCACAGCGTAATAGTGTGTCCGAACGTCGTAACCGTACTTTATTGGATATGGAGCGATTTATGATGTCTCTTACCGATTTATCACTATCGTTTTGGGGTTATGCATTAGAGACAGTTGCATTCATGTTAAATAGGGCACCGTCTAAATCCGTTGAGACGACACCGTGTGAATTGTGGTTTGGCAAGAAACCTAAGTTGTCGTTTCTTAAAGTTTGGGGTTGTGTTGCTTATGTGAAAAAGTTTCAGCCTGATAAGCTCGAACCCAAATCGGAGAAGTGCATCTTCATAGGATACCTAAAAGAAACATTTGGGTACACCTTCTATCACAGATCTGAAGGCAAGATCTTTATTGCTAAGAATGGATCCTTTCCAGAGAAGGAGTTTCTCTCGAAAGAAGTGAGTGGGAGGAAAGTAGAACTTGATGAGGTAATTGTACCTGCTCCCGAATTGGAAAGTAGTTCATCACAGAAACCAGTTCCAGTGATTCCTACACCAATTAGTGAGGAAGCTAATGATAATGATCATGAAACTTCAGATCAAGTTACTACTGAACCTCGTAGGTTAACAAGAGTAAGATCCGCACCAGAGTGGTACGATAATCCTGTTCTGGAAGTCATGTTACTAGACCATGATGAACCTACGAACTATGAGGAAGCAATGATGAGCCCAGATTCCGCTAAATGGCTCGAGGCCATGAAATCTGAGATGGGATCCATGTATGAGAACAAAGTCTGGACTTTGGTTGACTTGCCCAATGATCATCAAGCCATAGAGAATAAAATGGATCTTCAAGAAGAAGACTGACGCTGACGGTAATGTTACTGTCTATAAAGCTCGACTTATTGCGAAAGGTTTTCAACAAGTTCAAGGAGTTGACTACGATGAGACCTTCTCACCCGTAGCAATGATTAAGTCTGTCCGAATCATGTTAGCAATTGTCGCATTTTATGATTATGAAATTTGGCAAATGGATGTCAAAAAATGCATTCCTTAATGGATATCTTAAAGAAGAGTTGTATATGATGCAACAAGAAGGTTTTGTCAATCCTAAAGGTGCTAACAAAGTGTGCAAGCTTAGCAATTCATCTATGGACTGGTGCAAGCATCTCGGAGTTGGAATATATGCTTTGATAAAGTGATCAAAGCATATGGTTTTATACAGACTTGCGGTGAAGCCTGCATTTACAAGAAAGTGAGTGGGAGCACTACAACATTTCTGATAAGTATATGTGAATGACATATTGTTGATCAGAAATAATGTAGATTTTTCTGGAAAGCATAAAGGAGTGTTTGAAAGGAGTTTTTCAAAGAAAGACCTCGGTGAAGGTGCTTACATATTGAGCATCAAGATCTATAGATATAGATCAAGACGCTTGATATATTTTTTCAATGAGTACATACCTTGACAAGATTTTGAAGTAGTTCAAAATGGAACAGTCAAAGAAGGAGTTCTTGCCTGTGTTGCAAGGTGTGAAGTTGAGTAAAGACTCAAAACCCGACCACGGCAGAAAATAGAAAGAGAATGAAAAGTCATTCCTATGCCTCAGCCATAGGTTCTATAAAGTATGCTATGTTGTGTACCAGACCTATTGTGTACCTCACCAAGACTTTGGCAAGAGGGTACAATAGTGATCCAGGAGTGGATCACTGGACATCGGTCAAAATTATCCTTAGTGGAATAAGGATATGCTTCTCGGTTATGGAGGTGATAAAGAGTTCGTCTTAAAGAGTTACGTGGATGCACGCTTTGACACTGATCTGGATGACTCTGAGTATCAATCTGGATACATATTGAAAGTGGGAGCATTTAGTTGGAGTAGCTCCATGCAGAGCATTGTAGACATAGAATTTTTCAACATACATACGGATCTGAATGTGGCAGGCCCATTGACTAAATCTCTCTCACAAGCAAAACATGATCACACCTTAGTACTATTTGGGTGTTAATCACATAGTGATGTGAACTAGATTATTGACTCTAGTAAACCCTTTGGGTATTGGTCACATGGCGATGTGAACTATAGAGTGTTAAATCACATGACGATGTGAACTTTTGGTGTTAAATCACATGGCGATGTGAACTAGATTATTGACTCTAGTGCAAGTGGGAGACTGAAGGAAATATGCCCTAGAGGCAATAATAAAGTTGTTATTTATATTTCCTTATATCATGATAAATGTTTATTATTCATGCTAGAATTGTATTAACCGGAAACTTAGTACATGTGTGAATACATTGACAAAGCAGAGTGTCCCTAGTATGCCTCTACTTGACTAGCTCGTTAATCAAAGATGGTTAAGTTTCCTAACCATAGACATGTGTTGTCATTTGATGAACGGGGTCACATCATTAGAGAATGATGTGATGGACAAGACCCATCCGTTAGCTTAGCATAAATGATCGTTTAGTTTTATTGCTATTGCTTTCATCATGACTTATACATGTTCCTGTAACTATGAGATTATGCAACTCGCGAACACCGGAGGAACACCTTGTGTGCTATCAAACGTCACAACGTAACTGGGTGATTATAAAGATGCTCTACAGTTGTCTCCGATGGTGTTTGTTGAGTTGGCATAGATCGAGATTAGGATTTGTCACTCCTTGTACCGGAGAGGTATCTCTGGGCCCTCTCGGTAATGCACATCACTATGAGCCTTGCAAGCAACATGACTAATGAGTTAGTTGCGGGATGATGCATTACGGAACGAGTAAAGAGACTTTCCGGGAACGATATTGAACTAGGTATGATGATACCGACGATCGAATCTCGGGCTAGTAACATACCGATGACAAAGGGAATAACGTATGTTGTTATGTGGTTTGACCGATAAAGATCTTCGTAGAATATGTAGGAGCCAATATGAGCATCCAGATTCCGCTATTGGTTATTGACCGGAGATGTGTCTCGGTCATGTCTACATAGTTCTCGAACCCGTAGGGTCCGCACGCTTAACGTTTGATGACGATTTGTATTATGAGTTATGTGATTTGATGTACCGAAGTTTGTTCGGAGTCCCGGATGAGATCGCAGACATGACGAGGAGTCTCGAAATGGTTAAGAGGTAAAGATTCATATATTGGAAGGTTGCATTCGGACATCGGAATGGTTCCGAGTGATTCCGACATTTTTCCAGAGTACCGGGAGGTTACCGGAACCCCCGGGGAAAGATATGGGCCTTATGGGCCATAGGAGGGAGGCTAACCAGCCCACAAGGGGCTGGTGCTCCTCCCACAAGGGAGGAGGCCGAACTGGACTTGGGAAGGGGGCGCAACCCCCTTTCCTTCTCCTACTCCTCCCTTCCCTTTTCCCCTCCTAGAAGGAAAAAAAAGGGTGGGGTCAATCCTACTAGGACTAGAGTCCTAGTAGGACTCATTGCCCCTCGGCGCGCCCCTTGTTGGCCGGCCTCCTCCTCCCCTCCTTTATATACGGGGGCAGGGGCACCCCAAAGGCACAACAGACAATCTCTTAGCCGTGTGCGGTGCCCCCTCCAGAGTTCAACACCTCGGTCATATCGTCGTAGTGCTTAGGCGAAGCCCTACACCGGTAACTTCATCATCACCGTCACCACGCTGTCGTGCTAACGAAACTCTCCCTCAGCCTCAACTGGATCAAGAGTTCGAGGGACGTCACCGAGCTGAACGTGTGTAGATCGCGGAGGTGTCGTGCGTTATGTACTTGGATTGGTTGGATCTCGAAGACATTCGACTACATCAACCACGTTACTAAACTCTTCCGATTTCGGTCTACGAGGGTACGTGGACACACTCTCCCCGCTCATTGCTATGCTTCTCCTAGATAGATCTTGTGTGATCGTAGGCAATTTTTTTGAAATACTACGTTCCCCAACAACGACCATATTGCCCAAAGTGTGATAACTATCCTAATCACCTCCGCATGTGATACTGAAGCAACAATACTGAAAATCCATGCTTTTGCGTCGGGTTATGCAATTGCAAGCAAATGTTCTACTAGCTCTAGTTCATTCAAGGCCCATACGCAGCGCACCATGGTGCAATTTATCAAGGAGTGGAACCAGGAATCAGTCGCGCCGTAGATTGCACAACACGGGGACGACCCCTTGTTTTTGTGTTTAACGACATCGACAATGTGGAGTGAGCATTGAGCTAGTCGCCATAGGAATACCTTAATTTTTGAGGGTACTGGAATTTTCCACAACTTGGACCAACTTTCCTGCTCTCTCCTGCAGTCTGATGGGCCAGCGCGACCCTTAAGCCAAGCTTCACTGCACAGTTTTGTGGTGATTAGCATTCGATAGGCCGAGCGAACCGTGAACTCTCCCTTCTTCTCATGGGCCCATGCCCAAAAGTCAGGGTACTATCAGGTGCATAAGGGAATGTTCAAGATCACATCGACATCAATAGGTAAGAATATTGCGCGCACCAGGTCCTTTTTCCAACTCGCTGTAGTATTGTCAATAAGCTCAGACACTAGTAGGGGCTGGTTTGGTGTTAAACATACGATAGGCCTCATGGATGCCTCTTTAGGGAGCCAATTTTGTTTCCATATGTGAGTATTGTTTCCGTCTCCAATACGTCCAATCAACCCCAACTTTAGAGTGTCTTTCCCTTCCATGATGGCCCTCCATATTTGTGAGGGATGGGTACCAAGTTCTGCACTCAGAAAATCAGTCATAGGGAAATAGCGTGCTTTCAGGATTTTGGCACTCAGTGTGTCCGGCGATTGCAGAATGCGCCACGCCTGTCTTGCCAAGAGGGCAAGATTAAAGAGCTCAATGTCCCTTAATCCCAAACCTCCTTCATATTTGGGCCGTGTCATTACTTCCCATGAGACCCAACTAGTCTTTCTTTCACCTCGTTTGCTACCCCACCAAAACTTTCAAATGATGGAGTTAATATGAAGACAGAGACCTCTAGGTAGCTTGAAACATGCCATAGAGAAAACTGGTACTGCCTGTGCAACGGATTTAATGAGCACTTCTTTTCCTCCTGAGGATAAAATCTTTTCCATCCAACCTTTCACCTTGTTCCAAACTCTTTCCTTAAGGTATCTGAACACCCCATTTTTGCTGCTTCCAACATCCGTAGGCATACCCAAATAATTTTCAGACAGACTTTCATTATGAACTTTAAGGATATTTTTCATACTATCTTTCACTACCTGCATGCATCCCTTAATGAAGGAAACCGAAGACTTTGATAAATTGATTTTCTGCCCAGATGCATGGCAATAGGTTTCCAACAATGAAGATACCAGAGTAGCACCCTCACTACTAGCCTTGATGAACAACAGGCTGTCATCGGCGAAAAGTAAATGGCTTACCGCAGAGCCGTTTTTGCCACTTTGATTCCGTTGATTGGCGATGACTCATTCTGACTTTTTAGGAGGCACGAAAGGCCCTCTGCTGCCAACAAGAACAGGTAAGGTGATATCGGATCTCCCTACCGAATTTCCCTTGTAGGTGTGAATTGCTCCAGTTTCTTCCCATTAAACAGTACTGAGAACTAACTGAGCTCACCATCCTCATTACTGTATTAACCCAAACTGGTGCAAAACCCAGTTTGGTCATTATAGCATGCAAATAGTCCCACTCCAGGCGTTCATAAGCCTTCATCATATCGAGTTTCAAAGCACAGAAACCATTATTCTTCGACTTATTGCGTTTCATAAAATGGAGGAACTCGTAGGTTGAGATGATGTTATCAGTAATGAGCCTCCCTCCAACAAAAGCTGACTGCTCCTCGGATATGATCTCCGGAAGGAATATTTTCAATCTATTTGCCAAAACCTTAAAAGCAAGCTTATAGAGCACATTACAAAGGCTTATAGGGCGGAACTGTGTCAAAAGAGTTGGGTTAGTTACCTTAGGGATAAGGACCAGATTGATATATATGATGATATGGTTAGGCCAAGGGGTACGACCTACGGGGCCTTAGGTCGGTGCAAAAGGATGTTTTGCAAAGGTCAGGGCCCAAACGCTGGAGACCCTGGCGTCTGGCCCTGGGCCAGACGCCGAGGCCCGTGACGTCTGGGCCAGACGCTAAGGACTGTGGCATATGGTCCTGGAAGTCCGAGGACTCCTTCCTTGCTGGCAAAACCGACTTTCAGGAGGCTCTTTCTCCAAGTTTTGACCCCAGGGCTCAACATATAAATAGAGGGGCAAGGCTAGCACCCGAAACACATCAAGATACACCAAGTCGTGTGCCGGCAACCCTGCCCCTCTAGTTTATGCTCCCTCATAGTTTCTGTTGTGCTTGGTGAAGCCTTGCAGAGATTGTTCTTCACCAACACCGTCACCACGCCGTCGTGCTGTCGGAACTCATCTACTACTTCGCCCCTCTTGATGGATCAAGAAGGCGAAGACGTCATCGAGCTAAACGTGTGCTGAACACGGAGGTGCCGTACATTCAGCACTTGATTGGGACGGATCGTGAAGGTGTACGACTACATCAACTGCGTTGATAAACGCTTCCGCTTTGCGATCTTCAAGGGTATGAAGATGCTCTCCCCCTCTCTCAGCTATGCATCTCCATGGATAGATCTTGCGTGTGCGTAGAATTTTTTTATTTTCCATGCAACGTTTCCCAACATTTTCCCCTTCCAAGAAAGGCACACCCATGCCTCTCGCGAAATCACAATCGTGCCTCTGGCGGAAGAAAAAAAAACAAAAAACATGTTTTTTTGTTTTCCAAGAGGCACGACTGTGCCTCTCACGAAAGCACAACAGTGCCTCTCGCGGAAGCAAAATCGTGCCTCTCGCGGAAGGAAAACCGTGCCTCTCGCGGAAGGAAAAAAAAATAGAAAACACGTTTTTTTCGTTTCCGAGATGCACGGCCGTGACTCTGACGAAAGCAAAACCGTGACTCTCATGAAAGAAAAAAGAAAAACGGGTTTTTATTGCGCAATTTTTTTGTTTTTCGAATTTTTTTGATCCAGAAGCAAAGGAAGACCGGTGGAAAACCGAAACATCGAAAAAAACCGAAAAAACCCGTTTAAAAAGCCGAAAACATGTGCGAAAAAATAAAAAAAATAAAATGTGAAGAGAGCGCCCAGAACATGACACACGTGGCGGGCGGCCGAGAGCGCGCCAAGTGACGCTGATCATTGTGAGGTTCCCGAAGGTGCGCTTGTCAACTAGTTGCTCCTGAAAACTGAGATTCTTTTTTTTTAGGATTTCCTGAAAACTGAGCTATTAACATTCTCGTTTAGGCCGAGGGAAAAGACAGATTGTCCTTCAATTAGTCTGGCCCAAATCATAGGAGCACAAGCGGCCCACATTTCTCTCAAAAAAACGCTCATGCCCACATCTCCGCCATGTGTGTCTAAAAAAAAAAACATCTCCGCCATGTACCGCTCAAAAAAAAATCTGCGCCACGTCACCGATCCGCACCACAAGCCTCCCACAGCATCCCACCTTCCGATCGCAATCCAACGGCCCAACTCCACCATCTCACGGATCGACCCAGCAGAGAGCGAGAGAGCAGACACCTCCCGCCTCCAACTCCCCAAAATTTCGGGCTTCCCTCCCAACTCCTTCCCATATAAAGCCGTCACCTCCGATTCCCAAATCCATCCCAAGCTTCAACATCCGCAGCAGTCCCTTCTTCTCTCAAATCCAGCGACGATGTCCGGGCGCGGCAAGGGGGGCAAGGGGCTGGGCAAGGGCGGCGCCAAGCGCCACCGGAAGGTCCTCCGCGACAACATCCAGGGCATCACCAAGCCGGCGATCCGGAGGCTGGCGAGGAGGGGCGGCGTGAAGCGCATCTCCGGCCTCATCTACGAGGAGACCCGCGGCGTCCTCAAGATCTTCCTCGAGAACGTCATCCGCGACGCCGTCACCTACACCGAGCACGCCCGCCGCAAGACCGTCACTGCCATGGACGTCGTCTACGCGCTCAAGCGCCAGGGCCGCACCCTCTACGGCTTCGGAGGCTAGTAGATGCGTGGTGTGCTGTGCTGGTGGCGGCCGTGTTTTTCTGTGTTATATGTGCCGTGGTGGATGGGATGTACTTCTCTGTCGTGCGTTTGTGTTCACTAGTCTGCAATACCATTATCCGTTCAATGAAAATACTCCGATCCTGAGTTCTGACGAACTGCTTCAGTGATGAAATCGTTTTATAAGACTGACTGATTTCATCTGTTCATTTTACCTTTAGATCGTATAGCTGTGCAGCTGGAATTGCACACACTTGCAATCTGATCAATCTTTTGTCATGCTTTGCAATCTGCACGAGCGCTCAGTTACCTACAGTAGTACTACAGTTGCCATGTTTAATTTGGGTTCAGTGGGAATGAATCCTGTTCTTTTCTGCAGTATTGTGAGCAAGGTAGTGCAGAAGGATCGGGATTCAGGATCTAAAGATGCTGAGATGTTGGAGTCCTGCAAATATTTCTGAATCAAGCCTCTCAAGCATCTATCAGAGTTTGAAATGGTACATGCGACATTTATAAGTCTAGAATGTAGAACAACTATTTGAGGCTCTGCAGTCTGCACTAAGCAGAGGTTTTCTTCCTAATAATCACCTCGTTCCTCAGAGGAATGTATTGTAGAGATTATGTTCTTTTCCTATGACCTTGTGCCTGATAAGAATACACATGATGATTCCCTTTTCTTTTATTGAGAAATTGTAAGTCGCTGTCACTAATTCTTAGAGCAGGAAATTACTTGTATGTTTTGCTTCATACCACTATTGAGTTTTTTTGTTTTTCCTCTCTTTCATGTTACCCTAGTCTCTTTTTATCTTCTTTGTCATATTTTTTCATGTCGTTGTTAACTATTCATTTTCTTTTCAATATATACACATAAGGTGGTCATTTAATTAGTATCAAATGTATCATTGATGCATCTTTACCTTAATATTGCATCGATTCGATGGCTTCTTTAGGATTGTCCAGTCTCAGGCCAGGGTGAAAACCTGCTAGGCCTGCCGATGCTAGTAGTGGTAACACCCGTGGGTGTCATCCCCTTCTTGGAGGCACTACCATGGCCTCTCTACCATGTCCCTCGAGCGCGAGGGAAAACCCTACGTCTGGTTTGCCGGATCGGACAACGGTGGCGTCACAGTGCCACTTCCTTCATGAAGGTGTTGTCTTGAATGCTCACGAAAGCCCCCTGTGTTGGAATGTGATGTTGGACGCCATGCTCGGTATTGGCTACTTCCCAGGGTGTGGGCATCGAAGGCGCTATATATGACATCGTCGACACTTCCTCTAGGCCTTCCTCCTCCGGCACGGTTGGGTCCTGCATCCCACCTGCCATTTCCTAGGCGCATAAGAGCATCTCCAACAGCAAGCAAAGCTACCAAGACGAAACTCGCTTTGTCACAAGGCTTCTAAGCATGTTTATGCGCCGCCCATTGGCTCCAAGAAATTAGCGCTTATAATGCAGCAGCATACGCCCAAAGAAATACAAGAAACTACAAATACACATGACTACGGGTTAAACATATATGATATTTTGGACACAATGAGTTTGAAACATTCATCAAAATGCAATGAACATGTGAAATTTGACACAAACAAGTTGATGAATAAAAGTTCATGCCCACAAGTTCATCCAACCAAGTTCAAATGCAAACTAAAGTTCAAGACATGAAAGACACATCAATCATCTTCCTCGTCTTCGTCCTCATCTTCCGAAGACGATTCTTCCGCCTCCGAAGATGAATCTTCCTCCCTCTCCTCATCACGCACCGCATCACGTGAAGATCCGACGGTGTTGGCAAGATCTTCAACGGCATCTTCATGGGAATGTGTGTGAGAAGACATTCCACCCATGGCGGCCGGAGGTGCACCCATGCCTCCCATGAGAGAAGCAAAACTCATGCCTCCCATGGCGGCCATAGCGTCGGAAGGTGCTCCAAAGCCACCCATGCCGCCGAGGCCACCGCCACTCATGTCGCCAAGGCCACCGCCACCCATGTCGCCGAGGCCACCGCCACCCATGCCGCCGAGGCCACCGCCACCCATGCGGATCATGGCTCTTTTTTGGATCAACACTTCTTCACGGGCAAGATTGACATATTCCTTTTGCGCTTCATTGAGGTTGGATGTGTCCAAGAAGAATAAGTGCTTCTCCCATTCCAACAATCTAGTTCGCTCCTCATTGCTCACTTTCCTCTCCTCCAAAGCCACCTTCCTCTCCTCGGCCGCCACCCTTCTCTCCTCGGCCGCCAACCTCCTCTCCTCGACCACGACATCTTGGTTCCTTGCCATTTTCCTCACCTCATTGGCTTCGACCCTTGCCTTCACAATATATTCCATACAATTTTTGAGCTCATCATCTCCTTTCCTCTTCTTCTTTTCGGTTTTGTCTTTCTTGCACCCATCCGGTCGTTTTGGCTTCGAGTATGAAACCGAGTTGGGTGTGGGGCTTCTCTTGCCATCATCACTTGATGCATAATCCTCCTCCTCATCATTGTTAAACTCAATTGTTAGCTTTCGTTTTTTTCTCAAATGCAAATCATCCAAACCATCACGCTTTTTCCATTTCTCATCATCCTTTAACACTTCATAGCAATGAGGCAAGGTAAAGACCCTTCCTTTCTTGATCTTCCCCTTCTTGGTTGTCCTCGTCTCTTCTTTGAATAAGTTTTGTGCAATGTTGTACTACAAGAAAAACAAAACAAGTTAGCACTTCGGTCACCAAAAACAAGTATGATGAACATATATGAGATGCCACTTACTCGATCATCCTCATTTGTGCCACTTGGGTTAATCTTGTCAACCGCCTTTTGACAAGCCGCCCACTTTTGACAATCCGAGTTGATTGTCGACCATCGGGACAGTGATCTCTCGGAGCGGTCAATTCCACTCACGTTGTGAGCATCAAAGTGTTCTTTCATTCGCCCCCAATACGCGTCTCTACTTTGATCACCTCCAATGGATGGATCCCTCGATACTTGCAAATAAGTATTGCATTGTAATTTGTCATTGTTGGTGGTGTAATTGCCCGCTCTTCCTTTCGGCGCCTCGACAATGCCCTCACCCTCCTCGTCCACCTCAAACTCATGGTCTTCGAAATAGATGTCATTGATTTGAGACCAATGCGAATTGTTGGACCCAACACCCATAGTCGACATATATGTATCATCATTGAGACTACAAAGTTTTTTGAACAATGCAAATAAGCTATCTATATGTGATGATGCATTGAAAAAATAACAAGAAAAGAAAAGTTGGAATTTTTTTCACCTTGGGGGCATTTCGTCGAACATGTGGTGCGCGGCGGCGGCTCAACGAGTGAGCTCACGGCGCTTGGTAGCCGCCGCTGACTGTCGAACGCCTGCAAGCTTCTTTCCCTCGCCGTGCTACCGGAGCCGTCCGCCGCCTTGTTCTTCTTCGTGGATGTTTTGCCCTTCTTCGGTTGCGCGCATTGGGGACCTTTCGACGGTGCGCCCGGCTGCACGGACGGCGCCGGCGACGCCACCCGCACCGTGGTCATCCGCGGCGGCAAGAAGAGGCTGCGCGCGAGGCCGACGCTCGGCGGAGCTCCGGCGGTGGCGACGCCAACGCTCCCTGCGCTAGGGTTTCCGGCAACGGCGGCGGCGGCGGGGGGGTCGTGGCTGTACAATGCGGTGAACGGGGTGCCGGTGTGCGCGTCCATGGGTGGGTGGCAGGGCGCCGGCGCCAGCGCTCGCGGGGCGTAGGAGGAGGAGAGGAGAGAGTGCGAGGGCGAGTGCTCGAGTGTGCCGCGCGCTGTAGTGGGCACCTGAAATACACCGCGCGCGAGAGTGTTTTCGACCGCGCCCAACTGTTATAAGCGCCAGCGCCGTTTTTTGCGCTGCAGCGACCATCGTGTTATGCGCGCTTAAAACAGAACAAATTTATGCGCGCGGCGCTAGTTTAGCGCGACTGTTGGAGATGCTCTAAGGTGGGGACGTTGATTATGTGTATGATGGAGTGGTGGCCACGTGACGGAGGTTCCTTGCGTTGGTCGTGACGTGGTCTGCTTGCCTTGTGTCCCTTCTCTTCGCCTTTCATGGCTTGAGTTCTGGCTAAGCGAGTCTTTAGGATGTGTTTCTTGTTTGCGTGGTAACAATTCTCTCCTACGTATCATTTCATTGATACGTAATTCTTTGCATATTCACAAAAAGAACTTTATTTCAGATGGTCGAAAACCATGCATCTTATTATCCATTGTTTGGTGTGCATTTTTTACTTCCAATGGCAAGACAGTTAATATGCTTGCCATTTTGCCAAGTATAGCATGATAGCTTAGTGTTTTGACTTAATTGTTGAGAAGATAATCAAAGATGGTTTCTTCTAGTGAAGTCATCTTTTCGTGTACCTTACCTTGAGGTCTGGAGCACTTCTCCGGCTTACAAACTACTGGAGGTTAATGCTGAAATCTGAGATGGGCTCTAGGTCCATATTGCAATTTCTGAAAAATCTCTAAGGGCCCATGTGGGTTATATGGCACTAGGTGGGGTGGGAAGTTTAGTCCCACCCCGAAAGTGGAAGGAGAGTTGGAGTGGTTTATAAGGGTTTCTCTTCTACATGCTATTGGAGCTTGAGAAGAGAAGAGGCCCTCGCGCACTCCTCCTCCGCCGCCCGCCTCGCCACGCCTCGCCACGACGCGGGTTGCGGGTTGCGGGAATGAGCCGAGCCGAGCTCACACCTATGCGCTGCCACGATCTGAGACGTCGGATCGTGGGCTGTCACGGACTCGGACGTGGGTCAAGCCCACGTCTCTCCACGCGGCTGCGCCTATATAAGTGTGCGGTGTCTCCTAACCCTAGACGCCACGAACAGATCACATCTGCTCACGCGCACGCCCACCGTCGTTCCTTTGCTTCTGCCGCCGCCGGTGACTCCATCCTGTCCGCCACAGACACGCCGACGGGAGAGCAGGTCTCCGAACCACGCCTTTCTCGGGTTCCCCGTGCGGGGTGAGGGGCGAATAGGTTTTTGGGCAGCGATTACGCGACTGCTCGCTTCCGATCGTCTACTTCCTCTACGTCCGCGTCGCCTTCATCATCACCATGTCCACCGCCGCCGAGAAAGTTGAAGCCGACAAGAAGGCCGCCGAGGATGCCGCTGCTGCCACCAAAGCCGCGGCCTCTGCGCATGGCCTCTTGGAGGGTATAACTCGTTTATCCCGCTCCGATTATTTTCATATTAGCGATTACTAGCGGTATGTGTAGATTTGTCTACTGTTTGCTTAGTACGTGCATGTTTAGATCAAAGTCAAGACATCATCAACTTAGTCAATGCCATGCTAGTGATTTACTCGTGGATTAATTTAATCGAGAAATTGCCTATTTACTCAACAATCCAAAAACCTATTATTTGTAGGAATTTTTCGGCAAGTGGCTTTGCCGCTGCAATCAAACCGGATAAGTTTACTGCACGTATTTTAGCGTTGGCATAAAGACCACTTTATGGCTCACGGCTATGAACGTGTTCGGGTCACCGTGTGTCCACGGAACGATTGCTCTGAGCAGGAGAAGGCGTTCAGGAGGCAACCACCGTGTTTCTCAGAGCAGTTCTTAGCGTGATCGGAGATAAACTGGTCGACGCATATTTACATGTGCATGTCGCCAAGGACTTGTGGGAGGCGCTCGAATCTAAGTTCGGGGCCGCCGATGCAGGGAGCGAGATGTATATTATAGAGCAGTTCCACGATTACAAGATGGTCGAGAACCGTCCTGTATTGGAGCAGGCTCATGAGATAATATGCATTGTTAAGGAGCTTGAGCTCCTTAAGTGCGAGTTACCGGGCAAGTTTGTCGCGGGCTGCATAATCGCTTAAGCTCCCTAATTCCTGAAGGAACTTTGCCACCACTCTGAAACATCGAGGCGTGAATTCTCTGTGGAGGATGTCATTGGCCATCCGAGTGTCGAGCAGAATTCAAGGGCAAAGGACTCGCGACTTTTAAAAGGGGCGAAGGGACTTCATGCGCCAACATGGTGAACCGTAAGAACTTCAACTCCCACAAGCCCAAGGGAAAGAACGGTGTCCAACACAATACCGACTTTAAGAAGAAGGGTAAGAAGACCTTCAAGAAGAACAAGAAGGATGAGGGTTGCTTTACTTGTGGTTCGGTTGAACATTGGGCCAACAAGTGCCCAAACAAGTATAAGAAGCCAGGACAGGACTCCAAGTCTGTCAACATGATTGTGTGCAACAATGAGAATGGTGCATCTGGGTACGGTAATTTATTTACTATTTTTTCAGTGTTTCAGCCTACCGATTGGTGGGTGGACACAGGTGCAAGTGTTCATGTGTGTGCTGACATTTCATTGTTCACTTCTTACCAGGTCACAGGTCACGGGTCCGTATTGATGGGGAATGGCGCGAGTGCTTCTGTTCATGGTGTTGGCACGGTCGATCTGAAGTTTACTTTCGGGAAGGATCATGCAAGAAGAACGTGCAGCATGTCCCCGCCATCAAGAAGAACCTCGTTAGTGGCTCCCTTCTATGTAGAGAAGGGTTTAAGTTGGTTTTCAGTCTAATAAATTAGTTGTTACGAAATATGGAATCTTTGTTGGAAAAGGTTATGAGAGCGGAGGGATGTTCCGCCTTTCCCTCGCATGATTTTTGTAATAAAGTCGTGAACCATATTCATTCGAATGTTAATGAATCAAGTTTGGCATTCACGCCTTTGTCACATTAGTTTCGGTGTTATGACGCTGCTAGCCAAGTTGGATTTAATCCGAAGTTTCACTTTAGCCAAAGGTTCTAAGTGCCTATCATGTGTGGAAGCTAAGCAACCTCGCAAGCCTCACAAGGTCAGCGGAGGAGAGACACTTGGCACCATTAGAACTCATACATTCTGATCTTTGTGAGATGAATGGTGTGTTGACTAAAGGCGAAAGAAATACTTCATGACATTGATAGATGATTCCACTAGATATTGCTATGTGTATCTGTTAAAACTAAAGATGAGGCTCTACACTACTTTAAAATCTATAAGGCGAAGTTGAAAATCAACTTGAAAAGAAAATTAAACGAGTCGGTCGGACCGTGGTGGAGAGTACTTCTCGAGTGAGTTTGATTCCTTCTGCTCGAACATGGCATTATTCATGAGAGGACGCCTCCCTATTCACCCGATCAAACGGGTTGCCGAGCGGAAAAACCGTACACTAACTGATCTGGTTAACGCCATGTTAGATATATCGGGTTTATCCAAGGCATGGTGGGGGGAGGCTATATTGACGGCATGTCATGTCCTGAATAAAGTTCCGACAGAGGATAATGAGATCACTCCCTGTGAGAAATGGGCAAAGAGAAGGACAACACTCTCGTATTTATGCATTTGGGGCTGTTTGGCGAAAGTCAATGTGCCGATCCCCAAAAAGCGTAAGCTTGGACCCAAGATCTGTGGACTGCGTTAATTTGGGCTACGCTAAGAACAGCGTTGGCTATAGATTTCTAGTAGTGAAATCTGAGGTACCGACCGTAAGGTCGGTACAATTGTCGAGTCTAAGGATGCTACATTCTTTGAGGATATTTTTCCCATGAGAGATATGCAAAGCACTTCTAGACAGGAACTGAGGAGACTCACGAGCCTGCCATTCCTATGGAATATTATGAACGAACACATGATGAAAATCGAGGAGGATGACGAGGAAACCCTTGGTAGGGGCAAGAGACAAAGGACCGCAAAGACCTTTGGTGACGATTTCTTCGTGTACCTGCGTGGATGATACTCCCACTTCTATTTCGTAAGCGTATGCCTCTCCGTGGCTGACTATTGGAAGGATGCGGTCCGCAATGAGATGGATTCCATCATGGCTAACGGGACATGGGAGATCATCGAGTGTCCCTATGGTTGCAAACCATTGGGATGTAAGTGGGTGTTCAAGAAAAGCTTAGGCCCGATGGTACGATTGAAAAGTACAAGGCTAGGCTTGTGGCCAAGGGCTATGACCGTAAAGAAGAGGAAGATTTCTTGATACTTATTCACTGTGGCTAGACTGACCACCATTCGAGTATTACTCTCGTTGGCGGCCTCACATGGTCTTCTCATCCATCAAATGGATGTCAAGATGGCTTTTCCGAATGGAGAGCTAAATGAGGAAATCTACATGCAATGTACCAGATGGCTTTGTGATAGATGGTCGTGAAAGAAAGGTGTGTAGGTTCTTTGAAATCTTTATATGGCACAAGCAAGCACCTAAGCAATGGCATGATAAGTTTAATACAACTCGACATCTGTTGGCTTCAAGTTATTAATGAAGTCGACAAATGTGTATACTATCGCCATGGTGGGGGCGAAGGAGTTATATTGTGCTTGTATGTTGATGACATATCGATATTCGAACCAACCTCAAAGTCATTGAGGAGGTTAAGTCGCTTCTGTCTCGTAACTTTGAGATGAAGGATCTTGGTGTGGCTGATGTTATCTTGAACATCAAGCTACTGACAGATAATGAGGGTGGGATCACACTTCTGCAATCCCATTATGTTGAGAAGGTGTTGAGTCGTTTTGGATATTCGGGCTGCACACCATCTCAAACACCATATGATCCTAGCGTGTTGATCCGAAAGTCCAAAGGCATGGCTAAAGATCAATTGAGATATTCTCAAATCATTGGTTCACTGATGTACCTAGCGAGCGTTAACGAGGTTCGACATCGCGTTCTTTGCTGTGAGCAATCGAGCCGATTTGTTTCCAAACCGGGTGATGTACATTGGCATGCTGTTGAAAGAGTTATGCGCTATCTCGAAAGGTACTATGAATTATGGACTTCACTATACCGAGACCCGTCGGTACTTGAAGGGTATAGTGATGCGAATTGGATATCCGATGTCGATGAGATGAAGGCCACATCTGGGTATTTGTTTACTGTTGGAGGTGGCGCTGTTTCGGAAGTCTTGCAAGCAAACGATCTTAACGAGATCGACAATGGAAGCAGAATTAACAACATTAGACACTTCGGTGTTGAAGCGAGGATGGCCGAGATCTTTTGATGGACTTGCCGGTTGATAAACCGTTCCGCTATCCTTATGAACTGTGATAATCGGTATCGTCATCACCAAGGTGAAGAGTTCAAAGGACAACATGAAGTCCAACAAACATATAAGAATGAGATTAAAAGCTGTCAGAAAATTATGAAACTCCGGAGTAATAGCGTTGGACTATGTCCATACGGCTAAGAATCTGGCAGATCCCTTTACGAAAGGGCTATCACGTGTAGTGATAGATAGTGCATCGAGGAAGATGGGTTTGAGACCCACATGAGTTACCATGGTGGTAACCCAACCTACGTGATCGGAGATCCCGTGAAGTAGGACCTGGGAAAACAAGCCAGTGATGAACTGAGAAGAGTAACTTTACTAACCCACTTCGTTGGAGATGCAATATCTCGGAAACTGTATGGAAGGATGACTACTGTCTTAATGTGTTCCAAGGCTTATATGTATAAGCAAGATGCTATCCTACAGAGCGATCTTTGGAGGAACATACCTATGTGAGCCCGATCGCTAGTCACGGTCTATGAGATTGGGGTGATCTCTAGTAAGCTTATGAATAGGCCAGAGTGTGACTTATATGCTCCACCCGAGGGGTCACCTTGACAGCCCAAAGACTAGTAAGACATGGGGTGAAACTTCTTTACGCCTAAGCCCGACAATTCAAGGCATAGTCCATTGTTCGGTTGTGAAGGAGTGTAGCTACTTGCTCTAGGTGAAGCTCAACCTTAACTGTGTCTTCATTGAAACACTAGTATATCAAAACAAGTATTTGGAGCGAGAGGACACAATGGGCCCTCGAGATCTGGTGGGGATTGCTGAAATCTGAGATGGGCTCTAGGCCCATATTGCAATTTCGGAAAAATCTCTAAGGGCCCATGTGGGTTATATGGCACTAGGTGTGGTGGGAAGTTTAGTCCCACCCCGGAAGTGGAAGGAGAGTTGGAGTGGTTTATAAGGGTTTCTCTTCTACATGCTATTGGAGCTTGAGAAGAGAAGAGGCCCTCGCGCACTCCTCCTCCTCCGCCTGTCTCGCCATGCCACGCCTCGTCACGACGCGCCGCGAGTTGCGGGTTGCGGGAATGAGCCGAGCCGAGCTCACACCTATGCGCTTTTTTTGCCAGTCACTAACGGAGAGGTTCTGACAGCAGGGCCACGATCTGAGACGTCGGATCATGGGCTGTCACGGACTCGGACGTGGGTCAAGCCCACGTCTCTCCACGCGGCTGCGCCTATATAAGTGTGCGGTGTCTCCTAACCCTAGACGCCACGAACAGATCACATCTGCCACGCCGCACGCCCACCGTCGTTCCTTTGCTTCGCCGCCGCCGGTGACTCCATCCTGTCTGGCCACAGACACGGTCGACGGAGAGCAGGTTCTCCGAAACCACGCCCTTCTGGTTATCGACAGGTGAGGGACGAATAGGTTTTGGGCAGCGATTACGCGATCGCCGCTTCCGATCGTCTACTTCCTCTACGCCCACGTTGCCTTCATCATCACCATGTCCACCGACGCCGACCGTCAGCCGCCGAGAAAGCTGAAGCCGACAAGAAGGCCGCCGAGGACGCCGCTGCTGCCACCAAAGCCGCTGACCTCTGCGCATGGCCTCTTTGGAGGGTATAACTCATTTATCCCGCCTCCCGATTATTTTCATATTAGCAGTACTAGCAGTATGTGTAGATTTGTCTACTGTTTGCTTAGTACGTGCATGTTTAGATCAAAGTCAGTACATCATCAACTTAGTCAATGCCATGCTAGTAATTTACTCGTGGATTAATTTAATCGAGAAATTACGTATTTACTCAACAGTTAATTCAACCCCAGCAAGATTCCTACAGCTAGAGAAAACATCACTATCTTTCTTGTCAATCAAATTAGTCTTCGCGTTTGAAGGTATGACCGAATTTATAAAAGAAAACATTGGCCATTTTCGGCAACCTATAATATATGTGATCTCCAATCGTAGATCAATGGCATTTGGAAGGTTCAGTTTCAATGGACCTTCCGAAGTATGACCATTTGTAGGCTCTAGCATTTGGGCGCTGCTACTAAGAGCAACTCTAGCAGACCCCGCAAAAACTTGACTCGTAAAATGCGTTGGCAATTTCACGAAGATCGCGTTTGCGGGTCGAAAACTAGTGCGGCCGAACAGATACTGTAAAACAAATTGTAAAACTGGAATAAAGAGCTTCTTCCTCCAGTCCGGCCATTGCCGTCCCTTCCTCCAAATGCCAAGGCCAGCCACGCCGCGACCAACCCGTGAGGTCAAGCCCGCTCACAGTGCCATGCCTCGTCGCCCGTCGGCCAGCGCCCCATCGCCCATCGATCGCGCCCGTCCATGCTTGCCGCGCCCATCACTGCGTCGGTCGCGCCAGCCGCCGCCACGCCCGTCGCCTCCGTCGTCGCGCCCAGCCTTGCCGGCCATGCCCGTCGCCTCCGTCGTCGCGCCTTGCTCTATTGTTGCCGAAGTTGTGCCTGCTTTGCTCGCCGTCGGGAGGATTCCGGCGGCCGCCGAGGTCATGGGAGGCCACGACGGTGCCGAGCTCGTCAATTCGAACCGGGCGGCGAGCGATTGCGGCGTCTAGCGGCCTTTTCCGATGTGCGGTGATGAATTCCGGAAAGTTTAGGGCGGATTCCGCAAACTCCGCGACGGCGTGTTTGCTCTGACGAGGTTTGACCGGTATACGGGGCCCCTAAATTCGGCCTTCCAACCTCCAAAGATAAGGGTTTAGGGTGTGCATTTGCGGTGGCCCTTAAAAATTTTACGGGTTGGACCACTTTTACGGTTTCTGCTCTGGACATTTTTTTCGCCCAAAACTGTAAAACGCAAAACATTTGCGGGTTTAACCACTTATGCGGGGTCTGCTAGAGATGGAGTGTTTGACAAAAAACTACCACTTTAGGGGTTTGCGTCCCACAGAACTACCACTTTAAAAAAAGTGACCGAAAACTACCAATTTTTTTTTTTAATTTTGTCACTAAAAGCTACCACTTTCAGATAATGACCAGTTTAGACGATTTAAACGTGTTGACCGTTCAGTTGACCGTTATTACAGGTGGGACCCACACGTCATTCTTCTTCCTCCTCTCTATCTTTGTTTGGCATTACAAACAGTTTACAGGCATCCGGCTCCCGGCGGTCGTCACGGAGGCGAGAGGGAGGCCGGAGCTGTGCCGCCGCCACTGGTTCAAAGAGGAGGGCCCGCGTCGCATTTATCGCCAAGCAGCTAAACTGCCGCCTCCACCGGCTTAGCAGTGAGGTCCCGACGGCGCCTTCGCAGCCTGCTTCCTCGCACCAGCCCCGACGCGAATCGCCGCCGGACGCCGCTCCCGCCTCAGCGGACGCGCCAAGGCCCCCAAGAAGCAAAGCGCCATCGACCAGAAGCGGACGCTACCTTGACCGGCTGCCGAGGACGCGACCGATGATTTGCCGCTGCCGCCAAAGGCTGCACACGCGGTTGCTCTCCGTGCACAGGACATGGGCCGTCTCGTGCATCAAGACGAGTGGGCGACGGCGCTAGGCACCAGCCTACGGAGGCGGAGATGAGGCGCGACCGAGGAACTCCGCGAGGCGGCGGACGCGAGACAACGGATCTGGTCGGCGACGAGCTTGAGGGCTGCACCATCCGCCGCCTGTCTTTGGATCCGGAGTTCGGACGCAGCCAACGCCAGCGTCTTCCTCGCCAAGTTCTACGGCTGCGCCGAGCTGCTCAACCTGCTCGCCGCCAGCCCCGACGCCGGCCTCCGCCCGGCGCTCTTCCGGCCTGCTCTGGTCCAGCTAGTAGGAGGCATGCTAGGCCCTGTCGAGGCCGTGCTCAAGGGCCGCCCCATCGTCAACCTGCCATCATTCAAGCTCAACGCCGGCGAAACTCCATTGACGCCCTAGATCTCGGGGATAGGCGAGGCGACCGGCGTCCGCTCTCCTGTGAAGTTGACTTTGACGCCACATCAGCGTTGACAGATGGGCCCCGCCTGTATAAACACGTTTAAATCGTCTAAACTGGTCATTATCTGAAAGTGGTAGTTTTTAGTCACAAAATTAAAATTTTTTGATAGTTTTAGGTCACTTTTTTTAAGTGGTAGTTCTGTGGGACGCGAACCCCTAAAGTAGTAGTTTTTTGTCAATCACTCGCTAGAGATGCTCTAAGACTTGTTCAGGAAAATACCATCCGTGAAAACATGGAAAGATATTTGAGAGTAGTTTTTTTTGTGTGGATCACTCTCTCACATCGAATTGATGAGAGAATTTGAGGATAGCGTGACGTAGGATATAATTTTTACACGCCTCGCCTAGATTTTTATGGCTTCCTTTTGTTGACAAACTCGTCTATACATTCCGCACCCTGGGAGTGTGAGTGTGCTGATTTGCATGTTTTAATATTCCTTTCCTTCTAAAATTCTTGTCTTAGATTTATATAAATACGCATGTATTAAGTCATATTTTAGTATTAGATACATTTGAATTTAGACAAATTTAAGACAAGAATTTTGAGACGGAGAGAGTAGTTTGGTACCTGCAAAAACATACTAGTTTGGTACCGTTGGATGTCAAAAAACCATAAAAATCAACGGTTCAGATCCATTAGTGAGGTATAAGAGGGACTATCTTTGAATCAGGGTAACACAGTGGTAGCTATGTTTTGTGATTTGTGGATGTGGGGATACATTAGGCGACGTCTTGATACCAGGTTTATTCAAGCTCGCGCGTCCGCCGCGCCACATCTGCTAATTGAACTTAAAAGGTTGTACAGTCTAATTGCTGCCAAGGATCCCAAGTAATCATAAGCACTGATCTCATCTAAAAAAAACTTGTCTATTATACATGTACGCACTCTAACCAGAGGAGGGGCAACAATTTAACGCCCCCGGCAAAAATATACCATCGCAAACAATGATAACACATCATTCAGGTTCAGGCACAGCCAGATCAACAGGGAACGCATGCAAAACTAACCACGTACAGTACTAAATACTAAGCTGGAGGCGGCTCGCTCCCTGGGTTCTCTGTCGTCGGCCCATGGAAAGCGGCGGCGAGGAGTCGACGGAGCCGTTGAGCGCCATGGACGCGACGGCCTTGGCCCACGCCATGAGCTCCCTCTTCATCCGCTCCTCGTCGCCCCACATCACCGGATCCACTAGCTGATCCTTGCCCGTGGCGATCAGCAACACCGGCGCCTCCACGACGTCGTCGGTGACTGCAAGTGGCCGGAAGATCTCCGCTCTCGTAGCCATGTCCGCACACTACTCCGGCCGATGGAAAGCGAGCGGCAGCTGCGGATTTGCAGAGAGCTTAAGAGTGTTGTGCGTGGAGGAAGGTAGTAGCAGTAGGCCTATGGCGAGGATGAACAGCACTGCCCTGTTTTATATGCGCCTCCGGGGGCCGGCCGGCCGGGGGTGTCAGGCGTTGTGTGGCGCCCGGAGCACCGCGTGCGCTGGGGTCGGGTTCTGGAGGGGAGTTGGTTATGGCGTCGCCGTCGGGCGGAATGGGACGGACACGGACGCGCTGATTGACTTCGAGACACTCACACGACGCTGCCTGCTCTGCTCCGTGTACGAATGGTCTGCGGAGAAGAAGCGGCCGATGAATTTTATAATTTCACGTGCTGTTTCACGTGACTGCCCTTTGTTTTCACATCTTTGTTTTTCATTGTTAGCTTCATGGAGGGACTGATCCGATCCATACCGGTTGTGCACCTCTCCGCGCCTTGGTCGAATGGAGTCTGATTTGGACAGCCCCGTCTTATTTCCAATGTTCGATTGCGACGAAGAAGCTTCGAAATAAATCATAGCTGAAGTCCAACTGTACGCAAACGAGCGTTCCGTCACTGACTCGTGGGCCCGACTGGAACTTGACCCACCTGTCAGTGACCCAACAGCAGGCGCCGTACGTCAGAGGAGCTCCCTCCCGCAAACGAATACTGAGGTTTCAGTCCGATTGCCGTATCTTTGAACTGGCTTGAGATACATAGCCCAAGATACGTGAGATACGATCTGCACGGCCGGGATGCGGATTTGCCCAGCCATTAGCATGGCGGCCGATGATCTTCGTACTGCGCTTGACAGTGACACCTGGATCGTGCCCCGCGCGCGTGCAGCATGGCTGTGGTTATTTCGGCCGGGTCAGGTGAGAATGGAAACGGAAGTCCGCTCCACGATCCCGCGGGACCCACCTGCCCCACGCAGCATTTAACACGTGGTGGTGATAGCCAGCCAGCAGCTTTCAGATCACTGTTTTGCCGAGAGACACGAGATGGGGACGAGTTTGGCGGTAGCACGGACAAGTCAAGAGAATGAACTTGCTAATTGTACTACGTTACATAAAAAATATGCGAGGCCTTCTTTTTTGGAGAATATATGTCGAAACACAATCCCCTCATGGAATATGAAATACATCACTCAGTTTAGTGTCAACGTGCTATTAGGCAGGCTCTCGGTAATTGTCTAATGTTAAGCTAGTTTTAGTTCTTGCCCAGTCGTCTTGGTGAAATATCTCGGGGTCATCGCATGCAACTATCGTTGCTCACCTAAGTGATGATCTCACTAGGAAGATTAATCTGAGGAGCATCTCGATCGAAAGCGAGCGCCCGAATCTGGCATCCAATAGGATCGATTGAGGACGAGGCTAGCTAAGTACAAAATCCGTATATTCTTCGCACCTGATTTGGTCGACGTCGACGTGACGCCCTTAAGTACTAACTGTACCATCAGGTCCATCTTCCGGTATTCAGCACTGCAAGCAAATATCTTTGTCACATTCGAACAGCTCAAGAGCCTTGCCTCCTAGCGGTCAAACCGGAATACATCATGACTACAACGACGCGAATGAACCAAAATCGCGCAGGCTGCTTGCGACTTGTTTCTCTGATAGTGTTGCGAGATGGCCCTCGAGCGCAAGTGGTGCCCGCCGGTAGAATAAAAATCAAACACTATGATCAGAGAATGCGGTGGACGCGGGACTACACACACACGCACACGCACACCACACACACACGCGCGCGCGCACGTGCACATGCGCACACACGCGCGCGCACACACACACACACGATGCTGCCTGCTCTGTGCACGAATGGTCTGTAGGAAGAAGCGTCTGAAATCGTTTTACTGAATTTTCTAAGTTCACGTCATGTTACATGTGTGCCTGCCCTCAAATTCACAACATTTTTTTTATTGTAGCGTTGTGAACAGACCGATCCATACCGGTTTTGCTGCTCGAATGGATTTTGACAGCCCCTTCTTATTTCCAATGTTTGATTGCGACCAAATGCTCCAAAACGAACCGGAACTAAAGTCCCCCATTGAGATTTCAGTGAGATCATCCCTCATCCAATTGCTATATCTTCGAACTAGAGATGGCTACATGATCATCGATGATCTTCAAGCATACGATTGATACTCTCTCCATTCCACAATGCAGTGCGCCCGCGTTTTTCAAGATTCAATTTTGACCGTAAATTTAATTACCGAGACTGTCGGGGATATACCCCGCGGAATGACCCGGCCGAGTCAGAACCGCCGACTTGATAAACCGGGCGGATGTTAAACCGCGGACAGTCAAGACAGATGGCTCGGGGCAGACGGTAAACCGGCCGGTGGTAAACCGGGCAGACAATGTTAAACCGCAAACAATGTTAAACCGCGAGACAATGTTAAACCGGCAAACAATGTTAAACTGGCGGAACAATGTTAAACCGCGCACATGTTAAACCGATGCACAATGTTAAACCGGCAGACGTTAAGAAGCCTGTGAAAGGAAGTCAAAATAGTTTAAGTTAAAGTCCGAGTTGGACTCTACATGTAACCCGCCTCTTCAAAGATATATAAGGAGAGGTAGGGCTCCCCAAAGAGGGACAAGCTACAAGCAAGAAGAAACAATCTTAGGGCTAGACACAAAGAGGAGGGCCGGTTTACGGCGACTCCTCGTGATGATAATGAGACCTAGCCTCAAACAAAGCATGTAGGGTTTTTACCGGATGATGTTTCACTGGGCCCAAGTCGCCTAAATCCCTGTCTTGTGTTGTGTCTCTCGATTCCGCTCAACCCCTCTCAAGCTACCACATAGATGCGTTGGCCTCACGACTAAGTCCTGACACTAAGAACATCTGACGTGTTAATTCCATGACAGTTGGCGCCCACCGTAGGGCCCGCGCACGATGGTGTTGAGTTCTTGGAGGGATCTTTCTAAAGGATCGAGAAGCTTGCAATTTTTCTGGATGAAGAAGAATCATTGGAAGGATTTACATTGTTTTCGAAGGCAAGCACCCAGATCTAATACCCGGATAAGATTGGTTTCGTTTGTAGGCCGAGTCCTACAATCGGTCAAATCGTACTTTCCATCAAAACGGACAAAAGGTTTTCGTGTCTGATCCGCCGAGTCCCTCAAGTTGCTACTACTGGATTACAAGCTCAAGACCCATGGCTGTTTAGTACTGCTGGTCCACGTGGATACGAGAAAAATCAAGTTGAGTACAACGCGGGGTTCGAGGAAGATACACCAGCATCAAAAGGAGGAGATCAAAACTACAGCTGCATCCATCGTTTGTCCATGTATCCACAACCGAAGCAAGCTCGGCGGCGGTTCGATAGGACCATGCTATGGCCACTACTACAGCTCCCCCGTGACGTCACCGTCTAAAGCTGTGCTCTTCTCTGCTGAGTTCCGTCGAAGCTGCCGCTACGCCTCGTCGAAGCTGCCGCCACGGGTCTGTTTCCGCCAAGTCTCGGCTCCCTTCGCCTCACGCACCTCCGTTCCGCCTTGGACCTGCCTCGCGTCGCGTTAAGGCCCAAGTCGCGGTGTCCTCGAGTTCCACCCGGCCTCCAATACTGCTGATCCGCTTGTATCGCTGATCCGCTCAGAGCTCGCAAACTGCCGATGCCTTAACTCGCCAGCGCCCCGGCCAGAATCCACCGCCGGATAGAATCGGCCCTGTCGTCTTCAAACCGCCGCCGAGTCAAGCCCCAGTTACAAAGCCGCCTCGTCGGCCTCTGGTTTTGAATCGCCACCGAATTGCCGCACCGATGATCCGGCGCCGTCACCAAGCTACAACGATTTTTTTACCCGAGTCATTGCTATAACCCGCCTCGGAGCTGCTGACCCGTCGGCCATGACCCAGATTCACCTTCACCGAGCTGACCCGGATTCGTCTTCGCTGAGCCATCGCGCTGACCCGCCTCGGGCCGTCTAAGCCCACGATTCGGCCGCGATGGCCACGGCTCGAGCCGGCATGCCTTCGCCGAAGCCGCATGTCCGGACTGCCGCTCCGGGCAACTCTGACGCTACCGTGACAAGTTACCGCCGGACGGCGTCCGCGCCTGCGCCGTCCCGAGACGGCCCGGTGCCCCGTCTCGCCTTATGGGCTCCCCAGTCGGCTGCCTCCCCGCTCTGTCCGCATAGGTGCAACCCGCGCCGCCGCACCTTGGATTCACCTCCTCCGTCAGAAAGTCGCCGCGTCGCGAGGCCCGCCTCGTCGCTACCTCATGTTGATGCGGCCGCTGCGTCCTCCCCGAGCCACCTTCGCCAGAGCCTCGGTTGCGTCGTCCGAGTCAACGGCCTTGCCGCCCGTCTCCGCCGTGGGGCCTCTCCTCTGCGGCGCCCTGCCCTGCCCCGTGAGCGGACCGCGCCTCGCCTGGCCACCATAAACTGCCGTGGTTTGCTTCTGCTGCAGGCTGCCTTCAAAACAATCGCCGCCCAAAGCAATTGTGGCCTCGGGCTTCCTTTACAAGTTGTCATCAGGACGCCCCGCGGTCGCCATTGAATCACCCGCTGGCGGTGACCTGGTCCTCGGCGCTTAATGATTCGTGCTCTCGCGCGCCTCGCTTCCTCAGCGGAGGCCGCGCTGGGCCGGCCTGGCTTTCAACCCGCCGCCGGTCGAACAAGCCGCGCCGGTCCCGTTTCTAAACCGCTGCGTTGCCGCGGGTGTACCTCGATCCAAACCGCCGCACTGCAAGCTGAGACCCGCCTCAGTTTTACAAACCGCCAGAGTCGCCGTCGGGGTTTCCATGGTCTCCAGCTACCCCCGCTCCCCCAACAACCCGCTGGTCCGCTGGACTTCAAACCGCCACTGATGCCGGCGCCCGAGCTCCTGCTCGCTCCGCTTCTGCGCGCGTTCAGTTGCGAAAAAATGAGATATCGAAAAAAAAGAGGTGTGCTAGTACTCTTGGTACAGAGAAATATGCGGAGACAAGATGCGACACGGGTGGCAGGGTACTTGAGGCCGGAACAGGTTTAAGGGAGGATCATCTTGTAAACCGGGTGCTGTTCCGAATTGTCGCTTCTAAGTCACTTTGATCCGGCCTCTGCTATTGTTGAGCTGCCGCGGCTGCCCGGTGACTTTTGCTATTGCGAGCCGACTACTGCTATTCCACTGTTCACGTTCATCCGATGAAAACACCAGGTGCTATCCTCTCTATAAATTTTATCAGTGTATATTACATTGTTTGAAAAAACAATTACTCCGTCTGTGGTATTTTTATTTCGCAGGACCATTATTTATTACAAAGGGGTGGCAAAAGGGCATAAGCCAAATGTTGTTCTTGCACTAGTGCTTGTCCGTGCCGTACTGCTGGACGGATACGTTAGCAAGTCGTTGCCCCCGCTATCAACATACGCGAGTGACTCATTGCCGCGCCCACAGCCGATTTGCTTGCCTTTACCGGGGTGATCATCAACCCGCGGTGGATATTAACTGGCCTGATATATCAGGACCCTAAACCGCCATATTGGTGCAAATTTAAAGGCCGTCAGAAAATTTCCGGCTTAAAAAGAAGGATTCCGGTTTAATATCCGGCTCAAGGGGAAGATGTCTCCCACAAAGCTTTGAAGCTCTCAATATCCGGTTTAAGAATTTCCGGTTCAAGAAGAATTTATCTCTTGCAAAATGTTAAAAGTTGCCGAAGAGGACCTGTTGCCATGATGCGCGGTTCAAACATAGGTATCCTGCCTTATGGGCTCATCTTCATATGATCACTTGGGGGCTTCCTATTCAAACATAGGTGTATTCACCAAAGAGAACATGGCGTTACTACCCTCTTGCTGCGGCTATCAAGACAATATTATCATCGGGGGCCAAAGAGAGTTTGTTGCACAAAGACAACTCAAAACATAGGCACTGGCGAGCAACTTCGAGAAATATATCACATGGGGGCTTCGCTTGCAAAGCGGAGTCCATTAATCCGGCTATCACGCGAGAACAAAGCTTGGGAGCTTCACACCCAAGGGGCCAAAGAGAGTCTTGTTGCTAAGCACAACTCAAACATAGGCACCCATTGAGCACAGCTCACAAAGTTACTTGGGGGCTCTTTGTGTCAAATACCAAAGAGTTTGAAAGGACCCTTGTAACCGGTATCGACCCACGGCTTGGAAGCCCGGTGTATTCACCTAAAACCCGGGTTAACTGCCTTCATCAAGTAAGCCACTCCTATCCGAGTAATCTGGCATGACCCTTAACGTTTGTGATTACTCTCATCGAGACCACGAACTTGTCAAAGTTAAACGACGATTGGTTAGTTGGAGGCCCATCTTAAAAGGCTTTGTCAAATGGTTTAACTCAGCGGCCCGGCAGCCCATGAAAAGCCTCGAATTTGGGCCTGGCAGCCCTTGAAAAGCCTCGATTACATAGTTTTATTTTGCCTTTGTCAAGATTTTTTCTCTTTTGATAAATTTTATGTTGAACCGGCGTCTCTCGACCCGGCATGACTAACAGTCATCAAATTAACCCGGTGTTCTTTAACCCGGCTCGACTTTCAACTACAAGTTGTCAGTACATAATCACTTATAACCCGGTGTTTATTGACCCGGCCTGGCTTACGGCTATAAGTCGCCAGTATATATTTGGATTGCGCCATTGGAATCATGCGCTTATAAATCATTGGATATATTATTCAAATAGCCAACATGGCTGGATTTTTATTTTGGTTATCAATAACCAGTATTATGATTAAGGTTTTCAAAGTCGCGTTAAGCGCAATGGCTATCATATTGTCAATGGATATGATTTATTCTACAATTGAAGGAATAGTCCCGAGTCGCTGCAGGCTTACGACCCGGCACTTGGGGCTACATTATTCAAGTTGTGATTACATCAAATATGCAAGTCTCATGTCGCCGCAAGCATGCACCATGACACTTGGGGGCTAATGCAAAGTCATTGTTTGCTCACCTTATTGAAGACCCGACTCATCACATCATAATGAGCCGCCATTGGGGGCTACCAATTGCTCTGTCGGTTATTCAAGGTACAAAGCTTTTTATCCATTATATTGAAGGGACCACCGCTCAGTTGGTAAAGAACAAAGCTCTTAACCTTGTGGACATGGATTCAAGCCCATGATGGGGCTACACGTTGCTGTTCAAAGTTTACAAGATTATATTTACAAAGTCCCTGCTCATTATTGCATAATGACCCGGCCCTTGGGGGCTACATTGGTTGAAGTTTTTATGAGCATCAATTACAAGTCCCAGGTTGCTACAAGCATGACAACCCGGCACTTGGGGGCTACATATGTGGAATACTCAATTACGACTAGTGATTAAGATGAACAACTGGATTTCTTCAAGATTGTGATATTTATATTGAAGCAAGTCTTAAGCTGTTGCTATGCTACCTTCTTTAAGACTTGAGGGCTACAAGTGATAGTCATATAAGAGGTATATTTTCAAGCTGGATGTTAACTACAAGTATGACCGGTGCTATCAATATTTATAAACCGGCAAGTTCTACATTCTTAAACCGGCTGAAGATCAGATGAGTATTTTAAAGACCAATATTTTTGTTAAGCATTGGGAGCTGAGTCAAGGAAGTTATTCTTCACAATATTTCTCTGTGACAAACCAATGTCGACAAATTGATTATGAAGCTGGCCTATTAAACCGGATTTTCTAGAAGAAGGAAGTGACAAGGACTTAAGGATGATCGAGGATCAGTTTAACATGGATAAATCCAAATTAAACTGGGGGCTAATGTCGGGGATATACCCCGGAATGACCCAGCCGGAGTCGTAAACCGGCCGGGACTTGATAAACCGGCGGATGTTAAACCGGCGGACAGTCAAGACAGATGGCTCAGACAGACGGTAAACCGGCTGGTGGTAAACCGGCAGACAATGTTAAACCGGCAAACAATGTTAAACCGGCAGACAATGTTAAACCGACAAACAATGTTAAACCGGCAGACAATGTTAAACCGGCAGACAGTGTTAAACCGGCAGACAATGTTAAACCGACAGACGTTAAGAAGCCCAGGAAAGGAAGTCAAAATAGTTTAAGTTAAAGTCCGAGTTGGACTCTACATGTAACCCGCCTCTTCAGCATATATAAGGAGAGGTAGGGCTCCCCAAAGAGGGACAAGCTACAAGCAAGAAGAAACAATCTTAGGGCTAGACACAAAGAGGAGGGCCGGTTTACGGCGACTCCCTCGTGATGATAATGAGACCTAGCCTCAAACAGCATGTAGGGTTTTTACCGGATGATGTTTCACAGGGCCCAAGCTGTCTAAATCCCTGTCTTGTGTTGTGTCTCTCGATTCCGCTCAACCCCTCTCAAGCTACCACATAGATGCGTTGGCCTCACGACTAAGTCCTGACACTAAGGACATCTGACGTGTTAATTCCACGACAGAGACCGACGAGCAAAAATTATACCACTGAATTCATATTTTCGATAAGAATTTAGTGATATAATTTTTGTCCCCGCCGCAGTCGATCTTGTTGGTTAAATTTATGGTCAAAGTTGAATTTCGAAAAGTGCGGGCGCACTACGTTATGGAACAGAGGGAGTAGTTGATAGTGACACCTAGGTCATTCTTCGTGCGCAAGCAGCATGCCTGAGTATTTCGGTCAGTTGCCAAAGGAAACAGAAGTCGGCTTCAAGATACCGCGGGACCGCTTGCAGTGTGTGCCGGGGCAGTGTCAGAGGATAGAATGTGCTTGGGGTCTGCATCTTCGTGGCCAGGTTACAGCGTCACGGGATCGATCTGTAGCTGTGGTTTAGGGTTGGTGGTGGAGATGTCCGTATCGATAACCATCAACTAAATTAAACTTGTACACCATCAACGTTTATGTACGTACTATGAGCATCCTAATCGATTCGAGCTCTCAGTTTTAAGTTTCTTCATCCCATTTTTTTGGATGACAGATTTTTATGCATGATATAATATGCCCACGGGGTACTTTATCCATGCTATAATATCCATACGTAGCGGAGCGCACTATTCCATCTAGTATGAGATACACAGAGTAGGGTGGCCGTGCTCTTTCACGCACATTCTCCTTGTACAATATCTCGAGGTTCTTCTGGTGCAATTATGTATCCTTCCTTGTTCACCTAACTGATGATATCACTTGGTGATTATTCTGCAAAGCATATCGGTCGAAATCGAGCATCCCAATGCGCCATTGAATATGATCGCTGGACCAAGAGGCTTGCTAAGTAAAAGATCTGTATATTCTTCGCACTTGATTAGACCGAATTGTCCCTCTTCCAATATTTAGTACATGCAAATATCTTTGTCGCATTCGAGCCATTCATGAAGAGCCTTGCCTCCTAGCGACCAAACCGGAATGCTTTGATTGGAGGAGATTGATTACAGCGACCTGAATGGACAGGGCAACATGATGACACTCGAGTACAACTTTGTGCTCGCGTTGCACCGTGGCTAGTAGTGTATGACGAACTAACTCAATAGCTAAAAAAGAATACTTCCATTGCAGGTTTTTAAGTGAAGGATGACTTTGGTTGAGTAATGCAGCAACGAGTGCAACCTTTTTTTGGAGGCGTTATGACAATTTTGATAGATCACGGAAGATGGAAAGAAAAATAAGATTGAATCCAGAACTAGGTATTCGGAACCTCATCAACTAAGGATGATTGCCCTTTATGTTGGTGAATGGACGGGGTTCTACTTGGAGAGTGGACATGCCTGTCAACATACTATCTGGCGACTAGTTCTGGGCATGGGCAGCCTGAACCCAAAGCATGGAACATTCTACCTAGCAACTAGATTTTTCCTATAAGTCCCTGCCTAGAAGGCTGAAAATTCCCGAAAAACCTCAAGATTAAGGTTTCAATATAGACATAGGTATAATAATGCATTTTGATATAATGAAATGAAAAAAATATTTTTAAAATATTTGAGAATACACATTTATATATCTTGAAAATCATTGAAATAGTATCTGATATAGGAAAATACTTGAAATAAACAATAATTTTTGGGGGCCAAATCGAACTTGAGCTTGGGGTTTTAGGGCTAGGTTTCTCAGAGCCCTACTCGAGAAACAACCAGATCTACTCGAGACTTTGCAAGAATTAAGAGGTGTGTGTGGAAGAGCAAGATGATTCACACAACCCCAGCATAAGCTACAAGCTAGTCCGTCCACCCTCAAAACATAGTAGATCCCAATAGTACTTGCGAGGATACCAATTGTAATACCTTTTTCATATCAATATGACAGACGGAGTATTTTGTCCACCCTCCATTCCCTTATACAAGGCCATTTTATTTTTCGTTTAAACCTTTGATTCATAATTTTGGTCAATAAAGTATGAATTACCTGTCATCAAAAAATATAATCCGTAGGTCGAGATTTGGAATGAGCCACTCGCGAGGATACCAATTGTAATACCTTTTTCATAGTAGATCCAAACCAATACATATATTTCTTGCGTGTACTCTCGAATAATTATGGCTGGTCATGGTTTGATTAGTAAATACTCCCAAATAAGCACAAGCTCAAAACTTGTAATTCTTCGTAGTTAGTATGTGTGGACACACCCAAGAATTTCAGTACAATAGGGTGAGCAGCTACTTAAGCCACCCACCCAAGGAAAATCGAATACATGAGCCTTCCCAAAAGCAGCTTACATGCTCCAGCTTACCGAATTTAGCATGTAAGCTAGTCAAGCAAGATACTACATATGGCATGATTGATTTTGGGCGATCATGTGTCATGCACATCGATTGGTCGATCTATGTGCAGCTGCGAGACCGATTTGTTAGAGTTGTGCCGAATATTGTGTACAAGGTAGGTTACAATTAGACTTATAGTTGTATTGTGTTTACATAGGCTATGTAGTCGTGTCCAAGTAGGACACTTATATCCTAGGCCTCTCATATATAGCGGGGGTAGACAGACGATGTAACCTATGCCAGCATAATTGTAACGCCCTCGATGCGGCTATATCTCCCACGTGTCGAGGCACGACTTAGAGGCATAACCGCATTGAAAGCAATGTCGCAAGTGAGGTAATCTTCACACAACCCATGTAATACATAAGGGAAAAAGATACATAGTTGGCTTACAATGCCACTTCACACAATACATAAATAAACATCCATCATTCGTAGTACACTCAAGGTCCGACTACGGAACCAAAATAAAGAAGATACCCCAAATGCTACACAGATCCTCGATCGTCCCAACTGAGCACCACTCACTGATCATCGGGAAAAGACACATAGTAACGCCCACGTTCCTCGTCGAACTCCCACTTGAGTTCGGTTGAGTCACCTGCACCGCATCGTCGGCACACTGCAACTGTTTTGGAAGTATCTCGTGAGTCACGGGGACTCGGCAATCTCACACCAGCGAGATCAAGACTATTTAAGCTTATAGGAAGGACAGAGTAGTAAGGTGGAGCTGCAGCAAGCGACTAGCATATATGGTGGCTACTTACAAAAGAGGGCGAGAAGAGGAGCAAAGCACGGTCGTGAAGCTAGTAGCGATCAAGAAGTGATCCTGAACTACTTACGCCGACATAACTCCAACACCGTGTTCACTTCCCGGACTCCGCCGAGAAGAGACCATCACGGTTACACACGCAGTTGATGTGTATTTTATTTGAGGTCAACTTCGGGTTTTCTACAACCGGACATTAACAAATTCCCATCTCGCCTCATAACCGCGGCACGGCTTTCGAAGATATTACCTGCAGGGTGTCCCAACTTAGCCCATTATAAGCTCTCACGGTCAATGAAGGATATTCCTTCTACCGGAAGACCCGATCAATATTGGAATCCCGGACTACAAGACATTTCGACAGCAATAAAACAAGACCAGCAAAGCCGCCCGAATGTGCCGACAAATCCCGATAGGAGCTGCACATATCTCGTTCTCAGGGCACACCGGATGAGCAGTCCGTACAACTAAAACCAGACCTCAAGTTTCCTTGAGGGGGCGCTGCAAAGCACTCTAGTTTGGGCCAGCACTCGAAGGAGCACTGGTCCGGGCGGGTTAAAATAAAGATGACCCTCGGCTCGCGAAAACCCGGGGAAAAAGGCTTAGGTGGCAAATGGTAAAACCAATGTTGGGCCTTCTTTGGGACGAAGTCTTATTCAAAGCGAACTGTCAAGGGGTCCCATAAATCACCCAACCGTGTAAGGAACGAAATCAAGGAACATAACACCGTATGACGGAAACTAGGGTGGCAAGAGTGGAACAAAACACCGGGCATAAGGCCGAGCCTTCCACCCTTTACCAAGTATATAGATGTATTAATTATAGCAGATATATATTGTGATATCCCCAACAAGTAAACATGTTCCAACAAGGAACAACATCTCCATGTTCCAAAAGGAACACAACTTCATCTTCACCGCAACTAGCAACGCTATAAGAGGGGCTGAGCAAAGGCGGTAACATAGCCAATCAACGGTTTGCTAGGAAAGGATGGTTAGGGGCTGACATGGCAATATGGGTGGCATGAAATAGCAAGTGGTAGGCATCGCAGCATAGGCATAGCAAAAGAGCGAGCATCTAGCATAGCAAAGATAGAAGTGATTTCGAGGGTATGGTCATCTTGCTCGCAATGTTCTCGAGTTGTCGAAAGCTTGATCCTCGTAGCGTTCTAGCGGGTTCCTCGCTCACGTACTCGTCTCCGGCTCTACCCACAGCAAGAACACAAACAAAGGAACCACAATAAATCACGGTGCAATGCACAAACAACATGATGCAAAACATGACATGATATGCGAGATGTGATATGCAATGCGTATAAGCGCCCGGAAGGAAAATGATGAACCAGGCATCAACTTGGCAAACCAAGTATGCCACTGGAAAGATGAGATGATTTCGGTTGAAATCGATATAAAGATCACCGGAATCGGATGCACGGTTTGGAAATGACAAGCAAAACAAGAATGGCACAAATCTGCCATTAACAGCATGATGCCACTTAGCAAGCAACAAGAAATTAAGCTACTGCACCCAAACGTACCAACAAAGTATATGGCAGTGATCTACACAAGATGCTTGACAAAAAATAAGCACTGAGCTTCGGCTAAATCACATCATAACAGGTTCAAACAAGCATGGCAAAAGTGCACAAAATATCAGGCTGGACATGGCAAAAACAGCATCAGGTTGCAATGTTCAGAGCAAGAAAATTACATGCTACAGGAACTTAAAATAGCAAAACAAGGCATGGAATGAATCTAATCAAAGCATAGAACAAAAGTCCCTTACTGACCATAAGCCAAAAAGGATCCGAAAATATAGTAACACCCATGTCAATATTGAAAGTTTCGTTAACAGATTCAGCAACATGGCATGTCAAAAACTGATAACAAGTAGGCATGTTTAAGAGCTCGATGCACTCACTACAGAGCCTTATATGATAAACTAGGCATACATACATCAAGAAGACATGGCATAGAAGACAGACATGGCAAGAACAATAACATAGCATACATGGATCAACCACAACAACCTTGGCAAAATTGAATAACATGTAAACAATCTGCCAGGAAACATTTTATAGTAAAAGTAGAGCTCGATTGACTCAAGCTATGGTACTCCATAATTGCAAACAAGGACATGGATGGATAGAGCAAGACATGTTTAACAAAACATCATTACTGAAGTATCTCAAAATATGCATGGATCTCTCGGTAGCATCAAGTTAACATGGCATCAAAATCAGCTAAACCAGGGCTGAAAACCGCAACATCATAACACCTACTTTGCATGCTTGTGCTAGTCACCACATAGATCACAAAAATACATGGCATACACCCCTGGAAAGATGGCATGGCATATTACAAAACACATGTAGGACTCAAATACATAGGGTGCACACATTAATCATGGCAAAAGTAACAAAAGTGCAAGTTCTGATAAAAATCAGGAACAAACATCACATAGCACTCTTCCAACAGCATTTCGGGCACCAAGATGAGCTCAAATGAAAATGATGCAATGAGATGAAATGATCTATTCTTCGAGGCGAACATTTTGACATATTATACGCGCAAAATGGATCTACAGATGCAAAGATATACCACTTCGAAAATGCAACAAAATAACAAATGTATCAAAGACTTGAGAAAAAAAATGGGGGAGAGAGAGGTCAACGGCGCGGGAACCGAGGCCGGATCTGGTTCGGGCGACGGCGGCGGCGGCGAGGCGGGCGCCGGAGGAGGCGGTTGGTCGGGGCCGGCCGAGGTCGGGCCGGGCGAGACGGGCGGGCGGGTCGGAGAGGCGCGGCGCAGGCGAGATCCGGCGGCGGCGCTGGCCGGCCGCTGGCGGGCGGCGGCGCTGCCGTAGACGAGGGCGGCGGAGGGCGGGCGGGCGGGGGCCGGCTGCGGAGGCGCGGCGCGGGCGTAAGGCGGCGGCGCGCTGACAAGCGCGTCATGGATTGGGCGAGGGCGGCGTTGTCCGGCTGGCGGCGGACACGTCCGGCAGCGTGGGACGGATTTTAGGGTTTCGGGAAGGAATGATCCGGATTTGGAGGGTTTGCTTAAATAGGCATAGAGGGAGCTAGGAGAGTCCAAATGAGGTGTAGTTTTCGCCACACGATCGTGATCGAACGACGGAGAGCATGGGAGTGACTTAGATGGAGTTATAGGGATGTTTTGGAGAGGTGTTGGGCTGCAACTTAAAAGAGGCCTTTCGAGAGTCACGGTTAACCGTTGGAGTACCAAACAAGCTCCAAATGACCGAAACTTGACCGGTGGTCTCACGGGTGGTATACCAAGGCCACTAGACAAACCTCGGTCCATTCCGAGAAGGTTTAGTACCCGCTGCGGAAAAAGCGTAAAAGGGGCGCCGGGAGATAGGAGTGTCGGATTGCAAAGCGGACAACGGGAAAATGCTCGGAATCATGAGACGAACACGTATGCAAATGCGATGCACATGATGACATGATATGAAATGCATGACATGGACAAAATGCAAAATGAAGAAAAACCCAACCATGGCGGGAATATCATATCACAATGCCGAAAATGACAAGAGTTGGAGTTACAAATATGGAAAGTTACATCCGGGGTGTTACAATAATAGCACCGGAATGCAGGGGAAGCCGGCGGCATGTGCCGGTGTCCAGGGCGATCAGGTGCGGCATTGTAGCGGTGTCATGGGAAGGAGCGCCCATAGTCAGGCTCCGGGGATGTAGCCATATCGGTGAACCTCGTTAACAAATCTCGGTGTCGTGCTCGTTTGATTGCTTGATCCTTGGATGATCGACGGTGGCCTCAGATTTATTTTAACAAATGGTATCATGAGCTAGGTTATCTGGAGGTTGTGGATTGTTGATCTAAAAGGAGGAAGTTTTGAAGAGATCGTGGCCGTGTAAGCTGGTCGGGCCTAGTCGGCGGAATATTATCTTGGCGATCACGTGGGACAGGACAACAGGGAGCAGCAAGACGATTTGGTCCAAAACAGGAGCGATCGGTTCGCAAGCAGGACTATCGACGATTTGGGCAAGGCGTCGTGTGCACAGGTGGTGAGCCGGGTCGAATTGTCTCAGCGGCGGCGACACGTATCGACGTGGACGAGTGACTGGATTCGATCCAAAGCGCGTAAGGTACCGGTGCTGGAAGCCTAGGTCAGGACATGTTCTCTACTGAGCAGACGCGTGGAATTGTGGTGGCCCAAGGCCCTTGGCGCGCTGCATGGCAGGTGGCCCATGAGGCAGCGCGGGGCGTGGCCACGCACAGTCGCGGCTGGCTCAAGGAGCCGTGATGAAGCCAGATGCATGCGCACGACACAGCTAGCAAGCCGGGGATTTGTTTTTAAAAAAAGAGGACCGAGTCCTTGTGGACGCGGCGAGAGGCAGATCGATTCGGCGAGGAAAAACAAATCCATCATGTATTCACGTTGGCATCCATTGAAAATAGCAGAAGGCGAAGCAAAGCTTAGTATTGGAATTTTGTGCCAGGGAGCACTACACACGTGTGAAGACCAGAAAGATTTTTGGTTGGAATTTGCTAGTGGTACAACCTCGTGTACTTGGGCATTGTGTGAGAAGAGAGCTCGGATAATCTTTTGCAGGGTCAGTCGTACAAAGAACCATGACACCAACGGGTACCAGGTTTGAGGTGGAGAAGTTTATGGAACTTAAAACCTTGGATTATGGCAGACAAGTGTGAAAGATTTGTTGGCACAATTGGGATGCTTGATGGCGTTGCGGGAAGTCATGTCAGCTAAGATGGAATTATCATGTGACGGATGGAAATCTTGGAAGACGATTTGGGAGCCTCGAGCGTTTCATGTAGTCGAACAAGTTCGGCTGGGTCGGACTGGACAGTCTGATGGATCGACGTGAGTCGGTTGGTACAGAAGACGGTGGTGGGATCGGCGATGACAACGTAGGAGCATGATGCTGATGGTGACAGACTTCTGGGGCGTGGAAACATGTGGCGCAGGCCCCGAGGGCTTGTGTGACTTCGACAAAACTATGGCGCGGGGTTGATTCAAGGTGGTGTACACACGGAGCATGAAGTCGACGGGGCGCGGGGTGGGACGTACAACCACCATGGAGTCATGTTGAAGGTGGAGCTGAAGTCTGACGGAAGACTTCACTCGGAGCTGGATTGAGGGGCTACGACGTAAGTCGCCTATTCAGCGGGAAAAGCGAGTGACATGCAGTTCGGACTGGAGCCCAGTGGTCTGATGGAAGCATGAAACTCGTCATCGGTCGGTGATGATCGGTGGTACTCTGCAGTGGGGGTTGAGTGGTGTGGGTGCGCGGCCTTTGAGACTCGACCGGTACAGCGGAGGCTCGACGCGATAATAGCGGCGAGGCGTGCGGTACGCACGGAACATGGAGACGGGCCAGGGCTCTGGTGGTCATACATGTGGTGAGACAACTGCGAATTTGACTCGGGATGACTACAAGCAATGGTGAAATTCCTTCAAGTTTCAGACAGGCGGTCAAGGAAGAGCGGTGATGTTGAGTTCAGGTAACTCTTATGTGTGACACCCAATATGTGAGTTGTTCACTTTCATGCAGGTCAGTGATCAATGTGTGATGGCATTGGACGGATACTCTGAAAGTTGGGAGCGCAAACTAGAGTAATGTGGAACTTAATTTCGTTCGAGTGTTGACTCTGACCAAGAAAAGAAGGGACTACAAGTTGCAGGTGGAGTCACATGGAGTCTTTGGAATAGTAGCGGTACTCATGTGATAAGCTCAAGTCCAATGTACATGGAAGTTTGACGCATTGACGAATTCAAGGCGGTGGAGAATATTCGCCAAGGTGGAATTTATTAGAGTTATGTCGAATATTGTGTACAAGGTAGGTTACAGTTAAACTTGTAGTTGTATTGTGTTTACATAGGATATATAGTCGTGTCCAAGTAGGACACTTATATCCCAGGCCTCTCACATATAGCGGGGATAGACAGACGATGTAACCTATGCCAAATAGCACCGAAACGCAGGGAAAGCCGGCGGCATGTGCCGGTGTCCAGGACGACCGGGTGCGGCATTATAGCGGTGTCATAGGGAGGAGCGCCCATAGTCAGGCTCCGGGGATGTAGCCATATCGGTGAACTTCGTTAATAAATCTCGATATTGTGCTCGTGTGATTGCTTGATCCTTGGATGATCGACGGTGGTCTCAGATTTATTTAACATGATTACTACGCACGAGGCGCCACATCAAAAGCTAGCTGACTGTCTAAGTCGTGCACTTGGTCCGGTGTGTCGTCATGGAAGGCGGCGGCGCCGACGAGACGTTGAGCGCCATGGACGCGACGGCCTTGGCCCACGCCATGAGCTCCCTCTTCATCCGCTCCTCGTCGCCCCACATCACCGGGTCCACCGGCCGGTCCTTGTCCGCGGCCAGGAGCACCGGCACCTCCACGTTGCCGGCGGCCGGGCAAGGCCGGACGATCTCCGCTCCTGTAGCCATCTCCGCACACCACACCACCTGTGCACACGGTTGCTTGGGTGAGGTCGCTGCAAGAGGATGGGAGGAAGGCGATGGAGCAGGTGATGAGTGTGGCACGAGGAGCTGGGTGCTCTGTGCCCGCTTTTATATAGGCGCGGCATGGTGGGCGGCGTGTACCGGCAGTACCGCATGCGCGCGTATAATATTGGGCGTGCACGCGTGCTGATCCCGCGCTCCATTGGCGTGTGACACTCGGCCTACCGCGTCAGCTAGCTCACCTGCTCGGGTATGGAGTTCGGTAGGAGATTCGAGCAAAAATGATAGACCTACAAACGTGCTAATAAAGGCTACCAAACTTGCCATCCCAAATTAATTCCCCTCTTGAATTTCACTATTGGTGGAGTAAAAAGATTTACATAGATGTAGCATTGCTCAGATTCGAGTTGCTGTCTAGGGCGATCGATGCAGCTGGACAAATTAAAATGTGATGCTTGATTGGTCTGATGGATTTTTTACGGGGGTAAAAAGTGACACAACCTTGCTTAAATTAATAAATATGTAAAGTTTAGCTAATTTTTGTTACAAACATGAAATTCACTCACTTTTTTGTGAAGATTATGATATTGACGATTCTGAATTTACGCCTTTTCTTTTTGACAACCACCATATTATGGGGCGCGCTCCTGCGAGGATCAATATTATGAGATGACTCTCCTAGACTTGCTGGAAGGAGCAACCCAAACTCAAACTCAATAGTGGGTCGACGGCGAGAGGCCTGTAGGTCAAGTACCAAACTTGTATATTTTGGGAGAACCTGACTCGGCCGAGGTGACACTGACACCCATAACTAACTGTAGACGGCTACGCCTCGGGTGAAATTAGTGCAAGCGAAATATCTTTGTCCCATTCCAGCCGAGAGCCCTCGATCGTCTTCCCTAACTTCGGCCAAACCGTCTCCCCTAACAGTGGCCAAACTCGTAGTACTTACAGCGACGCCGACGAACAGAAATGGCCCGGGGCGCTCGCAACTTGCGTCGTGACAGTGCGGCGTGAATGCGTGATGTTGATGGCGCTAGATAATTACGGTGCAAGTGGCGTTCGCCTCGCGTCACGTGGATAGATGGTCTGCCAGATGAAGGCGAGCGTCCGTGGTGCATGACGCATTGACGCTCATGCTGACCGGTACACGAAGAGATTAACTCGTTCGTAGTACACAGCCTGTTGGCACGAGATAAAATTTCTTGCTGGCAGAGTAATTTCGCTCGCAAACGCGCCCACCAAATGGACGGCTTTCCTGATTTGAAACGTTTTCAGGCTCAATGGTGGTACATGGCATCACATCTGCACTTATATCCGAGACATTGACAGCCTCATCACATGTAACATCACCAGTTAGTATTTGATGAAGAGAGGCAGTTAGAGCAACTCTAGCAGACCCCGCATCCTCCCGACCCATAAAACGTTTTTGCAGTTCGCGGAAAAACGTCTTTGCGGGTCGGCGTGGATGGCCGCAGTTGCAGACTCCGCATAATGGACCCGTAAAAAGAGATATTCCCAGAATATGCTTTTTTACGGGTTGAGGTTGCAGCGTCTGATCTGACGCAGCTTCTCCTGACCCGCAAAACTTAAACTTGCAACTTAATTTGATCTAGCATATTGCATTGTTTTGCTTTATTAACAACATTAGATATAAAAGGCATCATCAAATCTTTACTAGAATAGCAAGACCAAAGAAAACGAGAACTACAAGTATGCATTTTAGAAGATTTTCAACTTTCATAACTGCTCCCGCTAGTTGGACTAATATCTTCTCCATGCATTCGTTGTTGATCTGTGGATTCTTGATTTTGCATTCTTCTTTCTTCATCTTTGGTTCGGAAGAAGTAGATGTTGCTTCCCCTCTAGTTTCACATGCAGCCACATCATTGCCTTCGATTGTGATAAGGAGTGCACTAATATCTATTAAATTTCTTTCTATCAACAAATCAATGTAATGCCCTTCCCAAAACCAAAATGAGCATCCTTCGTCCTACACAAAAGAATGAGCAAGCTCGAAGTGAGCCATCTCAATTTATCAAAAGAATGAACTGTGAAACGAGCTACCGCAAGTGCACGTACCCCGTCGTTTTCGCATTTGAAGAACACCCATCCGGGGTGCTTCGGCGTGCTCGAAGTGAGCCGCAGCACTTTCCGCGTGCAGTCGTCGCACTCTATGAGCGGCATCGGCAAGCCACAAAAACGCTGCGCGAGCGCCGAGTCCATTCCCGCAAACCTTCGGCGACGGCGGGCGGATGAACTCGCACCTGCATGCGGTGATGCGCCCTTGCCTGGGCTGCGGGAGAGGCTCCCCGACCACTCCATCGCTTGGGGCAGCAACCGGCGGCCGGAAAAAGCCAAATCCGGCGGTCCGTGATGAAGTGCCGCAGATCTGCAAATCCGGCGGCTCGCCGACGTAGGGGAGGATAGGCCTCGCGGCGTGGCGGCCTTCCGGCGATGCTCCTGCCGGCTGCGGTCGCCGGAATCTTGGGCGGCGGCCGGCGGCGGCACGAGGGGGGGGGGGAGATGAGAGGTGGTTGGTGGGAGAAAGCGCGGGATGAAATGTCCCCCCACCAACCGCTTCCGCTCATATGCAGGGCACCGCAGCCGCGAGGGGGAAACCCGCGTTTTCCCAGGTTGGGCTCGGGATTTTGCTGCGCCCCCTAAATTTTTTTGCGGGCCGAGGCGAGATGCGGTGTCTGATCGGGCTGATTTTTCCGCCCCGACCCGCATTTTGGCGGTTATTTTACGGATCGTGGCGGGATGCGAGGTCTGCTAGAGTTGCTCTTAGGCAGCTACATGCACCTGAGATGTTTTGAAAAGGCATGTATAAATGAAGAAACAACATCAATAATGTGAGTCGGATTTCTTCATCCACTGCCTCGATCTCCGCCTTTGGAGCTACATATCATATGAGAAAATATCTCCGGGCGAGCTTTGTGGGTGGCTAGGGTGGTTCGCCAGGCTCAGGCATACATAAACAGGCATATAGTTTTTGTACTATGTTAGCAAGTGTTATCTCCATTCCAAAATATGTTAGCAAGTATGAAATACATGAATATTATCTCAATTCAAATATATGTTGACATAACAAAAACATAGATGATGTGAATCAATTTTCTTTGTATGAAATACATGAATAGTTAATTCACATAGTAGCTGAAAAATATGTTAGCAAATACTATCTCCATTCCAAAATAATTGAAGTTCTGGGTTTGTCCCAATTCAAACTTGTTTAAATTTGATCAAGTCTATAAAAATATATTAGCATCTGGAACACCAAATTAGTCTCTTGAGATTCTTTATGGAATATATTTTTGTACTATGTGTATTTGGTGTTGTAGATCTTAGTACATTGTTTTATAGAGTTGGTCAAACTTAAGCAAGTTTGACGTGGTACAAATATAGTGTTAGAGTTATAATATAAGTCATGTACCCCTTTGTATTTATCCCGTTGTATAAGGGGTTTCCTGCATATGTTCCACACCTGTACATGTATATATATCGGCCTATGGCCTCATGGGAATACAAGTTGCATATTCCTAACATGGTATTAGAGCCTTAGGGTTTCTTTTTTAGCACGCGCAACTCGTGCTCTCGATCCAATCTCCCGTACACGCAGCCGCCGCCCTTCGTCTCTTGGCCGGCGCTGCTCTCTGGTGCCTTCACCACCGCAGGTCCGCCCGAGCGATTCCGCCCGAGCGATCCCGTCAGCAGGTCCGCCCGAGCGATCCCGAGCGATCTCAGCTCCCGTACGACCGCTTCCCATCGATCCTGTCAGCAGCTCCCGTACGACCGCTTCCCATCGATCCATCGATCTACTTCCGGCCGACCGCTCCAGATCCATCGAGGTGGCGCAGTTCGAGGGGTTCGAGGACTCCACGATCTACTTCCCGGACGACCGCTTCGACAAGGCTGCCGTCTCGTTCCCAGCCGGCCCCAAGCGACGGGGCCCTGATCTCCTGCTCCCGCTGATCTCTGCCTAAAAAAAATGCTGCATCGGGCTATGTTGCTGTCCCTCGCTGTCCGTGATCTTGATGGTACTAACTACACCGAGTTCATCGGCTTCATGCGCATTCACATGCGTGGCATCCGTCTCGGGGTGTTCTTTACGGCGAGGTCTGCTGTCCGCCACGTCCGGTTCCTCCGGTGGCTCCTATTCCGCCGACTCCACGGTTCTTCCTCCGGATGCTAATCGAGCCGCCAAGGATGCGGCTAAGCTTCTTGATGAGGCTGCTGATCCTGCTTATGATGAGAGGGTTTTGGCTTATGAGGAGGCTCTTCAGACGTATCATGGTGCTCTGTCTGCTTACACCCGGTGGCTTGATGATGATGCTCGTCTTTGCAGCTGTTCTCACTTGCTAGTGTTACGCCTCGATTTGCTTCGAGTTTACGGGTCTTCCCTCATCTTTGAGATGTGGACCCCTCTTCGTCGATGCTATCAGCCCTCTGGTGATGCCTTATACCTTCTCGTGGTCCGTCAGAGCATGCTCTTCAAGAGGCGACTCTCATTGATGACTTCTATGCACGAGTTACGCTATCTGGCGCCAAATTTGATTCTCTCTGCGATGCTTTGGTTGTCGTATTGCCCTTGTTGCCGGCTGTCGAGCCAATTTGGAGTTTCATCGCGTCTATGAGTTCTGTCTCGGCTCCGTAAGGAGTTTGAGCCCAGCGTGCTTTCGATTGTTTGCTCGTGGTCGTATTTCTCTCATGGAGGCGCTTTACGAGATTCGTCTTTGAGGAGACTCGCTACGTGGTGCCGGTTTCTTTGGAGGTTCCTCTCTGCTCGCTACTCGTGCTCCTCGCCACCTGCTGCACCGACCCCTTCTCGCTCGAGTGCTCCGCCGCTCTTGCCCACTCCTTCGGAGGCTCAGTCGCCCGTCCACATTGCGACTATTGCAACAATGATGGTCATCTTGAGTCTCGGTGCTACGAAGAAGAAACACTGCGCAAGGCGCGATCATCATCTTCGTGAACTTCGTCATCTACCTCGGCGGCTTCAGCCATTGCTTTGGTGAGCGGGATATTACGAGACTTAAGCGTCTGCTTTCGCGGCTTCAGTTCTTCCTCGGCCAATGCTTCTTTGGTTACGTGTTGATGCTTCCCGCCTTTGAGCAATCACCCTCTACACGGTCGGTACATCCCCATGGGTTACGGACTCTGGAGCTTCTTTTCATATGTCTTCTCCTTCTTCCACTTTGTCCTCTCTTCGATCCTTTGGATTCTCCTGTTCATGTCTTCACTCTTGATGGTACTCCACTTTACATTGCTAGTAGAGGCAATCTTACCACTCCTTATTATTCTGATCCTGATGAAGCTCATGTTCCTCGACTTACCATGAATTTGATTTATCCTCGTCAACATACTGATACTGGATGTCGAGTAATCCTTGATGATGACTCTTGTTCTGTCCCAGACCGTCATACGCACACTACGGTTGGGGCTGGCCCTCGCCGCCGTGATTCTCACGGTCTTTGGGAGTTGGGTGGCTTCATGTTCCTTCCGCTGCCACCACCATCGCCAGTTTTTCCGCCTCTGTCGCCTCCGTTCTGGTTCCTTCCAAAGGTGGCATCATCGACTTGGTCATCTGTGTGGTTCTCGGTTGTCTTCTTTAGTTCGTCGAGGTCTTACGGGGTCTGTCTCGGAGATGTCTCTTTAGAGTGTCGGGGTTGTCATCTTGGCAAGCGATTCGATTACCATATTCACATAGTGAGTCGGTGTCCAGCGTCCTTCGATTTAGTCCATTCGATGTATGGGGTCCGCCCTTTCGCTTTGTAAAGGTGGTCATAAATACTATATTATTTTCATAGATGATTTCTCTCATTACACATGGCTTTATTTCATGACTTCTCGATTACGAGGTGTTGTCTATTTATAAGCGTTTTGCTGCCATGGTTCATACTCAGTTCTCTTCACCCATTCGTGTTTTCGTGCTGACTCATTTGGCGAGTATATCTCTAAGATGTTGCGTGGTGTTCTTGCTGAGCAAGGGACTCTCTCTCAATTCTCTTGTCCTGGTGCTCATGCTCAGAATGGTGTGGCTGAGCGAAAGCATCGACATCTTCTTGAGACGGCTCATGCATTGATGATTGCTGCCTCTCTCCCGCCTCATTTTTGGGCTGAGGCCGTCTCCACATCCACCTATCTTATCAATATACAGCCTTCCGCTGCTCTACAGTGGTGGTGTTCCTTTCGGCGCCTTTTTGATCGTTCTCCGATTATTCGATGCTTCGCTCATTTGGTTGTGTTTGCTATGTTCTTCTTGCCCCTCATGAACGCACCAAACTGACCGCTTCGATCTGTTGAGTGTGTCTTCTTAGGCTACGATGATGAGCATAAGGGCTACCGTTGTTGGGATCCTATCGGTCGTCGGATGCGTATCTCTCGAGACGTGACTTTTGATGAGTCTCGTCCCTTCTACCCACGCACATCTTCCTCGACTTTTTCAGTGCAGGATATCTCTTTCCTCACTTTTCCTGACTCACCTATCACCCCAGTCGAGCCTGTACCTCTCCGTTCCACTTCCTCTCCTTCTCCACCTCTAGTTGATTTGCAACCACCATCCTCCCCGGTCTCCTCGCCTAGCATGTCACCGGGTTCTTCACATTCATCTCCGGTGATTTCCTCCCCGGTCTCCTCTCCCAAAGATGTCACCGGATTCTACACCTTCATCTCCGGTGACTTCTTCGTCGCCACCCCCCGATTCTACCTTGACGATTCCTCCTTCTATTATTCCATCTTTTCCTCAGCATTACACTCATCGTCCACGACCAGTCGTTGCCTCTGTGGATGAGTCTTCATCTTCCTCTCAGCCTACTTATGGCTTGCGTTCTCGTCCTCGTCTGCCTGTTGATCGCTTTGGATTTCCCACCGCTGGTGTTGCTGTTCTTGAGCCGACTTCTTATCGTCAGGCTGTTGTTCATCCTGAATGGCAGTTTGCGATGGCAGAGGAGATTGCTGCTCTTGAACGCCTTTGGTACTGCGATCTTGTTTCTCTTCCTCCCGAGTCCGTCCGATCACTTGTAAGTGGGTCTACAAGGTTAAGACTCGCTCCGATGGTTCTCTTGAGCGACACAAATCTCGTCTTTTGGCTCGAGGTTTTCAGCAGGAGAACGGTCGTGATTATGAAGAGACATTTGCTCCTGAGGACCATATGACCACTTTGTTAGTACACTTCTTCTTGCCGTTGCCTCGCACGCCATCTTGGTCTATATCTCAGCTTGATGTTAAGAATGCCTTTCTTAATGGTGAGCTGCGTGAGGAGGTCTACATGCAGCCACCACAGGTATTCTGTTCTGATGGCATGGTATGTCGTCTTCGTCGCTCTCTCTATGGCCTTAAGCAAGCACCCCGCGCCTGGTTTGAGCGCTTTGCCTCTGTGATCACTGCTGCTGGTTTTTCAGCAAGTGCTCATGATCCAGCATTGTTTATTCACCTTCCTCCTCGTGGTAGGACTCTTCTTCTTCTCTATGTTGATGACATGATCATCACGGGGGATGACCCCGAGTATATTGCCTTTGTAAAGGCCCGTCTTAGTGAGCAGTTTCTTATGTCCGATCTTGGACCTCTTCGCTACTTTCTTGGGATTGAAGTCTCTTCTACCTCGATGGCTTTTTATATCCCGGGAAAAGTATATCCAGGATCTTCTTGCTCGTCTTTGCTCTTCTTGACGAAGCGCGCATTGTTGAGACTCCTATGGAGCTCAATGTTCACCTCAGTGCTACTGATTGTGATCCTCTCCCTTACCCGACGTGTTATCGTCATCTTGTTGGCAGTCTTTTCTATCTAGCTGTCACTCGTCCAGACATCTCTTATCCGGTTCATATTCTGAGTCAGTTTGTCTCTACTCCCACCTCGGTTCACTATAGTCATCTCCTTCGTGTTCTTTGATATCTTGAGGCACGATCTCTCACCGTCTATTCTTTCCTCGCTCCGATTCTTTACGACTTCGGGCCTATTCGGATGCTACGTGGGCTAGTGATCCTTGGATCGCCGTTCACTTTCTACGCTTCTTTGTGTTTTTCTTGGTGGTTCTCTCATTGCGGAAGGCGAAGAAACAGCTTGCAGTTTCCGTTCGAGTGCCGAGGCTGAGTTACGACAATGGCTCTTTTGACGGCAGAGGTGACTTGGTTACGGTGGTTACTTGAGGATTTTGGTGTTTGTCACTACACCGACTCTGCTCTTATCCGGCGATACAGTGCTATCAACATTGCGCGATCACATGAAGCATGAGCTCACCAAGCATATTGGTGTTGATGCTTTCTATGTGCTGTTGGTGTGCGAGATCGAGTTATTGCTCTTGATATGTGCCTTCCGAGTTCTGATTGGCGGATTTTTACGGCGAAGGCCCGGACTAGAGCACAACATGGCTTTATCTCTCCAAACTTCGGTGTTGTTCATCCACCATGAGTTTGAGAGAAGTGTTAGAGTTATAATATAAGTCATGTACCCCTTTGTATTTATCCCGTTGTATAAAGAGTTTCCTGCATATGTTCCACACCTGTACATGTATATATATCGGCCTATGGCCTCATGGGAATACAAGTTGCATATTCCTAACATATAGAACTTCAATTACTTTGGAATGGATGGATGAAGTACTACAATAGCATGGCATCAAGAACAAAAAATGGTATTTACACCTGAAACATCACTGCATTTGTGTTCTTGAATTTAGAAGAAACAGTGTTGGCTACTCCACTGATCCCAGAACGCAATATGATGATGTAGATGCAAATAGCCAATAAATATATATATCAGATCCATGAAATCAAAACTCATATTACCTCCCGACTGATCTCGTGAGGGTGAGGTTGAGTGGAGATGTCAAGCTACGAGTACAGCAAGGTAATTTCACCCCTTAACTTCTTGCTTATGACCGAAAGCCCTGAGCACATGAACGCCCTATTTCGAGGGGACGGGAACGTTTGGTCTTTCGGTGTATATACACCATATATGGAAAACAGTAATTAATTAAAAATTAAAAAAATTATGAAAGTAATTTTGAAATAAACTTGGCCATCCATTGTACTTGTTAAAAAAGTCCAAAATGAGAAAAAAAAACTTGTTGACTTCTTTAAAAAAGCATAAATTTTGGCCAAAATAGTGTGAATAATGACCTATAATAGCAATTAATATTGTTTTTTTGCCATGAAGTCAACGCTGATTTTTTATTCCTGAAAAACTATGTACTAGTGTAAAAGAAAGTCAGGTTTATTCTCAAAAGTTCTAAACTTTTCTTGGCTTTTTGATTATTAATTTGTTTTCTCCATATGTATATACACCTAGGAACCAAAGGGCATTTCCTTATTTCGAGCCATATCCTCAGCTTGGATGACTCCACCTTCGGTCTTCTGATGCTGGTTCCGCCCCATTTGTATTGAACGACAAACACCCATATCCAGGTGCTCTCTCCTTGGCCTCATTCATGGCCCCAAAGGCTCACGCATGATAGGATGAACGGGGTGGACCACGTGACCGGGTACGTGCAGACTTGAGCATCCTGTGTTTTATGGGCTAAAACTATATTGTTGATAAAGCAAAATAGACGCTTCTGAAGCGCAAGTTAATATAATATTTTATTTGATTTTGTGACATAATTAATTTGTATTTTGGATCTATAATATTTTTATTAGCTCACAAATCTTCTTAATAGCCCCCGTAGTTTTTCCTAGAATTAGAATAGGTCGTTTACTATTTTATTTGGACTAAATGCCACCTGCCGCCCAACCTTATTATTTCTTTATTTCCCCTCTCTTACTAGGTCGTTTACTATTTTATTTGGACTAAATGCCACCTGCCGCCCAACCTTATTATTTCTTTATTTCCCCTCTCTTACCCCGACTGGGTCCTCTCTCGGCCTAACTACCTTGTAGACAAAGCAACCCAGTCGACCGAATAGTGGGGGCTATATCTCGTTTATAGCCGGATACATTCTCCCATTGCCTGAATCTTTTACTTCCTCGCGTAGGTATTGGGTCGTTTCTTTTTTCTCTCGTTTGTTGGTGGCACGCTCAAGTTTCGATCGAAGACAATCTTTTATTTTTTAGAAATTTTTTCATTTAAATCATGAATTAGTACAAAGTAGTTGACCCTTACAAGCACACTGAAACACAAACACAAAGGACCATGAACACCTAGAGTACCCTAAGACAACCATAACACAAGAAGATCTCCGAAGCCCTCTGTCACCATCCTTAAATCTTGAGAGAAGACCCTGCGGCGAGAAGGATGCGCAACCAACATAAACAGGTCATCATCTTTGACCACGGTACAATTGCCGCCACGTCGCTTCCTCCTTTCTTGACCCTAGCGCTGAGAGGGCATGTACATCAATCCAACACACCTGCAACAGCTGTCGCCATCTTTGGCTTTGAGTACCGCGAAAAGTGTCCCTTCCAGAAGGAAAAGAAGTCGAGTCATCCGACCGGTCCAGCACCGCGGCCGGGCCATCCGCCCGGACAAAGCAGGATCTCCCACCAAAGATCAGCAGAGGAAGGAGAAGAACAAAGAAGACAAATCATACCAACAAGGAAGAAGAAAGGTCTTACGTCTCACGCCTCCATCGCCCATCCGAAGATCCAAATGGCGGCCCGATAGACCTCCGGCCACCATAGCCCGCGACCTCGGCGAGATCCGGGATCCCCAACACCACTGGCTCCTAGGCGAAGGCAAAAGCCTCGCTGACCGTGAAGCGGGCCCGGAGAAACTTATTTCGACGCGACACCATCGCAACGGCCTCGGCAGCGTCTCCCTCAACCCTAACCCTACCACACACCCACCTAGCGAACAGACCCGAGGTTCCCCCTCCCTCCCGCCGCCGGAGCGGCCGACGGAGAGAGAGGTCACCGGCGGCGTCACCGGCGGCGCGCAAGGGATCCCTCTTCGCCTCCTTTATCGCCAGATCCTACTTTTCCGGTCGCAAGAGGCCTCGATGTAGTTTTTCGTTGGCTTTCTGCAGGCTTTTTTGGTTTTTCCGTTCTTTGTTCTTTGTTTTTCTTCAGCTTTTTTTGGTTATTTCCATTTTTCTTTCTTTCTTTCGTCATTTTCACCATTTTAATCTTTTGCATTGGTTTTCTTCTGTTTTTTCCACTGTTCAAAATATCGGCCGAGATACCGATATATCGCCGATTTATAGCTTATCGGGTCAGACCGATAAGATAAGTGAAATATCTCCGGCATTTACTGGTCTGGCCGATATATTGGTCTGAAAATCGATCTATCACCGATATTCACCGATAAATCCATGGGAACCAATGGATTTAGCTCTTGATTTTTCTTATTTTGGTTGAGTTTTAGTAGTCTGATATATGGATGTTGCCTTTTGTTTGTGTAGATGGCTACTTCTGGTACATTTCAGGTCGCTTATGAGGAATATGAATGGCATGGCTTACCGGTTTTCCATGTTGATTGATCCTGATAATACAAAAACCTAACATAAAAAAAACCTTGCCGAAAAATAGTCGACCGATAAAATCGATAAATCGGCTGATAAGCCGATTTATCTCTTATCATGGGTCGACCGATAAGTTAACGTGAAGCGATATCCCGAACACTGGTTTTTTCTTCTCTAATTTTTTTGTTTCTTTCTTAGTTTTCAGTTATTGTTTTTCCTTTTTTTCCATTTTAATTTATTTTCTAGCTTTATCTGATTTTCTTGTTTTGGGTCTCTTTTTCTTTTTTTGTCATTGGTTTTTCTCTGATGTTCTGGTTTTCTTCTTAATTTTATTTTTCTCTTCAGTTTTCATTGTTCCTTTCTTTGGGTTTCTTAGTTTATTTTTGTTGGGAAACGTAGCATGATTTTTTTTAAATCAACGCTCACGCAAGATCTATCTAGGAGATGCATATCAACGAGGGGCAGGGTGTATCTACGTACCCTCGTAGACAGTAAGAGGAAGCGTTTGACAACGCGGTTGATGTAGTCGAACTTCTTCTAGCTCCGGCCGATCAAGCACAGAACGTACGACACCTCCGAGTTCAACACATGTTCAGCGCGATGACGTCCCTCGCCTTCTTGATCCAACAAGGTGTCGAGGAAGTAGATGAGTACCATCAACACGACGTCATGGTGACGGTGATGGTGAAGTGATCCGCAGGGCTTCGCCTAAGCACCGCGAGAATATGACCAAGGTGTAAACTGTGGAGGGGGGTAGGGCGCCGCACACGGCTAACAATTGATGTTGTGTGTGTGTTCTAGGCGCCCCCTCCTCATATATATAGGTGGAGGGAGAGGGGAGAGGCCAAGGGCGCCCCAAGTGAGGCCGAATCCCACATGGACTCCTGCCCTAGTTCTCCCCCCTTCCTTGTATAGGCGCCAGGGGAAGGAAGGGGGAGGTGGCGCCCCACTTTCCATTCTCCCTTGAGGAGGGGAAGGAAGGAGGGACTTGCCCTCCCCCTTTCCTTTCCATAGGGCTGGCCGGCCTTGTGCAGGGGCGCACCAGCCCCTTGTGGGCTGGTCTGTCCCTCCCTTGGCATATTAAGCCCATATCTTTGCCGGGGGTGCCCGGAACCCCTTCCGGTGACCCTATATGTACCCGATACCCTCAAGAACACTTCCGGTGTCTTAATACCATCGTCCTATATATCAATATTTACCACTCGACCATTTCGAGACTCTTCGTCATGTCCGTGATCTCATCCGAGACTCCGAACAACATTCAGTCACCAAATCACATAACTCATATAATACTAAATCATCATCGAACATTAAGCGTGCGGACCCTACGGGTTCGAGAACTATGTAGACATGACCGAGACACCTCTCTGGTCAATAACCAATAGCGGAACCTGGATGCTCATATTGGCTCCTACATATTCTACGAAGATCTTTATCGGCCAAACCGTTATGACAACATACGTTATTCCCTTTGTCCATCGGTATGTTACTTGCCTGAGATTCGATCGTCGGTATCCACATACCTAATTCAATCTTCTTACCGTCAAGTCTCTTTACTCGTTCCGTAATACATCATCTTGTAACTAACTCATTAGTCACTTTGCTTGCAAGGCTTCTTATGATGTGCATTACCGAGAGGGCCCAGAGATACCTCTCCGATACTCGGAGTGACAAATCCTAATCTCGATCTATGCCAACCCAATAAACACCTTTGGAGATACCTGTAGAGCATCTTTATAATCATCCAGTTACGTTGTGATGTTTAATAGCACACAAGGTATTCCTCCGGTATCCGGGAGTTGCATAATCTCATAGTCAAAGGAATATGTATTTGACATGAAGAAAGTAATAGCAATAAAACAGAATGATCAATATGCTAAGCTAGCGGATGGGTCTTGTCCATCACATCATTCTCCTAATGATGTGATCCCGTTCATCAAATGAAAACACATGTCTATGGTTAGGAAACTTAACCATCTTGATTAACGAGCTAGTCTAGTAGAGGCTTACTAGGGACACGGTGTTTCGTCTATGTATCCACACATGTATCAAGTTTCCGGTTAATACAATTCTAGCATGAATAATAAACATTTATCATGATATAAGGAAACATAAAATAACAACTTTATTATTGCCTCTAGGGCATATTTCCTTCAGTCTCCCACTTGCACTAGAGTCAATAATCTAGTTCACATTGCCATGTGATTTAACACCAATAGTTCACATGTTCATGTGATTAATACCCATAGTTCACATCGCCATGTGACCAACACCCAAATGGTTACTAGAGTCAATAATCTAGTTCACATCACTATGTGATTAAGACCCAAAGAGTACTAAGGTGTGATCATGTTTTGCTTGTGAGAGAAGTTTAGTCAACAGGTCTGCCACATTCAGATCCGTATGTATTTTGCAAATTTCTATGTCTACAATGCTCTGCATGGAGCTACTCTAGCTAATTGCTCCTACGTTCAATACGTATTCAGATTGAGACTTAGAGTCATCTAGATCAGTGTCAAAGCTTGCATCGACGTAACTCTTTACGACGAACTCTTTATCACCTCATAACCAAGAAACATTTCGTTAGTCCTCTTTAGGTGCCTAAGGATAATTTTGACCATTGTCCAGTGATCTACTCCTATATCATTGTTCTACCCCCTTGTCAAACCCATGGCAAGGTATACAATAGGTCGGGTACACAACATGGCATACTTTATAGAACCTATGGCTGAGGCATAACGAATGACTTCCATTCTCTCTCTATCTTCTGCCGTGGTCGGGTTTTGAGTCTTTCTCAACTTCACACCTTACAATACAGGCAAGAACTCCTTCTTTGACTGATCCATTTCGAACTCCTTCAAAATCTTGTCAAGGTATGTACTCATTGAAAGTCTTATCAAGCGTCTTGATCTATCTCTATAGATCTTGGTGCCCAATATGTAAGCAGCTTCACGGAGGCCTTTCATTGAAAAATTCTTATTCAAATATCCTTTTATGCTATCTAGAAGTTCTACATCATTTCCAATCAACAATATGTCATCCACATATAATATCAGAAATGCTACAGAGCTCCCACTCACTTTCTTGTAAATACAGGCTTCACCATAAGTCTGTATAAAACTATATGCTTTGATTACCTTATCAAAGCATATATTCCAACTCCGAGATGCTTGCACCAGTCCATTGATGGACCCCTGGAGTTTGCACACTTCGTTAGCACCTTTAGGATCGACAAAACCTTTTGGTTGCATCATATACAACTCTTCTTTAAGAAATCCATTAAGGAATGCAGTTTTGACATCCATTTGCCAGATTTCATAAAATGTGGTGTTAGGATATTTCCCGTCTTTGTGTTTTGGGTGATGATGACAACTCTCCTTGTGGTCTAATCTTGTGTTAAGTTCTTCAGGCTCTCTTTGCTCAGGTTCGCATCGGTTAGGCATTCTCTCTGGAAGGAAAAGATCGAAGACGGAGTTTTCTGCGTGTTTATTTCCATGGTCGTAGGAAACCCGTACTATCAAGAGGGAATCCACATCGGAAGGCGTGGGGTGAATCATTGCACGCACACTCTTCTCGTCACCCACCATCACCTTCCGTTCCGTGTAGAGAGAGGTTTCCTTTAGTTCTTTCTGGTGCAGTAGTTTCTCCTCAGCAGTTGTACCACCCAGCTGGGCGGTTGTACCACTGGCCTGTTGTACCGGCCCAACCACCGCCCCAGGGGTGATACCCTGGGGTTGCACCTCCCAGGTTCCTCCCAAGCGGTTGTATCGCCGCCCCAGGGTGGTGGTACTGCCATCCCACTTGAAGAACCCTGGTGTGGTGCTATGGGCAGTTGTACCGGCCGGGTACCGCCCAACCACCGGACTCGCTTCTGTGATGGGGCGGTACTTGGGCGGTGGTGGCCCAGTTGTCCCGGTTGTGCTCTGCATACCGGTACTACCGGGTGTCCGAGCGGTTGTATCGCTTGGGACTTAGCCACCCCGTGCACCAGGAGCAGGCGGTTGTTCCGGAGCACTACCGCTTGACCACCGCCCATGGGGGTGACTCCCCTCTGGTCCAAGGCGGTTGTTGAGCGGTAAGGAAGCGGTTGGTCCGGTTATTCCTAATAACCGGTACTACCGCTCCGGCGTTCGGTTGTACCGCCTGCTAGGGTTTCAGCAGCTTACCCGTGATTCCCGGTTGTACCGGGGAGAGGAGCGGTTGTACCGCTGCAGTGTAAAAACTGCTGTAACAGTTGGGTCTTAGGGTGTCCTATATAAAGGGGGTTCTTCCACCTACCCTCTTCACCTCTTGACTCTCTCTCTCTCCACCATTAATGCCCTTCAAGCTTTCTTGCCCGATCTCTCTCTCTAGCCACTCAAACTTGTTGATTTGCTAGGGATTGAAGGAGGAGACCTAGATCTACACTACCACCAAAGGATATTTGATTCCCCCATACTTTCTTGTGTGGATTTTGTTACTCTTGGGTGTTTGAGCACCCTAGACAGTTGAGTTCACCTCGGAGCCATATTCCATTGTGGTGAAGCTCCGTGGTTTCGTTGGGGGCCTCCAATTCGGTTGTGGAGAGAGCCCCAACCTTGTTTGTAAAGGTTCGGTTGCCGCCTTCAAGGGCACCACTAGTGGAATCACGGCATCTCGCATTGTGTTAGGTCGTGAGGAGAATACGGTGGCCCTAGTGGCTTCTTGGAGAGCACTGTGCCTCCACACCGCTCCAACGGAGACGTACTTCCCCCAAAGGGAAGCAACTTCGGTAACACATCCTCGTCTCCACCAGTTCCACTTGTGGTTATCTCTTTCCTTTACTTTGTGCAAGCTATTATTGTGTTGTATCATTTGCTTGCATTTGTTGTTGTTGTTTGCATCATATAGGTTGTTCACCTAGTTGCACATCTAGACAACCTATTTGTTGCTAAACCTAAATTGTTGAGAAAAGCTAAAAAATGGTAGTTGCCTATTCACCCCCTCTAGTCCATCATATCGATCCTTTCAATTGGTATCAGAGCCTCGTCTCTTTATTAAGGGTTTCACCACCCGGTTGATACCGAGGAGGAAGTGCCTGAGGCCGTGGAGTTGAATTTGATCACTCGAGACGACTTAAATGAAGCTATGGCTTCACTTAAGACATCTATGATGGCTGAAGTCAAGTCCATGCTTAAAGAATTACTTGAGGGGATGAAATCCACTCCTGATCCTTTGCTTGTGGTTAATCCCACGGCATCGGAGTCGGAGGCCAATTCCGCTAAGGAAGCGGCTAAAGGTACTCATGTTCCTTCCCCTCATGACAAGAATGGGACGGGAACCTTTGCCTCGGTTCCCCCTCCCTCGGTCTATGGAGGACCGGTCCCTACAACTCGCATTAACATTCATGGTCCTCCTCCCAAGCTTGTTAAGGGTGATTTTGCTAATCAGATCTTTCGCATTAAGTCTCATTTGAATCATTTCTCAACTAACCTTTGGACATCATTGAGCAAGGCTTCTACCCGCATGATCCAAACAACTTCACCCCAGAGAAGAAGCGGACAAACAATACAATCACTCCGCTTTGTTCATCCTTCAAGAAGCGGTCCCTCCCGAAGACCTTGCACACCTTTGACCTTTCACTCGTGCAAAGGATTGTTGGGAGCACATTGTTTTGATGTACAAGGGGAGCTCAAGCATCCAACGATCCAACTTTGAAGTGGTCCTTGATGAGGCCGATGAATTTGTGATGCTGGAAGATGAGGATCCACGTGATCTTTACCGAAGGGTGACTACTCTTGCAGTTGCTCTCCAAGACCATGGAAGCAAGGATACGGATGACACTTGAATCAAGCGCAAGTTCCTCAAGGCCATCATGCCATTCAACAAGGCCATGTCTTCCGTGATTCGTCAAAGGCCGGACTTTCACTCCTTAACATCAAGTGAAGTGTTAGATGAGTTTATTGCCATGAACATCATGAACAAAACTGCCGACAATGCTCTTGTTCGGGTCCGGTAAAAGAAAAGCACTCCCACCCTTGCTTTGAAGGCCAAGGCAATTTCGGAAGAAGAAGAAGAGTGTGGCCCCGAGGACACCAAGTATGCTTACCATGAGCACATGGCTCTTGCGTCAAGGCAATTTTGGAGCAACAAGAGGAACTCAAGGCCCAACTTCACCAAGAACAACTCAAGTGGGTCAAAGAACAAGCAACATGTGAGAACTTGTTACAATTGTGGCAATGTGAGTCACTTTGTGGTGGATTTCCCTTACCAGAAGATGGAAGACAATGGTGGCAAACTCATTCGGAAGGATAAAGCAAAGTCGTTCCCTAGCAAGAACAACTTTGCCAAGAAGCCTCCTCCAAAGGGCTTGGTGGCACATGAAGAGTACACCTCCGATGATGATGAGGAAGATACAAGTGGAGAAGGAATGTCAATGGCAACCATTGCTATTGCTACATCTTCCCGCGCCAAGGTGTCTCTTTTGGCGCCCCCAATGAAAACACCATTGCCAAGTGTCTCATGGCCAAAGGTATCAACAAGGTAACTCCTAACATCAAAACCACCATCATTACTACTCCTTCATTGTTAGATTGTGTTGATGATAGCGAGGTGGAGAAAGTTGATGAGAATGAGTTCACCAAGTTTGTGAGCAAGCTCAAGGGTGAGTCCAAGAAGCACTTTGTTGCTCTCTTGGAACAACTTGGTGATGCCAATGATATCATTGAGTCTCATGAGGATACTGTCTCCAAGTTGGAGGAGCATAGTCGTGACTATGCTGATGAAATTGCGGATCTTTCCATTGCTCTAAAGGATGAGCAAGATCTTTGTTTGACTCTTGAGGAGTCACACACTGTTGGTCATGCTAAATTGCAAAAAGATCTTGATCATGCTATTGTTCTTACTCGCGTGCTTAAATCCAAGAAAGCCGAACTTGGGGCTGGCCATGCTAGACTCAAGGAAGAGTTTGATACACTTGACAAGGCTCACAAGGTCTTGAAGGGTGTTCATGCCTCTCTCAAAGAGTCTCATGATCAACTCCAAGTGAAGTTAACCAAGGAGATTACCACTTGCCCTCCTTTTGTTCTAATTGATAATGCCCATGCTACTAACTCTTGTTGTGAGCATGTGCATCTTGTGGAAAATGCTAAGTTGAAAGAGCAACTTGAGAAGGGCCTTGTGACCTGCATACAAGGCGAGAAGAACCTCAACGACCTTTTGAGCAATCAAAAGGAAGATGTAGGAAAGGAAGGACTTGGGTTTGTACCCAAGTCAAAGAATAAGAACAACAAGACCAAGCAATCTCTCCCATTAAAGGAGACCTTTGTCAAGGCGGGAGAGGGTACTCATGAAAAGAAGAAGAACAATGAAGTGGGTGGTAATGCCAAGAAGGGCAAAACCGCTCCCAACAACAAAGCCAGCGATTTTAACCCTTATGAAGTTTTATGTCGTGCTAGTGATGGACATGTTTATGCCAAATTCGTTGGTTCTTATTATGAGTACATTGAATGGTCTATTTGGGTTCCTAAGACCCTTGTTGCTAACATCAAAGGACCCATTCAAAAATGGGTACCTAAATCCAAGCATTAATCTCTTATAGGAGTTTGCTTCTGGTGGAATGTCATGGTTGCTTGATAGTGGAGCAACAAATCATATGCCCGGGAGCAAGGACTTGGTGGTGGACGTGCATCCAATTCCATCTATGCCCACCCATGTCCAATTTGGTGATGCCTCAACTTCTAAGGTATTGGGACTTGGCAAGGTGGTTATCTCTCAAGATTTAACTATTGAGAAGGTCATGCTTGTTGAGTCCCTTGCATACAATTTGCTTTCCGTTTGTCAACTTTGACTTATGGGCTTGCAACATTCTTTGATATTGATACCGTGGCCCTTTTGTGGAGAAAGACTCTTAAAGTAGCCTTTGTTGGGCATGTCGCGAACGGTCTCTATGTGGCGAACTTTTCGGAACGACCCACGCTAAGACCGCGACTTACCTAATGGCTAAAGTTGATGTGGGTTGGCTTTGGCATCGCCGACTAGCCCATGTCAATATGAGATCTTTGCAAAGTCTCCTCAAAGGTGACCACGTGCGCGGACTAACAAATGTGAGTTTTGCCAAAGACAGTGCTTGCAGTGCCTGTATCGAAGGAAAGCTTCATGAAACGGCTCACCGTCCATCGACTATCATCTACTCAAAGAGGTCCTTGGAGCTCCTACACATGGATCTCTTTGGTCCTCCATCCTTTGATAGTCTTGGTGGAAGAAAGTATTGCTTGGTGATTGTGGATGACTACTCAAGATACACATGGGTATACTTCTTCAAGAGGAAGAGTGAGACTCAACAAACCATCATCAACTTTGCAAATGAAGCTCAATGTCAACATAATGCAAAGATCTTGATGATTAGAAGTGACAACGGCACCGAGTTCAAGAACTACACCTTGGACGAGTTTCTTAGTGACGAGGGGATCAAGCACCAATATGCCGCACCCTATACCCCTCAACAAAATGGTGTGGCAGAGAGGAAGAACCAGACATTGATGGATACAACAAGGACCATGATGGCGGAATTCAAGTCTACGTACAACTTTTGGGCCGAAACCATCAACACCGCATGCCATGCATCCAATATGCTCTACCTCCGCAAAGGCTTGAACAAGACTCCATATGAGAGACTTACCGGCAACAAGCCCAATCTCAAGTACTTTTGGGTGTTCGGTTATAAGTGCTTCATTCTCAAGAAAGGTGTTCGTTTGTCTAAATCCGAACCTAGAGCTCAAGAGGGCATATTTGTTGGTTATTCTACAAACACTCATGCTTACCGTGTCCTCAACAAGTCCACCGGACTCGTTGAGGAGACGTGTAATGTGGAGTTTGATGAGAATAGCGGCTCCCAAGTGGAGCAAAGTGGTCTTTGTGATGTAGGTGATGAAATTCCTCCTCAAGCCATAAGAACAATGGGGATTGGTCAAATACTCCGCATTGAGTAACCCCTTGTGGCCGAAGGAGAAGGAAAATGCTCTACTCAAGTGGAGCCATCACCTAGACTAGACCCACACGCTTTCGAAGAACAAAGTGAAGGCCCTCAACCCAATGAACAAGATCAAGGGCAAGATCAACTCCATGGAGGTGGTGATGCACCAAACTATGCCCAAGATCAAGTTCATGCCTCCGAGCATGCTCAAGGTCAAGAGCAAGCTCAAGACGGTGCTCAAGATCAAGAGCAAACTCAAGGTCAAGAGCAAGCTCAAGACGGTGCCCAAGATCAAGAGCAAGCTCAAGATCAAGAGCAAACTCAAGACGGTTCTCAAGATGTGCAAGATGATCCTCAAATGCCCATTGAGGAACTTTTGGAGGGCCGTGCCGCTAAGGTGGCTTCCAAGCTAAAGCATCAACGACATGTCATGGAGAATGTGCTTGGAAGCTTGAGAAAAGGGGTAACTACTCGCAACAATTGTCAAACTTTTGTGAGCATCACGCGTTTGTTTGGTGTGTTGAACCCCAAAAGGTAAGTGAGGCGCTTGATGATGAGGATTGGCTTGAAGCAATGCACGATGAACTCAACGACTTCGAGCGCAATCAAGTTTGGGATTTAGTACCAAGGCCAACGGAAGAACATAATGTCATTGGAACCAAATGGATCTTCAAGAACAAGCAAGATGCAAATGGTGTGGTCGTTCGAAACAAGGCAAGGTTGGTGGCACAAGGCTACTCCCAAGTCGAGGGTATCGATTATGGTGAAATCTTTGCCCCCGTTGCTCATCTTGAATCCATTCACATGTTGATTGCTTATGCTTCTCATCATGACTTTAAATTGCAACAAATGGATGTGAAAAGTGCATTTCTTAATGGTCCTTTGAATCAGTTGGTATATGCCAAACAACCTTCGGGATTTGAGGATCCCAAATTCCCCACTCATGTATACAAACTCAAAAAGGCGATCTATGGCCTTAAGCAAGCCCCACGTGCGTGGTATGAGTACCTTACCAAGTTGTTGCAAGATCGTGGGTTTGAAATTGGGAAAATCGATCCCACTGTTTTTACTAAGAGGGTCAAAGGGGATTTGTTGATATACCAACTATATGTTGATGATATTATCTTTGGTTCTCCTAAAAAATCTTTCAATGATGAGTTTGCCGCACTAATGACCGAGAAGTTTAAGATGTCTATGATGGGAGGGTTGAAGTTCTTTCTCGGGTTCGAAATCAAGCAAAGAAGAGAAGGATCTTTCATCAACCAAGCCAAGTACACCCAAGACATGCTCAAGAAATTCAAGCTAGATGATGTCAAACCGGTCAAGTTTTCAATGCCCACCAAATGCAAGCTTGACAGTGATCCCAATGGTAAAGCAGTGGATCAAAAGGTATATCGTTCCATGATTGGATCCTTACTTTACCTTTGTGCATCTAGACTAGATATCATGTTGAGTGTGGGAATTTGTGCATGGTTTCAAGCTGCACCTAAGGAAAGCCACTATGTGGCGGTTAAGCGAATCTTTTGATATTTGGCTCATACCCCAAACTTTGGATTATGGTACCTCAAAGGAGCAAGCTTTGATCTCATGGGTTACTCGGATTCGGATTGGGCGGGAGATTGTGTGGATAGGAAGTCAACTTCCGGAGGGTGCCAATTCCTTGGCCGCCCTTTGGTGAGTTGGTCTTTAAAGAAGCAAAATTGTATATCTCTCTCATCCACCGAGGCCGAGTATGTAGCCGCCGCAAGCTTGTCGGTGTTCTGAGAATGGGGGTACCCAGACTTGCCTGCCTGCTGCCCATGACGTGGCTCCATCGATGGCCTAGTACGGCCCAGCTTCAGCATCAACAGCCCAAGACCCTCGCGGGGGGCCAAGCCTCGTGAGGCAGACAATGCCAAGACCTCCACGAGAGGAGGCCTCCTCAGGCTAGCTCTCGAGGAGAGGAGACTTCTATGCAAGGCTCACCTCACGAGGTCTAGATGACGTGAGCCATGACGACCAAGGCCAGGTGGGAGCCAGCGGGCGCAGTGTACCAGTTTCCTCCTTGGTGCTAAGGAGGCAAGCGCATGCGGGGAGTCCCGAGGAATCAGGCAAAGGTTTCCATTCCGGTGCAACAAGACCAAGACCACCAGGATGGCAGGACGGAGGTCATCGCCGAGCCCACCACGGCGTCATGACTAGAGGCTTTTGCGGGCGAAGACTACTTTTGTTAGGATAGCATGTACTAGCTGTCCCCCTTTAAATTTGGCCGTTGTGGGATCCCTTCCCGCCTACATTTGGGAAGAGGACGAATGCCACTATAAATAGGACTTAGCCACCACCATAGAAGGGGACGGACGGGATCCATTCCACCCTCTCATCCACCAGCTCACCCGAGCCAAAGAACACCTCTCCTCTGGAGGTTGTTTGCCATTGTACTAGTTCATCCTTAGCCCCTCGAGGCCAATCCACCACAAAGCAGGAGTAGGGTATTACACTACAAGGTGGCCTGAACCTGGGTAAACTGATGTATCTCTTTTCCATTTAGTTTGTCGAGCTAGGCCGTGAGATTAGCGAGCAGGCAGACTGGGGAGGACGAGTTATTCGCACGCACCCCAGAGTTCGAACCTCTCAAGGGTCTGCGGAACCCAAAATCTGAAATTTGGTGTGCCAGGTAGGGTGTGTCGAAGCTTCGCCTCCCCGTCCACTTTGTCTCTCCGTTCAGCTCTCATGGCGGGCACCACTCCTCCGGCCGGATCGACGGGCGCGCACGGAGGCGCCATGGGTCTCCGGGCCTTCACCCCCGCCTTACGACAAGTGCAGTGGCCGCCCAAGTTCAGGCCGGAGATGCCGCCTCGCTACCACGGCACGGCGGATCCGACAGGTTTTCTCCAGGCATACGAGGAGGCCGTTTGGGCGGCAGGTGGCGATGCCAAGGTCATGGCCAACTGGTTTCCCATGGCCCTCGTAGGCGTACCGCGCGCCTGGCTTCTCAGCCTGCCAGGATCTTCTGTGGCCTCCTGGGAGGAGCTGTGCGGCCTCTTCGTCGCGCGCTTCGCGGCACCGGTGCCCCACACCATCACAGCCCCCCTTGGCGGTTCACAGGCGCCGCCCTCGGACCGCCACGTCAAGCAGTTCTTCTGCCAAGTGGGTGACGGCCGCGTGCAGCAGGGAGCCCCTCCGAGATGGGCGGCGCCCAAGGCCGACCTCACCTTTGACTCGAGGGACCACCCAACGACCACCGCGGGCGCAGGTGCACTCCCGATGCTCTGCACCCCCACCATCTGCAATGTGGCGGTAACCAAGACCCTCATCAATGAAGGATCCGGCTGAGGATGACATGTACCTAGGGTAGGGTCATAGGCCTGACCTAGACGCCCTACCCAAGGACACTGCCCTAGAATCAAGGGCATTAAAAGTACAACAGAAGATACTGTAGGATCTTGAGAAGAGGTGTCTAGAGGGGGGGGGGGGTGATTAGACACTAAGTACCAAAGTTGCAGTTTTTAACCTTATTAGAGTTTAAGTGGAGTTTAGGCACAAATTTAACTTTTTCAATACATAACAAGCAAGCATGCAATGAGTATATGAGCAGCGGAAAGTAAAGCATGCAACTTGCAAGAAAGTAAAGGGAAGGGTTTGGAGGATTCAAACGCAATTGGAGACACGGATGTTTTTGGCGTGGTTCCGATAGGTGGTGCTATCGTGCTTCCACGTTGATGGAGACTTCAACCCACGAAGGGTAAGCAGTTCTTGTGAGTCCACGGAGGGCTCCACCCACGAAGGGTCCACGAAGTAGCAACCTTGTCTATCCCACCATGTCCGTCAGCCCACGAAGGACTTGCCTCACTAGCGGTAGATCTTCACGAAGTAGGCGATCTCCTTGCCCTTACAAACTCCTTGGTTCAACTCCACAATCTTGTCGGAGGCTCCCAAGTGACACCTAGCCAATCTAGGAGACACCACTCTCCAAGAAGTAACAAATGGTGTGTTGATGATGAACTCCTTGCTCTTGTGCTCCAAATGATAGTCTCCGCAACACTCAACTCTCTCTCATAGGGTTTGGATCTGGTAGAAAGAAGATTTGAGTGGAAAGCAACTTGGGGAAGGCTAGAGATCAAGATTCATATGGTAGGAATGGAATATCTTGGCCTCAACACATGAGTAGGTAGTTCTCTCTCGAAATAGTAAGTTGGAAGTGTAGGTTTATTCGATGGCTCTCTCCACGAATGAAGAGGAGGTGGAGGGGTATATATAGCCTCCACACAAAATCTAACCGTTACACACAATTTACCAATCTCGGTGGGACCGAATCAACAAACTCGGTCAGACCGATTTTAGTAAACCTAGTGACCGTTAGGGTTTTCTGTGGGACTGACATGCATCTCGGTAAGACCGATATGGTTAGGGTTAGGGCATAACGTAATCTCGGTGAGACCGATTACACAAACTCGGTGAGACCGATTTTGGTAATTAACTAACCAGAGAGTTGGTCAGGAAAACTCGGTGAGACCGATTACTCAAACTTGGTGGGACCGATTTTGGTAATAAGTTAACCAGAAAGTTTGCATTGTAATCTCGGTAGTACCGATTCTCAAACTCGGTGAGACCGATTTTGATAGTGGACATACACAGAGAAATTACAATCCCATCTCGGTGAGACCGAGATCCCTATCGGTAGGACCGATTTTCCTAGGGTTTGTGGCAGTGGCTATGACATATGGAATCGGTGGCACCGGATAGGAAGAATCAGTGGGGCCGAGTTTGACTTTAGGTTTAGGTCATATGTGGATGTGAGAAAGTAGCTGAGGGTTTTGGAGCATATCACTAAGCACATGAAGTAAGAGGCTCATTAAGCAACACCTCATCCCTCCTTGATAGTATTGGCTTTTCCTATAGACTCAATGTGATCTTGGATCACTAAAATGTAAAATGAAGAGTCTTGAGCTTGAAGCTTGAGCCAATCCTTTTCCTTAGCATCTTGAAGGAGTTCCCACATCTTTTAGTCCATGCCACTCCATTGTTGAACTTATCTGAAACATACTAGATAAAAGTGTTAGTCCAACAAGAGATATGTTGACATTAATTACCAAAACCACCTAGGGAGCACTTGTGCTTTCAATCTCCCCCTTTTTGGTAATTGATGACAACATACATCAAAGCTTTAGATAAAGATATAAAGAGTAGCAAGTAAAGCTTTGGAAAGACATGTAACAGGCATAGGCTCCCCCTACATGTATGCAATCATGTGAATATGGAATATAGAAGCATGTGATGGCATAACCATGATAGAGCAGGCAATGTGTTACATGTATCTTGGCCATATGCATCAGAGCAAAGAATATTAAATAAAATACCTTCATGCCCATGAGTTCTTCTTGCAAACAGTATGTACATCAGCAAGAATTCCTTATACACATGATTGTGATGCATATACTTACCTTGTAGTCTTGAGTTGGCTTAGGATGGAATGAACCTGTGTAAACAAGGTTAGATAACACAGATGCACCTACTAGCCAGAGCAAATAAAAGAAACCACAAGAATACCAAGACTGGGATGACATGTAGAGAGTGAGTACTAAGTACTACATTGGATTTGACATGTCCCCAAGAATAAAGATATGCAATGAATTTAGATGATTTCTTTCCCTTAGATGTCTTGCTCCCCCTGAATCTAGCATGGGATACTGGGAGAAGATAGGGAACAGGAAATCAGAGTGAAAAGAAAATCAGATCTGAAAGATATAAATGAACAGAGCTAATGCAAGCAAATGTAAATAAGCACATATGAACATATCTTTCCCCTCAAGAAGACATGTGGCATCTCTCCTCTTGAACACCAAGCATCTGGGATCCTTGAGAAATACTTTTATCTAGTATTCTCTCCCCCTGGAGATCTCTCTCTTCCCCTGAAGGATCTCTCTCTCCCTCTGAGATGTGATCTCTCTAAGTGATAAGCTTTGATGTGATCTCTCTCTCCCCCTTTGACATCAATTTCCAAGAAGGGTTTGATAAGAAAACTTGAGCTCTCTCTCCCCTGCTGGACTTTGTCGTGAATGGGTTTGATCCTTGAGTCACAACATAAAGCAATGATAAAAATGTGATGCTTGTAGAGGACAAGATTCATTGAGTGGAGCTGGAGCAAGAGAAACACAGAATGAGTGGCAAATTATTTTTCCTGTTGTGAAGTCGGTGGCACCGAGTGGTATGCTTCGGTGGTACCTAATGTTTTCAGTTGGACCGAAAATAACAAATCGGTGTAACCGAGTTCATTGCAGAGAAAACACTTGTCACCTCAGCTCACTTGACTAATAAGATCTCACAAAGATTTGCAAGGAATTTACTGAAAGATTTGTAATGAATTGGAATGCAGAAAATGCAGAGCAAACAGAAAGAAATCTAGATGAAGTTTTTTTTGAAAGGGGAAACACATATGCATGAGTCAAATGCAAAAACTCAGAAAAGAACACAAGAGAACTTCATCTAGAGATGGTCGACGACAAAGTCACCTATGTTAGAGTATATTGACTTAGGATTCAAGTGAGATCACTTGATCATAGGTCATACTCATCGTTTAAGCTCAAAATGGGGTTGCCATTTTTCGTTTAAGCATCTTGATGTATTCACATCTTGTCGAGTTGCTTTAACTCATGACTTGGAGTAAAGCTTCTCTAAGATGGAATAACATACCTTGGTTGGTGGTGTTGTCCATGTAGTTGAACTTGTGTGGGTTGCTCAAGGTTGATGTAGCTCATCAAGAATTGGGAGCACCACTTGGAATTTGAGTCCATCTACCTACATGGGTTAGTTCGTGCAAGGAAGAGCACTTGTGTATCCAAAAGTGACAATCATGAAGCTCAACATAGAATTTGTCAAAAGGATATGTTTAAATGGTTTTGTGCTTCCTTGGCTTCATCCACCTTGTGTAGAGACTTGGTGATGTAGAGATTGCTCCAGATATGAGTAGGTTACAACCTCATGGAATTTGATTCAACCAAGTACCTACATGGGTTAGATAAGATGCAAGATCCAAATATATCCAAGACATAAGATTTCCATCATAGGTGAGATATCAAGGATTAGGCATAAGCTCATGTCTTGCATGTATCCAATGGAGTTTCTACTCCAAGTTTGAAGCATCAATGATGTTCAATTCTCCTCTTAACCTGCAAAACACTTTCTCATCAAGAGGTTTAGTGAATATATCCGCTAATTGCTTTTCGGTGCGAACATGCTTAAGATCAATGTCACCCTTAGCAACATGATCTCGAATGAAATGATGACGAACTTCAATATGCTTAGTTCGAGAATGTTGTACGGGATTATGACCAATTTTGATAGCACTTTCATTGTCACAAAGCAATGGAACATGTTTCACATATATCCCATAATCTTTAAGAGTTTGGGTCATCCAAAGTAATTGAGCACAACATGAACCAATGACAATGTATTCCGCTTCGGCAGTGGATAAGGATACCGATTTTGTTTCTTGGAGGACCAAGACACAAGAGATCTACCAAGAAATTGACAAGTACCCAAAGTGGACTTTCTATCAACCTTGTCACCGGCATAGTCCGAGTCGGAGTAGCCAACAAGATCGAAAGAGGCCCTCTTAGGATACCAAATGCCAAAATTTGGTGTATGGATTAAGTATCTCACTATCCTTTTCACGGCCTTAAGATGACATTCTTTAGGAGCAGCTTGATATCGTGCACACATGCACACACTTAGCATAATATCGGGACGTGAAGCAAATAGATATAATAATGAACCAATCATAGAGCGATAAACCTTTTGATCAACCGGTTCATCATCTTTGGTTAAGTCAAGATGTCCACTAGTAGGCATGGGTGTAGACATATCTTTGCATTCTTGCATATTGAACTTCTTGAATAAGTACTTTGTGTACTTTGTTTGAGAGACAAAAGTACCTTCCTTAGTTTGCTTGATTTGCAACCCAAGAAAGAATTTGAGTTCACTCATCATAGACATCTCAAACTTCTCCGACATTAGCTTTCCAAACTTTTCACTAAAATGAGGGTTAGTTGATCCAAATATGATATCATCAACATAAATTTGGCATACAAATAATTCTCCATTAGCCCTTTTTGTAAAATGTGTGGAATCAATCTTCCCTATTTCAAAGCCTTTTTCAAGAAGAAACTTGGTCAAGCATTTATACCATGCTCTAGGAGCTTGTTTAAGACCATAAAGAGCTTTGTGAAGTTTGTAAACATGATTGGGTTTCTTAGGATTGACAAAGACGGGAGGTTGCTTAACATAAACTTCCTCCTCTATTTCTCCATTTAGAAAAGCACTTTTAGTGTCCATTTGCTACAAGGTGATATCATGATGATTAGCATAGGCAAGTAAGATGCGAATGGACTCAAGTCTAGCAACGGGGGCATAAGTCTCACCATAGTCCATACCTTCGACTTGTGTGTAGCCTTGGGCGACGAGACGTGCTTTGTTGCGTAACTACTTGTCCATCTTCATCTTGCTTGTTGCGAAACACCCATTTGGTACCAATGATGTTGTGGTTGTTGTCGGGCTTCTCAACCAATGTCCAAACTTGATTCCTCTCAAAGTTGTGTAGCTCTTAATGCATAGCATTTATCCAATCCGGATCTTTCAATGCTTCTTCAACCTTCATAGGTTCAATTCTAGAGATGAAAGAATAGTTTTCACAGAAGTTAGCTAAACGAGTTTTAGAGCGAGTGATTCTCCCGGTTTGAATATCATTGTAGATTTGCTCGACGGGATGGTCTTTAGCAATTCTTGCTCGAACTCGTGAAAGCTTTTTCTTGGGTCTTTGTTGAACATATTCTTCATCTTGTTCTTCTTCTTGGCCTTCTTCATTGTTGGCGTTGTCGTTCTCTTGTCGTGGTGGAGAAGGAGGTCGTTGACGTTCATCTTGATGCACTTCCTCGTTTTCTTCATCTTGGTGTGTCCCACTTGTGGATACTTCCGTATCAACTCTTGGTTCACCTTGGCGTGAAGTAGAATCTTCCACTTGAATTGACGAGGTACTCTCCTTCACCTCCGTTGGACGGACCTTGCCAATAGACAAGTCTTGAATTGCTTCCGAAGGGTCTTTGTCTCCTACATCAATTGGCAATTGCTCTATTTGCGAGCCGTTAGATTCATCAAACTTCACATCTACCGTCTCTTCAACCTTTCGGGTGAAATTGTTGTAGACACGGTAAGTGTGAGAGTTTGAGCCATAACCTAGTGGAAAACCTTCATGAGACTTAGGAGCAAATTTAGAGCGACGATGCTTATCAAGAATGTAGCACTTTGAGCCGAATACTCGAAAGTATCCAACTTGGGGTTTGTTACCGGTGAGGAGCTCGTATGCAGTCTTGCCGAGTAGCTTGTGATGATACAAGCGATTTGTTGCATGACAAGCTGTCTCAACCGCTTCTGCCCAAATGTGCTTCGGTGTCTTGTACTCATCAAGCATCGTTCTCGACATTTCGATGAGCATCCGGTTCTTCCTCTCAACAACTCCATTTTGTTGAGGTGTGTACATAGCCGAGAACTCGTGTGAAATCCCTTCTTCGTCAAGAAAGGTGTCCACATTTGCATTCTTGAACTCCGTTCCATTGTCGCTGCGAACCTTCTTGATCTTCACTTCAAATTGATTTTGGGCCTTTCTAGCGAAGTTTTTGAAGATCTTTTGGACCTGCAATTTATCATCGAGAAAGAACACCCACGTAAATCTTGAAAAATCATCAACTATAACTAGACCAAAAGAATTTCCACCGAGACTCTTGTAGGAGTTGGGACCAAAGAGATCCATGTGAAGTAGCTCGAGTGGCCTCTTTGTGGTCATGACGTTCTTCACGGATGCCTTCCTCCAACCTGTTTACACTGCTTGACAAGCAATCGCAAAGTCTATCCTTTTCAAATATGACATCGTTAACTCCAAGGATATGATTCCCTTTAATAAGCTTGTCAAGGTTTCTCATGCCAACGTGACCTAATCGTCTATGCCATAACCAACCTTTTGAGGATTTAGCAATGAAGCAAGTTTTAGGTTGAGCCTTTTAGTGAAATCAACAATGTATAGATCACCTCTACGCACACCGCAAAAACCATTTTATGATTGTCTCGACGAAACACTTGGCAATCAGTTTCAAAGAATAGGACATTGAAACCGAAATCAGCAAGTCTAGATAATCGAAAGTAAGTTGTAGCCAAGAGATTCAACGAGCATGACATTCTCGAATGGAGCTATCATGTGAGATGGCCACCTTACCGAGGCCAACCACCTTACCCTTTGAGTTGTCACCGAATGTGACAAACTTTCGAGGACTATCATTTTCAGCAAGCTCACGAAACATGTCTTTATCTCCGGTCATGTGATCGGTACATCCACTATCAAGAACCCATTCCTTTCCTCCCGACACATATCCCCGAAGATTTGGCATAAGACCAAAATGTCTTATTGCATCATCAATATCGAAATTACTATCATCATCCTCATCATAGTATCCATGTTCAACATCGTCATGTGGTGGATCAAGTCCTAGAGAGGGTAATTCGTTAGAGGGAGTTTGACAATGATCTTGCTTATGAATTCTTATAGCTTCGGAAATAATATCACTAATAATTCCAACATCTCCTTTGGCACACATAAGGTTGGTAAGTTCAAATAGACGATCACCAAACATAGGATCACAAGTATTCATTTTACTCAAAGCAATAGACTTATAGATAATTTCATCTAGATTTTCAAGGAATAATTTGGAAAGCATTCCTCAAGAAATTTCCATATAGTGTAGGCACACTCAAAAGTAGGCAAGATTCTAATCAAGTTTCTAGGCAAGCTGTCGGTGTACTAGAGTAGGGGTACCCTAGTATCCCGAACTCGTGCACGGGCAGTTGCAGCACCCCGCGGCAAGGCTTGCCGGGTGACCGCCAAGGTCCTCCGTGGTTCCTTTGGAGCCATTCAAGAACAAAGTATTCAAGCCAAGGAGACAAGGCCCGGCAAGAGGGGCTTGCCGGGAAGGCCAGCCAAGGCACCCTAGGAGACAAGGCCCGGCAAGAGGAGCTTGCCGGGAAGGCCCGATGAGCGACAAACTTCCGGACGCGACAAGGCAACAACGCGACAAAGGCGCTTGCCATGCAGACCAATCTGTACTGCGCTCCAGACATCCACTAACATGTCGCCTACAGGACCTTTCCGGTAGCGCCCAGCGTGCAAGAGAGGCTGTCTGACCCGTGAGCCTTGGTGGCAAGCGGCGACAAGATTGCCATCGTGGTAAGCGGTGGCGTCCCTGACGGTCCCTGTTTGCACTGTTTGGGCGACGTAGACGTGCATTTAAAGCCTTTGTCCCCTGCCGTCAGGGTTAGGTATGATACACTGTACAGGTAGCTGTACCAACCGCATTCCTTTTCCATTTTTACCCTTGTCTACGTTGCCACCTGTCGGAGACCCCTTGAGCATATAAAAGGAGGCCCATGCGCAACGTGGGGGGGGGTTCAAAGGTTGGAAGGCAGAAAACACTCACGCTTAGGTCTCGTTAGCAGCTGGTGTGTCTTGTAGCACTCGGCGCTCCCTAGCAAGAACTCAATACACTCAGACATGCAGCAAGAGAGTGTTATCTCTCCGGAGAGCTCCGGCTGGGTAAATTGCTCGTGCTTCGCCTCGATCTGCTCTTCGTGCAACCTCCGCCCCGACATCTTTGGCGCGCTGTAGGGCGTCGAGATTGTGTGAACCTGATCCGACGTTCACACGAGCTAGATCTTCATCATCTTCATCGACATGCCACCGAAGAAGAAGGCTTCGGCGGCAGCTGATCCGTCCACGTCGATCCCACCACCACCGGAGCAAACGGGTGGTGGGGTAGACGCCGGCGGAAGAACGGGCGTCGACGAAGGAGTCCACGGTGCTGCCAAGTCCAAGGACAAGGCTGCACAGACCTCGGCATCCGTACATGCACCGCGCCCATCTCAGGAGGCGCGGGACCAACATCGTCATGGTAATCGCAGTACCATACGTTCGTTGGGCCAAGATCGAGCTGGTGGATCTCGGGATGCTCAAGACCAGCATGCACGCCAACATGCCGGCACGAGCGAGGCACGGTCGCCTGGACGGGATACTGCTCCTTCTAACATAGTTAGAAGTCCGAGCATATCCCGCTCCTCGCACCGTTCGCCATCGCCACCCACCACTCCAGCGAAGCTTTGGCGGGAGCTCAAGCGCTCTGGATTACCCTCCAACGGCGGACAAGACCGATGAATGGAGGGCCACCATTCAGAGTCTCATCGGCTTTGCCAACGGCGACGCTCCGCGGCAACCGAGTACATCGCTGCCGCGGCAGGACTGCCAAGCACGAGCCGGTGGCGACGAAACCGGTGGGGGTGCAACCACCATGCACTCTCCACCCCGAAGGCCAAGATCGCCGACTCGCCGGATCCACCTCGACAACGACTCCACCGCATCATCAGATCCACGAGCTCATCGCGATCAGTGCCAAGTTCTTCACGAACGACAACAAGAAGACGCTCGAACTCGCATCGAGCGCCGAAGAGAAGCGCGGCGTCAATCCGACCAGCGCGCTGGGCCCTCTGTCGACATGCATGCGCCCGGAGAACCAGCGACTTGCCAGACGCGGTAGAGTTGCCCTGCGTTCACTCGTGAGCTGCTGCGGCAAGTCCGATGGCCCGGCAAAGAAGAAGAATTTCAAGCCGACGTACGCAGAGAAGTGCGACGGCGGGGCGCACCGTCGGAGTTCCTCGGCATCTACACCATCGCGGTGCAAGCTGCCGGGGCGAGACGACAAGATCCTGGCCAACTACTTCCCGGCGGTGCTCAAGCCCAATGTCGATCTGGCTCATGCACTTGCCGGACAACTCCATATCCTCTTGGGCAGATCTATGCCATCAGTTTGTCGGTGCCTTTACAGGCGGCCACAAGCCTCATGGCCAAGAGAGCGATCTTCATCTGCTCACCCAGAAGGAAGGAGAGCCCCTACGCAAGTACATTCAGAGATTCAGCCGTGTACAGCACAACATCCCAGATGTCCACCGCCGCTGGTAATCGGCTGCGTTCCATCGAGCGTGTGAAACCGCAGGATGCGGAGGAGATGGCGATGTGCAAGATCGAAGACGTCGATGAGCTATATGCCCTGGCCGACAAGTGTGCACGCGTCTTGAGGAAGGAGGAAACTCCCGGAGAGAATCTGAAGCGGGGAGGATCTGATAGTGAGGAGGCCGCCCCGACAAAGAAAAATCGGCGGCAGAACAACAGGAAGAAGAAAGGCAAAGATGTGCTAGTTGTTGAGCAGTCCGGCAACGGAGGTGGCGCCAAGAAAGCCAAAGCTGGTAGCTCCGGCAAGGAGATTGCCGCGGGCACTAACTGCCAGGCTGTGGCGGTCGCCGACAAGCAGGACGGAGCCAACAAGCAGTACTGCAAGATCCACCGCACCAAGGGCCATGACCTCCAGAGCTGCAAGAAGGTCGAGCAGCTTGTCGAGCAACAAAAGGCTGAATACGAGCGACGCGACAAGGAGAAGGCCCAGGAAGGTGCTGGAGGAGCTGGCAAGAAACGTCTCAGCCGGGGAGGACGCCGCGGCAAGGCCAAGCAGCGGCAAGGAGACAGACCTCCCCGCGGTCGCGACAAGGATGAAGATGATGACGACGATGAAGATATGGATGAGGACGAGACCGACGAGCAGGAGTTCCAGAAAGCCACAGAGGTCTTGTGCGTTGACGGCGGTGCTTCTCTGCATACTTCACACCGCCAGCTCAAGCAGTGGATGCGGGAAGTCAATGTGGTAACCATCCGCCGAGTCACGCAGGCCTCTGAAATGGTCCAGACGCCTATCATCTTTGATATTGAGGACCACCACGATCGCATAGCTGCGGTCGGGTGCTTGCCGATGTTGGTTTCACCAACTATCCGCAACCTCAAGGTCACTAAGATGCTAGTTGACGGCGGGCGGCTTGAACCTGATCTCCTCCGCGGTGCTCCGAAACTCCAGATCCTCGATGGCGAACTCTCGAAGAGACCGCACATTCCAAGGAATCAATCCGGGAAGGAGCAAGCGAAGGAAAGATCACGTTGCGGTGACATTTGGCAGCGAAGTTGAACTTCAGGACTGAGAGGGTCACTTTTGACGTTCTTGACTTTCCATTGCCTTACAATGGGATACTTGGCCGTCCAAAGACTCGCCAAATTCATGGCAGCCTCCCACTATGCATACAACATGCTGAAGATGCCAGGCCCGATAAGTGTCATCTCTGTCCCTGGTGACAAGAAGGATGCTCTTATCTGCGCCGACAAGATCTACCGAGAAGCAGCAGCCACAGCAGATCGCAATTCACTTGCCGCTGAAGCTCCCGGGGCGAAGAAGAAGACCAAGTCCGACAAGAGCTCTGATGCCCACTCCGGCAAGCGCACCTCTTCGGAGTGCTGCGCTACCGTCGAGGACGCACCATCGAGCTCCACCGGCAAGCGTAAGAAGACAATGGCAGCTCCACCAGAGACCAAGAAGGTGTCCGCCGAGGAGGACGGCACTGGTGGTACCTTCACCATCAGTGCCACTCTCGACCCTAAATAGGAAAGCACGCTCGTTGCTTTCTCATGGGTAACGTCGACGTGTTTGCATGGCAACCGTCGACATCCCGTGTTCCCAAGAAAGTAATTGAGCACCACCTAGCTGTCTGTCCTCATGCGCGTCCGTCAAACGAGAAAGTCGAAGGCGAAGGAGCGCCAAGAATTCATTGCGAAGAAATCAAGAAATTGGAAGCAGCAGCCTTGTCGAGGAGTGCTCCATCCTACGTGGTTGGCCAATCCTGTAGTCGTGACGCAAGAAGGCAAACGGGAAATGGAGGCTTTGTATCGACTTTACCGATGTTAATAAAGCTTGTCCCAAAGACCCATTTCCTTGCCGCGCATCGACCAGATTGTTGACTCCACGGCGGATCTGATTTGCTTTCATTTCTTGATGCATACTCAGGGTACCATCAGATCTTCATGGCAGAAGAGGATGAGGAAAAGACCGCATTCATCACCCCATGTGACACATACTGTTTCGTACGGATGCCTTTCGGGTTAAAGAATGCTGGTTCAACATTCGCAAGAGTAGTCCATGACGCTTTTGAACCACAAATACATAGAAATGTGGAAGCCTACATGGATGACATAGTGGTCAAGAGCAAGGACAAGGCGACTCTGATTCAAGATTTAGACAAAACCTTTGCAAATCTGCGCAAGATCAACCTCAAGCTCAACCCCGAGAAGTGTGTGTTTGGAGTCCCCTCCGGCAAGCTTCTCGGGTTCTTCGTGTCTCGGTGAGGGAATTGAATCCAATCCCGACAAGATCAAGGCCATTGAGCAGATTGAAGCACCAAAGCGGCGTTAAGGATGTACGAAGACTTGCGGTTGCGTAGCTGCTCTCGGCAGGTTTATCTCTAGGTCTGCTGAAGGCATACGCCATTTTTCAAAATATTGAAAAAGGCAGGTCCAATGAAATGGACTCGAAGCGGAGGCTGACTGCAGGACTTAAAGTGATACCTCCTCCACTCCAACACTTGTCGCACCTAAGCCACAAGAGAAGTTGCTGCTATATATAGCGGCAACCAATCAAGTGGTTAGTGCTGCATTTGTGGCGGAGAGGGAGGCGGATGATGAGCCAGCAACCACGGCAGATGCATCCAGCGACAAGCAAGGGACTTCACCGGCAAGCTCTGGTCCCGACAAAGATGGATCTGCGCAGGCGCATGAGAAGATGCAGAAAAGAATGGTGCAACACCCAGTTTACTTTGTCAGTTCCCTTCTGCAGGGGGCTAGGTCAAGGTATTCTGGTGTGCAGAAATTGCTTTTTGGCCTGCTCATGGCCTCGAGAAAGCTGCGCCATTACTTCCAAGCACATGAGATCACAGTCGTCACTTGTTTTCCGCTGAAGAGGATACTGCAGAATCCAGAAGCAACAGGCAGGATTGTCGAGTGGGCACTGGAATTGTCAAGCTTTGGCCTCAAGTTTGAGAGCACCTCAACTATCCAAAGCAGAGCATTGGCAGAGTTCATAGTAGAATGGACACCAACACAAGATGAAGAAATTCCAGAAACGAGCATCCCCGTCAAGGAAGCAAGTAAAGAGTGGCTGATGTACTTTGATGGTGCCTTCTACATTTGCAAAGGCGCCCGGTCTTGAGCGTGCTACTTGTTGCACCCACTGGAGAGCACCTCAAGTATGTAGTCCAGATGCACTTTCCCAAGGAGCAAGCAACGAAGAATACTGCAGAGTATGAAGGTTTGCTTGTCGGTCTCAGGATCGCAGTAGACCTTGGGATCAAGAAGCTCATTGTCAGGGGTGACTCGCAGCTTATCATCCGCCAAGTGAACAAGAATTATCAAAGTCCGTTGATGGAAGCTTACGTTGATGAAGTGAGAAAGCTAGAAGAGCACTTTGACGGCCTACAGATGGAACATGTTCCAAGAGCTCAGAAAGACATTGCAGATGGCCTGTCAAAGTGCGCCGCACTTAAGTTACCTGTGGAACCAGGGATCTTTGTGCTCAAGCTGACTCAACCGTCCGTAACGCCATCAACTGGACACAACAAGAAGAGGAAGTTGATTTCTGGTGACTATTTTCCAGCAGAGCTCCCCGAAGCCACTGCCAAGAAGGTCCCCAAGATCAACACCAAGAGTGCTGAGGAGCAGTCTGCTCCGACAAGCCTTAGGGTTTGTTTCGTTGAAGCAGACGCTCCCGACAAGTTTTGCTCCGGCAAGCTTGCCGGGGAACGTCAAGCTCTGGCTGAGCCGCGAGCTCTAAATGAGAAGCGGATGTTCCCGCAGCAGCGAATGTGCCTTTAGTCCTTGTTGTCGAGCCGCAAGCTCCAAAGATGGGCACATCAGATTGTCCGCTTCCTTCAGACGGAGAACTTCCCTAAGATCTAGATGAAGAGGAAATAGTAGACCGGCAGTCTAGTATGTAACTGTTTGTAGACAACACATTGTAAAGAAGAAGTCTCAACGGTGTTAAATTGAATTGTATTCACCGGTAATACGGACAAAAGCTGTTGGCGGAGATACATGGAGGCATATGTGGTCACCACATTGGCGCCAGAGCACTTGCTTAAGCAAAGCGTTCCAAGATGGTTTCTTTTGGCCGACAGCCCTCCGAGGATGCAACCGCACAAGTAACCAAGTGTGAAGCGTGCAGCCCATTCCATTCAGCGAATACACCAGCCAGCTCAAGCTCTCCGGGCGATCCCTTTATCACGGCCATTTTCGGTGCAGGGGCTCGACATCCTCGGCCCCTTTCCCCGAAGCTGTCGGGGCTTTGAGTACTTGTACGTTGCCACGACAAGTTCACAAAGTGGCGAAGTGGAAGCGATGAGGAAGGTGACAACATAGTCGGCAGTCAAGTTCTTCAGTCGATTGTTTGTTGCTTCGATCCCTAACGGGATCATCACCGACAACGACACACAATTCTGAAAGCCGCACCTTCATGCGGCACGTCCAAGATCTTGGCGCCAAGGTTCGCTTCGCTTCGCTGCTCATCCGAGAAGTAACGGTCAAGCGAGAGGGCGAATCTTTGAAGTCTTGCGCGGGCTCAAGACCAAGATTTTCGACAGGCTGCACAAGTGCGGAAGAAACTGGATCGAGGAGCTGCCGGTGGTTCTTTGGTCGATCAGGACGACGCCAAATCGAGCCACTGGCCAGACACCTTTCGCTCTAGTCTATGGAGCAGAGGCAGTTCTCCCCACGGAACTCGTGTACGGGTCACCTCGAGTGCTCGCTTATGATGAGCTTGAGCAAGAGCAGTTGTGACAAGATGACGCACTGCTCCTTGAGGAGGACCGTCTTCAAAGCCAGACGAGCTGCTCGATACCGGCAAGCTTTGCATCGCTACCATAGCCGCAAAGTTAGTGCCGGAAGTCTCGAGGAAGGCGACCTTGTTCTTCGGTAGCGTTCAGTCCGCCAAGAATTCCAACAAGTTGGCCTTGAAGTGGGAAGGCCCTTACCGGGTGAAACGAGTCACTAGGCCTGGCGCCGTCCGCCTTGAGACCGAAGATGGCATTCCGTTGAGCAACTCGGAACATTGAGCATCTTCGTAAGTTTTACCCGTGAGAAGCGCGGTTCTTGGAACCTGTTCCGGCAACCAACTTTTGTAAAAGTCTTGCTGATGTTGCATGTAATCCTTTGTACAAAGCCGGGCGCAGACCCCGTGCATAAGTAAAGCTAATGTGCTCCGCGCATCTTGTCAATTTCATGCTTTCTACTTCTATTTGCATGCGTTATCTGACACTTTGTGCAGCGCATAACCCCGGTAAGCAATAACGAGCCGTAAGGCCCCATATCTTTATTTTCTCTTCTTTCTCTTTCTCAAAGAAAGGAAGGTTCCCTCGCCCACAAGTTTGCCTGGGGGGAAGGAGAAGATAATGGTGTGGACCAAGCGTCGCTCAAGGAAGTTTCGCCTTACCGGGAATCAAACAACAGAAAAGCTAAGTTGCTAAAGTTTGAGCAATCAGTTTTAAAATCTTTTAAGTTATTCTCCTCGAACGACCGTGCTTTGTATGGAAAACCTGTGCGCAGAGGAACCAACTCGTAGCTAGTTGCGCCCTTATTTTGTTTCGAGTCCGCTCAACAATTTAAGTGAGCTGCGGCTAGTTGCGACAAGGTTTCTTGTCGGTAGCGGCACCGCCAAGGCTCTTGACGTCCGCACTCGGCCTTTCGCGGCAAAGGTGCCTGCGCCGACAAGTTACCTAAAAGCGTAGGGCAAAAACATACAAAGGGAGGAATCAAGTAAAGGAAATAACATAGCAATCACTACCCAAAATAGAGTTATATTACAAGATAGCTTGTCGCAGCTCTAATAGATTGTTCTCATAACATGATCAGCAGCGGCAAGAAAAAGAGAAAACGGGCGGCCTAATCTACGCGATCGCCATCAACCCTCTTGATCCCGCTCACCCTGTCCATGATCGGTGCGACAAGGGTCTTGAGCGCTTCCACATCAGCATCCGGCGGCAAAGACTTGAGGACGTTGGTGAGGTTGAGGCCTGGATTGCGGAAGGCCACCTTCATCAGCACCTTTTGAAGAGCTCCCGCGCAGATCTGGCGCGACTCATCGGCCAGCTGCTTTGGGATCTCTTCCCGGAGTCGCTGGAGGGCCGTCGCCACGCCTTTGAAGAACAAGCTGAGCTTGACGCTGGGTTGGAGGTGCTCATCGGAGGAATACCCAAGATCCTCCATCCCCAACAAGGCCAGCCTCCACAGCCGATGGCTGCAGCAACATCCACGAGCCCTCGGACCAGTGGTCCACATTCTCCCTAAAGGTATTCTGGGCGGCGGCAGCACTCGCCAGCAACGCCTCGTCGGCCTTGACCTTCTCCTACAAGGCCACCTCCTGTTCCCTGGCGCCGTCCAGCGTCTGAGTCAAGGTGGTCAGCTTCAACTCAAGATCTGCATTGGAGTCCTTGGCGGCGCTGAGCTCCTTGCTCCTCTCGGCGAGACGACCCTGCAGCTCGCCAAGAGTGTAGGCGTCCTTCTCACGCTCACGCTTGAGTGCAGCAAGCTCCTCGCCGCTCTCCTTGAGATTGGTCTCCAACTGCGCCACCTTCGTCTCCAGCTCCTTCTTGGCGGCCTCGGCAGCTACGTCAGCATCCTTTGCTTCCTTGAGAGCCCCGCCAAATGTTTGCTCGCGCGTGGCAAGATCCTCCTCGTGGCTGTCAAGATTAACCTTCCGCTGCGCCAACTCGCCTTCCTCAAGGCAGCTTCTCGGCGCAAGCCATCGTTGTTGCTCTTGACTTCAGCCTTCTCGAGGAGGAAGGCTTTGCGCCTCGGCGAAGTTGCTCCTGCTCCTCTGCCAAGGACCGGAGAGCTTCTGGTTGAGGCCCCGGAGCTCCTCCGCGGCGCTTCTCGATGTCTGCTCCCACCTTCGCGACAAGCGCTTACCGGGATTCCAGCTTGGCTTGCCGGTAGCGGTAGAGCGACAACAGCTCTGCGGCTGCTCCTCCTCAGACTTCGCCGCTCTTTGCTGCTTGGCGCGTCGACCAGCGTCGATCCAGCGAGCAGCTCTTCATCAAAAGTTTCTCCTTGATTGGCGCCTGAGCTCGACGCCCATGGAGCTTGATGAAGACGCCATCGCCGGCCTTCAAATAAGCGCCGGGCTGGGGCTCTTGAACTGGCTCTGCGGCAGCGGAGGGATCGGCGGTCGGCGTGGCGCTGGCGCTCCCTGCAGCCTCGGGGCCGTCGATCGATCGCGGACCCCTCGCCCGGCTCTGCGGCGGCAGCTTTGGCGGCCTCTTATGGCGGGCTCGTCGGCCGACTTCTTCTTCGATGGCAGTGGCGTCGTCGATGATTACCTTGCGTCCTCCTTGCCGGCGACCTCGGTCTCCATTGGCTCTGTGGCGGATGGATCTGACGACCGGAAAAAGAAAAGAAAAGTCAAGCAAATATTGGAAAAGAAAAAACCAGAAGAAGAAGAACACAAGGGAAGTTTTCAAGCAAGAGGATTACCTGTGCTAGGGTCTGCAGTCATGGTCTCCGCCACCGGGGGATCGCTGGTACTGCCCCTTGCCGGAGAAGTCTCCCTTGCCGGAGAATGCTCCCTTGCTGGGGAATCCTCCCTTGGCGGTGTAGTCGAAGCAGAAGGCATGTCAGGAGTGGCTTCAGGGCACTCTTGGTGAGGCTGCTCTACTCCTACACAAATCAGCGATCGAGATATCAAGAAGAAAGGGCACCCATGCACGCCGAACAGCAGGAAGTAAACCATATACTTACGCTGGGGGCTGCGCTGGGGGCTGCTTTGAGGAAGAGTTGCCAGGTCCGGCAAGGTGGTCCCGGACACGCCTCCTGCTGCCGCGGTGGGTTCGTCCTCGATGAAAATCACCGGGACCTTGGCTCTCTTTGACGCTCTCTGGGCCAGCGTCCTGAAAAGGAATGGGTTCAGAGTGAAGCAAATCAGATACAAGACAAAGCAACAAAATTAAGAACTACAAGTACAGCAAAGATTCTTACTCTTCTTCTTCCTCGTCGGAGCTGAGCGCGGAGAGATCAAATTCTAGCTCGCCTCCAGTGTGACGAGGCGGAGGAGTGGGTTCCCTTAGCCGCTTGGCGGGAGCAGAAGCGGTGGTGCAGGAGGCCCGCTCCGGATTGCAGCGGCGTGAGGTGCTCCAGCAGCAGTGCTTGCCGCGGATGGGCGCGTCACGCCTTGGCGGGCTGTTAGCCCGTCTGCCGCCCGCTTCGTCCCCGGCCTTGCGGAGACGCCTTCTTGGTGGAGCTGGGGCTCCGCTGCAAGCTATGCGAAGGAGGGAGGAGGCGCCCTCGGCGGCTCGCTTCGACTCGGCCGGGCCCGACAAGCTCTTCCTCGCCGGCAAACTCCCTCGCTCGACAAGGCTTGCCGCCTCTGCTACCTCTGCCTCCTCCACGGTGAATCCGAACTTCGCCCAGCGGAGCGCTTCTGCCGCCTCTTCCAGCCTGGTGGCGATCGCTGCATCTCAAAGATCGGTGGTGTTGCGGGTGAGACTCTTACATTCATCGGGGTGGACCGCACTTCTACCAGTTGTCAAAGAACACTCGCCACGACGTCATCTGCAGGCTCTTGCCGGTTGGGACGATTCCATGCGAAGTCGCGAACGGCATCATTGCACGAATGCGGTCGAGCGAGGAATTGTTGCACAATGAACGACACCCTTCGCAACCTGAACATTTCGGGATGATCGGGATCGGGCTTGAACAGTCCAAGAGCATCGCATCCAGTTCCAGCCGGTGAAGTTGAAATTAAGGCCCGGCGCAGCCTCATGATATCCGCCGCATTTTGGAACTCCTGTGCAGGTCTCCTCCTCTCTGCAAGGGGCGTCTGATAGCGAAGAAAGTCTGTGCTAACGGTGCCTACGGTGAGCTGGCAAGCCCGAGGCGCAGGATCCGGTGACGGCAATCTTCACTAAGCGTCTTCCGGCCACGTTGCTCCAATCGTTGCTGCGCACTATTGGGGTTTGGCGCTGGGCGGTAAATGGCTGCGGGTTCTCCTCGACAATCCAGCACCAGTCTTCCCTCCATTCCTCCCACTTGCTGCGGAGCTCTCCCTCCAGATAAGCTTCCTTCTTGCCGATTCTCGAGATCCAAGCGATTCCGCCGGCAAGGGGCTCCCCTCTCTCAACTCGGGGCATAAAGAAGTGGCGAAAAAGAGCTACGTTTGGATGGACTCCGACAAAGTTTTCGCAGAGATGTGCGAAAACTGCCATGGTCAGAACGGCATTGGGGGTGAAGTCAAGGAGGCGGAACCCGTAGGTGTTCATGATATCGCAGAAAAATTCAGAGAAAGGCGGGCAGAGCACGGAGTAGAAGAACAGTGCAAAGAAAGGGTATCCGTTCGGAGCCAGTTCCGAAGCGGCAGCCGGGAGTACCTTCGTGCGCGGATGCGCTCGCGTCTCCGTCGACCAGAAGAGGTAGTAGTACTCCCTCAGCTCCCTCGCGGCGGTGAGGGAAGATTGCCGCTCCTTTCGCGGCCATGAAGCTGCGCCTCGGCCGACTTCACGGCCTTCCCTTGTCGGCTTTCGGAGCCATGGCGGAGGTGGTGGGGGAGATCGACGGCGTTGGTGGTGCTGGTGGCGATGGGGGGCGGAGCGCTGCTCTCTTTTCAGCCTTGGGAAGAGGGGGGGGGAGCAGCGGAGGCTTTTCGAGATTGGACAGCAACTGGCGAGATGGGCGAACTGCCCCTGTTTCCCCTGCTTATAAAGAGGGAGGGGGCAGGTGTTCCATCTTTCCGAATAAAGAAACCACCCACGATCTCACCCACGATCTCTCCCACGACGCCGCATTCGACGCGCGCTGCCTGTGGAGGGCGTGGTGAGTCCGGGAGTGAGTTACGGCGTAACCCAGCCGCTGCGTGTGCCTGCGCCTGTTTTGGGCCTGGCCCAACAGCCTTCGGCACCGTGTGTGGCCCAGCCGGGGGCTCTGTCGGTGTACTAGAGTAGGGGTACCCTAGTATCCCGAACTCGTGCACGGGCGATTCTGACACCAGCGGCAAGGCTTGCCGGGTGACCGCCAAGGTCCTCCGTGGTTTCTTTGGAGCCATTCAAGAACAAAGTATTCAAGCGAAGGAGACAAGGCCCCGGCAAGAGGAGCTTGCCGGGAAGGCCAGCCAAGGCACCTAGGAGACAAGGCCCCGGCAAGAGGAGCTTGCCGAGAAGGCCCGGTGAGCGACAAACTTCCGGATGCGACAAGGCAACAACCGCGGCAAGGCGCTTGCCGCGGCAGACTACCAATCTGTACCTGCGCTCCAGCACATCCACTAACGTGTCGCCACAGGACCTTTCGGTAGCGCCAGCGTGGCAAGAGGCTGTCTAACCAGCGAGCGCGGTGGCAAGCGGCGCTGACAAGATTGCCATCATGGCAAGCGGTGGCGTCCCTGACGGTCCCTGTTTGCACTGTTTGGGCGACGTAGATGGGCATTTAATGCCTTTGTCCCCTGCCTTTAGGGTTTGGTATGATACACTGTACAGGTAGCTGTACCAACCGCATTCCTTTTCCATTTTTACCCTTGTCTACGTTGCCACCTGTCGGAGACCCCTTGAGCATATAAAAGGAGGCCCATGCGCAACGTAGAGGGGGGCTTCGAAAGGTTGGAAGGCAGAAAACACTCACGCTAGGTCTCGTTAGCAGCTGGAGTGTACTGTAGCACTCGGCGCTCCCTAGCAAGAACTCAATACACTCACACATGCAGCAGTAGGAGTGTTATCTCTCCGGAGAGCTCCGAAGCTGGGTAAACTGCTCGTGTTCTTCGCCTCGATCTGCTCTTCGTGCAACCTCCGCCCCCCGCCGAACCGAAAGGGGCTCGGTCCGCCGGTCCCATAGGTGTTCGTGGGTCAGATCAGCTTCCCCGACACAAGCCTCTAGTGATAAGATTAACAGTTCTAAGATTTCTAGTCATGTCATAGATTCATCAAGGGTAGGATGCTTAGGATCAACATGAGGAGCACAAGGGCTAGCAATATACTTGTTCAAATGATATTGATTGAAAATTACAAGCATCTCATTTTTCCACTCATGAAAATACTCTCCATCAAGAATAGGCACTCTATGACTAAGACTCCCCAGTAGACTCATCCATCTTCCTCCAATGGTGATTAAACCAAGGCAATGGAGACCAACGCTCGATACCACTTGTAGGATCTTGAGAAGAGGTGTCTAGAGGGGGGGGGGTGATTAGACACTAAGTACCAAAGTTGCAGTTTTTAACCTTATTAAAGTTTAAGTGGAGTTTAGGCACAAATTTAACTTTTTCGATACATAACAAGCAAGCATGCAATGAGTGTATGAGCAGCGGAAAGTAAAGCATGCAACTTGCAAGAAAGTAAAGGGAAGGGTATGGAGGATTCAAACGCAATTGGAGACACGGATGTTTTTGGCGTGGTTCCGATAGGTGGTGCTATCGTACTTCCACGTTGATGGAGACTTCAACCCACGAAGGGTAGCAGTTGTCTTGAGTCCACGGAGGGCTCCACCCATGAAGGGTCCACGAAGTAGCAACCTTGTCTATCCCACCATGGTCGTCGCCCACGAAGGACTTGCCTCACTAGCGGTAGATCTTCACGAAGTAGGCGATCTCCTTGCCCTTAAAAACTCCTTGGTTCAACTCCACAATCTTGTCGAGGCTCCCAAGTGACACCTAGCCAATCTAGGAGACACCACTCTCCAGGAAGTAACAAATGGTGTGTTGATGATGAACTCCTTGCTCTTGTGCTTCAAATGATAGTCTCCCAACACTCAACTCTCTCTCATAGGATTTGGATCTGGTAGAAAGAAGATTTGAGTGGAAAGCAACTTGGGGAAGGCTAGAGATCAAGATTCATATGGTAGGAATGGAATATCTTGGCCTCAACACATGAGTAGGTAGTTCTCTCTCAGAAATAGTAAGTTGGAAGTGTAGGTTTATTCTGATGGCTCTCTCCATGATAGAAGAGGAGGTGGAAGGGTATATATAGCCTCCACACAAAATCTAACCGTTACACACAATTTACCAATCTCGGTGGGACCGAATCAACAAACTCGGTCAGACCGATTTTAGTAAACCTAGTAACCGTTAGGGTTTTGATTGGGATCGACATGCATCTCGGTAGGACCGATATGGTTAGGGTTAGGGCATAACGTAATCTCGGTGAGACCGATTTTGGTAATTAGCTAACCAGAGAGTTGGTCAGGCAAACTTGGTGAGACCGATTACTCAAACTCGATGGGACTGATTTTGGTAAGAAGTTAACCAGAAAGTTTTCATTGTAACCTCGGTAGTACCGATTCTCAAACTCGGTGAGACCGATTTTCATAGTGGACATACACAGAGAGATTACAATCCCATCTCGGTGAGACCGAGATCCCTATCGGTAGGACCGATTTGCCTAGGGTTTGTGGCAGTGGCTATGACACATGGAATCGGTGGCGCCGGATAGGAAGAATCAGTGGGGCCGAGTTTGACTTTAGGTTTAGGTCATATGTGGATGTGAGAAAGTAGCCGAGGGTTTTGGAGCATATCACTAAGCACATGAAGCAATAGGCTCATTAAGCAACACCTCATCCCTCCTTGATAGTATTGGCTTTTCCTATAGACTCAATGTGATCTTGGATCAATAAAATGTAAAATGAAGAGTCTTGAGCTTGAAGCTTGAGCCAATCCTTTGTCCTTAGCATCTTGAAGGAGTTCCCACATCTTTTAGTCCATGCCACTCCATTGTTGAACTTATCTGAAACATACTAGATAAAAGTGTTAGTCCAACAAGAGATATGTTGACATTAATTACCAAAACCACCTAGGGAGCACTTGTGCTTTCAGATACCGACTGAAATCACCTTGGAATGCAATCCACTCAACCAGCTATCCCACTCGGATACCCAAATTCCATTCTACCAAGATAGAGTCACTCGACCATATGAGAAGTCACTCGGAGTGCAGAAGACCTAAAGCCACCCCAGGATGGCAACGGTCAGGCGTTCACTTCGTAGTCTTAAAGGTCATTTATAGCTCTTTATAGCTAGTGTTACCAATAACGCCCTGTCTTAACCTACATTGAACCCTATGTAACTGAGGGCTGGAGAGGTCCAGCGCACTCTATATAAGCCACCCCCTCCTCTGGTACAAGGGTTCGCACCCCCTTTAACTCTCACGCATAAACCAGTCGACCAAGCCTCCGGGCACCGAGACGTAGGACTATTACTTCCTCCGAGGAAGGGCCTGGACTCATTAATCTTGCGTGCACAACCTCACCGCAGCTAGGATCTTGTCTCCCCCTACGTACCCCCTATTCTTACTATCAGACTTGCTCCCACGACAGTTAGCGCCCACCATGGGGCAGGTGTCTTAGCGACTTCCGCTGAGGTTGCAGTTTTTCCGATCTCCATCAACATGGTTTCTGGCGGTGGTTTGGCTTTGGGCCGCGAGATCCGTCTCGGCGTGCTCGTTTTCATCACCGACGACTCCGCCTGGCTCCAAGAGGCTCCCCTCGACATCGAGGCCCTTCCCATCCGTGGGGCAGCACACTTCGGTGCGAGTGCCTGTGGCGTCCTCCTATGGCAGCCGTCGACCCAGTATCGGTTAGCTCCCGCATTTTCCACTCTTCCAGCTGTACGCCGTCGCAAGAGATCTGGTTGATCACGGCTTCAGCGATGGGTGAAGCATGCGGTGGCCCGCTAGTCGGCCACCCCTCAAGTCGCGGCAATTGAGCCCGACGAATCTCTCTACGGACCATTCGACTGGTTCCGCTGAGACCCTGTCCGAGTGCGGAAGTAGTAACCCTGTGGCGGAAGTCCTGATGGTCGACACGCCATGCAGCCCGCCTGGTTTCCATCGCAGTGGCGGCGGCGATGGTGGCTGCGGTCTGTCACATGGTCATGACGAGTATCATCCCGAAGCCCTCACTTTGGAGCAGAGGGAAGAGTTGCATCGTCACAACATGGAGGCCCTCCACACCCTCATCATCGGAGAAACCTCTGAGGCTCGGGCCTTGGTGGCTGCGCGCCTGGCCACCTTGGCTGAGCGCGCACTTCAAGAGAATCTCCAACATTCGCTCGACGAATGCGCTCGTCGGCAGATCCCAGAGTCCAGTCGACGTCATAGACAATTGTTTCCGCCTGAACCTCAGGTATATTGCACACCAGTCTAGAATCTTGCAGCTGAAGGAAATATGCCCTAGAGGCAATAATAAAGTTGTTATTTATATTTCCTTATATCATGATAAATGTTTATTATTCATGCTAGAACTGTATTAACCAAAAACTTAGTACATGTGTGAATACATAGAGAAACAAAGTGTCCCTAGTATGCCACTACTAGACTAGCTCGTTAATAAAAAATGGTTAAGTTTCTTAGCCATAGACATGTGTTGTCATTTTTGATGAACAGGATCACATCATTAGAGAATGATGTGATGGACAAGACCCATCCGTTAGCTTAGCACTATGATCATTTAGTTTATTGCTATTGCTTTCTTCATGACTTATACATGTTCCTACAACTATGAGATTATGCAACTCCCGAATACCGGAGGAACACTTAGTGTGCTATCAAACGTCACAATGTAACTGGGTGATTATAAAGATGCTCTAAAGGTGTCTCCGATGGTGTTTGTTGAGTTGGCATAGATCGAGATTAGGATTTGTCACTCTGAATTTCGGAGAGGTATCTCTGGGCCCTCTCGGTAATGCACATCACTATATGCCTTGCAAGCAAAGTGATTAATGAGTTAGTTGCGGGATGATGCATTACGGAACGAGTAAAGGTACTTGCCTGTAATGAGATTGAATATGGTGATACCGATGATCGAATCTCGGGCAAGTAATGTACCGATGACAAAGGGAACAATGTATGTTGTTATGCGGTTTGACCGATAAAGATCTTCGTAGAATATGTAGGAGCCAATATGAGAATCCTGGTTCCGCTATTGGTTATTCATGAGAGATGTGTCTCGGTCATGTCTACATAGTTCTCGAACCCGTAGGGTCCGCACGCTTAACGTTCAATGATGATTCGTATTATGATTTTATGTGATTTGATGAACCGAAGGTTGTTCAGAGTCCTGGATGAGATCACGGACGTGACGAGGAGTCTCGGAATGGTCGATACATAAGGATTCATATATTGGAAGGTTACATTCAGACACCAGAATGGTTCGGGTCGTTTCGGATAAGTTTCGGAGTACCGGGGGTTACCGGAACCCCCCTGGGAATTTATTGGGCCTCATTGGCCTAGTGGTGGAAGAGAGGAGGCAGGCCAAGTTGTGGCGCGCGCCTCCCTAGCCCAAACCGAATTGGACTAGGGCTAAGTGGGCCACCCCCCTTTCCTTCTCTTCTCCCTCTCCTTCCCCCTTCTCCTTGTGGAAGTAGGAAAGGGGGGGGGGAATCCTACTTGGAGTAGGACTCCCACCCTTGGGCGCGCCTCCTCCTGGCCGGCCTCCTCCTCCCTCCCTCCTTTATATACGTGGGGAGAGGGCACCCAAAGGCACAACAGACAATCTTTTAGCCGTGTGCGGTGCCGCCCTCCACAGTTCTACACCTCGGTCATATTGTCGTAGTGCTTAGGCGAAGCCCTGCGCCGGTAACTTCATCGTCACCGGCACCATGCCGTCGTGCTGACGAAACTCTCCCTCGGCCACAACTGGATCAAGAGTTCGAGGGATGTCACCGAGCTGAACGTATACAGATCGCGGAGGTGCTGTGCGTTCGGTACTTGATCGATTGGGTCGCGAAGAAGTTCGACTACATCAACCGCGTTACTTACCGCTTCCGCTTTAGGTCTATGAGGGTACGTGGACACACTCTCCCTGCTTGTTGCTATGCTTCTCCTAGATAGATCTTGCGTGATCGTAGGAATTTTTTTGAAATACTACGTTCCCCAATAATGGTATCAGAGCCAGGTCTATGCGTAGATGTTATATTCACGAGTAGAACTCAAAGAGTTGTGGTCGATAATAGTCATACTGCTTACCAGCATGTCATACTTTGATTCGGTGGTATTGTTGGATGAAGCGGCCCAGACCGACATTACGTAAACGCGTTCATGGGACTGGACACAGGTGGCTAGTGGGTGTCTGTTTCTCCAACTTTAGTTGAATCGAGTGACTACGCCCGGTCCTTGTTGAAGGCTAAAATAGCACACTTGACGAAAAATCGTTGTGGTTTTGATGCGTAGGTAAGAACGGTTCTTGCTAGAAACCCGTAGCAGCCACGTAAAACTTGCAAAAACAAAGTAGAGGACGTCTAACTTGTTTTTGCAGGGCTTGCTGTGATGTGAAATGGTCAAGACGTGATGATATATAAATTGTTGTATGAGATGATCGTGTTTTGTAACAGTTATCGGCAACTGGCAGGAGCCGTATGGTTGTCGCTTTATTGTATGAAATGCAATCGCCATGTAATTGCTTTACTTTATCACTAAGCGGTAGCAATAGTCATAGAAGCAATAGTTGGCGAGACGACAACGAGGCTTCGATGGAGATCAAGGTGTCAAGCCGGTGACGATGATGATCATGATGGTGCTTTGGAGATGGAGATCAAAGGCACAAGATGATGATGGCCATATCATATCACTTATTTGATTGCATGTAATGTTTATCTTTTTATGCATCTTATCTTGCTTAGTACGGTGGTAGCATTATAAGATGATCTCTCACTAAATTTCAAGGTACAAGTGCTCTCCCTGAGTATCCACTGTTGCGACAGTTCGTCGTGCCGAGACACCATGTGATGATCGGGTGTGATGAGCTCTACGTTCACATACAACGGGTGCAAGCCAGTTTTGCACACGCAGAATACTCGGGTTAAACTTGAAGAGCCATGCATATGCAGATATGGCCTTGTAACACTGAGTCTGAAAGGTCGAGCGTGAATCATATAGTAGATATGATCAACATAGTGATGTTCACCATTGAAAACTACTCCATCTCACGTGATGATCGGACATGGTTTAGTTGATATGGATCACATGATCACTTAGATGATTAGAGGGATGTCTATCTAAGTGGGAGTTCTTTAGTAATATGATTAATTAATCTTTAATTTATCATGAACTTAGTACCTGATAGTATTTGGCATGTCTATGTTGTTGTAGATAAATGGCCCGTTAAGCATCGTTCCATTGAATTCTAATGCGTCCCTAGAGAAAGCTAAGTTGAAAGATGATGGTAGCAACTACACGGACTGGGTCCGTAACTTGAGGATTATCCTCATTGCTGCACAGAAGAATTACGTCCTGGAAGCACCGCTAGGTGCAAGACCCGCTGTAGGAGCAACACCAGACGTAGTGAACGCTTGGCAGAGCAAAGCGGATGACTACTCGATAGTTCAGTGTGCCATGCTTTACAGCTTAGAACCGGGACTTCAACGACGTTTTGAACGTCATGGAGCATATGAGATGTTCCAGGAGTTGAAGTTAATATTTCAAGCAAATGCCCGGATTGAGAGATATGAAGTCTCCAATAAGTTCTACAGCTGCAAAATGGAGGAGAATAGTTCTGTCAATGAGCATATACTCAGAATGTCTAGGTACCACAATCACTTGACTCAGCTGGGAGTTAATCTTCCGGTTGATAGTGTCATTGACAGAGTTCTTCAATTACTGCCACCAAGCTACAAAAGCTTCTTGATGCTCTATAATATGCAAGGGATGGATAAGACAATTCCTGAGCTCTTCGCGATGCTAATGGTTGCAGAGATAGAAATCAAGAAGGAGCATCAAGTGTTGATGGTTAACAAGACCACTAGTTTCAAGAAGAAGGGCAAAGGGAAGAAGGGGAAGTTCAAAAAGAACAGCAAGCAAGTTGCTGCTCAAGTGAAGAAACCCAAGTCTGGACCTAAGCCTGAGGCTGAGTGCTTCTACTGCAAAGGGACCGGTCACTGGAAGCAGAACTACCCCAAGTATTTGGCGGATAAGAAGGATGGCAAAGTGAAAGGTATATTTGATATACATGTTATTAATGTGTACCTTACTAATGTTCGCTGTAGTGCCTGGGTATTTGATACTGGTTCTGTTGCTCATATTTGCAACTCGAAACAGGGACTACGGATTAAGCGAAGATTGGCTAAGGACGAGGTGACGATGCGCGTGGGAAATGGATCCAAAGTCGATGTGATCACCGTCGGCACGCTACCTCTACATCTACCTTCAGGATTAGATTTAGACCTGAATAATTGTTATTTGGTGCCAGCGTTAAGCATGAACATTATATCTAGATCTTGTTTGATGCGAGACGGTTATTCATTTAAATCAGAGAATAATGGTTGTTCTATTTATACGAGTAATGTCTTTTATGGTCATTGAGGGAGTCCTGGATTAGGGGGTATCCGGACAACCGGACTGTATACATCGTCCGGACTATTGAAGCGTGAAGATACAAGACTCAAGACTTTGACCCGTGTCCGGATGGGACTTTCCTTGGCGTGGAAGGCAAGCTTGGCGATCCGGATATTATATTTCCTTCCTTGTAACTGACTCCATGTAAACCCTAGCCCTCTCCGGTGCCTATATAAACCGGAGAGGTTGGTCCTAGAAGGCCGATCACAATTACAATCATACCATCATAGGCTAGCTTCTAGGGTTTAGCCTCTACGATCTCGTGGTAGATCTACTCTTGTACTACCCATATCTTCAATATTAATCAAGCAGGAAGTAGGGTTTTACCTCCATCGAGAGGGCCCGAACCTGGGTAAACATCTGTGTCCCTTGCTTCCTGTTACCGTCAGCCTAGACGCACAGAAAGGGACCCCCTACCCGAGATCCGCCGGTTTTGACACCGACATTGGTGCTTTCATTGAGAGTTCCTCCGTAGCCGTCGCTTCTGTGGCTTGATGGCTCCTCCAATAATCGCCAACAACACGATCCCGGGTGAGACCTTTCTCCCGGACAGATCTTCGTGTTCGGCGGCTTCACTCATGGGCCAACTCGCTTGGCCATCTGAGCAGATCGACAGCCACGCCTGGTCACCAGATCAGGTTCGGAAACCTGAACTACATGGCGGACATCCGCGGAGACTTGATCTTCGATGGATTTGGGCCTATGCCAGGAGCACCGGACAGTCACGACGAGCATGGCTTAGACCTGCCGTCGGACGAAGCTCGGGGTATCACCCCCGTAGTATCCCCGAACCTAAATCTGGAGCAGGCTGCGCTGCCTAAGGACGGAGGGATGGACCCCGCCCCACAGGTCGCACACTCATCGGCGGTGGAGCCGAACACGGGTCTTACCTCTGCGGTGGCCTGTGATTCCGGACCCCTAGATTCGTATCCAGACGTTGGTTCCAGTCCACGCACTCCGGAGCGAGTCGAGCCAAGATGGGCTCCAGTAACGGAGTTCACCGCTGCGGATATCTTCCAGCACTCGCCCTTTGGCGACATACTGGACTCATTAAAGTCTCTCTCTTTGTCAGGAGGCTCTTCGCCGAACTATGTCCGGCTCGAGTGGGAGGCAAAGCGATGAAGGAATTCGTTGCCCACCCACCACCCACTTCATTGCCACGGTCGATGACTTAACCGAGGTACTGAACTTGACTCAAGACATCGGCGATATGGACGGCGATGCAGAGAAGAACATGAACCACCGCTCAGCAGGCGGTGGACAGCCACCTCTTCCTATGATATATACATGGTGGACACTCCAAAGGAAACAAATGGCGATGAGGCAACGGAGGATAAAACCTCAGGGAAAAAAACAAAGAATGGGCGTCATTGGCGCCACTCCAAGCCCCACCACAGCAATACTGGCCCATGAGACGAAAACAACCCGAATGGTGCCGAAGAAGAATACAACCCTGATCAGCCCGCCTTCGAGCAGGCCAAACACGAGGTTGAGCAGGTCAGCCCAGAAGAACAGGCGACAGACGAATACCCGAAGGAGGACAGCTACATGCCCCCCTCCGAAGAGGAGATTAGCCTCGGTGACGACGAGTTCGGCATGCTTGAGGATCCCGTAGAGCAGGAGCGCTTCAAGCGCCGGCTTATAGCCACTACGAGGAGTCTGAAAAAGAAGCAGCAGCAACTCCAAGCTGATCAAGACCTGCTCACAGATAGATGGACTGAAGTCCTGGCAGCCAAGGAGTACGGACTCGAGCACCATACGGCTGACCGGCCACCTCGTGGCCGAGATAAAACAGCATATCAGTCCGCATACTAGCCAACACCCCCACGCCAACATACTATGGCCTGGGGCAACAAAACAGGACAGCCAAGATCGATCTACGGATCGCGGGGGCGCGCCTCGGCACGCGACGACGACCGTCACGCCGGATACACCTTCAACAAGTCCGGCCGGGCCGAACATAGCCACCCAGGCCAATTCAACCTGCGTAGCCACATAGCCCGACATAGAGGCGCCGCACACCCCCTCTGCTTCACTGACGAAGTAATGGATCATGAATTCCCAGAAGGGTTCAAACCTGTAAACATCGAATCATACGATGGCACCACAGACCCCACAGTATGGATCGAAGATTTCCTTCTACACATTCACATGGCCCGTGGAGACGATCTACATGCCATCAAGTATCTTCCCCTTAAGCTCAAAGGACCAGCCCGGCACTGGCTAAACAGCCTGCCAGCCAATTCCATTGGCAGTTGGGAAAACCTAGAAGACGCATTCCTCGACAACTTCTAGGGAACATATGTGCGACCACCAGACGCCGATGACCTGAGCCACATTACTCAACAACCCGGAGAGTCAGCCAGGAAATTCTGGACTCGGTTCCTAACTAAAAAAACCAAATAGTCGACTGTCCGGATGCCGAAGCCCTGGCGGCTTTTAAGCATAATATCCGTGACGAGTGGCTCGCTCGACACCTCGGCCAGGAAAAACCCAAGTCCATGGAAGCTCTCACAACACTATGACCCGCTTTTGCGCGGGCGAGGACAGCTGGTTGGCTCGCAAAGACTACGCCACATTTTGGCACTTCGGATGGTCATGACAATAACGGCAAGCCACGGTGTAATGTACATAAGCGGCGGAACAACGGCGACAACATCAAGACACGGCGATCAACGCCAGATTCAGCGGATCCAAGCCCGGTCGCCGGAAGAAGCCGTTCAAAAGAAATAATCAGGGACCGTCGATGCGGACCGCATTTCGAGCGCTCGTGCCAAATTCATGGCACCCCGGACAAGCCAGCCAACCACACCAATAGAGATTGCTGGGTATTCAAACAGGCCGGCAAAATAAACGCCGAAGACAAGGACAAGGGGCTGCACAGTGACGATGACGAGGAGCCCCGACGTCCGAACACGGGGGGACAGAAGAAATTTCCCCCCCAGGTGAAAACGGTCAACATGATCTACGCCACGCACATCCCCAAGCGGGAACGGAAGCGGGCACTACGGGGCGTCTATGCGATGGAGCCACGCCCCAAATCCAACCCATGGTCAGCATGTCCGATCACCTTTGATCGTAGGGATCACCCTACTAGCATCCGTCACGGCGGCTCGGCTGCATTGGTCCTAGACCCAATCATCGACGGATTCCACCTTACGAGCGTCCTTATGGACGGTGGCAGCAGCCTGAACCTACTTTATCAGGACACAGTGTGCATAATGGGCATTGACCCTTCAAGGATCAAGGCCACCAAAACCACCTTTAAAGGTGTGATTCCTGGAGTAGAGGCCCGTTGCACGGGCTCTATAACATTGGAAGTGGTCTACGGATCTCCGGATAACTTCCGAAGCAAAGAGTTAATCTTCGACATCGTCCCTTTCCGCAGTGGTTACCATGCACTGCTCGGACGAACCACATTCGCTGGATACAATGCGGTACCACACTACGCATACCTCAAGCTCAAGATGCCAGGACCACGCGGGGTCATAACAGTGAACGGAAATACGGACCGCTCTCTCTGAACAGAAGAACATACTGCAGTCCTCGCGGCGGAAGTACAATGAGGCCTCCTCCGACAAACCAATCCGGGCACCGTCAAGAGAGTCCGGAGCACCCCGCAACAGGATCATCAGGCACGTCAAGAGCGCGACTAGCAGTCCGGCCTCCGCTTAAGCCCCATCAAAGCAGCATTCGTGCCACGCTGCATACAATTACGCACTCAAGATACCATGGGCGAAGGTGGAGGCGCAACAACGACTTCGGTCAGCAAATAGCGGGATAACCGCCACATACCTTCATAACCCGTCCTTCTTCTTTTTCAGGACATTGCTTTAGAGCAGCCTCTTCAGAAGAGCCGAATTGCCGGACTTACATAGGAGAGAAAACCAAGGAGGCAACATGCTTTACGAACATAAGGAAACACCCAGGTGGAATCTATTTACGATCGTTATACCTGTTTTATATATCCATACGCGGCCTGCCCCCGGATAGTACATGTTAAATAGTCCTATTTATCTCTGCTTAATGCATTCATTGTAAACATACGCTTAAACGTATTTTTCACCAATGGGAGATTATACATAGCGTCAGCTCATTACTGTTATTTGAACATTTTCCTTACAAATGTTTCTTTGATATTGCATCCGTACACTTTGGTACGGTCCGTTTGCCAGGGGCTTCCTATGGTGCCCCGTTCTACGGCAACTAAAGTCCGAACACTTTAAACAGTGCGGCACCCCGAACTTATAGCACTATATGCATCATCTCCAAACATGTCTTGGGTCTACAGTTGGGTTAGCCCAGCTCCCTTGTTTTGGTACCTTACGTTCCGTGATATCGGCTAAGGTAGCGCAGGGAGAACTACTGCGATTGTGTCCCGGTTCTTCCGGACGAGCACCTCAGTAGAGAAAGCCGAAAACTGACCGGCATGATGTGGCGAGAGCTGGTCGCTGTTCGAGAGGTCTTAAAATCCTTAAAGATTTTCCGCTTTAGGCGATAAATCGGCTTCGTCCGATCTAGGCGTATATAGCGCCCCAATTCGGCCTTCCAGATTCTAGGGGCTTCGCCGAAATTTAAAATTGTAGACTTCTATGGCTAAGTGAAAGTTATAAAGCCGAATAGTCCGATTGCCTTGTTCGCTGCACCGGATACCTCCTTAAGGGACCAAACATTTGGATAAAGAGTATCCGGGTTTTTCCAGGAACACCCCGGCACTAGTTGCGTGGGGGCGGAAGCCGACGACTGGCCTACTTTCAGTATTCTATAAACAGCCGCACAGAAGGTAATATTTTAAATCAAAAAGTGCTACATAGCACAAGTAACTTCGTCTTTAAATTACAACAGCGGCAGAGGTACATTTAGTCAAAGATCTTGTCCTTGGAACACTCATCGGCCACGAGACGAGCGCCTTTCATAACACCATCATAACACTTCTCGGGATGGCGATGCTCCTTGCCCTCTGGCGGACCGTCCTTCACCAGCTTCTCCGCATCCAGCTTGCCCCAATGCACCTTTGCACGGGCAAAGGCCCGGCGGGCACCCTCGATGCAAACGGATCGCTTGATTACTTCAAGCCGCGGACAAACATGCACCATCCACTTGATCAGGCCGAAGTAGCTAGTGGGCAGGGGCTCACCGGGCCACATCCGGACTATGAAATCTTTCATAGCCACTTCGGCCGACCTGTGGAGTTCGACCAACTGCTTCAGTTGGTCACTTAGAGGCGTTGGGTGTTCGGCCCCAGCATACTGGGACCAGAACAACTTCTCCGTTGAGATCCCCTCTTGGGCACGGTAGAACTCCGCGGCATCTGATACGCTGCATGGCAGATCGGCGAATGCCCCTCGAGAGCTCCGAATTCGAGTAAGTAAAAGAAACGCCTCCTCCACATGTTTGCTTTGCAAAAAGAATTTCTTACCCGCCGCTATCTTTTTGGCCTCCTAAATCTCCTGCTGTGCCTTCTTGGCTTCGGCCTTGGCGTCTTTCATACTCACAAGGGCATTCGCAAGCTTGGCCTCTTTCATCTTCAGATCATGCTCCACGGACTCGAACTTCTTGCCGAGGTCCTGGAGCTCTTGTTGTACCTCGCCCACTCTAGCACTTCGCTTCTCGCGCTCTTTGCATTCCAAGGCCACCTTGTCTTTGGCCTCGGATAGCGTTTTCTTCAGGGACGCCACTTCGGCGGTGGACCCTGTCACACAGTCACGACGCTTTATCGTCAGACTAAACAATTTTTTCTTTACATACATAATTGCGGAGAATCACTCACCTTTGCTCTCTTCGAGCCGCCTCTTTGTGAGGTCGAGCTCTCCCTGCGCCTGCTCCAGGTCCCGCTTTAGTTCGTCAACCTCAGCTGTGCGGGCAGCAGCGGCAAGCAACACGGCATCCGTTTGGCTTTTCTTTCCGAACACCGAACAGAGTATCATGGGCTACTACCTATCGGGTGGTAATTTCACACATTTTTATTACTTACCTCGAAGCCCGTCAGGAGGCTTGTGCAGGCTTCGGTTAGTCCGCTCTTGGCAGACATAACCTTTTGAATCACCGCACTCATAAGAGTACGGTGCTCGTCATCCATGGAAGCTTCTCGAAGCGCTTCCACCAGACTGTCCGGCGCCGCTGGTGCGATGGAAGTCCTCGGCACGGACGGCTCGCCCTCCCTAACGAGGGGCTGCCCGCCTAAATCCAGAACCGTTAAGGGTTCCGAAACAGTGTTCGGTCGAGAGTCCGCCTTGCTGCGGCTCTCATCGACGCGATCCGCAGGGATCTTGAACCCCGCGTGTCTGACGTTTGGAACTCCGCCTTGGAGTGTCTCTAGGGTCACCTCCCCCTGCTCGGGGAGCCTTCGGGACAACACCTCCGTGTCATCCGCAGGCTGAAGAGTGGTGGCCGTTGGGAGCGAGTTCATCTCTGAAGCACTCAGAGACCCATCCAAAGATGATACATCCGGATGAGCCCTGGCCGGACTGCATATATGTTCGGCGTTATTAAACAACTATGAAGTAAAATCACGGTAGAGTGCGGACACTTACGATCGCGCCAGGGGCTTCCCCCTGGGCAGCCACCCATCCTCGCTATGAGCGACCGTGGTGGAGTAGTCCGGAAGGGACGTCTTTCCCTTCTTGGGCGTCCCAGCCTCCCCCTCCGGGGCGGCTTTCCTCTTTTTCTCCTCCCCAGTGCGGGGAGGTAGAGTTTCTTCTTGCTTCCCCCCGCCTCTGCGGGAGGAATCTGTTTCGTCGTCATCGGACGACGTGGGTATGACGGCCTTGCGTCGAGGGCCTCTCCCGGCCCCACGGCCCGTCTCCTCAGGCCTCTCATCCTTTCCGGATGGGGCGGCTTCTTCTTCTTCTTCTTCCTCCTCTTCGGGGGAGGAGTGCGCCTCATCGTCTTCGGACGAGGCTTCTGGCACAACCTTACGCCGGAGACCCTTCCTGGTCCCCGGGGCCTTCTTTTCGGCCTTCTTCTCCGGTGCCTTGTAGGGCGCCGGGATCAGCATCTCTGTCAAGAGAGCATCAGCTGGGCCTTCTGGCAGCGGAGCCAGACAGTCAATTTGCTCCGCTGTCTCCACATAGTCCTCATCAAATATACAGAAATACTTAAGACTCTCCCATGAATGTATCGGGAAAAACCGAATCCGGTGGTAGTCCCAAAACTCACCGGACGCGGGGGCCGCGCTGCATGAAGTCCGCGGTCCTCGGATGTGGGAGGAGGTACTTCGGAGTCCTTGAACAACTTCCACGCGTCTTTGTGCTTCATGCCATAGAGCCTCTGAAGCGTCTGGTGTTCGGCCGGGACGAACTCCCACAGATTGAATGCCCGCCTTTGGCACGGCAGAATCCGGCGAACGAGCATGACCTGGATCACGTTGACAAGCTTGATGTTCTTGTCCTTCATGCTCTTGATGCAGGTTTGGAGTCCGGTCAGCTCTATAGGTTCGCCCCAAGTCAGGCCCTTCTTTTCCCAGGAGGTGAGCCGCATGGGGGCTCCAGATTGGAACTCGGGGGCCGCCGCCCAGTTGGCGCCGCGCGGCTCGGTGATGTAGAACCACCCCGATTGCCACCCTTTTACGGTCTCCGCAAAGGAGCCGTCCAGCCAGGTGACGTTAGGCATCTTGCCCACCATGGCCCCTCCGCACTCCGCTTGCTGGCCGTGTACAATCTTCGGCTTCACGCAGAAGATTTGCAGCCACGGGCCGAAGTGAGGCCGGATGCGGAGGAAAGCCTCGCATAGGACGATGAATGCCGAGATGTTGAGGACGAAATTCGGGGCTAGATCATGGAAATCTAGCCCGTAGTAGAACATGAGCCCGCAGACGAAGGGGTGAAGTGGAAACCCCAGTCCACGGACGAAGTGGGCGACGAACACGACTCTCTCGTGGGGTCCCGGTCGAATGACCTGCCCAGCGTCCAGAGTAGCAGTGCGCTATGTCTGCGGCCAAGTATCCGGCCGCCCGAAGATTTACGATATGCTTCTCCTTGACGGTGGAAGCCACCCACTTGCCTCCTGCTCTGGACATGTTTAGCTGTGCGGAGAAGACTTGGGCTTGGGCGCTAGAGCTCGAGGGGGCAAGAGTGGGCAAAAGGAGGAAGAAGGCGTGGGTAAAAGGAGGAAGAAGGCGTGGGTAAAAATGGGGAAATCTTATCCCTTTATAGAGGCGACGAAAGCGGTGCGCCTCCCCACTTGCCGGTTGGGAATCACTTGCTTCCCAAGCGCCACGATTGATGATGTGGTGGGATTACCCGTACCCGTATTGATGAGAATCCCGTGATAAGGGGACACGATCTCTGCTTTGATAAGACGTGTCGAGGAGACCGCCTCGCAATATGCGCTGTGGCTGGTTGTGGGAAAACGGTTTGAATAATGACCCGACCACAATGACACATCGCGCTGCCTAAAAAGTTGTTAGCAGATTGCATTTGTGAAATACCATTCTCTCTACGGTGGCATGTGAAGATCATTTTGTGGATCCGGACACGGTTCAAGTGTTCGATAACTACTTTGGAGTATTCGGAGGAGGAACCCGCCCTGCAATGCCGAAGACAATGCTGCGCGACGGACTCATCATCATTGAAGCCTGGTTCAGGGGCTACTGAGGGAGTCCTAGATTAGGGGGTATCCGTACAGTTGGACTGTATACATCGTCCGGACTATTGAAGCGTGAAGATACAAGACTCAAGACTTCGACCCGTGTCCGGATGGGACTTTCCTTGGCGTGGAAGGCAAGCTTGGCGATCCGGATATTATATTTCCTTCCTTGTAACCGACTCCATGTAAACCCTAGCCCTCTCCGGTGCCTATATAAACCGGAGAGGTTGGTCCTTAGAAGACCGATCACATTTACAATCATACCATCATAGGCTAGCTTCTAGGGTTTAGCCTCTACGATCTCGTGGTAGATCTACTCTTGTACTACCCATATCTTCAATATTAATCAAGCAGGAAGTAGGGTTTTACCTCCATCAAGAGCGCCCGAACCTGGGTAAACATCTGTATCCCTTGCTTCCTGTTACCATTAGCGTAGACACACAGAAAGGGACCCCCTACCCGAGATCCCCCGGTTTTGACACCGACAGTCATGCACCCTTGATGAGTGGTCTATTTTTGTTGAATATCGATAGTAGTGATACACATATTCATAGTATTGAAGCCAAAAGATATAAGTTCAATAATGATAGTGCAACTTATTTGTGGCACCGCCGTTTAGGTCATATTGGTGTAAAGCACATGAAGAAACTCCATGCTGATGGGCTTTTGGAATCACTTGATTATGAATCACTTGATGCTTGCGAACCATGCCTCATGGGCAAGATGACTAAGACTCCGTTCTCCGAAACAATGGAGCGAGCAACAGACTTATTGGAAATAATACATACTGATGTATGCGGTCCGATGAGTGTTGATGCTCGCGACGGGTATTGTTATTTTCTGACCTTCACAAATGATTTGAGCAGATATAGGTATATCTACTTGATGAAACATAAGTCTGAAACATTTGAAAAGTTCAAAGAATTTCAGAGTGAAGTGGAAAATCATCATAACAAAAAAATAAAGTTTTTACGACCTGATCGTGGAGGAGAATATCTGAGTTACGAGTTTGGTCTCCATTTGAAACAATGCGGAATAGTTTTGCAACTCACGCCACCTGGAACACCATAGCGTAATGGTGTGTCCGAACGTCGTAATCACACTTTATTAGATATGGTGCGATCTATGATGTCTCTTACAGATTTGACGCTATCATTTCGGGGTTATGCTTTAGAGACGACTACATTCATGTTAAATAGGGCACCATCCAAATCCGTTGAGACGACACCATATGAACTGTGGTTTGGCAAGAAACCCAAGTTGTCGTTTCTTAAAGTTTGGGGCTGCGATGCTTATGTGAAAAGGCTACAACCTGATAAGCTTGAACCCAAATCAGAGAAATGTGTCTTCATAGGATACCCAAAGGAGACTGTTGGGTACACCTTCTATCATAGATCCGAAGGCAAGATATTCCTTGCTAAGAATGGATCCTTTCTAGAGTAGGAGGTTCTCTCGAAAGAAGTGAGTAGGAGGAAAGTAGAACTTGATGAGGTAATTGTACCTGCTCCCTTATTGGAAAGTAGTTCATCACAGAAATCAGTTCCAGTTATTCCTACACCAATTAGTGAGGAAGCTAATGATGATGATCATGGAACTTATGATCAAGTTACTACCAAACCTCGTAGGTCAACAAGAGTAAGATCCACACCAGAGTGGTACGGTAATCATCATCTGGAAGTCATGTTACTTGACCATGACGAACCTACGAACTATGAGGAAGTGATGATGAGCCCAGATTCCGCGAAATGGCTTGAGGCCATGAAATCTGAGATGGAATCCATGTATGAGAACAAAGTGTGGACTTTGGTTGACTTGCCCGATGATCGGCAAGCCATAGAGAATAAATGGATCTTCAAGAAGAAAACTGACACTGGCAGTAATGTTACTGTCTACAAAGCTCGACTTGTTGCGAAAGGTTTTCAACAAGTTCAAGGAGTTGACTACGATGAGACTTTCTCACCTGTAGCGATGCTTAAGTACGTCTGAATCATGTTAGCAATTGCCACATTTTATGATTATGACATTTGGCAAATGGATGTCAAAACTGCATTCCTTAATGGATTTTTTAAAGAAGAGTTGTATATGTTGCAACCAGAAGGTTTTGTCGATCCAAAAGGTGCTAACAAAGTGTGCAAGCTCTAGCGATCCATTTATGGACTGGTGCAAGCATCTCGGAGTTGGAATATACGCTTTGATAGTGTGATCAAAGCATACGGTTTTATACAGACTTTTGGAGAAGCCTGTATTTACAAGATAGTGAGTGGGAGCTCTGTAGCATTTCTGATATTATATTTGGATGACATATTGTTGATCGGAAATGATATTGAATTTTTGGATAGCATAAAAGGATATTTGAATAATAATTTTTCAACGAAAGACCTCAGTGAAGCTACTTATATATTGGGCATCAAGATCTATAGAGATAGATCAAGACGCTTAACTGGAATTTCACAAAGCACATACCTTGATAAAGTTTTGAAGAAGTTCAAAATGGACCAAGCAAAGAAAGGGTTCTTGCCTGTGTTACAAGGTGTGAAGTTGTGTCAGAATCAATGCCCGACCACTGCAGAAGATAGAGAGAAAATGAAAGTCATTCCCTATGCTTCAGCCATAGGTTCTATCATGTATGCAATGCTGTGTACCAAACCTGATGTGTGACTTGCTATTAGTTTAGCAAGGAGGTACCAAAGTAATCTAGGAGTGGATCATTGGACAACAGTCAACAACATCCTGAAATACCTGAAAAGGACTAAGGATATGTTTCTCGTTTATGGAGGTGATAAAGAGCTCGTCGTAAATGGTTACATTGATGCAAGCTTTGACACTGATCCGGATGACTCTAAGTCACAAACCGGATACGTATTTATATTGAATGGAGTAGTTGTAAGTTAGTGCAGTTCCAAGAAGAGCGTCATGGCGGGATCTACGTGTGAAGCGGAGTACATAGCTGCTTCGGAAGCAGCAAATGAAGGAGTCTGGATGAAGGAGTTCATATCCAATCTAGGTGTCATACCTAGTGCATCGGGTCCATTGAAAATCTTTTGTGACAATACTGGTGCAATTGCCTTGGCAAAGGAATCCAGATTTCACAAGAGAACCAAACACATCAAGAGACGCTTCAATTCCATCCATGATCAAGTCAAGGAGGGAGACATAGAGATTTGCAAGATACATACGGATCTGAATGTTGCAGCCCGTTGACTAAGCCTCGCTCACGAGCAAAACATGATCAACACCAAGACTCCATGGGTGTTAGAATCATTACAATGTAATCTAGATTATTGACTCTAGTGCAAGTGGGAGACTGAAGGAAATATGCCCTAGAGGCAATAATGAAGTTGTTATTTATATTTCCTTATATCATGATAAATGTTTATTATTCATGCTAGAATTGTATTAACCGGAAACTTAGTACATGTGTGAATACATAGACAAATAGAGTGTCCCTAGTATGCCTCTACTAGATTAGCTCGTTAATCAAAGATGGTTAAGTTTACTAGCCATAGACATGTGATGTCATTTGATGAATGGGATCACATCATTAGAGAATGATGTGATGGACAATACCCATCCATTAGCTTAGCACTATGATCGTTTAGTTTATTGCTATTGCTTTCTTCATGACTTATACATGTTCCTATGACTATGAGATTATGCAACTCCCGAATACCGGAGGAACACTTAGTGTGCTATCAAACATCACAATGTAACTGGGTGATTATAAAAGATGCTCTACAGGTGTCTCTGATGGTGTTTGTTGAGTTGGCATAGATCGAGATTAGGATTTGTCACTCCGAATGTCGGAGAGGTATCTCTGGGCCCTCTCGGTAATGCACATCACTATAAGCCTTGCAAACAATGTGACTAATGAGTTAGTTGCGGGACGATGCATTACAAAACGAGTAAAGAGACTTGCCTGTAACGAGATTGAACTAGGTATGGTGATACCGACGATCGAATCTCGGGCAAGTAACGTACCGATGACAAAGGGAACAACATATGTTGTTATGCGATTTGACCGATAAAGATCTTCGTAGAATATGTAGGAGTCAATATGAGCATCCAGATTCCGCTATTGGTTATTGACCGGAGATGTGTCTCGTTCATGTCTACATAGTTCTCGAACCCGTAGGGTCCGCACGCTTAACGTTCGATGACGATTTGTATTACGATTTTATGTGATTTGATGTACCGAAGGTTGTTCGGAGTCCTGTATGATATCACGGACGTGACAAGGAGTCTCGGAATGGTCGAGACATAAAATTTCATATATTGGAAGGTTACATTCGGACACCGGAATGGTTCGGGTCGTTTCGGATAAGCTTCTGAGTACCGGGGGTTACCGGAACCCCCACCCCGGGAAGTTATTGGGCCTCATGGGCCTAGTGGTGGAAGGGAGGAGGCAGGCCAAGGTGTGGCACCCTCCTAGCCCAAACCGAACTGGACTAGGGCTAAGGGGGCCGCCCCCCTTTCCTTCTCTTCTCCCTCTCCTTCCCCTTTTCTCCTTGTGGAAGTAGGAAAGGGGAGGGGGGACGAATCCTACTTGGAGTAGGACTCCCCCCCTTGGGCGCGCCTCCTCCTGCCTCCCTATTTTATATACGTGGGGAGGGGGGCACCCAAAGGCACAACAGACAATCTTTTAGCCGTGTGCGGTGCCCCCTCCACAGTTTTACACCTCGGTCATATCGTCATAGTGCTTAGGCGAAGCCCTGCGCCGGTAACTTCATCATCACCTTCACAACGCCGTCGTGCTGACTAAACTCTCCCTCGGTCTCAGCTAGATGAAGAGTTCGAGGGACGTCACCAAGCTGAACGCGTGCAGATCGCGGAGGTGCCGTGCGTTTGGTACTTGATTGGTTGGGTCGCGAAGACGTTCGACTACATCAACCACGTTACTTAACGCTTCCGCTTTCGGTCTATGAGGGTACGTGGACACACTCTCCCCGCTCGTTGCTATGCTTCTCCTAGATAGATCTTGCATGATCATAGGAGTTTTTTTTGAAATACTACGTTCCCCAACAGCAGCTGCAACCCGTATAGCAGAGTCAATTCAGCCACCCCGTTCAGAGGCTGGTAGGGGTTTGATGCAGATCTGAGCATTGCTCCGAGCGGTAGGGGAACAAAACTCAGCCGTTTCCTAGTCACGCAACATGATCCACAATAGGTCTATGGTGGCAGACACAGTCCAGTCGGCTCACAGCCCAAGATCGCCTCCACGGTGTGAGGGTTGTGGGCACCACCAGGAGCAGTACCTGGATCGGAACCACGAACAATATGATCATCGATTCAGCCGTGATGACTGCTATCGAGTGCCTACGCCACCTCCGAGGGGCGGATCATACGTGCCCCGACGGTATGATGACAGGCGGCCGTATGGTCATGAGCAGAGAGCTCTAGTCGACCCAAGAGAGCCCAGGTTTGATGCAAGATCAGTTCTCGTACAAGGTCTGGTCAACAGAGGCCAGGCACATAGAGAGGGACAAGACAGTGATCGTCCGACTAGAAGCAGAGTGCATGTTTCTGGGCCCGAATGTTTCAGTAGAGCCATCAGAGCTGCTGAGATCCCTCCCAACTTCAGGTTGGCGACGGGTGTGAGTAAGTTCACTGGTGACTCGAAGCCCGACACTTGGCTGGAAGATTATTGAGTGGCAGTGCAGATTGGTGGAGGCAATGATGATGTGGCCATGAAGCACCTCCCTTTGATGCTTGAGGGTTCGGCCAGAGCTTGGTTGAATCAGTTAGCCCCTGGTAGTATTTTCAGTTGGGAAGAGTTGGCCCGAGTGTTCTTTAAAACATTCGAGGGCACCTGCAAGCGACCAACTGGGCTGACTGAATTGCAGCGTTGTGTCCAGAAACCGAATGAGACCTTGAGAGACTACATTCAGAGATGGACTACCCTTCACCATACAGTGGAAAATGTGTCACGGCACCAAGAAGTTTGCGCCTTCAAAGAGGGCGTTCGGTATAGAGAGCTCAACCTAAAATTTGGTCGGACAGGAGACATGTCCCTGGCCCGAATGATAGAAATAGCCACTCGGTACGCTAACGGCGAAGAGGAAGACCGACTCCGCAGTGGCAAGAATAAACCAGTCGCCCAGGACACCGGAGGAGGAAATTCCAGTCGGAAGCAAAAGCGCAAAGCTGAAACTGCAGGTCCTGCTGAGGCCGCAGTTTTGGATCAAGGGAAGTTCAAGGGAAAGCCTAAGGGGCCATGGATCCCCAAAAAAGTGAAAGATCAAGCGGGAAACAATGTTCTTGATTTGCCGTGTCACATACACACCAAAAAAGATGAAGAGGGTAACTTGATCTACCCCAAGCATCCACTTGACAGCGTCGACTCCTGATTCAGAGCTTCCGTGAGGGTCAGCCCAGTGAGAAAGAGAAGGAATCTGATAAGGATAAGGACAAAGAGGAAGATGATGGTTACCCCAATGTCAATGCCACTGTAGTGATTTTTGCTTACATCGAGAGCAAAAGTCGACTGAAAGTTATCAATCGAGAAGTGAACATGGTTGCTCCGGCAACTATGACGTATTTATAGTGGTCAAAGACTCCCATTACATTCGACCAGTCCGATCACCCAGCGCACGTTGCTACCCCCGGGCGGCAAGCGTTGGTGGTTGACCCGATCGTTAGGGCACCAATCGACCAAGGTTCTGATGGATGGTGGCAGTGGCTTGAACATTCTGTATGCTGAGACCCTCCAAGGGATGGGCATCCCGATGTCCAAGCTCAGCGAGAGCAACATGCGATTCCACGGTGTCATCCCAAGGAAGAAAGTAGATTCACTCGGTCAGATCACTCTTGATGTGGTTTTCGGTGATTCAAAAAATTACCGCAAAGAAAAGTTGACGTTTGAGGTGGTGGATTTTCACAGTGCCTATCATGCTATTCTGGGCAGGCCTCCATATGCTTGTTTCATGGCTCGACCATGCTACGTGTACCTCAAGTTGAAGATGCCTAGCCCAAGAGGCGTGATTACAGTCACAGGGAATCGGCAAAGGGTAGAAGAGTGCTTCCAGAAGTGCTCAAAAATTGCCAAAGAACAGATGGTAGCAGTTGAAATGGAAGAATACAACAAGAATGCAGATCCGATGATTTGTTGCGAGCCAAGAAGCCTGCTTCAGAGTCCGCATTTCAGTCGGCCGGTGAAACAAAACCTGTTCATATTCACCCGACTGATCCCAATGCTTCTCTGACCCACATCTCAACAACACTCGACAGTAAATAGGAAGAAGCGCTCATCCAGTTCCTCCGTGAGAACTGGAACATCTTTGCATGGAAACCATCTCACATGCCGGGTGTACCCAGAGTACTGGCTGAGCAACGTTTGCGAGTCGATCCAAAAGTAAAACCCGTCAAAGTGCATCTCCGTCGGTCCGCCGTGGAGAAGACGAAGGCAATTGTCGAGGAAGTAGCTCGGCTTCTAGCAGCTGAGTTAATCCACGAGATATACCACTCCGAGTGGCTCGCCCAATGTTGTCATGGTCCCCAAGAAAGATGATTCACTTCGTATGTGTATCGATTTCAAGCACATCAATCGGGCCTGCCCGAAAGATCACTTCCCTCTCCCCCGCATCGACCAGATTGTCGACTCAACTGCGGAATGTGAGCGTTTGTCCTTTTTGGACACGTATTCCAGGTACCATCAGATCCGACTATATGGGCCCGACGAAATAAAGACAGCCTTCATCACCCCATTCAGGTGTTTTTGCTATGTTACCATGCCCTTTGGCCTCAAGAATGCTGGTGCCACGTTCATGCGCATGATTCAGAAGTGCCTTCTCACTCAAATCAGTCGAAACATGGACGCATACATGGACGATATCGTGGTCAAGTCATGCAAAGGTTCCAACCTATTGACTGTCCTCGCAGAAACCTTTGCCAACTTAAGAAGATATGATATCAAGCTCAATCCATCAAAGTGCACATTTGGAGTCCCGGGCGGAAAGTTAGTCGGTTTCCTCATTTCCGAACGAGGGATCAACGCAAACCCAGAAAAGGTTGGAGCAATTCTCCGAATGAAATGCCCCGTGCATGTGCATGATGTTCAGAAGCTTACTGGTTGTTTGGCTGCACTGAGTCGATTCATCTCTCGTCTTGGTGAAAAGGCATTACCTCTTTACCGACTGATGAAGAAGTCTCATAAGTTCGAGTGGACTCTTGAAGCCGAAGCAGCGTTTGTAGAGCTCAAGGCCCTACTTTCCACCCAGCCGGTGCTTGCTGCCCCAATCAGTAAAGAGCCTCTACTGCTGTATATCGCAGCCACTGGATAAGTTGTCAGCACAGTGCTCACAGTCGAGCGGGAAGAAGAAGGCAAAGCCTACAAAGTTCAACGCCCAGTGTACTATATTTCTGAAGTCTTGACTCCGTCCAAGCAAAGGTATCCACAGTATCAGAAGCTTGTCTACGGGATTTATTTGACCACGAAGAAAGTTGCACAGTACTTTGCAGACCACTCGGTTTCTGTCGTCGGCGAGGCTCCATTATCAGAAATTCTAAACAATCAGGACACAACCGGTCGAGTGGCCAAGTGGGCGATTGAACTCCTTTCTTTGGATATCAAGTTCGAGGCAAAGAAAGCAATCAGGTCTCAAGCAATAGCAGATTTCCTCGCCTAGTGGATTGAACAACAGCAACCGACTCAGATGCACTCGGAACATTGGACTATGTTCTTTGAGGGGTCCAAGATGTTGAATGATTCTGGGGCTGGAGTGGTCCTGGTATCCCCAAGAGGTGACAAGCTCAGCTATGTTCTCCAGATTCACTTTGCTTCTTCAAACAATGAAGCTGAGTATGAGGCACTTTTGTATGGGTTGCGTATGGCCATCTGGCTCGGCGTCCGTCGCTTGATGGTCTACGGCGACTCAGACTTGGTGGTCAATCAAGTGATGAAGGAGTGGGATATCAGGAGCCCAGCTATGACTGGTTATTGCAATGCAGTAAGAAAACTAGAGAAGAAGTTTGAAGGGTTAGAGCTCCACCACATACCCCGAATCAAGAATCAAGCAGCATATGATCTGGCGAAGATAGGTTCTGATGAGGACATAGACCTGGGATAGGGTAATAGGCTTGACCTATACGTCCTATCCAAGGTCACTGTCTTAGAAGCAAAGAAGCTCAAGAGACAACATGGAGGGCCCAACAAAGGTGTCGAGTGCAATCCATTCGACCTACCAGTCACTCGGACACCCCTCCTTCCTTAGGTCACTCGACCACTCGATCATTCGACCATGCAAGAATCCATTTGACCTGTTTGAAGACCAGGAGTCATCCAGAACAGCAACGGGCGAGCATCCACTCTGTAGTCTTTAAGGCCATTAAGGCATTTAAGGCTGGCGTTACCAGTAACGCCACCTCTTTATGTACATTGAACTCTTGGTAACGGAGGATGGCCAGGGTCCTGGCACACTCTATATAAGCCACCTCCTCCTTTGGCACAAGGGTTCGCACCCCCTGTAAAACACACACACACACACACACACACACACACACACACATAATTCAGTCGACCGCCTCCAGGCACCGAGGCATAGGGCTATTACTTCCTCCGCGAAGGGCCTGAACTCGTAAAACTCGTGTGTAGAACTTCGCCATAGCTAGGATCTTGCCTCCTCTTACCTACCTCCTCATACCTACCCCTCATTCTACTGTCAGTCTTAGATCCACGACAGTTGGTGCCCACCGTTGGGCAGGCGTCTTAGCGACTTTTTGGTGAAGTTGTGATTTTTCCGATTCCCATCATCAGGGTTTCCAGCGGTGGATTGGCTGAGGGCCGCGAGATCCGTCTCGGCGCGCTCGTCTTCGTCGCCGATGACTCCGCCTGGCTTCAAGAGGCTCCACTCGACGTCGAGGCGCTCCCCGTCCGCGGGGAGATGCACTTTCGCGCGTGCGTTCGCAGCGTCCTTCTCCGGCAGCCGTCGACCCAGTATCGGTCAGTTCCTGTGGTGTCCTCGCTCCCCGCTGTTCGCCGGCGCAAGCGTTCCGGCCGGTCGCGGCTCCAGCGGTGGGTGAGACACGCGGTGGCCCGTCAGTCGACCACCCCACAAGTCGCGGCAATCGAGCTCGACGAAACTCTCTACGGCTTGTTCGACTGGCTCCGTTGAGACCGCATCCGAGTGCGACAGCAGCGATCCCGCGGCGGAAGTCTTGATGATCAACGAACCACGCAGTCCTCCTAGCTTCCCCCACAACAACGGTGGCGATGGCGGCGGCGATCCGTCGCGTGTTCACGAGGAATACCGCCCCGAGCCCCTTTCTTCGCAGTAGAGGGAAGAGCTTTGCCGCCGCAATATGGATGCACTTCACACTCCTATCATTGGAGAAACCCCCAAGGCCCGGGCCTTGGAGGAGGCGCGCCTGGCCAACTTGGCTGTGCGCATTTGATTGGAGAACCTCCAGCATGCACTCGACGAGCGTGCTCGGCAGTGGATTCCTGAGTCCAGTCGATGACAGCTTTTTCCGCCTCAAACTCAGGTATACCGAACTCCGATTCAAAATCTCATAGCTGCAGCCCGAATAGCAGAGTCAATCCAACCTTCCAGTCGGAAGCTGGCAGAGGTTTGATGCAGATCCGGGCTTTACTCCAGGCAGCAGGAGAGAAGAACACGTCAGTATCTCAGTCCCGGAATAGGATTCATAGCAGATCTGTGATGGCAGACATAGTTCTGTCGTCTCACAGCCCAAGATCGCCCCCGCAGCGTGAGGGATGTGGATACCGACAAGATCAGTACAGAAATCGCGAGCAGTATGATCACCGACTCGACCACGATGACCGTCGTCGAGTGCCCACGCCTCCCCCAAAGGAGTGGGTCATACGTGCCTCGGTGGCATGATGACAGGCGCCCCCACAACAGCGGGCGAAGAGTACTAGTCGACCCAAGGGAGCCGGGCTTTGATGCGAGATCTATTCTCGTGCAAGGTATGGTTGACAGGAACAGAGCACACAGAGAGGGTCATGAGAGAGATCACCCGACTGGCAGCAGAGTGCATGTTTCAGGTCCAGAGTGCTTCAGCAGAGCCATCAGGGCTGCAGTGATTCCTTCCAACTTCAGGTTGGCGACTGGAGTCAGCAAGTTCACTGGTGAGTCCAAGCCTGACACTTGGCTTGAGGATTACCGAGTGGCTGTTCAGATCGGTGGTGGCAATGATGAAGTGGCTATGAACCACCTTCCTCTGATGTTGGAAGGCTCGGCCAGAGCATGGTTGACTTAGTTGGCGCCTGGCAGCATATACAGTTGGGAGGAACTTGCCCGAGTGTTTGTTAGAACTTTTGAGGGCACTTGCAAACGGCCAGCAGGGTTAACAGAATTGCAGCACTGCATGCAGAAGCCGAATGAGACCTTGAGAGATTATATCTAGAGATGGATCACATTGCACCATACAGTGGAGAATAGGTCAGATCACCAAGCAGTTTGTGCCTTCAAGGAGGTGTTAAGTATCAAGAGTTGAATCTGGAATTCGGTCGGACAAGGGATATGTCCCTAACTCGGATGCTGGAGATTTCCACCAAGTACGCTAATGGTGAAGAGGAAGACCGACTCCGGAGTGGCAAGCACAAAACAGTCGCCCAGGAAACCGGAGGAGGGAATTCCAATCGGAAACAGAAGCGCAAGGCCGAACCAGCTGCTCCTGGTGAGGCTTTAGTTGTGGCTCAAGGAAAGTTCAAGGGGAAGCCCAAAGGGCCCTGGAACCCCAAGAAAGTGAAAGATCAAGCTAGAAATGATGTGTTGGATTTACCATGCCACATTCATACCAAGAAAGATGAAGAGGGTAATCTCATTTACCCTAAACACACCACTCGATAGTGTCGACTCCTGATCCAGCAGTTCCGAGAGAAACAACCCAATGAGAAGGAGAAGGAGTCGGACAAGGGTGAGGATAAGGAAGATGATGATGATGGTTTTCCCAATGTCAATTCCACTCTGATGATTTTTGCTAATGTTGAGAGCAAAAGTCGAGTGAAAGTTATCAACAAAGAAATGAACATGGTTGCCCCGACAACACCTAGTTATTTCAAGTGGTCTCAGACTGCCATCACATTCGACCAGTCAGATCACCCAGCGCGTATAGCCACCCTTGGGAGGCAAGCATTGGTGGTCGACCCAGTTGTTGAGGGCACTCGACTGACCAAAGTGCTAATGGATGGTGGCAGCGGCCTGAATATCCTTTATGCTGAAACCTTGAAGGGAATGGGCATTCTGATGTCCAAGCTTAGTGAAAGCAACATGAGTTTCCATGGTGTTATACCTGGCAAGAAGGCTGAATCACTCGGCCAGATCGCCCTTGATGTGGTTTTTGGTGATTCCAAGAATTACCGCAAGGAAAAGTTGACATTTGAAGTAGTGGATTTCCAGAGTGCTTATCATGCTATTCTGGGCAGGCCTGCTTATGCACGTTTTATGGCTCGACCATGTTACGTGTACCTCAAATTGAAGATGCCTGGTCCCAAGGAGTGATCACCATCACTGGCAATCGGCAGAAAGCAGAAGAGTGCTTCCAGAAGGGCACAAAAATCGCCGATGCACAAATGGCAGCAGTTGAAATGCAAGAATACCGGAAGAATGCATATCCGAGTGATTTGCTGCGTTCCAAGAAGCCTACCACAAATTCTGCATTTCAGTCGTCCGGTGAAACCAAGCCGATTCATATTCACCCGACCGATCGTAATGCTGCTCGTACTCATATCTCGACATCACTCGACAGCAAATAGGAAGAAGCGCTCATCCAGTTCCTCCGTGAGAACAGGACATCTTTGCATGGAAGCCTTCTGACATGCCGGGTGTACCCAGGGGACTGGCTGAGCATCATTTGCGAGTCGAACCGAAAGTAAAACCAGTCAAGGAACATCTTCGAAGAGGAGTCCGTACAGAAGAGAAAAGTAATTGGTGAGGAAGTGGCTCGGCTCCTGGCAGCTGAGTTCATCCGAGAGATTTACCACTCCGAGTGGCTCGCCAATGTTGCCATGGTCCCCAAGAAGGACGACTCACTTCGCATGTGCATTGACTTCAAGCATATCAACCGGGCCTGCCCGAAAGATCATTTTCCTCTCCCCCGCATCGACCAAATTGTCGACTCGACTGCGGGGTGCGAGCGATTGTCTTTTCTGGACGCCTATTCCGGGTACCATCAGATCCGACTGTATGGACCCGATGATATAAAAACGGCTTTCATCACTCCATTCGGATGCTTCTGTTATGTCGCCATGCCATTCGGCCTGAAGAACGCCGGAGCCACATTCATGAGGATGATTCAGAAGTGTCTTCTCACTCAAATCAGTCGGAATGTGGAAGCATACCTGGATGACATTGTGGTCAAGTCACGTAAGGGTTCCGACCTGCTGGCTGACCTTGCTGAAACCTTTGCCAACCTAAGAAGGTATGATATCAAGCTTAACCCATCAAAGTGCACATTCGGAGTTCCTGGCGGAAAGTTACTCGGCTTCCTCGTTTCCGAACGAGGGATCGACGCTAACCCAAAGAAAGTTGGTGCTATACTCCGGATGAAACGCCCTGTGCGTGTGCATGATGTCCATAAGCTTACTGGTTGTTTGGCCGCCTTGATTCGATTCATTTCTCGCCTCGGTGAAAAGGCTTTGCCTCTTACCGACTGATGAAGAAATCTGATAAGTTCGAGTGGACTCCTGAAGCTGATGCAGCGTTTGTAGAACTCAGAGCCTTGCTTTCCACCCAGCCGGTGCTCGCTGCCCCAATCAACAAAGAGCCTTTACTGCTTTATATTGCAGCCACTGGACAAGTTGTCAGTACATTACTCACGGTCGAGCGGGAAGAAGAAGGAAAAGCCTATAAAGTTCAAATACCAAGATACTATGTTTCTGAAGTTCTGACTCCATCCAAGCAAAGATATCCACATTACCAGAAGCTTGTTTATGGGATTTACATGACCACGAACAAGGTTGCACACCATTTCTCTGATCACTCCATTACATTCGTCAGCGACGCACCATTGTCAGATATCCTGAACAACAGAGATGCAACTGGTCGAGTGGCAAAGTGGGCGATTGAACTCCTTCCCTTGGATATCAAGTTTGAGGCAAAGAAAGCTATCAAGTCCCAAGCGATAGCAGATTTCCTTGCCGAGTGGGTCGAACAGCAACTGCCGACTCAGATTCACTCGGAGCATTAGACCATGTTCTTAGATGGATCCAAGATGCTGAATGGTTCCGGTGCTGGGGTGGTATTAGTATCCCCGAGAGGCGACAAACTCAGCTATGTTCTCTAGATTCATTTTGACTCCTCCAACAATGAAGCTGAATATGAAGCACTTCTGTACGGGTTGCGTATGGCCATTTCACTTGGCGTCTGTCGCCTCATGGTCTATGGCGACTCGGATTTAGTGGTTAATCAAGTGATGAAGGAGTGGGACGTCAGAAGCCCAGCTATGACTGGCTATTGTAATGCAGTGAGAAAGTTAGAGAAGAGGTTTGAGGGGTTGGAGCTCCATCACATACCCCGACTGAAAAATCAAGCAGCCGATGATTTGGCAAAGATAGGTTCCAAGAGGGAGGCCATTCCCAGCAATGTGTTTTTGGAACATATTCATACACCTTCAGTTCAAGAAGATCCTTTCACTGAAGAGCCCCCACAACCAAAGAGTGCCACTGATCCGACTGAAGTCGAAGTCCCAGCCGTGGTCGACTTAATCATGGAGGTTTTGGTCATCACTCCCGACTGGACAGTGCCGTACATCACGTATATTCTAAGGAAGGAGCTCCCAGAGGATGAAGAAGAGGCTCGATAGATCGTCCGTCGATCCAAAGCCTTTACTGTGATAAGAGGATAGCTGTTCAGAGAAAGTGTAACTGGAGTCAGCCAGAAATGCATAACACCAGAAGAAGGTCGAGTGATCCTCAACGACATCCACTCGGGGACCTGTGGTCATCATGCGTCCTCTCGGACCATTGTGGCCAAAGCATACCGAGCAGGATTTTATTGTCCACGAGCAAATGAGATGGCAAAAGAAATAGTTGACAAATGTGAAGGTTGCCAGTTTTACTCCAACATGTCTCACAAACCCGCATCAGCCCTGAAGACCATTCCCCTCGTTTGGCCCTTTGCTATTTGGGGATTGGATATGGTTGGACCTCTGAGGACTGGTAGGAGCAGCTTCACTCACATGCTCGTGGCAGTCGACAAGTTCACCAAGTGGATTGAAGCCAAGCCTATCAAAAATCTTGAAGCTAGTACTGCTGTCAGCTTTATCAGAGAGTTAACATTCAGGTATGGTGTTCCGCATAGCATCATCACTGACAATGGGTCAATTCAATTCTGATGAGTTCAGAGCCTTCTGCGCTTCCCAAGGCACTCGAGTCGACTATGCTTCAGTCGCCCACCCCCAGTCGAATGGACAAGCTGAAATAGCAAACGAATTGATTCTCAAAGGACTGGAACCCCAACTGATGCGTGATCTTAAGCACGCAGCAGGCGCCTGGGTCGATGAACTTCCATCAGTGCTTTGGGGATTGAGGACAACTCCCAATCGGTCGACTAGCCGAACTCCATTCTTCTTGGTCTATGGAGCTGAGGCTGTACTTCCGAGTGACTTGCTTCACAATGCACCCCGAATCAAGCTTTTCTCAGATGGTGAAGCAGAATAGGCACGTCAAGTTGCAGTTGATCTCCTGGAAGAAGAAAGAGAGATGGCCCTGATCCGGTCGACCATCTATCAGCAAGACATGCGTCGATTCCATGCCAGAAACATGAGGGGTCGAGCATTTCAAGAGGGAGATTTGGTTCTTTGAGTGGATCAGCAGAAACCACACAAGCTTCCTCCTGCTTGGGAAGGCCCCTTCATTGTCACCAGAGTGCTCCACAACGGAGCGTACCACCTTTACAATGTCGAGCACAAGAAAGACGAGCCACACGCTTGGAATGCGGAGCTGCTCCGCCCCTTTTACACTTAAGCTTTCAGGCCGTTGAGATGTAATAAGAAATACCTTCTAGTTTGATCATCAAAGACACAGTTTTACAGTCTCCTAAATGATTGCTGTTTGTTTTTTATATGTTTCAAATCCCCCAGTGGGTGCCTTAGATGCGAATCCATTTCGCCTAAGTTTGAAAAAAGAATCCTGTCGAGTGAAGAGCAAGTCTCTCACTCGAGGGCTTAGCTGCGAATCCGTTTCGGCTAAGTTTAAAAAATCCTACCGAGTGGTGAGCAAGCCTCTCACTTGGAGGCTTAGCTGAGAATCCGTTTCGCCTAAGTATAAAAAATCCTACCGATTGGTGAGCAAGCCTCTCACTCGGGGGCTTAGCTGCAGTCCAGTACTCGCCTAAGTTTGAAAAATCCTACCGAGTGGTGAGCAAGCCTCTCACTCGGGGGCTTAGTTGCAGTCCAGTACTCGCCTTAGTTTGAAAAATCCTACCGAGTGGTGAGCAGGCCTCTCACTCGGAGGCTTAGCTGCAGTCCCGTACTCGCCTAAGTTTAAAAAAATCCTACTGAGTGGTGAGCAACCCTCACACTCGGAGGCTTAGCTGCAGTCCAGCACTCGCCTAAGTTTAAAAAAATCCTACTGAGTGGTGAGCAGGCCTCTCACTCGGAGGCTTAGCTGCAGTCCAGTACTCGCCTAAGTTTAAAAAATCCTACCAAGTGGTGAGCAACCCTCACACTCGGGGGCTTAGATGTAGTCCCGTACTCGCCTAAGTTTAAAAAATCCTACCGAGTGGTGAGCAACCCTCACACTCGAGGGCTTAGCCGCAGTCCCGTACTCGCCTAAGTTTAAAAAATCCTACCGAGTGGTGAGCAACCCTCACACTCGGAGGCTTAGCTGCAGTCCAACACTCGCCTAAGTTTAAAAAATCCTATCGAGTGGTGATCAACCCTCACACTCGGAGGCTTAGCTGCAGTCCAGCACTCGCCTAAGTTTGAAGCACATCCCTATCCGCAAGGACGACGAGGTGCAGGTCGAGTGCAACCTTCTCCTCGGAGCTGCGCCACAAGTATAACGTGCGCCCCGTCCTGATCCGCAAGGATGACGAGGTGTAGGTCGACTGCAACCTTCTCTTCGGAGCTATGCCACAAATACAACATGCGCTCCATCCCTATCCACAAGGACGACGAGGTGCAGGTCGACTTCAACCTTCTCTTCGGAGCTACGCCACAACTACAACATGCGCTCCGTCCCTATCCGCAAGGACGACGAGGTGCAGGTCGACTGCAACCTTCTCCTCGGAGCCGCGCCACAAGTATAACATGCGCCCCGTCCTGATCCGCAAGGTCGACGAGGTGCAGGTCGACTGGAATTCCTCCTCAGAGCTGCATCTCAAGTACAAAGATTATTCTGAGTAAAAAACAAGTTCTACTCGAAGGCAAACACGAGCATATTTAGAGATAAACCAAGTTCAGATAAATCCTAAGGTTCCGGACCACAGATCAAAAGTACTCGAGCATCAAGCCTGAAGAAGTTTAACGATTACACAATCACTCGGCATACCGAGGCAAATAAAGGTGGAGCATAATGTTTTTTGGTCACTCATCAGGAGAAGGACTGGCTGGGTTGTAGAAACTGTCAAGGTCTATGCTGTATGCGATGCGAGTGGCGGCGTCAAGGAAAGTGTCCATGAAGGACTAGAAAGTGTGCCTTTTTGTGTTAGCAACCTTGAGCTCCGCCAGCTTGTCTTCTTTGACATCCTTGCAGTGCACTCGGACCAGGGACAGGGCGACATCAGCGCCACAGGGAGCAGATGACTTCTTCCATTCTTGCACTAGGTCAGGTATTTGATTCAGTCGAGCCATCAGAGACTCGAGGTCTTGAGACAGTTCCGCCTGAGGCCAGAGTTTAGCATCAACCCGAGTCATCGCCGCCTTCAGGCGGGCAAGATAAGCAACCGCGCCGTCCATGCGAGATTCCAACCGCAACACATTCATTGCGACGTCATCTTTGACTGGGCAATTTATGGGATCGAGACCCGTCTCGACCCACCCAGTTTCCGCTTCAAAGTCCTTGCAAAGTTCTGCACAGTCGAGTAAATGGTGAGTCGACAATATAATAAGACCTGTCAATCGACCATAACAAGTCAGTCGAACATCAGTACCTTCAAGCTTTAAGACCAGTTTTGCAGCAAGCTGGCCCAGATAAGATTCCAACTCGCCCTTCTTGGCTTTGAGGCTCCCAATCTCGTCAGTCAGCTTGTCCTTGTCTTTCTTCAGTCGCTCGACCTCCCGATTGGCGTCAGAGACAACAGTCTTCAGTTTGGAGTTCTCTTCTTCTAACTTGCCGACTGAAGCAAGCTTCTTGTCAGCAAGTGCCGTTTTCTCTCGCCCTTCCTTCACAAGCAGCGAAGAAGATCCGAATCCTTCTTCTCCGAGCTCGCTTCATTTTCTCTAAAGAAATAACATTCTTCAGACGAGCTTGGAGTTGACGGTTTTCACTACATACATCTGCTCGAGTGGAGTCACTCGGTTCAAAAAATGGAAAGGAAAAGTGTCAGTCGTAAGATGGACAGTTGACGATTGGTTACCTCCCATGGCAGCTACTTCGTCACGAGCAGTCTTGAGATTCTTCTTGGCCAGTTCCAAATCAAGGTTGAGGCTGATTTGCTGCTTGTTTAGTGTAGAAATTTGAGCCCCAAGATCACATGATTTCTGCAGTCAATATATAAGACATATCAGTCTACACAAACAAAAGAGCATCACAGTGAAATTTACTCTAAGACTACTGCCGAATCAAACATTCAACGGTAGTCTCGGGGACTACACCCAGTGGGTGCACTTAGCGTGCCCCCACTGGTTTGATTCAACGCTCGGCATGGTCTGCCCAGCTCGAGTAAAAAAAATAAGTGAAGAAAATTGTTCTCAGACCATAGTCGACTGCCTGCAGTCCACCACGGTCTCAGGGACTACACCCAGTGGGTGCACTTAGCGTGCCCCCGCTGGTTTATATTTTCACTCGGCATGATCCGGCCAGGCCGACTGAGAAAATTTAGATTCTCAGACCACAGTCGACTGCTCATAGTCAACTATGGTCTCGGGGACTACACCCAGTGGGTGCACTCAGTGTGCCCCCACTAGTTCAAAAATTCAATCGACTCAATCCAAGTCGACTCAAGTGGAAGACCTATACAACTTTAAGGCAGACAAAACCCAGTGGGTGATCGGATGAGAAATAAGATCAGTCGGAAATCAACTAACCTGGACATTGGTCTGCAGAGCAGCGCCGGCGTTGAAGGCCACCTGACTGGCCTCGTGCACCACTTTCATCTGCCCCATCACAAGATTCAACTGAAGAAGAGCTTCCTTGGCGGCACTCGGTGGGTCGTCTGGAGTTTGGTACACAGTGAAAAGCGATGATGGCAGGGCAGTCGAAGCAGCCGCTGGGTCTGATGCGTGGAGTTGTATTGGAGCAGCAGGGGTCTGAGCAACTGACCCTGATGGACAGTCAGTCGACAGTGGGATATCGAAAGTGACGTTGGTGCAAGCCGGATCTGTGGGTCGCTCGACCACCGTCCCAGGCATCAGTGTCGACTGAGGAACCTGAACCTCAGGTGCTTTCCCGCTTAGTCCTTTGTCCCTCCTCCTCCTTACCCTCAGGGGCACTTCTTCTTCATCGTACGGAAGCACAACAACGTCTCGTGGAGCTGCAGCAAACAGAAAAAATTAGAGAGACAACTGACGAACAATCCAGTCGACCGAATAAATTCGAGTCAGGCAGACTTACATGCTTTGGAGGTAGCTGCGTCATCTGTTTCCTCATCGTCTGGGACCTTGTCGATATCCATATCAGTCGCGGCAGAGGCCGGGCTGGAAAAGTTAATCATCCACTCGGTCAGGACAGGAGAATCGGTCAGAGCAAGAAAACACGGTAAGAACATTTACCCAGAAGCAACAAGAACATCCATCTTGATCTTAGGCAAGGTCTTCCGGGCCTTCGAGGGATTGATCTTGGGCTGCTTGGTGACTTTCTCAGCCAGCTCTGGAGTCGAAGACCGAGCACGCTTTTGAGATGGAGTGCTCGAGGCCACAGCCTTACCGCGCCTGCCCGCGGGATCATGGTGCTGCTTGGATCGATGTTCTGAACAAGGCGGTGAGTCGACTACCTCCTCGCCGTCTGACTCGTCACTCTCATCTTCATCATCGTCGCCTGGTGACTCCCATTCACCACTCTCCTCCGCGCTATCCTCGCCCTCATGGTCCTGCTCCAGAGCTTGTTCACCATTGGGCATTGAGTACATCTCTGTGTAAATCTACAAGACAAGAAGTTGAGTGGAAATCAGTCGGATTAACAAATAGTCGGAAAACGCATCCAGATGCAATCGGTTATAGCGGCCAAACCTTGTCTGGCTGGTTGCTGTCGCTGAAAGGGTCGACTCTCCTGGCACCCCTGGGGTTGTCCTTGTTTCCGGTGATGCTCCTCAGCCATTGGGCCACTATTTTGGCCGGCACCTCCTCTGGATGAACCCGAGCGGTGTCGCCGGCTCCGGAGTACATCCACATGGAGTGGTCACGGGCCTGGAGTGGTTGAATGCGCCGACTGAGGAACACCTCCAACAAATCCATGCCGGTGACGCCTTGGTTGATCAGCTGGACCACCCTCTCGACCAGCATGCCTGTCTCCGCCTTCTCCGCGGCGGTCACTTTCAACGAAGAGGGAGTCTGAACACGATCGAAAGAAAAAGGAGGAAGTCCAGTCGACTGGCCTGGAGTCGCGATATCCTGGCAGTAGAACGAGGTCAACTGCCAGCCTCTGACCGACTCAGGAAGAGTCATCGAAGGGAAAGAACTCGTCTTCCTCTTCTGGATACCCAAACCCCCACACATCTGGATAACGTGGGGTTTCTCGTCATTCGAATTTTCTTTCTTCACCGTCTGCAATCGGATGGTGAAAATGTGCTTGAAAAGGCCCCAGTGCGGTCGGCACCCCAAGAAATTCTCGCACATGGACACGAACACAGCTAGATATGTGTTGGTGTTGGGAGTAAAATGATGGAGTTGGGCCCCGAAGAAATTGAAGAAACCCCGGAAAAAAGGATGCGGAGGAAGCGATAAACCACGATCAACATGGGTGGATAGCAGAACACACTCACCCGGCCGCGGCTGCAACTCCGTCTCACCCTCCGGCAACCGGGCAGCTTTGTGGACGATCAGTCCGAACTTGGCCAGCTGAAAGTGCAACTATCCCTAGGTGGTTTTGGTAATTCATAACAACATATAGCTCATTGAGCTAATGCTATTCCAAGACAAATATTTCAGGAAAGCTCAATGAATGGCATGGCATGGATGATGAAAGTGGATCCCTCAAAATATTAAGGACACAGGATTGGCTCAAGCTCAAAAGCTCAAGACTCTACATTTTACATTTTAGTGATCCAAGATCACATTGAGTCTATAGGAAAAGCCAATACTATCAAGGAGGGATGAGGTGTTGCTTAATGAGCCTCTTGCTTCATGTGCTTAGTGATATGCTCCAAAAACCCTCAACTACTTTCTCTCATCCACATATGACCTAAACCTAAAGTCAAAATCGGTCCTACCGATTCTTTCTATCTAGCGCCACCGAGTTCAAATGTCATAGCCACTGCCACAAACCCTAGGCAAATAGGTTTCACCGATAGGGATCTCGGTCTCACCGAGACGGGATTGTAATCCCTCTGTTTCCCTTCGTAACGTTTCGGTCTAACCGAAGTGAGTGATCGGTCCCACCGAGATTGCAATGTAAACTCTCTGTTTCCCTTTCGTAACATTTTGGTCTCACCGAAAAGAGCGAATCGGTCCCACCGAGTTTACCTGACCAACTCTCTGGTTAGCTAATTACCAAAATCGGTCTCACCGAGTTTGTGTAATCGGTCTCACCGAGATTACATTATGCCCTAACCATAACCATATCGGTCCTACCGAGTTGCATGTCGGTCCCACCGAAAACCCTAACGGTCACTAGGTTTACTGAATCGGTCCGACCGAATTTGTTGATTCGGTCCCACAGAGTTTGGTAAATTGTGTGTAACGGTTAGATTTTGTGTGGAGGCTATATATACCCCTCCACCTCCTCTTCATTCGTGGAGAGAGCCATGTAACAAACCTACACTTCCAACTTACCAAGATTGAGAGAGAACCACCTACTCATGTGTTGAGGCCAAGATATTCCATTCCTACCATATGAATCTTGATCTCTAGCCTTCCCCAAGTTGCTTTCCACTCAAATCTTCTTTCCACCAAATCCAAATCCTGTGAGAGAGAGTTGAGTGTTGGGGAGACTATCATTTCAAGCACAAGAGCAAGGAGTTCATCATCAACACACCATTTGTTACTTCTTGGAGAGTGGTGTCTCCTAGATTGGCTAGGTGTCACTTGGGAGCCTCCGACAAGATTGTGGAGTTGAACCAAGGAGTTTGTAAGGGCAAGGAGATCGCCTACTTCGTGAAGATCTACCGCTAGTGAGGCAAGTCCTTCGTGGGCGACGACCATGGTGGGATAGACAAGGTTGCTTCTTCGTGGACCCTTCGTGGGTGGAGCCCTCCATGGACTCGCGCAACTGTTACCCTTCGTGGGTTGAAGTCTCCATCAACGTCCACCTATCGGAACCATGTCAAAAACATCCGTGTCTCCAATTGCATTTGAATCCTCCAAACCCTTCCCTTTACATTCTTGCAAGTTTCATGCTTTAAATTCCGCTGCTCATATACTCTTTGCATGCTTGCTTGAATTGTGTGAAGGTTGCTTGACTTGTGCAAAGATAGCTAAAATGTACCAAAGTCTAAAATTGGGAAAAGGTTAAGTTTTTAATTGGTCAAGTAGTCTAATCACCCCCCCTCTAGACATACTTCAAGGTTCTACAAGTGGTATCAGAGCTTTGGTCTCCATTTGCTTTGATTTCCATAGCTTTTGGTGGTCATAGCCTTGGTTTCACAACCTAGGAGAGTATGGTGTCTAGCGAGGGAAATTATCACCGTAGAGGTACTTACTTTCATGGCACTAATTTTGCTAGTTGGAAGCATAAGATGAAAATGCATATTCTCGGACATAACCCCGTCGTTTGGGCTATTGTGTGTATTGGCTTGCAAGGTGAATTCTTTGATGGGAGAGAACCGAACCGTGAAGCTAGTGCGGAGGAATTGAAGATGCTGCAATACAACGCTCAAGCTTGTGATATCCTCTTCAAAGGCTTGTGCCCGAAGAATTCAACAAAATCAGCCGTCTTGAGAATGCAAAGGAAATTTGGGATACTTTGATTGATATGCATGAAGGTACCGACTCAATCAGGAATCCAAGTTGGATGTGCTCCAAAGTCAGCTTGACAAGTTCAAAATGAAGGATGGTGAAGGTGTCATGAAATGTACTCTAGGCTTGCTCTTATCACAAATGAGATTGCCGACTTAGGAAGTGAAGAGTTGACCGACAGATTCATCATCAAGAAGATCCTAAGAGCATTGCACGGAAAATATGATACCGCAGCACATTGATCCAAATGATGCTAAATTACAAAGATCTCAAGCCAATGTAAGTCATTGGAAGAATTGTTGCTCATGAGATGTCACTCAAGGATAAGGAGGAACTTCACAACAAGTCAAGTGGTGCTTACAAAGCCTCATGTGAAGCCCCCACATCATCAAGTGAGAAACAAACCTTCAATGAAGAATTGAGCTTAGTGGTGAAGAACTTCAACAAATTCTACAAGAGTAGAAGCAAAGAAAGAAGCTCTAAGTCAAGGTCCTACAATGACAAAAGATCTTCTAGTCGAGAGCGCAATTGCTACAATTGTGGGAGACCCAGACACTATTCCAATGAGTGTACATCACCCTACAAAAGAAGAGAAGACTCTCCAAAAAGAAGAAGTAGAAGAGAATAATCACCACCAAGAGAGAGAAGGAGTAGAGATGACCATTATGAACGAAAACCCTCAAGGAGAAGCAAGGATTCGGAAAGGAAGGACAAGTCATCAAAGAGCTATACAAAACGAAGACATCAAGCTCATGTTGGTGAATGGGTATCCGGCTCCGACTCCGACAATCACTCCAAGAGAAGCTATCACTCCGACTCCGAATATACTCAAGATGAAGGTGTTGCCGGTCTAGTACTTGTGTTAACCAACTCCTACGACACATTTGACTCACCAAATGAAGGAATTGGAAGATGCTTCATGGCCAAAGGTCCTAAGGTAACACACCCCGAGTATGTTGATTTTAATAGTGATGAAGATGACTTGTTAGGTGATGATGATTTACTTATTGACAACTCTAGTGATGAATACTATAATGAAACATCAATTAATCATGCTAATCAAGATGAAACGAATGACAATGATAAGGAGAAGATTGAGCTTCTAACTAAAGAACTAAACACTCTTAAGTTAGCTCATGAAACTATCTTCGAAGATCATCGAGAACTTTTAAGGGCTCATGAGAAGTTACGCTTTGAAAAGCTCAATCTTGAGCAAGAGCATGAGTTCCTAAAGGCAATCAATGATGATCTCCGTAAGAAAAGTTCTTACATTGCCAAGCGTTTACTCTTATCTACTTACATGCCTCAAGTCAAGTCTAGTAACAAGAACAAGAAAGATTCTTCCTCTAGTAGTAACAATAACAATGCTAAATCCAATATTGTTGCTTCTAGTAGTTCTCTTGATTCCACTAATGATTCTCTTAGCCAAGTTACACTTGAGCAAGAAAACAACTTATTGAAGGGAATTATAGAGAAAGGTGTATACAAGAGCCTTGCCGAGATTAAGCAATTCGAGGAAATTGTACGCAAGCAAGGAAGGCACCAGAAGAATCAAGGTGTTGGATTTGAACGAAAGTTCAATGCCAATGGAGTTGAGTGGGAAGAAGATCAATACCCCAAGACGAAGTTTGTTCCTCAACAAGAGAAGTATGATCCTACTTCCTCCAAGGGAACACAAGCACAATATGATCTTCCACCACAAGACCACAAGAACAAAGGCAAGGACAAGCTTCAAGAGGAGATTGATGCATTTGAAGAAGCACCTAAGGCCTTGGTCAAGTGGGTTCCCAAGACTACGTCAAGTTCTACTTCATCAAGTACAACTACAACACCAAGGGTTCCCATCAAGATGATGTGGATCCTAAAGAAGAAGAACTAGTGTGTTCTTGAGGGTGACTCCGCCAACATTCTTCACTCATAACATTATGGCAAGGACAAGTGCAATCATCTTCCATATCTTGCACTAGTTCAAGGAGTCACAAACCCTCATGTTGGTAAGGCAAGGGACAAGGTAACCTAAAGTTTTCATGGACATCATCTTGTGTGTGCATCACTCTATGTCTATGGATATTCTTGTTTGTTACTTGTGGGACTAACCCATGTAGGTATTGAAAGTGCAACTCACTCCAAAGGATTGCTCCAAAAGATCTACATCAACATTGAGCATCCACATCTTCAACACCTACATGAAGTCATCATCGACAAAACCCAAGGTTAGTTCATCCCTCTAAGGGGGGATCTCACATCTAGGGGGAGGTTAACTCTAAGAATTGTGTCAAAGCAACTCTAATGATGTGAATACATAAATGCTTTATGTAAAAGTGGTAACCCCACTTGAGCTTAAACGATGAGTATGACCTATGATCAAATGTTCTCATTTGACTCCTAAGTCAATATACTCATATATAGATGACCTAGTCATCGCCAATTGTTTGATAGATGCTAGAATTGCTTGTGCATGCTTTGTCACAAATTTCATTTGTCATTTTATTGTATGAGCATGTTGGTAGCATATCTTACTCATTCGAGGACATCCACTTGTTGTTTTGATTGATTTGATTCTTTTCTTTGGCCAAGTGGATGGACAAGAATGCCTAAGAACCTTCTCTAGCTATCTATGCTTTACTCCTGTCAAACTCTATTCACGCTACATCACAAAATTTGATCAAGTCAGATTCGAACCACTTTGTGTGAGGAGCACTCGGAGTCCCCGATTCATCATAGACTTAAACTTCCAAAACTTCTTTGTGCTTTTCGGTCTGACCGATTCCTCCATTTCGGTCATACCGAGATCACTAAGTCAATCTAGGTTTTCATCTCGGTGCAACCAATTTGAACTTTCGGTCACACCGAGTTGTTGTAACTATAAACAGTTATGCATCTCGGTGCCACCGAGTTGTTCCACTCGGTCACACCGACAGTGTCGGGCTATATATTCACATGGGCAAAATTTTGGAAAATTTTCTCCAAACCTCTTCGCCCGCGCATAGCTCGCTCTGCCTTCTAGGTCACCGGATCGTCGACTTCGTCGCCAGCCGCCTCCTGTCGCTGGTCTCCGCCGCCGTTAACGGATTTCATCTCCGCCGTTGCCGCCGTAGCGAGTTCATCGCCGAACTAGGGTATGAACTTGATCACAAGATTATCCTCGCTTTGATTCTCAAAGACATTGTGTTCATTATGATTCTTGCCACGATTGAAACACCTCTATCCAGTCAAAACAGTCCTTAGAATAGATGCGATTCGAAAATTTAGGGTTAGGTTTCCACCGAAACCATCTCGGACCCACCGAGTTGAAAAACTCGGTCCCACCGATTCGGCTAACGCCATTGCACTAGTAACTCTCGGTCTGACCGAGAATTGCTAATCGGTGTGACCGATTTTAGAACTTTGTGAAACCCTAGCAGTCTCGGTGCCACCAAACTGTGACTCGGTCTGACCGAGTTCACTAGTTTAGGTTCCAAAACTGCTTCGGTATCACCGAGTTTGAAAATCGGTTGATCCGAAATGCTTTCTGTGGAAAACTAAAACTAAGTTTTTGAATCATTCTTTTGCAAAAATCTCTGCATTTTGTGATGCTCATCCACTCTATCTCATCTATAACTATTCACAGGGTCAGCAATCAGTGTGTGCAGCATGTCAGACCAAAGTGACAGCCAGAACAAGTCAGAGGAGCAGAATCTGAGATGAGTGAGGGCACTAGTCCCTCTAGCAGCTCAGAGGATGGAAGCAGAAGCACTCCCAGCAATTTGCCCAAAGCTGCCACCAGGACAAGGAAGAAGAGAACCTCAGAATCTGGGGATGAGGATTATGTGGCAATAGAAGATGAGGCCATTTCAAAGAAGAAAGTGCTCAAGAAGGAGTATAGCTCAACTGCAGTAAAGCCAGGGATGAATATCAAAAGGCATGCAGGAAGACAACCAATGTCTAAAGCCAGATTCTCCACTCAAGCATCGTTGGAATCCCAACCCAAAGAGCCTGCTGCAGAAGGAAATAAAAGGAAGGAAAGGGTCAAGAAGACCATGTCCAGAGTGATTGGAAAGCCTTCCATGATGGAAGAAGAAGAAGAATAAGATGTTGCTGCACCAGCACCCAAGGTACAAAAGTTGATGGGTGATGCTATAAAGTCAGGGGCTACAACATCAAAGCCCAAAGTAGCACCCAAAGCTGCCTCCAAGCCCAAGAGTGCACCAAAGAGGAATACCAGGAGTATACCAGCTGACGAAAAGAACAAGGCCCCAGTGCCTGATGTTGCTATTGAGGAAGATGATGAAGGACAAGTCCTAAGGAAGCTCAAACCCAAGATTCCAGACCACAATGATGCTCATCCTGTGGCTGAGAACATGAAGATCAGGAGAGACTTAGGGTTGAGGCTATGGAGAGAGTCAGATCCATATGCCACCAGGAGAAGGACTGCTGTTGATTACAGGTTCCACACAAAGGAACAACAGGATTTCTATGAGACAATCTTGTTGGACAAGAAGCCCATAGTGTGTGATATGAGGTGGGTCGACTGGACCTACATAAAGGAGAATGAAGAACATTATCCTGGAGTGTATGACAACTTTAGTGCGTGTGGAGTTGCAGACTTTGTTGGGCAGAAGCTCACAAACTGGAATGATGAGCTCATTATGCAATTCTACTCCACAGCACATTTCTATCCAGATGGTAGGATAGTTTGGATGTCTGAAGGAACGAGATACCAATCAACTATTGAGGAATGGGCAAGTCTGATCAATGCCCCAAAGGAGAGTGAAGATGACTTGGACGTTTATGCCAAGAAAAAGATGGATCACAACTCTATGTCACAGATGTACAAGGAGATCCCACACAAAGCTCTTGAGACTTTCAAGCTTGGGTCGGTCCATTTTCTTCTGTCAGGGCTGCCAACGATCAACTGGATCCTAAGGCACTCTTTTTCCCAAATCAGGTGACCAAAACATGATCAGAGGGCATGCAATTAATTTGCTACACATATTTGATGTGCCACAGAAATTCAAGGTCATGCGCCTCATGGTTGAGACTATCAAGAGGACAACAGCAGACCAAAAGAGAAGTTGTGGATATGCCCCACAAATTCAGGAGTTGATTAACTCAAAGATGGGAACAGGAAAGTATCATTGGATAAGGAACACTTTGTTCTCTATCCTGACTTTGAGGACAATCAAGTTGTCATGACTGAGAATGAACCATCATCAGTACAAGCTCAAGAGAAGAAGGAGAAGGCAAGGAAAGAGAAGGCTACCAAGATGCCAACTCTAGCAGAGGCATCTGAGTGCTTTTTGAAGAACGAGCAGGAGCAGCTTGGTTACTTGATAGCATCAACTCTGCAGATTGAGAAGGGGTTGGCCACCCTAACTCAAAACTAGGAGAGCCTGGAAAGAATCATGGAACAAAAATTCTATGATCTTGATGTCAAAGTAACTGAGATTCATCAATTGTGGAGCAGCTACAGATGACATGCAGGAGAGGAAGGGCAGGACAACAAGCGATGCATTTGCAGTGCGTCAAGCTCGAGATCAGCTGCAGAGCCGATTACCAGTCACCAGAGTCACTTCATCTGCTCCAGCTACAGCTCCAGAACCAGCTCCGGACCAACTCCTTCAGCTCCTTCCACATCAACTGAAGTCTTCGTCCGAGGAGCCATCTCTCGCCACCAAAGAGTAAGACCAAGCCTGATGGACGATATAGTCCTATGCATTTTCTAGGAACTTTTTGGTAACTTGTTGCCAAAGGGGGAGAAAAATGTATAGATCATAGGCTTCGAGAGAGAGAGAGTTTGCTTTTGTTCTCTCTTGTCTTCTTGGTTGAACTTTGTTTGCTTTTGATTGCTTAAGATACTATGCTATTACCTGTGAGACATTGATGATCATGTGTTTGATCATAAGCTACACTAATGCTTGTTATATGTTATTATCTTACTTATCCTCATATGATCATTCACTGTGCTCGGTGATGAGTGCATGTATTCAATCTTTATTATTTTGAGCGCTCCACCAAGATGTATGTGACATGGGAGAGTAACCCATGAGCCTAATTCCTTGTGCATTTGTAGTCCAAAGCAAATTTAAGACATGCACAAATTTAGGGGGAGCTCTTGCTTATCACATACTTCTCAAAGCGACGATGTTTTTCAATCTTATTATCATTTGTCGAAGCTTAGATCTATATGTTGTCATCAATTACCAAAAAGGGGGAGATTGAAAGTGCAACTATCCCTAGGTGGTTTTGGCAATTCATAACAACATATAGCTCATTGAGCTAATGCTATTCCAAGACAAATATTTCAGGAAAGCTCAATGAATGGCATGGCATGGATGATGAAAGTGGATCCTCAAAATATTAAGGACAAAGGATTGGCTCAAGCTCAAAAGCTCAAGACTCTACATTTTACATTTTAGTGATCCAAGATCACATTGAGTCTATAGGAAAAGCCAATACTATCAAGGAGGGATGAGGTGTTGCTTAATGATCCTCTTGCTTCATGTTCTTAGTGATATGCTCCAAAAACCCTCAACTACTTTCTCACATCCACATATAACCTAAACCTAAAGTCAAAATCGGTCCTACCGATTCTTTCTATTCAGCGCCACCGAGTTGAAATGTCATAGCCACTGCCACAAACCCTAGGCAAATCGGTTTCACCGATAGGGATCTCGGTCTCACCGAGACGGGATTGTAATCTCTCTGTTTCCCTTCGTAACATTTCGGTCTAACTGAAGTGAGCGATCGGTCCCACCGAGATTGCAATGTAAACTCTCTGTTTCCCTTTCGTAACATTTCGGTCTCACCGAAAAGAGCGAATCGGTCCCACCGAGTTTACCTGACCAACTCTCTGGTTAGCTAATTACCAAAATCGGTCTCATCGAGTTTGTGTAATCGGTCTCACAGAGATTATGTTATGTCCTAACCCTAACCATATCGGTCCTACCGAGTTGCATGTCGGTCCCACAGAAAACCCTAATGGTCACTAGGTTTACTGAATCGGTCCGACCGAGTTTGTTGATTCGGTCCCATCGAGTTTGGTAAATTGTGTGTAACGGTTAGATTTTGTGTGGAGGCTATATATACCCTCCACCTCCTCTTCATTCGTGGAGAGAGCCATCGAACAAACCTACACTTCCAACTTACCAGTTACGAGAGAGAACCACCTACTCATGTGTTGAGGCCAAGATATTCCATTCCTACCATATGAATCTTGATCTCTAGCCTTCCCCAAGTTGCTTTCCACTCAAATATTCTTTCCACCAAATCCAAATCCTGTGAGAGAGAGTTGAGTGTTGGGGAGACTATCATTTTCAAGCACAAGAGCAAGGAGTTCATCATCAACACACCATTTGTTACTTCTTGGAGAGTGGTGTCTCCTAGATTGGCTAGGTGTCACTTGGGAGCCTCCGACAAGATGGTGGAGTTGAACCAAGGAGTTTGTAAGGGCAAGGAGATCGCCTACATCGTGAAGATCTACCGCTAGTGAGGCAAGTCCTTCGTGGGCGATGGCCATAGTGGGATAGACAAGGTTGCTTCTTCGTGGACCCTTTGTGGGTGGAGCCCTCCGTGGACTCTCGCAACCGTTACCCTTCGCGGGTTGAAGTCTCCATCAACGTGGATGTACGATAGCACCACCTATCGGAACCACGACAAAAACATCCGTGTCTCCAATTGCGTTTGAATCCTCCAAACCCTTCCCTTTACATTCTTGCAAGTTGCATGCTTTAAGTTCCGCTGCTCATATACTCTTTGCATGCTTGCTTGAATTGTGTGAAGATTGCTTGACTTGTGCAAAGATAGCTAAAATTTGCCAAAGTCTGAAATTGGGAAAAGATTAAGTTTTTAATTGGTCAAGTAGTCTAATAACCCCCTCTAGACATACTTCAAGGTCCTACACCAGCTCATCGAAATCTTCCTGCCGAATCGAAGATCGGATCCAATCACCCTGGATCCAACCCGACGGCAGCCCCGAGCGCGACGAAGATCCCCGATTCATCTTGTTGCCTTTTGCCGCCCTCGTCGCCTTCTTCGCGCGTTCCAACGCTGCCATCTTTTCCTTCCCCATGGCGGCGGAGCGACGGCGTTGAGAGTGGAGAAGCCGGATGCGGTGGAGGGACAAGAAGAGGAAGAAGGAGAATAGACGCGCACAGTGCAGACGCCTCGGCCTCGCCACTTTTAAAGGCCCACTTCCGAGTGGCTGACGCGTGGGCCCGGGTGATCCTGTCAAATCCCTCAACAGTGGCACGCGGGATACGTGGCGAAAAAGGTGGCACGGAAATCGAAACGTTCCTGTTTATCCACTCCGCTTGCCACGGCGCGCTCCGCCCGACGCGCTTCCCCCGAAATTTCGAATCCCGTGAAATCCGGGATCCGCCATAACCAATCACGCCAAAGATTTCACGTCCAAGACAACACTCGATGAGTGACGTTATATAACCAATCGACAATTTCTGAATCGATCAAGGCGACTGAAACGAAGCCGAAGTTCCAACACTGGCCTTCGCTCAGAGATGAATAGTTGAGAAACACAAGAGTCAAAGCAAGATCAACTTCAACCATCTTTTCACTCGGACCTCAATCCATTCGGGGGCTAATGATGAGGACATAGACCTGGGATAGGGTAACAGGCCTGACCTATACGTCCTATCCAAGGTCACTGTCTTAGAAGCAAAGAAGCTCAGGAGACAATAGGGAGGGCCCAACAAAGGTGTCGAGTGCAATCCACTCGACCTACCAATCACTCGGAGACCCCCCCCTTCCTTAGGTCACTCGACCACTCGATCATTTGACCATGCAAGAATCTGTTCGACCTATTTGAAGACCAGGAGTCATCCAGAACAGCAACGGGCAAGCGTCCACTCTGTAGTCTTTAAGGCCATTAAGGCATTTAAGGCTGGCATTACCAGTAACGCCACCTCTTTATGTACATTGGACTCTTGGTAACGGAGGATGGCCAGGGTCCTGGCACACTCTACATAAGCCACCCTCCTCCTCTGGCACAAGGGTTCGCACCCCCTGTAACACACACACACACACACACACACACACACACACACACACACACATAATTCAGTCGACCGCCTCCGGGCACCGAGACGTAGGGATATTACTTCCTCCGCGAAGGGCCTGAACTCGTAAAACTCGTGTGTACAACTTCGCCATAGCTAGGATCTTGCCTCCTCATACCTACCCCTCATTCTACTGTCAATCTTAGATCCACGACAGGTTCCACTCGAAAACCCATTCCCAGTAATGTGTTCTTGGAGCATCTCCACACCGTGTCAGTTCAAGAAGATCCCTTTACAGAAGACCCCCCACAACCGATAAGTTCAACCAATCCGACTGAGATTGAAGTCCCAGCTGTAGTCGACTTGATCATGGAAGTTTTAGTGATCACCCCCGACTGGACGATGCCATATATTGCATACCTGCTCAGACAGGAGCTCCCAGAGGATGAAGATGAGGCCCGCCAGATCGTCCGTCGATCCAAAGCCTTCACAGTGATAGGCGGATAGCTTTACAAAGAAAGTGTTACCGGAGTTGCTCAGCGTTGCATCTCTCCAGAAGAAGGTCAAATGATCCTAAATGAGATCCACTCGGGGACCTGTGGTCAGCATGCGTCTTCTCGGACCATCATAGCCAACGCATACCAAGCAGGATTCTATTGGCCACAAGCAAATGAGATGGCTAAAGATATAGTCGACAAGTGTGAAGGCTGCCAGTTTTACTCAAACCTGTCTCACAAGCCTGCATCTGCCTTGAAGACTATTCCACTTGCCTGGCCTTTTGCAGCTTGGGGATTGGACATGGTTGGACCTTTCAAGACCGACAGAAGCGGTTTCACTCATTTGCTTATAGCAGTCGACAAATTCACCAAATGGATCGAAGCCAAGCCTATCAAGAATATTGATTCAAGCACTGCCATTAGTATCATCAGAGAGCTGATATTCAGATATGGAGTCCCTCACATCATTATCACAAATAACGGCTCCAACTTTGAGTCTGATGAGTTCAGAGCGTTTTGTGTCCCAAGGCACTTGGGTTGACTACGCATCCGTTGCGCACCCGCAGTCGAATGGGCAGGCGGAAAGAGCAAATGGCTTGATCCTTCAAGGGTTGAAACCCCGGCTGATGCGCGATCTCAAGCATGCTGCTGGAGCTTGGGTGACTGAGTTACCATCTGCCCTATGGAGGCTGAGAAGAACTCCCAACCGGTCAATTGATCGAACCCCTTTCTTCATGGTGTATGGTGCTAAAGCTGTGCTTCCGAGTGATTTGCTGCACAATGCCCCCCGAGTGGAACTCTTCTCAGGGGGTGAAGCAGAACAGGCACGCCAAGACACATTTGATCTCCTAGAGGAAGAACGAGAGATGGCTCTGATCCAGTCGACCATCTATCAACAAGACTTGCGTCGATTCCATGCACGAAACGTCAGAGGTCGAGCATTTCAAGAAGGAGACCTTGTGCTCCGAGTGCACCAGAAACGGCCTCACAAGCTCACTCCGGCCTGGGAAGGCCCCTTCATCATCACCAAGGTGCTCCACAACAGGGCGTATCACCTCTACAACGTAGACAAGAAAGAAGACAAGCCACACTCGTGGAATGCGGAACTGCTCTGTCGTTTTTATACCTGAACACTCGGATCGACGAGTTGTAATAAGAATCCTTTAGTTTGTTTGCCAAAGACATGGTTTTTTTTGCAGTATCTTAATGATTGTTATCACATAACATATGGTTTCAAATCCCCAAGTGGGTGGCTTAGCCACGAACCCGATTTGTCTAAGTTTCAAAAACACTCGGAGTGAAGAGCAACCCTCTCACTCGGGGGGCTTAGCTGCGAACCCGATTCGCCTAAGTTTCAAAAACACTCCGAGTGAAGAGCAACCCTCTCACTCGGGGGCTTAGCTGCAATCTCGTACTCGCCTAAGCTTCAAAAAACATACTCCGAGTAAAGAGCAACCCTCTCACTCGGGGTCTTAGCTGCGATCCCGTACTCACCTAAGATTCAAAAACACTCCAAGTGAAGAGCAACCCTCTCACTCGGGGGTTTAGATGTGATCCCATACTCTCCTAAGTTTCAAAAACACACGGAGTGAAGAGCAACCCTCTCACTCGGGGGCTTAGCTACGATCCCGTACTCGCCTAAGTTTCAAAAACACTCCGAGTGAAGAGCAACCCTCTCACTTGAGGGCTTAGCTGTGATCCCGTACTCGCCTAAGTTATGAAACACACTCTGTGTGAAGAGCAATCCTCTCACTCGGGGGCTTAGCTGCGATCCCGTACTCGCCTAAGTTATAAAACACACTCCGAGTGAAGAGCAATCCTCTCACTCGGGGGCTTAGTCGCGATCCCGTACTCAACTAACTTATAAAACACACTCTGAGTGAAGAGCAATCCTCTCACTCGGGGGCTTAGTTGCGATCCCGTACTCACCTAAGTTATAAAACACACTCCGAGTGAAGAGCAACCCTCTCACTCGGGGGCTTAGCTGTGATCCGTACTCGCCTAAGTTTCAAAAACACTCTGAGTGAAGAGCAACCCTCTCACTTGGGGGCTTAGCTGCGATCCCGTACTCGCCTAAGTTTCAAAAACACTCCGAGTGAAGAGCAACCCTCTCACTCGGGGGCTTAGCTGCGATCCCATACTCGCCTAAGTTATAAAACACACTCCAAGTGAAGAGCAATCCTCTCACTCGAGGCCTTAGCTGCGATCCCGTACTCGCGTAAGTTATAAAACACACTCCGAGTGAAGAGAAATCCTCTCACTCGGGGGCTTAGCTGCGATCCCGTACTCGCCTAAGTTATAAAACACACTCCGAGTGAAGAGCAACCCTCTCACTCGGGGGCTTAGCTGCGAACCCGGTTCGCCTAAGTTACAAAACACACTCCGAGTGAAGAGCAATCCTCTCACTCGGGGGCTTAGCTGCGATCCTGTACTCGCCTAAGTTATAAAGCACACTCCGAGTGAAGAGCAATCCTCTCACTCGGAGACTTGGCCAGACACTCTGAGCTGCGCCACAAGTACAATGTATGGTTGCACTCTGAGCTGCGCCACAAGTACAACATATGGTTGCACTCTGAGCTGTGCCACAAGTACAATGTATGGTTGCACTCTGAACTGCGCCACAAGTACAATGTATGGCTGCACTCTGAGCTGCGTCACAAGTACAACGTTTGGTTGCACTCTGAGTTGCGCCACAAGTACAATGACTATTCCGAGTGGAGAGAAATCCGCTCACTCGGAAACTCAACCACAATCCTAGATTCGCCTAAGTCACGAAATCAGAAGGCAGTATAAATAAAGCAACCAAGTTCGGATAAATTCATGAAGGTTCAAAAGCCATCGGCAGAAGTACTCGGGCGTCGGGCCCGAAAGAGTTTAAACGATTACATGATCACCCGGCATTCCTAGGCAAATAGAATCAAGTTATCAAGTTTTCACTCGGCAGGAGTAGGGCTTGCTGGCTCGATGAAACTGTCAAGGTTGATGCCGTCTGCAATACGGGTAGCAACGTCAATGAAGGTCTCCATGAAGGATTGGAATTGAAGCTTCTTGGTGTTGGCAACCTTCAGAGCCGCCAGCTTTTCTTCTTTGACCTCCTTGCAATGAACACGGACCAGAGACAGAGCCACGTCAGCACCGCAGCGAGCAGACGACTTCTTCCACGCTTGCACTCGGCCCTGGATTTCATTAAGTCGAGTCATCAGATACTCGAGATCATTCTGGAACGTCGCACCTGGCCAGAGCTCCGTATTGATCCGCGACACTACCACCTTCAGTCGGGCAAGATAGTCCAAGACGCTGGCGAGGCAAGATTCCAGTCACATCATGTTCATGGCAGCCTCGTCCTTAACAGGGGAGTTGATGGGATCCAGACTCGTCTCAATCCGCCCAGTCTCTTCCTTGAAATTTGGAAAGAATTCTACACGCACATAAAAATAGTGAATCGGCAGTTGCATGATAGAGAAGTTTTTTGTAAGTCATTCGGACAAGGGAACGCACCTTCAAGCATAAGGAACATCTTCTTGGCAAGGCTTCCAAGATAAGTCTCTAGTTCGTCTCTCTTCCGAGTGAGAACTTCGACTTTGTCAGTCAAGGCCACCTTGTCCTTCTTCAGCTGCACAACTTCTTTATTTGCTTCATCAACAACAGTCTTCAACTTGGCATTTTCTTCTTCCAACTTGCCGACTGAAGCCAGCTTCTTATCAGCAAGTTCAATTCTCTCTCACACTGTCTTCTGCGCTGCTGCAAGGTCGAGGTCCTTTTGCTCCAGAGCCTGCTTCATTTTGTCTAAAGAAATACTCCCTCCGTTCCTTGATATAAGGTGTATAGATTTTTGAGAAAAAACCCAAAATATAAGGTGTATTGCATTGCACCACTCGTTTGGATAATTTTTTCAGGGATTTGATTACATTTCCCTATATTAGGCAATCTCCTCTGTTTTCTCATGCCAATTAGTCAGGTATAATATTGCCCATAACTTGTGAAATTTTCCCTCCATGTGCGTTCTTTAATTTCCGTGCCAAAAACTATACACCCTATATCTAGGAATGGAGGGAGTAACATTCTTCAGATGAGCTTGGAGTGTCGATTTTCACTACGCACATCTATTCAAGTGGAGTCACTTGGTTCAAAAGATGAAAAGAAAAGATGACAAGGTGGACAGTCGACAAGTTCTTACCTCCCTTGGCAGCCATTTCATCCTTAGCCTTCTACAAATTCTCCTTGGCCAGCTCCAGGTCGAGATTGAGTTGGATCTGCTTCCTCTCACGATCAGCAAACTTGGCTCCAATATCACAGGATTTCTGCAGTGAACAACAAGACAAGTCAGTCGACAGAAAACAAGAGTCATTCACTTCCGAGTGATAAGATGCAAAGATCAGATTATTACGACAAAAGAGTTCTAAGACTACCGCCGAATCAAACATTCAACAGTAGTATCGGGGACTACACCCAGTGGGTGCACTTGGCGTGCCCCCACTGGTTCGATTTCCCACTTGACAGTACGAGTGGAAGGAGTAAAAAAATGTTTGTTCTCAGACCACAGCCAATTGCCCGCAGTCGACCGCGGTCTGGGGACTACTGATACGTCTCCAACGTATCTATAATTTTTTATTGTTCCATGCTATTATATTATCTGTTTTGGATGTTTAATGGGATTTATTATGCACTTTTATATTATTTTTGGGACTAACCTACTAACCGGAGGCCCAGCGCAAATTGCTGTTTTTTTTGCCTATTTTAGTGTTTCGCAGAAAAGGAATATCAAACGGAGTCCAAACGGAATGAAACCTTCGGGAAAGTTATTTTTGGAACTAACGCAATCCAGTAGACTTGGAGTGGATGTCAAGGAAGCAACAAGGCGGCCACGAGGCAGGGAGGCGCACCCAGGGGGGTAGGCGCGCCCCCACCCTCGTGGGCCCCTCGTGGCTCCGCCGACCTACTTCTTTCGCCTATATATACTCATATACCCTGAAAACATCCAGGAGCACCACGAAACCCTATTTCCACCGCCGCACCTTCTGTACTCGTGAGATCCCATCTTGGGGCCTTTTCCGGCGCTCCGCCAGAGGGGGAATCGATCACAGAGGGCTTCTACATCAACACCATAGCCACTCCGATAATGTGTGAGTAGTTTACCACAGACCTTCGGGTCCATAATTATTAGCCAGATGGCTTCTTCTCTCTCTTTGGATCTCAATACAGAGTTGTCCTCGATTCTCTTGGAGATCTATTCGATGTTATCCTTTTTGCGGTGTGTTTGTCGAGATCCGATGAATTGTGGGTTTATGATCAAGATTTTCTATGAATAATATTTGATTATTCTCTGAATTCTTATATGTATGATTTTTTATCTTTGCAAGTCTCTTCGAATTATCAGTTTGGTTTGGCCTACTAGATTGGTCTTTCTTGCAATGGGAGAAGTGCTTAGCTTTGGGTTCAATCTTGCAGTGTCCTCTCCCAGTGACAGCCGGGGCAGCAAGGCACGTATTGTATTGTTGCCATCGAGGATAAAAATATGGGGTTTATATCATATTGCTTGAGTTTATCCCTCTACATCATGTCATCTTGCCTAATGCGTCACTCTGTTCTTATGAACTTAATACTCTAGATGCATGCTGGATAGCGGTCGATGTGTGGAGTAATAGTAGTAGATGCGAGAATCGTTTGGTCTACTTGTCGCGAACATGATGCCTATATACATGATCATGCCTCGATATTCTCATAACTATGCGCTTTTCTATCAATTGCTCGACAGTAATTTGTTCACCCACCATAGATTGTGCTATCTTGAGAGAAGCCACTAGTGAAACCTATGACCCCCGGGTCTATTTTCCATCATATAAGTTTTCGATCTATTTTGCAATCTTTACTTTCCAATCTATATCATAAAAATACCAAAAATATTTATCTTATTATCTCTATCAGATCTCACTTTTGCAAGTGGCCATAAAGGGATTGGCAACCCCTTTATCGTGCTGGTTGCAAGGTTCTTATTTGTTTGTGTAGGTACAAGGCGACTTGCGTGTAACCTCCTACTGGATTGATACCTTGGTTCTCAAAAACTGAGGGAAATACTTACGCTACTTTGCTGCATCACCCTTTCCTCTTTAAGGGAAAACCAACGCATGCTCAAGAGGTAGCAAGAAGGATTTCTGGCACCGTTGTCGGGGAGGCTTACGCCAAGTCAAGTCAAGATTTGATCTCCTAGCAACTAGCCATTTCTGGCATCGTTGCTGGGGATATCTATGCACAAGTCAAGACATACCAAGTACCCATCACAAACTCTTATCCCTCGCATTACATTATTTGCCATTTGCCTCTCGTTTTCCTCTCCCCCACTTCACCCTTGCCATTTTATTCGCCTTCTTTTTCGTTTGCCTTTTTCTTGCCAGATCTATTGTTTGCTTGCGTTACCATGTGCCTTCCATTTGCTTGCATCTTTGCTTGCTAAAAATCTATTGATATGGATCCACTTAAAGTTTTCCACTTGGATCATCTTCGATCCTTATGCGCTCGTGATGAAACCCCAACTAGCCTAGTTGATTGGAAACCTTTAGATGAGCATGCCCATTTTGTGCTTCACCGTTTGTCTAAAAAGGGGAGACTCTTATGGGATCAAATAAACAGACTGCTGTGTTATGCTTGGAATCTTTGTGAAATTTATGATTTTACTTGGTTCTCTAAGAACCCTAAAAAACACCTTCCCTACCTATGTGAGTTTGATGATAATGAAATCTTATCTTCTTATGCAAAGGGTGTTTATAGTTACTACGATATCAAACAAATTGAAGAATTTGTTGCTTTTAAGGGTGCTTATGAAGTTGCTTCTTTGATTGAAAATTATAATATTACTCTCTAAGAATCTGAAAATTTTGACATACTTAAATGTTGCTATGAAAACTATGTCATAATGTCTATGTCAAATAATTTATTGAAAGAATGACCATTGCTTCTGAAGAAAATAATGATATGCATGAATCTATAGATAATTAGGATTCTGATGATTTGGTTGAAATATCCCTTGATGAACATGATGCTTGCTATTCTTGTGGCCATGATGCCAATATTTATGAAGATGAATCTGCTATAGTTCCTTATGTTAAACATGAGATCGTTGCTATTGCACCCATACTTGATAGTTCCTTCAATGAAAAGCATGATTGCAATAATGTTATTATAAATTCTCTTGATGTCAATTGTGCTAATAATATGCAAAACCCTAAGCTTGGGGATGCTAGTTTTGCTATGTCTACTGCTTGTTGCAATGATCATGATTGGGGTGATTCTTCTTATGATCTTGAAAATTTATTTAAGCCCCAGGATGAATATGAGATTGATAATAATGTTGGAAATAATATTGAAGGTGGGTTTGGAAGAGTGTCAACTTTAGATTCCACATATTTGGATAATGTTCAATCTTATGAAGTTTTTGATAAAAGTGGGTTTGGAGAGGTCATGACTTTAGTTAATGTTAATCCCACTATTTCGAAAGAGTGTCAACTTTGCATGCATGTGGATCGTGTTGAGAATATGTTATGTGATAGCTATATTGTTGAATTTTCTTATGATCCTACATGTAATTACCATGAGAGAGGAAAATATGGTTGTAGAAATATTCATGTTAGTAAATTACCCCTCTTCACGTTGAGATTGCTATCGTCGCTTTCTTCTTCCTTGCATATGCTAGTTTTTGCTTTCCTTGATATTTTTTTGCTTATAAAATGCCTATGCATAGGAAGTAAATTAGACTTAGATGTGTTTGTCACGTGTTCTATGATGCTCTCTTTGTGCTTTAATTCTTGTCTTTGATGTGAGCCTCATTAAAATTATCAATGCCTAGCTAGGGGCGTTAAACGATAGCGCTTGTTGGGAGGTAACCCAATTTTATTTTTGTTTCTTGCTTTTTTTTATGTTTAGTAATAAATATTTGATCTAGCCTCTGGTTAGATGTGGTTTTATGATTTAATTAGTGTTTGTGCCAAGTAAAACCTATATGATCTTCTTGGGTGATAATTATTTGATCTTGCTGAAAAAGTCAGAAACTTTCTGCTCACAAAAACAATTATTAAAAATCACCAGAAAGTGATAAAATACTGATTCCAATTGCAGTAGATCAATAATAAAACTATCTAGGTCTTCCTATTTTGGTAGATTTGTCTGAGTTATAGAAGTTTGCGTTTGATACAGATTACTACAGACTGTTCTGTTTTTGATAGATTCTGTTTTTCGTGTGTTGTTTGCTTATTTTGATGAATCTATGGCTAGTACCGGGGGGTATGAATCATAGAGAAGTTGGAATACAGTAGGTTTAACACCAATATAAATGAATAATGAGTTCATTACAGTACCTTAAAGTGGTGGTTTGTTTTATTTCGCTAACAGAGCTCATGCGATTTTTTGTTGAGTTTTGTGTTGTGAAGTTTTCAAGTTTTTGGGTAAAGATTTGATGGATTTTGGAACAAGGAGTGGCAAGAGACTAAGCTTGGGGATGCCCAAGGAACCCCAAGGTAAAATTCAAGGACAACCAAAAGCCTAAGCTTGGGGATGCCCCGGAAGGCATCCCCGCTTTCGTCTTCGTCTATCGGTAACTTTACTTGAGGCTATATTTCTATTCACCACATGATATGTGTTTTGCTTGGAGCGTATTGTATGATTTGAGTCTTTGCTTTTTAGTTTAACACAATCATCCTTGCTGTACACACCTTTTGGAGAGACACACATGAACCGGAATTTATTAGAATACTCTATGTGCTTCACTTATATCTTTTGAACTAGATAATTTTACTCTAGTACTTCACTTATATCTTTCAGAGCATGGTGGTGGTTTATTTTATAGATATTATTGATATATCATGCTTCACTTATATTATTTTGAGAGTCTTTTAGAACATCATGGTAATTTTATTTGGTTAAAAAAGGAATTAGTCCTAATGCAATGAGCATCCAAGATAGGCATAATAAAAACTATCATATAAAGTGCATTGAATACTATGAGAAGTTTGATTCTTGATAATTGTTTTGAGATATGAAGATGGTGATATTAGAGTCATTCTAGTTGAGTAGTTGTGAATTTGAGAAATACTTATGCTAAAGTTTGTGATTCCCGTAGTATGCACGTATGGTGAACCGTTATGTGATGAAGTCAGAGCATGATTTATTTATTTATTGTCTTCCTTATGAGTGGCGGTCGGGGACGAGCGATGGTATTTTCCTACCAATCTATCCCCCTAGGAGAATGCGCGTAGTACTTAGTTTCGATAACTAATAGATTTTTGCAATAAGTATGTGAGTTCTTTATGACTAATGTTGAGTCCATGGATTATACGCACTCTCACCCTTCCACCATTGCTAGCCTCTCTAATACCGCGCACCTTTCGCCGGTATCATACACCCACCATATACCTTCCTCAAAATAGCCACCATACCAACCTATTATGGCATTTCCATAGCCACCGAGATATATTGCCATGCAACTTTCCACCATTCTGTTTACTATGACACGCTCCATCATTGTCATATTGCTTTGCATGATCATGTAGTTGACATCGTATTTGTGGCAAGGCCACCTTTATATTTATTTCATACATGTCACTCTTGATTCATTGCATATCCTGCATACACGGAGGCATTCACATAGAGTCATATTTTGTTCTAAGTATTGAGTTGTAATTTTTGAGTTGTAAGTAAATAAAAGTGTGATGATCATCATTATTAGAGCATTGTCCCATGTGAGGAGAGGATGATGGAGACTATGATTCCCCCACAAGTTGGGATGATACTCCGGACTAAAAATAAAAAAGGGTAGAAAGAAAAGAGGCCATAAAAAAAGAGAGAAATGCCCAAACAAAAAACTGAGAGAAAAAGAGAGAAGGGACAATGTTACTATCCTTTTACCACACTTGTGCTTCAAAGTAGCACCGTGATCTTCATGATAGAGAGTCTCCTATGTTATCACTTTCATATACTAGTGGGAATTTTACATTATAGAACTTGGCTTGTATTTTCCAATGATGGGCTTCCTCAAATTGCCCTAGGTCTTCGTGAGCAAGCGAGTTGGATGCACACCCACTTAGTTTCTTTTGTTGAGCTTTCAATCACTTATAGCTCTAGTGCATCCGTTGCATGGCAATCCCTACTCACTCAAATTTACTCGTTGGTGTCAATTAGGCGGTCTATGGACTTTTGTAGCTCTCCACGGGGCTTTTGCACTAATAGGTTTCATGTTACGCCAATTTGAACTTGCTCGGTCTGTTCAATTGCGGCCTTATAATGCAAATCAAGGATATTTTAACAATACCCTCTAAGGGATGGTTAGTCCAAGATGCGGAACAACAGAGTTTTCTTTTGGAGAAACACTATTATTATGGGGCTGTACACACGGTAGAAAAATTACGCCAATCTGTTGAGATATGGTATGCGACAAGTGGATATTTGAAACAAGAAATGAATTCAAATTTTCGGATAACGGATCCTTCTAATCCAGTCTATCTAATGTCTTTTTCAGGAGCCAGAGGAAATGCATCTCAAAGTGTTCCGGTCGGTGGAGCTACTCTCGGACGAATTTTCAACGTTCTTAGGGAGCCTGTTGACAATTTGGGCATCATTTCCTAAAATGATGATCTCATTATTAACTATTCTCGCAAAACCGCTCCATAGAACCGCTGTTAACCATTGGTCGTTGAGTCATTCGATCTGAATGCTACATGAAGAACATAAGCCAGATGACGGAACGCAGAGACCTAGGATGTAGAAGATCCAAGACTTGTATCATTTGATGATGCCATGTGAATCGCTAGAAACATGTGAAGTGTATGGCTAACCCAATAACAAAAGTTTCGTAAGGGGACTGGAGCATCTATTGATGGGCATCTCCATAGCCCGTTGATACGCCTAGTTGATGTGAGACTACCTTCCTCTTTTTTTGTATTCTCCACAACCACCATTCTATTCCACATATAGTGCTATGTCCATGGCTCACGCTCATGTATTGCGTGAAGATTGAAAAGGTTTGAGAACATCAAAGTATGAAACAATTGCTTGGCCTGTCATCGGGGTTGTGCATGATTTAAAGATAGAGCATAGCCAGACTATATGATTTTGTAGGGATAACTTTCTTTAGCCATGTTATTTTGAGAAGACATGATTGCTTTATTAGTATGCTTGAAGTATTATTATCCTTATGTCAATATTAATTTTTTATTTTGAGTCTTTCGGATCTGAACATTCATGCCACAATAAAGAAAATTACATTGAGAAATATGCTAGGTAGCATTCCACATCAAAAATTCTGTTTTTATCATTTACCTACTCGAGGACGAGCAGGAATTAAGCTTGGGGATGCTTGATACGTCTTCAACATATCTATATTTTTTATTGTTCCATGCTATTATATTATCTCTTTTAGGTGTTTAATGGGCTTTATTGTGCACTTTATATTACTTTTGGGACTAACCTACTAACCGGAGGCCCAATGCAAATTGTTTTCCTTTGCCTATTTTAGTGTATCGCAAAAAAGGAATATCAAACGGAGTCCAAACGGAATGAAACCTTCGGGAGAGTTATTTTTGGAACAAACGCAATCCAGGAGACTTGGAGTGAACGTCAAGGAAGCAACGAGGAGGCCACGAAGGGAGGCGCGCCCAGGGGGGTAGGCACGCGCCCACCCTTGTGGGCCCCTCGTGGCTCTGCCGACCTACTTCTTTCGCCTATATATACTCATATACCCTGAAAACATCCAGGAGCACCATGAAACCCTATTTCCACCGCCGCAACCTTCTGTACTCGTGAGATCCCTTCTTGGGGCCTTTTCCGGCGCTCACGAGGGGAATCGATCACAGAGGGCTTCTACATCAACACCATAGCCTCTCCGATGATGTGTGAGTAGTTTACCACAGACCTTCGGGTCCATAGTTATTAGCTAGATGGCTTCTTCTCTCTCTTTGGATCTCAATACAAAGTTCTCCTTGATTCTCTTGGAGATCTATTCGATGTAATTCTATTTGCGGTGTGTTTGTCGAGATCCGATGAATTGTGGGTTTATGATCAAGATTATTTATGAATAATATTTGATTCTTCTCTGAATTCTTATATGTATGATTTGTTATCTTTGCAAGTCTCTTCGAATTATCAGTTTGGTTTGGCCTACTAGATTGATCTTTCTTGCAATGGGAGAAGTGCTTAGCTTTGGGTTCAATGTTGCGGTGTCCTTTCCTAGTGACAGCCGGGGCAGCAAGGCACGTATTGTATTGTTGGCATCGAGGATAAAAAGATGGGGTTTATATCATATTGCTTGAGTTTATCCCTCTACATCATGTCATCTTGCCTAATGCGTTACTCTGTTCTTATGAACTTAATACTCTAGATGCATGTTGGATAGCGGTCGATGTGTGGAGTAATAGTAGTAAATGCAGAATCGTTTCGGTCTACTTGTCGCAGACATGATGACTATATACATGATCATGCCTAGATATTTTCATAACTATGCGCTTTTCTATCAATTGCTCGACAGTAATTTGTTCACCCACCATAGATTATGCTATCTTGAGAGAAGCCACTAGTGAAACCTATGGCCCCCGGGTGTATTTTCCATCATATAAGTTTCCAATCTATTTTGCAATCTTTACTTTCCAATCTATATCATAAAAATACCAAACATATTTATCTTATTATCTCTATCAGATATCACTTTTGCAAGTGGCCGTGAAGGGATTGACAACCCCTTTATAGCATTGGTTGCAAGGTTCTTATTTGTTTGTGTTGGTACAAGGGGACTTGTGTGTAACCTCCTACTAGATTGATACCTTGGTTCTCAAAAACTGAGGGAAATACTTACGCTACTTTGCTGCATCACCCTTTCCTCTTCAAGGGAAAACCAACGCATGCTCAAGAGGTAGCAACTACACCCAGTGGGTGCACTCAGCGTGCCCCCACTGTTTTGGAGTTCACTCAACAAGATCTGTCTAGACCGAGTGGCAGTATTACAAACAAACCTTCACAAAAGACCCCCGTCGAATCAAACATTTGATGCTGGTCTCGGGGACTACACCCAGTGGGTGCACTCAGCGTGCCCCCACTGATTCAAGAGGTCACTCGACAACTAGTCGACTCAAGTAAAAAAAAGCTACACAGCAAACGTCAAAACACCCAGTGGGTGAGCAGTTGCAAGGTGCAGACTCACGATAGATGCACATTAAATGTTCCAAAACGCTCATCCACAGACATCTTACGAATAATAAAGCAGCAGTTCTGAAGTAGCATATCCTAACAGGGCAAAGATGAAGCTGAACGCCCACTCGGAAACCAACCACTTACTTGGACGTTGGCTTGAAGAGAGCTGGCATCATAGGCGGCCTTGCTGGTCTCGTACACCACCTTCATTCGCTCCATCATTAAGCCTACTTGGGACATGGCCTCCTTGGCAGCGCTTACCTGGTCCTCCGGGACGTGATGAGTGACAAAAAGAGGTGTTGGTGGAACTAACGAGGTAGCTGGAAGAACTAAAGCTTGAGGTTGCACAGTCGGAGCAGAGGCCTGAACAGTCGATGCCGAAGGCTGGGCAGTCAGCACAGGGTCAGCAAAGGAAACAGAAGTCTGAACTGGATTGCCAAGTTGCGGGACGACTGGATTTGACGCTGATGTCGAGTGGGATGCTTTCACTACTAGGGAAAACCCTAGTAGTAGCGCTTGAAATATGCATAGCAGTAGCGCTGGTCCCGGCGCTACCACTAAGGCGCTACAGCTAACTAGTAGTAGTAGCACTGGAAAGGGAGCGCTACTGCTATACCTAGTTAGCAGTAGCGCTCTCCTTTGGGCAGCGCTACTGCTACTTGTAAGTAGCAGTAGCAGTTGTTCTAAAAATCGCTGCTGATAAATTTTCTTGTATTTTTAAAAATATAGCTTATTTTCATTGTGCTGATAAAAATACTTTCGAAGTGCACCACATGTTGCCTCCACTTGAATCTGCTCCACGTTCATTTCACCCACTGTTATATATAACAAGTAATCTTGCTCATATAACAACTTAGCATCATGCATCATCAATCATAATAATAAATAACTCATCATTGGTATCATAATAACAAGTCATATTCATCATCATCGATCATACAGCTTCTACTCGATACCACATCATCATCATAGTCATCTAACCAATCCTACTTAGTTGTTCTTAGCACATGATCATGAGTATTATTAACTTGGACCAACTACCTTCTCTTACGTAAAATAGCATAAAACAAGATAGGCCCTGACTCTCCATTATGGAGAATGGAGATTACCCTGTCTTCAATTCTTGCCTTTCGCACAATGTTGCTTCCAAGTACCTCCTTACGACTATCCATACATTTTTTCCATTCTTTGATTTTCATGTCTCCACTTCTTTTAGAAATGTGATATGGACATGTGAGATTCGTAGGATGACCTGGCCGTATGTTCAAAACATCAAGGCGACCATTCTGATACATCAAATGAGGCACACAATCATTCGGGATTTTCTGTTGAAAAACATAGTAATAACTTCGTTGTTAGTAATGTAGTTAAGTTTTAAAAGAATTTATGCAAAAGATGCATGGATGTAGTAATACTAAAAAATCTTACCCTGGCATTGTTGGAAATATGCCCTAGAGGCAATAATAAAATGGTTATTATTATATTTCCTTGTTCATGATAATTGTCTGTTGTTCATGCTATAATTGTATTAACAGGAAACCGTAATACATGTGTGAATACATAGATGTGACGCCCCCGATTCAATCGTACACTAATCATGCACGCAAATGTGTACGATCAAGATCAGGGACTCACGAGAAGATATCACAACACAACTCTAAAACATAAAATAAGTCATACAAGCATCATAATACAATCCAGGGGCCTCGAGGGCTCGAATACAAGTGCTCGATCATAGAAGAGTCAGCGGAAGCAACAATATCTGAGTACAGACATAAGTTAAACAAGTTTTCCTTAAGAAGGCTAGCACAAACTGGGATACAGATCGAAAGAGGCGCATGCGTCCTGCACTCGATCCTCCTAACTACTCCACAGTAGATTAGCGGGCTGCACGTAGTAGTAGGCACCTCCGTGGTAGTAGTAAATCGTCATCGACGGTGGCGTCGCTCACAGGCTCCATCGTGCAGTCGCAGCAATCGAGTAGAGATAGGGGAAAAGGGTGACAAGGCAACCGTGAGTACTCATCCAAAGTACTCGCAAGCAAGGAGCTACACAACATATGCATGGATATATGTGTAAAGGGCCATATCAGTGGACTGAACTGCAGAATCTCAGAATAAGAGGGGGATAGCTAATCCTGTTGAAGACTACACTTCTGGCAGCCTCCGCCTTGCAGCATGTAGTAGAGAGCAGACTGAAGTCCTCCAAGTAGCATCGTATAGCAATAATCCTACCCGGCGATCCCCTCCTCGTAACCCTGAGAGAGAGCGACCACCGGGTTGTATCTGGCACTTGGAAGGGTGTGTTTTATTAAGTATCCGGTTCTAGTTGTCATAAGGTCAAGGTACAACTCCAAGTCGTCCTATTACCGAAGATCACGGCTATTCGACTAGATTAACTTCCTGCGGTGCACCACATAACCCAACACGCTTGATCCCATTTGGCGGACACACTTTCTGGGTCATGCCCGTGGCGGAAGATCAACACGCCGCAGCCCCACCTAGGCACAACAGAGAGGCCAACACGTCGGTCTAAACCTAAAGCGCACGGGTGCAGGCCCATCTCCCTTAGCACACCTCAAGACGTTAAACGCGGCCGGAAGCGTAACTAGCCCCTTAATACAAGAGCGAGCTTACATTCCAATCCGGTAGCGCGCCGCCATTATTGGCGTCACGAAGTGCCGGTGATACCACGACGTCGAGTGCCCATATCTTTCCCACGTAGTTGGTTAGTGCGTATAGACCAAATGGCCAGACTCAGATCAAATACCAAGAACTCGTTAAGCGTGTTAAGTATCCGCGAACACCGAACAGGGCCAGGCCCACCTCTCTCCTAGGCGGTCTCAACCTGCCCTGTCGCTCCGCCACAAAGATACATCCAGAGGGCCATCGGGACAAAGGTCCTTTCAGCCCCCAATCCGTGAATCACTCGCGGGTGCTCCACAAGCCGACCCAACTTTAGTCACCACATGTATCATGTATAAGTATAAGTATATACCCGTGATCACCTCCCGAGTGATCACGGCCCGATAGTATAGCACAATGAGACGGACAAGAATGTAGGGCCACAGATGGAATACTAGCATCCTATACTAAGCGATGGGATAGCGGTAAAAGGTAACAACAAGAGTAGCAATGACAGGCTATGCATCAGAATAGGATTAATCGAAAGCAGTAAAATGCTACACTACTCTAATGCAAGCAGTATAGAGAAGAGTAGGCGATATCTGGTGATCAAAGGGGGGCTTTCCTGGTTGCTCTGGCAAGAGAGAGGGGGTCGTCAACTCCGTAGTCGTATTGGGCAGCAGCAACATCGGTCTCGTAGTCTACCAGAGAGAAGAGGGGGAAGAAACAATGAATACCATGCAAACATATGCATATCGATGCATGACATGACAAGTAACGGTGCCAGGGGTGCCCTAACGCGGTATGAGGTGATACCGTGAAGGAAGCTTGTCAGGAAAGTATTCGGTGTTTGGCGTTTTGGGCAAAGGGCCGGAGGAGGAAAGTTGCGAGTTCGATAGGTTAGGGGGGGTGTGGCGGACGAACGGGTTGCATGTCCAGAATCGTCTCGTCGTTTTGAGCAACTTTCATGTTGAAAATAATTTGATCCGAGTTACGGATTAAAATATATGATTTTCTAATGATTTTATTAATTTATGGAATTTAATTAATTATTTAATTTAATTTGAAAATGGAATTATGACATCAGCATGATGTCATCTTTGACGTCGGCCGATCAACAGGGTTGGTCGGGTCAATCTGGCGATGTGGGTCGCGCATGTCATTGACTGTTAACTAACCTAGCAGATTAATTAACTAAACTAGGTGATTAGGTTAATCTAATCAGGATTAATTAAGTTAATTAATTATTTAATTAATTAACTAATTAATATTTTAATTATTTTAATTATTTACTTTTCTAATTATATATATTTTTTATTTTTTTATTTTATTAATATTTTTTTTTAAACATTCAGGGGTGGGTCCCCACTTGTCATTGGCCCCAGGGGCCTATGCGGGTCGGGCAATGGGGCGCTGGAGGTGCTCGACCCGAGCGAGGGCCAGCGGGCACAGAGGGAAGCCGGGCACAGAGATGGCACCGACGAGGCCATGTCGGGGCAGCACCCGGGGCTAGGCGAAGGGCGAGCAGCCCATGGCTGCGGCAGAACATGTGATTAAGGCGCCATGATGGGCAAGCCAACGGCGCCAGTCGAGGTGACCACGGCACGCATAAGCCGGACGACGCCGGTGGGCGCGGCAGCGCGATGGCGAGAGCCTTGGGGAATGGCAGTGCGAGGATCTGGCGGCGAGCGTGAGCACTCATGCTGCGCAAGTGGGGCCGCGGAAGGAGAGGGAGGGCGAGGCTCACGTCAGTGCGAGGTTCGTGGCAGCGAGGTCGGGGTGGTGGTCGGAGGCAGCCAGGCGTCGATGTAGACGAAGCAGCGGCGAGGAGCGCCCGAGGAGGGCGGCGCCATGGCAGAGCGACGAGGAGGAGGTCGGCCTTCGGCGGTGGCGAAGCTGCGGTAGGGCGGCGAGGACGATTGGCTCCGGTGGGGAGGAGGACGATGACGAGCGGCGAAGGAGAGGCGAAGCGGTGGCGTCGGCGTCGGGCGGCTTGAGGCGACGTGGCGGCGGGGGGTGGCGCCCGGCAGTGGTGGTTGTGGTCGGCGAGCTGTAGGCGTCCGGGGTGAAGCCGCGGCCGTGTGTCTAAGGAGGAGGCGGCGATGTAAGGGGGGTCAAGGTGAGGAGCTCGCCGGAGCAGCGGCAGTGGCGGCAGAGGTGGTCGAGGCAGGGCAAGGAGGGTGCGTGTGGCGGGATTGGGGGCGGGGGGCTCTCGCTCCTCTGCTCTCTTCTGGCGGCGCGAGGAGGACGAGGATTGATCGGGTCAAGTGGGGGGCTAGGGTTTGATTCGGTCTGGGGGGATAAGGTGGGACGGGATGGGCTGGCCGGTTGGCCTTTGCCAGGTTGGGCCGGTCTGGTGGGGTGGCCGACTGGGCCGGGCCCAGTGGGGGAAGCGGGGGTTCTTTCCCTTCTATTTTTATTTTCTTTGTCTTTCCCTTAGTTTCCTTTTATTTCAGTTTTAGTAAATTAACAATGTGGCACCTAAATAGATGTTTACTAATTATGCCACTGCCTCATAAATTTGCTAACCACAAATAAAATAGTTTTGTAATTATTTAATATTTAAAGTATTTAAATAATAGTTTTTTTTGCTACTGTTTTGTTCATCTCATAGTTTTTAAGCAATTTATAATAGTGTGGTTCCTTCGCCATAATTACCTATGCAATATTTGGCACAACCCGAACATTTTAGCTTTATTGTTTGAAAACTTTTGTTGTTAGTTTTTATTTAAAATTTGAATTCGAACGGGATTGAGTCATCGGGAGATTAACAATAGTAACTGAGGTGACATGGCATCAATAGGAGTGGGTTACTGTAGCTTAGTTATCCGGGCGTTACAATAGACCACAACATGTCCCTAGTGAACCTCTAGTTGAGTAGCTCGTTGATCAATAGATGGTTATGGTTTCTTGACCATGGACATTGGATGTCATTGATAACGGGATCACATCATTAGGAGAATGATGTGATGGACAAGACCCAATCCTAAGCCAAGCACAAAGATCGTGTAGTTCGTATGCTAAAGCTTTTCTCATGTCAAGTATCATTTTCTTAGACCATGAGATTGTGCAACTCCGGATACCGTAGGAATGCTTTGGGTGTACCAAAGCGTCCTGGCAATGGCGGGTGGCTATAAAGGTGCACTACGGTATCTCCGAAAGTGTCATTGGGTTGTACGAATCGAGATTGATTTGTCACTCCGTGTAACGGAGAGGTATCTCTGGGCCCACTCGGTAGGACATCATCATAATGTGCACAATGTGACCAAGGGGTTGATCACGGGATGACGTGTTACGGAACGAGAAAAGAGACTTGCCGGTAACGAGATAGAAGAAGGTATTGGCATACCGACGATCGAATCTCGGGCAAGTATAATACCGCTAGACAAAGGGAATTGTATGCGGGATCGATTGAGTCCTTGACATCGTGGTTCAACCGATGAGATCATCGTGGAACATGTGGGAGACAACATGGGTATCCAGATCCCGCTGTTGGTTATTGACCGGAGAACGTCTCGGTCATGTCTGCATGGTTCCCGAACCCGTAGGGTCTACACACTTAAGGTTCGATGACGCTAGGGTTATAGGGAATAGATGTACGTGGTTACAGAATGTTGTTCAGAGTCCCGGATGAGATCCCGGACGTCACGAGGAGTTCCGGAATGGTTCGGAGGTAAAAATTTATATATGGAAAGTTGTTGTTCGGGTTCCGTGAAAGTTGGGGTTTTTCTGGTATTGTACCGGGAAGCTTCCAGAAGGTTTCGGAGGATTCCGGAGGGGTCCGGAGGTCCGGAAATTGTTCCACCACGTCCAATACAGCAGCATGGGCTGTAAGGGGGCGCCCTAGCCTTATTGGGCCAGGGGAACCATCCCCCCCAAGGCCCATGCGCATGGGAGAGGGGAAACCCTAAGGGGGAGGGCCTCCACTTGACTTGGGAGGCACTCCTCCCCCCTTGGCCGCCCCCTAGATGGGATCTAGGGCTGGCCGCCGCCCCTAGGGGTGGAACCCTAGGTGGGGGCGCAGCCCCCCTCCCCCCTATATATAGTGGAGGCAAAGGGGCAGCCCAACACACGAAGTTCTTCTCATGTTGGCGCAGCCCTACCTCTCTTTCTCCTCATATCCCGCGGTGCTTGGCGAAGCCCTGCAGGATTGCCACGCTCCTCCACCACCACCACATCGTTGTGCTGCTTCTGGACGGAGTCTTCCTCAACCTCTCCCTCTCTCCTTGCTGGAACAAGGCATGGGAGACGTCACCGGGCTGTACGTGTGTTGAACGCGGAGGTGCCGTCCGTTCGGCACTAGGATCTCCGGTGATTTGGATCACGGCAATCACGACTCCTTCAACCCCGTTCTCTTGAACGCTTCCGCTTAGCGATCTACAAGGGTATGTAGATGCACTCTCCTTCCCCTCGTTGCTGGTTTCTCCATAGATAGATCTTGGTGACACGTACGAAAATTTTGAGTTTCTGCTACGTTCCCCAATAGTGGCATCATGAGCTAGGTCTATTGCGTAGATTCTTTGCACGAGTAGAACACAAAGTAGTTGTGGGCATTGATTTTGTTCAATATGCTTACCGTTACTGTTGGAAATATGCCCTAGAGGCAATAATAAAAGCATTATTATTATATTTCCTTATTCATGATAATTGTCTTTATTCGTGCTATAATTGTGTTAACCGGAAATCGTAATACATGTGTGAATAACAGACAACAACATGTCCCTAGTGAGCCTCTAGTTGACTAGCTCGTTGATCGACGGATAGTCATGGTTTCGACTATGGACATTGGATGTCATCGATAACGGGATCACATCATTAGGAGAATGATGTGATGGACAAGACCCAATCCTAAACATAGCATAAGATCGCATAGTTCGTTTGCTAGAGTTTTCCAATGTCAAGTATCCTTTCCTTAGACCATGAGATCGTGTAACTCCGGATACCGTAGGAGTGCTTTGGGTGTGCCAAACGTCACAACGTAACTGGGTGACTATAAAGGTATGCTACGGGTATCTCTCGAAAGTGTCTGTTGGGTTGACATGGATCGAGATCGATTTGTCACTCCGCTTGACGGAGAGGTATCACGGGCCCTCTCGGTAATGCATCATCACAATGAGCTCAATGTGATCGAAGTGTTTGATCACGGGATCATGCATTACGGTAACGAGAAAAGTGACTTGCGGTAACGAGATTGAGCGAGGTATTGGTATACCGACGATCGAATCTCGGGCAAGTAAAATACCGATTGACAAAGGGAATCGTATCACGGATTAATTGAATCCTTGACATCGTGGTTCATCCGATGAGATCATCGTGGAACATGTGGGAGCCAACATGGGTATCCAGATCCCGCTGTTGGTTATTGCCCGAGAGCCGTCTCGGTCATGTCTGCGTGTCTCCCGAACCCGTAGGGTCTACACACTTAAGGTTCGGTAACGCTAGGGTTATAGGAATATGTATGTGCAGTAACCCGAATGTTGTTCTGAGTCCCGGATGAGATCCTGGACGTCACGAGGAGTTCCGGTATGGTCCGGAGGTATATAATTTTATATAGGAAGTGCTGTTTGACCATCGGGACAAGTTTCGGTGATATCGGTATTGTACCGGGACCACCGGGAGGGTCCCGAGGTCCACCAAGTGGGGCCACCAGCCCGAGGGGCCACATGGGCCCTAGGTGGTGCGCCTAGGCCCACATGGGCCAAGGGGAACCAGCCCCAAGGGGCCCATGCGCCTAGGGTTTAAGGAGGAAGAGTCCATGAGGGGAAGGCACCTCAGGGGTGCCTTGGGGAGGTGGACACCTCCCTCTCTTGGCCGCACCCCTCCCTTGGAGGAGGGGCAAGGCTGCGCCTCCCCCTCCTTGGCACCTATATAAAGGGGAGGGAAGGGGCAGCAGCACCTTTGCCTGGACGCCTCCCTCTCCCTCTCCAACACATCCTCCTCCTCCGTAGTGCACGGGCGAAGCCTCGCCGAGTATCTTGCAAGTTCCACCATCACCACGCCGTCGTGCTGCTGCTGGAGCCATCTTCCTCAACCTCTCCTTCACCTTGCTGGATCAAGAAGAAGGAGACGTTACGCTGACCGTCACGTGTGTTGAACGCGGAGGTGCCGTCAGCTCGGCACTAGATCATCGGTGAATTGGATCGCGGCAAGTACAGACTACCTCATCCACGTTCACTCCGACGCCTGCTATGCGATCTACAAAGTGGTATGTAGATGCTAACCAATCTGAATACTCGTTGCTAGATGAACTCATAGATGGATCTTGGTGAAACCGTAGGGAAAAATTTTAATTTTCTGCAAACGCGTTCCCCAACAAAGTGGCATCATGAGCTAGGTCTATGCGTAGTTCTTCTTGCGCGAGTAGAACACAATTTGTTGTGGGCGTAGATGTTGTCAATTCTTCTTGCCGTTACTAGTCAATCTTGATTCAGCGGTATTGTGGGATGAAGCGGCCGGACCAACCTTACACGTGCGCTTACGTGAGACCGGTTCCACCGACTAACATGCACTAGTTGCATAAGGTGGCTGGCGGGTGTCTGTCTCTCCTACTTTAGTTGGATCGGATTCGATGAACAGGGTCCTTATGAAGGGTAAATAGAGATTGACAAATCACGTTGTGGTTTGAACGTAGGTAAGAAAACGTTCTTGCTAGAACCCTAATTCAGCCACGTAAAACTTGCAACAACAATTAGAGGACGTCTAACTTGTTTTTGCAGCAAGTGCTTTGTGATATGATATGGCCGGAAGTTGTGATGAATGATGAATGATCTATATGTGATGTATGAGATGTTCATGCTATTGTAATAGGAATCACGACTTGCATGTCGATGAGTATGACAACCGGCAGGAGTCATAGGAGTTGTCTTTATTTTTGTATGACCTGCGTGTCATTGAAGAACGCCATGTAAACTACTTTACTTTATTGCTAAACACGTTAGTCATAGAAGTAGAAGTAGTCGTTGGCGTGACAACTTCATGAAGACACGATGATGGAGATCATGATGATGGAGATCATGGTGTCATGCCGGTGACAAGATGATCATGGAGCCCGAAGATGAAGATCAAAGGAGCTATATGATATTGGCCATATCATGTCACTACTTTATATAATTGCATGTGATGTTTATTATGTTTTATGCATCTTGTTTACTTAGAACGACGGTAGTAAATAAGATGATCCCTCATAATAATTTCAAGAAAGTGTTCACCCTAACTGCACCGTTGCTAAGGTTCGTCGTTCAAGCACCACGTGATGATCGGGTGTGATAGGTCCTTACGTTACGCATACAACGGGTGTAAGACAGATTTACACACGCAAAACACTTAGGTTGACTTGACGAGCCTAGCATGTACGAGACATGGCCTCGGAACACGTAAGACCGAAAGGTCGAGCATGAGTCGTATAGAAGATACGATCAACATGAAGATGTTCACCGATGTTGACTAGTCCGTCTCACGTGATGATCGGACACGGCCTAGTTGACTTTCGGATCATGTAATACTTAGATGACTAGTAGAGGGATGTCTATCTAAGTGGGAGTTCATTAAATTTTATTAAATGAACTTTATTATCATGAACTTAGTCTAAATATTTACAATATGTCTTGTAGATCAAATGGCCAACGTAGTCCTCAACTTCAACGCTGCTCCTAGAGAAAACCAAGCTGAAAGACGATGGTAGCAACTATACGGATCGGGTCCGAACACGAGGATTATCCTCATAGCTGCCAAGAAAGAATATGTCCTAAGAGCACCGCTGGGTGACGCACCTATTCTCCCTGCAGAACAAGGCGTTATGAGCGCTTGGCGATCACGCTGCGATGATTACTCCCTCGCTCAGTGCGGCATGCTTTACAGCTTAGAGCCGGGACTCCAAAAGCGTTTTGAGAGACATGGAGCATATGAGATGTTCAAGAGCTGAAAATGGTTTTCCAAGCTCATGCCCGGTCGAGAGATATGAAGTCTCCGACAAATTCTTTAGTCTGTAAGATGGAGGAAAATGGCTCTGTCGGTGAACACATACTCAAAATGTCTGGGTTGCACAACCGCTTGACTCAAGCTGGAAGTTAATCTCCCGGATGAAGCGGTCATTGATGTAATCCTCCGCCGCTTCCACCTAGCTACAAGAGCTTTGTGATGAACTACAATATGCGGGGGATGGTAAAGACCATTCTGAAGTATATGCTATGCTGAAATCAGCAGAGGTAGAAATCAAGAAGGAGCATCAAGTGTTGATGGTGAATAAAACCACTAAGTTCAAGAAGGGCAAGGGTAAAAGAACTTCAAGAAGGACGGCAAGGAAGTTGCCGCCCGCAAGCAAGTTGCCGGAAGAAGCCAAAGAATGGACCCAAGCCCGAGACCTGAGTGTTTTTATTGCAAGGGAAGTGGTCACCGAAGCGGAACTGCCCCAAATACTTAGCGGACAAGAAGACCGGCAAAACCAAAGGTATATGTGATATACATGTAATTGATGTGTACCTTACCGATTACTCGTAGTAGCTCTTGGGTATTTGATACCGTGCGATTGCTCATATTTGTAACTCAAAGCAGGAGCTGCGGAATAAACGGAGACCGGCAAAGGACGAGGTGACGATGCGTGTCGGGAATGGTTCCAAGGTCGATGTGATCGCCGTCGGCACACTTGCCTCTGCATTTACCTACGGGATTAGTTTTAAACCTCAATAATTGTTATTTAGTGCCAAGTTTGAGCATGAACATTGTATCCGGATCTCGTTTAATTCGAGATGGCTACTCATTTAAATCCGAGAATAATGGTTGTTCTATTTATATGAGAGATATGTTTTATGGTCATGCTCCGATGGTTAATGGTTTATTCTTAATGAATCTAAATGCGTGATGATACACATATTCATAGTGTGAATACCAAAAGAGTTAAAGTTGATAACAATAGTCCCACATATTTGTGTAATCGCCGCCTTGGTCACATAGGTGTCAAACGCATGAAGAAGCTCCATGCGGATGGACTTTTAGAGTCTCTTGATTATGAATCATTTGACACGTCGCGAACCATGCCTCATGGGTAAAATGACCAAGACTCCATTCTCAGGAACAATGGGCGAGCAACCAACTTATTGGAAATCATACATACCGATGTGTGCGGTCCAATGAGTGTTGAGGCTCATGGTGGCTATCGTTATGTTCTCACCCTCACCGATGACTTGAGTAGATATGGGTATGTCTACTTAATGAAACACAAGTCTGAGACCTTTGAAAAATTCAAGGAATTTCAGAGTGAGGTTGAAAATCAACGTGATAGAAAGATCAAGTTTCTACGATCAGATCGTGGAGGAGAATACTTGAGTCACGATTTTGGCACACACTTAAGAAAATGTGGAATAGTTTCACAACTCACGCCGACTGGAACCCCTCAGCGTAATGGTGTGTCCGAACGTCAGAATCGCACTCTATTAGATATGGTGCGATCTATGATGTCTCTTACCGATTTACCGCTATCTTTTGGGGCTATGCTTTAGAGACTGCGCATTCACTTTAAATAGGGCTCGTCGAAATCCGTTGAGACGACACCGTATGAATTATGGTTTGGGAAGAAACCTAAGCTGTCGTTTCTAAAAGTTTGGGGATGCGATGCTTATGTCAAGAAACTTCAACCTGAGAAGCTCGAACCCAAGTCGGAAAATGCGTCTTCATAGGATACCCGAAAAGAAAGCTGTTGGGTATACCTTCTACCTCGAATCCGAAGGCAAGATCTTTGTTGCCAAGAATGGGTTCTTTACGGAGAAAGAGTTTCTCTCGAAAGAAGTAAGTGGGAGGAAAGTAGAACTTGATGAAGTGTTACCTCTTGAACCGGAAAATGGCGAAACTCAAGAAATCGTTCACGAGGTGCCTGCACCAACTAGAGAGGAAATTAATGATTATGATCAAGATACTTCGATCAAGCTTCTCTGAAATTCGAAGGTCCACAAGGACACGTTCCGCACTGTGAGTGGTACGGGAACCCTGTCTTGGAAATCATGTTGTTAGACAACGGTGAACCTTGAACTATGAGGAAGCAATGGCGGCCCGGATTCCGACAAATGGCTGGAAGCCATGAAATCCGAGATAGGATCCATGTATGAAAATGAAGTATGGACTTTGGTGACTTGCCCGTTGAGCGGCGAGCCATAGAAAATAAATGGATCTTTAAGAAGAAGATGACGCGGATGGTAATGTGACCATCTATAAAGCTCGGCTTGTCGCTAAGGGTTATCGACAAGTTCAAGGGGTTGACTACGATGAGACTTTCTCACCGGTAGCGAAGCTGAAGTCCGTCGAGAATCATGTTAGCAATTGCCGCATACTATGATTATGAGATATGGCAAATGGACGTCAAAAGCGGCATTCCTTAATGGTTTCCTTAAGGAAGAATTGTATATGATGCAGCCGGAAGGTTTTGTCGATCCTAAGAATCTTGACAAAATTGTGCAAGCTCAACGCCGATTTATGGGCTGGTGCAAGCATCTCGGAGTTGGAACATTCGCTTTGATGAGATGATCAAAGCGTTTGGGTTTACAGCACTTATGGAGAAGCCTGTGTTTACAAGAAAGTGAGTGGGAGCTCTGTAGCATTTCTCATATTATATGTAGACGACATACTTTTGATGGGAAATGATATAGAACTCTTGGACGGCATTAAGGCCTATTTGAATAAAAGTTTTTCAATGAAGGACCTTGGAGAAGCTGCTTATATATTAGGCATCAAGATCTATAGAGATAGATCGAGGCGCCTCATAGGTCTTTCACAAAGCACATACCTTGATAAGATATTGAAGAAGTTCAATATGGATCAATCTAAGAAGGGGTTCTTACCTGTGTTACAAGGTGTGAAATTGAGCTCAGCTCAATGTCCCACCACGGCGTAAGATATAGAAGAGATGAGTGTCATCCCCTATGCCTCAGCCATAGGTTCTATTATGTATGCCATGCTGTGTACCAGACACGATGTAAACCTTGCCGTAAGTTTGGTAGGAAGGTACCAAAGTAATCCCGGCAAGGAACACCGGACAGCGGTCAAGAATATCCTGAAGTACGAAAAGGACTAAGGAAATGTTTCTCGTTTATGGAGGTGACGAAGAGCTCGTCAGTAAAAGGTTACGTCGACGCTAGCTTCGACACAGATCTGAATGACTCTAAGTCACAAACCGGATACGTGTATATTTTGAATGGTGGGGCGATGGCTGGTGCGATTTGCAAGCAAAGCGTCGTGGCGGGATCTACATGTGAAGCGGAGTACATGGCAGCCTCGGAGGCAGCACATGAAGCAATTTGGGTGAAGGAGTTCATCACCGACCTCGAGTCATACCCAATGCGTCGGGGCCAATCAAGCTCTTCTGTGACAACACTGGAGCTATTGCACTTGCAAAGGAGCCCAGGTTTCACAAGAAGACTAGGCACATCAAGCGTCGCTTCAACTCCATTCGTGAAAATGTTCAAGATGGAGACATAGAAATTTGTAAAGTGCACACGGATCTGAATGTCGTGAGATCCGTTGACTAAACTCTCTCCCTAAGGCAAAACATGATCAGCACCAGAACTCTATGGGTGTTCGATTCATCACAATGTAACTAGATTATTGACTCTAGTGCAAGTGGGAGACTGTTGGAAATATGCCCTAGAGGCAATAATAAAAGCATTATTATTATATTTCCTTATTCATGATAATTGTCTTTATTAGTGCTATAATTGTGTTAACCGGAAATCGTAATACATGTGTGAATAACAGACAACAACATGTCCCTAGTGAGCCTCTAGTTGACTAGCTCGTTGATCGACGAGATAGTCATGGTTTCTGACTATGGACATTGGATGTCATCGATAACGGGATCACATCATTAGGAGAATGATGTGATGGACAAGACCCAATCCTAAACATAGCATAAGATCGCATAGTTCGTTTGCTAGAGTTTTCCAATGTCAAGTATCCTTTCCTTAGACCATGAGATCGTGTAACTCCCGGATACCGTAGGAGTGCTTTGGGTGTGCCTAACGTCACAACGTAACTGGGTGACTATAAAGGTTTGCTACGGGTATCTCTGAAAGTGTACATTGGGTTGACATGGATCGAGACTGGGATTTGTCACTCCGGCAGCGGAGAGGTATCACCGGGCCCTCTCGGTAATGCATCATCACAATGAGCTCAATGTGATCGAAGTGTTTGATCACGGGATCATGCATTACGATAACGAGAAAAGTGACTTGCGGTAACGAGATTGAGCGAGGTATTGGTATACCGACGATCGAATCTCGGGCAAGTAAAATACCGATTGACAAAGGGAATGCGTATCACGGGATTAATTGAATCCTTGACATCGTGGTTCATCCGATGAGATCATCGTGGAACATGTGGGAGCCAACATGGGTATCCAGATCCGCTGTTGGTTATTGCCCGAGAGCCGTCTCGGTCATGTCTGCTTGTCTCCCGAACCCGTAGGGTCTACACATAAGGTTGATAGCGCTACGGTTATAGGAATATGTATGTGCAGTAACCCGAATGTTGTTGAGTCCCGGATGAGATCCGGACGTCACGAGGAGCTCGGAATGGTCCGGAGGTAAAGAATTATATATAGGAAGTGCTGTTTGACCATCGGGACAAGTTTCGGTGATATCGGTATTGTCTGGGACCACGGAGGGGTCCCTGGGTCCACCAAGTGGGGCCACCAGCCCAGGGGGCCACATGGGCCCTAGGTGGTGCGCCCTAGGCCCACATGGGCCAAGGGAACCAGCCCCAAGGGGCCCATCGCCTAGGGTTTAAGGAGGAAGAGTCCATGAGGGGAAGGCACCTCAGGGGTGCCTTGGGGAGGTGGACACCTCCCTCTCTTGGCCGCACCCTCCCTTGGAGGGAGGGGCAAGGCTGCGCCCTCCCCTCCTTGGCACCTATATAAAGGGGGGAGGGAAGGGGCAGCAGCACCTTTGCCTGGGCGCCTCCCTCTCCCTCTCCAACACATCCTCCTCCTCCCGTAGTGCAGTGAAGCCCCTGGGAATCTTGCAAGTTCCACCATCACCACGCCGTCGTGCTGCTGCTGGAGCCATCTTCCTCAACCTCTCCTTCACCTTGCTGGATCAAGAAGAAGGAGGCGTTACGCTGACCGTACATGTGTTGAGCAGCGGAGGTGCCGTCCGTTCGGCACTAGATCATCGGTGAATTGGATCGCGGCAAATCGACTACCTCATCCACGTTCACTCCGGCGCTTCCGTTGCGATCTACAAAGTGGTATGTAGATGCTAACCAATCTGAATACTCGTTGCTAGATGAACTCATAGATGGATCTTGGTGAAACCGTAGGAAAAATTTTAATTTTCTGCAAACGTTCCCCAACAGTTACTAGTCCAATCTTGTTTTGACGGTATTGTGGGATGAAGCGGCCCGGACCGACCTTACACGTACACTTACGTGAGACAGGTTCCACCGACTGACATGCACTTGGTGCATAAGGTGGCTAGTGGGTGCCGATCTCTCCCACTTTAGTCGGAGCGGATTCGATGAAAAGGGTCCTTATGAAGGGTAAATAGCAATTGGCATATCATGTTGTCGCTTTTGCGTAGGTAAGAAAGCGTTCTTGCTAGAAACCCATAGCAGCCACGTAAAACATGCAAACAACAATTAGAGGACGTCTAACTTGTTTTTGCAGGGTATGCTATGTGATGTGATATGGCCAAGAAGAATGTGATGAATGATATGTGATGTATGAGATTGATCATGTTCTTGTAATAGGAATCACGACTTGCGTGTCATTGAACAAACGCCATGTAATTACTTTACTTTATTGCTAACCGGTAGCCATATTAGTAGAAGTAATAAGTTGGCAAGACAACTTCATGGAGACACGATGATGGAGATCATGGTGTCATGTCGGTGACGATGATGATTATGGAGCCCCGAAGATGGAGATCAAAAGGAGCAAAATGATATTGGCCATATCATGTCACTATTTGATTGCATGTGATGTTTATCATGTTTATGCATCTTATTTTCTTAGAACGACGGTAGTAAATAAGATGATCCCTCATTAAAAGTTCAAGAAAGTGTTCCCCCTAACTGTGCACCGTTGCAAAAGTTCGTCGTTTCGAAGCACCACGTGATGATCGGGTGTGATAGATTCTTACATTCACATACAACGGGTGTAAGCCAGATTTACACCTTGAAACACTTAGATTAACTTGACGAGCCTAGCATGTACATACATGGCCTCGGAACACAAGAGACCGAAAGGTCGAGCATGAGTCGTATGGAGGATACGATCAACATGAAGATGTTCACCGATGATGACTAGTCCGTCTCACGTGATGATCGGACCCGGCCTAGTTGACTCGGATCATGTAATCACCTAGATGACTAGAGGGATGTCTCTCTGAGTGGGAGTTCATTAGATGAACTTAATTATCCTGAACATAGTCAAAAGCCCTTTGCAAATTATGTCATAGCTCGGCGCTATAGTTCTCTTGTTTTAGATATGTTCCTTGAGAAAATATAGTTGAAAGTTGACGATGGCGATTATGCGATCGATGAAAGCTTATGTCCTTAATGCACCGCTCGATTATGCGAGACCCCCAAGCGTCGTCTGCATGGATGTTGCGAACATCGGACATACACATTTTGATAACTACGTGATAGTTCAGTTAAACGATTTAGAGTTGAGGCACCAAAGACGTTTTCGAACCGTCGCGGAACATATGAGATGTTTCGAGGGCTGAAATTGGGATTTCAAGCTCATGCCCACGTCAAGAGGTATAAGACCTCCGACGATTTTCTTAGCCTACAAACTAAGGGGGAAAAGCTTAATCGTTGAGCTTGTGCTCAGATTGTCTGAGTGCAACAATCACTTGAATCGGGTGGGAGTTGATCTTCCAGATGAGATAGTGATGTTTCTCCAAAGTCATTGCCACCAAGCTGCTAGAGCTTCGTGATGAACTATAACATATCAGGGATAGATATGATGATCCTTGAGATATTCGCGATGTTTGACACCGCGAAAGTAGAAATCAAGAAGGATCATCAATTGTTGATGGTTGGTGAAACCACTAATTTCAAGAAGGGCAAGGGCAAGAAGGGATACTTCATGAAACGACAAATCAGCTGCTGCTCTAAGTGAAGAAACCCAAGGTTGAACCCAAACCCGAGACTAAGTGCTTCTGTAATAAGGGGAACAACCACTAAGAGAAGAATTACCCTAGATACTTGGTAGATGAGAAGGCTGGCAAGGTCGATACAAGTATATTGGATATACATTATGTTAATGTGTACTTTACTATTACTCCTAGTAGAACCAGAATTATTAGATACCGGTTCGGTTGCTAAGTGTTAGTAACTCGAAATAAAAGCCCACGAGAATAAAGGAGACTAGCTAAAGGTGAGCTGATGATATGTGTTGGAAGTGTTTCCAAGGTTGATGTGATCAAGCATCATACGCTCCCTCTACCATCGAGATTGGTGTGAAACCTAAATAATTGTTATTTGGTGTTTGCGTTGAGCATAGACATGATTGGATTATGTCTATCGCATGTCTGATTATTCATTTAAGGAGAATAATGGTTACTTTGTTTATTTGTATAATACCTTCAATGGTCTTGCACCTAAAAGGAATGGTTTATTGAATCTCGATCGTAGTGATACACATTTTCATGCCAAAAGATATAAGATAGTAATGATAGTACCACTTACTTGTGGCACTTTGCCATGTAAGTCATATTGGTGTAAAAGCATGAAGAAGCTCCATGTTGATGGATCTTTGGACTCACTCGTTTTGAAAAGTTTGAGACATGCGAACCATGTCTATTGGTGTATACGCATGAAGAAACTCCATGCAGATGGATCGTTTGGACTCACTTGATTTTGAATCCCTTGAGATATGCAAATCATACCACATTGGCAAGATGGTGAAAAGCCTCGTTTTCGATAAGATGGAACAAGATAGCGACTTGCTAGAAGTAACACATTTTGATGTGTGCGGTCCAATGAAGTCTTTGAGGCATGCAGTGAATATCCTTATGTTCTTACTTTACAGATGATTTGAGTAGATGTTGAGTATATTTACTTGATGAAACACAAGTCTGAATTATTGAATGGTTCAAGTAATTTCAGAGTGCAGTTAAAGATCATCGTGACAAGAGGATAAAATGTCTATGATATGATCATAGAGATGAGTATCTGAGTTACGAGCTTTGTACGCTATTAAGACATTGTGGACATTGTTTCACAATTAATACCGCTGGAACACCATAGTGTGATGGTGTGTCCGAACATCATAGTTGCACCCTATTAGATATGGTGCGTACCATGATGTCTCTTATCGAATTACCACTATCGTTCATGGGTTAGGCATTAGAGACAACCGCTTTTCGCTTTAATAGGGCACCACGTAATTCCGTTGAGACGACACTGTTTGAACTATGGTTTGGAGAAACCTAAGTTGTCGTTTCTTAAAAGTTTGGGGCTGCGACACTTATGTGAAAGTTTCATCATGATAAACTCGAACCCAAAACGGATAAATACATCTTCATAGGACACCCAAAACAGTTGGGTATACCTCCTATCTCAGATCCAGAAGCAAAAGTAATTGTTTCTAGAAACGGGTCCTTTCTCGAGGAAAAGTTTCTCTCGAAAGAATTGAGTGGGAGGATGGTGGAGACTTAATGAGGTTATTGAACCATCACTTCAACCCGGTGTGTAGCAGGGCACAGGAAATTGTTCATGTGGCACCTACACCAATTGAGCTGGAAGGCGATGATAGTGATCATGATGCTTGGATCAAGTCACTACCGGACCTCGTGGAGTCGACAAGGACACATACTACTTGAGTGGTACGCAATCCTGTCTTAGAGGTCATGTTGCTAGACAACAATGAATCTACGAGCTATGGAGAAGCGATGGTGGGCCCGGATTCCGACGAATGGCTCGAGGCCATAACATCCGAGAGAGGATCCATGACTTTGGAAGAAATACTTGATGGTCGTGGGACATTGGGTAAAGATGGATTTTAAAGGAAGGCAGAACAATGATGGTAAGTATCACCATTAAGAAAGCTCGACTTGTTGTTAAAGATGTTTTCCGACAAGTTCAAGGAGTTGACTACGGTGAGGCTTTCTCACTCGTAGCGATGCTAAGAGTCTGTTAGAATTGGATTAGCAGTTACTACATTATTTATGAAATCTTGCATATAGGATGCCAAACATTGTTTCCTTGACAGTTTTCTTGAGGAAAGGTTGTATGTGATACAACCAGAAGGTTTTTGACAATCCTGAAAGACGCTAACAAGTATGCAAATCTCCAGCAATCCTTCTAAGGACTGGAGTAAGCATCTCGGAGTTGGAATATACGCTTTGATGAGATGATCAAAGATTTTGGGTTTATACAAAGTTTATGAGAAACTTGTATTTCCAAAGAAGTGAGTGGGAGCACTATAAAATTTCTGATGAGTATATGTTGTTGACATATGGTTGATCGGAGATGATGTAGAATTTCTGGAAAGCATATAGGGTTGTTTGAAAGGTGTTTTTCAATGGAAAACCTAGATTAAGCTACTTGAACATTGAGCATCACGATCTATAAGGATATATCAAAAATGCTTAATAGTACTTTTAAATGAATACATACCGTGACCAGATTTTGAAGGAGTTCAAAAGATCAGCAAAGAAGGAGTTCTTGGCTGTGTTATAAGGTGTGAGCATTGATTAAGACTCAAGATCTGACCCACGACGAAGAGAGAGAAAGGGCGTGGTTCGTCCCCTATGCTTTAGACATAGGCTCCATAGTATGCTATCTTTGTGTACCGCTTTTGAAGTGTGCCTTGCCATGAGTCAGTCAAGGGGTACAAATGTGATCCAGGAATGGATCACAAGGCAGCGGTCAAGGTTATCCTTACTAACTAGTTGACTAAGGAATTTTCTCGATTATGGAGGTGGTAAAGGAGTTCGTCGTAGAGGGTTACGCCGATGCAAACTTTGACACTAATCTGGATGACTCTGAGTAGTAGACCGGATTCGTATAGTAGATCAAATTTTTGGAATAGTTCCAAATAGCGCGTGGTAGCTACATCTAGGAGATGACATAGAGATTTGTAAAGCACACACGGATCTGAAAGATTCAGACCCGTTGACTAATAAACTCTCTCACAAGCAAGATATGATCAAACCAAATGGGTGTTGGATTCATTGCAATCACATAGTGATGTGAACTAGATTATTAACTCTAGTGCAAGTGGGAGACTTTTGGAAATATGCCCTAGAGGCAATAATAAAATGGTTATTATTATATTTCCTTGTTCATGATAATTATGCATTGTTCATGCTATAATTGTATTAACAGGAAACCGTAATACATGTGTGAATACATAGACCACAACATGTCCCTAGTCAGCCTCTAGTTGACTAGCTCGTTGATCAATAGATGGTTATGGTTTCTTGACCATGGACATTGGATGTCATTGATAACGGGATCACATCATTAGGAGAATGATGTGATGGACAAGACAATCCTAAGCCTAGCACTAAGATCGTGTAGTTCGTATGCTAAAGCTTTTCTAATGTCAAGTATCATTTCCTTAGACCATGAGATTGTGCAACTCCCGGATACCGTAGGATTGCTTTGGGTGTACCAAATGTCACAACGTAACTGGGTGGCTATAAAGGTGCACTACAGGTATCTCCGAAAGTGTCATTGGGTTGGTACGAATCGAGGCTGGATTTGTCACTCCGTGTAGCGGAGAGGTATCTCTGGGCCCACTCGGTAGGACATCATCATAATGTGAACAATGTGACCAAGGGGTTGATCATGGGATGATGTGTTATGGAACGAGTAAAGAGACTTGCCGGTAACGAGATAGAACAAGGTATCGGCATACCGACGATCGAATCTCGGGCAAGTATAATACCGCTAGACAAAGGGAATTGTATACGGGATCAATTGAGTCCTTGACATCGTGATTCATCCGATGAGATCATCGTGGAACATGTGGGAGCCAACATGGGTATCCAGATCCCGCTGTTGGTTATTGACCGGAGAACGTCTCGGGCATGTCTGCATGGTTCCCGAACCCGTAGGGTCTACACACTTAAGGTTCGATGACGCTAGGGTTATAGGGAATAGATGTATGTGGTTACCGAATGTTGTTCGAAGTCCCGGATGAGATCCCGGACGTCACGAGGAGTTCCGGAATGGTCCGGAGGTAAAAATTTATATATGGAAAGTTATTGTTCGGGTTCCAGGAAAAGTTCGGGTTTTTCTGGTATTGTACCGGGAAGCTTCCAGAAGGTTTCGGAGGATTCCGGAGGGGTCTGGAGGTCCGGAAATTGTTCCACCACGTCCAATCCAGCAGCATGGGCTATAAGGGGGTGCCCTAGCCTTATTGGGCCAGGGCACCATCCCCAAGGCCCATGCGCATGGGAGAAGGAAACCCTAAGGGGAGGGCCTCCACTTGACTTGGGAGGCACTCCTCCCCCTTGGCCGCCCCTAGATGGGATCTAGGGCTGGCCGCCGCCCTAGGGGTGGAACCCTAGGTGAGGCGCAGCCCCTCTCCGCCTATATATAGTGGAGGCAAAGGGGCAGCCCAACACACGAAGTTCTTCTCATGTTGGCGCAGCCCTACCTCTCTTTCTCCTCATATCCCGCGGTGCTTGGCGAAGCCCTGCAGGATTGCCATGCTCCTCCACCACCACCACGCCGTTGTGCTGCTTCTGGACGGAGTCTTCCTCAACCTCTCCCTCTCTCCTTGCTGGATCAAGGCATGGGAGACGTCACTGGGCTGTACGTGTGTTGAACGCGGAGGTGCCGTCCGTTTGGCACTAGGATCTCCGGTGATTTGGATCACGACGAGTACGACTCCTTCAACCCCGTTCTCTTGAACGCTTCCGCTTAGCGATCTACAAGGGTATGTAGATGCACTCTCCTTCCCCTCGTTGCTGGTTTCTCCATAGATAGATCTTGGTGACACGTAGGAAAATTTTGAATTTCTGCTACGTTCCCTAACAGGCATCTCCATGGATGTTACCGTAGTTCAACATGTGCACTAATGGCACGTATTGACCATAATGTGGAGGAGTTTTATAATAGATATTGTAACTCTCAAGATCTGTACAAAATGCGACCAGATGATTTTTCTCCTGATAAGTTAACTCAGAGCCATCGGTGTAGTACGTTCTGTCTACAATGTTCCGCACATTGTTTGAACAATGAAAATAAGCTGTCAACTATTTTGAAATGATCAATATAAATTAGTTAATAACTATGTTTGAGAAACTCACATAGCGGTAGAACTGGAAGCGTATCAACAAGGAACCAAATGTCCATATTGTCTTGGTCGATGTCAGGATCACCAAGATCCATGGTGACAAGCGTACCCTCATAAAAACCATACATCTTGCAAAGTGCTTCCCAATTTTTGCAACCAAAATGGGTTACACTCTCAGAATTATACAGATTTGCTTCAAAATCCATACCATGATGAGTCCTTAGGTGAATTTTCTTTGTTTCAATATTTTCATGGTCTTCAAAATCCATCCTCTCCAAGACATAGCGTCTTACATGGCATGGGATAAGCTACTCAAATTGTAAAAGATGAAAATTACACGTTGAAATAGTTGAAGTCATGATTAATTACGAAAAAAACACTTGTCATTGTTGTGTATCGTTTCAACATCGACGGTCTCCTCGAGCTTAATGCTGAAGCGCCGATCTTCGTCCAGGTGAGGCCTGTCACATAGACCTCGATCGTCGTGGCACCAGCTGCACTCCCCCGGGAGACTTTCGTCATCTGATGATGACATTTCCTACATTCATAATTCAAAGATTAAACTTGTACAATTAAATATATGTACTACAAAAATTAAATTAGATCGTTATTATTTATCACGGGTTGACTATCGGTCTGTTGAGTCTTTTTCTTGAAAACTCTCAGCTCGCGTGGTGTATACATTCGACCGTTGGTGATGGTAGCTCCTCCTTCCATTCCCGAGTGCATTACACCAAAATGTCTAGCACATGGGAACGAAGGAGAAGCGACCCCCACGACAACAGTCGGGATTTATCGTCCTTTCATATGTGGTGGAGACTCTCACGAACTGATTCCTCTCAGACATTTGCGACCGTCGGTGATGGTCGTTACTCCTTCTTCCCCTAGTGCATAACAAAGTTCTAGCACCCGGAGAAGAAGGAGAAACGAACCCCACGACAACAGCCGGGCTTCTTCGTCCTCTCTCATATATGGTGGATACACTCCCACATAGATTTTTCGACCTTCGGTGATGGAGCCTCGACAGACTTAAAGTCAACCTGAAATGTCGTTTAATTATTTTTCGAGAAAATCCATGCCACTCGATATTTCCTACATATTCTAGCACAAGTCATGCCAGAATTCACGGAAAAATCCGGCATGACCTTTGCTAAAAAAGGACATATCGAGTGCCTGAAATTTGCCGGAACGGAAATTAATCAACACTCCGGCTAAACATAGGCCACTATAGGAGGTGTAACCTGCAAACATGGCAGTCACTTGGGCAAGCACATATCCTATTTGAGCAACACAAGATATACATGTTTATATCTACATCATATGAGCATTCAATAAGCAAAACCAATTCATAAAATAAATTATTATTCAAATTAGCATGCATTCAATAAGAAAAACTACATCATCTCTTGCGTCCGTACATCGTCGAATATTATCACTAATACACCTCAAATAGTATCATATATATAACATCGCTAATATAGCTAGAACCGTAGCGCTCGACGGGTATTGGCGCGGGCGGTGGACACCCAAAGAGAAGGAACCATCACAAGATCATAGCTCCAGTGAGATACCTGAAGAACCTGCCAGGTATTTTCGAACCTGCCCTCCAACGCAACCATGTAGCGACGGACGTGCTCGTCCTCCTCGCTGACACGGTAATGTACCACCTCCGCGGTGTCCGAAAGCCTCGGCACCGTCACTGGCCCGCGCGACCGCCACCAAAGAAGGTTCGGGTCAACGACGGGCTGGCTCCTCACCAAGCTATGGCCCCCGGAAGGTAGCACCTCCCAATACTACCCGGCGAAGCCCAGTCCCGGAGATGGCCCCTCTGATCAATCTGGCCTCCTCCGCCGAGTCGATGACGAGGATGCGGGATAGGCATCGTCGACGTCGATGCGGGAATAATTGTTTTAACTAAAAAAATAACAACAAATGTGACACCTAAAACACCTAAATTCTATTAACTACACCTAATTAAAAACCTACATTTTAAACATGCTTCGATCATAACTAGGGTTCATACTATGTTATTCTAAGATTAAACACCTAAAATACCTAAACTAAATTAACAACATGGGGTGGCTGGTCTCACCTCGATCGAGGTCGGAGGGGGTCGGTGACGGGGATGATGGCGGGGATGATGCAGGGGCTTCTTGATCTCTGCAAAAACAAAATATAAACAAAAACATTATTATCATCATCTTAGGACTTAGTGAATCTCCATAAGCTAAATTGGATTATTCTATTCAAATTTACTTATAATTTCCTATTCTTTTCAAATTCTCTTATTCAAATTTACTTATAATTTCCTATTCTTTTAAAATTTACTTATTCAAATTTTCTAAAAATTTCCTAGTCTATTCAAAAGACCTACATTTACCTATTTTTTTCAATTTCATATTTTGTACTATTCAAAATTTCTAAAATTTTCCTATTCTATTCAAAAGACCTACATTTACTAAAATTTTTCAATTTCATATTTTTATTCTATTCAAATTACTTATTCATATTTTCTAAAAACAGAATATACTAAAAACCTACATTTACTTAAAAAAACTAAAAATTTCCTATTCTATTTACAGAAAGGTGGAGGTGGAGGTGGGAGGAGGAGGAGGAAGGAGGAGGAGGGAGGAGGAGGAGAGAGGAGGAGGAGAGAGCAGGAGGGGGAGGAGGAGGAGGGTGCCGGAGAGGGAGGAGGAGGAGGGGGCCGCCGGGGGAGAGGGAGGAGGAGGGGGAGGAGAAGGGAGGCACCTTGGGGGTGGAGGGGGATGATGACGACAGAGGAGGAGGGGCGGCAGCGACGGCGACGGCGACGTAGCGACGACGTACGATGTGAGTGTGAGGGGGACTGATATGTCCATTTTGCATCATGCTTTTATATTGATATTTATTGCATTATGGGTTGTTATTGCACATTATGTCACAATACTCATGCCTATTCTCTCTTATTTTACAAGGTTTACATAAAGAGGGAGAATGCCGCCAGCTGGAATTCTGAGCTGGAAAAGGAGAAAATATTAGAGACCTATTCTACATAACTCCAAAAGTCCTGAAACTCCACGGAAGTTATTTTTGGAAATAATAAAAAATACTGAGCGAAGAAAATTCCAGAGGGGGCCCACACCCTGGCCACGAGGGTGGGGGCGCACCCTACCCCCTGGGTGCGCCCCTGCCTCGTGGGCCCCCTTGTGGCCCTCAGGTGCCCATCTTCTGCTATATGAAGTCTTTCGTCCGAGAAAAACTCATAAGCAAGCTTTCGGGAAGAAACTCCGCCGCCACGAGGTGGAACCTTGGCGGAACCAATCTAGGGCTCCGGCAGAGCTGTTCTACCGGGGAAACTTCCCTCCGGGAGGGGGGAATAATCACCATCATCATCACCAACGATCCTCTCATCGGGAGGGGGTCAATCTCCATCAACATCTTCACCAGCACCATCTCCTCTCAGACCCTAGTTCATCTCTTGTATCCAATCTTTGTCGCAAAGCCTCAGATTGGTACCTGTGGGTTGCTAGTAGTGTTGATTACTCCATGTAGTTGATGCTAGTTGGTTTATTTGGTGGAAGATCATATGTTCAGATCCTATATGCATATTAATACACCTCTGATTATGAACATGAATATGCTTTGTGAGTAGTTACGTTTATTCGTGAGGACATGGGAGATGTCTTGCTATTAGTAGTCATGTGAATTTGGTAGTCTCTCCTCTAGTGGTGTTATGTGAACGTCGACTACATGACACTTCACCATTGTTTGGGCCTAGGGGAAGTCATTGGGAAGTAATAAGTAGATGATGGGTTGCTAGAGTGATAGAAGATTAAACCCTAGTTTATGTGTTGCTTCGTAAGGGGCTGATTTGGATCCATATGTTTCATGCTATGGTTAGGTTTACCTTAATACTTCTTTTGTAGTTGTGGATGCTTGCAATAGGAGTTAATCATAAGTGGGATGCTTGTCCAAGTAAGGACAGCACCCAAGCACTGGTCCACCCACATATCAAATTATCAAAGTACCGAACGCTAATCATATGAATGTGATGAAAACTAGCTTGACGATAATTCCCATGTGTCCTCGGGAGCGTTTTCCTTCTTATAAGAAATTGTCCAGGATTGTCCTTTGCTACAAAAAGGATTGGGCCATCTTGCTGCACTTTATTTACACTTGTTACTTGTTACCCGTTAAAAATTACCTTATCACAAAACTATCTGTTACCAATAATTTCAGTGCTTGCAGAGAATACCTTGCTGAAAACCGCTTATCATTTCCTTGTGCTCCTCGTTGGGTTCGACACTCTTACTTATTGAAAGGACTACGATAGATCCCCTATACTTGTGGGTCATCAAGACTCTTTTTCCGGCGCCGTTGCGGGAGTGAAGCGCCTTTGGTAGGTGGAATTTGGTAAGGAAATTTTTATATAGTGTGCTGAAATTTCACTGTCACTTGTTACTATGGAAAGTAATCCTTTGAGGGGCTTGTTAGGGCATCTTCACCCGGCCAAGAGAGCAAAGAGTTGCTCCTCAACCTACTGAACCTACTAAAAATGTTTACTTTGAAATTCCTTGGTATGATAGAGAAACTGCTAGCTAATCCTTTTTACAGGAGATGGAACATTACATCCCGATTTGCACCTAATCTATGTGGATGAAGTTTGTGGATTATTTAAGCTTGCAGGTATGCCCGAGGATGTTATCAAGAAGAAGGTCTTCCCTTTATCTTTGAAGGGATATGCATTGACATGGTATAGGCTATGTGATGGTATGGGATCATGGGACTACAAACGATTGAAATTGGAATTTCATCAGAAGTTTTATCCTATGCATCTTGTTCATCGTGATAGTAATTATATATATAATTTTTGGCCTCACGAAGGAGAAAGCATCGCTCAAGCTTGGGGGAGGCTTAATTCAATGTTATATTTATGCCCCAATCATGAGCTCTCAAGAGAAATGATTATTAAAAAAAGTTATGCTCGGCTTTCTGACAACAATCACTCCATGCTCGATTCTTCTTGTACTGGTTCTTTCATGATGAAGACTATTGAATTCAAATGGGATTTATTGGAAATAATTAAACACAACTCTGAAGATTGGGATCTCGATGAAGGTAAGGAGTCAGGTATAACACCTAAGTTTTATTGTGTTAAATCTTTTATGGATACCGATGTTTTCCGTAAATTTAGCACTAAATATGGACTTGACTCTGAGATAGTAGCTTCTTTTTGTGAATCTTTCGCTGGATATGTTGATCTCCCTAAGGAGAAGTGGTTTAAATATCATCCTCCCATAGACGTAAAAGTAGTTGAACCTATTAAAGTTGAAGAAAAGATTGTCACTTATAATGATCCTATTGTTCCTACTGCTTATGTTGAGAAACCACCTTTCCCTGTTAGGATAAAGGATCATGCTAAAGCTTCAACTATGGTTCGTAAAAGCAATATTAGAACTTATACACCTCCTGAGCAAGTTAAAATTGAACCTAATATTTCTATTGTTAAAGATCTCTTGGCTGATAATATCGATGGGCATGTTATTTACTTCTGTGATGAGACTGCTAGAATTGCTAAACCTGGTGCTAAAGATAAACATAGACCTGTTGTAGGCATGCCTGTTATTTCTGTTAAAATAGGAGATCATTGTTATCATGGCTTATGTGATATGGGTGCTAGTGCTAGTGCAATACCTATTTATTTATATCAAGAAATTATGCATGATATTGCACCCACTGAGTTGGAAGATATCGATGTTCCCATTAAGCTTGCTAATAGAGATACTATTCGACCGATTGGGATTGTTAGAGATGTTGAAGTCTTCTGTGGAAAGGTTAAATATCCTGCTGATTTTCTTGTTCTTGGTTCCCCACAAGATAGCTTTTGTCCCATTATATTTGGTAGGCCCTTCTTGAACACTGTTAATGCTAAGATAAACTGTGAAAAGGATGTTGTTACTATTGGTTTGGGTGATATGTCTCATGAGTTTAATTTTCCTAAATTTCGTAGACAACCCCGTGATGAGGAATTGCCTAGTAAGGATGAAATTATTGGTCTTGCTTCTATTGATGTGCCTCCTAATGATCCTTTAGAACAATATTTGCTAGACCATGAAAATGATATGTATATGAATGAAAGAAGGGAAATATATGAAGTATTCTTTAAACAGGGACCTATTCTGAAACACAACTTGCTTGTTGAAATCCTAGGGGATCCTCCTCCACCCAAGGGTGATCCCGTGTTTGAGCTTAAATCGTTGCCTGATACTCTTAAATATGCTTATCTTGATGAAAAGAAGATATATCCTGTTATTATTAGTGCTAACCTTTCAGAGCATGAAGAAGAGAAATTATTGAAAACTCTGAAGAAGCACCGTGCTGCTATTGGATATACTCTTGATGATCTTAAGGGCATTAGTCCCACTCTATGTCAACTCAAAATAAATTTGGAGAAAGACGCCAAACCAATTATTGATCATCAACGACGGCTGAATCCTAAGATGAAAGAAGTGGTAAGAAAGGAAATATTAAAGCTCCTTGAGGCAGGTATAATTTATCCCGTTGTTGATAGTCAGTGGGTAAGTCCTGTCCATTGTGTCCCTAAGAAGGGAGGTATTACTGTCATTCCTAATGATAAATATGAATTGATTCCGCAAATAATTATTACAGGTTATAGGATGGTAATTGATTTCCATAAATTAAATAAAGCTACTAAAAATATCATTACCCCTTGCCTTTTATTGATCAAATGCTAGAAAGGTTATCCAAACACACACATTTTTTGCTTTCTAGATGGTTACTCTGGCTTCTCTCAAATACCTGTGTCAGCTGATGATCAAGCAAATACCACTTTTACTTGCCCTTTCGGTACTTTTGCTTATAGATGTATGCCTTTTGGTTTATGTAATGCACCTGCTACCTTTCAAAGATGCATGATGGCTATATTCTCTGACTTTCGTGAAAAGATTTGTGAGGTTTTCATGGATGATTTCTCCATTTATGGATCCTCTTTTGATGATTGCTTGAGCAACCTTGATCGAGTTTTGGAGAGATGTGAAGAAACTAACCTTGTCTTGAATTGGGAGAAATGCCACTTTATGGTTAATGAAGGCATTGTCTTGGGGCATAAAATTTTGGAAAGAGGTATTGAAGTTTTTAAAGCTAAAGTTGATGCTATTGAAAAGATGCCGTGTCCGAAGGACATCAAAGGTATAAGAAGTTTTCTGGGTCATGCCGGTTTTTATAGGATGTTCATTAAGGACTTCTCAAAAATCTCTCGGCCTCTGACTAATCTATTACAAAAAGATATTCCTTTTGTCTTTTATGATGATTGTGTAGAAGCATTTGAAATACTAAAGAAAGCATTGATTTCTGCACCTATTGTTGAGCCACCTGATTGGAATTTACCCTTTGAAATTATGTGTGATGCTAGTGATTATGCTGTAGGTGCTGTTCTAGGGCAAAGGGTTGATAAGAAATTAAATGTTATTCAATATGCTAGTAAAACTCTAGACAATGCCCAGAGAAATTATGCTACTACTGAATAAGAATTTTTAGCAGTTGTTTTTGCTTGTGATAAGTTCAGACCTTATATTGTTGATTCTAAAGTAACTATTCATACTGATCACGCTGCTATTAAATACCTTATGGAAAATAAAGATGCTAAGCCTAGACTTATTAGATGGGTTCTCTTGCTACAAGAATTTGATTTGCATATTATTGATAGAAAGGGACCTGAGAACCCGCTGCGCATAACTTGTCTAGGTTAGAGAATGTTCTTGATGACCCACTACCTATTGATGATAGCTTTCCTGATGAACAATTAGCTGTCATAAATGCTTCTCATATTGCTCCATGGTATGCTGATTATGCTAATTACATTGTTGCTAAGTTTATACCACCTAGTTTCACATACCAGCAATTGAAAAAGTTTTTCTATGATTTGAGACATTACTTTTGGGATGACCCACATCTTTATAAAGAAGGAGTAGATGGTGTTATTAGATGTTGTGTACCTGAGCATGAACAGGAACAGATCCTACGCAAGTGTCACTCCGAGGCTTATGGAGGACACCGCTGGAGATAGAACTGCACATAAGGTATTGCACTCCGGTAAAAATTGGCCTAATCTCTTCAAGGATGCCCGTAAGTTTGTCTTATCTTGTGATGAATGTCAAAGAATTGGTAATATTAGTAGACGTCAAGAAATTCCTATGAATTATTCACTCGTTATTGAACCATTTGATGTTTGGGGCTTTGATTATATGGGACCATCTCCTTCCTCTAATGGGTATACACATATTTTAGTTGCTGTTGATTACGTTACTAAGTGGGTAGAAGCTATTCCAACTAGTAGTGTTGATCATAACACCTCTATTAAGATGCTTAAAGAAGTTATTTTTCTGAGGTTTGGAGTCCCTAGATATTTAATGACTGATGGTGGTTCACATTTTATTCATGGTGCTTTTCGTAAAATGCTTTCTAAGTATGATGTTAATCATAGAATTGCATCTCCTTATCACCCACAGTCAAGTGGTCAAGTAGAATTGAGCAATAGAGAGCTCAAATCAATTTTGCAAAAGACTGTTAACAGATCTAAAGAATTGGTCCAAGAAACTTGATGATGCATTATGGGCCTATAGAACTGCATATAAAAATCCTATGGGTATGTCTCCGTATAAAATGGTTTATGGAAAAGCATGTCACTTACCTCTCGACTAGAACATAAGGCATATTGGGCCATTAAAGAGCTCAATTATGATTTCAAACTTGCCAGTGAGAAGAGGCTATTTGACATTAGCTCACTTGATGAATGGAGAACCCAAGCCTATGAAAATGCCAAATTGTTTAAAGAAAAAGTTAAAAGATGGCACGACAAAAGGATACAAAAGCGTGAGTTTGATATAGGTGATTATGTATTGCTATTCAACTCTCGTTTAAGATTTTTTTGCAAGAAAGCTTCTCTCTAAATGGGAAGGCCCTTACGTTATCGAGGAGGTCTATCGTTCCGGTGCTATAAAAATCAACAACTTCGAAGGCACAAATCCAAAGGTGGTGAACGGTCAAAGAATCAAACATTATATCTCAGGTAATCCCATAAATTTTGAAACCAATATTATTGAAACCGTAACCCCGGAGGAATACATAAGAGACACTTTCCAGAATGTTTCAGACTCCGAAAAGGAATATGTATGTGGTACGGTAAGTAAACCGACTCCAAAACCGTTCTAATGGCAATTTTTCTCCGTTTTGGAATATTTAAGAAAATAGGAAAATAAGAAGCAGTCCGGGAAGGACACGAGGCTTCCACGAGGGTGGGAGGCGCGCCCCCCTGCCTCGTGGGCACCTCGTGCGCTCTACGGACTCCGTTTTCTTGCACGATACTCCTTTTGGTTGGTAAAAATTCATTATATAATCCCCCGAAGGTTTTGACCACCGTACCACGCAAATATCCTCTGTTTTTGTTTCGAGCTGTTTTCCGCCGCAGATTTGGAGCGAGATATCGTCTCGGGATTCCGACGGAGAGAGCTATGTCTCACACCTCATTGCTGACCCAAAGACCTATGGGGATCTATCTCCTTGTGGCCGAACAACGGATGAGGAGGAGGATGCTCATTTGATGAGGATCAACGATTCAAGTTCAGAGGAGGAGGATTTCCCTCTACCTCAACCTGGGGATATGCACGTGAAGTTCAAGAAGTCTAGTCTCCCTAAGAGGGCTAAACTATCTAACAATCGATCTATTCCTTCTCGTTTTCGGCAGAAAAGCAAAGGAGATTTATGTGACAAGATCTTGAAGCTGGAGTCGGAGGTCGATGATTTAAAGGAGGAAATTGCTCTTCTCAATTACAACATGAACAAGCTGAAAGCACAATTTACATCATCAACATCTCCATCATCGCCACCTCCGAAGAAAGAGACATAATCACATGGGTATGGGCACTCCCCTTGGCAACTGCCAAGCTTGGGGGAGGTGCCCCGGTATCGTATCACCATCACACTCCTATCTTTACCGTTTTTCTTAGTTCGATCCTTTTAGTAATATCTTGATCTACTAGAATAAAGTTTTAGTATGATTTAGTTTTGAGTTTTGCCTTATGATCCCTCTATGTAATCGAGTCCGTGAGCTATATATAATAAAGATTAGTGTTGAGTCAAGGGCTTGATTATCTTGCTATGATCTTGAGGGAATAAAAAAAGAAATAAAAAGAAACAAATAGATCATATTGATCTTATGGAGAGTAATGACTTCACATATAAAGAGTATGATGATTAAAAATTGTTGAGAGTTGACAAGCATAGTTTTGGTCATCGTTGCAATTAATAGGAAGTAATAAAGAAAGAGAGGTTCTCACATATAAATATACTATCTTGGACATATTTTATGATTGTGAGTACTCATTAAAATATGACATGCTAAAGAGTTGATGTTGGACAAGGAAGACAACGTAATGGGTTATGTTTTCTTACATCTGAAATAAAGTATATTGTCATGGATCATCCAACATGTTGAGCTTGCCTTTCTCCCTCATGCTAGCCAATAGTTTGCACCAAGTAGAGATACTACTTGTGCTTCCAAATACCCTTAAACCCAGTTTTGCCATGAGAGTCCACCATATCTACATATGGATTGAGTAAGATCCTTCAAGTAAGTTGTCATCGGTGCAAGCAATAAAAATTGCTCTCTAAATATGCATGATTTATTAGTGTGGAGAAAATAAGCTTTATATGATCTTGTGATGTGGAAGAAATAAAAGCGACGAACTGCATAATAAAGGTCCACATCACAAGTGGCAATATAAAGTGACGTTCTTCTGCATTAAGGTTTCGTGCATCCAACCATGAAAGCGCATGACAATCTCTGCTTCCCTCTGCGAAGGGCCTATCTTTTACTTTTTTCTCTTACCCTTATGCAAGAGTCATGGTGATCTTCACCTTTACTTTTTACATTTTATCCTTTGGCAAGCACCTTGTGTTTGAAAGATCCTGATATATATATCCAATTGGATGTAAGTTAGCATGACCTATTATTTTTGACATTACCCTTGAGGTAACAGGTTGGGAGGCGAAACTATAAGCCCCTATCTTTCTCAGTGTCCGATTAAAACTCCGTAACCACAAGTATTGTGTGAGTGTTAGCAATTGTGAAAGACTAAATGATAGTTGGGTATGTGGACTTGTTGAAAAGCTCTTACATAGACTCTTTCCGATGTTATGATAAATTGCAATTTCTTCAATGACTGGGATTATAGTTTGCTGGTTCTCAATGAAGTTTCTGATTCATACTTGACATTGTGAATAGATTATTACTTGAGCATGAGAAATCATATGACAATATATATATTGCTGTTATATGAATGACCATGATGCCCTCATGTCCGTATTTTATTTTATCGACGCCTCTATCTCTAAACATGTGGACATATTTAACATTATCGGCTTCTGCTTGAGGACAAGCAAGGTCTAAGCTTCGGGGAGTTGATACGTCCATTTTGCATCAGGCTTTTATATTAATATTTATTGCATTATGGGCTGTTATTACACATTATGTCACAATACTCATGACTATTCTCTCTCTTATTTTACAAGGTTTACATATAGAGGGAGAATGCCGACAGCTGGAATTCTGGGCTGGAAAAGGAGCAATTATTAGAGACCTATTCTGCACAACTCCATAAGTCCTGAAACTCCACGGAAGTTATTTTTGGAAATAATAAAAAATACTGAGCGAAGAAAATACCAAAGGGTGCCCACACCCTGGCCACGAGGGTGGGGGGCGCGCCCTACCCCCCTGGGCCCCTGCCTTGTGGGCCCCCTAGTGGCCCTACAGTGCCCATCTTCTGCTATATGAAGTATTTCGTCCGAGAAAAAAAAGTCATAAGCAAGCTTTCGGGAAGAAACTCCGCCGCCACGAGGCGGAACCTTGGCAGAACCAATCTAGGGCTCTGACAGAGCTGTTCTGCCGGGGAAACTTCCCTGCGGGAGGGGGAAATCTCCATCAACATCTTCACCAGCACCATCTCCTCTCAAACCCTAGTTCATCTCTTGTATCCAATCTTTGTCCCAAAGCCTCAGATTGGTACATGTGGGTTGCTAGTAGTGTTGATTACTCCTTGTAGTTGATGCTAGTTGCTTTAGTTGGTGGAAGATCATATGTTCAGATCCTATATGCATATTAATACCCCTCTGATTATGAACATGAATATGCTTTGTGAGTAGTTACGTTTGTTCCCTAGGACATGGGAGAAGTCTTGCTATTTGTAGTCATGTGAATTTGGTATTCGTTCGATATTTTGATGAGATGTATGTTGTCTCTCCTCTAGTGGTGTTATGTGAACGTCGACTACATGACACTTCAGCATTGTTTGGGCCTAGAGGAAGGCATTGGGAAGTAATAAGTAGATGATGGGTTGCTAGAGTGACTGAACCTTAAACCCTAGTTTATGCGTTGCTTCGTAAGGGGCTGATTTGGATCCATATGTTTCATGCTATGGTTAGGTTTACCTTAATACTTCTTTTGTAGTTGCGGATGCTTGCAATAGGAGTTAATCATAAGTGGGACGCTTGTGCAAGTAAGGACAGCACCCAAGCACCGGTCCACCCACATATCAAATTATCAAAGTACCGAACGCGAATCATATGAACGTGATGAAAACTAGCTTGACGATAATTCCCATGTGTCCTCGGGAGCGTTTTCCTTCATATAAGAAATTGTCCAGGCTTGTCCTTTGCTACAAAAAGGGTTGGGCCATCTTGCTGCACTTTTATTTACACTTGTTACTTGTTACCCATTACAAATGACCTTATCAGAAAACTATTTGTTACCGATAATTTCAGTGCTTGCAGAGAATACCTTGCTGAAAACCGCTTATCATTTCCTTCTGCTCCTCGTTGGGTTCGACACTCTTACTTATTGAAAGGACTACGATAGATCCCCTATACTTGTGGGTCATCAGGGACGCGCGCGCGGGGCGGTTTTGGATATGGGCTGTAGTGGTAGCGCTGGTTTCTAAAAAGCGCTACTGCTACGATAAATAGCTCTAGCGTTTCTTCTTAACCAGCGCTACTGCTAAAATCAATAGCAGTAGTGCTCTCTGTATAAACGCGCTACTGCTAACGCTAAGCATGTAAAGTTTTTCAAAAATACATTGGTCATCAATGATCTTTTTGTGTAGAATCTAAATTGTTAATAGGAATCTTCTATTGTTTAAGAACTGGCGAAGATTCCTATTGCGGCAACAGATCCTACACATAGAGTTAAGTGAAGGCCAAGTGGTTGTGTTGGTTTGAGAAGCACCATATTTAAGGTGGTAAAAATTCTGTTCGCGGAGCGAGGTGGGACTAAACTTTGGTCTTAGGAGGGGACTGCATATATCAGTAGCGCTGGTAAGGTAAAAAGCATTGTTGCTAAGATCATTAGTAGTAGTGCTAGTTTCCCATGTGCGCTACTAGTATTCTTAGTATACTTGGGAACGGTCTGTCAGTTGTAATAGTAGCGTGTTTTCCATCTCCAGCGCTACTGCTATGCTATTAGTAGCAGCGCTTGTAGGGCAATAGCGGTACTACTAATTAGCAGGAGCATTTACTTTTTTCCGGCGCTACTACTATGCTACTGTGTATAAGCATTTTCCTAGTAGTGTTTGCTGGCGGGCACCTTCTTGCCCAGAGTCCTGCCCCTTCTCCCTGTGTTCCTTTGGGGCATTTTTTCGTGGTCATCATCGTTTGGAAGTTCAATGACATTTGGTGGCACTACAAAACATTCGACCATAAAACATTCAGTCGACCGATAGAACAGTTGACAAAGTAAGAATATGGCTTTGGAGCTATACCTTCTCGAGAGGTGGCTGCATCTGCAGTTTCCTCATCATCTTGCTCAGTCCGAACTGGATCACCAAGTTGCGGGACGACTGGATCTGACGCTGATGTCGAGTGGGACGCTTTGCTGGCGGGCACCTTCTTGCCCAGAGTCCTGCCCCTTCTCCCTGTGTTACTTTGGGGCATTTTTTTGTGGTCATCATCGTCTGGAAGTTCAATGACATTTGGTGGCGCTACAAAACATTCGACCGTAAAACATTCAGCCGGCCGATAGAACAATTGTCAAAGTAAGAACATGGGTGTGGAGCTATACCTGCTCCAGAGGTGGCCGCGTCAGAACACCAAACTGGATCGCCAAGTTGCTGGACGACTGGATCTGATGCTGATGTCTAGTGGGACGCTTTGCTGGCAGGCACCTTCTTGCCCAGAGTCCTGCCCCTTCTCCCTGTGTTCCTTTGGGGCATTTTTTCGTGGTCATCATCGTCTGGAAGTTCAATGACATTTGATGGCGCTAAAAAACATTCGACCGTAAAACATTCAGTCGACCGATAGAATAGTTGACAAAGTAAGAACATGGCTATGGAGCTACACCTGCTCGTGGCCGCGTCTGCAGTTTCCTCATCATCTTGCTCCTTGTCAATATCCATGGACATCCCAGAAGTAGCAGCACTGAAAGCTCCAAAACTCACTCGGTCAAGCTAATGAATGAGTTGATGATAAACATAGAGTTCTCGAGCAAAACAAAAACAGAGAGGAGAAACACTTACGCAGAGGCAACATGAACATCCACCTTGATCTTGGGCAGGGCCTTCCGGGGATTTGTTGGCGCAACCTTGGGTTGCTTCGCGGCCTTCTCTGACGGCAGGAGTAGACGTCCGAGTGCGCTTCGGGACCTACGTACTTGAAGGGACTGCTTTGCCACGTCCACATACTGGATCATGTGACTTCTTGGAACGTCTCTCAGAACAAGGTGGCAAGTCGGCCTCCTCGCTGCTACTAGAATCCTCACTGTCTTCATCACTTTCGTCGTCAGATTTCCAGTCGGCACTCCCACGTTCGCTCTCCATTCCCTCCTGAACTTGCTCCCCGTTTGGCATCGAGTACATCTCAGTATAAATCTGCAAGACATGAGTTAAACAAGCATCAGTCGCATTAAAGAGCAATTGCAGATTAGAATAAGAAAACACTAGGTAATGAGGACCTAACCGTTTCTGGCTCATGGTCGGCGTCGAATGGCAAAACTCTCCTGGACACCTTGGGGTTATTTTTGTTCCCAGTGATGCTCCGTAGCCACTATGCCACTGTCTCCTCGGCGACCTCCTCCGGGTGGACCCGAGCGATATCATTAGTGCCCAAGTACATCCACATCTGTTGATCGCGGGCTTGGAGAGGCTGGATGCGTCGACTGAGGAACACCTCCAACAAATCCATTCCAGTCACACCCTCATGGACTAATTTAACGACCTGGTCGACTAACAGAGAGACCTTGCCTTTCTCCTGTGGAGTCACAGTCAATGAGGAAGGTTGGCGGACTCGCTCCATGGTAAAAGGGGGAAGACCGGTTGACTGACCAGGAGCCGGAACATCTTGGCAGTAGAACCAGGTTGACTGCCATCCCTAACTGACTCGGGAAGGGTCATAGGAGGAAAAGTGCTTCTACCCCTCATCTGAATCCCTAAACCCCCGCACATTTGGATCACATGTGTCTTTTCGTCAGTCGGATTCGCCTTTTTCACAATTTGGGAACAGCAGGTGAAGATGTGTTTGAATAAACCCCAGTGCGGTTGGCAACCCAGAAAGTTTTCACACAAAGAGACGTATGCAGCAAGATATGTGATGGTATTGTGAGAGAAGTGATGAATCTGGCCACCGAAAAAGTTCAAGAAACCCCGGAAAAAGGATGTGGAGGTGAGGGAGTCCTGGATTAGGGGGTCCTCGGACAGTCGGACTATATCCTTTGGCCGGACTATTGGACTATGAAGATAAAAGATTGAAGACTTAGTCCCGTGTCCGGGTGGGACTCTCCTTGGCGTGGAAGGCAAGCTTGGCAATACAGATATGTAGATCTCCTCCCTTGTAACCGACTCTGTGTAACCCTAGCCGAGGGAGTCCTGGATTAGGGCGTATCCGGACAGCCGGACTATATCCTATGGCCGGACTGTTGGACTATGAAGATACAAGATCAAAGACTTCGTCCCGTGTCCGGATGGGACTCTCCTTGGCGTGGAAGGCAAGCTTGGCGATACGGATATGTAGATCTCCTCCCATTGTAACCGACTTTGTGTAACCCTAGCCTCCTCCGGTGTCTATATAAACCAGAGGATTTAGTCCGTAGGACCAACAACAATCATACCTTAGGCTAGCTTCTAGGGTTTAGCCTCTATGATCTCGTGGTAGATCAACTCTTGTAATACTCATATCATCAAGATCAATCAAGCAGGAAGTAGGGTATTACCTCCATCGAGAAACATTGTGTCCCCCGCCTCCTGTTACCATCCGCCTTAGACGCACAGTTCGGGGCCCCCTACCCGAGATCCGCCGGTTTTGACACCGACATTGGTGCTTCCATTGAGAGTTCCACTGTGCCGTCACCGTAAGGCTTGATGGCTCCTTCGATCATCGATAGCAATGCGGTCCAGGATGAGGTTTTCCTCCCCGGACAGATCTTCGTATTCGGCGGCTTCGCCTGCTGCCAACTCGCAGCCATCTGGAGCAGATCGAGAGCTACGCCCCTGGCCATCAGGTCAGGTTCAGAAACTTGAATTACACTGCCGACATCCGCGGAGACTTGATCTTCGACGGTTTAGAGCCCACGCCAGGTGTGCCACACAATCATGACAAGCACGATATAGCTCTGCCGTTGGACAATGTTCGGGAGATCACACCGGCAACTACTCCAGCCTTCAATCCGGAGAAAATTGCGCCATCCGAGGATGGGCGGATAGACCCCACCTTGGAGACTGCACTCTCAGTGGCGATAGAGCCGGATACTAACCTTACCCCTCACGATATCCGTGACGCCGAACCACTGGATTCATCTCCGGCCACGTACTCCGAACCGCCTGCGCCCATGCCTATCGAATCCGATTGGGCGTCGATCATGGAGTTCACCTCCGCGGATATCTTTCAGCACTCGCCCTTCGGCGATGTGCTAAACTCGTTAAGGTCTCTATCCTTGTCAGGAGAACCTTGGCCGAACTATGTCCGGCAAGAATGGGATGCAGATGACGAGGAAATTCACTCCCCACCCACCACCCACTTAGTAGCCGCTGTAGATGATTTAGCTGACATGCTCGACTTCAACTCCAAAGACATTGATGGTATGGACAACCATGCAGGAGACGAACAGGAACCACTGCCCACAGGGCACCGGACCGCCACCTCATCATATGATATTTACATGGTGGATACACCCAAAGAAGGCAATGGCGACAAGACAGTGGAGGATGAACCCTCCAAGAAGCAACCCAAGTGCCGACGTCAGCGGCGCCACTCTAAGTCTCGCCACGACAAAAGCGGTGATACCAGCACAGGAGATAATAGTACTCCGGACAGTGCCGAAGATGACGACAATCCCCTCCAGCAAGATTTAGAGCCGTAGGACGAACAAGTCAGCCCTCCTGAGCGAGCGGCAGAGGGAGAAGCAGAGGATGACAATTACATGCCTCTCTCCGAAGACGAGGTGAGCCTCGGCGACGAAGAATTTGTCGTGCCTAAGGATCCCCTCGAGCAGGAGCGCTTTAAGAGCCGGCTTATAGCCACAACAAATAGCCTGAAGAAAAAGCAACAACAGCTTCGAGCTGATCAAGATTTGCTAGCAGACAGGTGGACTGAAGTCCTTGCGGCCGAAGAATATGAACTCCAACGCCCTTCCAAGGGTTACCAAAAGCGCAGGTTGCTACCCCGACTTGAGGAGGAAGCATTGAAACCTACATCACCAGCGTATGATACGGCTGATCGGCCACCACGTGGCCAAGACAGAGAGGCATTTCAGCCAGAAGCTCAGCCCGCACCCCGCCGCCATTCAAACAAAAATACCAAGGCACGGGGAAACACGCGAGACCTGCGAGATGTATTGGAAGACAGGGCAAAACACGCAAGATCGATCTACGGATCACAAGGGCGCGCCCCTACGCGGGACGATGACCGTCACGCCGGATACAGTAAAAGTAAATCCGGTCGGGCCGAACACAACAGGCAAGACTCATATGAGCTGCGTCGCGATATAGCCCAGCACAGAGGCGCCGCACACCCCCTCTGCTTCACTGACGAAGTAATGGATCATGAATTCCCAGAGGGTTTTAAACCCGTAAATTGAATCATATGATGGTACAACAGATCCCGCGGTATGGATCAAGGACTTCCTCCTCCACATCCACATGGCCCGCGGTGATGATCTACGTGCCATCAAGTACCTCCCACTAAAACTCAAAGGACCAGCTCGGCATTGGCTAAATAGCTTGCCAGCAGACTCCATTGGGTGTTGGGAGGATCTAGAAGATGCATTCCTCGACAACTTCCAGGGCACTTATGTGCGACCACCGGATGCCGATGACTTGAGCCACATAACTCAACAGCCGGGGGAATCAGCCAGGCAATTCTGGACACGGTTCCTAACCAAGAAAAATCGAATTGTCGACTGTCCGGGTGCAGATGCCTTAGCGGCATTTAAGCATAACATCCGTGACGAGTGGCTCGCCCAGCACCTCGGCCAGGAAAAGCCGAAGTCTATGGCAGCCCTCACGAGACTCATGACCCGCTTTTGCATGGGAAAGGATAGCTGGCTGGCTCGCAGCAACAACATATCAAGGAACCTTGGCACTTCGGATACCAAGGAGAGTAACGGCAGACCACGTCGCAGCAAACACAAGTGCCGCAACAACAGCGATAACGCCGAGGATACGACAGTCAATGCCGGATTCAGAGGCTCTAAATCCGGTCAGCGGAAAAAACAATTCAAAAGAAGCACTCCGGGCCCGTCCAGTTTGGACCGCATACTCGATCGCTCATGTCAAATACACGGCACCTCCGATAAGCCAGCCAATCACACCAACAGAGAATGCTGGGTGTTCAAGCAAGCCGGCAAGTTAAATGCCGAAAACAAGGACAAGGGGCTGCACAGTGACGACGAGGAGGAGCCCCGGCCGCCGAACACGGGAGGGCAGAAGAGGTTCCCCCCACAAGTGAGGATGGTGAACATGATATACGCAACCCACATCCCCAAGAGGGATCGAAAGCGTGCACTAAGGGACGTCTATGCGATAGAGCCCGTCGCCCCAAAGTCCAACCCATGGTCCTCTTGTGCGATCACCTTCGATCGCAGGGACCACCCCACTAGTATCCGTCATGGCGGATCTGCCGCATTGGTCTTAGACCCCCATCATTGATGGATTTCACCTCACTCGAGTCCTTATGGACGGCAACTGAACCTGCTCTGCTATCGGGATACAAGGCATAAAATGGGTATAGACCCAAGGATCAAACCCACAAAAACAACCTTTAAAGGCGTCATTGCAGGCATAGAGGCCCATTGCACGAGCTCAATCACACTAGAAGTGGTCTTTGGATCTCCGGACAACTTCTGAAGCGAGGAGTTAATCTTCGATATCGTCCCATTCCGCAGCGGCTATCACGCACTGCTCAGGCGAACCGCATTTGCAAGATTCAATGAGGTACCGCACTACGCATACCTCAAGCTCAAGATGCCAGGACCTAGGAGGGTCATCAGAGTCAATGGAAACACAGAGCGCTCGCTCTGCATGGAGGAGCACATTGCGGCCCTCGCAGCAGAAGCACAAAGCAGCCTCCTAAGGTAATCCACCAATTCAGCGATAAAGCCCCCGGACACCGTCAGGCGAGTCCGGAATAACCTGCACCATGATCGCCTGGCACGTTCAGAGCTTGCCTACCAATTCGGCCCCCGCCCTAGTTCCAGTCAAACGGTGAAATCCATGCCGTGCGTACATAATTACGCATTGAAAATACCATGGGCACAGGCGGGGGCACGATCATGGCACGTCCCACAGTGCGGCTCAACCGCACTAGGGGCTTACTGCCTTTATCATTTTCTCTCTTTCAGGACCTTACTCTCTGGAAGCCCTATCCGGCAGTGCGATTGCCGGACGCATAATACAACAACCAAGGAGGCAGGAAGCTACACCGTACAATGGAATCCCTAGGTGGTCTCTGATAACGAGCGGAATACCCGCTTTAAATACCAGTCCGCAGCTTGCCCTTAGATAGCACATGTTAAATAATCCTATTTTCTTCTGCTTATTACACTACTTGTATCAGTACGTGTCAACGTATTACTTGGATAACAATGCATAGCACTAGTCTATTGTTGCAGTATATATTCTTTTTTATATGTGTTTATTTACGACAATCAGCACCCGTACATTTTGGTACAGAAAGTACGCTAGGGGCTTTCGTACACCCCATAATACGGCGTGAGAAGTCCGAACACTTTTGACAGTGCAACACCCCGAACTTATAGCATTATATGCATCAGCTCCGAATCATGTCTTGGGTCAATAGTTGGGTTTGCCCGGCTCCCATGTTTTGGTACCTTATGTTCCGCTATATCGGCTAAGGTAGCACTGGGAGAACTACTGCGATTGTGTCCCGGTTCTTCCGGACGAGCACCTCAGTAGAGAAAGCCAAAACTAACTGTCATGATGAGGCGAGAGCTGGTCGCTGTTCGAGAGGTCTCAAGTCCCTAAAGACTTTTTCCGCTTCGGGAGAGGAGTCGGCCTTGTCCGACTTAGGCGTGCATAGCGCCCCAAATTCGGCCTTCCAAATACTAGGGGCTTTGCCAAAATTTAAAATTGTAGACTTCTATGGCTAAGTGAGATTGATAAAGCATTATAGTCCGATTGCCTGGTTCGTTGTGCTGAGCACCTCCCTCGAAGGACCCAAAAATGGGAAAAAGAGTGCTCAGATTTATCCGAACACCCCGATTACTAGCTGCATGGGGGCGAAGCCGACGGTAGCCAACTCTCAGATTTGATAAACGGCCGCACATAAGGTAATATTTTAAATTCAAAAAGCGTTGCATAGCGCAAGTGAACTAGTTTTCACATTAAAGGATCACATGAGCACGTTCATTCGAAAATTACATCTTTGGAACACTCCTCCGCCACAAGGCGGGCACCCTTCAGGACACCGTCATAGTACATTTCGAGGTGGCGATGCTCCTTGCCCTGCGGTGGCCCCTCGTTCACCAGCTTCTCGGCGTCCATCTTCGCCCAGTGCACTTTCGCATGGGCAAAGGCCCTGCGTGCACCTTCGATGCAGACGGACCGCTTGATGACTTCAAACCGGGGGCAGGCATCCACAAGCCGCCTCACCAGACTGAAGTAGCTATTGGGAAGGGGATCGCCAGGCCACATCCGGACTATAAGGCCCTTTATGGCCTGTTCGGCCGCCTTGTGGAGCTTGACCAGTTGCTTCAGCTGGTCGCTCAAAGAACACCGGTGTTCGGTCCCGATATCGAGACCAGAACAACTTCTCCCTCGAGCTCCCCTCCTCGGCACGGTAGAACTCCGCGGCATCAGACGCACTATGGGGCAGATCGGCGAACACTCCTGGAGAGCTCCGAACTCGGGTAAGTAAAAAGAAATTTTCTTTGACATGCTTGCTTTGCATAATGAATGCCTTACCGGCCGCTATCTTCTTAACCACCTCAATTTCCTAGAGGGCCCTTTGGGCTTCGGCCTTGGCATGTTTTGCGCTTTCGAGGGCCTTTGCAAGCTTGGACTCTCGCGTCTTAGAGTCAAGCTCCAAGGCCTCGTGCTTCTTGGCGAGAGCCTGGAGCTCTTGCTGCACCTCGCCTACTCGGGCCTCTTGTTTTTCTCGCTCGGTGTGCTCCTGGGCCGCTTTGTTTTCATCCTCGGACTACGCCTTCTTCAGGGTCGCCACTTTGTTCGTGGCCCCTGGTACATTCATGATGATCCTATTATTCTGCAACCAAATCTTTTACCAAATAGACAAGGTATTGCTTACCTTTGTCCTCTTCGAGCTGCCTCTTGAAAAGGCCGAGCTCTTCCTCGGACCGCTCAAGGCCCTGCTTCAGTGCAGCGACCTCCGCAGAACGTGCTGCAGCGGCCCGCAGTAAAGCCTGCATATTCGCATAGACATATTATGATTAGACTCCTGTGATCATTATTCGATCCTCTATTCGGCTTTTCTTTGTGAACGCCAAACAGAGCATCAGGGGCTACTGTCTATACAGTAATATTTTCCCATATTTCTATTACATACCTGAAAGCCTGTTAGGAGGCTGGCACAAGCTTCAGTTAGTCCACTTTTGGCGGACTGAACCTTCTCGATCACCGCACTCATGATAGTGCGGTGCTCTTCATCGATGGAAGCGCCGTGAAGCGCTTCGAACAAATTGTCCGGTGCCTTTGGATGGACAGAGGCCACCGGCATGAGCGGCTCGCCCCTCTTAACATGGGGTCGCCCGCCGGAGTCCGGAACCACTGGAGGTTCCGACACAGTGTTCAGCTGGGGGCCGAACTTGGAGCCCGCGGGAGTCTTGCTCCCTTTACGCCCAGGGTCCGGAAGGTCACCTCGAGGCGCCTCCAGGACTGTCTCCCCTCGGCTCGGTGCCTTTCGGGACAACACCTCGACATTGTCCGTAGGGCGAGGGGAAGAGGCGGTCGGAAGTGAATCGCTATTCGTATCCGACGAGTCCAAAGAACCATCCGACAAAGATACATCGATGCGGGCTCGGGGCGGGCTGCATGATCATGTTCGGCGTAATGAGGAGCAGTGCAATAAAACATACCATGAATTACAATGGAATCCAGATACTTACGACTTCTCCAGGGGCTTGTCCCTGGGCAACCACTCGTCATCGCTATGGGCGGTTGTCGTGGAGCAGTCTGGAAGGAGGGTCCTTCTCTTTTGGGACCCTTCGGCCTCCCCAGTTGGGGCGTCCTTCCTCTTCTTGTCTCCCCCGGCTGGGGGGGGGGGGAGAACTTTCCTGTTCCTCCTCCTCGTCTTCATGGGAGGAGTGCGCCTTGGAGTTATCGGACAATGAGTCCGATATCACCTGACGCCGGAGATCCTTTCGGGTCCCCGTGGCCTTCTTCTTATCCTTCTTCTCCGGCACGTCATAAGGTGCCGGAGCCAGCATCTCCGTTAGGAGAGCATCCGCTGGACCTTCGGGCAGGGGGGCTGGATAGTCAATCCGCTCCGCTGTCTCCACCCAGTCCTGTTAAAGGCATGGAGGCTTAGATCCCGCACATGATTAAACTGGGGATAATAAATACCCTATAAGGTATAAAAGAACTTACTGAACTGACGTGGTACTGTGCGCTGAGTCCGCGGTCCTCGGTTAGGGAAGGGGGCACCTCGGCACCCTTGAACAGCACCCTCCAGACGTCCTTGTGCGTCGTGTCAAAGAACTCACGCAGAGTTTGGTGCTTGGCCGGGTTGAACTCCCATAAATTGAATGCCCGTTGTTGACATGGGAGGATCCAGCGGAAGAGCATGACCTGGACCACGTTGACGAGCTTGATTTTCTTGTTCATCATGTTCCTGATGCAGGTCTGGAGTCCGGTCCCCTCTACCGGGTTACCCCAGAACAGGCCCTTCTCTTTCCAGGAGGTGAGCCGCATGGGGATTCCGGATCGGAACTCGGGGGCCGCCACCCAGTTGGTGTCGCGCGGCTCGATGATGTAGAACCACCCCGATTGCCACCCCTTTATGGTCTCCACATAGGAGCCCTCGAGCCATGTGACGTTGGGCATATTGCCCACCATGGTGCCTCCGTATTCCGCTTGCTGGCCGCCAACCACCTTCGGTTTGGCATTTAAGGTCTTCAGCCACATGCCGAAGTGGGGCCGGACACGGAGGAAGGCCTCGCACACGACGATAAACGCCGAGATATTGAGGATGAAGTTCGGGGCCAGATCATGGAAGTCTAGCTCATAGTAGAACATGAGGCCGCGGACGAACGGGTGGAGGGGAAACCCCAGTCCATGGAGGAAGTGGGTGAGTAAAACTACCCTCTCGTAACATTCTAGGGTAGGGACGATCTGCCCCACGTCGGCAGCCGGTGCGCGATATCCGCGGCCAAGTATCCGGCTCCCCGCAGCTTTTTGATGTCCCCCTTCGTGATGGAGGATTTCATCCACTTGGCTCCCGCTCCGGACATGATTGGAACGGTTTGAGTAGAAAGACGTGAACTTGGGTATTGGAGCTCGAGTGCGCGAGAATGGATATGCGAGGAGGAAGAAGGCGTGGGTGAAAAAAAGGTGAATCTTTATCCCTTTATAAGAGCGGACGGAGCTGTACGCCCCCACCTGCCTAGTAAACTCGCTTATTCCCCAAGCGCCATAATTGATGGCGCGGTTGGGTTACCCACGTCTGTATTGATGAGAATCCCGTGATAAGGGGACATGATCTCTGCTTCGACAAGACGTGCCAAGGAAACCGCCTCGCGATATGCACCGAGGCTGGATGAGAAAAACGGTTTGAATAATGATCGGGCCGTGGTGTGATGTCATGCTACGAAATACGTCACGTTATGAAAAACGGTCTGCAGATTGGATGTGTGGAAATATTATTTTCTCTACGGTGATATGCAGAACTTGTTTTGCAGAGCCGGACACTATCCTTGTGTTCTAAATCTTCTATGGAGTATTCGTAGGAGGAACCCGCCTTGCAATGCCGAAGACAATCTGCGCGCCGGACTCATCGTCATTGAAGCCTGGTTCAGGGGCTACTAAGGGAGTCCTGGATTAGGGGGTATCCGGACAGCCGGACTATATCCTTTGGCTGGACTGTTGGACTATGAAGATACAAGATTGAAGACTTCGTCCCATGTTCGGATGGGACTCTCCTTGGCGTGGAAGGCAAGCTTGGCGATACGGATATGTAGATCTCCTCCCGTTGTAACCGACTCTGTGTAACCCTAGCCTCCTCCGGTGTCTATATAAACCGGAGGGTTTAGTCCGTAGGACCAACAACAATCATACCATAGGCTAGCTTCTAGGGTTTAGCCTCTACGATCTCGTGGTAGATCAACTCTTGTAATACTCATATCATCAAGATCAATCAAGCGAGGAAGTAGGGTATTACCTCCATCGAGAGGGCCCGAACCTGGGTAAACATTGTGTCCCCCGCCTCCTATTACCATCCGCCTTAGACGCACAGTTCGGGACCCCCTACCCGAGATCCGCCGGTTTTGACACCGACACTAGCCCCCTCCAGTGTCTATATAAACTGGAGGGTTTAGTCCGTAGGACAACAACAATCGTACCATAGGCTAGCTTCTAGGGTTTAGCCTCTACGATCTCGTGGTAGATCAACTCTTGTAATACTCATATCATCAAGATCAATCAAGCAGGAAGTAGGGTATTACCTCCATCGAGAGGGCCCGAACACAGGTAAACATTGTGTCCCCCGCCTCCTGTTACCATCCGCCTTAGACGCACAGTTCGGGACCCCCTACCCGAGATCCGCCGGTTTTGACACCGACATTGGTGCTTTCATTGAGTGTTCCACTGTGCCGTCAACACAAGGTTTGATGGCCCCTTCGATCATCGGCAACGATGCGATCCAGGGTGAGGCTTTCCTCCCCGGACAGATCTTCGTGTTCAGCAGCTTCGCTCTGCGGGCCAACTCGCTTGGCCATCTCTAGCAGATCGAAAGCTACGCCCTTGGCCATCAGGTCAGGTTTGGAAACTTTAATTATACTGCCGACATCCGCGAAGACTTGATCTTCAACGGATTCGATGTTGGAAATATGCCCTAGAGGCAATAATAAAAGCATTATTATTATATTTCCTTATTCATGATAATTGTCTTTATTCGTGCTATAATTGTGTTAACCGGAAATCGTAATACATGTGTGAATAACAGACAACAACATGTCCCTAGTGAGCCTCTAGTTGACTAACTCGTTGATCGACGAGATAGTCATGGTTTCTCGACTATGGACATTGGATGTCATCGATAACGGGATCACATCATTAGGAGAATGATGTGATGGACAAGACCCAATCTTAACATAGCATAAGATCACCTGCAGTTCGTTTGCTAGAGTTTTCCAATGTCAAGTGTCCTTTCCTTAGACCATGAGATCGTGTAACTCCGGATACCGTAGGAGTGCTTTGGGTATGCCAAAGCGTCACAACGTAATCTGGGTGACTATAAAGGTATGCTACGGTATCTCTCGAAAGTGTCATTGGGTTGACATGGATCGAGGCGGGATTTGTCACTCCGCTTGACGGAGAGGTATCACCGGGCCCTCTCGGTAATGCATCATCACAATGAGCTCAATGTGATCGAAGTGTTTGATCACGGGATCATGCATTACGGTAACGAGAAAAGTGACTTGCGATAGCGAGATTGAGCGAGGTATTGGTATACCGACGATCGAATCTCGGGCAAGTAAAATACCGATTGACAAAGGGAATCGTATACGGGATTAATTGAATCCTTGACATCGTGGTTCATCCGATGAGATCATCGTGGAGCATGTGGGAGCCAACATGGGTATCCAGATCACGCTGTTGGTTATTGCCCGAGAGCTGTCTCGGTCATGTCTCAGCATGTCTCCCGAACCCGTAGGGTCTACACATAAGGTTCGATAACGCTAGGGTTGTAGGAATATGTATGTGCAGTAACCTGAATGTTGTTGAGTCCCGGATGAGATCACGGGCGTCACGAGGAGTTCGGAATGGTCCGGAGGTAAAGAATTATATATAGGAAGTGCTGTTTTGACCATCGGGACAAGTTTCGGTGATATCGGTATTGTCTGGGACCACCGGAGGGGTCCTGGGGTCCACCAAGTGGGGCCACCAGCCCGAGGGGGCCACATGGGCCCTAGGTGGTGCGCCTAGGCCCACATGGGCCAAGGGAACCAGCCCCAAGGGGCCCATGCGCCTAGGGTGGAAAAAGGGGAGAGTCCATGAGGGGAAGGCACCTCAGGGGTGCCTTGGGGAGGGTGGACACCTCCCCCTCTTGGCCGCACCCCTCCCTTGGAGGAGGGGCAAGGCTGCGCCCTCCCCCTCCTTGGCACCTATATAAAGGGGGAGGGAAGGGGCAGCAGCACCTTTGCCCTGGGCGCCTCCCTCTCCCTCTCCAACACATCCTCCTCCTCCGTAGTGCACGCGAAGCCCTGCGAGAATCTTGCAAGTTCCACCATCACCACGCCGTCGTGCTGCTGCTGGAGCCATCTTCCTCAACCTCTCCTTCACCTTGCTGGATCAAGAAGAAGGAGACGTTACGCTGACCGTGCGTGTGTTGAACAGCGGAGGTGCCGTCCGCTTCGGCACTAGATCATCGGTGAATTGGATCGCGGCAAATGCGACTACCTCATCCACGTTCACTCCGGCGCTTCCGTTGCGATCTACAAAGTGGTATGTAGATGCTAACCAATCTGAATACTCGTTGCTAGATGAACTCATAGATGGATCTTGGTGAAACCGTAGGAAAAATTTTAATTTTCTGCAAACGTTCCCCGGCGGTGGCATCATGAGCTAGGTCTATGCGTAGTTCTTCTTCTTGCGAGTAGAACACAATTTGTTGTGGGCGTAGATGTTGTCAATTCTTCTTGCCGTTACTAGTCAATCTTGATTCAGCGGTATTGTGGGATGAAGCGGCCGGACCAACCTTACACGTGCACGCTTACGTGAGACCGGTTCCACCGACTAACATGCACTAGTTGCATAAGGTGGTGGCGGGTGTCATCTCTCCTACTTTAGTTGGATCGGATTCGATGAACAGGGTCCTTATGAAGGGTAAATAGAGATTGACAAATCACGTTGTGGTTTGAGCGTAGGTAAGAAAAGCGTTCTTGCTAGAACCCTAATTCAGCCACGTAAAACTTGCAACAACAATTAGAGGACGTCTAACTTGTTTTTTGCAGCAAGTGCTTTGTGATATGATATGGCGGAAGTTGTGATGAATGATGAATGATCTATATGTGATGTATGAGATGTTCATGCTATTGTAATAGGAATCACGACTTGCATGTCGATGAGTATGACAACGGCGAGAGCCATAGGAGTTGTCTTTATTTTTTGTATGACCTGCGTGTCATTGAAGAACGCCATGTAAACTACTTTTACTTTATTGCTAAACACGTTAGTCATAGAAGTAGAAGTAGTCGTTGGCGTGACAACTTCATGAAGACACGATGATGGAGATCATGATGATGGAGATCATGGTGTCATGCCGGTGACAAGATGATCATGGAGCCCCGAAGATGAAGATCAAAGGAGCTATATGATATTGGCCATATCATGTCACTACTTTATATAATTGCATGTGATGTTTATTATGTTTTATGCATCTTGTTTACTTAGAACGACGGTAGTAAATAAGATGATCCCTCATAATAATTTCAAGAAAGTGTTCACCCTAAGCGTGCACCGTTGCTAAGGTTAAATGGTTCGAAGCACCACGTGATGATCGGGTGTGATAGGTCCTTACGTTCGCATACAACGGGTGTAAGACAGATTTACACACGCAAAACACTTAGGTTGACTTGACGAGCCTAGCATGTACAGACATGGCCTCGGAACACGAGAAGACCGAAAGGTCGAGCATGAGTCGTATAGAAGATACGATCAACATGAAGATGTTCACCGATGTTGACTAGTCCGTCTCACGTGATGATCGGACACGGCCTAGTTGACTCGGATCATGTAATACTTAGATGACTAGTAGAGGATGTCTATCTAAGTGGGAGTTCATTAAATTTTATTAAATGAAATTTATTATCATGAACTTAGTATAAATATTTACAATATGTCTTGTAGATAAAATGGACAAAGTATTCATCAACTTCAATGCTTTCATAGAGAAAACCAAGCTGAAAGGCGATGGTAGCAACTATACGGACTGGGTCCGTAACACGAGGATTATCCTCATAGCTGCCAAGAAAGAATATGTCCTAAGAGCACCGTTGGGTGGCGCACCTATTCTCCTGCAGAACAAGACGTTATGAACGCTTGGCGATCACGCTGCGATGATTACTCCCTCGTTCGGTGCGGCATGCTTTACAGCTTAGAGCCGGACTCCAAAAGCGTTTTGAGAGACATGGAGCATATGAGATGTTCAAGAGCTGAAAATGGTTTTCCAAGCTCATGCCCGGTCGAGAGATATGAAGTCTCCGACAAATTCTTTAGGCGTAAGATGGAGGAAAATGGCTCTGTCGGTGAACACATACTCAAAATGTCTGGGTTGCACAACCGCTTGACTCAACTGGAAGTTAATCTCCCGGATGAAGCGGTCATTGACAGAATCCTCCGATCGCTTCCACCTAGCTACAAGAGCTTTGTGATGAACTACAATATGCAGGGGATGGTAAAGACCATTCCTGAAGTATATGCTATGCTGAAATCAGCAGAGGTAGAAATCAAGAAGGAGCATCAAGTGTTGATGGTGAATAAAACCACTAAGTTCAAGAAGGGCAAGGGTAAAAGAACTTCAAGAAGGACGGCAAGGAAGTTGCGGCGCCCGATAAGCAAGTTTCGGGAAGAAGCCAAAGAATGGACCCAAGCCCGAACTGAGTGCTTTTATTGCAAGGGAAGTGGTCCTTTGGAGCGGAACTGCCCCAAATATTTAGCGGACAAGAAGGCCGGCAAAACCAAAGGTATATGTGATATACATGTAATTGATGTGTACCTTACCGGTACTTTCGTAGTAGCTCTTGGGTATTTGATACCGGTGCAGTTGCTCATATTTGTAACTCAAAGCAGGAGCTGCGGAATAAGCGGAGGCTGGCGAAGGGCGAGGTGACGATGCGTGTCGGGAATGGTTCCAAGGTCGATGTGATCGCCGTCGGCACTCTGCCTCTGCATTTACCTCCGGGATTAGTTTTAAACCTCACTAATTGTTATTTAGTGCCCAGTTTGAGCATGTACATTGTATCTGGATCTCGTTTAATTCGAGATGGCTACTCATTTAAATCCGAGAATAATGGTTGTTCTATTTATATGAGAGATATGTTTTATGGTCATGCTCAGATGGTTAATGGTTTATTCTTAATGAATCTAAATGCGTGATGATACACATATTCATAGTGTGAATACCAAAAGAGTTAAAGTTGATAACAATAGTCCCACATATTTGTGTACTTTGCCGCCTTGGTCACATAGGTGTCAAACGCATGAAGAAGCTCCATGCAGATGGACTTTTAGAGTCTCTTGATTATGAATCATTTGACACGTGCGAACCATGCCTCATGGGTAAAATGACCAAGACTCCATTCTCAGGAACAATGGAGCGAGCAACCAACTTATTGGAAATCATACATACCGATGTGTGCGGTCCAATGAGTGTTGAGGCTCATGTGGCTATCGTTATGTTCTCACCCTCACCGATGACTTGAGTAGATATGGGTATGTCTACTTAATGAAACACAAGTCTGAGACCTTTGAAAAATTCAAGGAATTTCAGAGTGAGGTTGAAAATCAACGTGATAGAAAGATCAAGTTTCTCTGATCGGATCGTGGAGGAGAATACTTGAGTCACGAATTTGGCACACACTTAAGAAAATGTGGAATAGTTTCACAACTCACGCCGCTGGAACACCCCAGCGTAATGGTGTGTCCGAACGTCGGAATCGCACTCTATTAGATATGGTGCGATCTATGATGTCTCTTACCGATTTACCGCTATCTTTTTGGGGCTATGCTTTAGAGACTGCCGCATTCACTTTAAATAGGGCTCCGTCGAAATCCGTTGAGACGACACCGTATGAATTATGGTTTGGGAAGAAACCTAAGCTGTCGTTTCTAAAAGTTTGGGGATGCGATGCTTATGTCAAGAAACTTCAACCCGAGAAGCTCGAACCCAAGTCGGAAAAATGCGTCTTCATAGGATACCCGAAAGAAACTGTTGGGTATACCTTCTACCTCAGATCCGAAGGCAAGATCTTTGTTGCCAAGAATGGATTCTTTACGGAGAAAGAGTTTCTCTCGAAAGAAGTAAGTGGGAGGAAAGTAGAACTTGATGAAGTGTTATCTCTTGAACCAGAAAATGGCGAAACTCAAGAAAAGCGTTTCTCGTGAGCCTGCACCGACTAGAGAGGAAATTAATGATGATGATCAAGATGCTTCGATCAAGCTCCTATTGAAATTGAAGGTCCACAAGGACACGCCCGCACTGTGAGTGGTACGGCAACCCCTGTCTTGGAAATCATGTTGTTAGACAACGGTGAACCTTCGAACTATGAGGAAGCAATGGCGGGCCGGATTCGACAAATGGCTGGAAGCCATGAAATCCGAGATAGGATCCATGTATGAAAGCGAAGTATGGACTTTGGTGACTTGCCCGTTGAACGGCGAGCCATAGAAAATATTTGGATCTTTAAGAAGAAGACAGACGCGGATGGTAATGTGACCATCTATAAAGCTCGGCTTGTCGCTAAGGGTTATCGACAAGTTCAAGGGGTTGACTACGATGAGACTTTCTCACCGGTAGCGAAGCTGAAGTCCGTCAGAATCATGTTAGCAATTGCCGCATACTATGATTATGAGATATGGCAAATGGACGTCAAAACGGCATTCCTTAATGGTTTCCTTAAGGAAGAATTGTATATGATGCAGCCGGAAGGTTTTATCGATCCTAAGAATGCCGACAAGGTGTGCAAGCTCCAACGCCGATTTATGGGCTGGTGCAAGCATCTCGGAGTTGGAACATTCGCTTTGATGAGATGATCAAAGCGTTTGGGTTTACATGCACTTATGGAGAAGCGTGTTTACAAGAAAGTGAGTGGGAGCTCAGAAGCATTTCTCATATTATATGTAGACGACATACTTTTGATGGGAAATGATATAGAACTCTTGGACAGCATTAAGGCCTATTTGAATAAAAGTTTTTCAATGAAGGACCTTGGAGAAGCTGCTTATATATTAGGCATCAAGATCTATAGAGATAGATCGAGACGCCTCATAGGTCTTTCACAAAGCACATACCTTGATAAGATATTGAAGAAGTCCAATATGGATCAATCTAAGAAGGGGTTCTTACCTGTGTTACAAGGTGTGAAATTGAGCTCAGCTCAATGTCCGACCACGGCAGAAGATATAGAAGAGATGAGTGTCATCCCCTATGCCTCATCCATAGGTTCTATTATGTGTGCCATGTCAGTGTACTGCACTGATGTAAGCCTTGCCGTAAGTTTGGTAGGAAAGTACCAAAATAATCCCGCAAGGAACACTGGACAGCGGTCAAGAATATCCTGAAGTACCTGAAAAGGAATAAGGATATGTTTCTCGTTAATGGAGGTGACGAAGAGCTCGTCATAAAGGGTTACGTCGACGCTAGCTTCGACACAGATCTGGATGACTCTAAGTCACAAACCGGATACGTGTATATGTTGAATGGTGGGGCGATGGCTGGTGCGATTTGCAAGCAAAGCGTCGTGGCGGGATCTACATGTGAAGCGGAGTACATGGCAGCCTCGGAGGCAGCACATGAAGCAGTTTGGGTGAAGGAGTTCATCACCGACCTCGAGTCATACCCAATGCGTCGGGGCCAATCAAGCTCTTCTCAGTGACAACACTGGAGCTATTGCACTTGCAAAGGAGCCCAGGTTTCACAAGAAGACTAGGCACATCAAGCGTCGCTTCAACTCCATTCGTGAAAATGTTCAAGATGGAGACATAGAAATTTGTAAAGTGCACACGGATCTGAATGTCGCAGATCCGCTGACTAAACCTCTCCCTAAGGCAAAACATGATCAGCACCGTAACTCTATGGGTGTTCGATTCATCACAATGTAACTAGATTATTGACTCTAGTGCAAGTGGGAGACTGTTGGACATATGCCCTAGAGGCAATAATAAAAGCATTATTATTATATTTCCTTATTCATGATAATTGTCTTTATTCGTGCTATAATTGTGTTAACCGGAAATCGTAATACATGTGTGAATAATGTACAACAACATGTCCCTAGTGAGCCTCTAGTTGACTAACTCGTTGATCGACAGATAGTCATGGTTTCACGACTATGGACATTGGATGTCATCGATAACGGGATCACATCATTAGGAGAATGATGTGATGGACAAGACCCAATCTTAACATAGCATAAGATCGCATATTCGTTTGCTAGAGTTTTCCAATGTCAAGTGTCCTTTCCTTAGACCATGAGATCGTGTAACTCCCGGATACCGTAGGAGTGCTTTGGGTATGCCAAACGTCACAACGAATCGGGTGACTATAAAGGTATGCTACGTATCTCCGAAAGTGTACATTGGGTTGACATGGATCGAGATCGATTTGTCACTCCGCTTGACGGAGAGGTATCACCGGGCCCTCTCGGTAATGCATCATCACAATGAGCTCAATGTGATCGAAGTGTTTGATCACGGGATCATGCATTACGGTAACGAGAAAAGTGACTTGCGGTAACGAGATTGAACGAGGTATTGGTATACCGACGATCGAATCTCGGCAAGTAAAATACCGATTGACAAAGGGAATCGATACGGGATTAATTGAATCCTTGACATCGTGGTTCATCCGATGAGATCATCGTGGAGCATGTGGGAGCCAACATGGGTATCCAGATCCCGCTGTTGGTTATTGCCCGAGAGCCGTCTCGGTCATGTCTGCATGTCTCCCGAACCCGTGAGGGTCTACACATAAGGTTCGATAACGCTTAGGGTTGTAGGAATATGTATGTGCAGTAACTCCGAATGTTGTTGAGTCCCGGATGAGATCCTGGACGTCACGAGGAGTTCGGAATGGTCCGGAGGTAAAGAATTATATATAGGAAGTGCTGTTTCGCCATCGGGACAAGTTTCGTGATATCGGTATTGTACCGGACCACCGAGGGGTCCTGGTCCACCAAGTGGGGCCACCAGCCCTGGGGGCCACATGGGCCCTAGGTGGTGCGCCTAGGCCCACATGGGCCAAGGGGAACCAGCCACAAGGGGCCCATGCGCCTAGGGTGGAAAAAGGAGAGTCCATGAGGGGAAGGCACCTCAGAGGTGCCTTGGGAGGTGGACACCTCCCCCTCTTGGCCGCACCTCCCTTGGAGGAGGGGCAAGGCTGCGCCCTCCCCCTCCTTGGCACCTATATAAAGGGGGAGGGAAGGGGGCAGCAGCACCTTTGCCCTGGACGCCTCCTCTCCCTCTCCAACACATCCTCCTCCTCCGTAGTGCACTGAAGCCTGTAGTATCTTGCAAGTTCCACCATCACCACGCCGTCGTGCTGCTGCCGGAGCCATCTTCCTCAACCTCTCCTTCACCTTGCTGGATCAAGAAGAAGGAGACGTTACGCTGACCGTGACGTGTGTTGAACGCGGAGGTGCCGTCTGCTCGGCACTAGATCATCATCGGTGAATTGGATCGCGGCAAGTACGACTACCTCATCCACATTCACTCCGACGCCTTAGTTGCGATCTACAAAGTGGTATGTAGATGCTAACCAATCTGAATACTCGTTGCTAGATGAACTCATAGATGGATCTTGGTGAAACCGTAGGAAAAATTTTAATTTTCTGCAAACGTTCCCCAACATTCGAGCACTTGTCAGGTGCGCCGCACAGTCACGACGAGCACGACTTAGCTCTGCCGTCAGACGGTGTTCGGGAGATCACACCTATGCCTACTCCGGCCCTAGATCCGGAGTCAAGTACGCCGTCCGAGGATGGGTGGATGGACCCCGCCTCGGAGGCCACACACTCAGCGGTGATAGAGCCGAATACTGACTTCACCCCCTATGAGACATGTGTCGCCGGATCCTCGGATTCATCCCCGGCCACAGGCCCCGAACCGCCTGCGTCCATGCCCATCGAACATGATTGGGCGCCGATCATGGAGTTTACCTCCGCGGATATCTTTCAGCACTCGCCTTTTGGTGATGTGCTAAATTCATTAAGGTCTCTCTCCTTGTCAGGAGAACCTTGGCCAAACTATGTCCGGCTATAATGGGATGCGGACGAGAAGAAATTCGCTCCCCACCCACCACCCACTTAGTAGCCACTATCGATGATTTAACCGACATGCTCGATTTCGGCTCCGAAGACATCGACGGTATGGACGACGATGCAGGAGACGAATAGGAACTACCACCCACAGGGCGCTGGACTGCCACCTCATCATATGATATATACATGGTTGACACCCCAAAGAAGGCGATGGCGATAAGACAACGGAGGATAATCCCTCCAAGAAGCAATCCAAGCACCGATGTCAGCGGCGCCGCTGTTAGTCCTGCCATAGCAGCGATACCGGCCTAGGAGACAATAATGCTCCGATAGTGCCAAAGACGACGACAATCCCCTCCAGCTAGACCTCGAGCGGGAGGATCAACAAGCTAGCCCTCCAGAACAGGCATCAGACAGAGAATCAGAGGATGACAATTACATGCCTCTCTCCGAAGACGAAGTGAGCCTCGGCGATGAAGAATATATCAGGCCTGAGGATCCCGTCAAGCAAGAACGTTTCAAGCACCGACTTATAGCCACAAAAAACAGACTGAAGAAAAAGCAACAACAGCTTCGAGCTGATCAAGATCTGCTAGCGGATAGATGGACTGAAGTCCTGGCGGCCGAGGAATACGAACTCGAGCGCCCAACTAAGAGTTACCCAAAGCGCAGGTTGCTACCCCAACTCGAGGAGGAAGCATTGAAACCTACATCACCAGTGTACGATGCGGCTGATCGGCCACCTCGTGGCCGAGACAGAGGGGCATACCAGCCCGAAGTCCAGCCCGCACCCCGCCGGCATTCAAACAAAAATACCAAGGCCCGGGGCAACACGCGGGACCTGCGAGACATATTGGAAAACAAAGCAGGACATGCAAGATCAATCTACAGATAACGGGGGTGCGCCCCAACGCGGGATGATGACCGTCACGCCGGATATACTAAAAGCAAATTCGACCGGGCCGAATACGGCAGACAAGACTCGTATGAATTGCGTCGTGATATAGCTCGGCATAGAGGCGCATGTCGGTGGGAAACGACACCTGTGGGATCACTGGAATCCCTTCTACGGTTGCAGGGTGCGGGGATCGTGAGAAGAGCGGGACTAGCAGACAACACAAAGAGATTTACCCAAGTTCGGGCCGCAAAGATGCGTAAAACCCTACGATCCTGCTTTGGTGGATGTATTTAGTGTTCTTGAGCTCTTGAACTAGCTCTAGGTGGTGCGAGGTTCGAAAGAGCCGAATCCTTCTCCCGTGTGCCATGGGCCTCCTTTTATAGGCGAAAGGGGCTGCCACAGTGCCACACAGGAAGTGGAAAGTGCTACAGTGTCATGAGCTTTTCGCTGGTATTACAGGACAAAGCGCATTTAATGCGAGGCTTAGGTGTCCCTTCACTTTATCAGGGACGGGGGCGAGGCCCGTCCCGTCCGTCCCCGCTCCTCCAAGCTTCGACACGTGCCCTGGCCAGCGATGCATGCGGTGCCATGTAGGCAGGCAGGCAGCTGAGGTGGCGCGGTGGTGGAGCCTCCATGAAGGGCTGCATGTTGCCACGCAGGTGCCTGCCCAACTGGTTGGGTCGGCAGCCGCATGCGAACGGTGACGGAGACTTGGCTGGTGCGGGCCTGACGGTGGCCCTGCTGGTGCGCTCGGCGAGGGCCTTGCCGGGTGGCCCGGCAAGGGTCTTGCCGTGGCGCGCAGGCGTCCCCAGCAAGGATCTTGCCGGGGGTCTTGTGGGTTTCTTCGGTGAGGATGGTTGCCTTCCTATCCTCATTTGATCTTGACTATTCTTTGTCTTCACAAAGAATTGCATTCCACCACAAAGGTGCCTCCCGAGCCTTGTCCCAATGCATTTGTCGAGTGTTGGTGGGCTCGAGGGTGGCTCGCTCGGCTGGCGTGGGTGAGCTGCCCCGGCAAGAGTCTTGCAGGTGCCGCTTAGGCTGCCCCGGCAAGGGTCCTTGCCGGGGAAACCTACTTCGTCCATCTGATCTTTGTGGCCTTGGTCCTTGTCATTGCTTTGTTCGTCTGGTGCCTTCGGCTTCTCTCCGGCTTCCCATTCCCTGCCTTGTTATGTGCGGCCGTGGCAGGAGGCTCTGACTGCCCGTGCACAAGTAAAGGGGTCAAAAGTAGAGCCCCTACTTTTGTACACCGACAGGAGCCCCCGGGCCTGGGCCACACATAAGCGCAGCACGTTGTTGGGCCAGGCCCAGAACGGTGCGCGGGCAGTTGGGGCGGACTTTTACCACAGTAACTGCTCCGTCCGCCGCGCTTCTCCACGACCCGTGTTGAACGCACGATATGGGGGTCGTGCGCGCGCATGACGGAAGCATGCTAGTGTCATCCCGTGGTGGACAGTAAAGAGGCGGCTTGCGTGTCTCTTTGAGACCGCAGAGTGTAGGGCCTTGAAGTATGCCTAGAGGGGGGTGATTAGACTACTTGACCAATTAAAAACTTAACCTTTTCCCAATTTTAGACTTTGGCAGATTTTAGCTATCTTTGAGAAAGTCAAGCAATCTTCATGCAATTCAAGCAAGCATGCAAAGAGTATATAGGCAGCGGAAAATAAAGCATGCAACTTGCAAGAATGTAAAGGGAAGGGTTTGGAGAATTCAAACGCAATTGGAGACACGGATGTTTTTGTCGTGGTTCCGATAGGTGGTGCTATCGTACATCCACGTTGATGGAGACTTCAACCCACGAAGGGTAGCAGTTGCTGAGTCCACGGAGGGCTCCACCCATGAAGGGTCCACGAAGAAGCAACCTTGTCTATCCCACCATGGCCGTCGCCCACGAAGGACTTGCCTCACTAGCGGTAGATCTTCACGAAGTAGGCGATCTCCTTGCCCTTACAAACTCCTTGGTTCAACTCCACAATCTTGTCGGAGGCTCCCAGGTGACACCTAGCCAATCTAGGACACACCACTCTCCAAGAAGTAACAAATGGTGTGTTGATGATGAACTCCTTGATCTTGTGCTTCAAATGATAGTCTCCCCAACACTCAACTCTCTCTCATAGGATTTGGATCTAGTGGAAAGAAGATTTGAGTGGAAAGCAACTTGGGGAAGGCTAGAGGTCAAGATTCTTGTGGTAGGAATGGAATATCTTGGCCTCACCACATGAGTAGGTGGTTCTCTCTCAGAACTGGTAAGTTGGAAGTGTAGGTTTGTTCTGATGGCTCTCTCCATGAATGAAGAGGAGGTGGAGGGGTATTGTAACACCCCGGATGTAACTTTCCATATTTGTAACTCCAACTCTTGCCATTTCCGGCATTGTGATATGATATTCCCTCCGTGGTTGGATTTTTCTTCATTTTTGCATTTTGCCCATGTCATGCATTTCATATCATGTCATCATGTGCATCGCATTTGCATACGTGTTCGCCTCATGATTCCAAGCATTTTCCCGTTGTCCGCTTTTGCAATGAGAAGGCTTAATTGGATGCTATCTCTCGATTCCAGTCGTTTGTGAGTACCAAGATGTCTTTCCGTAAGAGCTTCCAGAATGCCTCCTCATCGGCCCGCTTGAGTTTGTTATCGATCTTGAGCCCGGCATCGAACCCGTTTGCAAGCGCCCATACAAGCTTGGACCTAATGAGCTGAAGGAATTGAAGAAGCAGCTCGATGAACAAGAGCGTCTGGGTTTGATCTGACCGAGTTCATCTCCTTGGGGTTGTGGTGTTCTTTTTGTCCAGAAGAAGGATGGCACGGACCGACTTTGCGTCGATTACCGTCCATTGAATAAGAAGACTATCAAGAACAAGTATCCACTTCCCAACATCAATGAGCTTTTCGAGCAACACAAAGGTGCTAAAGTGTTCTCCAAGCTTGACCTTCGTATGGGTTATCATCAGATTCGTATTCGTGAACAAGATATTCCCAAGACGCATTCGAACAAGCTTTGGTTCTTATGAATATACTGTCATGTCTTTCGGCCTTGTCAATGCTCCTCCTACATTCTCTCGGATGATGAACTTCATCTTCAACCCCTACACCAATGAATTCGTCTTGGTCTATCTTGATGATATTTTGGTTTTCCCCAAGAATAAGAAGGATCATGCCAAACATTTGCGATTGGTGCTAGACAAGCTCAGAGAGTATCAATTCTATGCGAAGTTCTCCAAATGTGCATTTTGGCTTGATGAAGTGCTTTATCTTGGTCACATCATCTCCGCCAAGGGCATCGCTGTTAATCCCGAGAAGGTGTCCGCAGTCGTGAATTGGAAACCTCCTTAGAATGTCAAGCAGCTCCGCAGTTTTATTGGTCTTGCAAGCTATTGCCGAAGATTCGTTGAGAACTTCTCCAAGATTGCAAAGCCTCTTTCCAACCTTCTCCAGAAGCATGTGAAGTATGTCCGTCTCCCGAGTGTGACGTTGCTTTCAATACTCTCAAAGAGAAACTCGTCACAGCCTCCTGTCTTGACTCCTCCCGATGAATCCAAGCCATTTGAAGTTTTCTGTGATGCTTCTCTTCAAGGTCTCGGTCTTTGTGTTAATGCAAGAGAAGAGGGTTGTGGCCTATACCTCTCGCCAGCTGAAGCCCAACGAAAAGAACTACCCCACTCACGATCTTGAGTTGGCGGCAGTTGTCCATGCATTGATAACGTGGAGACATCTCTTGTTGGGAAGGAAAGTGGACATTTTCACTGATCACAAGAGTCTCAAGTATATCTTTACTCAACCCAACCTCAACCTCAGGCAGACTCGATGGGTCGAAATGATTCAAGAGTACAACCCAAGTATTGAATATACTCCGCAAGGCCAATGTGATTGCAGATGCTTTGAGCAGGAAGGCTTACTGCAACAGTTTAATCCTCAAGCCTTTCCAACCGGATCTCTGTGAAGCTTTCCGCAAGCTGAATCTTCAAGTTGTTCCTCAAGGCTTTCTTGCCAACCTCATAGTCTCTCCTACTTTGGAAGATCAAATTCGTGAGGCTCAACTTCTGGATACCATGGTGAAAAAGGTGAAACGTGGTATCGACAAGGGCATTTCCAAGTACAAGTGCTTCCACGTTGATGACAAAGATACTCTTTTCTTCGAGGACCGGATTATGGTTCCAAAGGGTGATCTACGTAAAGTCATTATGAACGAGGCACACAATTCGCTTCTATCCATTCATCCCGGAAAGTACGAAGATGTACCATGACCTCAAGCAGTCATATTGGTGGACTCGAATGAAGCGAGAAATTGCTCAATTCGTGAATGAGTGTGATGTCTGCAGAAGAGTGAAAGCAGAACACCAAAGACCAGCTGGTCTCCTCCAACCTCTTGCTATTCCAGAATGGAAGTTTAATCATAATGAAATGGACTTCGTGACTGAATTTCCTAAGTCCAAGCGTGGAAATGATGCTATCTTTGTTGTCATTGACAAGCTTACTAAAGTGGCTCATTTTCTTCCTATCAAAGAATCCATCACAGCAGCTCAGTTGGCAGAGCTATACACCTCCAGGATTGTCTCCTTGCACGGCATTCCACAATTGATCTCTTTAGACCGTGGCAGCATCTTTACCTCCAAGTTCTGGGATTCTTTTCGTAAGGCCATGGGCACCAACATTCGTTTCAAAGACAGCTTTCCATCCTCAAACAAGTGGCCAAGTTGAGCGAGTCAATCAAATCCTTGAAGATATGCTCGTGGCTTGTGTCATTTCCTTCGGTATGAAGTGGGAAGATTGTCTTCCATATGCCGAAGTTCTCCTACAACAACAGCTTCCAAGCGAGTTTGGGCAAGGCCCCATTCGAAATTCTCTATGGCGAAAGTGCTTTGTACTCCTCTCAATTGGTCCGAGATGTGAACGCCAACTTCTTGGCAACGACTTGATCACAGAAGCCGAAGAAATGTGCAAAGTCATTCATGAGAATCTCAAAGCCGCGCAATCGCGCCAGAAGACCTATTATGATGACAAGCACCGTGATGTGACTTTTGAAATCGGAGACCATGTCTACCTCCGCGTCTCTCCAATGAAAGGCACTCGTCGCTTCGGTATCAAAGGGAAGCTTGCCCCTAGATACGTGGGTCCTTTCAAGATCATTGGAAAAAGAGGCGATCTCGCCTATCAACTTGAGCTTCCATCCAACTTTGCAAACGTGCACGATGTGTTTCACGTGTCACAGCTTCGCAAGTGCTTCAAGACTCCTGAACGCACTATCAACTTCGAAGAGATTGACCTCCAAGAAGATCTCTCTTATCATGAGCACCCGTTGCTATTCTTGAAGAAACCGAGCGCAAGACTCGCAACAAGTCAATCAAATTCCTGAAAGTGAAGTGGTCACACCATTCGACCGAGAAGCCACACAGGAGCGCGAGGATCACCTTCGTTCGAATATCCGGAGTTCTTTCAGTCCTAGATCTCGGACGAGATCCTCTTGTAGTGGTGGAGTGTTGTAACACCCCGGATGTAACTTTCCATATTTGTAACTCCAACTCTTGCCATTTTCGGCATTGTGATATGATATTCCCTCCGTGGTTGGATTTTTCTTCATTTTTGCATTTTGCCCATGTCATGCATTTCATATCATGTCATCATGTGCATCGCATTTGCATACGTGTTCGTCTCATGATTCCGAGCATTTTCCCCGTTGTCCGTTTTGCAATCCGGCACTCCTATGTTCCCCGGCGTCCCCTTTTACGTTTTTCCGTGAGCGGGTACTAAACTTTCTCGGAATGGACCGAGGTTTTTCAAGTGGCCTCGTTATACCACCGGTAGACCACCGGTCAAGTTTCGGGTCATTTGGAGCTCGTTTGGTACTCCAACGGTTAACCGCACTCTCGCAAAGGGCTCTTTTAAGTTGCAGCCCAACACCCTTTCAAAACAGCCCAATAACCCATCTAAGTCACTTCCATGCTCTCCGTCGTTCGATCACGATCGTGTGGGCGAAAACTACACCTCATTTGGACTCTCCTAGCCCCCTCTATGCCTATATATACACCCCCATTCCAAATTCGCGGATCCTCTCCCCCCTAACCCTAGCAAATCCCAGTCCGCCGCCGCCGGACGTGTCCGGAGCGGGCCGGACAAAGTCCGCCGCCGTCCACCGCCTCTCAGTGCGCGCCACGTGGGCCCCGGTCCCGATTCGCCGCCCGTAGCGCCCGAGCCGGCCCTCCCGGCCAGCGGCGCCAGCCAGCGCCCAAACCGGCCGCTCGAGACCGGCCGCCCGCCGCCAGCGCCGGCCGCCGCCCAGCTGGTCGCCCGCCAGACGCCTTAAGCCGATCGCCGGCGCCCTCTCCGCCCGGCCAGCGCCCGCGCCGCCATGGCGCCCTCCTCGGCCCAACCTCGCCCTCCTCGACCGGCCCTCGCCTTCCCGGCCCCGAGCCGCTCCGGCCGGCCACCTCGACCTCGAGCTCCGGCCAGATCTGGATCCAAGCCCGGTTGACTCCCCCCCCCACTTTCGTCTAAGTTGTGTTTCGGTGATTAAATTGTGCCATTTTCAACGCATCATAACTTTGCACCTGTAGCTCCGTTTCGTGCGTGTAATATGTCAAAATGTTCGCCTCGAAGAGTGGACCATTTCTTCTCATTGCATCGTTTTCATTTGAGCTCATCTTGATGCCAGAAATGCTGTTAGAATAAGGCTATGTGATGTTAGTTCCTGTTTCTTAACAGAACATGCACTTTTGTTATTTTTGCTATGATTGATGTGTGCACCCTATGAATTTGAGTCCTACATGTGTTTTGTAATATGCCATGCCATATTTCGAGGGGTGTATTCTATGTATTTTTGTGATCTATGTGGTTATTAGCACAAGCATGCAAAGTAAGCTTCCTGATGTTGCTGATTTCAGCCCTGTTTAGCTGATATTTTGATGCCATGTTAACTTGATGCTACCAAGATATCAATGCATATTTTGAGATACTTCAGTAAGGATGTTTTTAACATATGGTTATGCTCTATCCATCCATGCCTTTGTTTGCAATTATGGAGTGCCACAGCTTGAGTCAATCGAGCTCTACTTTTGCTATAAAATATTTCCTGACAGATTGTTTACATGTTATTCAATTTTGCCAAGGTTGTTGTGGTTGATTCGTGTATGCTATGATGTTGTTCTTGACATTTATGTCTTCTATGTCATGTCTTCTTGATGTATGTATGCTTAGTTTATCATGAGATGCTCTGTAGTGAGTGTATCGAGCCCTTAAACATTCCTACTTGTTATCTGTTTTTGTCATGCCCTGTTGCTGAATCTGTTAACGAAACTTGCTATGTTGACATGGATGTTACTATATTTTCTGATGCTTTTTGGATTATAGTCAGTAAGGGACTTTTGTTCTATTCTTTGAGTAGATTCATGCCATGCCTTGTTTTGCTATTATAAGTTCCCGTAGCATGTAGTTTTCTTGCTCTGAACATTGCTACCTGATGCTGTTTTTGCCATGTTCAGTAATTTCACTAAGTCTGTGAAGCTGATATGTTTTGCACTTTTGCCATGCTTGTTTGAACCTGTTATGGTGTGTTTTAGCCGTATCTCAGTGTTCATATTTTGTCAAGAATCTTGAGTAGATCACTGCCATATGCTTTTCTGGTACGTTTGGGTGCAGTAGCCTAATTTCTTGTTGCTAGCTAAGTGGTATCATGCTGTTAATGGCAGATTTGTGCCATTCTTGTTTTGCTTGTCATTTGCAAACCGTGCATCCGATTCCGGTGATCTTTATATCGATTTCAACCGAAATCATCTCATCTTTCCAGCGGCATACTTGGTTTGCCAAGTTGATGCCTGGTTCATCATTTCCTTCCGGAGCACGCATACACATTGCATATCACATCTCGCATATCATGTCATGTTTTGCACCATGTTGCTTGTGCATTGCACCGTGATTTATTGTGGTTCCTTTGTTTGTGTTCTTGCTTTGGGTAGAGCCGGGAGACGAGTTCGTGAACGAGGAACCTGTTGAGAACGCTTACGAGGATCAAGCTTTCGACAACTCGAGAACCTTGCGGCAAGATGACCATGCCCTCGAAATCACTTCTATCTTTGCTATGCTAGATGCTCGCTCTTTTGCTATGCCTATGCTACGATGCCTATCACTTGCTTATCATGCCACCCATATTGCCATGTCAGCCCCTAACCATCCTTTTCCTAGCAAACCGTTGATTGGCTATGTTACCGCTTTGCTCGGCCCTCTTATAGCGTTGCTAGTTGCGGTGAAGATGAAGTTTGTTCCTTGTTGGAACATGGAGATGTTGTTCCTTTTGGAACATGTTTACTTGTTGGGGATATCACAATATATCTGCTATAATTAATGCATCTATATACTTGGTAAAGGGTGGAAGGCTCGGCCTTATGCCTGGTGTTTTGTTCCACTCTTGCCACCCTAGTTTCCCTCATACCGGTGTTATGTTCCTTGATTTTGTGTTCCTTACACGGTTGGGTGATTTATGGGACCCCCTTGACAGTTCACTTTGAATAAGACTCCTCCAGCAAGGCCCAACATCGGTTTTACCATTTGCCACCTAAGCCTTTTCCCCCGGGTTTTCGCGAGCCCGAGGGTCATCTTTATTTACCCCGGGCGCTGCTCCTTCGAAAGTGTTGGTCCAAACTAGAGCACCGTCTTGGGACCATTCCTTGGCAACTCGGATTACGTCGGTTCCTGTACGCTTAGCTTATCCGGTGTGCCCTGAGAACGAGATATGTGCAGCTCCTATCGGGATTTGTCCGCACAATCGGGCGGCTTTGCTGGTCTTGTTTTATTGCTGTCGAAATGTCTTGTAGTCCGGGATTCCGAGACTGATCGGGTCTTCCCGGTAGAAGGAATATCCTTCGTTGATGTCCGCGGTTATGAGGCAGATGGGAATTTGTTAATGTCCGGTTGTAGAAAACCCGAAGTTGACCTCAATTAAAATACACATCTACCGCGTGTGTAACCGTGATGGTCTCTTCTCGGTGGAGTCCGGGAAGTGAACACGGTGTTGGAGTTATGTTTGACGTAAGTAGTTCAGGATCACTTCTTGATCGCTACTAGCTTCACGAACGTGCTTTGCTCCTCTTCTCGCTCTCTTTTGCGAATGTAGCCACCATATATGCTAGTCGCTTGCTGCAGCTCCACCTCACAACTCTGTCCTTCCTATAAGCTTAAATAGTCTTGATCTCGCGGTGTGAGATTGCTGAGTCCCCGTGACTCACAGATTCTACCAAAACAGTTGCAGGTGCCGACGATGCCAGTGCAGGTGACGCAACCGAACTCAAGTGGGAGTTCGACGAGGAACGTGGTCGTTACTATGTGTCTTTTCCTGATGATTCAGTAGTGGAGCCCAGTTGGGACGATCGGGGATCTGTGTAGCATTTGGGGTATCTTCTTTTATTTTGGTTCCGTAGTCGGACCTTGAGTGTATTCTGGATGATGGATGTTTATTTATGTATTGTGTGAAGTGGCGATCAGTAAGCCAACTATGTATCTCTTTCCCTTATGTATTACATGGGTTGTGTGAAGATTACCTCACTTGCGACATTGCTTTCAATGCAGTTATGCCTCTAAGTCGTGCTTCGACACGTGGGAGATATAGCCGCATCGGGGGCGTTACAGGTATATATAGCCTCCACACAAAATCTAACCGTTACACACAATTTACAAAACTCGGTGGGACCGAACTAACAAACTCGGTCGGACCGATTTAGTAAACCTAGTGACCGTTAGGGTTTTCGATGGGACTGACATGCAACTCGGTAGGACCGATATGGTTAGGGTTAGGGCATAACATAATCTCGGTGAGACCGATTACACAAACTCGGTGAGACCGATTTTGGTAATTAGCTAACCAGAGAGTTGGTCGTAAATTGTGGGACCGATTCGCTCTTTCGGTGAGACTGAAAAGTTACGAAGAGAAAGCAGAGAGTTTACATTGTAATCTCGGTGGGACCGATCGCTCACTTCGGTTAGACCGAAACATTACGAAGGGAAACAGAGAGATTACAATCCCATCTCGGTGAGACGGAGATCCCTATCGGTGAGACCGATTTGCCTAGGGTTTGTGGCAGTGGCTATAACATTTGAACTCGGTGGCGCCGGATAGAAAGAATCGGTAGGGCCGAGTTTGACTTTGGGTTTTGGTCATATGTGGATGTGAGAAAGTAGTGGAGGTTTTTGGAGCATATCACTAAGCACATGAAGCAAGAGGCTCATTAAGCAACACCTCATCCCTCCTTGATAGTATTGGCCTTTCCTATAGACTCAATGTGATCTTGGATCACTAAAATATAAAATGTAGAGTCTTGAGCTTTTGAGCTTGAGCCAATCCTTGTCCTTGATATTTTGAGGGATCCACTTTCATCATCCATGCCATGTCATTCATTGAGCTTTCCTGAAATATTTGTCTTGCAATAGCATTAGCTCAATGAGCTATATGTTGTTATGAATTACCAAAACCACCTAGGGATAGTTGCACTTTCAGTCTCCCCCTTTTTGGTAATTGATGACAACATATAGATCAAAGCTTCGACAAATGATAATATGATTGAAAAACATCGTCGCTTTGAGAAGTATGTGATAAGCAAGAGCTCCCCCTAAATTTGTGCATATTTTAAGATTTGCTTTGGACTGCAAATGCACAAGGAATTAGGCTCATGGGTTACTCTTCCATGTCACATACATCTTGGTGGAGCGCTCAAAAGAAATAAAGATTGAATACATGCACTCATCACCAAGCAAAGTGAATGATCATATAAGGATAAGTAAGATAATAACATATAGCAAGCATAAGTGTAGCTTATGATCAAACACATGATCATCAATGTCTCACAGGTAATTGCATAGTATCTCAAGCAATCAAAAGCAAACAAAGTTCAACCAAGAAGAAAAGAGAGAAGAAAAGCAGCAAATCTCTCTCTCGAAGCCTATGATCTATACATTTTTCTCCCCCTTTGGCAACAAGTTACCAAAAAATTCCTAGAAAATGCATAGGACTATATCGTCTCTCAGGCTTGGTCTTCAGGTGGTGGTGTCCGGAGAACTCCAAGAACGAAGGCTTCAACGATGTAGATGGAGTCAAGGAGTTGGTGCCGGAGCTGGTTCTTACTGGAGCTGTAGCCGGAGCCGATGAAGTAACTCGTGATCGGCACTCGCTCTGCAGCCTGATCTCGAGCTCGAGGCACTCCGCAAATGCATCAGTTGTTGTCCTGCCCTTCCTCTCCTGCATGTCATCCTGTAGATGCTCCACAGCTGACTGAATCTTAGTTACATTAACATCAAGATCATAGAATTTTTGTTCCATGATTCTTTCCAGGCTCTCCTGGTTTTGAGTTAGGGTGGCCAACCCCTTCTCAATCCGCAGAGTTGATGCTATCAAGTAACCAAGCTGCTCCTGCTTGTTCTTCAGAAAGTACTCAGATGCCTCTGCTTGAGTTGGCATCTTGGCAGCCTTCTCTTTCCTTGCCTTTTCCTTCTTCTCTTGAGCTTGTACTGATGATGGTTCATTCTCAGTCATGACAACTTGATTGTCCTCAAATTCAGGATAGAGAACCAAGTGTTCCTTATCCAACAGATACTTCCCTGTGCCTATCTTTGAGTTAATCAACTCCACGAATCATGGGGCATATCCACAGCTCCTCTTTTGGTCTGCTGCTGTCCTCTTGATAGTTTCTACTATGAGGCTCATGACCTTGAATTTCTGGGGCAAATAAAAAATGTGAAGCAAATTAATTGCATGACCTCTGATCATGTTGTGGTCACCTGATTTGGGCAAAAGAGTGTGCCTTAGGATCCAGTTGATCGTAGGCAGCCTTGACAGAAGAAAATGAACTGATACAAACTTGAAAGTCTCAAGTGCATCATCAGGGATCTCCTTGTACATCTGTGACATTGAGTTATGATCCATTTTCTTCTTGGCATAAATGTCCAAGTCATTTTCACTCTTGTTGGGGGCATTGATCAGACTTGCCCATTCCTCGATGGTTGGCCCGGTATCTTGTTCCTTCGGACATCCAAACTATCCTGCCATCCGGATAGAAATGTGCTGTGGAGTAGAATTGCATAATGAGCTCGTCATTCCGGTTTGTGAGCTTACGCCCAACAAAATCTGCAACTCCACGCACTTGAAGCTGTCATACACTCCAGATAGTGTTCTCGCATTCTCCTGAATGTAGGTCCAATGACCCACCTCGTATCACAATCTATGGGCTTCTTATCCAATAGGATGGTCTCATAGAAGTCCTGCTGCTCCTTGGTGTGGAACACATAATCTACAAAGCAGTCCTTCTCCTGGTGGCATATGGATCGACTCTCTCCATAGCCTCAACCCTAGATCTCTCCTGATCTTCATGTTCTCAGCCACATGATGATCATCATTGTGGTCTGGAATCTTGGGTTTGAGCTTCCTTAAGATCTGCCCTTCTTCATCTTCCTCAGCAGCAACATCTTGCATTGGGGCCTTGTTCTTCTCAGCTACTGGTATACTCCTGGTATTCCTCTTTGGTGCACTCTTGGGCTTGGGGGGCAACTTTGGGCTTTGAAGTTGCAGCCCCTGACTTTATGGCATCACCCATCAGCTTTTGTGCCTTGGGTGCTGGTTCAGCAACCTCTTCTTCTTCCTCTTCCTCCGTCATAGAAGGCTTCCCAATCACTCTGGCCATGGTCTTCTTGACCCTTTCCGTCCTTTTCTTTCCTTCAGCAGCAGCAGGCTCTTTGGGTTGGGATTCCAAAGAAGCTTGAGTGGAGACTCTGGATTTGGACATTGGTTGTCTACCTGCAGGCCTTTTGATCTTCATGCCTGGCTTTACTGCAGTTGAGCTGTACTCCTTCTTGAGCACTTTCTTCTTTTAACTTGCCTCATCCTCAACTGCCACATAATCTTCATCCTCAGACTCTGAGGTCTTCTTCTTCCTTGTCCTTGTGGCAGCCATGGCCCGATTGCTAGGAGTGCTTCTGCTCCCCTCATCTGAGCTGCTAGAGGGACTAGTGCCCTCACTCATGTGAATCTGCTCTTGACTGCTCGGCCTGTCACTTTGGTCCGACATGCTGCACACACCATCACGACCACGTGAATAGTTATAGATGAGGTAGAGTGGATGAGCATCACAAAATGCAGAGATTTTTGCAAAGAATGATTCAAAAACTTAGTTTTAGTTTTCCACAGAAAGCATTTCGGATCTACCGATTTTCAAACTCGGTGATACCGGGCAGTTTTGGAACCTAAACTAGTGAACTCGGTCAGACCGAGCCACGCTCATGGCACCGAGATCGATAGGGTTTCACAAAGTTTTAAAATCGGTCACACCGATTTGTAATTCTCGATCGGGCCGAGACTTACTAGTGCAATGGCGTTAGCCAAATCGGTGGGACCGAGTTTTTCAACTCGGTGGGTCCGAGATGGTTTCGGCGGAAACCTAACACTAAATTTTCGAATCATACCTATTCTAAGGATTGTTTTGACTGGACAGAAGTGTTTCAATCGTGACAAGATGCATTACGAACACAATGTGCTGAGAATCAGATGAGGATAGCACTGTGATCGAGTTCATACCCTAGTTCGGTGGTGAACTCGCTACGGCGGCAACGACGGAGAACAATTCCGTTGACGGCAGCGCAGACCAGCGACAGGAGGCGGCTGGCGACGAAGTCGACGATCCGTAGACCTAGTAGGCAGAACGAGCTATGGGCGGCGAGGAGTTTCGGAGAAAGTTTTCCAAAATTTGCCCGTGAGAATATATAGCCCGATACTGTCGGTGTGACCGAGTGGAACAACTCGGTGGCACCGAGATGCATAACTGATATGATTAAAGAACTCGGCGTGACCGAAAAGTTCAAATCGGTTGCATCGAGATGAAAACCTAGATCGACTTAGTGATCTCGGTATGACCGAAATGGAGGAATCGGTCAGACCGAAAATAACAAAGAAGTTTTGGAAGTTTAAGTCTATGACGAATCGGGACTCAAGTGCTCCTCACAGAGTGGTTCGAATCTGACTTGATCAAATTTTGTGATGTAGCATGAATAGAGTTTGAGACGATAAAAGCATAGATAGCTAGAGAATATTCTTAGGCATTCTTGTCCATCCACTTGGCCAAAGAAAAAGAAGCCAATCAATCAAAACAACAAGTGGATGTCCTCGAATGAATAAAATATGCATCCAACATGCTCACACACTAAAATGACAAATGAAATATGTGACAAAGCATGCACAACCAGTTCTAGCATCTATCAAACAATTGGCGATGACTAGGTCATCTATATATGAGTATATTGACTTAGGAGTCAATGAGAACATTTGATCATAGGTCATACTCATCGTTTAAGCTCAAGTGGGGTTACCACTTTTACATAAAGCATTTATGTGTTCATATCATTAGAGTTGCTTTGACTCAATTCTTAGAGTTAAGCTCCCCCTAGATGTGAGATCCCCCCTTAGAGGGATAAACTAACCTTGGGTTTTGTCGATGATGACTTCATGTAGGAGTAGAAGATGCGGATGCTCAATGTTTATGTAGATCTTTTGGAGCAATCTTTTGGAGTGAGTTGCACTTTCAATACCTACATGGGTTAGTCCCACAAGGAACAAACAAGAATATCCATAGACATAGAGTGACGCACACACCAAATGATGTCCATGAAAACATTAGGTTACCTTGTCCCTTGCCTTACCAACATGAGGGTTTGTGACTCCTTGAACTAGTGCAAGATATGGAAGATGATTGCACTTGTCCTTGCCATAATGATATGAGTGAAAAATGTTGGCCGAGTCACCCTCAAGAACTCTCTAGTTCTTCTTCTTCGGGATCCACATCATCTTGATGGGAATCCTTGGTGTAGTAGTTGCGCTTGATGAAGTAGAACTTGACGTAGTCTTGGGAACCCACTTGACCAAGGTCTTAGGTGCTTCTTCAAATGCATCAATCTCCTCTTGAAGCTTGTCCTTGCCTTTGTTCTTGTGGTCTTGTGGTGGAAGATCATCTTGTGCTTGTGTTCCCTTGAAGGAAGTAGGATCATACTTCTCTTGTTGAGGAACAAACTTCGTCTTGGGGTATTGATCTTCTTCCCACTCAACTCCATTGGCATTGAACTTTCGTTCAAAACCAACACCTTGATTCTTCCGTGCCTACCTTGCTTGAGTACAATTTCCTCGAATTGCTTACTCCCTGCAAGGCTCTTGTATACACCTTTCTCTATAATTCCCTTCAATAAGCTGTTTTCTTGCTCAAGTGTAACTTGGCTAAGAGAATCATTAGTGGAATCAAGAGAACTACTAGAAGCAACAATATTTGGTTTAGCATTGTTATTGTTATTACTAGAAGAAGAATCTTTCTTGTTCTAGTTACTAGACTTGATTTGAGGCATGTAAGTAGATAAGAGTAAACGCTTGGCAATATAAGAAGAACTTTTCTTACAGAGATCATCATTGATTGCTTTTAGGAACTCATGCTCTTGCTCAAGATTGAGATTTTCAAAGCGTAACTTCTCATGAGCCCTTAAAAGTTCTCAATGATCTTCGAAGATAGTTTCATGAGCTAACTTAAGAGTGTTTAGTTCTTTAGTTAGACGCTCAATCTTATCCTTATCATTGTCATTCGTTTCATCTTGATTAGCATGATTAATTGACGTTTCATCATAGTATTCATCACTAGAGTTCTCAACAAGTAAATCATCATCACCTAGCAAGTCATCTTCATCACTATTAAAATCAACATACTCGGGGTGTGTTATCTTAGGACCTTTGGCCATGAAGCATCTTCCAATTCCTTCATTTGGTGATTCAAATATGTCGTAGGAGTTGGTTGACACAAGTGCTAAACCGCAACACCTTCATCTTGAGTGTATTCGAGTCGGAGTGATAGCTTCTCTCGGAGTGATTGTCGGAGTCGGAGCCGGATACCCATTCACCAACATGAGCTTGATGTCTTCGTTTTGTGTAGCTCTTTGAGGACTTGTCCTTCCTTTCCAAATCCTTGCTTCTCCGTGAGGGTCTTCGTTCATAACGATCATCTCTACTCCTTCTCTCTCTTGGTGGTGATTCTTCTCTTCTACTTCTTCTCTTGGGAGAATCTTCTCTTCTTTTGTATGGTGTCGTACACTCATTGGAATAGTGTCCGAGTCACCCACAATTGTAGCAATTTCGCTCTCGACTAGAAGATCTTTTGTCATTGTAGGACCTTGACTTGGAGCTTCTTTCTTTGCTTCTACTCTTGTAGAATTTGTTGAAGTTCTTCACCATTAAGCTCAATTCTTCATTGAAGGTTTGTTTCTTACTTGATGATGTGGGGGCTTCACATGAGGCTTTGTAAGCACCACTTGACTTGTTGTGAAGTTCCTCCTTATCCTTGAGTGACATCTCATGAACAACAATTCTTCCAATGACTTACGTTGGCTTGAGATCTTTGTAATTTGGCATCATTTGGATCAATGTGCACACGTTATCATATTTTCCATCCAATGCTCTTAGGATCTTCTTGATGATGAATCTATCGGTCATCTCTTCACTTCCTAAGCCGGCAATCTCATTTGTGATAAGAGCAAGCCTAGAGTACATTTCAGCGACACCTTCACCATCCTTCATTTTGAACTTGTCAAGCTGCCTTTGGAGCACATCCAACTTGGATTCCTTGACGGAGTCGGTACCTTCATGCATATCGATGAAAGTATCCCAAATTTCCTTTGCATTCTCAAGACGGCTAATTTTGTTGAATTCTTCGGGGCACAAGCCATTGAAGAGGATATCACAAGCTTGAGCGTTGTATTGCAGCATTTTCAACTCTTCCGCAGTAGCTTCAGGTTCGGTTCTCTCCCATCAAAGAATTCACCTTGCAAACCAATACACACAATATCCCAAATGGCGGGGTTATGTCCGAGCATATGCATTTTCATCTTATGCTTCCAACTAGCAAAATTAGTGCCATCAAAGTAAGGACCTCTACGGTGATAATTTCCCTCGCTAGACGCCATACTCTCCTAGGTTGTGCAACCAAGGCTATGACCACCAAAAGCTATGGAAATCAAAGCAAATGGAGACCAAAGCTCTGATACCACTTGTAGGACCTTGAAGTATGTCTAGAGCGGGGGTGATTAGACTACTTCACCAATTAAAAATTTAACCTTTTCCCAATTTTAGACTTTGGCAGATTTTAGCTATCTTTGAGCAAGTCAAGCAATCTTCACGCAATTCAAGCAAGCATGTAAAGAGTATATAGGCAGCGTAAAATAAAGCATGCAACTTGCAAGAATGTAAAGGGAAGGTTTTGGAGAATTCAAACGCAATTGGAGACACGGATGTTTTTGTCGCGGTTCCGATAGGTGGTGCTATCGTACATCCACGTTGATGGAGACTTCAACCCACGAAGGGTAACGGTCGCGCGAGTCCACGGAGGGCTCCACCCACGAAGGGTCCACGAAGAAGCAACCTTGTCTATCCCACCATTGCCGTCGCCCACGAAGGACTTGCCTCACTAGCTGTAGATCTTCACGAAGTAGGCGATCTCCTTGCCCTTACAAACTCCTTGGTTCAACTCCACAATCTTGTCGGAGGCTCCCAAGTGACACCTAGCCAATCTAGGAGACACCACTCTCCAAGAAGTAACAAATGGTGTGTTGATGATGAACTCCTTGATCTTGTGCTTCAAATGATAGTCTCCCCAACACTCAACTCTCTCTCATAGGATTTGGATCTAGTGGAAAGAAGATTTGAGTGGAAAGCAACTTGGGGAAGGCTAGAGGTCAAGATTCTTGTGGTAGGAATGGAATATCTTGGCTTCACCACATGAGTAGGTGGTTCTCTCTCAGAACTGGTAAGTTGGAAGTGTAGGTTTGTTCTGATGGCTCTCTCCATGAATGAAGAGGAGGTGGAGGGGTATATATAGCCTCCACACAAAATCTAACCGTTACACACAATTTACCAAACTCGGTGGGACCGAATTAACAAACTCGGTCGGACCGATTTAGTAAACCTAGTGACCGTTAGGGTTTTTGATGGGACTGACATGCAACTCGGTAGGACCGATATGGTTAGGGTTAGGGCATAACATAATCTTGGTGAGACCGATTACACAAACTCAGTGAGACCGATTTTGGTAATTAGCTAACCAGAGAGTTGGTCAGGTAAACTCGGTGGGACCGATTCGCTCTTTCGGTGAGACCGAAAAGTTACGAAAGAGAAACAGAGAGTTTACACTGTAATCTCGGTGGGACCGATCGCTCACTTCAGTTAGACCGAAACGTTACAAAGGGAAACAGAGAGATTACAATCCCATCTCGGTGAGACGGAGATCCCTATCGGTGAGACCGATTTGCCTAGGGTTTGTGGCAGTGGCTATAACATTTGAACTCGGTGGCGCCGGATAGAAAGAATCGGTAGGGCCGAGTTTGACTTTGGGTTTAGGTCATATGTGGATGTGAGAAAGTAGTGGAGGGTTTTGGAGGATATCACTAAGCACATGAAGCAAGAGGCTCATTAAGCAACACCTCATCCCTCCTTGATAGTATTGGCTTTTCCTATAGACTCAATGTGATCTTGGATCACTAAAATTTAAAATGTAGAGTCTTGAGCTTTTGAGCTTGAGCCAATCCTTTGTCCTTGATATTTTGAGGGATCCACTTTCATCATCCATGCCATGCCATTCATTGAGTTTTCCTGAAATATTTGTCTTGGAATAGCATTAGCTCAATGAGCTATATGTTGTTATGAATTACCAAAACCACCTAGGGATAGTTGCACTTTCACAGAGCCGCCTCCCATTTACTGCCCTTGCTTGGGAACAGTCGCTCCACGCGTCTCACGGCGCCCGCCCCCTGCGCCACGTTCGCTGCATGCATAATGCAAGCGAATGACCGGCACACGGGATGTGGGAAGTTGTGTGCGTGCGTGGGTCGATTCCCATGCGCCTTCAATGGAGCGGGGAGGGCGGTCGACGGCCCCGCTTGTGGTCATTTCAACAAGCCGGATTGGCCGAGAGGGGGCGGCCGAGCCTTGCCCCCGCCCCTTTATAAAGAGGGAAGCGGGAGGAACGGTGCCTCTCAGCCTTTCGCCATCTGCCTCTCCCCATTCCTGCTTCCTTTCTTCTTCTGCCATGGCGAGGGGGCGTGGCGACGCTTCATCGGTGGCGGCGAGGGTTTCGGCCAGACAGCGCATCGCTCCTCCCCAAGAGCTCATAGTGGCGGAGCGAGCCGCTAGAGAACGGGGAGGGGGCGAGGTTGAGGGTGTCGTGGTGCTGGAGGGAGAGGAGGACGGGGCGGCAGACCAACCTCGCCTCCGCCAGCAGCCCCTTCTCCGATGGAGGGCCACGCCTGGGACAACCCCTGCGAATTCTTTGTCAGGCTGCGGTAGCCACCGCGGCGTCGCCTTTGCCTCCCGACTCCATTCGTGCGGGAGATGGAGCTGGATCCGCCGCAGGCGTTGCGGCTGCACATGAGGGGTTGCGGGAACAGCGACACATGGGTCGACGTCGAGTTCCCAGCCCCTCACGTCATGTATATTCATCGGGGGTGGAAGACCTTTGCTCGTCTTCACAGCTTGACGGATGGGCTCACTCTCCATTTCAAACTAATGGAGGGTGGCCGCCTCTCCGTCAAGATCTTCGGGCACTTCGGGACTCGCGTAAGGTGCTGCGTGGAGAGCTCTTCCGACGATGAAGATTCTTCCTCGAGCGAGAGTGGCGAGGAAGACAACGGCAGCGACGACGAGGCTAGCGGGTGGCTGGATGACGGGTCCGACTAGGCGTTGGGCGCCGCTCCGAGCGGCACCGGCGACCCCATCATCCGTGTCGCCGGCTCCTTGAACTTCTCGGGGTCGTCTCCTTGGGCGGCTGGCGTTGGGAGGCTGCGGAAGAGGAAGAGGGCGGGCAGCAAGGCCGTCAAGTCGGAGTACACGGGCCCCGACGCCTTCGTCGTGTATTGACGTCATGCCGCCTCCGGCACCGCCATCACCATCCAGCCCTTGGACGGCCACCGAGATGTTCCCTTGGATGTCGTTGGGAAACGACACCTATGGGATCACTGGAATCCCTTCTACGGTTGCGGGGCGGGGGGATCTTGAGAAGAGCGGGACTAGCAGACGACACAAAGGGATTTACCCAGGTTCGGGCCGCAAAGATGCGTAAAACCCTACGATCCTGCTTTGGTGGATGTATTTAGTGTTCTTGAGCTCTTGAACTAGCTCTAGGTGCTGCGAGGTTCGAAAGAGCCGAGTCCTTCTCCCGTGTGCCATGGGCCTCTTTTTATAGGTGAAAGGGGCTGCCACAGTGGCACACAGGAGGTGGAAAGTGCTATAGTGTCACGAGCTTATCGCTGGTATTACTGGACAAAGCGCATTTAATGCGAGGCTTAGGTGTCCCTTCACGTTATCGGGCACGGGGCCGAGGCCTGTCCCGTCCGTCGCCGCTCCTCCAAGCTTCGACACGCGCCCTGGTCAGCGATGCATGTAGTGCCATGTAGGCAGGCAGGCAGCTGAGGTGGCGCGGTGGTGGAGCCTCCACGAAGGGGTGCATGTTGCCATGCAGGTGCCTGCCCAGCTGGTTGGGTCGGCAGCTGCATGCGAACAGCGGCGAAGACTTGGCTGGTGCGGGCCTGACGGTGGCCCTGCTGGTGCGCTCGGCGAGGGCCTTGCCGGGTGGCCCGGCAAGGGTCTTGCCGTGGCCATGAGCGTCCGGCAAGGATCTTGCCGGGGTCTTGTGGGTTTCTTTGGTGAGGATGGCTGCCTTCCTATCCTCATTTGATCTTGACTATTCTTTGTCTTCACAAAGATCTGCATGCCACCACAGAGGTGCCTCCCCCTGTTCCAATGCATTTGCCGAGCGTTGGTGGGCTCAAGGGTGGCTCACTCGGTTGGCGTGGGCGAGCTGCCCGGCAAGGGTCTTGCCGGGGCCGCTGAGGCTGCCCCGGCAAGGGTCGTTGCTTTGTTCATCTGGTGCCATCGGCTTCTCTCCGGCTTCCCTTTCCCTGCCTTGTTATGTGCGGCCGTGGTGGGAGGCTCTGACTGCCCGTGCACAAGTAAAGGGGTCAAAAGGAGAGCCCCTACTTTTGTACACCGATGAAGTAATGGATCACGAATTCCCAGAGGGTTTTAAACCCGTAAACATTGAATCATATGATGGTACAACAGACCCCGCGGTATGGATCGAGGATTTCCTCCTCCACATCCACATGGCTCGCGGTGATGATCTACATGCCATCAAGTACCTCCCACTAAAACTCAAAGGACCAGCTCGGCATTGGCTGAATAGCTTGCCAGCAAACTCCATTGGCAGTTGGGAGGATTTGGAAGATGCATTCCTTGACAACTTCCACCGCACTTATGTGCGACCACCGGATGCTGATGACTTAAGCCATATAACTCAGCAGCCAGGGGAATCGGCCAGGAAATTCTGGACCCGATTCCTAACTAAGAAGAACCAAATTGTCGACTGTCCGGATGCAGAGGCCTTAGCGGCATTTAAGCATAATATCCGTGAGGAGTGGCTCGCTCGGCACCTCGGCCAGGAGAAGCCGAAGTCTATGGCAGCCCTCACGACACTCATGACCCGCTTTTGCGCGGGCGAGGATAGCTGGCTGGCTCGCAGCAACAACACATCAAGAAGTCATGGCAATTCAGATGCCAAAGATAGTAACGGCAGACCACGTCGCAATAGACACAAGCGCCGCAACAACAGTGACAACTCCGAAGACACGACAGTCAACACCGGATTCAGTGGCTCTAAATCCGGTCAGCGAAAGAAGCCTTTCAAAAGAAGCAACCCGGGCCCGTCTAGTTTGGACTGCATACTCGATCGCTCGTGTCAAATTCATGACACCATCGATAAGCCAGCCAATCACACCAACAGAGAATGCTGGGTGTTCAAGCAGGCCGTCAAGTTGAATACCGAAAACAAGGAGAAGGGGCTGCATAGCAACGATGAGGAGGAGTCCCGGCCACCGTACACAGGAGGACAGAAGAAATTTCCTCCCCAAGTGAAAACGGTGAACATGATATACGCAACCCATATTCCCAAGAGGGAATGGAAGCGTGCACTAAGGGACGTCTATGCAATAGAGCCAGTCGCCCCAAAGATCAACCCACGGTCTTCTTGTCCGATCACTTTTGATCACAGGGACCACCCCACTAGTATCCGTCATGGCGGGTTTGCCTCATTGGTCCTCGATCCCATCATTGACGGATTTCACCTCACCCGAGTCCTTATGGATGGTGGCAGCAACCTGAGCCTGCTCTATCAGGATACAATGCACAAAATGGGTATAGACCCCTCGAGGATCAAACCCACTAAAACCACCTTTAAAGGTGTCATCCCGGGTGTAGAGGCCCGTTGCACGGGCTCAATCACACTGGAAGTGGTCTTCGGATCTCCGGACAACTTCCGAAGCGAGGAGTTAATCTTCGATATTGTCCCGTTCTGCAGTGGCTATCACACACTGCTCGGGCGAACCGCATTTGCCAGATTCAATGTGGTACCGCATTATGCATACCTCAAGCTCAAAATGCCAGGACCTCGTGGGGTCATAACAGTCAATGGAAACACAGAACGCTCGCTCCGCACGGAGGAGCACACTGCGGACCTTGCAGCAGAAGCACAAAGCAGCCTTTTAAGGCAAACCACCAATTCGGTGATAAAGCCCTCAGACACCTTCAAGCGAGTCCAGAATAACCTGCAACAGGATCGCCTGGCATGTTCAGAGCTCGCCTAGCAATTCGGCCTCCATCCTAGTCCCAGTCAAGCGACAAAATATGTGCCACGTGTACATAATTATGCACTAAAAATACCATGGGCATAGGCGGGGGCACGTCCAGGGCACGTCCCACAATGCGGCTCAACCGCCCCAGGGGCTGTATACCTTTATCATTTTCTCTCTTTTAGGACCTTACTCTCTGGAAGCCCTTTTCGGCAGTCTGATTACTGGACGCATTACTGGAAGGAAATACCAAGGAAGCAAGAAGCTCTGAGGTACAAGGGAATCCCAGGTGTCGGTGTACTAGAGTAGGGGTCCCCTAGTATCCCGAACTCGTGCACGGGCGGTTGCAGCACCCCGCGGCAAGGCTTGCCTGGTGACCGCCAAGGTCCTCTGTGGTTCCTTTGGAGCCATTCAAGAACAAAGTATTTAAGCCAAGGAGACAAGGCCCCGACGAGAGGAGCTTGCCGGGAAGGCCACTCAAGGCACCTAGAAGACAAGACCCCGGCAAGAGGAGCTTGCCGGGAAGGCCCGGTGAGCGACAAGCTTCCGGACGCGACAAGGCAACAACCGCGGCAAGGTGCTTGCCATGGCAGACTACCACTCCATTCCTCCGCTCCAGCTCATCCACCAACGTGTCGCCATGGGACCTTTCGGTAGCGCCGTGTCAAGAGCTGTCTTGACCCGGCCGAGCGCCAATGGCAAGCGGCCGACAAGATCGCCATCGTGTGGCAGCGGTGGCGCCCCTGACGGTCCCTGTTGCACTGTTTAGGCGACATAGACGGGCATTTAGTGCCTTTGTCTCCTGCCGTCAGGGTTAGGTACGATACACTGTACAAGTAGCTGTACCTACCACGAGTCCTTTTACGTTTTTGCCCTTGTCTACGTTGCCACCTGTCGGAGACCCCTTGAGCATATAAAAGGAGGCCCATACGCAACGTAGAGAGGGGTTCGATTCATTCGAAACCAGAGAACACTCACGCTAGGTCTTGTAGCTCTCATTGCTCCCTAGCAAGAACACAATACAATCAGACAAGCAGCAGTAGGAGTATTATCTCTCCGGAGAGCTCCGAAGCTGGGTAAACTGGTCGTGTGCTTCGCATCGATCTGCTCTTCGTGCGACTTCCGCCCCCCGCCGAACCGAAAGGGGCTCGGTCCACCGGTCCCATAGGTGTTCGTGGGTCCGATCAGCTTCCCCGACACCAGGTGGTCTCTGATAACGATCGAAATACCTGTTTTAAATACCCATACGCAGCTTGCCCTTGGATAGGACATGTCAAATAGTCCTATTTTTTTGCTTATTGCACTACTTGTATCCGTACGCTTTGATGTATTATTTAATAATAATGCATAGCGTTAGTCTATTATTGCATTTCCCTTTATTTTTTTCCTTGTCTGCTTATTTATGACAAATTGCATCCGTACATTCTGGTACGACCAGTACGCCGAGGGCTTCAGTAAACCCCATAAATACGGCGTGAGAAGTCCAAACACTTTTGATAGTGCGGCACCCCGAACTTATAGCACTATATGCATCAGCTCCGAATCATGTCTTGGGTCAATAGTTGAGTTTGCCTGGCTCCCTTGTTTTGGTACCTTACGTTCCGCAATATCGGCTAAGGTAGCACTGGGAGAACTACTGCGATTGTGTCCCGGTTCTTCCCGACGAGCACCTCAGTAGAGAAAGCCGAAAACTGACTGTCATGATAAGGCGAGAGCTGGTCGCTGTTCGAGAGGTCTCAAGTCCTTAAAGACTTTTTCCTCTTCGGGGGAGGAGTCGGCCTTGCCCGACTTAGGCGTATATAGTGCCCCAAATTCGGCCTTCCGAATACTAGGGGCTTCGCCGAAATTTAAAATTGTAGACTTCTATGGCTAAGTGAGAGTGATAAAGCCTTATAGTCCGATTGCACAGTTCGTTGTCTGAACCCTCCTTCAAGGACCCAAAATTGGGATAAAGAGTGCTCAGGTTTATCCCGAACACCTCAGTACTAGTTACATGGGGGCAGAAGCCGATGACTGTGTCGGCGTTCTAGGAACGGGGGTCCCCAGACTTGCCTGCCTGCGGCCTGCGGCGTGGCTCGAAGGGGGGGCCACCACGGCCCATCCTCGTCAACCCAAGCTCAAGACCCTCGCGAGGGGCCAAGCCTCGCGGGGCGGACTACAGGGAGCTTCCTCAGGAACGGCCTCATCAGGCTGGCTCGCGAGGAGGCGGAGAGGTTAAGGCGGGGTACCTCACGAGGTGCCCATGACGCAAGCCATGACGACCAAGGGCGCCAGGCGGGCGTGTAACGCCCCGGATTCAATGCGCCAGGTGTCCGCCAGTTATTTGCCGTCCTTGCCATGTCATGTGCTTGCGTGTTGCACTTTGCCATGTCATCATCTACATTTCATATCATGTCGTCATGTGCATTGCATTTGCATACGTGTTCGTCTCATGCATCCGAGCATTTTCCCCGTTGTCCGTTTTGCAATCCGGCACTCCTATGTTCCCCGGCGTCCCCTTTTTGTCTCTCGTTGTGAGTGGGTGTTAAACTTTCTCGGAATGGCCCGAGGTTTACCAAGCGGCCTTGGTATACCACCGGTAGACCACCTGTCAAGTTTCGTGTCATTCGGAGGTCGTTTGATACTCCAACGGTTAACCGAGTTAGCCGCAAAAGCCCCCTTCTCTTTGCAGCCCAACACCCCTTTCAAAGTGGCCCAAAACCCAGCAAACTCCCCTCCATGCTCTCGGTCGTTCGATCACGATCGTGTGGGCGAAAACCGCACCTCATTTGGACTCTCCTAGCTCCCTCTACCTACAAATAGCCCCCTCCCCCGAAATTCGCGGATCAAATCCCCCCGAAACCCTAGCTTCGTCCTCATCCCGCAGCCGGACACGTCCGGACCCCGCCGGACATGTCCAGCCTCCACCTCACCCCAGCCAACCCGCTTGCGCCACGTCACCCCGCCGCCGCCCGCAGCCAACCCGGCTTCGCCACCTCAGCCGCGCCTCCCTCTCTCTCCTCACTTGGCCGCGGCCCGCAGTCGGCCCGCCTCGAACTGCGCCGGGCCCGACCTTACTGCCGCGCGCGCCCGCCCGCTCTGCCGTCTGTAGTCTCGCCCGATCGCTGCTGCCAGGCGCTCGCCGCCGCCCGGCTTGACCTCCGCCGCCAGCTCCCGCCGCCCGCCCTCCGCCGCCCGAGTCGGCCGTGCCGCCGCCCTCCGCCCCTCGCCGCCCAGCTCCTCCCGGCTGCCAGCGCCGCCATGCCTTCGGCCCCGCCGCCGAGAGCGGTGCCCTCCGGTGCCGCCTCCTTGCCGTCCCGCGCCGGATCCGGCGAGATCCGGCCGGAGGAGGTCTCCCCGGCCCCTGATCTGCCTCCCCGACGCCTTCCCCGTCCTCTCCGGCGAAACTCCGGCGAGCTCTCCGCCTCGCCTCGAAGTCCATGCAAACTGGAGGTTGACCCCGTTTTATTCCACTAAGTCCCTTTAATTTTGACATTATCATGCCATGTTCATCACATCATAACTCCGCATTCGTAGCTCCGTGTCGTGCTTGTAATATGACAAATTGTTCGCCTCGATGATTACTTCATTTCATTCCATTGCATCATGTTCATTTGAGGCCATCGTGATGCCTGAATCATTGTTGCAAGAGTGCATGTTGCTGTTAATCTGCTGAAACTGTTATAACATGCTCATTTGTCATTTTTGCCATGCTTGAGGTGTGCATCCTATGAGGTTGATGTCTACATGTGTTTTGATCTATGATATGCCATCTTACCAGGTGTGTATGCCATGCATTTTTATGATCAATGTGGTGACTAGCACAAGCATGTAAACTAGGCCTCGTGATGTTGCTGATTTCAGTTCCTGTTCTGCTGTTATTTTTATGCCATGTAAACTTGATGCTATAGAGAGATCAATGCTTATTTTGAGATACTTCTGTAAGGGTGTTTTGTACATATGGTTATGGGCTATCAATCCATGCCCCTGGTTGCATTTATAGTTTGCTGTAGATTGTTCATATCTTGCTCCAAAGTTGCTAAATGATGTTGCTGTAAGCCTGTTAACATGAAGTTCAGTTTTGCCATGTGATTTCCTAGTGATCCATGCACCCTATGAACTTGCTATTTCCATGCTTAGCTTAATAAACATGTCTTCATACTGTGAGTTGCCTTGCCATGCCATGTATTGATCTGTGGTGAGTGGTTCAAGCTCACCAACATGTCTACTTATTGTTGTTCCTGCCATGTATGAAGCTGTCATCATTTGCCATGTTCACATGGGTGTCATCATATCTTCTGATCCTTTTTGGCTCATGGTAAGTACAGGACTTTTGTTCTATGCAATTAGTATATGCATGCCGTGCCTTTGTTTGCCATGATAAGTTCATGTAACATGTTGTTTGATAGCTCTAAACATTGCAACCTGATATTATTTCTGCTAATTACTGAAACTGTTACTATTTACAATCTTGCCATGTCCTTTAGAGCATGTTCTAGTGATTTCTGGAGATAGTTCAGTGTTCATGTTTTGTCATGCTTTACCTGTACGTCATGCCCATGCCTTTTGTTTTCACGTTGAGATGCTGTAGAATAGTGTTTTGATGTTTGCAATATGCCTAGTTGCTGTTTTGGACAGCTTGTGCTTTAAACTTGTATAGAGTGTATGTGTTGAACCGTTGCTCCGTTTTGAGTGTGCTCTATATGATACTTGCTTGATATTGCATGTATCTTCATATTATCATGTTGCATCCTTGTTTTGGGGTGTTTGCTTGATGTTTGTATGCATTTTGCATCAATGCCATGTTTAACTTGCTTTGCTCATATCTTCTAGGCCGTAGCTCCGAATCTAATGAACTTTATATGTAACTTGACTAAAATTTCGTGTAGATTATCGTGGTGCATCTTAACATGCTGTTTTACAACTTGAACATAAATTTATTCAGATCTGGACCAATTTCGAAAGTTGCATATGAGGACTTACCGGAATTGTTATATGTCGTTTCCGACCTCATTTAAACTTGCTTTGATGTGTTGTTCTTGTTTGCATCATCCCTTGCCATGAGTAGCTTCATGTAGCCTTGTCAGGCATCATACTTGGATGTGCATCATGCCTTGTTCATGTGTGGTGTGTTTACTATGTTGTGTGCTTCTTCTCGTTAGTTCCGTTTCGCTATGCGATCGTGAGGATTCGTTCGCCTACGCTTGGTTCGTCTTCGTGGCTTCATCTTCTTCATGGACTCGTTCTTCTTCCTTGCGGGATTTCAGGCAAGATGACCGTCACCTTGGATCTCATTACTATCATTGCTATGCTAATTGCTTCGTTCTATCGCTATGCTGCGTTACCTACCACTTGCTGCTCAAGCCTCCCAAATTGCATGAACCTCTAACCTTTGTTACCCTTCCTAGCAAACCGTTGTTTGGCTATGTTACCGCTTTTGCTCAGCCCCTCTTATAGCGTTGCTAGTTGCACATGAAGATGAAGATTGCTCCATGTTGGATTATGTTTATTTTTGGGATATCACAATATCTCTTATATTATTAATGCATCTATATACTTGGTAAAGGGTGGAAGGCTCGGCCTTATGCCTGGTGTTTTGTTCCACTCTTGCCGCCCTAGTTTCCGTCATATCGGTATTATGTTCCCGGATTTTTGCGTCCCTAACGCGGTTGGGTGATTTATGGGACCCCTTGAAAGTTTGCTTTGAATAAGACTCCTCCAAAGAAGGCCCAACCTTGGTCTTACCATTTGCCTCACCACCACCTATTTTTCCCTTGGGTCACCAGCCCAAGGGTCATCTTTATTCAGCCCCCGCCAATGCTTGTCTAAGTGTTGGTCCAAACTAGAGCACCGTCTTGGGACCATCCCTTGGCAACTTGGGTTACGTCGGTACCTGTACGCTTCGCTTATCCGGTGTTGCCCTGAGAACGAGATATGTGCGGCTCCTGTTGGGATTGTCGGCGCATCGGGCGGTCTTGCTGGTCTTGTTTTATTACTGTCGAAATGTCTTGTAGCCGGGATTCCGAGACTGATCGGGTCTTCCCGGGGAGAAGGAATATCCTTCATTGATCGCGAGAGCTTATCATGGGCTAAGTTGGGACACCCCTGCAGGGTTTGAACTTTCAAGAGCCGTGCCCGCGGTTATGTGGCGAGATGGGAATTTGTTAATATCCGTTGTAGTAAACTTGAAGCAAACTCTTCTAAAATAAACCAACCGTGTGCGTAATCGTGAGTGTCTATTTTGGGGTTGATCGAGAGGAGAACACGGTTTTCGGGTTATGTCCGACGTAAGTAGGAGTTCGTGGATCACTTCTTGATCATTACTAGTTGACGACCGTTCCTTTGTTTCTCTTCTCGCTCTCATTTGCGTATGTTAGCCACCATATATGCTTAGTCATTGCCGCAACCTCACCACTTTACCCCTTCCTTTCCCATTAAGCTTTGCTAGTCTTGAAACCCATGGTAATGGGATTGCTGAGTCCTCGTGGCTCACAGATTACTACATCAACAGTTGCAGGTACAGGTTGTGCGATGATCATGACGCGAGAGCGATGCTTGCTTGTCTTGAGTTCTTCTTCTGCTTCTTCGATCAGGGGATAGGTTCCAGGTCGGCAGCCTGGGCTAGCAGGGTGGATATTGTTTGAGTTTCTGTTTATGTTTCATCCGTAGACGGATGTTGATCTTGTATATGATGTGATGTTGTATTCGTGTGGCATTGTATGTATTGGATGTATCCCCACTATTATGTAATGTTGATGTAATGGTATCCACCTTGCAGAAGTGTTTCAATATGCGGGTCTATCCTTGGTGGGACCTTCGAGTTCCTTTTGGATAGGGTCGCATATTGGGCGTGACAGGGCGCCAGCACGCGCAGTGTCCTCCTTTCCTCTTTGGTGCAAAGGGAGCAAGCACAGGCGAGAGCATCAAGCAAAGGCGTCCATTTCGGTGCAACAAGACCAAGACCAGCCCAACGGCAGGAAGGAAGTCATTAGGAGCCCAAGCCGGCGTCACCACCAGAGCCTTTGACAGGCGAGGACCAACTTTAGTCAGGATAAGTGTACCGGATGTTCCCCTTCAAAATGGCCAATTGTTGGCGCCCTTCCCACTCAATATTTGGGAAGAGGCCCAAGGCCTTCGCCTATAAATAGGACTAGCCACGCACAGAGCGAGAGGCATCTGAATCGAGAGAGAGAGAGAGAAAGAGTGGGAGCGACTGAACTCCTCCAAGCAGTTCATCACCCAGTCAACAACATACCCTCGCGAGGTTGTTCTTCCTTGTATTGTTCATCACCATCAGCCCAAGAGGCAATCCACCACACCACAAACTAGAGTAGGGTATTACACCACAATGGTGGCCCAAACTAGTATAAACCTTGTGTCTCTTGTGTTGTTCCTTTTCGTAGTTTAGATCCTAGCGAGGCGGCGGGGTGCAGGTAGGTATAGGGCGAGATCTTCGCGCGCACCCCAGTGTTCGAACCTCAAGGGTCTGCCGGAACCCGAAATCTGACATTTGGCGCGCCAGGTAGGGGTGCGCCGGAGTTTTCCCTTCCGCCACCACTGCGACCCGCCTCACGATGAGAAGCGCGCCCACTCGGCCGCCGCCCGGCGAGGGCCAGGGGCTCGAGCCTGGCCCGGCCTTGCAACGGGTGCGGTGGCCGAACAAGTTCAAGCCGACGACGCCGCCGCGCTACAACGGCGCGACCGATCCGCTGGCCTTCCTGCTGTTGTACGAGGAGGCTGTCCTAGAAGCTGGAGGTGACGATAGGGTCATGGCCAACTGGCTTCCCATGGCCCTCACCGGCGCTCCACGCGCATGGCTGCTCCACCTGCCGGCAGCCTCCGTGGCCTCTTGGGAAGAGCTGCACGGCCTCTTTCTCACCCACCATGTTGCGCCGGCGCCCCCGGTCTTCGCGGCCCTCCTGGGCGGCTCGCAAGCGCCGCCTTCAAGTCACCACGTCAAGCCATTCGTCCGCCGGGTCGGTGCTGCCTCCACGCGGCAGGCCCCCCCCGGACCGGTCGGCGCCCAAGGCCAGTCTGACCTTCAGCTCAGAGGACCACCCCTCCAACTCAGCCTGCTCAGGTGCGCTCCCCATGCTATGCACTCCCACCATCTGCCAGGTGGCCGTCACCAGGACTCTCATCGACGGCGGCGCGGGCCTCAACGTGCTCTTAGTTGAGGACTTCAACCTCCTCTGCATACCCTGGGAGCGGCTGCAGCCCAGCCGGCCCATCTCGGGCATCGGGGGCGGGTCATCCAGCTCCTTGGGACAGATCCGACTCCCGGTAACTTTCGGCACCTACGACAACTTCCGGACGGAGCTGGTCGATTTCGACATCGCCCCCATCGGCCTCCCCTACAACGCCATCCTCGGCTACCCAAAGATCGCCCAGTTCATGGTCACGACTCACCCGGCGTACAACCTCATGAAGATGCCCGGAGCAACGGTGTCCTCACCGTGCGTCTGGGACACCGGAGATGCGCTATGCAGTGCTCAAGCTCGCCTTCAAGACTGCGGCGCCAGCACAGCCCGCCGACGCGGAGACCCCTAAGCCCAAGGGGGCTGCACCAACCAAGAAGAAACAGTTGTTCACCCAAGACAAGGCAGAGACCAAGCAAATACCCGTCGACGAGGACGGGTCCACTGACGCCACTTTCACCATAGGCGCCAACCTCGAGCCCGAGCAGGAGGCCCCGGTCAAGTTCCTCGCGGACAAGAAGGTATTCGCACGAGCCTGATCAGTTGGCGGGGATCCCTAGGGGCGTAATCGAGCATCACCTCCACGTGTGCCCCAACGTATGCCCCGTGAAGCAGAAAGCGAGGCGGCAGTCCACTGAAAAGCAAGCCTTCATCGTCCAGGAGACCCGCAAACTAGAATCCGCTGGGGTCATTCGTGAGGTCCGATATCTGGATTGGTTGGCCAACCCTGTCGTTGTGCCAAAGAAGGGAGGGAAGGAGCGCATGCGTGTCGACTTCACCAACCTCAACAAGGCATGCCCGCAAGATCCGTTCCCGCTCCCTCGCATCGACTAGATCGTCGATTCCACCGCTGAGTGCGACCTGTTATGCTTCTTGATGCCTTCTTCGGGTATCACCAGATCAAGATGGCGGTAGAAGACGTGGAAAAGACGGCCTTCCTGACCCCGTGTGGGGTATACTTCTACACGTGCATGCCATTCGGGCTGCGCAACGCAAGGGTGACCTTCCAGCGGCTGATGCACATCACCTTGGGTCCGCAGCTCGGGAAGAATGTTGAGGCTTACGTCGATGACATTGTGGTGAAGTCTCGGGAGGCCGTAACCTGATACAAGACCTAGAGGAAACCTTCATGAAGCCTCGACGCAGTGAGCCTATGGCTCAACCCGGAGAAATGTGTGTTTGGAGTCCCCTCGGCAAGCTCTTGGGCTTCCTCAGATCCCACCGAGGCATCGAGGCTAACCTGTAAAAGGTCAAGGCGGTCGAGGACATGAGCCCGCCAAAGACCCTCGTGGAAATGCGTAGCTCACTAGGCGCGTGGATCGCGCTTAGGGCGCTTCATCTCCAAGTTGGGGAACGAAGCTGCCTTTCTTCCAGCTAATGAAGAAAAAGGGACCCTTTGAATGGACTGAAGAGGCCGACAAGGCGTTTCAAGATCTCAAGAGGTACCTAACCAGCCCTCCGGTCATGGTGGCCCCACACCCGCAGGAACCCCTGGTGCTCTACCTCGCCGCCACTCCCTACTCTGCCAACGCAGCTCTGGTGGCGGTTAGGGAAGAGCGTCAAACCAAAACCGCAGCAGCAGCCCAGGTTAAGGCAAAGAAGGAACAAGGAAGACCCACAAAAACCACTACCACGGCTGAGAAGGATCAGCCGCCGCAGGGGAACGCACTGGGAACGGAAGAGGTCCCTCCCCCAGACTACCAGCCTCTGGAGGCTCCATCGCCTCAGGAGGCGCCACGGTCCCCAGAGGGCGCCATCGGCACTGGCGCTCCAAACCTCATTGAGCACCCAGTGTACTTCGTCAGCACGGTGTTGCGGGACGCGAGGGCACGGTACCCCATGCATCAGAAACTCCTCCTCGCGCTACTGGTTGCCTCGCGCAAGCTGCAACACTATTTTTAGGGTCACCCCATCAAGGTCGTCTCAGCATACCCCTTGGAAAGGGTGCTCAGGAGCCCTAACTCAGCCGAAAGAGTCGCTGAGTGGAACATTGAACTGCAAGCGTTTCAGCTCGAATTCAGCACGACCAGAGTCATCAAGGGGGCCACATTAGCGGATTTTGTGGCAGAATGGACGCAGGCACCGGGCCTCAAGGTCGACGAGGATCGGTCCCTCTCCCCGGGAAGCGAAGCGCCAGAAGGCTGGGTCATGTACTTCGATGGGGCGTTCTCTAGGCATGGCGCTGGGGCTGGGGCGGTGCTCATATCTCCCACTCAGGAGAAGCTCTACTACGCTGTGCAGTTCTGTTTCTAGCAAGGTGAAAAGGTCTCCTTCAACATAGCGGAGTATGAAGGTCTAATAGCGGGCTTGAAGGCCGCAGCTGCCCTAGGGGTGAAGCACCTTACCATCAAGGGCGATTCGCAGCTCCTCGTGAATTTCTCCAACAAGGTGTACGAGCCAAATGATGAGCACATGGAAGCCTACCTTGCAGAGGTCCGCAGGATGGAGAAGCAGTTCTGGGGGTTGGAGTTGCAGCATGTGCCCCGCGGCACCAATCAGGAGGCCGACGACATCGCCAAACGTGCATCCAGGCGGTTACATCAGGAGCCTGGCGTCTTCGAGGAGCGGCTTTTCAAGCCCTCGGCCATGCCATCACTATCAAACACGGCGCAGCCTCGGAAGGAGCTCCCCGGCCACCGCCTCAGAGCCCCGGTTCAGGGTCTGCCTCAGAGCGCCTTTGCTCGACAATGGAGCCTCAGGAGGGGTGCTGGATCACAGAGCTCCGGAGCTACTTAATGCAAGGGACCCTGCCGGAGAAGGAGGAGGAAGCGGAGCGTGTGGCGCGGCAAGCCACAACGTACTGCATCAGGGATGGAGAGCTCTATCGGAAGCGACCAAATGATGTGTCCCTACGCTGCATCTCCAAGGAGCAAGGGAAAGAACTGCTGGCGAATATACACGGTGGAGACTGTGGGCATCACTCGTCATCACAAACCCTCGTGTGCAAGGCATTCCGGAGCGGTTTCTATTGGCCTACTACGCTCAACGACGCCGTCGAACTAGTGAAGGCTTGCGAAGCCTGCCAATTACATGCCAAGCAGATCCATCAGCTGGCACGAGGTCTGCAAACTATACCCCTCTCATGGCCATTCGCAGTCTGGGGGTTGGATATCCTGGGCCCGTTTCCTTGAGCGCCAGGGGGCTATCGCTACCTCTACGTCGTCGTGGACAAGTTCACCAAGTGGGCTGAAGTGGAAGCCGTCCGCACCATCCCCGCAGGTTCTGCGGTCAAGTTCGTCAGGGGCATCGTGAGCCGGTTCGGGGTGCCGAACCGCATCATCACCGACAATGTTTTGCAGTTCGCCAGTAACCTCTTCAAAACATACTATGCTAACCTGGGAACGTAGATATGCTACGCTTCGGTGGCACACCGGCAACGGCCAGCCGAAGGGCCAACGCAGAGGTCCTGAGGGGCCTCAAAACCAGAACATTCAAGAAGAAACTAGAGGCCTACGGTAGAGGTTGGTACGACGAGCTTCAGTCCGAGCTGTGGTCCATCCGCATGACCACGACCAAGCCAACTGGAGAGACCCCGTTCTTCCTGGTCTATGGAGCCGAAGCGGTCCTCCCTCATGAGGTCAGACATCGTTCCGCACGGGTCCTGGCATTCGACGAGGCGCAGCAGGACGCCATGCGGGGCACGAACCTCGTGCTGGGGGAGGAGCGTCGTCGAGAAGCTGCGTTGCGAGCGGCGAGGTACCAACAAGCACTGCGACGATACCACTGCCGCAACGTCCGCCCCCTGTAACTCTTGAGGTAGGGGACCTCGTGCTCAGGCGGGTTCTCTCCAGGGAGGGACTGCATAAGCTCTCTCCCATGTGGGAGGGCCCATTCAAGGTTGTTCATGTTTCCAGGCCCGGCTCCACGTTCTTGGAGACTCAGGAGGGGGTGCCAGTCCAGAACGCGTGAACATCCAGCACCTCTGGAGGTTTTACCCCTGAGAAGGCCCAGAGCCTGTGAAGAAGGCGACTGCCTGTGAAGCCTATCTTTTTGGAAAAGGCCCAGAGCCTGTGAAGCCTATCTTTTTGGAAAAGGCCCAGAGCCTGTGAAGCCTATCTTTTTGGAAAAGGCCCAGAGCCTGTGAAGCCTATCTTTTTGGAAAAGGCCCAGAGCTTGTGAAGAAGGCGAATGCCTGTGAAGCCTATATTTTTGGAAAAGGCCCAGAGCCTGTGAAGAAGGCGAATGCCTGTGAAGCTTATATTTTTGGAAAAGGCCCAGAGCCTGTGAAGAAGGCGTATGCCTGTGAAGTTGTCGCGTTTTGGAAAAGGCCCAGAGCATGTGAAGAGGGCCAATGCCCGTGAAGCTTGCTTCCCCCAAGAAATGCCCGGAGCCTGTGAAGAAGGCCAACCCCTGTGAATCTCGCCGCCCGTGACACTTTCACGTAATAATGAGTTGGGGCTGTACACGCCTCGAGTCTCGTGGAGCGCTGCATCGTGCCCTGGGGCTCCCTCCCATGCCCAGTGGCAACACTTAGCTCCGCGCTGGTGAGAAGACGTCGAAGACTAGATTAGGTGCCGGACGCGGCTTTTTCATTTGCTTTCTGCAGTTGGCTTGTTCATTCTCATTTGAAGTTTTATCGAAGCTGTTGTCGTTTTGATTTGTGGCTCTTCGACCTTTCGCCCTCCTACCTTGATTTCTCTCGTGCAAGGTCTCATGAGGGGGCAGCCTGAGCGCCCTCGCTAGTGTTTTCTGCCCTTATCGTTCAAGGTTTCCCAACCTGGGTCCACCACAGGAGCACCCCTCCAGTTCGTGCCTCACGGGCACCCCGACACCTAACACAGGACTGGGTCCGTCAGCCCCACGGCCGAGGCTGGAACTACCACGCTACAGCGCAGCGCCCAAGGCACGATACCAAAATAGCGTAAAGCAGACGATGATTAACGGCAAAGTCCAAACACGCCCCATAGGGCCCCACACTACCGTCTTTCTCGCAGGAAAAAGAAAAGGAAGAACAAATAAGGCGCTGCTCGCTCGACACCAGCCCGCAGGGAAGACTCGAGCCGCCCGGCTCAGCGGACTCTCTCGCGCTTCACCGAGGCGCGACGGCGGCGGATCCGCTACCACCCTCCAAGCGAGCACGACGGCGTGGGGGCTGATCGCGCCGCTGTGGAAGAGCCGCTGCCGAAGAAGAATCGATGAAGCTCGAGGAGCCACGAAGGCCGCCGACCACGCTGCGGCGCTGTCCTCTCCGTCATCGCCGGGGCTGGGCCCCCGGCCGCGGTCGTCGTCCTCAGGGCAGTACCCAGCGCGGCGACCATCCTCCCCGAACACCCTCACGTAAAGGGTGGCATCACCGTCGAACTTGAAGTGCAGGGTGCACCGACGGCACAGGCCACACGCGCGGGCAAACGTCTGCCAGCCGCGAGTCAGGGCCAGGCTCCCGGCCGCGGAGACCTCCAACGAACCCCAGGAGGCCCGATTGCAGCAGCCATCCGCTCGAGCCGAGGCCGCCTGGGCGCCAGCCGGAGCTCACTCTAGGAGGAAGCGAGAAGCTGAAGCGGGCGCAAGTCGGCTCCGCCGACCACACAACGAACTCCGGCAACACCTCCATGGCCAAGCGCTGCCTAGGGGTCGCAAGGCCATAGCGCTCCCGGCGCTGCCAGCCGTCGATCACCGGCTGGAGATCACCTCCATGCCACGGGAGTCGCCGTGGGAGCCACAGGATGTTTGCGAGGCGGCCTCGACCGCGCTTGGGCGGGGAGAGGCGGGCTCAACTGGCGGGCCTTCCCTTCTCTGCGGCCGAGAACTTCTCGGCGGAGCCATGAAGAAGGAGGAGAAGCAAGAGGGGACAGACTGGAAGGACACGCGCGCCCTTCCGTGCCAAAGCCGAGGAGGCCAACCGCCGGCCTCCACAATCGCAGGTAATCATGACCCGCTATGCGTGTAGGGACTTGTCAATTCGTGCAGTTGCCGAGGCGTCGTGGGGAAGAGGAGACGCCCACGTCCAATCAACCGTCACGCGCCGCCCAAGGCCGCAGGCTGTTAGGGCCCGCGGCGCTTCGCACTTGCCCCTTCGCCTCTCTGCTCGGCCAAGCCCGGGCGCGCCTTGGGCCCGGGGGTTACTGTCGGTGTTCTGGGAACGGGGGTCCCCAGACTTGCCTGCCTGCGGCCTACGGCGTGGCTCGAAGGGGGGCCCATCACGGCCCATCCTCGTCAACCCAAGCTCAAGACCCTCGTGAGGGGCCAAGCCTCGCGGGGCGGACGACAGGGAGCTTCCTCAGGCACGGCCTCATCAGGCTGGCTCGCAAGGTGGCGGAGAGGTCAAGGCGGGGTACCTCACGAGGTGCCCATGACGCAAGCCATGACGACCAAGGGTGCCAGGCGGGCGCCAGGCATCTTGCCCACCATGGCGCCGCCGCACTCCGCTTGCTGGCCGACCACCACCTTCGGTTTAACATTGAAGGTCTTCAGCCACAGGCCGAAGTGGGGCTTGATGCGGAGGAAGGTTTCGCATTACCCACGATAAACGCCGAGATGTTGAGGATGAAATTGGGGGACAGATCGTGAAAGTCCAGCCCGTAGTAGAACATGAGCCCGCGGTCAAACGGGTGGACGGGAAATCCCAGTCCGCGGACGAAATGGGTAAGAAATACCACCCTCTCATGGGGTTCTGGAGTAGGGACTATCTGTCCCGCATCTGGCAGCCGGTGTGTGATATCCGCGGCCAGGTATCCAGCTCCCCGCAGCTTTGTGATGTCCTCCTCCATAACGGAGGAGACCATCCACTTGCCTCCCGGTTCGGACATGCTTGGAGTGGTTTGAGGAGAAAAACGTGAATTTGGGTGCTGAAGCTCGACTGCGCAAGAATGGATGAGCAAGGAGGAAGAAGGCGTGGGTGAAAAAGGTGAATTCTTGTCCCTTTATAAGGCCGGAAGAAACTATGCGCCTCCCCACCTACCTGGTAAACTCGCTTATTCACCAAGCGCCGTAATTGATGGCGCGGTTGGGTTACCCACGCCGTATTGATGAGAATCCCGTGATAAGGGGACACGATCTCTGCTTCGAAAAGACGTGCCAAGAAAACTGCCTCGCAATATGTGCAGTGGCTGGTTGTGAAAAACGGTTCATCATGACCAGACCACGGCAAAACATCACGTTATGAAAAGTTGTCAGTAGATTAGATTTGTGGAAATAATATTCTCTCTACGGTGGTATGTGGAATTTGTTTTGCAGAGCCGGACACTATCCTTGTGTTCAAAATCTTCTATGGAATATTCGGAGGAGGAACCCGCCTTGCAATGCCGAAGACAATCTACGTGCCGGACTCGTCGTCATTGAAGCCTGGTTCAGGGGCTACTGATGGAGTCCTGGATTAGGGGGTCCTTGGACAACCGGACTATATCCTTTGGCCGGACTGTTGGACTATGAAGATACAAGATTGAAGATTTATTCCCGTGTACGGGCGGGACTCTCCTTGGCGTGGAAGGCAAGCTTGGCAATACGGATATGTAGATTTCCTCCCTTGTAACTGACTCTGTGTAACCCTAGCCCCCTCTGGTGTCTATATAAACCGGAGGGTTTAGTCCGTAGAACAACAACAATCATACCATAGGCTAGCTTCTAGGGTTTAGCCTCTACGATCTCGTGGTAGATCAACTCTTGTAATACTCATATCATCAAGATCAATCAAGCAGGAAGTAGGGTATTATGTCCATCGAGATGGCCCGAACCTACGTAAACATCGTGTCCCCCGCCTCCTGTTACCATCCGCCTTAGACGCACAGTTCGGGACCCCCTACCCGAGATCCGCCGGTTTTGACACCGACAGGAGGCAGAGAGAAACCACGGTCGACATGGGTTGCAAGGAGGACGCACTCACCCTCACGAGGCTCAGGTTTGGACTCGTTCCCCGGCAACCTCCAAGATGCGTGAGCAATCAAGCCCGCACTGGCCAAATCCTCCAAGTCAAATTTCTGTATCGTGGATCGAATCTAGTCCCCCCTGGATCCAACCAGGCAGCAAACTAGACCTCGACGATGACCCCCGAGTCGTCTTCTTGCTCTTCACCGCCGCTGCCGCCTTCTTCGAGCGCTTCAAGGCTGTCGTCTTGTCCTTCCCCATGGCGGTGGAGTGCACACGGGACGAGCGGAGACGACGAGAGCGGAGGAGGATGCGGTGGAGGAACATAGGAGGAAGAGATCGATTGAGGCGCACTGTGCATTGCATAGACCCAAGTGCTATTTATGAGGCCACTTTCGAGTGGCTGGCGTGTGGGCCCGAGTAATCTTATCATATCCCGCAACAGTCGCTCGCCCGATACGTGGTGAAAAAGGCGGCGCAAGAATCAAGGCACCCCTATCTATCCACTCCAATAACTATGGCACGCTCCGTCCCGCGCGCTTCTCCAAAATTTCGAATCCCGTGAGATACGGGAACCGCAGGGCAACCGATCGCACCAGGATTTCACACCATAACAACACTCAAGGATCATAACTCACTCAACGGCCTCTGAATTGATCAAGGTGACTGAAATGAGGTTGGAGCTTCAGCATGATCCGCAGATTCTAGTGAAATGCCTCGGAAGCATGGAATAGAGTCAGAACCAACTTCAACACTTTTTTCACTCGGACCTCAATCCATTCGGGGCTAATGACGATGACATGTACCTAGGGTTGGGTCATAGGCCTGACCTAGACGCCCTACCCAAGGACACTGCCATAGAATCAAGGACATTCAAAGTGCAACAGAAGATACCGACTGAAATCACCTTGGAATCCACTCAACCAGCTATCCCATTCGGATACCCCAATTCCATTCGACCAAGATAGAGTCACTCGACCATACGAGAAGTCACTCGGAGTGTAGAAGACCTAAAGCCACCCCAGGATGGCAATGGTCAGGCGTTCACTCCGTAGTCTTAAATGTCATTTATAGCTCTTTATAGCTAGCGTTACCAGTAATGCTATGTCTTAACATACATTGAACCCTGTGTAACTGAGGGCTGGAGAGGTCCGGCGCACTCTATATAAGCGATCCCCCTCCTCTGGTACAAGGGTTTGCACCCCCTGTAACTCTCACGCATAATCCAGTCGACCAAGCCTCTGGGCACACAGACGTAGGGCTATCACTTCATCCGAGAAGGGCCTGAACTCGTAAATCTTGCGTGCACAACCGCACCGGAGCTAGGATCTTGCCTCCTCCTACATACCCCCTATTCTTACTGTCAGACTTGCTCCCACGACACCAGCCTCAATGTGCTCTCCGTGGAAGCTGTCGGCTTGCTTCATGTGCCCCAAGGCCGGCGCCGCCCCACCAAGCCCTTCTCCGGGGTCGTCGACGGTTCCACCTGCACCCAGGGGCAGATCCGCCTCCCCATCACCTTCGGCACCCACGACAACTACCTCACCGAGCTTATCGATTTTGATATCACCTGCATCGGCCTCCCGTACAACGCCATCCTCGAGTACCCGCCCCTGGCCAAGTTCATGGCAGCGACTCACCCTGCCTACAACCTCATGAAGATGTCGGGAAGCAGCGGCGTCCTAACCGTGGCAGGAGACACCAAGGATGCCCTGCTAGCCCTCAAACTCGCCATCAGGGCCACAGCAGCAGCGCGCCCAGCTGAGGAAGGGGCCCCAGAGGTCCCGGGGGCTGCGCCAGCAAAGAAGAAGCAGTTGTTCTCTCAAGATCGGGCCGAGACGAAGTAGGTGCCGGTCTATGAAGATGGGGCATCGGGTGCCACCTTCACCATAGGCGCCGGACGGCTGGGTCATGTACTTCAACAGCGCCTTCGCGCGTCAGGGCGTGGGGGCTAGAGCCATGCTCATCTCGCCCACCCAGGACAAGCTCTACTACGCCGTGCAGCTCTGCTTACAGCAGGGCGAGAAGGTCTCCAACAACATCGCGGAATGCGAAGGCTTGATCGTCGGATCAAGGCTGCGGCAGCCTTGGGAGTGAAGCACCTCACCATCAAGGGAGTCTCCCAGCTCCTCGTCAACTTCTCCAACAAAGTATACGAGCCGAAGGTCGAACACATGGAGGCATACCTTGCGGAGGTCTGCAAAATTGAGAAACAATTCTTGGGTCTGGGACTGCAGCATGTGCCACGCGACACGAACAAGGAAGCAGACAACATAGCCAAGAGGGTGTCCCGACGCTTGCCTCAGGAGCCCGGTGTCTTTGAGGAGCGGATCTTCAAGCCGTCTGCAGCTTCGCCCATAGAAGAACCAGCACCGCCTCATGAGGACCTCCCTCGGGCTCCTCCTCGGGTGCCTCGGCCTATGGCCCGACCTTAGGATCTTGCCTCCTCCTTGCGATGGAACCTCAGGAGGGATGTGGGACTGAGGAGTTCAAGGCGTACCTACTTCGGGGCATCCTACCGAAGAAGGAGGAAGACGCAGAGCGGGTGGCACGCCAGGCTACAGCATACTGCATCCAGGACGGCGAGCTCTATCGGAGGCGTCCAAACGACGTCTCTTTATGGTGCATTTCCAGGGAGCAGGGATGTAAGCTGCTAGCGGACATACATGGTGGGGACTGCGGGCACCACTCTTCATCGCGCACCCTCGTGGGCAAGGCATTCCGCAGCGGGTTCTACTGGCCCACGGCGCTCAACGATGCCGCCGAGCTGGTCAAGTCCTGTGAAGCCTGCCAGCTCCATGCCAAGCAGATCCACCAGCCTACTCAGGGCCTCCAGACCATCCCGCTCACATGGTCGTTCGCGGTCTGGGGGATGGACATCTTGGGACCATTCCCACGGGCGCCCGGGGGTTACCGCTACCTCTACGTCGCCATCGACAAGTTCACCAAGTGGGCGGAACTGGAATCTGTCCGCACTATCCCGGCTGGCTCGGCCGTCAAGTTCATCAAAGGCCTCGTGAGCTGGTTCAGGGTTCCAAACTGCATCATCACCGATAATGGCTCACAGTTCACCAACAACCTTTTCAAAACATACTGTGCTAACCTTGGTACGCAGATATGCTGCGCTTCGGTGGCACACCCCAGGACCAATAGTCCGGCCGAGTGCACCAACGCAGAGGTCCTGAGAGGCCTCAAGACAAGGGCCTTCAAGAAGAAGCTCGAGGCCTATGGCAGGGGCTGGCTCGATGAGCTCCAGTCCATGCTATGGTCCATTCGCACCACCGCCACCAAGCCAACGGGCGAGACTCCGTTCTTCCTCGTCTACGGAGCTGAAGCAGTTCTCCCTCACGAGGTCAAGCATCGCTCCACGCGGGTCTTGGCGTTTGACGAGGCAAGCCAGGACGCCACGCGGGGGATGGACCTCGTGCTGGGGGAGGAATGCCGCCGTCAAGCCTCACTCGGAGCGGCAAGGTACCAGCAGGCGCAGTGGCGGTACCACAGCCACAGTGTCCGCTCCAGGACGCTCGAGGTAGGTGATCTTGTCCTGAGGCGGGTGCTCTCCATGGAGGAGCTGCATAAGCTCTCACCCTTGTGGGAGGGCCCGTTCAGGATCGCCCATGTCTCCAGGCCTGGTGCCGCGCGCCTGTGGACGCAGGACGGGATCCCCATCCAGAGCGCCTGGAACATCCATCACTTCCGAAAGTTCTACCCATGAAGCAAGGCCCCGTGCTTGTGAAGGTCTCTGCTCGTGACACTCCCACGTAATAATGAGTGGGGCTGCACATGCCCCGGAGTTTCCTGAGTGTCGCCCTGGGGCCTCACAGGGGCTCCCTCCCACGTGCTAGTGGCAGCACTTAGCTCCACGCTGGTGAGAAGACTAGACTAGGTGCCGAACGCGGCTGTTCATTTGCTTGCTTTCTGTAGCTGGTTTGCAAATTCTTAATGTAATTTGGAGTTCTAACGTTTCTCGATTGCCAAGTTGGATTTTCTCTTTTACTTCGCCCGCCTTTTGTCTTGGCTCAAGGAGAGCGGCAGTTGCCTGTCGCTCCTCCTCACGTGCCTCGTGCGGGGGCTGGGCAGGTGTGTGCGTGTGTTGGGTTCGCCCACGCCGCAAACACACCTCGCGAAAGCCCTGGCGCCCCAAAGCTTTAGCTTCCTTGATCTTCGTGATCCATTCCACCCTCTCATCCACCAGCTCACCCAAGCCCAAGAACACCTCTCCTCCGGAGGTTGTTTGCCACTCTACTAGTTCATCCTCAGCCCGTCGAGGCCAATCCACCACAAAGCAAGAGTAGGGTATTACACCGCAAGGTTGCCTGAACCTGGGTAAACTGATGTGTCTCTTTTCCATTCAGTTCGTCGAGCTAGGCTGTGAGATTAGCAAGCAGGCGGATTGGGGAGGACGAGTTCTTCGCACGCACCCCAGAGTTTGAACCTCTCAAGGGTCTGCGGAACCCAAAATCCGACAAAGCTGTTGTGCACAATTGCTATGGATGAGGCAAACTTCAAAGGATTACTGTGTCACTTGTGACAAAGTGCCTCCTCTATGTGACAATGAAAGTGCTATCAAGCTCTCTCACAACCCGGTGCAACATAGCAAGATGAAGCATATTGAGATTCGTCATCATTTCATTAGGGACAACATCAAGCGGGGAGATATTGATATCGTCTACATCAACACTCAAGAGCAACTTGCGGATACTTTCACCAAGCCTATAGATTAAGCAAGATTTCACGAGTTAAGGCATGAGCTAAATATCATTGATTTGAGCAACGTGGCTTGAATCTAGGCACACCCACCTCACTCATCATCATATGTTGTTCTAGATGTAGGCATGGACATAGGGGGAGTGTTGTTCTCTCAATGAACTCTCCCTCCCCCATTATGCATAAATCGATCAAGTCTTTCACATTAGTTATTCTTGATGGTACTTGTGCTTCAAAGATGAGTTTTGGTCATGGGCCCAAGGTTAAAATCTTCGCGGTGCCATACCTTTACACTCAAACATAGGTGGCCTCGGCTGTCGGTGTCAAAACCGGCGGATCTCGGGTAGGGGGTCCCGAACTGTGCGTCTAGGGCAGATGGTAACAGGAGGCGGGGGACCCGATGTTTACCCAGGTTCGGGCCCTCTAGATGGAGGTAATACCCTACTTCCTGCTTGATTGATCTTGATGAATATGAGTATTACAAGAATTGATCTACCACGAGATCGTAGAGGCTGAACCCTAGAAGCTAGCCTATGGTATGATTGTTGTTGTCCTACGGACTAAACCCTCTGATTTATATAGACACCAGAGGGGGATAGGGTTACACAGAGTCGGTTACAAGGGAGGATATCTACATATCCGTATTGCCAAGCTTGCCTTCCACGCCAAGGAGAGTCCCATCCGGACACGGGACGAAGTCTTCAATCTTGTATCTTCATAGTCCAACAGTCCGGCTATCCGGAGACCCCCTAATCCAGGACTCCGTCAGTAGCCCCCGAACCAGGCTTCAATGACGATGAGTCCGGCGCGCAGATTGTCTTCGGCATTGCATGGCGGGTTCTTCTCCAAATTCTGAAACTTGTTTGAGTAGTGTCCATCTACCCATAAATGTTGCACTCCTTGACTTCTGTGCCTAATAAAGGATATCGTCCATGCGTCGAGCGAATGTGAGAAGTCGGGGCATTTTTACAATTGCCACCCTAGCCATGTGGGTAAATCGCCTATTAAAGAGACGGGGATTCTCAGATCCAGATCACACCATCCTCCCACCGCGAGTATCCGTCAGAGCGTGCCCGAAAAAAATCCATTCCAACATGGCCGGTCGTCACAGCTCCTCCTCTCGCTCCCATAGCCCTAAGCCCAGTGATTGGAAGAAGTGTTCCGTCCCGCACAGCCAACTAATTGAGTTACAGACCCAGGGATTTCTCCCTCCAGCGAATATGGTCCCCGTTCGAGCCGGGCGTGCCACCTATAATGAAGGGGAGCAAGCGGAGAGCTTCCCCAATCCCTCCAAGGGGGAGCGGGTATGCCTGGTCCCTTATTTATTAAGAGGGCTCGGATTTCCAATTCATCCGTTCCTCCACAGGCTACTAGAGTTCTATGGCCTCCAGTTGCATAACTTTACTCCTGCCTCCGTATTACACATTGCTGGCTATGTCGCCCTTTGCGAGTTGTTTCTGGGCTGCGAAGCTCATGTCAAGCTATGGAAGAGGCTATTCTACCTTGTACCCCGTACACAGGAGGGGTCGCTGTATCAAGTGGGCGGAGCCGAAATATGGCGCATCACTGGGACCGGATACCTGTCCGGTACTCCGAAGAAGACATCCGAGGACTGGCCTTCGGAGTGGTTTTATATGGAGGACTTCCCCCTTCCAGACCCTATTCGGGTGGGCCTCCCTGAGTTTGACAGCGCTCTCCTGAAGAAATGCCGCATGCGCCCTCGGAGCACTCAGGAGGAAGATAATGGAGAAGTCCTTTACCTGATGGGCCGGGTAAAAGTGATGGCTCAATCAGGATTGACAATAATCAAAGTTATGTCAATATGTATAATGCGGGGGTACAACCACTTCAATATCAAGGACACCCCATGTGGCACTTTAATGGGGAAGATGACGCCACCCGATGCGGGCGTAAGGGACCGGACTCAGTTGCTGCTCTAGCAAGGATTCTGTCTGATTTGTACAAGGGAGAGGAAGAGGAGTTCCCCCGCATTCAGCCACGGGACGGATTCTCCATGTACAACCCTCCAAGCTGGGTGAGCTGTCTTTTTACTCCCAGCCTCCCCGCATTCTTTATCATAAGTATTTACCTTGTCGTTTCATGGTAGGAACTGCGAAAAGCCGTAAGGGAGGTCAACAGACCGCCTCCACAACCGGAGGACCCTGACTGGGCCCTCGATCCTGGACTCGAAGAGGATCCGGACATATTTGTGGAGTTGATCGACAAGACATTTTATCAGTTGAGCTGCGATGATGCCATGATGGCCATCCTAGCCGATTATCCTGGGCTACTCCCTGCATCGCACATAAGTAAATCCAGAGTCCCAACTTCCGAGAAGGATCCCTTTTTTCGCACTTCACCTACCGTACACATACGGTGTCTTACAGGGAAGGCCATCGGACGCATTAGAACCCGCAGTGACTTCGCCAACAAGGCACCAAGCCGGGTAGGCTGAAAAGGAAGGTGGTCAGGACTGAGACGCCGTCGCAGAGGTATGATACAGAACCTCGCTCCGTGGTTGTCGTATTTTAAAATATAATAACATCCATGTTTCCTAGTAGGAAAAACGCTCACCGGACTATATCCGGAGAGGCTGCCGATCACGCCTCCACCAGTCAGGCTCCAGGGCCGGACATAGAGGCGGAAGCGTACACGGGGCGGACGCCGGATGCTCCTCCTACGGAGGATGCGGATAGACTATCCGCTGCAAATTTCAAAGTGGAGAGCACCATGAATTACAGGCGTCGCCGGGCCGTACTCTGTGATCTTTGTTTCTCCCAAGAGGAGTTTGATGCCTTCAACTCAGGATACGCATACATTCGTGCCGCTCAAAATGGTCTTGCCAAAGCCATGGACCAGTATGTAAAGGACATACGGGTAAAAAACAATCTGATGATTATATATATCAATAGCCCCTGAGACTTGAAACAGTTGACACAACTGATTTAAGGATCATTACTTATCTTGAGTTCTTACAGAAGAATACCCAATTGTCTCAAAGAAATGGAAGAGTGCAAAGCCCAGCTACGGGCCGCAGTTTCCGCATTGAAGGAGTCCGAGAAGGCCCCCTCTGGTAACACTTGTTTCCATTGCAAAGAATGACATGTACCATGTAGTATGCGACATGCATGCAAATCTAACAATAGATGTTGCAGATGACTCCGGAGTGAATCCAGAGGCCGCGCCGGGGGATGCGCAACGTGCTAATCGACAGCTAAATGCTGGCGAGCGCGTGCTGACGCGGGTTAGGCAGGAGAAAAACGATCTCCAAGACGCCAATATCCAGCTGGGCGTGGAACTGAAGGATGTTCGGGCCCAGCTTGCTGACTCCGTGAAGGAGAATAAGCGGCTTCGATGCGGCATTTTCAGTAAGTGCTTGAAGAAACCTTTGAAAGAGTCGGCGAAGAAGCCGGCTAACAGAGTGATGTCTGCAGCTATGTTGACGGGTCATCCCGTGGAGGAGATGCCCGGGTCTGCGGGTGATCTTTTACCAGAGCTCTCACAACTGCACGAACAAGTTCGGCAGGTGATGTAGGGTATTGCCCAAGCCTTGTGGCCATCCGCCTCCCCGCCAGGAGGCATGGGGGAGCTTATAGAGAAGCTCAAGAGAGCGCAGCGGCGCTTCCGATTATAGAAGATATCAGCTTGCCGATAAGGTGCAAGGGAAGCCTGGGCCATGGTGAAGATGCGATATACCAAGTCTGGCCCAAAGCACATGGCCGAGGTCGGACCTGTGGGGCCCGATGGGAAGGAGATCCCCGTCAGTTTGTGTATGACCAAGTAGAATTAGCCACAAAGTATTCCTAACAGTATTGTAGGCTAGACAGCATGTTGGATGGCATAGAAGAAGAATTTAGTTAGTCTAAGTGACTGTGTATTTCAAGTGACATGTATTTTCTCTACCCAGATTGTAAATCATTTGTCATTACGGACCTTTTCGCTTCGACCTCTGGACCTGATAGTCCGGAGTGTATCCGAATACCCGCTCAGTTATGTAAAAACCGGGGTACGCGTGGAAACCAGGCATAGGGGTCATAAGTGCTTGAACAGACAAGTACCCAACTAGCTATGTAATATTACATGGATAGTAAGAAACATCTTCCAGGGAGAATAGTTCCATTAAGGGTTCCTTTCCCTGGGTACGCATGCCCTAATGTGCATGTCAGAACTGCGAAAAGAGACGCATGCTATAAACATCTAGGGGCATATAAAAAATAAATAAAAGTCATCTTTTGTTCGCTGACCGAATATTCCCTTAAGAACGCTAGCTTTCGGCTTCACCCAGTCTGAGGTACACATCCGGCTGACCCGGCAAGAGTAATCGCAGAGGTGCTCCCCTTATGCCCTAGCCGAATTAACGGGAACGTAGGGCATAAACACAAGAGCCAGGCAACCCAGCTTGGCCAAAAATTAAGTCATATCGATGCATATAATGGCGAAAAAAGGTACATGTGGAAGAATAACACATGTGTGGGGCATAGAGCCCGGAGAATAGTTATATCACGCTTCTGTATAAGAAGCCCCAAGGTATAATGAGCATGGTTAGCGCGTCAAGATTTTGTAGTCAAGACATAATTTAGCCTGTGAAGGCCTGTAAGAAAGAAGGAGAAAGAGAAAGAGATAAAAGACAGATAACGGATATGTAAAAATTGACGGAGGTAAGGAGACGAACATAGAGTCCGACGCTAGGCGTAGAATCTTCGGAGTCTGGCTGCGTTCCATGGATTTGGCTCGAGTCTTTGTCCGATGCATCCCGCAGACGGTACGCTCCACCGGTCAGAACTTGGTCAATAATGAAGGGACCTTCCCATTTGGGCTTGAGCTTGTTATTTTTATTCTCCAGTAGGCGTAGAACGAGTTCACCAACGTTATAGGTTTTGGCCCGTACTTCTCAGCTTTCATACCTTCGAGCCTGTTGCTGATAGAATGCGGAACGAGCTTTTGCCACGTCACGCTCCTCCTCCAGGGCGTCCAAACTGTCCTGCCGATCAAGCTCGGCTTCTTTCTCTTCATACATGCGCACTCGAGGTGAGTCATGAATTATGTCGCAGGGCAGTACCGCCTCTGCGCCGTACACCATAAAAAACGGTGTGTATCCAGTAGTACGATTCGGCGTGGTCTGCAGCCCCCATAGTACGGAGTCGAGATCCTCTACCCAATACGTGTTTGATTCCTTTAGGGACCGCACTAATCTAGGTTTTATGCCGCTCATGATAAGACCATTTGCTCGTTTGACTTGACCGTTAGTTTGTGGGTGATAGACAGAAGCATAATCGAGCTTGATGCCCATGTTGCTGCACCAAAGTTTTACCTCGTCGGCTGTAAAGTTCGAGCTGTTATCGGTGATGATGCTGTGGGGAACGCCATAACGGTGTACAACCCCGGATATGAAGTCTATCACTGGTCCGCATTCGGCCGTTTTAACTGGTTTGGCTTCTATCCATTTGGTGAATTTGTCCACCATGACCAATAAGTATCTTTTCTTATGGCTTCCCCCTTTAAGGGGTCCGACCATATCAAGCCCCCAGACCGCAAAGGGCCAAGTGATGGGGATTTTTTGGAGAGTGGTAGGCGGCATATGGCTTTGGTTTGCAAAAAGCTGGCAACCGATTTAACGTTGGACTAAATCCTCGTCTGCCGGGCCGTCGACCAATAGAAACATGTCTGAAAGGCCTTGCTTACAAGGGCCGGGCTACTGACATGGTGGCCGAGTCCAAAGATGGATTTCTACCAACAGTTTCCGCCCTTCCACTTCAGAGATGCACATTTGAAGGACTCCGGTAGTGATTTTCTTATAAAGCTCTCCCTTGTGGACCTTGTAGGCTTTAGATCGCCGCACTATGCAGCGTGCCTCATTTTGGTCCTTGGGAAGTTCCTTCCTGGTTAGGTAGGCCAGAATGGTTACGTCCCACGGGCGATGACGGCCATTATCACGTGGGCTGAAGGTGTTATTTCGGTGGCGAGCCTCCGATTGTGTCGAGGTGTTCGGTGTCTGGTGTTGTGGCGGGTCCGGACTGTTGTTACCAGATCCCTTCCCATACTACGGATGGCTTAAACAGCCTTTCCAAGAAGATGTTAGGTGGGACAGCGTCAGCTTAAGCGCCCGATCTGAGCGAGGATATCCGTCGCCTGATTGTTTTCCCGAGCCACATGGTGGAATTCAAGGCCCTCGAACCGAGCTAACATTTTGAGGACGGCGTTGCGATAAGCCGCCATTTTAGAATCCTTGGCATCAAAGTCTCCATTTATTTGGGATATTGCGAGGTTCGAGTCCCCGCGCACCTCCAGGCATGGAATGCCCATGGAAACTGCCATCCGAAGACCATGTAAAAGGGCCTCGTATTCGGCTGCGTTGATGGAGTCTGTGTATAGTATTTGGAGTACGTATTGGACTGTATCTCTGGTGGGGGACGTCAGGACGACGCCGGCCCCCAGACCAGGCAGCATTTTAGAGCCGTCGAAGTGCATGATCCAATTGGAGTACGCGCTGTACTCCTTAGGGAGTTTGGCTTCTGTCCATTCGGCGACAAAATCGGCCAGTACTTGCGAATTAATGGCTCGCCGAGGTCTATATGTTATGTCGAACGGGAGGAGCTCGATGGCCCATTTGGCAATCCGGCCCATGGCACCGCAGTTGTTTATTATGTCGTTGAGTTGTACTTCTGAGGCCACCGTGATTGAAAACTCTTGAAAGTAGTGTCGTAGTTTCCGGGATGCCATAAATACCGCGTATGCTATCTTTTGATAATGTGGGTACCGTGATTTGCATGCAGTGAGGACAGTGGATACATAGTATACCGGTTTTTGAAGTGGGAACTTATGTTCATCCGTCTCTCGTACGACGACGAGCACTGCGCTTACAACTTGGTGGGTTGCCGCTATATATAACAGCATTGGTTCGCCGACATTTGGCGCGGCCAAGATTGGGTTGGTGGCCAAGATGGCTTTTATTTCTTCCAATCCGGCCATGGCCGCGTCCGTCCACTCGAAGTGTTCGGTGTGCCGAAGAAGGCGATAAAGGGGTAAGGCCTTTTCTCCTAATCGGGAGAAAAAGCGGCTTAAGGCCGGGATGCATCCAGATAACTTCTGGATTTGCTTGAGGTCAGTTGGGATAGCCAACTGCGACAGAGCTCTGATTTTAGCTGGATTTGCTTCGATTCCCCTACTGGAGACGATGAAGCCCAGGAGCTTTCCGGCGCACGCCCAAATGCATTTTTCCGGATTGAGCTTAATGTCGTATGTTCGGAGATTGTCGAACGTGAGCCTCAAGTCGTCTATTAAGGAGTCGACGTGTCTGGTTTTAACGACCACATCGTCTACGTATGCCTCCACTGTTTTGTCGATCTGCTTTTCCAGACATGTCTGGATCATGCGTTGATATGTTGCGCAGGCGTTTTTGAGCCTGAAGGGCATTGTGTTAAAACAGAAAGGGCCGTATGGAGTGATAAATGTCGTTGCGGCTTGATCGGACTCCGCCATCTTAATTTGGTGATAACCGGAGTATGCGTCGAGGAAGCACAATGCGTCGTGTCCTGCGGTAGCGTCGATAATTTGATCGATGCGAGGGAGGGGGAAGGGATCCTTTGGGCAAGCCTTATTAAGGTCCTTGAAGTCGACGCATAGGCGCCAGGATTTGTCCTTCTTTGGTACCATCACCAGGTTTGCTAGCCAATCTGGATGTTTTATTTCTCTAATGAATCCGGACTCCAGTAGCTTGGCTAGCTCCTCTCCCATGGCCTGTTGCTTAGGTTCGGAGAAACGTTGAAGAGTCTGCTTGACCGGCTTGAATCCCTTTAGAATGTTAAGGCTATGCTCGGCCAACCTGCATGGGATTCCTGGCATGTCTGAAGGATGCCAGGCGAATATGTCCCAATTTTCGCGCAGGAACTCCCGTAGTGCGGCATCTACAGCGGGGTTTAACTGTGCCCTGATGGATGCTGTTTTTGTAGGGTCCGTTGGGTGGACTTGGAATTTGACTATTTCATCCGCTGGTTAAAGAGGTGGACTTGGATCTTTTGTCTAGTATCACGTCGTCCCTGTCCACTGTGGAGCGCAGCGCAGTTAGCTCCTCCGCCACGAGGGCTTCGGATAATGCCTCGAGGGCCAGTGCAGCTGTTTTCTTTTCGGCGTGGAGTGCTATGTCCGGATCACTAGCTAGAGTGATGATTCCATTGGGCCCGGGCATTTTGAGCTTCATGTACCTGTAATGGGGTATAGCTTGGAAGATCGTGAATGCCTCCCGCCCAAGAAGGGCGTGGTATCCGCTACTGAACGGGGCCACTTGGAATGTTATTTTTTCGGACCTGTAGTTCTCCGGCGTGCCGAATACCACATCTAGTGTGATTTTCCTAGCGCAACGTGCCGCCGATGGGGATTGATAACCCACAAGTATAGGGGATCGCAACAGTTTTCGAGGCTAGAGTATTCAACCAAAATTTATTGATTCGACACAAGGGGAGCCAAAGAATATTATCAAGTATTAGCAGCTGAGTTGTCAATTCAACCACACCTGGAAACTTAGTATCTGCAGCAAAGTGTTTAGTAGCAAAGTAATATGATAGTGGCGGTAACGGTAACAAAAATAAGACAACAAAAGTAATGTTTTTGGTATTTTTGTAGTGATTGTAACAGTAGCAACGGAAAAGTAAATAAGCGAGAACCAGTATATGGAAAGCTCGTAGGCACTGGATCAGTGATGGATAATTATGTCGAATGTGGTTCGTCATGTAACAGTCATAACATAGGGTGACACAGAACTAGCTCCAGTTCATCAATGTAATGTAGGCATCTATTCCGTATATAGTCATACGTGCTTATGGAAAAGAACTTGCATGACATCTTTTGTCCTACCCTCCCGTGGCAGCGGGGTCCTATTGGAAACTAATGGATATTAAGGCCTCCTTTTAATAGAGAACCGAACAAAGCATTAGTACATAGTGAATACATGAACTCCTCAAACTATGGTCATCACCGGGAGTGGTCCCAATTATTGTCACTTCGGGGTTGCCGGATTATAACACATAGTAGGTGACAATAAACTTGCAAGATAGGATCAAGAACACACATATATTCATGAAAACATAATAGGTTTAGATCTGAAAATGGCACTCGGGCCCTAGTGACAAGCATTAAGCATAGCAAAGTCATAGCAACATCAATCTCAGAACATAGCGGATACTAGGGATCAAACCCTAACAAAACTAACTCGATTACATGATAAATCTCATCCAACCCATCACCGTCCAGCAAGCCTACGATGGAATTACTCACGCACGGCGGTGAGCATGATGAAATTGGTGATGGAGGATGGTTGATGATGACGACGACGACGAATCCCCCTCTCTGGAGTCCTGAATGGACTCTAGATCAGCCCTCTCGAGAGAGATTAGGGCTTGGCGGCGGCTCCGTATCGTAAAACGCGATGAAACTTTCTCTCTGCTTTTTTTCTCCCTGAAAGCCAATATATGGAGTTGGAGTTGGTGTCGGAGGGTGTCCAGGGGGGCCACGAGGTAGGGGGCACGCCCAGGAGGGGGGCGCCCCCCACCCTCGTGGACAGGGTGTGGGCCCCTGGTCTTCATCTTTGGCGAGGATTTATTATTATCTTTTATAAGACATCCCGTGGAGTTTTAGGTCATTCCGAGAACTTTTGTTTTCTTCACATAAAACAACATCATGGCAATTCTGCTGAAAACAGCATCAGTCCGGGTTAGTTCCATTCAAATCATACAACTTAGAGTCCAAAACAAGGGCAAAAGTGTTTGGAAAAGTAGATACTACGGAGACGTATCAACTCCCCCAAGCTTAATCCCTTGCTTGTCCTCAAGCAATTCAGTTGACAAACTGAAAGAGAAAAAGAAAAACTTTTACAAACTCTTTTTGCTCTTGTTGTTGTACCTATGTCAAGCCAGCATTCAGGTTTTCAGCAAAGATCATAACTGACCACATTTGCAATAATTCTCAGGTCTCATGTTTACTCATATCAATAACATAATCATCTAGCAAGCCATTTAAAACAAAAAAGAAGCTAGCCAACTCACCTCCAGGAGGCTCCCCCGATTTCAGCCTTCGTTGGCCGTAGGATCGTGGTCAATCTGGTCTTTGACTTCGTTTGGGCCGTTAGATGCTCGTTGCTCTCGCTGGTGGTTTTGACCATGTGGTAAGTTCTCATGCCCAATGACTGGTGGGCTCGTGTTCTATGCCTGTTGGCTGGGTGGATCGATCTCAGGTGGAAAAGGCTTTTGCCCAATCCCCGCTCGCGCTCCGCTCCCAATCCTGGTCGCGGGGTTGCTGCGCCAGAGCCCACACCCGCACCAACCCTAGCCGCCATACGCCTCCTCCCTCCCTCCCTCGACAGTGCCGCGCCTCCTCCCTCCTTCCCTCCCTCGACAGCGCCGCACCTCCTCCCTCGTTCCTGCTCGTCCGGATAGCCGCCGGCCGCCGCATCCCTTCTCCCCCTTCCTCCTCTTTCCTCCTTCCCGCTGGCACCGACGAGGGGGCCTTTCGCATGGACGGCTGGGTCTTCAAACCGGGGGTAGAGAAGCAGAGGAGGGCCAAGAAGCCCGCGGTGGGGGTGGAGCAGCCAGGGGGGCCAAGAAGTCGGCGGTGGGGGTGGAGCAGCCAGGAGGGCCAAGAAGCTAGCGGTGGGGGTAGAGGAGCAGGGGAGGGCCAAGAAAGCCGGCCGGCGGCGGCCGGGCGGGCGCCGAGAGGGCCGAGGCGGGCGCTTGGTGGGCGGGCGGCGGCCAAGGCTGTGGAGGACGAGGTTGCATCCATCGGCGAGAACCGGCCGATCCACTGCGTCTTTGTCACGGCCGGGATAAGCGAAGGTCAGCCGAGAAAGGTCATCGTGGGGGCACACGGCCGTCTCCCTCTACCCTGGTGGCACCTCCCTATGTGAGCTCCTCCCTATCTTCCTACTCCTTCACCTCCTCCTTCTCATCCCATGTATTTTAGATTTGTTTGTTCAATTTTACTCCATAGTGCTTGCACGCTCATGAATCTGGAAGTAACCCGCAAAAAAAAGAATCTGGAAGTAGACATTTTAGTGTTTTTCCTATTCCATTATCTGCTTTTTTTTGTTGCTAAGAGTACAGTTTTTTTTGCATGGGGGGTTAATTAGGCTGGTTATATAGAATGATAATTGCCTCAAATGATTCAGATTAAGAGTTCTGCTCAAGATATATGTGCTAGAGAACTAATTATTTTGTACTTGACCACTCTGCAGATGTTGAGGTTTGTCCTGGAATGGTTGGCTTTGGGACTTTTGGTGGCGATATATTCTTATGCCGACGACAAGCATTTGCAGGACGATTATGTGGTTATCTGTGGCGGTGTGCTCCTATCCTCCCCGCCTCCATACTTCATTTTGGAAAACTAATGATTTTGATTCCTGGATGTCATAGGTACCATTGATTGTGCCTCGGCTTACGTGATCTTCGATCGTCCATGGCATCAACACACAAATTGATAATGGAAACCTCAGGTCAATACCTCCCCTATTTGATTTCTGCGGCAGAGTGCAAATAACTTTTATTGTTTCTATTTTTGGATAAGATTTGCATGGTATTTCTATGATTGGTTGATTGCTTGGATACTTTCACTATAGTAGTTGTTCTGCCTCATCTATCACTATCCGCGGGCTTGCTTTGATTATGTGTCTCCCAACTTTACGTAACTAAAAGCAGCCTGTAAATGTAGCTTGAATAAAAATGGAAATTTCAGATGACATGTACATGTAAGGATTCAGTTTTGTGCTTGTTGGTTTGGATGATTTTGCAGGTTTCTTCAAAGCACTGGGGTTGTTAAGAAGAGGGTCGGGATTGCCACAGGCAGATGCTTAAATTCCTGGATGTAAACGCACACTTGCATCCTACACAGGCCAAAATACTATTGGAGGTGTGTGTGCAGTTCTAATTTACTAACATTATTTTTTTCTTTTACCACTGACTGCATCCAACAAATGAACTGTGTGGTTGCTTTCAGATAAGGATACTTGTTTTGCATATTTTCATCTCGAAGAAGCTTGCCCACTATTGTAAGTTTGACATTTTCTTGGTAAGCACCACAAAAGATGAAGAAGGCATCTTGTGCATGTTTTGTTGTTATAGTATATCCTTCTCTTTTCTTTTTGACACTGACATGCTTAACATTGTACTATGTTTTTCATGGGAGAAAGGTAGAAACATTAGAGAATATTATTGATATACTTGGCGCAGTTGCAACTAGAATAGTTCACGGCTTGAGGCATGTACCGATATATGCTTTTTTAGTAGCTCCATATATACATGTCTTATGTTTGAAATGAAGTTTTCGCTGTCCTTTTTACATTTGTATGAGTGTTTAGTGTATCAAGTTCCAGCTTGTCTCATTATCTTCGTGTTTTCATTTCCTTCCATTAACATGGCATTATGTTTTCTTATTCAGCTTGCTTGTGGAAAAACTAGTTCTCGCTCAGCTTATGCCTGTCGGTCGATAGAAGATGGACACCCCTCTTCAAGTTGGTTTATGGGCTTGCGGAGTGTCAGAAGTAAGTTACTACTGGATCCACTTTCTTGTCACTAGCCTTGCTTGACATGTTCATTTCTCACGCTACACTTACCATCAGACCCCTGGTACGCCTCCATCCTTCGTCCCTTGCTTCGTGGCCTGGATGTCGAGGGAGGGCAAGAGGCGGTGATATGCAGGGGTGAGGGAGATGGAGGCGGTGACCTGCAGCTCCTATTGATGGGCGGAGAAGAGGGGGTGCTCGTGTGGAAGAACGGTTTTAGGTTCTCTCTTTACCTGTTTATTTCTTGTCATTGGTCTTGATTTCCTGATATACAATTTATCTAAAGACCACAATCTTCTAGATCTCAGAAGAAGATTTAACCGAAGAATCCAATAAAAGATTTGGTGAAGAACAAGGTGACCAACTCTCTCTCGTGTGAATGTTCGTCTCTCGTTTGTAGAAAATTGGTAGGTGACCTCATATTTGTGTTTCAGGTTACTTGACTTCTTCTTTCAACCAATCTGTTAAAATTATAGTGCATTTTTTGTGGGGCAGGTTAAAGAGCCCATGTTATTTTTCTTGGCTTATATTCAGAAGGTACGATACAATGCTCTTTGGAGTCAAGTTTTTTTATAAATTCTGATTGTTGTATTATTATTATTTATCAATTGAGGCATGATTGTTGTGTGCTCTTCTTGGTCAAGATTATCCCGTGTTGTTTTCTTAGTGAAAAAGAAAGAGACAAATTGATTTGCATTTCTTATCAGTCTCTTTTATAATTATTTATCTATGTAATCTCCTGTTATTAGATGATGAAGTTATGTTTGCATTTGTTAGTAACTTTCGTGGATCATCTGTGCTTGTGTAGATTTTATTTCTGTACGCCTACAAGGTGTTCGACGAAAATCCTGTATATTGGCAGGGAAGAATGATCTATGTAAGCCATGTTTATTTACCTTACTTAGCAATTGTAAGGGTATCCTGTTAAACTACTTGCTGAAATTTTGTATTCTATCATCGTTAAAGGTCATCCGCAAGTAGAACATTCCAAAGGAAACGCCAGTTTCATGGCATGATAGTATCTAGACAGAATGACCTTTTAGTTTGTAGATAATAAAGCATAGAATTAGATGAAAGACATATATGATTCACACATCCTTTGAAGAGAAATGATCACATCTGGACAAGCACCTCAAAATGTCTTTTTGTACAATGCCGCAAAGAACCACCGGATACTTGAAAGATACACATATTGGTTTCGTAGTTTTATTCTTCGTGTTCGAATGAGTGACAGGAAGAAATCATGGTTTCAAAGTTCACTCTCACAAGGGCCAAATTGAGTCTGGTCTACTTTTCTAATTTTGCTATCTGGCAGATATAGCTATTTGATTTTCCTCTTCAATTAGGCAGTCTTTTGAGGAGGTTCAAATGAGTTATATTTTTGGCATGATTGATGGCTATTTGTAGTATAGGACTGTGATTAGCTTTGTAGTATAGGATTGTGATTTCCTGCAAAAAATAGTATAGGACTGTGATATTTTAAGAATTCACAAGAAGAAGTATTTGATATGTCCACATTTATATGATTACACAGTCATGCATATCTCATCTCTTTTCCCGATCAAATGAAGCATGTGTCGTGGTAACTTTATTAGTTCCTTACATCTATTTGTGTAATGTCGATTCAGAAATGAAAACTTAATGTGGCTGGAGTTCTACGCGGATTAAATCTAATTATCCTTATATTTCAACTCCAATGACTCGGCCTCACATGGTAAGGCATGTTTTGTACAGGCAGTGAAAATAGGGTGTTCATTTTGATCTTGCTGATTTGGATTTTGACAGTAGAATGTGATTTTGGGCATGTGTTTCGGTTCATTCGGTTTCGACGGAATCGAAGGTCAGGAAAAATATATAGGGGTTAGTTCATTATCTTTTCAGGTTTCTTAATTATTCATACATTTACATCTATGTTACAGGTGCTAGCTTTCATGGCTAGGATTTTTTAGCATATTCAAATCTGTATTAGAATAAGGTTTCCCCCTTGGATGTTCCTTATGTATCCATATATTAGATTTTTGTGTGGTTCATTTTTTGCAAATGTATAAATAATAATCTGATTGACTATATGCAAATTTGGTTTGAAATCTTAAAGCAGTCTCTGACAAGTTGTAGGTGAAGAAGATCATGTCCTAGCAGTTATATGCACGTGGAGTACATTTATTGTATGCTTTCTATTTAGAATTATTTAGTTTCATAGCACAATCAAGTGTTTTTCAATACTCTCTCTCACACACACATAAAATGTCTTTAATTTCTGTTTTTTTAATGTATTGGCCTCTGAATGATCTGCATGTTATATATCTATATCACTGAATGACCTCGACTTGTACCTTTGTGGTTTGCAAACACTAAAACATGTGTTGCTACAGAGTTATCTTAGTTTTGACATTGATCGGTGCAGGTGGGTTCTCATGGTAGGATTTGATCCACTCGGATATCAATGGTACTGATACTTAAGTTGGCTTTCTTTAAAAAAATAAAGTATGTCTTGTGTTAGTTTGGGCGCAAGCCTGTATCATGAACACATACTGCTCACAGTGCGTCTGCATGAGAAGCCCTTCACAAGAAAAAACTACATTTACATTTTTTCTGCGGAAACTATACATTTACTTATTATTCAGAGCTCACTGTATGAAATCCGAGTGGTGCTCAAGATGTTAATTAACTAGCTTTGTGAATGGGGTGGTGAAAAATACTGCTCACTTTATTTGTTTGGTCGCAAGCCTATATCATGTACACATACTGCTCAATTTATTTGTCCCTTCAGAAAATAAATTAATTTGCTCAAGCCTTTCTGCTGATGATTCCAGTTCATTGGAGTAACTTTAATATTTCTTCTTGTTGCATCAATTAACATGAATGCAAAATAGATTTATTGTCTTATGATATCCCGTATTAGGGATGATGCCACTAAGTTGTTATAATTATGCTTGTAGTCCTTGTTACAGTTTGGGTACTGCACTTACTTTATAATGCAAAGGAATAGTATAAACTATAGCTGGTTCTTTCATGTAGTATGCCTTTTTCTATAATGTAAGTTATGGATGCGGTACTTCTTTGAAACCTTCATAATGCTTTTTGTCATGCAACAACTTGCTAACGAGTCCTGGTCTATCGCAATTGATTGCACATGTGGAGGGCTTCTGGATGCATTTATTGTCTCATGTCACAAGGATTTACAACTTTTACTAGAATGCGGGAGTAGAGTATTGATAATTCCAGATGGTTCACTTCCTACAATAGAGCACCCTATAGTACTATCAATTATTCAGTCAGAGAACCACACTATGCTGAATATATTGGTGGATCAGGTACATTGATAAGCACCCAATGTTAAGTCGGATGAAGAGAGTGAAAATAGCGTTTACTCTGAATTTTCAGACAGATTGGCGTTGCAGCTGGAAGTTTGAGGCGTTGGATTCCCCCTGACGGAGGAACAGTCAAGTTAAATTTAGATGCTTCGTTCTTTGCTTAGACTTGGAGGAGCTATATCGGGGCCATTGCCGGGGATTTTTTGGGTGTTTCTTCTATTTATCAAGAGCATTGACAAATGTAGTTCTGTGGAAGAGGCTGAGGCTCAGGCGATGCTAGATGGATTGACAGCTCTGACATCTATGTACAACAATGTATGTTTCCCAACTTCATGCGACATTAAGACCAGCTCTTCTTTTGTTCCTCACAAGTCCCGCAGCGTAACCAATATACCATCGCCCATGCCCTTGGTGTGTGTGCCAGAACTAAATAGAACTTACTCAAGATTGCAGATATCCCAGCGGAGCTACATGGAGCAGTTAAATCTGATTGTAAACAAGGTTCCGGAGTAGTTACTACTCTGTATCTAAAAAAATGCATTCGATGGAAAAAAAACTTTTAATATTGCAATGTATTTCAGGAAGTGGATTAGGAGCACTCGGGTGCTCCACCCCCCTATATTCAAAAATATAGGGGGGCGTAGCACCCGAGAGCTCCTATGCATTTTCGTGCATTTCACTCCTTTTGTCATGGAAGTAGATAAGGCCTCACTGGTTCGGGTGTGACCGTGCTGTTGTGTCGCGTTCGTGTGATTTGATTTCTTAGGTGTGACCGTGCTGTTGTGTCGTGTTCGGGTGTGACCGGATCCATCTGAGCAGCTGGCCGAGTTTTCGTCAGATCCATTGTGGGCGCTTCCATCAGAACTGATATCCACAGGCTCAGTTTGAGATCCGCTCATGCTCAACCGTCGCACTAACCTATGACACCATCGATTCTCAATCAAAACAATGGCAGCTTATAAATAACCATCAATTTATTTCCATCTGAGTGCATCCCTAAACATAAAGGATCGCAACACAAGATCTATAATGCCTAAAAAACGAGCCAAAAGGGGTGGGAAGTGCCACAAAAAATAGGGGAGATGCAAGATCGAGATAGATGTAAAGTAAATCCATGCATGCAGACAAATCTGAAATCAAAAGAGGTGAGAAATTGCACCGGTCACGGCTGACGAAACGCCTCTGTCACCCAGTTGAGAAAAAGAGAAAGAAAGGAAGGGGATACACAGTCTTTGCTGGCTCCGCCCCCTGCCGCTTCATATTCAGCTCCTCACGGGCCACAGACATCGCTCTACGTGGGCTGGGCTAAATAATATATGGGCTATTCTAATACCTCCTGATCCCTATATCTCCCTATATGCACAACAAAGACATGTTTTTTTCTTAGGTTTCTTATCTTTTCCCCTCTTTTTTTGCAGGAAATATATGCATGGCCAGGTTTCTCATCATGATAACCATGTTTTCAAACTTGCTAAAAAAAATACAACCATGCCAACTTTACTCTCTCATCATAGTGGCCATATTTTCAAACTGAACATATTCATATCATGCAAAATTTCCCTTTTCCCAGACTATTATTTAACAACGTAATAAACATGTTTACAAAATAGCATGATTTAGTTGAAGGTTCTTGCAGCATGAAACTACTTTCATCGACAACATGTCTTCAGCAGGTCTCTGCGCCATTTGGCGCAACGGGTCAACTAGTAATAATAAATCTCGGATGACAACACTTTCTCAAAACAATCATAATATGATATAACAAGATGGTATCTCGCTAGCCCTTTCTGAGACCGCAAAACATAAATGCAGAGCACCTTCAAAGATCAAGGACTGACTAGACATTGTAATTCATGGTAAAAGAGATCCAATCATAGTCATACCCGATATAAATTAACAATAATGAATGCAAATGACAGCTGTGCTCTCCAGCTAGTGCTTTTTAATAAGAGGGTGATGATCAACATAAAAGTAAATAGATAGGCCCTTCGCAGAGGGAAGCATGGATTTGTAGAGGTGCCAGAGCTCGATTTTGAAATAGAGATAAATTATATTTTGAGCGGCATACTTTCATTGTCAACATAACAACTAAGAGATGACGATATCTTCCATGCTAAACAAATTATAGGCGGTTCCCAAACAGAATGGTAAAGTTTATACTCCCCCTACTCCACAAGCATCAATCCATGGCTTGCTCAAAACAACGAGTGCCTCCAACATTCAACGGGTCCTGTGGGGAGTTTTGTTTGCAGTTATTTTGATTTAGTTTGCATAAAGCATGGGACTGGGCATCCCGGTGACCAGCCATTTTCTCGTGAGTGAGGAGCAGAGTCCACTCCTCTTGAGAATAACCCGCCTAACATGGAAGAAAGGGCAGCCCTAGTTGATATATGAGCTATTCGAGCATGCAAAACAGAATGTTTATTTGAAGGTTTAGAGTTTGGCACATACAAATTTACTTGGAACGGCAGGTAGATACCCCATATAGGAAGGTATAGTGGACTCATATGGAATAACTTTGGGGTTTAAGGGATTGGATGCACAAGCAGTATTCCCGCTTAGTACAAGTGAAGGCTAGCAAAAGACTGGGAAGCGACCAACTAGATAGCGACAACAGTCATGAACATGCATTAAAATTAATAAACATTGAATACAAGCATGAGTAGGATATAATCCACCATGAACATAAATATCGTGAAGGCTATGTTGATTTGTTTCAACTACATGCGTGAACATGTGCCAAGTCAAGTCACTTAAATCAGTCAAAGGAGGATACCACCCTATCATACCACATCATAATCATCTCAATATCATGTTGGCATCATAAGGTAAACAATTATAACTCATAGCTAATCAAGCATGGCACAAGCAACTATGATCTCTAATTGTCATTGCAAACATGTTTATTCATAATAAGCTGAATCAAGAACGATGGACTCATCATATTTACAAAAATAGAAGAGGTCGAGTTCATACCAGCTTTTCCCATCTCAGTCAGTCCATCATATATCATCATCATTGCCTTTCACTTGCACGACCGAACGATGTGAATAATAATAAGAGTGTACGTGCATTGGACTAAGCTGGAATCTTGAGCATTCAATAAACAGGAGAAGACAAGGCAATATGGGCTCTTGGTTAAATCAACAATGATGCATATAAGAGCCACTACAACAATTTAATCATGGTCTTCTCCTACTGACCCCCAAAGAAAAGAAAAGAAAAGAAAACTATTTACACGGGAAAGCTCCCAACAAGCAAAAGAAGAACGGGAAATATTTTTGGGTTTTCTTTTTAATTATTATTACTACAGCAGGAAAAATAAACTACTACTAACTTTGTTGGTTTTTTCTTAAGGTGTATTACACACACAAGAAGAAAGCAGGAAAAAAGATAATAAACTAGCATGGATATTACAGTGAAAGAGTGTGAGCACCGACATCTAGCAATGAGTGTGTGTGAACATGAATGTAATGTCGGTGAGAAATACGTACTCCCCCAAGCTTAGGCTTTTGGCCTAAGTTGGTCTATTGCCGAGGATAGCTTTGGCCGATACCCGTAGGTGTAGTCAAGGTCATCTTGCGATGAAGAATAGTTGGGATCATAATGTGATGAAGAGGACTCGATCGCCATCGGCCGGGCAAACCGCCTCAGATCCCAAGAATAAACAGACTGTCGTGGAGGCTCATCTTGTGGCTCCGGTTCCGGGTTGGTGCAGGATTCCGATAGGCTTGAACAGCCTACCACGGAACAATGTAAGGACCTGTAGACAAATTAAACAAAGAGGGAGCAGGCAAAGTAATAGTCTCGTGGTGATGTTTATCAAAGTACAATTCATATTTGAGCTCCCTTCATGACTCTTAACAAGAAAATCATGCGCTAGCATACTCTTATAGTCTAAATAAGCACGGGCAACGCTGTTTCTTCTTTCTCCTCATGCCTAATAGGTATTTCAAAATATTCAGCTAGGCGTGAAGCATAAATGCCTCCAAAGATGGGGCCCTTAGTACGGTTCAGACTTAACCGTCTAGCAACAATTCCACCCATACTAACAGAGTTATTGCGTATAAACCATGGAACAAAATAATAATATCAGGAACACTAAGGTTTCCACAGTTCCCACGACCAATCAAGCAATGACTAGCAAATAAGGCAAAGTAGCACAGAACAGGAAAATGTATGCTAGTAATTCTTGCATCAGAAACCTTCCTAGTTTCTCCCACAGTGATAGTGTTAATAAAAGCTTCCACTTCATTACGGTGTGGTTCATCTAAGGTGCCCTCAAAGGGTATTTTGCAAACCTCGCAAAATTCAGCTAATGTCATCTCCTTAACAACGTCATATAAATGAAACTCTACAGTTGAAGGTGATTTCTTAGGGAAAATGTAGAAGTTCTGCACAAAAGTATTTGTGAGTAAGAGATACTAATGGCGTTGGTCGCGGAGGAAGTCGGTGAGGCCGGCGTTCTCAATCAATAGATAGAAATCCTCATAAATCCTAGCTCTCCTCAAGAAGTCATCGGAATGCCATTCACACGGCCGGACCTCCGCGGTGCGAGGCAAACTAAATTGCTTCTGCTCTTCTTCCTTTTGTTTTTCCTTTGAGCTTCGGCTCGACGAGCCCCTCAAAAGCCTCTTCATTATCTCTGAAATAATCTGAAATTTTTAGTAACTTCAAACAAAAGTGAACCAACTTCAATAAAACTGATAGCAACTACTCATACAAGTGCCTAGAGCATATATCAAGCATTAGAACTACTTGGAACCATATAAATTTGACATGCAAGCTCAAGAACATGGTCACCTATGCAGCACAAATTTGCAAAGAATAAAGCACTAGAACAAAAACTAATTGGACCAATGGAGGAGTCACATACCAAGGAACAATCTCACCAAGCAGTTTTGTGAGAGGTGCTTTGAGCAAGGAGATCGAAAATCACAGCAAAAGTGGCTGGAACATGAGCTTGAGTTGGTTTTTCGGGTTTGTACGAGGCAGAGGAAGAAGATGGGTGCAGGGATAAGTGGAGGAGGGCCACCGTGGGCCCACGAGGCAGGGGGGGCGCGCCCAGGGGGTAGGGCGCGCCTCCACCTCGTGGCAGTGTGGCAGCTCCCCATGTAATTTTTGCATAGTAAATCCTCAAATATTCCCGAAAAAATCATATTAAATTGGCATGGCATTCTGAGGACTTTTATTTTCGGGATATTTTTATATTGCACGGATAAACCAGGAAACAGACAGGAAAAATACTATTTTTGCTTTATTTCTACTAAGGAACGGAAAATATAAAGAGGGCATGTAAGGTTGTGCTTCTAGTTTCATCCATCTCATGCTCATCAAAAAGAATCCACTAACAAGGTTGATCAAGTCTTGTTGACAAACTCATTCCGATAATCATGGAACCGAGGAATTTCGAATAACACTATGTTACCTCAACGGGATATGGACATCCCCAATAATAAGTATATCATATTTCTTCTTGACAAGAGGGAGAGGGAATTCAAAACCTCCAAATATAATCGATGGAATTTTTCCAATAGAGTTGATACTATGAACTTGAGGTTGTTTCCTCGGAAAGTGTACCGTATGCTCATTACCATTAACATGAAAAGTGACATTGCCTTTGTTGCAATCAAGAACAGCCCCTGCAGTATTAAGGAAAGGTCTTCCAAGAATAATGGACATACTATCATCCTCGGGAATATCAAGAATAACAAAGTCCGTTAAAATAGTAACGCTTTGCAACCACAACAGCACATCCTCACAAATACCGGCTGAGGCATAGCGGTTGATTTATCAGCCATTTGCAAAGATATTTCAGTAGGTGTCAACTTATTCAAGTCAAGTCTACGATATAAAGAGAGAGGCATAACACTAACACCGGCTCCAAGATCACATAAAGCAGTTTTAACATAATTTCTTTAATTGGAGCATGGTATAGTAGGTACTCCTGGATCTCCAAGTTTCTTTGGTATTCCACCCTTAAAAGTATAATTAGCAAGCATGGTGGAAATTTCAGCTTCCAGTATCTTTCTTTTATTTGTAACAATATCTTTCATATATTTAGCATAAGGATTCATTTTCAGCATATCAGTCAATCGCATACGCAAAAAGATGGGTCTAATCATTTCAGCAAAGCGCTCAAAATCCTCATCATCCTTTTTCTTGGATGGTTTCGGAGGTAAAGGCATGGGTTTATGAACCCATGGTTCCCTTTCTTTACCATGTTTCCTAGCAACGAAGTCTCTCTTATCATAACTTTGATTCTTTGATTGTGGGTTATCAAGATCAACAGCAGGTTCAACTTCTACTTCATTATCATTACTAGGTTGAGCATCATCATGAACATTATCATTAACATTTTCACTAGGTTCATGTTCATTACCAGATTGTGTTTCAGCATCAGACATAGAGATATCATTTGGATTATCAGGTGATTCAGCAACAGGTTCACTAAAAGTTTGCACAATTCTATCATTTTTCTTTTTCTTCCTTTTAGAAGAACTAGGCATATCAATATTATTTCTCTGAGAATCTTGCTCGATTCTATTAGGGTGGCCTTCAGGATACAAAGGTTCCCGAGTCATTCTACCAGTTCTAGTAGCCACTCTAACAGGATAATCATTTTTCTTACTATTCATTTCATCAAGCACTTCTTTCTGAGCTTTAAGTACTTGTTCTACTTGAGTGGTAACCATAGAAGCATGTTTGCTAACAAGTTTAAGTTCACCTCTAATATTAGCCATATAATCACTCAAGCGTTTAATCATAAAGGAATTCTGTTTTAATTGTCTACCAAAATAAGCATTAAAATCATCTTGCTTAAACATAAAGTTATCAAACTCATCCAAGCACTGAATAGCAATTTTAGTAGGAGGGACTTCAGCTTTATCATATCTATAGGAAGAATTTACCTTTGCTACATGTGTTGGGATATCGGGATCAGGAGGTTCTTCAGTGAATAAAGAATTGAGATCATACACTTCTTCAATAGGCGGTAAATTTAGACCATGTATTTCTTCAATAGGAGGTAAATTCTTAACATATTCAGCTTTAATACCTTTTTCTTTCATAGATTTCTTTGCCTCTTGCATATCTTCAGATCGAGAAATAGAACACCTCTCTTCTTGAGTTGGTTTAGGAATAGGCTCAATAATTGGCTCAGGAGCTGGCTCGGGAGTTGGCTCAGGAGGTGCCCAATTATTTTCATTTGTCAACATATTATTCAATAAAATTTCAGCTTCATCCGGTGTTCTTTCCCTGAAAAGAGAACCAGCACAACTATCCCGGTATTCTCTAGAAGCATCGGTTAGTCCATTATAAAAGATATCAAGTATTTTAGGTTTTTTAAGAGGATGATCAGGCAAAGCATTAAGTAACTTGAGAAGCCTCCCCCAAGCTTGTGGGAGACTCTCTTCTTCAATTTGCACAAAATTATATATTTCCCTACGCAGCTTGTTACTTATGAGCAGGGAAATATTTAGCAGAGAAGTAATAAATCATATCCTGGGGACTACGCACACAACCAGGATCAAGAGAATTAAACCATATCTTAGCATCACCCTTTAATGAGAACGGAAATATTTTGAGTATATAGAAGTAGCGCAATCTCTCATCATTAGTAAACATGGCAGCTATATCATTTAACTTAGTAAGATGTGCCACAACAGTTTCAGATTCATAGCCATAAAAAGGATCGGATTCAACCAAAGTAATTATATCAGGATCAACAGAGAATTCATAATCCTTATCAGGAACACAGATAGGTGAAGTAGCAAAAGCAGGGTCAGGTCTCATCCTATCTCTAAGAGATTCTTTACTCCATTTAACTAGCAGCCTCTTAAGTTCGTATCTATCCTGGCAAGCAAAAATAGATGCAGAAGATTCTGCATCAAAAAGATAACCCTCAGGAATTGCAGGCATATTTTCATCATCACTTTCATCATTCAGTTTCAATAATTTCTCTTTCTCTAGACCTAGAAATTTGTTCATCTAGAAATTCACCAAGGGGCACAGTAGTATCAAGCATAGAAGTAGTTTCATCATAAGTATCATGCATAGCAGAAGTGGCATCATCAATAACATGCGACATATCGAGCGAATAGCGAAGCATGTTTAGGTGTCGCTAGCTTACTCATAATGTAAGGTGAATCAAGTGCGAGCTAGATGGCGCTTCCTTACCTCCCCTCGTAGTTGAGGGATAAATTGTAGTCTTAAGCGTATTTCAAGTTCTTCATAGTGTCCAATAGATATAAATCCCAAGTGACTCAAAGAATAGAGCTATGCTCGGCAACGGCGCCGTAAAAAGGTCTTGATAACCCACAAGTATAGGGGATCGCAACAGTTTTCGAGGGTAGAGTATTCAACCCAAATTTATTGATCCGACACAAGGGGAGCCAAAGAATATTCTCAAGTATTAGCAGCTGAGTTGTCAATTCAACCACACCTGGAAACTTAGTATCTGCAACAAAGTGTTTAGTAGCGAAGTAATATGATAGTGGCGGCAACGGTAACAAAAGTAAAGACAGCAAAAGTAATGTTTTTGGTATTTTTGTAGTGATTGTAACAGTAGCAACGGAAAAGTAAATAAGCGAGAACCAGTATATGGAAAGCTCGTAGGCACCAGATCAGTGATGGATAATTATGCCGGATGTGGTTCGTCATGTAACAGTCATAACATAGGGTGACACAGAACTAGCTCCAGTTCATCAATGTAATGTAGGCATGTATTTCGTATATAGTCATACGTGATTATGGAAAAGAACTTGCATGACATCTTTTGTCCTACCCTCCCGTGGCAGCGGGGTCCTATTGGAAACTAAGGGATATTAAGGCCTCCTTTTAATAGAGAACCAGAACAAAGCATTAGCACATAGTAAATACATGAACTCCTCAAACTATGGTCATCACCGGGAGTGGTCCCGATTATTGTCACTTCGGGGTTGTCGGATCATAACACATAGTAGGTGACTATAGACTTGCAAGATAGGATCAATGTCGGTGTCAAAATCGGCGGATCTCCGGTAGGGGGTCCCGAACTGTGCATCTAGGCGGATGGTAACATGAGACAAGGGACACGATGTTTTTACCCAGGTTCGGGCCCTCTCGATGGAGGTAAAACCCTACTCCTGCTTGATTAATATTGATGATATGGGTAGTACAAGAGTAGATCTACCACGAGATCAGAGAGGCTAAACCCTAGAAGCTAGCCTATGGTATGATTGTTGTTCGTCCTCTGGGACTAAAACCCTTTGGTTTATATAGGCAATCAAGAGGGTTAGGGTTACAGTAGTCGGTTACAATGGTAGGAGATCTACATATCCGTATCGCCAAGCCTGCCTTCCACGCCAAGGAAAGTCCCATCCGGACACGGGACGAAGTCTTCAATCTTGTATCTTTATAGTCCAGGAGTCCGGCCAAAGGTCATAGTCCGGCTATCAGGACACCCCCTAATCCAGGACTCCCTCAGTAGCCCGTGAACCAGGCTTCAATGACGACGAGTCCGGCACGCATATTGTCTTCGGCATTGCAAGGCGGGTTCCTCCTCCGAATTCTTCATAGAAGATTTTGAACACAAGGATAGTGTCCGGCTCTGCAAAATAAGTTCCACATACCACCGTAGAGAGAATACTATTTACACAAACTCAATCTGCTGACGTATTCCGCAGCGTGACATCATACCACGGCCAAGCCTTTATTCGAATCGTTTTCACTGTCCCACCTCAGCGCCTTTAGCGAGGCGGTTTCCTTGGCACGTCTTATCAAAGCAGAGATCGTGTCCCCTTATTTCGGAATTCTCATCAATATTTGCGTGGGTAACCCAACCGTGCCATTGATTATGGCGCTTGGGAGATAAGCGAGTTTTATCAGGCCGGTGGGGACGCATAGCTTTGTCCGTCCATATAAGGGGATAAGGATCCACTTTTTCACACACGCCTTCTTCCTCCTTTGCTCATCCATTTTCAAGACTTGAGCTCTAGCGCCCAAGTGCGCACATCCCACCTCAACCTTCTCCAACTATGTCCGGAGCGGGAGGCAAGTGGATGGCCTCCTCCGTCACGGAGGGGCACATCAAAAAGCTGTGAAAGGCCGGATACTTGTCCGACGACATCGCGCATCGGCTCCCCGACAAGGGGCAACTCATCCCCACCCGCAGGCCCCATGAGAGGGTGGTGTTCCTCCCCCAATTCCTCCGCGAACTAGGTTTTCCACTTCACCCATTTGTCCGGGGGCTCATGTTCTACTACGGCCTAGATTTCCATGATCTGGCCCCGAATTTCATCCTCAACATCTCGGCGTTCATCGTCGTGTGCGAGGCCTTCCTCTGCATCCAGCCCCACTTCGGCTTATGGCTGAAGACCTTCAATGTCAAGCCGAAGGTAGTGGGCGGCCGCCAAGCGGAGTGCGGAAGTGTCATGGTGGGCAGAATGGCCAACGTCCTATGGCTCGAGGGCTCCTTCGTGGAGACCATAAAGGGGTGGCAATCGGGGTGGTTCTACATAACCGAGCCGCGCGCCTCTAAATGGGCAGCGGCCCCCGAATTCTGATCTGGCTTCCCTACACGGCTCACCTCATGGAAAGAGACGGGCCTGACGTGGGGTAATTCGGAAGAGCTGACCGGACTCCAAACCTGCGTCCGAAACCTAGTGGACAAGAAGCTCAAGCTTGTCAACGTAGTCCAGATTATGCTCATCCGCCGGATCCTCCCATGCCAGCAATGGGCCTTCAACTTGTGGGAGTTGATCCGGCACAGCACCGAACCTTGAGCCGGCTCTTCGACACTACGTATGAAGATGCCTGGAAGGTGCTGTTCAACGGCGCCGAGGCTCCCGCATCCGCTACCGAAGATCACGGATTCAGCTCGCGGCATCAAGCCAGCGAGGTAAGCTATTTTACCCTTTACGGGACTCTTTTTTCATAGTTTGTCTCTATGCGGGATCTAAAACTCCCTCACCTTTGACAGGACTGGCAGAAGACCTCCGGACAGGTTGACTGTCCGGCTCCCTTGCCAGAAGACCCAGCAGACGCCCGATTGACAGGGCTACTGGTTCTGGCACCTTACGTGGTGCCGGAGAAGAAGGCCAAGAAGAAGGCCACGGGAACTCGAAGGTGTTCCCGACGCCAGGTGTTGTCGGACTAATCGTCTGATGACTCCGAGGCGGACTCCTCCCACGAAGACGAGGAGGAGGAAAAAGAGGCCTCTCCCCCAGCGGGGGGAGAGAAGAAAAGGAAGGCCACCCCAACTGGGGAGGCCGGAGGGTCCAAGAAGGGAAGGACCCTTCCTCCGGACTACACCACCAACGCCGACGACGGCGAAGAGGAGTGGCCACCGAGGACCAAGCCCCTCACAAATCGTAAGTGTCCGGACACCAGAGTAACTCATGGCGTTCCATTTGTCGCACATCATCTTCTAACGCCGAATATAACCATGCAGCCCGCCTAAGGACGGGCTCGACGCTCCGACGAGCGGCTCCCTGGATTCGTCGGATGTGAATAGCACCTCACTTCCGACCGCCTCGTCTCCTCCCGCCGCGGATGATGCCGAGGTGGAGTCCCAAAGGGGCCCAGCCAGAGGAGGTGGCCACGAGGCGCCAAAGGCGACCTCCCGGACTCGGGCGCAAAGGGGATAAAACCGAAGGGCTTTAAGTCCGGCCTGTGCGGACTCCGCACTGAACCTTCAGTGGTTCCGGAGTCCGGCAGGCGACCCCTTCGTAAGAAGGGCAAGACTGCGACGCCGGTGACCTCCGTCCAACCAGAGGCACCGGATAATTTGATGGAGGCGCTTAACGGCGCTTCCATCGACGAGGAGCACCGCACTGTTATGAGTGTGGTGATCCAGAAAGTTCAGTCCGCCAAGAGCGGGCTGACTGAAGCCTGTGCCAGCCTTCTAACAGGCTTTGAGGTATGTATTTAAAATATGTAAAAATATTATCGCATAGACAGTAGCCCCTGATGCTCAGTTTGGTGTTCGGAAAGAAAAACCCGAACTGAGGACCTAAAAGATATACGCAGGAGTCTAACATAAGTATGTCAATATGGGAATGCAAGGCGCTGCCGACCTCTGCCCTCTACCGACCATGGAGGTTGATGCATTGAAGCAGAGCCTCGAGCGGTCCAAGAACGAGCTCGGCCTTGCCAAAAAGCAGCTCGAGGACAAGGAAGGTAAGTAATACCTTATGGGAGTATTTAAAAGATGTGGTTGCAGAAAATGACAGGAATAACGTGAATACTGCAGGGGCCACGAACGAGGTGGCGACCCTGAAGGAAGCGGTGTCCAAGGCAGAAAGCAATGTGGCCGTGGAGCGCGCCGAGCGAGAGAAGCAGGAGGCGCGGGTGGCGGAGGTGCGGCAAGAGCTCCAGGCTCTCGTGGAAAAACACGAGAGTTTGGAGCGTGACTCAAAGAATCGAGAGTCCGAGCTCGCCTCAGCCCTTGAGAGCGCCAAAGCCCCTAAGGCCGAAGCCCAAAAAGCCCTCCAGGAAATTGAGGCAATGAAGAAGATAGCGGCGGGTAAGGCATTCTTTATGCAAAGCAAGCATGTGAAAGTGAATTATCTATTACTTACCCGAATCCGGAGCTCTCCAGGAGCATTCGCAGATCTGCCCCGCAATGTGTCCGATGTTGCCGCATTCTACCTAGCCGAGGAGGGAAGCTCGACGGAGAAGGTGTTCGGTCTCGATCGAGGCCGGACACCGTGCCCTTATAGCGACCAGTTGAAGCAGCTGGTCGAGCTCCATAAGGTGGCGAACAGGCCATGAAGGGCCTCATAGTTCGGCTGTGGCCTAAGGAAGCCATGCCCGGAGCTACTTGGGCTGGTGAGTCGGCTGGTGGATGCCTCGCCCATGGGTTGAAGTTGTCAAGCGCTCCGTGCATCGAAGGTGCTCAGAGGGCCTTGCCGTGCTAAGGTGCCTTTGAGGGCAAGATGGACGCTGAGAAGCTTGTGACGGACGGACCACCACTGGGCAAGGAGCATCGCAAGCCTGAAATGAATTATGAGGGCGTCCTGAAGGGTGCCCGCCTTATAGCGGGTGAATGCTCCAAAGATGTATTTTTTTAGTAGACTCGCATTTGTTATCCTGTACGCTGAAAACTTGTTCATATGCGCTAAGCAACACTTTTGAATTTAAAATATTACCTTATGTGCGTCCATGTATTAAATTTGAGGGATGGCGAGTCGTCGGCTTCAGCCCCCATGCCACGAGTGCTGGGGTGTTCGGGATAAACTTGAGCGCTCTTGTTCCCATTCTTGGGTCCTTCGAGGGAGGCGCTCAACGCAACGAACAAGGCAACCGGACTATAATGCTTGAACACTCTCACTTAGCCATAGAATTCTATAATTTTAAATTTCAGCGAAGCCCCTGGTATTTGGAAGACCGATTTCGGGGCGCTATCCACGCCTAGGCCGGACAATGCCGACTCCTTGCTCTAAGCGGCATAAGTCTTTAGGGACTCGAAAACCTCTTGAACAGCGACCGGTTCTCGCCCTATCATGATGGTCAGTTTTAGCTTTCTCCACTGAGGTGCTTAACCCAGCTCAACCGGGGCACAATCGCAGTGGTTCTCCCAGCGCTACCTTAGCCGATATAACGGAACATAAGGTACCAAAACATGGGAGCCGGGCAAACCCAACTATTGACCCAAGACATTATTCGGAGCCGATGCATATAATGCTATAAGTTCGGGGTGCCGCACTTGTGAAAGTGTTCGGACTTATCACACCATATTGTGGGTTACTTAAGCCCCTGGTGTATTGCCCGTACCAAAGTGTATGGTTGCACAATGTCATAACTGAACATATATATATAGAAAAAAGGAATTCAATAATAGGCAGAAGCTATGTATTGTTTATTCAAAAGGGCTGTAGTAAGAACAGAATGATACAAATAGTGTGATAAGCAAGGGACGGGACTTTTTAACATGTCCCCCTCCAGGGGTAAGCTGCGGGATGGTATGTAAAACAGGTATACTGCTCGTAATAGAGACCACCTGGACACTCGACGTAGCTTTCGCTTCCTCGGCTGTTGCATCGTGTGTCCGGCGATTCTCTCACGGACAGGTCTTCGTGAGAACGGTGTCCTGAAAGTAAAAAAAGAATGAAGAAAAGAAAAGAATGACACAATCGGGAGCCCCTAGTGCGGTTGAGCCGCATTCTGGGCATGCCGTGGTCGTGCCCATCCCCCTATGCCCATGGTATTTCCAGAGCGTAATTATGTACGCGTAGTACTGGTTTCGCAATTTCGCGAGGGCTGGGGTTTGGGCCACATTGCTATGCGTGCTCGGAACGTGCCAGGCGGTCTTGTTGTAGGTTACTCTGGGCGCGCTTGATGGTGTCCGAACGTTTAATAGCATGGATCGAGAATTGCCTTAAGAGGCTGCTTTGTACTTCCGCCGCGAGGGCCGCCGTATGCTCCTCCGTCCGGAGAGAGCGTTCGGTGTTTCCATTGACCGTAATGACTCCTCGAGGACCTGGCATCTTGAGCTTGAGATATGCGTAGTGCGGCACCGCATTGAACTTTGCAAATGCGGTTCGTCCGAGCAGTGTGTGATAGCCGCTGCGGAACGGGACTATGTCGAAGATTAACTCCTCGCTTCGGAAGTTATCCGGGGATCCGAAGACCACTTCAAGTGTAACTGAGCCTGTATAGTTGGCCTCTAGACCTGGTATGACGCCTTTAAAGGTCGTCTTCGTGGGCTTAATCCTTGATGGGTCTATGCCCATTTTGCGCACTGTATCCTGATAAAGTAGGTTCATGTTGCTGCCGCCGTCCATTAGGACTCTAGTGAGGTGAAATCCGTCAATGATTGGGTCTAGAACCAATGCGGCGAATCCGCAATGGCGGATGCTAGTGGGGTGGTCCCTTCGATCAAAAGTGATCGGGCAGGAAGACCACGGGTTGAATTTTGGGGCGACTGGCTCCATCACATATACATCCCTTAGTGCACGCTTCCGCTCCCTTTTGGGTATGTGGGTTGCGTATATCATGTTCACCGTCCGCACTTGTGGGGGGAAGCCCTTCTGTCCTCTATTGTTCGGCGGCCGGGGCTCCTCCTCGTCATTGCTATGCAGCCCCTTTTCATTGTTTTCGGCATTTAACTTGTCTGCCTGCTTGAACACCCAACAATCTCTGTTGGTGTGGTTGGCTGGTTTTTCGGGGGTGCCGTGTATCTGGCACGAGCGATCGAGTATTCGGTCCAAATTGGACGGGCCCGGAGTATTTCTTTTAAATGGCTTTTTCCGCTGACCGGGTTTAGAGCCTCTGAATCCGGCATTGACTGCCGTATCCTCAGCATTATCACCGTTAATGCGGCGCTTGTGCTTGTTGCGACGCGACCTGCCATTGCTGTCCTTGGTATCCGAATTACCAGGGCTCTTGGTCATGTTGTTACTACGAGCTAGCCAGCTGTCCTCTCCCGTGCAAAAGCGGGTCATGAGTGTTGTGAGGGCTGCCATGGATTTCGGCTTTTCCTGTCCTAGGTGCCGGGCAAGCCACTCGTCATGGATATTGTGTTTGAAGGCTGCAACGGCCCCTCCATCCCGACAATCGACGATTTGATTTTTCTTGGTTAGGAACCGTGTCCAGAATTGTCTGGCCGATTCCTATGGCTGCTGAATTATGTGGCTTAGGTCATCAGCGTCTGGTGGTCGCACATATGTGCCCTGGAAATTGTCGAGGAATGCGGCTTCCAGGTCTTCCCAACAACCAATTGACTCTGGCAAGCTGTTAAGCCAATGCCGGGCTGGTCCTTTAAGCTTGAGTGGGGGGTATTTGATGGCGTGTAGATCATCACCGCAGGCCATGTGGATGTGAAGGAGATAGTCCTCGATCCAAACCGCAGGATCTATTGTGACATCGTATGATTCAATGTTTACAGGTTTGAAACCCTCAGGAATTTGATGATCCATCACTTCATCTGTGAAGCATAGTGGGTGTGCGGCGCCTCTATATTGGGCTATATCACGACGCATCTCAAATGAGCTTTGTCTACTATGTTCGGCCCGGCCGGAGTTTCCATATCCGACGTGACCGTTATCGTCACGTGTCGTGGGGCGCCCACGCAATCCGTAGATCGATCTTGTTTGCCTTGCCTTGTCCTCCAATATATCTCGCAGGTCTGGCGCATTTCCCCGCGCCTTGGTATTTTTTGAGCGGCGAGTGCGGCTTGAGTTGAGGGCCAAGAGGCCTCTGTCAGCGCCACGAGGTGGCCGGTCAGCCGTATCATGCGCTGGTGATGTAGGTTTGGGTGCTTCCTCCTCTAATCGGGGTAGCAGCCTGCATTTTGGGTAGCTCTTGGAGGGGCGCTCGAGTTCATACTCTTCGGCCGCAAGGACTTCAGTCCATCTCTCAGCGAGCAAGTCTTGGTCAGCTCTAAGCTGTTGCTGCTTTTTCTTGAGGCTGCTTGTCGTGGCCATAAGCCTGCGTTTGAAACGCTCTTGTTCGAAGGGATCCTCGGGCACGACGAATTCGTAGTCGTCGAGGCTTGCCTCATCTTTAGAGGGAGGCATGTAATTATCGTCATCTACCTCTCTTTCTGCCGCTCTCTCATGAGGGCTGGCTTCTCCATCCTCCTGCGCTGAATCCTGCTGGAGGGGGTTGTCTTCGGCACTGTCCGGGGTGTTATTTTTATTGTCTCCCGTGCCGGAATCACCGTTTTTGCTGTGGCAGGATTTAGAGCGGCGCCACTGACGCCGGCGCTTAGGTTGTTTCTTGGAGGGGTCATCCTCCGTTGTTCCATCGCCATTCCCATCTTTTGGGATGTCCACCATGTATATGTCGTATGACGAGGTGGCCTTCCAGTGCCCTGTGGGCGCTGGTTCTTGGTCGTCTCCTGCGTCATCGTCCATACCGTCGATGTCTTCGGAGTCGAAGTCGAGCATGTCGGTTAAATCATCGACAGTGGCTACAAAGTGGGTGGTGGGTGGGCTTTGAATTTCTTCGTCGTCCGCATCCCAACCTTCCTGACCATAATCCGCCAGGCTCTCCTGATAAAGAGAGAGACTTTAGTGAATTCGGGATGTCGCCAAAGGGCGAGTGCTGAAAGATGTCCGCGGCAGTGAATTCCATGATCGGCGCCCAATCGGATTCGATTGGCGGGGCGCGGAAGGCTCGGAGTCCGGAGAGGAGTCCGGCACCTTGGAGTCACGAGCTTCGCAAAGGACGGGGTAGGTGTATGGCTCAATCGCCGTAGAGATCGCAGCCCCCGAGGCGGTGTCCAGCCACCCGTCCTCGATCGGCGCAGTCGGCTCCGAGCTAAAGGTCGGAGCGGACACTGGTGCGGCCTCCAGGACACTGTTCAGCGGCAGAGCTAGATCATGCCCCTCGTGACAGTGCGGCGCGCTTGGCTGTGGCTCGAACACGTCGAAGATCGAGTCTCCGTGCACGTCAGCCGTGTAGTTCAAATTTCCAAATCTGACCTGGTGGCCAGGGGCGTAGCTTTCAATCTGCTCCAGATGGCCAAGCGAATTGGCCCGCAGTGCAAAGCCGCCGAATACGTAGATCTGCCCGGGGAGAAAAGTCGCACCCTGGAGCGCATCGTTGTTGATGATCGGGGGAGCCATCGGGCCTGAAGATGACGACACAGAGGAACTCTCAATGAAAGCACCAATGTCGGTGTCAAACCGGCGGATCTCGGGTAGGGGTCCCGAACTGTGCGTCTAGGCGGATGGTAACAGGAGACAAGGGACACGATGTTTTTACCTGTGTTCATGCCCTCTCGATGGAGGTAAAACCCTACTCCTGCTTGATTAATATTGATGATATGGGTAGTACAAGAGTAGATCTACCACGAGATCAGAGAGGCTAAACCCTAGAAGCTAGCCTATGGTATGATTGTTGTTCGTCCTACGGACTAAAACCCTCTGGTTTATATAGGCACCAAAGAGGGTTAGGGTTACACAGAGTCAGTTACAATGGTAGGAGATCTACATATTCGTATCGCCAAGCTTGCCTTCCACGCCAAGGAAAGTCCCATCCGGACATGGGATGAAGTCTTCAATCTTGTATCTTCACAATCCAGGAGTCCGGCCAAAGGTCATAGTCCGGCTATCCGGACACCCCCTAATCCAGGACTCCCTCAATCAAGAACACACATATATTCATGAAAGCATAATAGGTTCAGATCTGAAATCATGGCACTCGGGCCCTAGTGACAAGCATTAAGCATAGCAAAGTCATAGCAACATCAATCTCAGAACATAGTGGATACTAGGGATCAAACCCTAACAAAACTAACTCGATTACATGATAAATCTCATCCAACCCATCACCCTCCAGCAAGCCTACGATGGAATTACTCACGCACGGCGGTGAGCATCATGAAATTGGTGATGGAGGATGGTTGATGATGACGACGGCGACGAATCCCCCTCTCCGGATCCCCAAACGGACTCCAGATCAGCCCTCCCAAGAAAGATTAGGGCTTGGCGGCGGCTCCGTATCGTAAAACGCGATGAAACTTTCTCTTTGATTTTTTTTCTACCCGAAAGCAAATATATGGAGTTGGAGTTGGCGTCGGAGTGTGTCCAGGGGGACCACGAGGTAGGGGGGCGCGCCCAGGAGGGGGGGCGCGCCCCCACCCTCATGGACAGGGTGTGGGCCCCCTGGCCTTCATCTTTGGCGAGGATTTTTTATTATTTTTTATAAGACATCCCGTGGAGTTTCAGGTCATTCCGAGAACTTTTGTTTTCTGCACATAAAACAACATCATGGCAATTCTGCTGAAAACAGCGCCATTCCGGGTTAGTTCCATTCAAATCATACAAGTTAGAGTCCAAAACAAGGGCAAAAGGGTTTGGAAAAGTAGATACGATGGAGACGTATCAGGGATGATTCCTCTGAAGGTCGTGCTGCTTTGCTCAATGCGATTTCTGTCTATTTCCATTTTTTGAAAGGTCTCCTCGTAAATGAGGTTTAATCCACTACTGCCGTCCATGAGCACTTTACTAATCCAAAAGCCGTCCGCAATTGGACTGAGGACCAAGGCGGCTAGTGCTCGGGCTGTTCGGAATTTAGGTTCGTCTCTGGCATTGAAGGTGATAGCCGTGTCACTCCATGGATTTATTGCTGCCACGTGGCAGACTTCGGCAAAGCTGCAGAGTGCTCGCTTCCGCGTATTATTTGAGGCGAAGGTCTCAAAGACTGTCAATATTGTGTTGTTATCCACGGGATGGTGCTCTGCAGTGTTTTGAATGAGGAGATCCTCACCGCTCTTGGCCACCTGCCGGAGTACCCAACATGCTCTAAGGCTGTGTGTTGGTATGATATCCATTTGTCTTGTGAATTTTGCAGGTCCCGTTAAGCCATCCCTCCAATACGGTTCCACGCCCTGTAGTGGGCTTTTGCTTCTTTGAAATTGAGTCAGGCGACTTATGAGAGTGTACCCTTTTAATTCGGACTGGGGGCTTTGTCAAAGCCAGATTATCCCAAAATTTGGTTTCGGTTTTCCGGGTGTTTTCCATCGCACAGTACTTCCGTGCTATGGCCGCCAAGTCTGCGAAGCGTGCTATATCACGGCGACTTATGGCGTTGAGGATTCCCTTGTCCGTGCAATAATTGCAAAATAATGAAATTGTTTCTTCCTTGTGATAGTCCTTGATCTTGTTCATTACAAGGAGGAATCTGGCCCAATAGTGATGTACTATCTCCTGGGGCTCTTGTCTAATGTGGGAAAGATCACTTATATCTGGGTGGGTGGGTGGTTTTAAGTCCGAACCCTGACCCGATCTGAGACCCAGGGGAAGAGGAGTTTCCGATCTTGGAAGTTCGGGCTCCGGGATGCCGCCAAGTAGGTCTGGCCCGCTGCCTGATTCTAGGTTCAGGGCTTGGGCGATGTCCTCCCGTAGACGGGTATCCGGCTCGGAGAGCTCGGGAATCCGGACATAGTTCGTCCTCAATATAGAATAAGAATCACCGCATTGTTCCTCCACCACAGCTATCTGATGGGTGACCGGCGGAGAATTAATCTCCCTTTGGTCGGGTTTAAGCCCAATCCGATCATAGTCCGTAGCGACTCCCAAAGAGGCGATGCGATCCAAGAGCTCGTTTAGAGAAGAGAGCTCCATTGGATTCTTCTTCTCGGCATGTTCCGAGCCGACGTGGAGGCTGTTTTCAATGACCTGAGAAGTCATCGTCGGTGCAACAGCCGAATGGGCGGTCATGACGAAGCCGCCTAGTCGGAGAGTTTGGCCTACAGCCAGGGCTCCCCCAAAGGTGATGTTTACCCTGACAACGAGACGAGCCATCCTTCCTTACGATGACGGCACAGTGGAACTCTCAATGAAAGCACCAATGTCGGTGTCAAAACCGGCGGATCTCGGGTAGGGGGTCCCGAACTGTGCGTCTAGGGCGGATGGTAACAGGAGGCGGGGGACACGATGTTTACCCAGGTTCGGGCCCTCTCGATGGAGGTAATACCCTACTTCCTGCTTGATTGATCTTGATGAATATGAGTATTACAAGAGTTGATCTACCACGAGATCGTAGAGGCTAAACCCTAGAAGCTAGCCTATGGTATGATTGTTGTTGTCCTACGGACTAAACCCTCCGGTTTATATAGACATCGGAGGGGGCTAGGGTTACACAGAGCCGGTTACAAGGGAGGAGATCTACATATCCGTATTTCCAAGCTTGCCTTTCACGCCAAGGAGAGTCCCATCCGGACACGGGACGAAGTCTTCAATCTTGTATCTTCATAGTCCAGCTGTCCGGCCAAAGGATTCCCTCATCGACCACCGCCCCTTTTTCTTTAAAAAGGGTTGGTTTCTTTGGATCTTTTTCGCTCTTGCTAGTTTTTTGTTAGGTCCTAGATGTTGTGATCTCCAAGTAGTGGTTTTTGTTGGTTGCTTCTTGCACTCTTGGAGGTCATCTCACCCTATTTCAGTGACTTTCTCCATCCCAAGCCTTTCTCTACCTAATAACCATCTATTCCAATTGCACACAACTTAATCTTGGTATGGGTGATGTTGACTGGGCGGTACAAGCGGTGTCCTTGGCGGTTCAACCGCTAGGACACTCGTTTGTGCTGTCCCAGGGGTACTACCAGGGGTGTCTGGGCGGTTCCACCATCGCCCCCAGGTCGTGCTCTGGCGGTACTATCGTTGGTTTCAAGCGGTACTACCACTGCCTTCCAGGCAACGGAAGTACCGCCCGCAACTGCTGGTATGTACCAGGGAGTGGTACAACCGCTTCTAGGAGCGGTACAACCGCTTTGCGGTCTATGGGTATATATAAGGGTTGAGGCCGAAGGGGTTTCCTCTTCCTCCCCTTGACCCCATTCCCCTCGCCTGCCCTAGCCGCCAGTCACCATTGCCCCTACCCCGGAGTGCTCTTCGGCGCTCCGGATCCATGGGCCCTCCTTGGATCCGCTCTGTGGACGCCTCCTCCCTCCCGATCTCTTCCTATGGATGCCGGTAATGCCCGACTTCTTCTCTCTAGGGTTTCATCCCTTGTTTCTTTCTTCTTAGGGCATTGCTTGATATCCCGCATTTTTGTTCAAACTATTGGGCGGAAGAGATCTATATATGCTCTTGCTAGTGTTTGTGTCTTCTTAGAACTTATAATATGGCTAGGTTGATTCGAATCCCATTGGTAGTTGTTCTTCACTTGGTGGTTCTGCTCGTTTCCAGCGGTTCTACCGCCCCTATGGGCGGAACAACCGCTTGAGCGGCTCTACTGGCTGTAGAACCAGTACAACTGGTATTTCTGAACCACGTAGCACTGTTTTACCTTCTCTGATTCACAAGCATTATATTCTCTTGCTCTTGTGTGCAATCCTCTCATCTTTGTTGGGTCTCTTGTGTTCTTCCCGTGTGTGTTTGCAAGTGGCTCTAGTTCTCGTTCTACCCCTCGTGCCAAGACCAAGAAATGAGCTTGAAGACTCCCGCTCCCTGCTGAGTCCAACGGGGAGGAGGAGGTTGTGATTCCAATCGGCCAACCCATCGTGAGAAGTCTGCCGCTGCCAAGAAACGTGTGGTCATGCCTTTGCACAAATGGAAAGCCAAGGAGTGGGATGCCTTCCGAAAAAGGAATCCGTACAATGTTCCTATTGCTCCTCGTTGGACAAATGTTCACTTCCGGAATGAGATGCAAGAGAGGATTGTTCATGAGCTATTCGAGCAAAATAGGAATCGGTACACCAAGCAATGGGCCATTGACCTTGACCATTGGATGAGAAACATGGAGTACTTTGGGGAGGCCTTGGCCCTTTGTGAGGTGGTCAAACTTATGTCTGTCAACTGCGACTTTGATGTTCAGCTTATCCATCAGTTTTATGCAACTGTCCACTTTGGTGAAGATGATGCTCGCACTCTCTCTTTCATGTGCCGTGATGAGTTCTTCCATGTGCCCTGGAGGGATTTCTACAATGCACTTGGCTATGAGGATACATGTCTTGAAGGGAACGGTGGTATTCGTCCTCACGACCGTCCCCATTCCATGCCTAAGGAGAAGCTTGCTCCTCTGTACATTAGTGGACGAGGCATTATTGGTGAGTCTAAGGATCTTCAGAAGGTTTACGACATCATGCATCGCGTGTTTTGGAATGTGCTTCTGCCCAAGGTTGGGAATCAAGATGAGATCTATGGGTATCTTGTTGACTTGCTTGTTGCTATGAAGACCAAAGTGGGGACTGGTGCTATTTTGATGTGTCCAACTGGCTGTAGCAGGAGATGTACAACAGGGTCGTCTACAGAAAGGTTCCCATCTATGCTCCGTTTGTCATGTGCTTTCTGAACTCTGTTTGGGTTGTTCGACGTCCCGGAGAGTCATCACCCCGCCAGATAACCTCACCGTGCATGAGGTCAAGCAACTTAAGAAGAAGAAGCATGTTGAGCCCCGCTTTCCTGCTGATGACCCCGAGGATGTGTATTCCACCCCCGATGATGAGGACTTTGAGATGGAGCCTGGTGCCAAGCCCTCCTGGGTGACCAAGCACACTGCTAAAGTGAAGAAGACCTTTTGCCTTTAGACTGACATTCGGAAGAAGATGTATGAGGCTCATGTCAATGAGAAGCTTGCTCGGTGCTGTCAGATTGCCATGATGAAGCACCTCAATATGGCAGTGAAGAGTGGATCTGAGAAGAGTATCACTCTAGAGGACCGGTGGATCTCTTCCCACAACAGCTGGACTGATGATGAAGCTGAAGCATCTGGTCATTCTGCCACCTCCACATCTGCTGTGGTTGATGATACTATGAGAGAAGATGCAAGGTCCGACGACCATGATTCAGATGAGACTGAGGGGTCAGACGAGATCTACCGAGCTCTGTGGCATTAGCATCGCTCTTTTCCTTTTTGTTGTCTTGATGCCAAAGGGAGAGAGAGTTCTATTAGGAGGTCTCGGGATTTGCATGGGAGTTGCTTGGGTTGTGTTTCTTTGTCGTGTTGTGAGTTGAACTTGTGTTTCTTTTCGTTGTGGACCCTCTGGTGTGAGACTCGACTTGCATGGTGTGAGACATGCATTTCTATCTATCTACCTTATATGTTTATTCTTTGCTTATCTATCTCAGTTAGTAGGATTGGTGGGTCTATAAAATCTAGGGGGAGCTTTGATCCTAATGTGTGACTTTGCATTCCAAAAGCAAAATCAAAATAGCGCACACATCTAGGGGAGCCCGCCTATATTTTCTAGACCTCTTGTGCAAATCTCGTTGTTGTCATCATCCGCCAAAAGGGGGAGATTGTTAGGACATTTCCCGTATTTGTGCTTTGGGTGATGATGACAACTCTCCTTGTGGTCTAATCTTGTGTTAAGTTCTTCAGGTTCTCTTTGCTCAGGTTCGCATCGATTAGGCATTCTCTCTGGAAGGAAAAGATCGAAGATGGAATTTTCTGCGTGTTTATTTCCTTGGTCGTAGGAAACCCGTACTATCAAGAGGGAATCCACATCGGAAGGCGTGGGGTGAATCATTGCACGTACACTCTTCTCGTCACCCACCATCACCTTCCGTTCCGTGTAGAGAGAGGTTCCCTTTAGTTCTTTCTGGTGCAGTAGTTTCTCCTCAGTGGTTGTACCGCCCAGCTGGGTGGTTGTACCGCTGGCCTGTTGTACCGGCCCAACCACTGCCCCAGGGGTAATACCCAGGGGTTGCACCTCCCAGGTTCCTCCCAAGCGGTTGTACCGCCGCCCCAGGGCGGTGGTACCGCCATCCCACTTGAAGAACTCTGGTGTAGTGCTATGGGCAGTTGTACCGGCCGGGTACCGCCCAACCACCACACTCGCTTCTGTGATGGGGGGTGCTTGGGTAGTGGTGGACCGGTTGTCCCGGTTGTGCTCTGCATACCGGTACTACCAGGTGTCCGAGCAGTTGTACCGCTTGGGACTTAGCCACCCCGTGCACCAGGAGCAGGCGGTTGTTCCGGAGCACTACCGCTCGACCACCGCCCATGGGGGTGACTCCCCTCTCGTCCAAGGCGCGGTTGGTACGGTTAACCGGTACTACCGCTTCGGCATCCGGGTATGCCGCCTGCTACGGTTTCAGCAGCTTACCTGTGATTCCCGGTTGTACCAGGGAGAGGAGCGGTTGTACCGCTGTTGTGTAAAAACTGCTGTAACGGTTGGGTCTTAGGGTGTCCTATATAAAGGGAGTTATTCCACCTACCCTCTTCACCTCTTGCCTCTCTCTCTCCATCATTAATGACCTTCAAGCTTTCTTGCCCGATCTCTCTCTCTCTCTAGCCACTCAAACTTGTTGATTGCTAGGGATTGAAGGAGGAGACCTAGATCTACACTTCCACCAAAGGATATTTGATTCCCCCATATTTTCTTGTGTGGATTTTGTTCCTCTTGGGTGTTTGAGCACCCTAGACGGTTGAGGTGACCTCGGAGCCATATTCCATTGTGGTGAAGCTCCGTGGTTTCATTGGGAGCCTCCAATTTGGTTGTGGAGAGAGCCCCAACCTTGTTTGTAAAGGTTCGGTTGCCGCCTTCAAGGGCACCACTAGTGGAATCACGACATCTCGCATTGTGTGAGGGCGTGAGTAGAATACGGTGGCTGAGGGAGTCCTGGATTAGGGGGTGTCCAGATAGCCGGACTACCATCATCAGCCGAACTATCACCTGCCGGACTATCATCATCGACCGGACTCCAAGACTATGAAGATACAAGATTGAAGACTTATCCCGTGTCCGGATGGGACTTTCCTTGGCGTGGAAGGCAAGCTTGGCGATACGGATATGTAGATCTCCTACCATTGTAACCGACTCTATGTAACCCTAGCCCTCTCCGGTGTCTATATAAACCAGATGGCTTTAGTCCGTAGGACTAGAATCAGAACAACCCTTACAATCATACCATAGGCTAGCTTCTAGGGTTTAGCCTCCTTGATCTCGTGGTAGATCCACTCTTGTAAACATCCACAATATCAATGTCAATCAAGCGGGGCGTGAGGTTTTACCTCCATCAAGAGGGCCCGAACACAGGTAAACATCGTGTCCCTTGTCTCCTGTTACCATCCGCCTAGATGCACAGTTAAGGACCCCCTACACGAGATCCGCGGTTTTGACACCGACAGTGGCCCTAGTGGCTTCTTGCGGAGCATTGTGCCTCCATACCGCTCCAACGGAGACGTACTTGAAGGAACTTCGGTAACACATCCTCGTCTCCACCGGTTCCACTTGTGGTTATCTCTTTCCTTTACTTTGTGCAAGCAATTATTGTGTTGTATAATTTGCTTGCATTTGTTGTTGTTTTTGTTGTTTTTTGCATCATATAGGTTGTTCACTACATCTAGACAACCTATTTATTGCTAAACCTAAATTGTTGAGAAAGCTAAAAATTGGTAGTTGCCTATTTACCCTCCCCCCCCCCTCCTCTAGTCAACCATATCGATCCTTGCATGCGGCAATTTCTAACATGATTCAAACAGACTTAAGCATCGCTACAAGTGATAAAATCTCATCGTAGTCGAACCTGGGTATTACCTCCATCGAGAGGGCCCGAACCTGGGTAAACATCGTGTCCCCCGCCTCCTGTTACCATCCGCCCTAGACGCACAGTTCGGGACCCCCTACCCGAGATCCGCCGGTTTTGACACCGACATTGGTGCTTTCATTGAGAGTGTGTCGTCACCGATAGGCTTGATGGCCTCTTCAATCAACAACGACGCAGTCCTGGGTGAGACTTTTCTCCCCGGACAGATCTTCGTATTCGGCGGCTTCGCTGCGGGCAACTCACTTGGCCATCTCGAGCAGATCGAAGCTACGCCCCTGGCCGTCGAGTCAGGTTTGAAGCCTAAACTTCACGGCCGATATCCGCGGAGACTTGATCTTCGATGGATCTGAGCCCACGGCCGAGCGTGCCTTGCTGTCACGATGGGCATGACCTAACTCTGCCGCGGACAGCACCTTGAAGGCCGCTGCGAATCCGCTCCGACTCATAGTCCGGAGCCGATCGCTAAATGTCGAGGGACGGATGGCTGGACACCGCCTCGGGAGCCGCAACTTCTACGGCGATAGAGCCGAACACTTACCTTGTCCCGCATAAAGCTCATGACTCTGAGGTGCCGGACTCCGAACCTCCTGCGCCCCTGCCAGTCGAATCCGATTGGGCGCCGATCATGGAATTCACCGCTGCGGACATCTTTCAGAACTCGCCCTTCGGCGATATCATAAATTCAGTGAAGCATCTCTCGCTATCCGGAGAGCCCTGGACGAACTACGACCAGGACGGTTGGGACGCGGACGACGAAGAAATTCAGAGCCCGCCCACCACCCACTTTGTAGCCAGCGTCGACGATTTAACCGACATACTCGACTACGACTCCGAAGACATCGACGGTATGGACGACGATGCCGGAGACTACCAAGAACCAGCGCCCTCTTGGACACTTTGGAAGACCACCTCGTCATACGACATATACATGGTGGACACCCCAAAAGATGGGGGCGGCGAAGAAGCGGCGGAGGCCGATTCATAAAGAAACAGCCCAAGCGCCCGGCGTCGTGGCGCCGCTCTAAATCCCGCCACGGCAAGAATGGAGATTCCGGAGCGGAGATAATAACACCCGTAAAGTGCGAAGACAACTCCCTCCAGACGATCCAACGTGGGAGGAGGCGAAGCAAGCCCTCACGAGAGGGCGGAAGGCGACAATTACTTACCTCCCTCCGGGAGACGAGGCAAGCCTCGGCGGCATTTAATTCGTCGTGCTGAGGATCCCGTCGAACAAGAGCGTTCAGATGCAGGCTAATGGCCACGGCAAACAGCCTAAAGAAAAAAACAACAGCTTCAAGCTGATCAAGACCCTCTTGGCCTACAGATGGACCGAGGTCCTCGCGGCGAAGAGTATGAACTCGAACGCCCCTCAAAAGTTACCCAAAACGCAAGTTGCTCCCCGATTAGAGGAGGAAGCATCACCCAGACGCTGTCTGACGGACCGACCACCTCGTGGCGCGATAGAGGCGTGCAAGCCCTCCACCAAAACCGTACCCGGCATCGCTCAAAAAGCATGAAGCCATGGGGGAACGTGCGGACTTTCACGAGATATATTGGAGGATAAGGCAAGACAATCCAGATCTATCTATGGATCACGTGGGCGCCCACGACCCACGGCGAATACCGCTATGCGCCGGATACAACTACTCCGGCCGGGCCGAACACAGCAGACAACGCTCTCGAGCTACGTCGCGATATTGCTCAATACAGAGGCGCCGCACACCCACTATGCTTCACTGACGAAGTAATGGATCATCAAATCCCTGAAGGGTTTAAACCCGTCAATATCGAATCCTACGATGGCACAACAGACCCCGCGGTTTGGATTGAGGATTATCTCCTCCATATACATATGGCCCGCGGCGACGATCTCCACGCCATCAAATATCTCCCGCTCAAGCTTAAAGGACCAGCTCGGCATTGGCTTAACAGCCTGCCCGCAGAGTCAATTGGATGCTAGGAAGAACTGGAAGCCGCATTCCTCGACAACTTCCAGGGCACGTATGTGCGACCACCGGACGCAGATGACCTAAGCCACATAAACCAGCAGCCAGACGAATCGGCCAGGCAATTCTGGACACGGTTCTTAACAAAGAAAAATCAAATCGTCGACCGTCCGGGATGCAGAGGCCCTCGCTGCCTTCAAACATAACATCCGCGACGAGTGGCTGGCACAGCACCTAGGGCGGGAGAAGCGAAATCCATGGCAGCCCTCACATCACTCATGACCCGCTTACGTGCGGGAGAGGATAGCTGGCTAGCTTCGCAGCAACAACCTCGGCCAAAACGCTGGCAGTCCGGATACCAAGGACCGCAATGGCAGGTTGCGTCGAAACAAAAACAAAGCGCCGCGTGCTGGCAACAGCAATGAGGATACGGTAGTCAACGCCGGATTCCGAGGCTCCAAACCCGGTCAACGGAAGAAGCCATTCAAAAGAACCACTCCGGGCCCGTCCAATTTGGACCGAATACTCGACCGCTCCTATCAAATACATGGAACCCCCGAAAAGCCAGCTAACCACACCAACAGAGATTGTTGGGTATTCAAGCAGGCAGGCAAATTAATCGCCGAAAACAGTGACAAGGGGCTACACGGCGATGACGAGGAAGAGACCCGGCCGCCGAACAACAGAGGACAAAAGGGATTCCCCACTCAAGTTCGGACGGTAAACATGATATACGCAACGCATATTCCCAAGAGGGAGCAAAAGCGTGCACTAAAGGGGCGATATCTGGCGATGGAGCCTGTCAGCCCCAAAATTCAACCCATGGTCCTCTTGCCCGATCACTTTCGATCGAAGAGACCATCCGACCAGTATCCGCCATGGCGGATTCGCCACATTGGTTTTAGACCCAATCGTCGATGGATTTCACCTCATGAGAGTCCTGATGGACGGCGGCGTGCTTCGAACACGCTTTATCGGGATACGGTCGCAAGATGGGCATAGACCCTTCAAGGATTAAACCTACAAAGACAACCTTCAAAGGCGTCATACCAGTGTCGAGGCCGCTTGTACTGGCTCGATTACATCGAAGTGGTCTTCGGATCCCCGGATAATTTACGAAGCGAGGAGTTAATCTTCGACATAGTCCCGTTCTGCAGCGGCTATCACGCTCTGCTCGGACGAACCGCGTTCGCAAAATTCAACGCGGTGCCGCATTATGCATACCTTAAGCTCAAGATACCAGGCCCTCGTGGAGTCATCACGGTCAATGGAAACACGGGCGCTCCTCCGAGCGGAGGAACATACAGCGGCTCTCGCGGCGGAAATCTGAAGCGAGCTTTGAAGGCAATTTTCGAGTCCGGCCGTTAAACGACCGGACACGGCCAAACGCGCCCGGAGCAACATCAACCAAGACCACCTGGCACGTTCCGAGCACGCGTAGCAATGCGGCCTCAACCCCAGCCCTCGCAAAATTGTAAGACAAACTCTCCGCGTACATAAATACGCCTTGGAGATACCATGGGCATAGGGGGAAAGGCACAACCACAACAGACCCAGAGTGCGGTTCGACCACACCAGGGGCTCCCAAGTGTGTCGCTCTTTTTTTCTCTTATTTCTCTCTTTTTTATACAGAACTCAGTCCGGCGGCGAACTTGCCGAAATCATGATGCAACAGCCAGGGAAGGACAAAGGCCGCGACGAACACTCAGGTGGTCTCCATCACGAGCATTAAATTTGTTAAATACAACATTCCGCGGCCTACACCTAGAGGGAGACGCCTTTAATTCGTCCAATCCCTTGCTTTCCGCACTATTTGTATCATTCTGCACTCATAGCATATCTTCTCGAATAAAATGCAGCACCTTTTTGCCTATAATTGCATTACTTTATATATACATATGTTCATTTACGACATGTTGCACCCGTACATCTTGGTACGGCCACATACACCAGGGGCTTATGTTCTCCGCACACTTTCACAAGTGCGGCACCCCGAACTTATAGCATTATATGAATCGGCTCCGAATCATGTCTTGGGTCAATAGTTGGGTTTGCCCGGCTCCCATGTTTGGCACCTTACGTTCCGTTCTATCGGCTAAGGTAGCACCGGAGAACCACGTGATTGCGCCCGGTTGAGCCGGGTTAACGCCTCAGTGGAGAAAGCTAAAACTGACTGTCATGATAAGGCGAGAGACTGGTCGCTGTTCGAGAGGTCCTTTCGGGTCCTTAAAGACCTACGCCGCTTTGGGCGAAGTTCCGGATTATGTCCGACGAAGGCGTGGATAGCGCCCCAATTCAGTCCTCCGAATACTAGGGGCTTCGCCGAAATTTAAAATTATAGAATTCTATGGCTAAGTGAGAGTGTTCAAGCACTATAAGTCCGGTTGCCTTGTTCGTTGTGTTGAGTGCCTCCTAGATGGACCCAAAATGGGAACAAGAGTGCTCAAGTTTATCCCAACACCCCAAAGCACTCGTGGCATGGGGGATGAAACCGACGACTTGCCATCTCTCAGATTTAATAAACGGCCGCACAGAAGGTAATATTTTAAATTAACAAGCGTTGCTTAGCGCATATGAACAAAGTTTTCAGCGCGCAGGATAACACATTGCGAATTTACTCAAAAATTACATCCCTGGGGCACTCATCCGCAATCTTGCGGGCACTCTTTAGGACAGCCTTATAGTACATTTCGGGCGTACGATGTTCCTTGCCCGGTGGCGCGTCGCTGATTAGCTTCTCCGCATCCAGCTTGCCCCAATGCACCTTTTGCGCGGGCAAGGGCCCGACGAAGCACCTTCAATACAGGCGGAGCGCTGATAACCTCCACCCGAGGCACGCATCCACCAGCCGTCAGACGAGGCCGAAGTAGCTCCTGTGCATGGCCTCTCCGAGCCACAAATGCCCGGACTATGAGGCCCTTCATGGCCTTCGCTCGGCCACCTTGTGAAGCTTCGACCAGCTGCTTCACTGGTCGCTAGGGGGCACTGGATGGCTGGCCTCAAAGATATCTTTGAGACCAGAAGACCTTCTCCGTTGAGCTCCCCTCCTCGGCTCGGTAGGATGCGGCGGCATCAGACACGCTGCAAGGAAGATCTGCAAACGCCCCTGGAGAGCTCCGAATTTGGGTAAGTAACACGTAATTTACATTCACATGCTTGCTTTGCATGAAAAATGCCTTACCCGCCGCTATCTTCCTCATCAACTCAATCTCCTGAAGGGACTTATGTCCCTCGGCCTTGGCGGTATCGGCACTTACTAGAGCCGAGGCAAGCTCGGACTCTCGAGTCTTTGAAGTCACGCCCAAACTCTCATGCTTCTCCATGAGAGCACAGGAGCTCTTGCTGAACCACCGCCACCCGCGCCTCCTGCTTTTCTCGCTCTGCCCGTTCAGTGGCCGCATTGTGTTGACGCCATGACAGGGCCTCCTTCAGGGTCGCCACCTCGTTCGTGGCCCCTGCAGTACCCATGTTATCCTTGTTATTTTTTGTTGCAACCTAAATCCTTTTCTGTAAGGTACAAGTTCAACGTGGTGTTACTCACCTTCTTTGTCCTGGAGCTGCTTCCTGGCGCGGCCGAGCTCTTGATCGGACCGCTCGTGCTCCTGCTTCAAAGCACCGACCTCCGCAGTCAGTGCGGCAGAGGTCAGCAGCGCAGCCTGCAACCCATATTGACATAATTTTTTAGCAACCCTGCGTATATCTTTTTTCAGATCCTCAGTCCGGCTTTTCTTTCCGAACACCGAACCGAGCATCAGGGGCTACTGTCTATGCGGTATTACATTGCATATTTTAACTTCTTACCTCAAAGCACGATAGAAGGCTCTTTGCAGCTTCGGTCAGCCCGCCCTTGGCGAGATGCACCTTCTGAATCGCCGCACTCATAATAGTGCGGTGTTCTTCCTCGATGGAAGCGCTCTGCAGCGCCTCCAACAAGTTGCCCGGCGCCTCCGGTTGGACGGAATCCGCCGGCGTCACGGTCTTGCCCGCCGTTTGAAGGGCCGGCCGGACTCCGGAACCACTGCGGGTTCTGATGTGGAGTCCGGCGCAAAGTCCGGGAGGACGCCTTGTGGCGCCTCCGGAGCCTCCCCCCGATGGGTCCCTTCTTGGGATCCCACCTCGGCGTCCTCGGTGTTGCAAGGGGTGGAGGCGGTCGGGATGGAGTCTACATACGACGGAGCCAATGACCCGCTCGATGAAGCGGGGAGATCATCACTGGCCGGACTGCAGGCAGCATGCGGCATTAGAATGACACTATGTGACGCAGAAAAAGAAATTATAAATCATTCAGGAATCCGGATACTTACGATCTCGCCGGAGGCTGGCCCTTGAAGGCCATTCTTCCTCGCCAACGTTGATGTTGGCGGAGCTGTCCGAGAATAGTCCTTCCCTCTTGGACCCTTCGCCTCCCCTATTGGGGAAGCCTTCCTCTTCCTCTCTCCCTCCTCCGGGAGAGAGTCCTCTTTCTCCTCCTCGTTTTTGGGAGGAGTCCGCCCAGTCGCTTGGACACCTGAAAACGGGAGCTCTTTCAAGCACCCGTGGCCTCCTTCTTGGCCTTCTTCTCCGGCACCACGTGCGGTGCCGGAACCAGCAGCCTCGCTAGACGAGCGTCTACTGGATTTCTGGCATAGGAGTCGGGCAGGTAATCTGCTCCGCCTTCCTCATCCAGTCCTGTCAAAGGAGAAGGGGAAATTAAAACCCGCATAGAGTCAAACTATGAAAAACAAGTGTCCCCGTAAAGGGGTAGAATCACTTACCTCGTCGGCCTGGTGCTGCGAGCGAAATCCGCGATCTTCAGTCACGGATGCGGGGGCTTCGGCGCCCTTGAACAGCACCCTTCAGGCGTCTTCGTACGTCGTGTCGAAGAGCCTGTTCAGCGCTTGGTGCTGTTCCGGATCGAACTCCCACGGATCGAATGCCCGCTCTTGGCATGGGAGAATCCGGCGGACGAGCATGACTTGGACCACGTTAACCAGCCTGAGCTTCTTCACCAGCTTCTTGATACAGGCTTGGAGTCCCGTCAGCTCCTCCGAACTGCCCCACAGCAAGCCCTTCTCTTTCTAGGAGGTGAGCTGCGTGGGAATACCAGATCTGAACTCGGGGGCCGCCGCCCATGGAGGGTCACGCGGCTCGGTGATGTAGAACCACCCCGATTGCCACCCCTTGACGGATTCCACGAAGGCCCCTTCGAACCAAAGGACATTGCGCATCTTGCCCAACATGGCGCCTCCGCACTCCGCTTGAGTGCCCTTCACTACCTTCGGCTTGACATTAAAGGTCTTGAGCCACAAGCGAAGTGGGGCGGATGCAGAGGAAGGCCTCGCACACGACGATAAACGTCGAGATGTTGAGGATGAAGTTCGGCGCCAGATCATGGAAATCCAGGCCGTAGTAGAACATGAGCCCCCGGACAAAGGGGTGAAGTGGAAAGCCTAGTCCGCGGAGGAAGTGGGGAAGAAAGACGACCCTCTCATGGGGCCTGGGGGTGGGAATGAGCTGCCCCTCGTCGGGCAGCCGGTGCGCGATGTCGCCGGAAAGGTATCCGGCGCCGTGCAGTTTGGCGATTTGCTCCTCCATAACGGTGGAAGCCAACCATTTACCTCCCGCTCCGGACATGGTCGGAGAAGGTTGAGACGAGATGCGCGAACTTGGGCGCTGGAGCTCGAAAGTGCCGGAGATGGATAAGCAAAGGAGGAAGAAGGCGTAGGTGAGAAGGTGAATCCTTATCCCTTATATGGGCGGGCGAAGTCTACGCGTCCCCCACCGGCCTGGTAAAACTCGCTTATCCCCCAAGCGTCACCATCAATGGCACGGTTGGGTTACCCACGTCCGTATTGATGAGAATCCCGGATTAAGGGGAAACACGATCTCTGCTTCGACAAGACGTGCCAAGGAAACCGCTTCGCTAAATGGGCTGAGGTGGTAAAGTGAAAAACGATTTAAATAATAGCTTGGTAGTGGCGTGACGTCATGCCGCAGAAAACGTCAGCAGATTGAACTTGTGTATATATTATTCTCTCTACGGTGGAATGTGGAATTTATTTTGCGAGCGGACACTATCCTGGTGTTCACAATCTTCTATCATTCGGAGGAGGAACCCGCCTTGCAATGCCAAGCAATATACGCGCCGGACTTATCGTCATTGAAGCTTGGTTCAGGGGCTACTGAGGGAGTCCTGGATTAGGGGGTGTCCGGATAGCCGGACTACCATCATCAGCCGAACTATCACCTGCCGGACTATCATCATCGATCGGACTCCAAGACTATGAAGATACAAGATTGAAGACTTCTCCCCGTGTCCGGATGGGACTTTCCTTGGCGTGGAAGGAAAGCTTGGCGATACGTATATGTAGATCTCCTACCATTGTAACCGACTCTATGTAACCCTAGCCCTCTCCGGTGTCTATATAAACCAGATGGCTTTAGTCCGTGGGACTAGAATCAGAACAACCCTTACAATCATACCATAGGCTAGCTTCTATGGTTTAGCCTCCTTGATCTCGTGGTAGATCCACTCTTGTAAACATCCACAATATCAATATCAATCAAGCGGGGCGTGAGGGTTTTACCTCCATCAAGAGGGCCCGAACCTGGGTAAACATCGTGTCCCTTGTCTCCTGTTACCATCCGCCTAGATGCACAGTTCGGGACCCCCTACCTGAGATCCGCCGGTTTTGACACCGACAGTGGCCCTAGTGGCTTCTTGCGGAGCATTGTGCCTCCATACCGCTCCAACGGAGACGTACTTGAAGGAACTTCGGTAACACATCCTCGTCTCCACCGGTTCCACTTGTGGTTATCTCTTTCCTTTACTTTGTGCAAGCAATTATTGTGTTGTATAATTTGCTTGCATTTGTTGTTGTTTTTGATATTTTTTGCATCATATAGGTTGTTCACTACATCTAGACAACCTATTTATTGCTAAACCTAAATTGTTGAGAAAGCTAAAAATTGGTAGTTGCCTATTCACCCTCCCCCCCCCTCCTCTAGTCAACCATATCGATCCTTGCATGCGGCAATTTCTAACATGATTCAAACAGACTTAAGCATCGCTACAAGTGATAAAATCTCATCGTAGTCAACACCTTGAACTTGTCGAAACCTTTTTGCGACAAGTCGAGCATTGTAGATAGTAACACTACTATTAGTGTATGTCTTCCTCTTGAAGATCCATTTATTTTCAATGGCTTGTCGATCATTGGGCAAGTCCACCAAAGTCCACACTTTGTTCTCATACATGGATCCTATCTCAGATTTCATGGCCTCAAGCCATTTGTAAGAATCCGGGCTCATCATAGCTTCTTCATAGTTCGTAGGTTCTTTGCCTCTATCACGGAGTAATTGGATACGGATACCCCGCAGACGGCAAGACAATTATTCAAGACATCGGGGCAAGCAAAGCCCCTCAGTCCGACTGCCCGGCCGCTCCTGCCGGCTCCCCGTCTGACTATGCCAACCAGTCCATTGTCATTGCGCCAGCTGCCGACTGCAGCCCATTCGACATCGACAGAGACACCCGACGAGACGGATGTACCCGAGCACTATTCACATGCCATCTCAGCCATCATGTATAGTGTCACTTGTCCCCTGGCACTATTTATGAAGTGACCCAGGGGACAAGGATGACACCCACCATGCCTTTGCCCATGCCCACTACCAAGCTTACATCCTAAGCTACCCATGCCTATATAAAGGCACACATCCATCCGTCTAGGGGATGGACTCACACGCACACACACAAGCAAATAGCTAGCAAGCTAGCTAGCTATCCATCCATCCACATGAGCACACGCCACGCCACACTTGCATGGCCTTCTGTCCATTGGCTCACTCGGCCACTCGGCCACGGGCATGCACGTCCGAGCATTCATACACACATATATGAGGCCAGATGCCTGCGGCACTGACCTCAGATACAGCTCCAGGAGCACTTTGTACCAGATATATCAGATACACTCAGACATGCAATAGTAGGAGTATTATCTCTCCGGAGAGCTCCGAAGCTGGGTAAACCACCGCGTGCTACTCGCATACCCGCTCCCGGTCCTATCAGCAGCAGCCTTACCCTCACAGTAAGCCCTTGTGGCATATGTCGACTCGCAAGACCCCCGTGAGAATACCACGACATTCACCATGGTCTAATAACATGACTTCTAGGACATGATTGCCGCACCACTCTGGTGTGGAACATGCTATGTTCAACCTACGAGGTCCAGTAGTAACTTGATCTGAAGTTTCATGATCACCATCATTGGCTTCCTCTCTAGTTGGTGTAGGCATCACATGGACGGATTTCCCTGATGTGCTACTTTCCAATTCGAGAGAAGGTACAATTACCTCATCAAGTTCTACATTCCTCCCACTCACTTCTTTCGAGAAAAAATCTTTCTCTAGAAAGGACCCATTCTTAGCAACATAGATCTTGCCTTCGGGTCTGTGGTAGAAAGTGTACCCAATTGTTTCCTTAGGGTATCCTATGAAGACGCACTTCTCCGTTTTAGGTTCGAGCTTATCAGGCTGAAGCCTTTTGACATAAGCGTCGCATCCCCAAACTTTAAGGAACGACAACTTAGGTTTCTTGCTAAACCATAGTTCATACGGTGTCGTCTCAATGGATTTAGATGGTGCCCTATTTAATGTGAATGCGATTGTCTCTAATGCATAACCCCAAAACGATAGTGATAAATCGGTAAGAGACATCATAGAACGCACCATATATCCAATAAAGTATGGTTACGACGTTCGGACACACCATTACATTGTGGTGTTCTAGGTGGCGTGAGTTGTGAAACTATTCCACATTGTTCCAAATGAAGTTCAAACTCGTAACTCAAATATTCGCCTCCGCGATCAGATCATAGAAACTTTATTTTCTTGTTACGATGATTTTCCACTTCACTCTGACATTCTTTGAACTTTTCAAATGTTTCAGACTTGTGTTTCATCAAGTAGATATACCCATATCTGCTCAAATCATCTATGAAGGTCAGAAAATAACGATACCCGCCGCGAGCTTCAACACTCATCGGACCGCATACATCGGTATGTATTATTTCCAGTAAGTCATTGGCTCGCTCCATTTTCGCGGAGAATGGAGTCTTAGTCATCTTTCCCATGAGGCATGGTTCGCAAGTATCAAATGATTCATTATCAAGTGATTCCAAAAGCCCATCGGCATGGAGTTTCTTCATGCGCTTTACACCAATATGACCTAAACGGCAGTGCCACAAATATGTTGCACTATCATTATCAACTTTGTATCTTTTGGCATCAATATTATGAATATGTGTATCACTAAGATCGAGATTCAATAAAGCATTTACGTTGGGTGTAATTCATGTAAACAGAACAACAATTACTCTCTGACTTAAATGAATAACAGTATCGCAATAAACATGATCCAATCATATTCATGCTCAACGCAAACACCAAATAACATTTATTTAGGTCCAACATTAATCTCGAAGGTAGAGGGAGTGTGCGATGGTGATCTTATCAACCTTGGAATCATTTCCAACACACATCGTCACCTTGCCCTTAACTAGTCTCTGTTCATTTTGCAACTCCTATTTTGAGTTACTAATCTTAGCAACTGAACCGGTATCAAATACCCTGGGGTTACTATGAACACTAGTAAAGTACACATCAATAACATGTATATCAAATATACCTTTGTTCACTTTGCCATCCTTCTTACCTGCCAAATACTTGGGGAAGTTCCACTTCCAGTGACTAGTCCCTTTGCAGTAGAAGCACTCAGTTTCAGGCTTGGGTCTAGTTTTGGGTTTCTTCCCGGGAGTGGCAACTTTCTTGCCATTCTTCTTGAAGTTTCCCTTCTTTTCCTTTGCCCTTTTTCTTGACACTAGTGGTCTTGTTAACCATCAACACTTGATGCTCTTTCTTGATTTCTACCTTTGCTGATTTCAGCATCGCGAAGAGCTTGGGAATCGTTTTCGTTATCCCTTGAATATTATAGTTCCTCACGAAGTTCTAATAATTTGGTGATAGTGACTAGAGAACTTCTGTCAATCACTATCTTATCTGGAAGATTAACTCCCACTTGATTCAAGTGATTGTAGTACCCAAACATTCTGAGCACATGCTCACTGGTTGAGCTATTATCCTCCATCTTGTAGGCAAATTACTTGCCAGAGGTCTCATACCTCTCGACACGGGCAAGAGTCTGAAATACCAATTTCAGCTCTTGGAACATCTCATATGCTCCGTGGTGATCAAAACATTTTTGAAGTCCCGATTCTAAGCCGTAAAGCATGGCGCACTAAACTATCAAGTAGTCATCATATCGAGCTTGCAAAACGTTGATAACATTTGTATCTGCTAATGCAATAGGTTTGTCACCTAGCGGTGCAGCAAGGACATAATTCTTCTGTGCAGCAACGAGGATAATCCTCAGATCACGGATCCAGTCCGCATCATTGCTACTATCATCTTTCAACTTTTCTCTAGGAACATATCAAAAATATATAGGAGCTATATCGCGAGCTATTTATCTACAACATAGATACGCAAATACTATCAGGACTAAGTTCATGATAAATTAAGTTCAATTAATCAAATTTCTTAAGAACTCCCACTTAGATAGACATCCCTCAAGTCATCTAAATGATACGTGATCCAAATCAACTAAACCATGTCCGATCATCACGTGAGATGGAGTAGTCATCAATGGTGAACATCTCTATGTTGATGATATCTACTATATGATTCATGTTCGACCTTTCGATCTCCGGTGTTCGAGGCCATGTCTGTACATGCCAGGCTCGTCAAGTTTAACCTGAGTATTCCGCATGTGCAAAACTGTCTTGCACCCGTTGTATTTGAATGTAGAGTCTATCACACCCGATCATCACGTGGTGTCTCAACACGATGAACTGTCGCACCGGTGCATACTCAGGGAGAACACTTATACCTTAAAATTTAGTGAAGGGATCATCTTATAATGTTGTCTCCGTACTAAGCAAAATAAGATGCATAAAACATAAACATCATATGCTATCAGAATATGTGACATGATATGGCCACCATCATCTTGTGCTTTTGTTATCCATCTCCAAAGCATCATCATGATCTCCATCGTTACCGGCTCGACACCTTGATCTCCATCTTTGCGTCGTGGTCGTCACACCAACTGTTGCTTCTACAACTATTGCTAATGCATAGTGATAAAGTAAAGCAATTACATGGTGTTTGCATTTCATACAATAAAGAGACAACCATAAGGCTCCTACTGGTTGCCGATAACTTTTAGAAAACATGATCATCTCATACAACAATGTATATAACATCATGTCTTGACCATATCACATCACGACATGCCCTGCAAAAACAAGTTAGATGTCCTCTACTTTGTTGTTGCAAGTTTTACGTGGCTGATGCGGCTTCTAGCAAGAACCATTCTTACCTACGCGTCAAAACCACAACGGTGATTTATCAAGTTTATTGTTTTAACCTTCAACAAGGACCGGCCGCAGTCAAATTTGATTCAACTAAAGTAGGAGAAACAGACACCTGCCAACCACCTTTATGCAAAACTAGTTGCATGTCTGTCTGTGGAACCGGTCTCATGAACGTGGTCATGTAAGGTTGGTCCAGAACGCTTCATCCAACAACACCGCCGAATCAAAATAAGACATTGGTGGTAAGCAGTATGACGATCACCCCCCAAACTCTTCGTGTTCTACTCGTGCATATCATCGATACTTCTCCGTCGTATCTATAATTTTTTATTGTTCCATGCCAATATTCTACAACTTTCATATATTTTTGGCAACTTTTTATACTATTTTTGGGGACTAACATATTGATCCAGTGCCCAGTGCCAGTTCCTGTTTGTTGCATGTTTTTGTTTCACAGAATATCCATATCAAACGGAGTCCAAAGCAGGATAAAAGCAGACGGAGACTATTTTTGGAAATATTCAGAGAATATGGGAAGGAAAATCCACGAGACGGTGCCCGAGGAAGCACGAGGCAGGCGCGCCCACCCCTGGCGCGCCCCTGACCCTCGTGGGCCCCCTGTAAGGCGGTTGCTGCTCTTCTTTGGCCACAAGAAAGCTAATTTTTAGGAAAAAATCACGCCGAAGATTTCAGTCCAATCGGAGTTACGGATCTCCATATATATATGAAACGGTGAAAAGGCAGCAGGGCAGAGCGCAGAAACAGAGAGAGAAAGAGAGACAGAGAGACAGATCCAATATCGGAGGGGCTCTCGCCCCTCCCATACCATGGAGACCAAGGACCAGAGGGGAAACCCTTCTCCCATCTAGGGAGGAGGTCAAGGAAGAAGAAGAAGGAGGGGGGCTCTCTCTCCCTCGCTTCCGGTGGCGCCGGAGTGCCACTGGGGGCCATCATCATCACCGCAATCTTCACCAAAAACTTCACCGCCATCATCACCAACTCTTCCCCCCTCTATGCAGTGGTGTAGCCTCTCTCTTACCCGCTGTAATCTCTACTTTAACATGGTGCTCAACGCTATATATTATTTCCCAATGATGTATGGCTATCCTATGATGTTTGAGTAGATCCGTTTTGTCCTATGGGTTATTTGATGATCAAGATTGGTTTGAGTTGCATGTTTTATTATTGGTGTTGTCCTATGGTGCTCTCCGTGTCGCGCAAGCTTGAGGGATTCCCGCTGTAGGGTGTGCAATACGTTCATGAATCGCTTATAGTGGGTTGCGTGAGTGACTGAAACACAAACCCGAGTAAGGGGGTGATACGTCTCCAACGTATCTATAATTTATGAAGCATTCATGCTATATTATTATGTGTTTTGAATGATTATGGGCTTTATTATTTACTTTTATATTACTTTTGGGACTAACCTATTAACCGGAGGCCCAGCCCATATTGTTGTTTTATTGCATGTTTCAGTATTTCGAAGGAAAGGAATATCAAACGGAGTTCAAACGGAATGAAACCTTCGGCAACGTGTTTTTTGGAAGATTATCATCCTGGAGGCTTGGAGATCAAGTCAGAAGATCCTCGAGGAGCCCAGGAGATAGGGGGGCGCCCCCCCCCCCCCTACAGGGCGCGGCCCCCTGTCTCGTGGACCCCTCAAACACCTCCCGACCGACTTCTTTCACCTATATAAGCCTACGTACCCTAAAACCATCAGAGAAGATAGATCGGGAGTTCTGCCGTCTCAAGCCTCTGTAGCCAACAAAAACCTCTCGGGAGTCCGTTCCGGCACCCTGCCTGAGGGGGAACCCATCACCGGTGGCCTTCGTCATCCCGACGCTATCCATGACGAGGAGGGAGTAGTTCACCCTCGGGGCTGAGGGTATGTACCAGTAGCTATGTGTTTGATCTCTCTATCTCTCGTGTTCTCTCTCGTGTTCCCTCTATGGCACGATCTTGATGTATCGCGAGCTTTGCTATTATAGTTGGATCTTATGATGTTTCTCCCCCTCTACTCTCTTGTGATGAATTTGAGTTTCCCTATTGAAGTTATCTTATCGGATTGAGTCTTTATTTGAGAACACTTGATGTATGTCTTGCCGTGTTTATCTGTGGTGACAATGGGATATCACGTGCCACTTGATGTATGCTTTGGTGACCAACTTGCGGGTTCCGCCCATGAACCTATGCATAGAGGTTGGCACACGTTTTCTTGACTCTCCGGAAGAAACTTTGGGGCACTCTTTGAAGTACTTTGTGTTGGTTGGATGAATCTGAGATTGTGTGATGCATATCGTATAATCATGCCCACGGATACTTGAGGTGACAATGGAGTATGTAGATGACATTAGGGTTTCGGTTGATTTGTGTCTTAAGGTGTTATTCTAGTACGAACTCTTTTATAGATCGATCCGAAAGAATAGCTTTGAGGTGGTTTCGTACCCTACCATAATCTCTTTGTTTGTTCTCCTCTATTAGTGGCTTTGGAGTGACTCTTCGTTGCATGTTGAGGGATTGGTATATGATCTATCTACGTTATTATTGTTGAGAGAACTTGCACTAGTGAAAGTATGAACCCTAGGCCTTGTTTCCTATCATTGCAATACCGTTTATGCTCACTTTTATCATTACTTACCTTGCTGTTTTTATATTTTCAGATTACAAATACCTTTATCTACCATCCATATTGCACTTGTATCACCATCTCTTCGCCGAACTAGTGCACCTATACAATTTACCATTGTATTGGGTGTGTTGGGGACACAAGAGACTCTTTGTTATTTGGCTGCGAGGGTTGTTTGAGAGAGACCATCTTCATCCTACGCCTCCTACGGATTGATAAACCTTAGGTCATCCACTTGAGGGAAATTTGCTACTGTCCTACAAACCTGTGCACTTGCAGGCCCAACAACGTCTACAAGAAGAATGTTGTGTAGTAGACATCAGGGGGTTGTTGCGTATGGGATAAAGAGGACTTGACGCTTTAATGCTATGGTTGGGTTTTACCTTAATGATCTTTAGTATTTGTGGATGCTTGCTAGAGTTCCAATCATAAGTGCATATGATCCAAGTAGAAAAAGTATGTTAGCTTATGCCTCTCCCTCAAATAAAATTGCAATAATGATTACCGGTCTAGTTGTCGATTGCCTAGGGACAAATAACTTTCTCGTGACAAAAATCTCTTTACTAAAACTAATTTATTTGTGTCTTTATCTAAACAGCCCCTACTTTTTATTTACGTGCTCTTTATTTTCTTGCAAACCTATCCAAAAACACCTACAAAGTACTTCTAGTTTCATACTTGTTCTAGGTGAACGTTAAGCGTGCGTAGAGTTGTATCGGTGGTCGATAGAACTTGAGGGAATATTTGTTCTACCTTTATCTCCTCGTTGGGTTCGACGCTCTTACTTATCGAAGAGGCTACAATTGATCCCCTATACTTGTGGGTTATCAAGACCTTTTTCCGCGCCGTTCTTTGGGGAGCAATAGCGTGGGGTGAATATTCTCGTGTGTGCTTGTTTGCTTTATCACTAAGTAATTTTTATTTGTTGTTCTTAGTTGTTCTTTATCTTTACTTATGGATATGGAACACGAAATACCAAAAAAATATAGGTGTACTTGCTACTCATGGAGATGGGGAACCTCCTAAAACCCTCGATGCCCGTTATGTGAAAGATATTATGTACTACTTTAATAATCCTGAGAAAACCCCATTGAACAATGTTATGGGAAACACGTTGGATCAACGTGAATACTTTAGGGATTATCGCTGACTCAAAAATGAAACTATTATGGGATCAAATTCATATGTTGCATTGGTATGCTAGGCAAGTATGCTTGAGATATGATTATACTTGTTGCTCTAGGATGAAGGCTCCACACCTTCCCTTTTCATGCAAATTTAATGATAATGAAACCTTGGCTTCTTATGCTAGAGGTATATATGATTACTATGATGTGGGACAAATAGAAGAATTTGTTCCTTTTATGGGTGCTTATGAAATTGAATCTATGTTCAAAGAGTTTGAAAATCTTTATGATGTTGTTTATAGACCTGAAAATTTAGCTATCCTTAAATATTGCTATGCCAATTATGAATTCAATTCTGATATTGATGCATCTATTGAGAAAGTCTCCGCTGTCCAAGAAGAGACTAATATTTTGCAGGAATCCATGGAAGAATAAATTGACAAAACTGTGAGCTCATTGGATGAAAAAGATGATGAGAAGAGCGAAGAACAAAAGGAGGAAGAGCGGATTAGCTACCCGTGCCCACCTTCTAATGAGAGTAACTCTTCAACTCATACATTGTTTAAATTCCCTTCTTGTTTACTGAAGGATGAATGCTATGATGATTATTATGATCCCGTTGATTCTTTCAAAATATCCCTTTTTGATGATGCTTGCTATGCTTGTGGCCATGATGCCAATATGAATTATGCTTATGGATATGAACTTGCTATAGTTCCTTATGTTAAACATGAAATTGTTGCTATTGCCACTACAAAAAAAAGACACATCCTGACATTTTGGGCCGAACGAAAAAAAAATTCTGTCATACATATGACACTTCTATGACGATAATTGTGACAAAACCCGGTAGCATCATAGATGTGGTGGGCTCCTACTTCTATGACAAAAAATCATGACAGAAAATGGGCTTTTAAGTCACAGGCGGGCTGGAGACGCAGCTGCATGACATTCTTTGGGCCGTCCATGACGGAAAAACCGTGGTAGAAGCGAGGGGGAGGAAAATTTCGGGGAGTTGCCGGTTACGGTGGGAGGTCGGGGGCCGAGCGATGCACGTTTCTCTCGTACGTACGTGCATGTCGGCGAGGCGTTGGCTCTAACTGAACCTGAGCGAGGCGTTGGGCTCTAACTGAACCCGAGCAATTGCACTGCAGGCTACGCATTACTGAACCCGAGAGATCGATCGATGGCTGTTAACTGAACCCGATGGAACGATTCCTTTCTTTCTTTGGCGCTAAGCTGAAGCCGATCGATTGGATGAACAGTGAGCATTTCCGGGGGGGTGGATGAACAGTGAGCGGTGGCGTTGCCTCTGGATGAACAGGACCCCGTGGTGTGGAGGGCTGGATGAACAGTAGACGGTGGAGGGGTGGCCGTGGAGAGGTGGTTGAACAGGACCCCGTGGTGTGAAGGGGTGGTTGAACATGACCCCGTGGTGTGGAGGGCTGGATGAACAGTAGACGGTGGAGGGGTGCCCGTGGAGGGGTGGTTGAACAGTAGCCGGTGGAGTAGCGCGCGGTGGAGGCTGGATGAACAGGAGCCCGTGGAGGTTGGAGGAGGTCGACGGTAGCCCGTGGAGGCTGGATGAACAGGAGCCTTTGGAGGTTGGAGGAGGTCGACGGTAGCCCATGGAGGCTGGAGGAGGTCGACGGTAGCCCATGGAGGCTGGAGGAGGTCGACGGTGGAGATGAACAGTATCCCGTGGAGTCCTGTTTTGCGGTACGCCACACCCCTCCCGATGAACAGGACCCCTGTTTCGACCGTAGGAGGTCTGTTTCGTTCGTTTTGCGGTACGCCACACCCCTCCCGATCAACAGGACCTCCGTTTCGACCGTAGGAGGTCCGTTTCCTCCGTTTTGCGGTACGCCACACCCCTCCCGATCAACAGGACCGTCGTTTCGACCGTAGGAGGTCCGCTTCCTCTGCTTTTGCAGTAAGCCACACCCCTCCCGATCAACAGGACCCCGTTCCGAACGTAGGAGGTCCGTTTCCTCCGTTGTACGGTACGCCAGGCCTCGTTTCCATCGCCTGTTCCGTCCAAGCCCTCCCGATGAACACGACCACGCATTCTGTTCCGACCCAGCCGGTTGGCTCCCCATGAACACGACGACGACGATGTTTCTCCGTTCCGACCCGGCCATGTACGTATGCGTGAGTAGGCGTTCGAGACCCTGCCCGTATGTACATACATGGCTGTATTTTCTTTCTTGCACCCTCGCCGTTGTACGTACGTGTACATGCTACATGCGCGCCTCTACATCGACACATGCGCACCTCTACTACGACACGTGCACGCCTCTACATCGACCAGTATGTACGTACACATTCGTGACCAGAATGGCAACGCTACGTACACTTCGACCAGGTGGGTCCCGACTGTTAGGCACTTCCTTGCCTGCGAAGATGTAGCTGGTGGGTCCCAGCAGTCAGGGGGCGAATCGTTTTGTCTTTTTTGCCCGGACGCACTTCCTTGCGTGCGAAGATGTAGCTGGTGGGTCCCAGCAGTCAGGAGGGAAACGTTTTTTTCGTGAAATACGGTGGCCTGTCCGGTGGGTCCCTGCTGTCAGGTGGAGGAATCATTATTTTCCGTGTAATAAGGAGGCACTTCCTTGCTGCGGCCGTGGACCCGGTATCGACCTCTCAACGTCTGATCCACGTCCGATGGAAGTCGTTCCTTGACCACGTTGACCACACCGCGTCGAGAGCACCAGGGCGGTGGACGACAGCGAGGCCTACGAAGGGGACGACGGAGCCGGTGAAGACGCGGCAGTGGATGCCCACGCGGAGAGGAGCATGAGTATTCACTCGTTCGGCCGTGGTGTGAGGTTGCCGTCGCTGCAGGGCCTGGCCTAAGGTGGGAATAGTAGGGGGCGGTGAGGCCTCCAGCGGCAACCTGACCGACCACGGGAGGCGTGAGCAAAGCGGCACGACCGGCGCTGCTTTGGGCGGCTGGAGCAAGAAGACCAGAGGTTGAAGAAGCACTACGGCCGTTGGATGGACATCGTAGGGTCACTGGAGCTAGAATCGTTCATATTGACTAACTTGAGAAAGCCCTCCATCCCCGTCAACTTAGTAGGCCCACAAGTCAGCTTCCCACCAAGGTGAGTCCCAGCTAGCAGGGGGAGTATTCATTTTTTTGTGTGTAATAAAGAGGCACTTCCGGCGGGTCCGAGCTGACAATGGGGGGAACGTTTTTTCACGAAATACGGTGGCCCGTCCGGTGGGTCCCAGCAATCAGGGGGAAACGTTTTTTTCGCGAAATAAGGTGGCCCGTACGATGGGTCCTTGCTGTCAGGTGGAGGAATAATTATTTTGCGCGTAATAAGGAGGCACTTCCTTGCGGCCGCCATGGACCCAGCTGTCAGCCTCTCCATGTACAGTACTTTTCCGATGGAAGTCGGTCGTCGACCACATTGACCACGCCGCGCCGAGAGCACCAGGGCGGTGGACGACGGCGACGCCTAGGAAGGGGACAATGCGGAGCTGGGGAAGACGCAGCAGTGGAAGCCCGCGCGGAGAGGAGTACGAGGGTTCACTGGTTCGGCTGCGGTGTGAGGCTGCCGTCACCGCAGAATAACAGGGGGTGTGGGTGAGTGGAGGGATGGCCTGGGCAGCGGTGGGAGTAGTATGGGGGCGGTGAGGCCTCCGCGGCAGCACAGCCGGCCACGGGAGGCAGGAACAGGCGGCACGACTGGCGCTGCTTTGGGCGGCTGGACCAAGAAGACCAGATGTTGAAGAAGCACTGCGGCCGTTGGATGGACATCGTACGGTCACTGAAGCTAGAATCGTTTATTTTGACTAAGTTGACAAAGCCCTTGGTCTCCAACTTAGTAGGCCCATAGGTCAGCCTCCGAAACGGTGCGCCCCAGATGTCAGGGGGAGGAATCATTTTTTGGCGGCCGAAGCTAAGAATATCCAAGATTGAAGAAGAAGCACGACATCCGGATAGGCATCCAACGGTCACTGCTGCTAGAACCGTGTGTTCACTATAATAAGTTGACAAAGCCTTGCATACGCGTCAACTTATTTTTTTAGGGGACGCGTCACTTAGTAGGCCCACAAGTGTGTGGCAGAGAACTTATAGCCCATTTGCGTTTTGTAAGAATGTACAACCCATTTTTGAATTCTAATGGAATTTACAACAGCCCATTTACAGTTTGTTAAAAGTACAACCCATTTTCTAGCTAGGACAATGATTAATAATTTCAACCAACCGTTAAAGACAGAATTTAATAAAATTTCCCACATTTTGATGGGATCCGAAATATTTTTGTCCCGAAATTTCTAGTCAGGTTAAATATAAATTTGTATTACGTAAAAATCCAACGAAACATTGCGCGCGCAACAATGAAAATTTAAGATTTTCAAAATCCATAAATAATATTTTATAAACTAATTTCGTGTTTGGTGCATTTTTTTATAGTTACTGCCAAGTTTTTATAATTACATCCCATTTATTATTTTTAAAGCCCATTTTCCTGTTAAGCCTAATGCATCCCTCCTAGGAAAGATTTGCAGCCAGTGAGCGGAGAATAACAAGTTGACCTTGCCTGGGTATTCCTCAAAAAGACGTATAGCTGGGCTAGCCATTTTCATCTTGAGAAAAGTAGTATCTGGGCTGGATATCTGGCCTGGGCTAGACGGGCCACAGCCCGCCCAGTTAATACCCTGCTCTCCTGTGAATAACAACGAAATCATCGCCAAGAAAAACTCTGCAGTGCTCACGCCTCAAAAACACAAATACTGCTCGAGCTGCTTGGTCCTAGCTGTCGGCCGCACCTTGTGCAATTCTCTCGTTTATATTGACTACATAGGTTGACAATGGTGTGGGACCGTGATATCAGGAAACCAGGAGAAAGCAAAAAATATATAGTTGTACATAATAAGGAGGCACTCACAGACGTCACGTACGGCTATGGCCCTAGTGGGTCCCTAGTGTCATCCAGTCAAAATAAAGTCAACTCATGAATCCTCATGTTTGTTGACCATGTTAACAATGCTCGGCGCCACGGCGAGCGCAACAACTCGAAGGACAACGGAGAGGGCCTCGCGGGCCCTACGGAGGTCTGATACAACGCCCGCTGCTCATTCAGGAAGCCAGGATCATCGGACACCTATGAGCACCTTCGAGAAACTGAGACGGCATGAAACGGTAAGGCCGCGCTTGGGAGCTCGTTTATTTCAAACCTGTATTAACATACAAGTGTAATTTACTCGTCATCGGAAGGCCCGAGGTCTGTAAGTAAAACCGGCGGGTTCTGGCGTGTAATTTGAGAGACCAAAGTGTATATTTTACGAGCACGGCTATATGGACGACATTACCAGACGATACATGCACGACGTGCGTATCATGCCATCCATGGGCAAGGCTGAAACAGCAGCTAACAGCTGGATTAGCAATCGTACGAGTGTCGTTCAGCGTTTTTATAGTGTGTGAAGTACTTCCGATATTTTACTAGTCAAAATCGACCAACCAAGCGCCTTCGCCCGAGACCATCTGCTTTAATTTACAAGCTTCAGTTTTACAAGCGGTTTTGGTTGGAAAACGACGATCCAATCACGACCTAATATCATGAGTTGGTCGGAAGGTGTGTCAGGTGACTTATAAGTCAGGTGACAACCAAACAGGCATGACTTATAAGACACTGGTTTTAAGTCACCTGCCTTATAAGTCAGGTGACTTATTGGAACCAAACAGGCTCTGAAACATCAGACGATGAACTTCTTACGCATGGAAACAACAGAAGAGGATGATCTTCTTAACAAGCAAATCACTGGCATTAGATCGACATGCAAAACAATACGAAGCATTATTCTCAGGAGGCACGGTGAACAGCTCGTGATGCCGCATGCCACAACATTCCAAGCTCAACTTTGCAATCAAACACAAGGCCTGGCATTACATAGACAATATTCAGAACAAACTCTTAACACAGGAATATCTCAGCAGAGTAACTATTTACTTCTAAACTAAACACAGGAATAGGAAAAAACACTCGACGCTGCTCACAGCAAGGGCGTCCCACTCAAAAATATCAAATGCATGTCTTCTGGCTAACATCAAAGAGCAAATTTTGACAAGGTTTTCCAATTCCAATATATTAAACTAACGTCTTCTTGCTAACATCAATGATTAAACTTTGACAAGCTTTTCCCATTCAAAATATGTAATGCCTATGATCATGGAGTCTTGTCGCTTCTTGCTAACATCAATGATTAAACTTTGACAAGCTTTTTCCATTCAAAATATGTAATGCCTATGATCGTGGAGTCCTGTAAACTTCTTGTACTTGTTTGGGCACTTTTTGCCCAGGGCACTCCACGTGTTGTTAAATTGCCAATGGTCTCAGCAGACTAGTCATGTCACCGGTGTCTAATATTTATGGCATCGGCTGTAGCAATGGAGGGATTCGGTGCCAAACTAAGAAAATGTGAAATTGGCACCTCTTTTGGCCTACATAGTGGAAGGCCTAATACTCTGTAAAGCTTCTCGGTCATTCCTTCTGTAATGTAGCGCAAACAGTGACTACTTCTTTCTGCAAAGTGGAACGACCAACTGGACCCAGTAATGCAGCTGTTTGCCTTGGATACATTGGCTCCTTTTGTGCAGTTGAACTAAAATCGAAGTCAGAATAAAACCGAGCTTCAATTGTGATAACCCTGTAAGCAACAAAAGGTATAAGGGAAACAATTACTGAGAAATAATGGTTGATGACTTGTACTCCCAGAAGAAAAACATCTACTGATCTACCTTATCTTAATGGGAAACAAAGCAGGAGAGTAGCAATTCTCAATCAATGTAATTCATTAATATTAACTGAGACATTATCTTAACAATGCCTTGTTTCAACATGTATAAAGAACAAAAAAGCAGAAAAGTATCATTCCTAAAACAATGCGACTGATTCATTTTAACAAAGACATTATCTTAACAATACCTTGGTTAAACATGTAGAAAGAACTATAAAGCAGGATAGTACCATTCGTAACAAGTGTTGCAGTTTTGAACTAAGATTCAGTAGTTAATTAATTCTGAGAGTGGCATTGCTTAATTTTACCAGCGGCATTAGATTAAAGAAAAGCATAAACAGTTACAGGGGAGAGTGGGCGCAAAAACAGTATGTGCTTCCATCTACATATAAAGGGGGTGATGCAGAGTTTGTTGTAACAAAGCAACAGGCATCATGTCTGGTTTGGTCCCATTTTTGTTCACTACTTAATGGGAAAAGACAACAATACAATAGCTTCAATTCAACATTTATTTAAAACAGTACCAAAACAAGTAGCACAACATCTCAAAGCACACTGCACATCATGTGGATGAGACCAAGATTTGAAACAACTCACCACGAAGAGTGGAAACAAATCTCGATCTCCTTTTGTGCGATTCCACAAAAATTAAGCAAAGTCACCGGTGTGACATTCAAATTGAACTGCACAAAACACTCTTAAAACATAAGTGTTTCGAGTAGTGAAGCAAAATGTTGCATTGATTCATATTAACAGAGACATTCTCTTGAAACAAGATTCGTTAAAAAATGTAATTTACTTTTAACAGTGGCATTGCTTCAATTTTCCGGCGGCATTCTTAGATTAACAACAGCAAAATAGCTGTATGGGACATGCCAGCACCATGTGCGTCCACACGTATAAATGGGTGATGTAGAGTATGTAGCGAAGCAGCATATATGCGTTGGTCCAATATTTGTTCTCTTTGAACCTTTTTCCTAAGTGAGGGCAGCAAATCTAGTCCTGCACAAACTACCCGACCCCCCAGTTTCTTTCCCTTTACAACAAAGAGATCGGTTCTTTGTGTGTACTAGGTTACCCCCTTTTTCCCTTTTCAACCAACAAAGCGGCTGGATAGCCAGTCTATACTACTTTCCGCCCCTCCTTTCCTCATTGAACCATGTCCTAGATTCTTGCTCCAGCCCACCGTACCCTTCTTTCCTCTTTGAACCAAGACCTAGATTCGACTACAGATCGAAAAAGATCCACATGCAGCTAGAGCAACGACGGTTTCAAAGAAACTTATACCTTAGGGTCGTCGGGATGTGGCAAGGCGGGAGGCCGGATCTGCCCACACTACGTATGACAGCGATGAAGAAGGGGTCGGTGGCCCTCCCGCACAGGCGCTGGGTGAAAGAGAACAGCGCAGCCGGCAGTGGATTGCCTCCCTCGCCGAAGGCGATGGAGTGAACGTTGCACCTCCTCCCCTTCCCGGTGCGACGGGATACGGACGCCTCCTTCACCAGCTATGAGGGGGGAGAGAGAGACAAGAGGCCAATGCAGTCTTGTTTAGATCTGGTGAAGAGAGGGTGAGAGACTGTGAATATAGCAAACCCTAGCAAATGAACGCTCAGCCTCCAGCGTGTAACATATATGTAGTGCGGCGAGCGTGTGGAGAGTGCAAACCCTAGCGAACAAGCGCTGAGGTTCCCGCTTACATATATACTATACTGTAGTATAGACTGAGCTTTGGTGCCTTCACTGCACCTGCTTTTGGCTGTATGACAGGTGAGCCAGCCACATTTTGGGCCCACCTGTCATAGACCCAAAGGCAGGTGCACTAAGTCAAGCCGCGCCCATATACTAGTCTCGTGTATACGAGTAATATATACTTGTGGAGTGGTTTTCTTATTCTCTCCATAACAGTCGTTTTAAATTGTGTAAGTACGAAACGAAACTCTTTATCTAATGTATAGTGAAGAAAATTAGTACTACTTCCGATGAACTAACGATCCACGCCCACGCGTCCTGGTCGCACTTCCTGTCCTTCACGTGTGGTACACTACCCTCCCTTAAGTGAACAACCACAAATGCGCCAAATTATCGGAAACGTGTGAGAGTGTGTACAAATAAAGAATTTTAATTTCAATTATCGGAAAGGTTTGAGACTATTATAAAGTTTGACTTCAGTCAAATCTAATATGCGGAGTAAATAAAAATGGAGGGCTACTACGTCCATCCGGGTTTTAGTCCACACCATTTTTAAATCAATGTTAATAGCTGGACAAATAAAATTACAGGAGCTGGAGACAAAGTTGTGAGAAGGCTTAGAAATCAATACAAAACTTATGCTCTTAGTACCAACGTCGATCCTTCTTCGAGGAAACATTTGGTTCATAGCCAATTGTGTGATAAAATTGCACCAACATGAAAGACGACTGCGTCTCCAATGCAACCAAGGTGAACTGACGATGGATATCATCTTTGTGCGTAACAAGCAAAGAGCACTGACGGAAGTTAGCTTGTTTTTCATTGAAAATCGATCAGCTTCACCAGCCGACGCAACCACGAGGCGCAACCATGAGCATCGATAGGTCATCATGGTGACGCATCATCCATTTGGCATCTTCGTCCGCGCCAGTGCCGGCTCCGAGAGGACGGTGCGCATCGGCTCCCTCCGTCGCCGATGGCGACAACGTCAACGCTGCACCTCCTCACCTCCCGCTGCGGACGGTATTCGGGCATTCGGCCGGATCTGTGACCACCGGTGAGGAGAGAGATAGAGTGGACACTGTCATCTTGTTTTGATATGGAGAGGGTGAGAGAGCGAGACGTGAGAAACTCTATCAAACAAGAGGCTATAATGGAGTAAAAAAATCTCTCCATAGCAGTGATTTTGGGCATGTCTAGGACACATCTAGATGTGACATAGTTATGTCACATCTAAGTTGATGTCCACTCTATTTGTGGTCTATTTTTTTGTCCTAGTTTTTTTTGTTTCTTGTTGCTACATTATATACTTGTGGGAGCTTAGGTGTGATATCCTTAAATAACATCTAGATGTGAATTAGACAAACTGATTTTCTAACGTACCAAGAAAGAAAACTCGATCAAAAACACGCCCCCGCTTCCAGGTCGCGAGAGTCGTCCCGCACACACACATAGACATAGACATGCATATCCGTGTTTACGTAAAATTCCATTTCCATCTCCATCTCTAATCATATTTTTCCAACTGGCACATTATTTACGTTGTTAATTATATACGCAGCAATATTAACGCACAGCATCTCTTGTTTGCGCACGTACGGACCGCTGCCACGGCCGGTCCTGACCAACCCGAACCCTCTTCATCACCCGCGCGTGCTTCCCGCCCGAAACGGTCAATGCCGCATTCATGCCCGGCCAGAGCGGACGCGACCTCTCACTGGCACCGGCATTGAAGCGCGGCCGCCCAGAGCGCCGCGCGCCACTTCCCGGTGCACGCGGCTGCTCTGCGTTCAAAGGTCGCAATAGCCGGCTACAACATGCATGTAAAAAGTTCTTGGGAGTCCATGCTACAGCTAGCTGTCCTCCCCCAACTCGTCAATCTCTTCCAGTAGTGCTAGTAGCACTCCATGGCGCGATCCATCGACAAGCAGGCGGGAAAGTTATCGAATACTCGGTTTGCGGTGAGTGGCATGCCGAGCGATCGTGTGGGGTCGAGCCGTGGAGGAGGGTGAGACATGAACACGACAGACGTGATTTAAACGTTGGTTTTGCTTGATGGCGCGATCCAACGAAACGAAATGTTGGTTTCTCTCTGTTTCCATTTTTTCTCCGGAAAAACGGAAACTTTCCACTCCATTTTCATTCCTATTCAAAGGTTGCCCCGTTACAACATTCCATCAAATACAAAGGAAAACTAACACGCATGCTGATGCATGTCAATGATTCACAGATCATAGCCAATATTTACTTCACAACTAAAGAAAAAAGTTGTGAGAGCGTGTACGAAAGAAAAACTACTGATGGGGTCATTACGACTTAAACCCTAAACCCTAAACATGATTTAATTCCCTGGCCAGGTAGAACCTGTCGAAGGAAAGACGGCTGGCACCCTCGGATCATATGATGCTTTTGTGCAGTTCCACTAAAATCAACCTGAGCATCCCTGATGGCAAAGATATTGAAGAAGTGTGATTAGAATAATAGTACTAGCACTAGTTCATGAGACATAAACTCATCACAAGTAGAATGTAGCGACCCGACCTCAGATGGTCAAGTCTCTGTGCTTCCGTGTCATCCCTGGATCGGTAATGCTGACACACACAGTACTCGAAGCATTTATAACAGAGTAGCAATCACACACTTATTACATCGAATGTATCAAAAGAGAACTTATTACAATAATATGGCTTAAGGCCATCTAATACGATAACAGCGGAAGGCTTGGAAGATAAAGTGAGTCCATCAACTCCAACGGCATAGCTGAGCTGCACGGCAACGACCTATCGAACCTTACTCCTCGTCTGAAAAGTCTGCAACATAATACGTTGCAGCCCGAGAACGGGTCAGCACATGGAATATGCTGGCAATGTAACACAATAGAGCAATAACAGAATAATGCTAACACTACATGCATGTTTGGCTGGTGGAAAGCTCTATGGTTACGGTTCTATGGAAAGCCAATTTTTTCCTAAATCAAAGGAATAAATTTTAATTTAACTATCATGGTGGTTGAAACATCATTGAGAAGGTATAACCCCAACTCAATCCCAATTAAAGTAATTAACATCCCAACAATATTAATTTAGAGTGTTGAGATACATGTGAATACTCAAGTACTAGATACTCAGAATTGTCCATAACCGGGGACACGGCTAACCATGATTAGATTGTACACTCTGCATAGGTTTGCGCACTTTTCCCCACAAGACTCGATATGCCTCCGTTGATTTCTCGCACTACATGGTGTTTGAGAAACGGATGACCGAGACACAGTCTTTCAGAAACATTAACTCTCTACTCAGGGTAGACCATACCAAACCTACAAAACCCACTACCTTCTGATCTACCTCTTCAAGAGCTTCACGTAACTTACTCAACTATGCTAGAGCCCATAATAGCTTGTGGCTGCACACGGAAGTTTCTAGCATGAATAATCTCAGTTCCCTTTGAGCACAGGTGGCGGTCCATAGGAAGATCACTGCGGTACCGGGATTTCCAAAAAAACAGACAACACTCGGTTCCCTAGGTGCCTCAATCCACCCAGATGTGTATTAAAGTTGCCACCTTAAAGTAAACCATTAATTAACAATCTCACATCTTTCATGAATAACTCTCAAACCCAACCACGTCTACGAGCATAGCATAGCAATATAAGCAACACGTAGAAGTAACTCCCAAGGGTTTGATAGTAACAGGGCAATAGGTTCCTACCTCATCATCTACTTCCCAACCCACAAATTAATGACATCCTAACCATGCAATGTTTGGGGGTTGAACTAATGCATAAAAACTGGGTATGAAAAGAAATATGATCAAGTGTTACTTGCCTTGCTGACGATCCGGGAACCCTAGAGACTCGTAGTAACACGCTTTGCACTCCGGGAATTCTATCGCAAACAAACAACAGCATACATAAGCAACAAGCAAATATGCACAAACGGAACTTCAACTGAAAGAGGTTGACCGGAGAGTTCAACTTAAGAACTCCGGTTCACAAGAAGAATCAAACCAAACGGAGCAACGAAACTCAAACGAAGAAAGAAACAAGATCCGTTTACTAATCTGAACTAGGGTGGAATTTTACAGAGGCAAAAACTTGTTTGAGTTGGCTATTCGGAAAGAGGGTTTCAAGGTGAAACTCCAGGCGCTTGAATCGCCTGATTCCGATAAACGAGCGAAAAGTTATACTAGTTCGAACATCGGATCAGTAATCGCGATCAGAAAAATCACGGAATAAATCCGATTAAAAGAAAAACGGCGAACGGCTAAACGAACGAACGTTCGTTAGCAAAAACAAAACGATGAACACGTTCGTTAAAACGATAGAACGAGCGAACGCTCGCTAAGTAAATAAACCAAAAAAAACCGATCTAAATAAATAAATAAAACGAACTAGGTTTTTTTTCTAAAAAAACCAAAGGGGTTTTTCTAAAAAAAACGGCGGCGGGGCGGCTACCTCCGGCGAGGTCGTCCGGCGGACGGGCGGCTCCGGCGGGGCTCGGCGAGGCTCGGCGAGGGCGCGGGTTGGCGGCAGGGTGCGGGAGGCGGGAGTGGCGGCGGCGGCGGCTCGAGGCTCGGGGCTCGGGCGGCGTGGTGGTGGTTTAGAGGGGGCGGTATATAAAGGTTGGGGGTCCGACTTGGGAGGGGCTCGGGCGGAAGGCGGCGGGCGACTCTCCGAGTCCCGGCGGCACGGCGGGAGGCGGTGGCGGGCCGGGCCTGGCTCGGCTGGGCCCTTGGCCCGATCGAGCTGGTCCTCTTTTTTTTTAAACGTTCCGCTGAAACTTATAAAAATCCTAGAAAAATAAATAAAAAACTAAAAATACCAAAACAAGTTTTCTTTGTCTAAATAAAATATTTAGAACAAGATGAACTTTTCTTGGCCCCTAAATGCATTTTTTAAAACATGCAAATTTTTTTCTAGGGCAAATAAAATTCAAAATAAATCAAAGAAAAATCCAAATAATGATTTTAACATTTTTCCTCCGATATTTCAATTACTTTTGGAGAAGTCATATTATCTCCCCTCATTTATTATTTAAAAATGAAATATTTTCCGGAGAGAAAAATAATAAAATCAAAATCTTCGTCTTCATTATTTGATAAAATTCAAATATGAAAATCGGAAAATCCCTAACTCTCTCCGAGGGTCCTTGAGTTGCTTAGGATTTTCGAGGATTGCAAACGAAAATGCCACAAAATATGATATGCATGGATGACCTATGTATAACATGCCAAATTGAAAATTTGGGATGTTACAAGCCTACCCCCCTTAAGATGAATCTCGCCCTCGAGATTCGGGTTGGCTAGAAAATAGGTGCGGATGGTCCTTGCGAATATCATCTTCTCGCCTCCAGTGGCTTCCTCCTTGGTATGGTGGCTCCAATCAACTTTGCAAAACTTGATAACCTTGTCATGCGAGTGACTCGATTGTCGAAATCAAGGATCTTTACCGCTTCTCCTCATAAGTCAAATTACTATCCAACCGTATCGCCTCTAGGGGCAATCATATCCTTTAACGGTATATCGGCCATCTCAACGTGGCACTTCTTCACCGTGATACGTGAAACACATCGTGAACTCGACAATCCTTCGGGTAACTCCAGCTTGTAGGCAACTTCTCCCATCCGTTCCAAAACACGATACGGTCCTACAAATCTTGGGGCTAACTTTCCCTTTACTCCAAAACGTTTCACTCCCCTCAAGGGTGATACTCGCAGATAGGCTCTGTCTCCAATTTCATAGGTTACTTCCTTGCGTTTTGAATCTGCGTAACTCTTCTGTCTAGACTGGGCAATTTTTAGTCTGTCTCTGATCAGTTTAACCTTCTCCTCTGATTCCTTGATCAAATCTGGTCCAAACAACTGACGGTCTCCAACCTCATCCCATATCAATGGTGTTCTACATCTGCGTCCATACAGAGCTTCGAACGGTGCCATCTTCAAACCGCTCGGTAGCTGTTGTTGTCTGAGAACTCGCATCTGACAAATTGTCATCCCAACTAGATCCATAATCTAGCGCACAGGCTCTCAACATGTCCTCCGTAATCTAGTTGACTCTCTCTCGTCTGCCCATCTGCGGGTGGAACGCGGTACTAAACTCCAATCTGGTACCCAAAGTCCGTGTAGCCGATGCCAAAACTTTGAAGTAAATCAGTGTTCCTCTATCTCGACACGATGCTCCTCGGAACTCCGTGCAAACATACGATCCTGGTCATATATATCCTGTCCAACTTGGCACTTGTATAAGTTGTTTTCACTGGGATGAAGTGAGCTACTTTGGCCAAACGATCCACAACTACCCATATTGAATCATATCCTGCCTTGGTTCTGGGTAATCCGGTGATAAAATCCATGCCAAGTTTGTCCCACTTCCATTCGGGTATTGGCAAAGGCTGCAACAGTCCTGCTGGCTTATGATGCTCTGCCTTCACTCTCTGACATACATCACATACGGCTACATACTCGGCAATATCCTTCTTCATACCAGTCCACCAGAAACGTTCCTTCAAGTCCAAATACATCTTGGTGTTTCTGGGGTGAATCGAGTATGGTGAGTCATGGGCCTCCTGAAGTATTAACTTCCTGATCTCCGGGTTGTTGGGCACATAAATCCGGTCCTCAAATCACAAGGTATCGTGCTCGTCCTCGCGAAAACCTTTGGCTTTTCCTTCGCCCATCTTCTCTCTTATCTCAGCAATCTCTTTGTCCTCCTTCTGAGCTTCTCGAATCTTGTTCAATAACGTCGACTGAACCTCCATTGTTGCAAGAAAACCTCTTGGAACAATCTCCAATCGAAGTTCCATGATCTCCGCGGCTAACTCCTTTGGCAATCCTTTGCTTTCAAGGATATTGGCATAACTCTTCCGGCTCAGAGCGTCTGCTACGACGTTGGCCTTTCCTGGATGATAGTGTAGCTTCATGTCGTAATCCTTTATAAGTTCCAGCCATCTCCTCTGTCTGAGGTTTAACTCCTTGTGTGTGAAAATGTACTTCAAACTCTTATGATCCGTGTACACGTCGCAACGGTTTCCAATAAGATAATGTCTCCGTGTCTTCAACAAGATGTACTACAAATGCTAACTCCAAATCATGCGTGGCATAGTTCAACTCATGTGGCTTCAGTTGTCGTGAGGCATACAAAACAAATTTTCCGTCCTGCATAAGAACACATCCAAGTCCTAAGCGAGAGGCGTCACAATACACTTGAAACTCCTTATGTATATCTGGCAATGTCAGCACTGGGGCTGTAGTCAACCGTTTCTTCAAATCTTGAAAACTGGCCTCACAATCCTCTGTCCATGTGAACTTAGTATCCTTCTTTAGCAATTCAGTCATTGGCTTAGCAATCTTGGAAAAATTCTCAATGAATCTCCGATAATATCCTGCGAGTCCAAGGAAACTGCGGAACTCGCCGACTGAAGTGGGTGCCAACCATTCAGTGATTGTCTGAACCTTCATCGATCTACTGCTATACCCTCTCCTGATATAACATGCCCAAGAAATCCAACTTCCTTCAACCAAAACTCGCACTTGCTGAATTTGGCGTATAACTGGTGTTCCCTGAGTTTCTCGAGAACCAAACGTAGATGTTCCGCGTGCTCCTCTTCGTTCTTCGAGTATACCATAATATCATCAATAAACACCACAACAAACTTGTCCAAATACTCCATGAACACCTTGTTCATCATACTCATGAAATAGGCAAGAGTGTTAGTCAGTCCAAATGACATGACCGTATACTCGTATAATCCATACCGTGTGGTAAATGCTGTCTTTGGTATATCCTTCTCTCGGATCTTCAACTGATGGTATCCTGATCGTAGGTCAATCTTCGAAAACACCTTAGCTCCTTGCAACTGATCAAACAGATCATTAATCATTGGTAATGGATACTTGTTCTTTATCATTACTTCATTCAGAGCTCGGTAATCAACAACCATCCTTAGGGATTTATCCTTCTTCTCAACCAAAAGTACTGGGCTCCCCAAGGTGATGAACTTCTCTGAATGTAACCTTTCTCCAATAGCTCCTTGATCTGCTTCTTAATTTCCTCCAGATCATTTGTGGGCATCTGATAGGGTCTCTTGGATATTGGCCCTGTACCTGGCAATAGCTCTATCAGAAACTCGATGTCTCGATCCGGTGGCATGCCTGGTAACTCCTCTGTGAAAACATCCGGATAATCCTTTACTACCGGTACTTCCTCCTGTACAACTCCCGTGAGGGCATTCACTTGGTTCCTCCTAGGCACATGCCTAGATACATATTTAATCATTTTTCCCTCTGGGGTGGTAAGATAAATTGACTTGCTAGCACAGTCAATACTTCCTCTATACTTTGACATCCAGTCCATACCTAATATCACATCCAATCCTTGCGACTCCAAGATAACTAGGTCGGACGGAAAAACATGCATGCCAATGATTAGGGGTATCTGGGTGCACCATCTGCTAGCCATGTACTCTGCTCCAGGCGAGCTCACTAGAAGAGGGGTCCTAAGGGTTTGGGTTGGTAACTTAAACTTTTCCACAAATCCCCTTGATATGTATGAATGCGATGCACCAGATGTCGAAAAGAACAATAGCGGTAAATGACCAACCAAAAACTTACCTATTACCGCGTCGGCTGCTCTTCAACTTCCTCCACGTTAACGTAGTTCACTTGTCCTTTGTTGAATGGATTGGGCTTCTTCCCAGCGCTTCCATTTCCGTTTCCATTCTTTCCTTCAGGGCAGTCATTGGCATAGTGCCCTGTCTTCCCTCACTTGAAGCAAATAACTTGGCTTAAGTCCCTCTTGGCGGGTGTAGCTGGGTTAGAGCGATTCTGATTATTGTTGACTCCATTCCCATTCCCGTTTTTCGCACCATTTTGATTATGCGATCCTCCTCCAGTATGGTTATGACCTCCATGGTTATGAACAAGTCCTCCCGAGTTCGGGGTTAAGCGAGGCTTCTGGTGAGTTCCTGAGTTATACTTCCCTTGTCCATACTTCCTCTTACGGTTCTCAATCTGCTGTTGCTTCCCTTCAATCATTAGGGCCTTATCTACCAACTCCTGGTAGTTGTTGAAAGTTGCCACCATCAACTGCATACTCATCTCATCATTCAGCCCTTCCATAAACTTCTCTTGCTTCGCGGCATCTGTGGCCACATCATCAGGGGATAGCGTGATAACTTGCTAAACTCATCCACGTACTGGGCCACAGTACGGTTCCCCTGGCGTAAGTTGCGGAACTCACGCTTCTTTATCTGCATGGCTCCAGCTTGAGACATGGGCCGTCTAAAAGCTTGTTGGAACTGGTCCCAAGTGACATTGGCTATAGGAAAAGTAGCCGTGTAATTCTCCCACCATGCGGCTGCTGGTCCATCCAATTAATGTGCGGCAAAGCGCACTTTTCAAAGATCCGTGCATCCCGCAGGGTTAACTCCCTTCCAATACGGTGTAGCCAATCATCAGCAACTATTGGCTCGGTGCTATTGGAAAACACCGCGGTTGTAACCTCGTAAAACGGGCTAAATTGTCCTTTGGCGGCGGGTTGTTGTTGTTGTTGTTGTTGGCATTGCCACAGTTCTGAACTAGCAATTGCATCAAGGCATTCTGCTTCTGGATCAACTGGGTGAGCTCAGGTGGGAAAACAAAACCGGGGTCACGTCTCGGAGGCATCTGAGGGTTTAGATGGAAGAGATTAGAATAGAAAGAGGTCTAGTGAGATAACACTACCCATATGCACATGAGGCAAACACACACATTCATTCAATCAAGCAAGGGCATACAAAAACGGTCTAGGACTATCGCATAAGTGATCAACTACTACTAGTTACATGCGGAAATACTACTATTATATGGTGGTCATCTAGAAATTTTGATCGGTGGAAGACTCCATGATGTCTGCTCCAGCTTCGTCTTCGTAGTCATCATCACTTGGACCAGAGTCGGTATCGTCGATGATGATGTAGTTGTCCGGACAAGTGGGATCTTCTTCCTCTTCTTCCGGTGCTGGTCCTCCCATGAAGACTCCGATCTTCTTGACTAGGTCGTCATTTTTCTCCAGTAGGGTCTTGATTTCTTCCTCATATCCATCGCGTGTAAACTTGAGTTCTTCCTCCAGCTCGATGATCCTAGTTTTCGCCTTCTTCAAATCCATCATGTTCACAAGACATATGGTTCTCCTGACGTCGAATTTGCTGGTTTAGCTCCTGGATGTAAGCTGCAATGGATCTATCCTTCTTGGTGCTGATTACTTCCCATTGCTCGTCTCGGCGCCCACATATTTGATATATGGTGTATTTAAGCTCCCTATTGTAGACTTCACCAATGCGTCCCATGGTAATGTGAGCTGCCATACTCTTTCCCAAACTCCAGGTTGGTGCATTGAAAACACACACTATGGGCTCCGTGATTGGCGCAAACGTCCTTCCGGGAACTAGAGCTTGAATCTTCCAGCACTCTTCTTCTGGTAAGGTGGCGTTGTACGTCCCGGTGAAGCTTGGTATTCCAATATTCAGGTACCTAGTGACTTCCTTCAAGTGGCGTCCAAAAGGTGTGTCTTCATCCGGTTGTGCAAACTTGTTCTTCATCTCCGTCATCCTAAAGAGTGGAAAAATGGAGAGGAGTCAGAAATGAGTAGAGAAGAGTGACCTATGGTTTTATCTTAGTGGTCGTGTCCTACACTCAGCGTGTGCTCTGATATCATCTTGTAGCGACCCGACCTCAGATGGTCAAGTCTCTGTGCTTCCATGTCATCCCTGGATCGGTAATGCTGACACACACAAGACTCAAGGATTTATAACAGAGTAGCAATCACACACTTATTACATCGAATGTCTCAAAAGAGAACTTATTACAATAATATGGCTTAAGGCCATCTAATACGATAATAGCAGAAGGCTTGGAAGATAAAGTGAGTCCATCAACTCCAATGGCATAGCTGAGCTGCACGGCAACGACCTGTCGAACCTTACTCCTCGTCTGAAAAGTCTACAACATAATACGTTGCAGCCCGAGAACGGGTCAGCACATGCAATATGCCGCAATGTAACACAATAGAGCAATAATGTAATAATGCTAACACTACATCCATGGTTGGCTGGTGGAAAGCTCTACTACATAGCTATGGAAATCCAATTTTTCCCTACATCAAAGGAATAAATTTTAATTTAACTATCATGGTGGTTGAAACATCATTGAGAAGGTATAACCCCAACTCAATCCCAATTAAAGTAATTAACATCCCAACAATATTAATTTAGAGTGTTGAGATACATGTGAATACTCAAGTACTAGATACTCAGAATTGTCCATAACAGGGGACACGGCTAACCATGATTAGATTATACACTCTGCAGAGGTTTGCGCACTTTTCCCCACAAGACTCGATCGCCTTCGTTGATTTCTCGCACTACATGGTGTTTGAGAAACGGATGACCGAGACACAGTCTTTCAGAAACATTAACTCTCTACTCAGGGTAGACCATACCAAACCTACAAAACCCACTACCTGCCGATCTACCTCTTCAAGAGCTTCACGTAACTTACTCAACTATGCTAGAGCCCATAATAGCTTGTGGCTGCACACGGAAGTTTCTAGCATGAATAATCTCAGTTCCCTTTGAGCCTGGGTGGCGGTCCATAGGAAGATCACACGGGTACCCCGGGATTTCCAAACAGACAACACTGGATTCCCCAGGTGCCTCAATCCACCCAGATGTGTATTAAAGTTGCCACCTTAAAGTTAACCATTAATTAACAATCTCACATATGTCATGAATAACTCTCAAACCCAACCACGTCTACGAGCATAGCATAGCAATATAAGCAACACGTAGAAGTAACTCCCAAGGGTTTGATAGTAACAGGGCAATAGGTTCCTACCTCATCATCTACTTCCCAACCCACAAATTAATGACATCCTAACCATGCAATGTTTGAGGGTTGAACTAATGCATAAAAACTGGGTATGAAAAGAAATATGATCAAGTGTTACTTGCCTTGCTGACGATCCGGGAACCCTAGAGACTCGTAGTAACACGCTTCGCACTCCGGGAATTCTATCGCAAACAAACAACAGCATACATAAGCAACAAGCAAAGATGCACAAACGGAACTTCAACTGAAAGAGGTTGACCGGAGAGTTCAACTTAAGAACTCCGGTTCACAAGAAGAATCAAACCAAACGGAGCAACGAAACTCAAACGGCGAAAGAAACAAGATCCGTTTACTAATCTGAACTAGGGTGGAATTTTACAGAGGCAAAAACTTGTTTGAGTTGGCTATTCGGAAGGAGGGTTTCGAGGTGAAACTCCAGGCGCTTGAATCGCCTGATTTCGATAAACGAGCGAAAAGTTATACTAGTTCGAACATCGGATCAGAAATCGCGATCAGAAAAATCGTGGAATAAATCCGATAAAAAGAAAAACGGCGAACGGCTAAACGAACGAACGTTCGTTAGCAGAAACAAAACGATGAACACGTTCGTTAAAATGAACGAATGAGCGAACGCTCTCTAAGTAAATAAACCTGAAAAAAACCGATCTAAATAAATAAATAAACGAACTAGGGTTTTTTTCTAAAAAAGCCCGAAGGGGTTTTTCTATAAAAAACCGGCGGCGGGGCGGCTACCTCCGACGAGGTCGTCCGGCGGGCGGGCGGCTCCGGCGGGGCTCGACGAGGCTCGGCGAGGGCGCTGGGTGGCGGCTGGAGTGGCGGCGGCTGCTAGAGGCGGCGGCGACGACTCGGCTGGGCGGCTCGGGCTCGGGCTCGGGCTCCCGGCTCCGGGAGGCGGCGGTGGTGGTGGTTTAGAGGGGCGGCGGTATATAAAGGTTGGGGGTCCGACTTGGGAGGGGGTCGGGCGGAAGGCGGCGGTGACCCGGACTCTCCGAGTCCGGCGGCGGCACGGCGGGGAGGCGGTGGCGCAGGCGGGCAGGCCTGGCTCGGCTGGGCCCTTGGCCCAGTCGGGCGCGGGTCCTCTTTTTTTTGAACGTTCCGCCGAAACTTATAAAAATCCTAGAAAAATAAATAAAAATCTGAAAATACCAAAACAAGTTTTCTTTGTCTAAATAAAATATTTAGAACAAGATGAACTTTTCTTGGCCCCTAAATGCAATTTTTAAAACATGCAAAAAAAATTCTAGGGCAAATAAAATTCAAAATAAATCAAAGAAAAATCCAAATAATGATTTTAACATTTTTCCTCCGATATTTCAATTATTTTTGGAGAAGTCATATTATCTCCCCTCATTTATTATTTAAAAATGAAATATTTTCCGGAGAGAAAAATAATAAAATCAAAATCTTCGTCTTCATTATTTGATAAAATTCAAATATGAAAATCGGAAAATCCCCAACTCTCTCTGAGGGTCCTTGAGTTGCTTAGGATTTTCGAGGATTGCAAACAAAAATGCCATAAAATATGATATGCATGGATGACCTATGTATAACATGCCAAATTGAAAATTTGGGATGTTACATAGAAGCCGGTAGAAGTAGACAAAGATCGACATGGATATGGAGCTACGGCAGTGGAGCAAGCCGGCTCCAAAAGGAAGATGGACTACCTGGGACGTCGGGCTATAGCTAGAAGGGCGGTTGGGACGCGGCATTGGCCCATACCACGGTGACCCCCGATTGGGACGCACCGACTGTGGGTTTTCTCCCTAGCCGATGTCGATCAAGGCGTCACGCAGTAACATTGTTCCCTTCCCCACCGCAGGATCGTGCCCGTCGTTCTATGCATGTGAAGAGAGCAACCTAAGCAAGCAGGCTTGTAGCATAGGCTCCTGCTAGTGTATATATAGTGGTTTTCTTTTTCTCTCCATATCAACCATTTTATATTGCGTATGTGTCATTCAAGAGTGAAATGATGGTTGCTTCTTCCAACTAACTTACTGTGTGATTTGACTGCTCCTTAGTGGCCCCTACGTGTATGCAACAGTCACACGTACACATGGACGCAAAAACGCGCGCGACGCCCTAATGCATGCATGTCCGAGCACACGACGGAACACACACGGTCACGCTAAGTGCTCAACCTACACGTGCATGCACACACATACTCAGTCAGGGTGAGCTAGTGACCGTATAAACACCGGAAAATATATATATATTGAGCGCAATGAGCGTATTATGAAGTCCACTGACCGTATTATTACAAATATACAGTGAAGACAGTGTATTTATCTCGTTTGAAATTAATACATATTAACCGGAGAGGAGGCAGTATGGACTAGCATTACTTGCGCGCGATGGCTCGCAGGACAAGGAGAAACTTTTGACTAATGCAAGCTCTCCCTCGCCAAAGCGGTGGACGTGCAACAGCTTAATTCGGTGTCGATTGTTGCGAGCATACACTATACTACTAGTTCTACTATTGTTTGACTTCCCGAATAGGCGAACAGCCAAGCGCAAAGTTTACAAGTACTAGTACTACTAATATAGTCTATAAAGGTACGTAAGTACAGTACTATACTAGTACTAGGAACCAGATGGAGGAGCGTCTGCACTCTTATTATAATTTTAAAATGTGATAAAGCAATCTTCAACACATTTGGTTCTCTTCGAGGGTTCTCGCATGTGATAATGGAAGTTGATTGCATGGAAGACTCGCCACAATTCTCGCTAATTCTGGCTCATATCCTGTTACGTATAGTAGCGCCGTAATATTTCCTCTTTTTTGTTATTCAGCATGTAAACAGGTCAAGAAACCTTGCGGCGCATCTTCGTATGCGAACCGTGCTTGCTGCACTTTGAATGTGGACGCAGCTGGCTTGATGAAACACCTCGATTCCTACTTCTTTTTTTTCGGGTACCTCGCTTCCTAGTGACCAAAGTGTCTTGGCTGATCGTCCTAAGAATGCTTATATATGAATAAAGCTCTCTCATTTACCCGCAAAAAGATTAAGCCATATTAACCGTAAAGGAGGGAGTATGGACTAGCACTACTTTTTGGTGTGTCCCGTCAACTCGCAGAACGAGGAGAAGCTTGCAGGACAAGGTGAAGCTCGCTTACGCCTTTTGACTAATGCAACCTACCCTCGGTGGACATGCATCAGTTCATTCGGTGTCAGATTGTCAGAGGCATACACTGTAGTACCCAACATGCGGAGTACCATCATTGCTCAACTTCACGAAGAGGCGAAGAGCCAAGCGCAGTAGTACGAGTAGTACTACTACTAGAACCGCATGGTGGAGCGTCCGTACTCTTATTTTTTATCTCTGATAAAGTACACGTTTATTCCAGAGAAGGGTGGAAAACGGCAGCCCAACATGTAATGAATGAGATCGATCAACCAACCATGCTCGAATATATCTTGGCCTCCATGCGAACCCGTCTGTGTGTTCTCGCTCCTCGTCTCTCTCAAGGAACGGCGGGTTGGCTCTTTGCCGTCAATTGAGATCGGTTTGCTCACACTCCTGTCCCACATGTCGTTGATATGCCAAGAGGAGGTGCTTTGACCGATCGCCATACGCTGCATTTGGTTTTGAACCTTCATACTACTCCTCCCTCCGTCACAGCTTTACAGTATGGCGCTTCATTATGATGCATTTCTCTCAATGTATTTCCACCACCAGAGAGACTTTAGACGCGTTTGGTTTAATGCTCAATTAATTAGGGCGTGGTAACCGCAATCAAGTCCACAATTTTCTCTCCATGTACTCAGACTACAAAGATTACGGAGTGGAGTAAGTGCATGCATGTGTGTACCGGGTGGAAGCACTGCATGCATGTGTGTACGCATTATTCCCTCCGTACTAGATGCCGTGCTATAACTACCAATGCTATTTTTCAGCCGATCGCTAGTCGCCTTTGGTCCCACAGATCTTTTTTTTCTTTTTCTAAAGCGCTACCAGATAAACAAGTGACGGATGGAGTATGAGCGGATTCAAAGAAGAGCGTATTGATGGTTGCTTCTTTAGAGCAACTTACAGGGGGAAAGGTGGGGCTTACGATTTGACTGCTCATTACTCACTATTAATGCGGCGCAACGACCGGGCTGAGTCTCCCATGCGGTTGTGCACTACCCCCTCGGTTCTTAAATGTACTCCGGAGTATATTTGTCTTTCTAGAGATTTCAACGAGTGACTACTCAAATTTTTGTCTTTTTAGAGATTTCAAATGGACTGGCACATACGGATGTATATACATATTTTATAGTGTAGATTCTCTCATTTTGCTCCGTATGTAGTCACTTGTTGAAATCTCTAGAAAGACGAATAGAATATTTAGGAACGGAGGGAGTACACATACGAAGCAAAATGAGTGAATCTACACTCTAAAATATGCCCGTTTGAAATTTGTAAAAAGAAAAATATTTAGGAACGAAGGAGTATAATTTTGTGGATGGCACATGGACCCGGATGATGAAGAGGCTTCTGGCAATGCTATCAAGCTTCCATCATTTGTTTACATAATTGACGTACTATAGAAATAATTTTCCTGCGAGACATGAAATTGTACAATGGTGTAAGCTTTCCGCTTCTGTTTCGTGTGTCTTACCATCGATGCTCTTTTAGAAACAATAAAAAACTAACTTCATTGCTAATGCATGTCAATTATTAGCAGATCAGAGCTAATAATTACATCACAACTGAAGACAAAGTTGTGAGTGAAGGAAATATGCCCTAGAGGCAATAATAAAGTTATTATTTATTTCCTTATATCATGATAAATGTTTATTATTCATGCTAGAATTGTATTAACCGGAAACATAATACATGTGTGAATACATAGACAAACAGATAGTCACTAGTAAGCCTCTACTAGACTAGCTCATTAATCAAAGATGGTTATGTTTCCTAACCATAGACATGTGTTGTCATTTGATTAATGGGATCACCTCATTAGAAGAATGATGTGATTGACATGACCCATTCCGTTAGCTTAGCACTTGATCGTTTAGTATAGTGTTATTGCTTTCTTCATGACTTATACATGTTCCTGTAACTATGAGATTATGCAACTCCTGCTTACGGAGGAACACTTTGGTACTACCAAACGTCACAACGTAATCGGGTGATTATAAAGGAGTACTACAGTGTCTCCAAAGGTACTTGTTGGGTTGGCGATTTCGAGATTAGGTTTTGTCACTCCGATTGCCTGGAGAGGTATCTCTGGCCTTCTCGGTAATACACATCACATAAGCCTTGCAAGCATTACAACTAATGAGTTAGTTGTGAGATGATGTATTACGGAACGAGTAAAGAGACTTACCAAGAATCTAGATTGAACTAGGTATTGGATACCGACGATCGAATCTCGGGTAAGTAACATACCGATGACAAAGGAACAACGTATGTTGTTATGCGGTCTGACCGATAAAGATCTTCAGAGAAAATGTAGGAACCAATATGGGCATCCAGGTCCCGCTATTGGTTATTGACCGAGATGTGTCTCGGTCATGTCTACATTGTTCTCAAACCGTAGGGTCCGCACGCTTAAGGTTTCGATGACGGTTATATTATGAGTTTGTGTATTTTTATGTACCGAAGGAGTTCGAGTCCCGGATGTGATCACGGACATGACGAGGAGTCTCGAAATGATCGAGACATAAAGATTGATATATTGGACGGCTATATTCGGACACCGGAAAGGTTCCGGAAGTTTCCGGAGAAAGACGGAGTGCCGAGGGGTTACCGAACCCCCGGGAAGTAATGGGCCTTATTGGGCCAAGAGGGAGAGAGAGGGCTGCGCCAGAGGTGGTGCGCCCCCATGGGGAGTCCGAATTGGACAAGGAGGGGCGCGCCCCTTCCTCTCCCTCTCCCTCTCTTTCCTTCCCCTTCCTCCTTCCTAGTTGGACTAGGAAAGGGAGTCCTACTCCCACTAGGAGGAGGACTCCCCCTCCCTTGGCGCACCTCCTAGGGCCGGCCGGCCCTCCCCCTTGCTCCTTTATATACGGGGCAGGGGGGCACCCTAGAACACACAAGTTGATCCTTGAGATCGTTCCTTAGCCGTGTGCGGTGCCCCCCTCCACCATATTCCACCTCGGTCATATCATAGCGGTGCTTAGGCGAAGCCCTGTGACGGTAGAACATCAAGATCGTCACCACGCCGTCGTGCTGACGGAACTCCCTCTCCCCGGAGCTTTGCTGGATCGGAGCCCGAGGAGCGTCATCGAGCTGAACGTGTGCCAAGAACTCGGAGGCGCCGGAGTCCCGGCGCGGGGAGCGGCTGGATCGCGAGGAGAACGTCTGACTACTTCCTCTACGCCAGATCGACTCGAGGCGCCGGAGTAACGACGCTGGGATCGGTTGGATCGCGAGGAGAACGTCTGACTACTTCCTCTACGCCAGATCGCTTCCGCTTTGGTCTACGAGGGTACGTAGACAATACTCTCCCTCTCGTTGCTATGCATCACCATGATCTTGCGTAGCGTAGGAAAATTTTTGAAATTGCTACGCTTCCCAACAAAGTGGCATCCGAGCCTGGTTTTATGCGTTGATGTCATATGCACGAGTAGAACACAAGTGAGTTGTGGGCGATACAAGTCATACCGCCTACCAAAGATGTCATACTTTGGTTCAGCGGTATTGTGAGATGAAGCGGCCCGACCGACATTACGCCAGACGCTTACGCGAGACCTGGTTTCACTGCTACGAGCACTCGTGCTTAAAGGTGGCTGGCGGGTGTCTGCCTCTCTCACTTTAGTTGAACAGAGTGTGGCTACGCCCGGTCCTTGAGAAGGTTAAAACGGAGTCTATTTGACGAAGTATCGTTGTGGTCTTGATGCGTAGGTGAGATTGGTTCTTGCTTAAGCCCGTAGCAGCCACGTAAAATTTGCAACAACAAAGTAGAGGACGTCTAACTTGTTTTTGCAGGGCATGTTGTGATGTGATATGGTCAAGACGTGATGCTATATTTTATTGTATGAGATGATCATGTTTTGTAACCGAAGTTATCGCAAGAATCGGCTGGAGCCATATGGTTGTCGCTTATTGTATGAAATGCAACGCATACAGTAATTGCTTTACTTTATCTCTAAGCGGTAGCGATAGTCGTAGAAGCAATAGATGGCGTAAACGACAATGATGCTACGATGGAGATCAAGGTGTCGCGCCGGTGACGATGGTGATCACGACGGTGCTTCGGAGATGGAGATCACAAGCACGAGATGATGATGGCCATATCATATCACTTATATTGATTGCATGTGATGTTTATCCTTTATGCATCTTATTTTGCTTTGATTGACGGTAGCATTATAAGATGATCTCTCACTAAAATTATCAAGAAGTGTTCTCCCCGAGTATGCACCGCTATAAAGTTCTTCGTCTTTGAGACACCACGTGATGATCGGCTGTGATAGGCTCTACGTTCAAATACAACGGGCGAAACAGTTGCGCACGCAGAATACTCAAAGTTAAACTTGACGAGCCTAGCATATAACAGATATGGCCTCAGAACACGGAGACCGAAAGGTCGAACGTGAATCATATAGTAGATATGATCAACATAGTGATGTTCACCATTGAAACTACTCCATCTCACGTGATGATCGGACATGGTTTAGTTAATTTGGATCACGTAATCACTTAGATGACTAGAGAGATGTCTGTTCTAAGTGGGAGTTTTAATATGATTAATTAAAACTTAAATTTATCATGAACTTAGTACCGATAGTATTTTGCTTGTCTATGTTTACTGTAGATAGATGGCTCGTCGTTGTTCCGTTGAATTTTAATGCGTTCCTTGAGAAAGCAAAGTTGAAAGATGATGGTAGCAATTACACGGATCGGGTCCGTAATTTGAGGATTATCCTCATTGCTGCACGTAAGAATTACGCCCTAGAAGCACCGCTGGGTGCCGTGCCCGCAGGAGCAACGCCAAGTTGTGAACGTCTGGCGAGCAAAACCGATGACTACTCGATAGTTCAAAGGTGCCATGCTTTACGGCTTAGAACCGGTCTTCAACGACGTTTTGAGCGTCATGGAGCATATGAGATGTTCCAAGAGTTGAAAGTTAATATTTCAAGCAAATGCCCGGATTGAGAGATATGAAGTCTCCAATAAGTTCTATAGCTGCAAAATGGAGGAGAATTGTTCTGTCAGTGAACATATACTCAAAATGTCTGGGTATAATAACCACTTGATTCAACTGGGGGTTACTCTTCCGGATGATAGTGTCATTGAAAGAATTCTCCAATCACTGCCACCAAGCTACAAGAGCTTCGTGATGAACTATAATATGCAAGGGATAACCAAAACAATTCCCGAGCTCTTCGCAATGCTAAAAGCCGCGGAGGTAGAAATCAAGAAAGAGCATCAAGTGTTGATGGTCAACAAGACCACTAGTTTCAAGAAAAAGGGCAAAGGAAAGAAGAAGGGGAACTTCAAAAGGAACAGCAAGAAAGTTGATGCTCAAGAGAAGAAACCCAAGTCTGGGCCTAAGCCTGAAACTGAGTGTTTTTACTGCAAGCAAACTGGACACTGGAAGCGGAACTGCCCCAAGTATTTGGCGGATAAGAAGGATGGCAAGGTGATCAAAGGTATATGTGATATACATGTTATTGATGTGTACCTTACTAATACTCGCAGAGTACCGGTATTTGATAACGGTTCTGTTGCTAATATTTGCAACTCGAAACAGAACTACGGATTGCCGAAGATTGGCTAAGGACGAGGTGACGGCGCGCTGGGGAAATGGTTCCAAAGTCGATGTGATCGCGGTCGGCACGCTACCTCTACATCTACCATCGGGATTAGTTTTAGACCTAAATAATTGTTATTTGGTGCGGCGTTGAGCATGAACATTATATCTGGATCTTGTTTGATGCGAGACGGTTATTCATTTAAGACAGAGAATAATGGTTGTTCTATTTATATGAATAATATCTTTTATGGTCATGCACCCTTGAAGAGTGGTCTATTTTATTGAATCTCGATAGTAGTAATACACATATTCATAGTGTTGAAACCAAAAGATACAGAGTTGATAATGATAATGCAACTTATTTGTGGCAATCGCCGTTTGGGTCATATCGGTGTAAAACGCATGAAGAAACTCCATCTTGATGGGCTTCGAATCACTTGATTATGAATCATTTGATACTTAAGTAACCATGCCTCATGGGCAAGATGACTAAAACGCCGTTCTCCTAACTATGGAGCGAGCAACTGATTTGTTGGAAATCATACATACCGATGTTTGTGGTCCAATGAATGTTGAGGCACGCCAAGGTATCAAGTTATTTTCTCACCTTCACAGATGATTTGAGCAGATATGGGTATATCTACTTAATGAAACACAAATCTGAAACATTTGAAAAGTTCAAAGAATTTCAGAGTGAAGTGGAAAATCATCGTAACAAGAAAATAAAGTTTCTACGATCTAATCGTGGAGGAGAATATTTGAGTTACGAGTTTGGTTTACATTTGAAACAATGTGGAATAGTTTCAAGAACTCACGCCACCCGGAACACCACAGAGAAATGGTGTGTCCGAAAGTCGTAATCGTTCTTTTCTTGATTTGGTGCGATTTATGATGTCTCTTACTGATTTACCTGTATCGTTTTTGGGATATGCTATATAGACTGACGCATTAACATTAAATATGGCAACATCTAAGTCGATTGAGACGACACCGTATGAACTGTGGTTTGGAAAGAAACCAAAGTTGTCGTTTCTTAAAGTTTGGGGCTGCGATGCTTATGTAAAGAAACTTCAACCGTATAGGCTCGAACCCAAATCGGAGAAATGTGTCTTCATAGGATACCCAAAGGAGACTGTTGGGTACACCTTCTATCACAGATCTGAAGGCAAGATTTTCGTTGCTAAATTCGGATCCTTTCTAGAGAAGGAGTTTCTCTCGAAAGAAGTGAGTGGGAGGAAAGTAGAACTTGATGAGATAATCAGATTCTGCTCCCTTATTGGAAAATAGTTCATCACAAGAAACGGTTCCTGTGACAACTACACCAATTGGTGAGGAAACTAATGATGTTGATCATGAAACTTCAGATCAAGTTGCTCTTGAATCAGAGGTCAAGGTAATAAAATACGCACCCGAGTGGTACGGTAATCCTATTCGGAAGTCATGTTACTTGACCATGGCGAACCTACAAACTATGAAGAAGCGATGGTGAGCCCAGATTCGCGAAATGGCTGGAAGCCATGAAATCTGAGATGGGATCCATGTATGAGAACAAAGTATGGACTTTGGTTGACTTGCCCAATGATCGGCAAGCCATTGAGAATAAATGGATCTTTAAGAAGAAGACTGACGCCGATGGTAATATAACTGTCTACAAAGCTCGACTTGTTGCAAAAGGTTTTCGACAAGTTCAAGGGGTTGACTATGATGAGACTTTCTCACCAGAAGCGATGCTTAAGTCCGTCTCAATCATGTTAGCAATTGCCGCATTTTATGATTATGAAATTTGGCAAATGGATGTAAAAACTGCATTCTTGAATGGATTTCTAGAAGAAGAGTTGTATATGATGCAACCAGAAGGTTTTGCTGATCCAAAAGGTGCTAACAAAGTGTGCAAGCTCCAAATGATCAATTTATGGTCCGTGCAAGCCTCTCGGAGTTGGAATAAACGTTTTGATAGTGTGATCAAAGCATATGGTTTTATATGCACTTTTGGAGAAGCCTGTATTTACAAGAAAGTGAGTGGGAGCTCAGAAGCATTTCCGATATTATATGTGGACGACATATTATTGATTGGAAATGATATAGAATTTCTGGATAGCATAAAAGGATACTTGAATAAAAGTTTTTCAATGAAAGACCTCGGTGAAGTTGCTTACATATTGGGCATCAAGATCTATAGAGATAGATCAAGACGCTTAATTGGACTTTCACAAAGCACATACCTTGATAAAGTTTTGAAGAAATTCAAAATGGATCGTGCAAAGAAAGGTTTTTACCAGACATAAGGTGTAAGATTGAGTCGACTCAATGCCCGACCACAGCAGAAGATAGAGAGAAAATGAAAGATGTTCCCTATGCTTCAGCCATAGGCTCTATCATGTATGCAATGCTGTGTACCGACACTGACGTATGCTTAGCTGTAAGCTTGGCAGGAAGGTACCAAAGTAATCCCGAGTGGATCATCGACAGCGGTCAAGAACATCCTGAAATACCCGAAAAGGACTAAGGATATGTTTCTCGATATGGAGGTGACAAAGAGCTAGTCGTAAATGGTTACGTCGATGCAAGCTTTGACACCGATCCGGACGATTCTAAATTGCAAACCGGATACGTGTTTTTGTTAAACGGTGGAGCCGCTGGGTTGGTGCAGTTCTAAACAAAGCGTCGTGGCGGGATCTACATGTGAAGCGGAGTACATAGCTGCTTGAAGCAACAAATGAAGGAGTCTGGATGAAAGAGTTCATTTCCGATCTAGGTGTCATACCTAGTGCATCGGGACCAATGAAGATCTTCTGTGACAATATCGTGCAATTGCCTTGGCAAAGGAATCCAGATTTCACAAGAGGACCAAGCATATCAAAAGACGCCTTCAACTCCATTCGGGACCAAGTCCAAGTGGGAGACATAGAGATTTGCAAAATACATACGGATCTGAATGTTGCAGACCCATTGACTAAGCCTCTTCCACGAGAAAAACATAATCAGCACCAAGACTCCATGGGTGTTAGAATCATTACTGTGTAATCTAGATTATTGACTCTAGTGCAAGTGGGAGACTGAAGGAAATATGCCCTAGAGGCAATAATAAAGTTATTATTTATTTCCTTATATCATGATAAATGTTTATTATTCATGCTAGAATTGTATTAACCGGAAACATAATACATGTGTGAATACATAGACAAACAGATAGTCACTAGTAAGCCTCCACTAGACTAGCTCATTAATCAAAGATGGTTATGTTTCCTAACCATAGACATGTGTTGTCATTTGATTAATGGGATCACCTCATTAGAAGAATGATGTGATTGACATGACCCATTCCGTTAGCTTAGCACTTGATCGCTTAGTATATTGCTATTGCTTTCTTCATGACTTATACATGTTCCCGTAACTATGAGATTATGCAACTCCCGTTTACGGAGGAACACTTTGGGTACTACCAAACGTCACAACGAATCGGGTGATTATAAAGGAGTACTACAGGTGTGTCTCCAAAGGTACTTGTTGGGTTGGCGTATTTCGAGATTAGGTTTTGTCACTCCGATTGCCTGAGAGGTATCTCTGGGCCTTCTCGGTAATACACATCACATAAGCCTTGCAAAGCATTACAACTAATGAGTTAGTTGTGAGATGATGTATTACGGAACGAGTAAAGAGACTTACCAGTAACGAGATTGAACTAGGTATTGGATACCGACGATCGAATCTCGGGTAAGTAACATACCGATGACAAAGGGAACAACGTATGTTGTTATGCGGTCTGACCGATAAAGATCTTCGTAGAAAATGTAGGAACCAATATGGGCATCCAGGTCCCGCTTATTGGTTATTGACCGGAGATGTGTCTCGGTCATGTCTACATTGTTCTCGAACCGTAGGCTCCGCACGCTTAAGGTTACGATGACGGTTATATTATTACTTTGTGTATTTTGATGTAACGAAGGAGTTCGGAGACCCGGATGTTAACAAGGACATAACGAGGAGTCTCTAAATGATCGAGACATAAAGATTGATATATTGGACGGCTATATTCGGACACGGAAAGGTTCCGGAAGTTTCCGGAGAAAGACGGAGTGCCGAGGGGTTACCGGAACCCCGGGAAGTAATGGGCCTTATTGGGCCAAGAGGGAGAGAGCGGGCTGCGCCAGAGGTGGCGCGCGCCCCCCATGGGGAGTCCTAATTGGACAAGGAGGCGCGGCCCCCTTCCCTCTCCTCTCCCTCTCTTTCCTTCCCCTTCCTCCTTCCTAGTTGGACTAGGAAAGGGAGTCCTACTCCCACTGGGAGGAGGACTCCCCCTCCTGGCGCACCTCCTAGGGCCGGCCGGCCTCCCCTTGCTCCTTTATATACGGGGCAGGGGGCACCCTAGAACACACAAGTTGATCCTTGAGATCGCTCTTAGCCGTGTCTGGTGCCCCCTCCACCATATTCCACCTCGGTCATATCATAGCGGTGCTTAGGCGAAGCCCTGTGATGGTAGAACATCAAGATCGTCCTACCACGCCGTCAGGTCGACGGAACTCCCTCTCCCCGAGCTTTGCTGGATCGGAGCGCGAGGAGGGTCATGGCGCTGAACGTGTGCCAAGAACTCGGAGGCGCCGGAGTAACGGCGCTGGGATCGGCTGGATCGCGAGGAGAACGTACGACTACTTCCTCTACGTTGTGATCGACTCGGAGGCGCCGGAGTAACGACGCTGAGATCGGTTGGATCGCGAGGAGAACGTACGACTACTTCCTCTACGTTGTGATCGCTTCCGCTTTGGTCTACGAGGGTACGTAGACAATACTCTCCCCTCTCGTTGCTATGCATCACCATGATCTTGCGTGTGCGTAGGAAAATTTTTGAAATTGCTACGTTTCCCAACAGTGAGAAGGTGTTAAATTAAAATTGATCCATGCTTTCATTGGCAGCAACATCCCCCCAGCTCTGTCTAAATCAACAAGGCATGTTGGGAAAAAAAGTAGTTGTCTGGAGCATGCAACATTCCGATCATTTTGTGCAGTTCCACTAAAATAGATTTGAGCGTCCCTGTTCCAAAGATATTAAGTGTGATTACGATAATAGAGGACTGCTGATGAAACAATAAACACATAAATATAAGCCGGTCACCTTTGCAGTCTCTCTTAAGACTAACTAGTTGGAGAAGATTAGGCTCGGAGTTGGATGAGGAGGATAGAGAAAAAGCAATCTCCCTTTGTGCGATCGCCTTTGAAATGTAGAGACGTTGCCCATGTGACATTTTAGTACAACTGCACAAAACACTCTTAAGAAAAAAGTGATTTGTGCAGTTCACCAAAAGGTCGCAATAGCAATGAGGTGAAATGGATAGCCCTGTTTGCAAAAAAATAGGTAGAAAGGAAACAATTACTGGCCAATAACAGTTGATGACACATGCGAGGACAAAAAAGAAGCATATTCCTTGCCCTAAGGGAAGATAACAACACGGTTGTGTTTGTCTAAAACGATGTGAGGACGAGAATGCAATATGGAAAGTATGTTGGACGAGCTACGATTTGGGCAAAGAACTATGGAAGATCCACATGCAGCGACGTGGGAAGACGGGCAGTGGAGCAAGGCCGGAGGGGATACCTGGAGGTCGTCACGATGTAACAAGGTGAGCGGCGGCGGGCGGAATCTGCGAGCAGGTGGCGTAGGCCCTGCCGCGCCGGAGCATGGTCAGAGAGAACAGCGTGTACCGCAGATCGGGACGTGCTGCCTCGGCGCCGTCGAACGGAGAAACGATGCACTTCCTCCCTTTCCCCTGGCGGACGGGATGCGGCCGGATCAGTGACCAACGATGAGAGAGAGAGAGGCCATCGCACTCCCTTTCCCCCGGCGGACGGGATGCGGCCGGATCAGTGACCAATGGTGAGAGAGAGAGAGAGGCCACCGCAGCCTTGTGTGAGATACTCTGAAGAGAGACAAACCAGGCACACAAGGCTCCATTGTATATAGTGAGCGAACTACCTTTTTCTCCATAAAAATCGTTTTATATTCTGTGTAGGTGCCATTGAGCGCTATAACTTTATTTAAAAATAGTGCGGCAACGCATCAAGTCGAACTTTGTTTTGTGCAGGCGTGGTACATGACCTCCCTAGGTAAACAACCGCTACAGGCGTTCAAATTAGCACGTGGGCTGCCATTTCATAAAGAAATGAGCTCCACCGTGTACCCAGCTGGTGTGGCTGGGCACGAAGCGTGAGTCCGTGCACGGTGCACCTATTCTCTTCTTGTATACGTACACCACCTACGTGGGGTTGTGCGAGAGAGATACAAACCTAGAGAGATATAGTGTGTGGGTTCTTGAGAGTTTTTTTTTGGGGGGGGGGGGGTTCAATCAAAAAATGTAACATATGCAATGTGTGTGAAATAGAGTCCTGGATATAACATATATATATAGGGGGCGATCCACGAGAAGAGAGTGGAGGTATCACCGGCGTGAGGTGTCCATAGAATCGAAAAGAGGGCTGATGTGTGTGTGTGTGTGTGTGCCTTGATCGATAAAGAGTGCCATCGAATTTGTGTGTGCCCACGTCAAAGATATAGAGTGGCTGGCCTACTGGAACGTGAGAGGGGACATGTGCAGTTTGTCGCCGTGGCATGGATACCTACCTGCAGCGCTCGACTATCGGTGTGTGGTGGGGGAAGAGGGAGGCTCAATTAACTATAGAGGTACAATGGCTGGTATACGTGTGGAGGAGGAGAGAGGCCTACCTCATGTATTAAGGAGATCGATCTGCCTCATGTATTAAGGGAGATTGATCGGCATCCATGCATATGTGCATGAGAGGAATAAGGTTGGGAGAGAGACAGAGCTAGAGTGTTGGAGGGGTGGTAGTGGAGTTGCTTCTAACAAATGGTGGGATAGGCTTGCTAGACAAGCGGAGGGCACGCCTGCAATATCAATAAGAGAGGAGACGGCTGCTTGTTGTCTGCGTACGCGTGCGTGTGAGAGACGGGTCAGGAGGCATGCACGAATGATGAGGGGGACGATGTGGCTGTGGTAAGCAGACATAACTACATAGCAAGATCAATCGCCCTTTGTTAGAGAAAGGAGAGACATAACTTGTGAGGTATGTCGATCGATGGGGGGGTAGTTAAAGTCGATCCAGGTATATGTTGGGAGATCGATCGGTATACATGCATGTGTGTGTTAGAAGCAAAGCGAGGCACGAGGAGAAGGATAGAGATAGAGGGATGCATGTAGGAGGTGGTACGAGAGGCATGCTATATCGAGCGGGGAGGAGTGTGCGAGTACGAGAATGATGAAAAGAGTGGTGGGAGTGAGGCATGGACGGTGACAAGAGAAGAGGGGAAGCTTGTGTTTGTGCTAGGCACACCTAGCTCGAGAGGCATATCGATTGATGTGTGCCGTAAAGAAGGAGCTGGGGGGCCTACACACACCGTGGGTGAACGACCTAAAGTGAAACGACGAATTTGCACGATGGAGCTAGAGAATGCTGAGGGAGGGTGAGAGGGATGCGGGCGTGTGCATGCACAAGAGAAAGTTAGCGCTAGCTACAAAGATAAGAGGGTTGTCTGGGTGTAAAAGACGAATAGAGATCATATATACTTCATTATAAAAAGCGAATTCGGATATTTGAAGAATTTATCATAGTGTTTTAAACCGACGCATGTGTGAATATATATAACGGCGATACACATGGTGTGTTTATGAACATGTTATACTACATTTAATATATTTTATCTCTACTCTTATAAAAAACGGAGTTGTTGATGATGGTGTGCCTGCCATCCTGCATTATAGGCTGTCCGATTTATATCTAGCGGATAGCAAGGAAACTATGATGGTTGAAGTTGGCAACAATCATGATTGTAGATTATTATTGAAATAGAGAAACGAATTCAAATTTAGTTCGAATTGCAGCGGTAGTCTAGTCATTGGGAATGCACTAAAATGTTGGTATGAGTAGGTTACATGCATTATACAAAGAAGCGAAAAAATTAATCGGACATAACATGGATTCATACTCCCTCCTTCCATCTATATAGGGCGTAATGAGATTTTTAAGACCGCCTTTTACTATTGACAAGATTAATAGTACATGACATGCACAATGTGAAAATTATATCATTGAAAGAACCTTTCACGAGCGAAGTTAACGGTGTGCTTTGTGTAAGTTGCATGTCATATATCATTGCTCTAATATTTGGTCAAAGTTAGCATCAAAAACGCATTAGGCCCTATATAGATGGAAGGAGGCAGTAGCTTTGAATAGCATTTGTATAGTAAAATGGGGCAAGACTCTCTCTTTGTGTGGTGTGAATAGTTTTATTTTTTTCGTTTTCTTTTTGGTTGAGGGAAGTGCGAATTGATTTGGTACGTACAAGTACAATATTACTACACGTTAGGCTTGTCCCTAAAATTCAACCCACGTCTTGTTATATCCCGAAAATTCAGATATCGTGCTCCCAAAACTGGCGCCTTCACAACCCGCGCCTTGCTATCCCGAAATTACAACACGCGCGAAAACTCCCTCCAGCTGCCAAATCTCGACACGCGAAATCTCCCTTCTAACCCTGAGCCGAAAGGGCCGCTAGTTCAAATCGGTGGGGGGTACTTTTGTAACACACCCTACATTTTGGACAAGCGCGTCCCTAAGTCATGCTTCACCCCCTTTTCGCCATTCAAATCCCAGGCCGCCATAACCTCTCCGCTTCCAGCCCTTGAAACCCCACCCTCCTCCGTCCGCCACGTCACCGCTGCCCAGCCGAGCCTCTTCCCCGACGACGCTGCCCACCGCAACAGCTCAACGTCCCTCGTCCACCTCCCCGGATGAGGATCCGTCGTCCATCTCGCCGTCCCGCCGGTTCAGCCACCCCGTCCTCCACCTCCAAGGAGCTTCTCCGACGATCGCCTCGTCTATCATGGTTGCTCCATCCCCACAGCGCCACCTTAACCTGCTCCACCGGAACCGCAGCATCCTCACCGACTCCTCAGACGAAGCCGAGGCCTACTCAGCGCCACCAAAGAGGTTGTACACTCATCGCATTGCACCTTCTCCTTAACTCGACCTCCCGGCACCGACGGTGCTCCATCCCGCACCCCCATGGAGCGGCTAACTTGAAGCCGGCTCTGCGGGCGACATCTCCACGGCGGCTCTCCCCCAGTGCGAGGCCCCCTCGGCGGCGGCGGCCATACCAGCCGGATCTGCTGCTGCTACTCCGGCTCTCGCTCGATCGCTCGCTCACCCAGCTACTGCTGCTGCTCTCCCCCTTGCTCGTGTTGCTGCTCTGCTCCGATTAAGCCACACTTCAGTTGACCGAATCGACTTTTGGGCCAGTCGATTTTCAGGGGTTGGGGGGGGCTCGCCGGAGTTAAGGAAGAATCACCCGCAGCGGGGACGGGGGCTCGCCAGAGAGGTATCCCACTATCTATCTTAGGGTTCAGGGTGGGGCGGGGGGGCTAAAGGGCTGGCCGGGGCGGCGATGGCGACTTGTTTCGGGGCGGCGAGGCGGCGCTGGGGCCGGCGGTTCGGCCGGTGGTGGCTGGCGGCTCGAAGTGCGAGTTGAAGATGAACTGCAGGCCCTCCCTAAACTACATGTCAAGTGCCTCTCTGCTACCATTGCATTCAGTTTCTCTGATGGCATTCAGATTCCACAAGAAATTTCAGTTTCGGCGCTTAAGTTCGAGTCAACAGTTTTTACCTCATCTGTTGTAGTCGGTGGTTTTTGGTGATGTTAATTTTACATCCATTTTACATCATCTATTGGAGATGCTATTAGAATCCCACTTGAGATTGACGATGTACATCTTGTCTTTGCTTCAGCCTTGACGTCTTCTGACTCACCGGAGCTGCTCCAACGAGCGATCCATCACAACAGTAGTAGTGCCACAGACGCCGTCTCTGATTCCTCGCATCTTCCTCCACACCTCCGACAGCCATCTCTGCCTCAAGCGCTTCAATGACCAACCCAATGATGCCGAGGTCGACACGGCTACGACAAAGAGGTTGTACACTTGTTGCATCACTTATTACTATACATCACGCCGATCCATTAGGGCTATTTTGGTTCAACGGAAAAACATCGATCCTTGGTTGTTACCATCACTCTAAATTTCTGCATGCTCTCCTTACATAATCTCACCATATTTTTTTTCGTATGCATGTCGATATTTTACAGTACCATCTTGAACATGTAGAGAAAAAGATAAGAATTTTTGCTGCAATACAATGTCATGCAGACATCGCTCCATGGTGGGTTCAATGGCAAACCCTCCCCACCCCTCTCCAGATTGTAATCCAGAGGAAGATATCTGTTCTGAGGCGTATTCAGACGCCGCTGTCCACTCCTATTTAGTCCCCAAGGTGTTTGCTCTACCTTGGCATGATGATGTTAGTCATATCATGCATATGTTGCCTTGCAGTGCCTACTTTTGACATCATATATGTCATCTACTTAGTTTAGACATGTTCTGTAATGCCACCTGTTTAGTTTCTATATCATATATGGGAATTATGCAGTCTCATGTCTTTTAGCCAGCCATAATATATGTGAAATGTGCAATGCCATCCTGTTTAACCAGGCATCATATATTTGAATGATATCTTGCCCATCCTTTTCCTCATTACATTTCCATTTGTCGACAATGTTTGTACATTAAACTACTCTTCCTGTGAATCAGCCATTTGGGTGGGAGATGGAAAAATCTGGAGTGAAAACAAGGCCTTCAGAAAGGCATGCTGCTACACAGTCGAAGCAGATCTCTTGTCTGGTCCCGATAGCTCCTTAGAGATGGATTCAGAGACAGATGACCAGTCCTATTCCCCCACTGAGGTGTATGCTCTAACTTGTCATGGTTATACTGCTCATATCATGCATACGGTGTCTTGCATTGCATAGTTTAGACATCATATACACAATATTCAACACCATGTTCTTAGTTCAGACATCATATCGAATGCCCTCTATTTAGCATATAAATCACATATGTGAATTAAATGATGCGATCATGATTACTTAGGTAACATGTAGGTGAATTATGTCATGCGATCCTGTTTAGTTATTCATCATATCTTTGAATTATGTTATGCTATGCTATCCAGTTTAGATAGACATCATATATGTGAAATTATGTCATGCTATCCATTTTAGTTAAACAATATACATGTCAACTATTTCATGCCCTCTTTTTTCCACACTATCTATTGCATTTGTCTCTCATACAATGTATGTACATTCAACTATGTTTCCTGTTTATCAGCCATTTGAATTGGAGCGGGTGATGCCAGTTGAGGGAGTCCCGGATTAGGGGGTGTCCGGATAGCCGGACTATTACCTTTGGCCGGACTCCTGGACTATGATGATACATGATTGAAGACTTCGTCCCGTGTCCGGATGGGACTTTCCTTGGCGTGGAAGGCAAGCTTGGCGATACGGATATGTAGATCTCCTACAATTGTAACCGACTCTGTGTAACCCTAACCCTATTCGGTGCCTATATAAACCGGAGGGTTTTAGTCTGTAGGACGAACAACAATCATACCATAGGCTAGCTTCTAGGGTTTAGCCTCTCTGATCTCGTGGTAGATCTACTCTTGTACTACGCATATCATCAATATTAATCAAGCAGGACTAGGGTTTTACCTCCATCGAGAGGGCCTGAACTTGGGTAAAAACATCATGTCCCTTGTCTCCTGTTACCATCCGCCTAGACGCACAGTTCGGGACCCCCTACCCGAGATCCGCCGGTTTTGACACCGACATTGGTGCTTTCATTGAGAGGTCCTCGTATGCGTCGCCCGTCGGGAAGGATGCCTCATCCCGTCTTTAAAAGGCAACCTGTTGCTAAAGAAGCTTTGGTGTCGGCCAAACTCTCTGACTAAGCGGTTTCTTATGACCGCTTTGTTAAATTGCCAGCCGACGATGACTTCTCGGGTCATCGAGAGCAATCTTCACGTTAACTCGGAGCTCGCCGAGCAGTTAGATCCGATGGAGCTCTCTTCCTTAAACGAGCTCTTGGATCGCATCGCCGCCCAGGAGTCGCTTCTGAGACTATGATCAGATTGGGCCTAAACCCGATCGAGAGAGATTAAATCTCCCTGTGTTACCCACCACGTTGCCGTGGTAGAGGAACAATACGGCGACCCTTCTTCTATCTTAAGGACTAGCTACGTCCGGATTCCCGATCCCTCCATGCCGGATTCCCGCGGAGGAGAGGACGTCACTCAAGCCCTGAACCTAAAGTTAGGCAGCGAGCTAGATTCATTGGACAACATCCAAGAATCCAAGCTTCCAAGTTCGGAAGCTCCTTGGCCCTTAAGTCTCAGATTGGGCGGGGTTCCGGATTTAATTCCACCCGCCCACCCAAACATAAGCGACCTATCTCAAATTTGGCAAGAGCCCGTAGAAAGCGAAGACACCATTCTTGGGCCAGATTCCTCCTGGTTATGGACAGGATAAAGGACTGCCGCGAGGAGGACGCAATCTCATTCTTCTGCAATAATTGCACGGACAACGAGATCCTTAACGCCATAAGTCGCCGTGACATCACACGCTTTTCCGACTTGGCATCCATAGTACGAAAGTACTGTGTGATGGAAAGCGCCTGGAAAACCGAAGGAAGATTTTGGGACAATCCGGCCTTGAATACAACCCCAGTCCGAAATAAAAGGGTGCACCATCGCCAGGCACCCGGGTTAAACACAAAAAGCAAAACCTCTATAGGGCATGGAACCATCTTTGGAGGGATGGCTCAATGGACCTCAGTAAAATTCATAGTACGAGAGGACGCCACTCCAACTCATAGCCTTAGAGCATGTTGGATACTACGGCAGGTGGCCAAAAGTGGCGAAGAGCTTCTAGCTCTAGAGCACCAGCCCAGGGATACCAGTACGATATTAACAGTCTTCGAGACTTTCGCATCAAATAATATGCGGAAACGAACACTCTGTAGCCTTACTGAAGTCTACCAAGTAGCAACAATAAACCCATGGAGTGACACGGCTATTACCTTTAATGCCAGTGACGAACCTAAATTCCGAACAGCCCGAGCACCAGCCGCATTGGTCCTCAATCCGATAGTGGACGGCTTTTGCCTTACCAAGGTACTCATGGACAGTGGCAGCAGATTGAACCTCATTTACGAGGAAACCCTCCGAAAAATGGAAATAGACTGGAGCCGCATTGAGCGAAGCAGCACAACCTTTAGAGGAATAATCCCCAGTCGGGAAGCACGATGTCTGAGTAAAATCACACTAGATGTGGTGTTCGGCACGCCGGATAATTACAGGTCCGAGGAGGTCACGTTCCAAGTGGCCCCATTCAGCAGCGGATACCACGCTCTATTAAGGCGAGAGGCATTCACAATTTTCCAAGCTATACCCCATTATGGGTACATGAAGCTCAAAATGCCCGGGCCCAACGGAATCATCACTCTCGCTAGTGACCCGGACATAGCACTCTGCACCGAAAATAAGACAGCCGCACTGGCCCTTGAGGCACTATCCGAAGCCCTAGCGGCCGAGGAACTCACTGCACTGCGCTACACGGTGAATAGGGACGATGTGATACTCGATAAGAGATCCAAGTCCACTTCCTTCAAACCAGCGGACGAAATAGTCAAATTCCAAGTCCATCCAATGGACCTGTAGCGACCCGACCTCAGACGGTCAAGCCTCTGTGTTACTGTGCCATCCCTGGATCAGTATGCTGGCACACACAGTACATCAATGTATATATCAAAGTGCAATCACATGCATAAATAACGTAAAACTGATATATACCTCATAATACTCAGCGGAAACAATCAAACGGGTGTGGAGTCCCATCAACGCCATCGGCAGGTTGAGTGTAGACCGTAACCCTGTATCGTAACTCTTACTCGTCGAGGAAAATATCTGCAACATGATACGTTGCAGCCGTGTAGGTCAGTACATTGAATGTACCGCAAGATCACAACATGAATAAACAGATGGTAAAACTATACTATATGCAATTTGGCTTTGTGGCTCAGATCTGAGTTTTGTTTGCGTAAAGCTGATTTTATTTTACCTACATCAAAGGAATAGAATGAAGTCTGCACTAAGGAGTTTTCTATCATGACATGGTTCCGCCAACCGATGTCTCATAGCCCAAAATTCATCATATGTTGCCCACAATTAAGTTATCAATCCGGTGTTGAGAGTTACGAGATAGATCCAAGTCCAGATGCTCAAATTGTCCGTGAATCGGGGACACGGCTAATCGATTAGGTTTAAACCCTCTGCAGAGGTTTGTACACTTTACCCGCAAGATTCGATCCCTCTCTTTACGTTCTCGCACTTCAGAGTGTTTGAGAACAAGATGACCAAACATGGTCTTCCAAAGAGTTCCTCGACCTTTGTCGGTACTCCATCCAATCCTACCGTCATTCTACATCTGCTAGTACCGTCCCAGCCAGAGTCACAACTAAGGTCAACCAAGCCGAGCCCATAATGACTTGCGGTTGCACAGGTAAGCTTCCGGCGTGAAGTATTCTTCCGTCTCTTTGAGTCTGGGTGAAGCTTTCCGCAAGATGTCATGGCGCTTCTCCATGCATCCCGGCCAACCACTGGGTTCTCCAGGTGCCCGTCAACCGCCCTTCACCCAAAGAGTGTGTATTGAAAATCCTGTCTCGAGTCTTGAAGTCTTGAGGTCTTGAAGATGCAGTCCTTGCAGATTCCATCATGGAGTTGTCGTCATTGGCGTAGAGTTCTCCTTCTTCACACCACTCTCGAGCACTCATACCAAACCCCGTCTACTATAGCGTAGCATTAAAACAAATAACGTCCGGGCTTGGTAACAGGGTGATGGGTTCCTACCTCATGCATACTACTCAACTACAAGGATTCAATAACACTCTGAGGGGTGGTTGCAATGGTGCCACTAAATGCAATAAAACATAGGTAAGAAAAGCATGGTCAAAGTGAACTTGCACAGTTGACGATCTTGAAAAACTAGGGTTTCAGTAGTAGCAATCTTCGCACTCCGGAAATTCTACCGAGGCAAACAATAACTACAATAAGCACATAGCAATAGGATCACATAACACAACATAACAAAAGTAACATAACACAACAAACAACCAAACTCAAATCCAAAAGAAAAACTCAAATAAAGGCCACTCAAGGTTTTCCCTACTCCAAACAATAACAAAAAATAGTTTTTATATAACAAAAATTCCTTAATATAACCCAATCATGGTTTTAGGTTAACTTAACAGAAAAGGATTCACTAAGCAACTAGGAGCAAAAAGAATTAATTAAAAAGCTATTATAAAACTCATTCTAGGCCTAATCCAATTTCTATTAAGAAAAATAATTTAAAACTTTTATTAATTATAAATAAAAGTTCATCTACTAGAATGACAGAAACTAACCTATAATAACTAATCACAAGTTAAAAATAAATTAATTTACTAATTAATTTAATAGGAAAACAGGAACTAGTTAATTAATTAGGATTAATAGGATTCTGTCTAAAACTAACTATTTATTAATCCTAAAATACCCAAGTTAATTTCTAGGGTTTGGCAATATCAAAATAAAGTGGTGACAAAAAGAATCATGCAAAAATAATTTTTCTAACTAAAGTTATAGCAGATTTACTATTCTGACTAAAACTAAAATAAAGCAATTTTAATTATTTTTAACATAGCTAAATATATATTTTACAGAAACTACATAAAATTTGCAATCCAACAAAAAAGAATCACTCAAAAATATTAAACAGAATAAAAGATATACATTTTTGAAAACTGAAACTATTAAATAAAACAGAAAATCAAAATAAAAGAAAAAGGCCTAATGGGCCTATCATGCACTAAGCGTAACTTAGTCTAAACGGGCCCTAGGGTTAACTAAAACGAACCGGGCCTAAAATAAAAACCTAAACTAAAAACTAAACCGATCGGAACCGGCCGGTTTTCTAACTAAAACCTAACCCTTCGGGGTTTCTAATCCTAGCCCTAGATCTACGATCGGACGGTGGAGGGATGCTTGGGGCTTACCGAGTCCCCGGCGGCGGGCGGCGGCGGAAGTGCGTCAGGAGCTTGAAGGCCGAGGAGCTCCGGCGAGTCGCCGTCTTGGTCTTGAGGCCGGTGAGGAGTTCGGTGGGGTCGGGGTGGTCGGGAGGGCTGAGGCGTCGACGGCGGCGACAATGGCGGCGGCGAAGCTCCCGGGCTGAAAGCACGAAGGGAGGGAGAGGAGGTCCCGAGGCGAGGGGGGAACGGGTGCGGGAGGGGTTTTATAGGGCGGGGCCTCGTCGGGAAGGAAAGGGATCGGGGAGGAATCGGCATCCGGATCCTTGAGATCCGGCGATCCAGCAACGGCAGCGGCGTGGCGTGGGGAGGAAGAAGGGGTGGGTCCATGGCAGTGAGAGAGAGAGAGGGCGAGGCGGCGGGTGGCCGTGGCGCTTTCAGGCGAGGCGAGGAGGAGAGGGGGCTGGGCCGGTCGGTGGCTCATTGGGCCGGCCTCGTGGGCCGGTCTAGCTGGCTGGCCGGGCTGGGTCATGGAGGGAGGCGGCTGGCCTGGGTGGTGGCTGGCTGGCGCCCGAGGGGTTTTTTCTTTTAAAATTTATTTTTAAATAAAACAAAAACAGAAATAAAACAATATCTATAAATATTTTATATAGGACATATATATACCAAAATGATCAGGGAATATTCCTATCATTTGAACATTTTTCCAAAGGCAAAATCCAAACTTTATAAAAATTCATTTTTTTCAAATTCAAATAAATCTCAAGTTTGAATTCAAAACTTTTGGCATTGTTTTCCTCTGATATTTTTGGAGTGTCATGTTTGCTCCTCTCATACTTTTGATCAAGTATTTATCAGGCATAGTTTTTGAAATGTTTCCCCACATGCCAAAGTTTGAAATTCAAATTCAAAACTCAAAATTTGAAAGAGGGTTTCAAAGCACTTTCAAATGATTTTCATCTTGATTCATTATAACTTCCAACTCATATTTCATATAATTGAAGAAGTCATTTTATCTTCCCTCATGAAAATCATTGAGTTGCATAAAGCTTTGAATTTGAAATATTCCCGGATGAAATTTAAATCTTTTCCAAAACCCTATTCATTTCAAAATGGAAGAAGTCATGTCATCTTCACTCTAGGCTTTGGTGTTGGAATGAATTTGAATTCATTGAGATCCAAAAGGCAAAGGAGAAAGTTTTGGGAAAGTCATTTCATTCCCTCTCATTCAACTTTCAAAAGTTTTCAAATTTCACTCAGTTTCACTCATTCAATCAGACAACAAGCATAGTTATTTATTTAATATAACATTCCAAAATTTAGAATTTTGGGATGTTACAAACCTACCACACTTAAAATGAATCTCGTCCTCGAGATTCAAGAACTAACAAGAAAAAGGTTAGGGTTGGGGTCTTCTAGCAAATGTCTTGGTCGAGAAAGGTCGGGGTGCTACCACACTTAAAAACAAGGTCATGGTTCCAATAAACTCAGATATTTCCTCCGGAGGGCTGACAATGTATGTCTCTTCACATATCTTACAATAGCTCCTTCATTAAAGCTCTTACATCGGAAGCATAGAGTTTTCCTCAAAATCTTGGGTTGGTTCGTCAAGGTTGAAGTTCGTCCAAGACTGGATCTTCTTAGGCGATGGGTGCATGTCCATTCTAAACAACTATCGAAACACTCATGGTGGTCTACAATTTATGGTTTTCTCCTGCAGAAAACGGGTCTGGTTTGAATCTCACCGTATAACCTACGTTTGGCAACAACTGCCATGTACATGGGTTTATCATCATACCACTCTAAGGCTTAAGCAAGGCTTCAACGAGCGTCGTCACTTTACTATGGGTAAGTCACTCAGATTTACCATTCCAAATAGCAGGAGCGAAAGATACGAGTAAGTCGGTATGGTGATCAATCCATTCCGCACCCAGATCATTACCCTGTATAAGGTTTAGCGAATCTCGTATTCTAACACTCGGTTATTCTCACAGGCATTGCAGAACTTCTCTTGTTCTCGAACTGGTTTCGAGTAAATCCGTGGTTTCTGCAAGCCAAACAAACATCTATCGTTACTTCATCACTCTCAGGTTTTTGCGTAACCTTCTGGGTGTGTCCTATTTCTCCGCAAATCTTGCAGGCACAAGGTTTATTTCTTGGTGTATCATTGTGCTTCCGGATAAGACGTGATCTCATCAGGGTCTTCTTGAATTCCTCCCAAGTTCTTGCTCCTTTAAATCCTTGTATGGATTGATGCATTCTCCACCAGGTTGCAGCACTTTACGTAAAATCTTGAAGAGCGTATTGGACCTCATACTTCCTTGAAACCAAATTGTTCCCGAAGTGATTCTCCATGTTCTCGCATCCATAGCTACGCCTCGGCTGAAGTCTTGATCCGAAGAATATCAGTCCAACTTCATTCATCATCTATGGGGTTCAAGGGTTTTAGGGTGAGATGAGAGAGAGGTGGGGAGGGATATACACACAATACAAACAATAGTTTTTGAAGAAACAAGTTTTACTTTGTGGCTGTCGGAAAACATCAAACAAATGACAGCTCACAAATCGTCGCATCTAACGTAGGTGTATAACAGGGTTTGGTCTCTAATAATTCTTCAGGAACTTCAAAGTCTTCGGAGTCTTCAATTGTTGCAGCTGCAATTCTTCCAACGCATGGTGAAATCCTCTTTACTCTGAAATGGCCATCAGTACTCCGATATCAAATCCTTCTTGGAGCGTCTTGATTGATCCTCCGGTGATCAAAGGATAAGGGTATATTCTAACTATTTGAGGTGAGAGGGTCTATTTGATAAATTCAGAAAAGATGAGAAGTAAGAGTCTTTTTGTAAATAAAGTTTTGAGATATCCTGTCCTAAGGGCTTTTCCGGTTTCTAGGGTCACGTCCTACAGTCAACATGTGCTCGATACCATTTACAGAAGCGACCCGACCTCGGACGGTCAAGCCTACGTATTCTTAATGCCATCCACGGATCAAGTATCTTTGGCACACAAGACATCAATGTATATATCAAAGTGCAATCACATGCATAAATAACGTAAAACTGATATATACCTCATAATACTCGGTGAAACAATCAAGCGGGTGTGGAGTCCCATCAACGCCATCGGCAGGTTGAGTGTAGACCGTAACCCTGTATCGTAACTCTTACTCGTCGAGGAAAATATCTGCAACATGATACGTTGCAGCCGTGTAGGTCAAGACATTGAATGTCTGCGGCAAGATCACAACATGAATAAACAGATGGTAAAACTATACTATATGCAATTTGGCTTTGTGGCTCAGATCTGAGTTTTGTTTGCGTAAAAGCTGATTTTATTTTACCTACATCAAAGGAATAGAATGAAGTCTGCACTAAGGAGTTTTCTATCATGACATGGTTCCGCCAACCGATGTCTCATAGCCCAAAATTCATCATATGTTGCCCACAATTAAGTTATCAATCCGGTGTTGAGAGTTCCGAGATAGATCCAAGTCCAGATGCTCAAATTGTCCGTAATCGGGACACGGCTAATCGATTAGGTTTAAACCCTCTGCGAGAGGTTTGTACACTTTACCCGCAAGATTCGATCCCTCTCTTTACGTTCTCGCACTTGAGTGTTTGAGAACAAGATGACCGAAACATGGTCTTCCAAAGAGTTCCTCGACCAGCATCCGGTACCCATCCAATCCTACCGTCATTCTACATACGCTAATCTTGTCCCAGCGAGTCACAACTAAGGTCAACCAAGCCGAGCCCATAATGACTTGCGGTTGCACAGGTAAGCTTCGGGCGTGAAGTATTCTTCCGTCTCTTTGAGTCTGGGTGAAGCTTTCCGCAAGATGTCATGGCGCTTCTCCATGCATCCCGGCCAACCACCTTTGGGTTCTCCAGGTGCCCGTCAACGTCCTTCACCCAAGAGTGTGTATTGAAAATCCTGTCTCGAGTCTTGAAGTCTTGAGGTCTTGAAGATGCAGTCCTTGCAGATTCCATCATGGAGTTGTCGTCATTGACGTAGAGTTCTCCTTCTTCACACCACTCTCGAGCACTCATACCAAACCCCGTCTACTATAGCGTAGCATTAAAACAAATAACGTCCGGGCTTGGTAACAGGGTGATGGGTTCCTACCTCATGCATACTACTCAACTACAAGGATTCAATAACACTCTTGAGGGGTGGTTGCAATGGTGCCACTAAATGCAATAAAACATAGGTAAGAAAAGCATGGTCAAAGTGAACTTGCACAGTTGGCGATCTTGAAAAACTAGGGTTTAAGTAGTAGCAATCTTCGTACTCCGGAAATTCTACCGAGGCAAACAATAACTACAATAAGCACATAGCAATAGGATCACATAACACAACATAACAAAAGTAACATAACACAACAAACAACCAAACTCAAATCCAAAAGAAAAACTCAAATAAAGGCCACTCAAGGTTTTCCCTACTCCAAACAATAACAAAAAATAGTTTTTATATAACAAAAATTCCTTAATATAACCCAATCATGGTTTTAGGTTAACTTAACAGAAAAGGATTCACTAAGCAACTAGGAGCAAAAAGAATTAATTAAAAGCTATTATAAAACTCATTCTAGGCCTAATCCAATTTCTATTAAGAAAATAATTTAAAACTTTTATTAATTATAAATAAAAGTTCATCTACTAGAATGACAGAAACTAACCTAGAATAACTAATCACAAGTTAAAAATAAATTAATTTACTAATTAATTTAATAGGAAAACAGGAACTAGTTAATTAATTAGGATTAATAGGATTCTGTCTAAAACTAACTATTTATTAATCCTAAAATACCCAAGTTAATTTCTAGGGTTTGGCAATATCAAAATAAAGTGGTGACAAAAGAATCATGCAAAAATAATTTTTCTAACTAAAGTTATAGCAGATTTACTATTCTGACTAAAACTAAAATAAAGCAATTTTAATTATTTTAACATAGCTAAATATATATTTTACAGAAACTACATAAAATTTGCAATCCAACAAAAAAGAATCACTCAAAAATATTAAACAGAATAAAAGATATACATTTTTGAAAACTGAAACTATTCGGCTAAAACAGAAAATCAAAATAAAAAGAAAAAGGCCTAATGGGCCTATATCATGCACTAAGGCGTAACTTAGTCTAAACGGGCCCTAGGGTTAACTAAAACGAACCGGCCTAAAATAAAAACCTAAACTAAAAACTAAACCGATCGAACCGGCCGGTTTCTAACTAAAACCTAACCCTTGGGTTTCTAATCCTAGCCCTAGATCTCTGATCGGACGGTGGAGGGGATGCTTGGGGCTTACCGGAGTCCGCGACGGCGGCAAGGGCGGCGAAGGCCGGGAGCTTGAAGGCCGAGAGCTCCCATGAGTCGCCGTCTTGAGTCTTGAGGCCGGAGGAGTTCGGTGGGGTCGGGGTGGTCGGGAGGGCTGGCGTCGGCGGCGACAATGGCGGCGGTCTGAGCCGAGCTCCAGTGAGCACGAGCGGGAGGGAGAGGAGGTCCGGCGAGGGGGCGAGGGGGGGAACGGGGTGCGGGGAGGGGGTTTTATAGGGCGGGGGCCTCGTCGGGGAAGGAAAGGGATCGGGGGAGGGAATCGGCATCCCGGATCCTTCGGGATCCGGCGATCCGCGGCAGCGTGGCGTGGGCGGGGAGGAAGAAGGGGTGGGTCCATGAAGCAGTGAGAGAGAGAGAGGCGAGGCGAAGTAGCCGTGGCAGAGCGCTTTCAGGCGAGGAGGAGAGGGGAGCTGGGCGGTCGGTGGCTCATTGGCTGGCCTCAGTGGGCCGGGTCTAGCTGGGCTGGCGCTGAGGCTCATGGAGGGAGGCGGCGCTGGCTGGGCCTGGGGTGGCCTGGCTGGCGCCCGAGGGGGTTTTTCTTTTTAAAAATTTATTTTTTTAAATAAAACAAAAACAGAAATAAAACAATATCTATAAATATTTTATATAGGACATATATATACCAAAATGATTAGGGAATATTCCTATCATTTGAACATTTTTCAAAAGGCAAAATCCAAACTTTATAAAAATTCATTTTTTCAAATTCAAATAAATCTCAAGTTTGAATTCAAAACTTTTGGCATTGTTTTCCTCGATATTTTTGGAGTGTCATGTTTGCTCCTCTCATACTTTTGATCAAGTATTTATCGGGCATAGTTTTTGAAATGTTTCCCCACATGCCAAAGTTTGAAATTCAAATTCAAAACTCAAAATTTGAAAGAGGGTTTCAAAGCACTTTCAAATGATTTTCATCTTGATTCATTATAACTTCCAACTCATATTTCATATAATTGAAGAAGTCATTTTATCTTCCCTCATGAAAATCATTGAGTTGCATAAAGCTTTGAATTTGAAATATTCCCGGATGAAATTTAAATCTTTTCCAAAACCCTATTCATTTCAAAATGGAAGAAGTCATGTCATCTTCACTCTAGGCTTTGGTGTTGGAATGAATTTGAATTCATTGAGATCCAAAAGGCAAAGGAGAAAGTTTTGGGAAAGTCATTTCATTCCCTCTCATTCAACTTTCAAAAGTTTTCAAATTTCACTCAGTTTCACTCATTCAATCAGACAACAAGCATAGTTATTTATTTAATATAACATTCCAAAATTTAGAATTTTGGGATGTTACAGGACCCTACAAAAACGGCCTCCATCGGGGCACAATTAAATCCGGATGTAGACGCCGCACTAAGAGAATTCCTACGCGAAAATTGGGACATTTTTTCCTGGCACCCCTCAGACATGCCAGGAATCCCACGCCGACTGGCCGAGCACAGCCTAAACATCCTAAAAGGGTTCAAGCCAGTCAAACAGGCTCTTCAGTGTTTCTCCAAACCCAAGAGACGGGCCATGGGAGAGGAGCTAGCCAAACTATTGGAGGCCGGATTTATCAGAGATATAAAACATCCGGACTGGCTAGCAAACCTGGTGATGGTACCAAAGAAGGACAAATCCTGGAGCCTGTGCGTCGATTTCAAGGACCTCAGCAAGGCTTTCCCAAAGGATCCCTTCCCCCTTCCCCGCATTGATCAAATCATCAACGCTACCGCAGGACACGATTCATTGTGTTTCCTCGACGCATACTCCGGCTACCACCAAATTAAGATGGCAGAGCCTGACCAAGCCGCAACGGCATTCATCACTCCATACGACCCATTCTGCTTCAACACAATGCCCTTCGGGCTCAAAAACGCCGGCGCAACATATCAACGCATGATTCGGACATATGCGGCAAACCACATCGGCAAAACGGTGGAGGCATACGTGAGCGATGTGGTGCGTCAAAAGCAAGCACGTCGAAACTCTAGTAGACGACTTGAGGCTCACATTCGATAATCTCCGAACATATGACATTAAGCTCAACCCGGAAAAATGCGTTTTCGGCGTACCGGCCGGAAAGCTCTTGGGCTTCATTGTATCCGGTAGAGGAATTGAAGCAAATCCAGCCAAGATCCGAGCTCTGTCACAATTGGATATCCCAAAAGACCTCAAACAAATACAAAAATTGGTTGGATGCATGGCGGCTCTAAGCCGCTTCATCTCCCGCTTGGGAGAAAAGGCATTACCCCTTTATCGCCTCCTCCGACGCGCCGAACACTTCGAGTGGACGGATGCCGCCACGGCCGGACTCGAAGAAATAAAAGCCATATTGGCAACAAACCCGGTCCTGGCTGCGCCCAACATGGGCGAACCAATGCTATTATACATCGCGACAACTCATCAAGTATGTACGCGATTCTTTCGTTGTCGAATGAGAAACGGACGGACACAAGTTCCCCTTCAAAACCAATTTACTACGTGTCCACTGTCCTAACTCCATGCAAGTCACGGTACCCGCATTACCAAAAGATAGCGTACACGGTGTTTATGGCATCCCGGAAGCTGTGACACTACTTTCAAGAGTGTTCAATAACAGTAGCCTCCGAAGTACCCCTTAACGACATTATAAACAACCGCGATGCGACGGGTCGGATTGCCAAATGGGCCATTGAGCTCCTCCCGTTCGACATAACCTACAAGCCATGGAGAGCTATTAAGTCGCAAGTTTTGGCCGACTTCGTCACCGAATGGACCGGCCGAACTCCCTAAAAATGCAGCGCATATTCCAACTAGATAATGCACTTCGACGGCTCCAAAATGTTGGCTGGCCTGGGAGCTGGCGTCGTTCTGACGTCCCCAACCAGAGATACAGTTCAATACGTACTCCAGATAATGTATATGGACTCCAACAATGCAGCCGAATACGAGGCCCTTCTACATGGTCTTCGGATGGCAGTCTCCATGGGCATTCAACGCCTAGAGGTACGCGGGGATTCAAACCTCGCGATATCCCAAATAAATGGAGACTTTGATGCCAAGGATCCAAAAATGGCAGTCTATCGCAATGTCGTACTAAAAATGTCAGCTCGGTTTGAGGGGCTCGAATTTCACCATATAGCCCGGGATAACAACCAGGCAGCAGACGTGTTGGCACGCATCGGCGCAAAAGCGCGATGCTGTCCCCCAACATCTTCCTAGAGAGGCTGTTCAAGCCATCTCAGATTATGGGAGGGAGAGTCCGAAATAACAACCCGGACCCAACCACCTTGCCCACACCGAACATTCGACACGGTTGGTGGTTACGCCAACGAAATAACACCCTCATTGCGTAATAATGGCAGTCATTGCCCGTGGACCGAACCATTCCTAGCCTACCTAACCATGCAGGAACTTCCCGAGGACCAAAAGCGAGGCCCGCTGTATAGTGCGGCGATCTAAAGCCTATAAAGTCCATGAGGGAGAGCTTTATAAGAAAAGCACAACCGGAGTCCTTCAAAGGTGTATCTCCGAAGAGGAAGGGCGGAATCTTCTGGCAGAAATTCATGCCGGACTCGGCTGGCACCACGCCGCAGCCCGGGCCCTTGTAGGCAAGGCCTTCCGCACCGAATTTTATTGGCCGATGGCCCGGGCAGATGCTCAGGACTTAGTCCAACAATGCGTCGGATGACAGCTCTTTGCTAATCAAAGCCACATGCCACCCACCGCCCTCAAAACTATACCCATCACCTGGCCCTTTGCGGTCTGGGGGCTTGACATGGTCGGACCCATTAAAGGGGAACCCACAAGCAAAAATACCTACTGGTCATGGTGGATAAATTCACTAAATGGATAGAGGCCAAGCACATCAAGACGGCGAATCCGGACCATTGATAGACTTCATATCGTGGGTCGTACACCGTTCTGGTGTCCCCCACAGCATCATCACTGATAACGGCACGAACTTTACGGCCGACGAGGTCAAACTCTGGTGCAAAAACATGGGCATTAAGCTCGACTACGCTTCAGTCTATCACCCTCAAACTAACGGCCAAGTTGAGTGAGCAAATGGTCTAATCATGAGCCGCATCAAACCCAGATTAGTGCGGTCCCTCAAGGAATCTAACACGCACTGGGTAGAGGAGCTCGACTCCGTACTCTGGGGGCTGCGGACCACTCCGAATCGCACGACCGGATTCACACCATTCTTTATGGTATACGGCATAGAGGCAGTCCTGCCCTGCAACATAATTCATGACTCACCTCGCGTACGCATGTACGAAGAAAGAGAAGCCGAGCTTGATCGACGACGCCTTGGAGGAGGAGCGTGACGTAGCAAAAGCCCGTTCCACATTCTATCAACAGCAGGCTCGAAAATATCAAAGCAGAGAAGTACGGGCCAAAACTTACAATGTTGGCGAGCTAGTTCTACGCCTGCCGGACAAGAAAAAGGACAAACTAAAGCCCAAATGGGAAGGTCCCTTTATCATCGACCAAGTCCTGACCGGTGGAGCGTACCGTCTGCGAGATGCATCGGATAACCGACTCGAGCCGAACCCATGGAACGCAACACGTCTCCGAAGATTCTACGCCTAGCGCTGGATTATGAGTTCATCTCCTTCCTCTGTCCATATTTTACATTTTAGCTGTCTTCTATTTTTCTCCTTCTCCCTCCTTTTTTCTTTCAAGCCTTGGAAGGCTCGTTAGCGCATTGTTCGCACAAACTTGACGCGTTATAAGCGCTCATTGAACCTGGGGGCTTCTTTCACAGAAGCTTAATTGTAAGGGCTTCATGCCCAATACATGTGTCACACTTCCGCATGTACCTTTTATTCACCATTATATGCATCAATATGACTTAAGTTTTGGCCAACTGGGTTGCCTGGCTCCTGTCTTACCCCTCGTTCCCGATTGTTCGGCTAGGTGGTAAAGGAGCACCTCTGTGATTGTTACTACCGGGTCAGCGGATGTGTACCTCGCACCGGGTGAAGCCGAAAGCTAAGCGTTCTTAAGAGAATATTCGGTCGATGAACTAAAAGAAGATTTCTTACCTATTTATTTATCTGCCCCGGATGTTTTTACCTTTTTTCGCATCCGGACATGCACTTTAGGGCATGCCTCGAGAAAGGAACCCCTAACGGAACTATTCTCCTGGAAGATGTTTCTTACTAACCATGTAATATAACATAACTAGTTGGGCACTTGTCCGATAAAGCACTAATGACCCCTACGCCTGGTCTCCACGCATGCCCCGGTTTTTATATAACGCGAGGGTATTCGGACAACTCGGAACTATTGGGTCCCGAGGTTGAAGCGAAAAGGTCCGCTATGACAAAGCGATCTACAATCCGGCTAGAAGGCATTTTACATGTCACCTTAAATTACATAGTCAATTTGACTGATTGTATTCCTCTTCAATGCCATCTAACAGGCTGTCTAGTTTACGATCCTGCTGGGACTACTTATGGGCAATTCTACGGCCGTACACTAAGCTCACGAGGATCTCCTTCCCATATAGCCCCACAGGTCCGACCTCGGCCATGTGGTTTGGGTTAACCGTGTACCGCGTCTTCACCATGGCCTGTGGCTCCTGGCGCCTTGACGACAGTCGATATCTTCCATAATCGGAAGCGCCCGTCGTGCTCCTGGAGCCTCTCTGCAAGCTCCCAAGGCCTTGAGCGGAGAGGCAGAGATGGCCACAAGGCACAAGCGGCGCCTTTCATCACTGTCGAACTTCGTTAAATGCGGTTATGAGCTTCGGGAAGAAGGTCACCCATAGAACTGGGCATTTCCTCTGCAGGACGGCCTGTGAGCATACCTACAGACATAACTCTGTTAATCGACTTCCTCGCCGAACTTTTTTTTTCGAAGTTCATTTAAGCACTTACTAAAAATGCCGCGTCGAAGCCGCTGATTCTCCTTAATGGAGTCTGACAGCTGGGCACGAACATCTTTTAGCTCCTCACCCAGCTGGGTGTTGGCATCTTGGAGATTATTTTTCTCCTGCCTCACCCTCGTAAGCACGTTCTCGCCGGCCTTTAACCGGCGCAAGAGCTGTTGCTTGTCCGGATCTACCCCGGCGCCATCTGCAATGTCATTATCAGATATATATACACGCCACACTTCACAACATACTTATCTTTTAAAAGCATATGTTACCAGAGGGGTGCATTTGGCTTCCCACAGTCATGCTTATGCGGCCTCAAGTTGGGCTTTGCACTCCTCAAGCTCCTGGGACAGTTGGGTATTCTTTTCTGTAAGATCCTTCACAATAAATGATCCTTAAATCAGTTATTCTAACTATTTCAAGTCTCGGGGGCTACTGGTATATATAACCATCAAATTTTCTCACCCTTATGTCTTTCACATACTGCTCCATGGCTCTGGCTAGACCATTTTGAGCAGCACGGAGGTGCGCATCTCCCGAATTGAAGGCATCAAATGCCTCTTGGGAGAAACATGCGTCACGAAAAACGATCAGGCCTTTGTGATTCATGGCACTCTCCACCTCGGAATTGGTGGCAGATAGCCCGTCGGCATCCTCTGTCGGAGGAGCGTTCGACGCACGCTTCGTGTTTGCCTCCGCTTCTAGACCTGGCTTTGAAGCCTGGCTGGTGGAGGCTCGATTGGCAGCCTCTCCGGATATAGTCCGGCGAGCACTCTTTTTCCTGAAGAGAGCACGAGCATTAGTATACCTTCCGGGAATAAAACCTGGGAATAAGGCGGCATGCCATACCGTGGCGCCGGCATCTCAATCCGGACCGCGCTTCTTTTCATCCTGCTGGGCCTTGTTTCCCCTTGTTGGCTAGCCACCGCAGGTTCGGCCTTCCGCCTCAAGGGCTGCCCCTGCAAAACACCATTGATATACGGTGGTCAAGGATAAGCACGGAGGGTTCATTTATAAAGTATTGGGACTTCGGTCTCAATTACCTGTGAGGCTGGAAATATTCCGGGGTAATCGGCCGTAATGGCAACCAAGGAATTGTCGATGCTCAGTTGGTAAAATACCCCATCGATCAGCTCCACAGATATATGCGGATCCTCTTGGGAGGCGGATCGAGGGACCGTTCGGATCCTCGGGTTGTGGAGGTGGGTTGTTTATATCCTTTACGGCCGGTGCAATTCTGCGTCAAAATCACAAGATAAGGTACTTAACTATGGGAATATGGAGCGGATGGGCATAAAGAAGTGTCCGCTTACCCAGGTTGGAGGATCATACATAGAAAATCCATACAATGGATTGGCGTGAAGGAAATCCTCCTCTTCTCCCTTGTATAATGCGCATAAGGCCTTCGTCGGAAGCGACAATCGATCCGGCCCTTACGGCCGCGGCCAGGTGGCGTCATCCTCCCCATTGAAATCCCACATGGGGTGGCCTCTATATTGAAGCGGCTGCACCCCTCGCATGATGCATATGGCCATGGCTCCGATCATGGTCAGTCCGGAATGAGCCAACAACCTTATTCGGCTCATCAGGTAAAGGACGTCCCTGTCATTCTCCCTCTGGGGGCTCTGTGGACGCCTTGACTTAGGCGTTCTTCAAAGGAGCATTCTTGAACTCCGGAGGCCGATCCGAACAGGGTCCGCAGGGGGCGTCTTCTATATAAAACCATTCCAAAGGCCAGTCTTGGACGCCTTCTTGAGGTTCCGGATAGATATCCGGTCCTGGCGATGCGCCATAGTTCGGCTCCGCCCACTTGATATATCGACCCCTCCTGAGAACGGGGTACGAGGCAGAACAGCCTCTTCCATAGTGCGAAATGAGCCTCGATGCCCAAAAACAGCTCGCAAAGGGCCACGAAGCCCGCAATATGCAGAATGGAGGCAGGCGTAAGGTTGTGCAACTGGAGGCCATAGAACTCCAGGAGCCCCTGGAGAAACAGATGAATTGGAAATCCGAGCCCTCTTATCAAATAAGGGACAAGGCATACCCGCTCTCCTCGGGAGGGACTGGGGATGCTCTTCGCTTGTTTTCCACCCTTATAGGTGGCGAGTCCGGCTCGAACCGGAACCATGAAGGCTGGGGGAAGAAACCCCTTGGTTTGGAGCGTCACTAACTTGCTGTGCGGGACGGAGCATCTCTCCCAATCTCCAGGCTGAGGACTAGGAGGGCGAGAGGAGGAGCCGCGTCGACTGTCCATGATGGAATGGGTTTCTGTCAGATGCGCTCCGATGAAAGCTCGCGAAGGGAAGGTGGTGTGATTTGGATCTAGATCCTCATCTCTTATATAGGCAGCTCATTTGCGCAGCTAGGGGGGTAAATGTAAAAATACCCTGGCTTTTCGCATTCATTCAACACGTGAAAGATGGCCATTATTGGGCGTGGAAGCCAAGGAGCGCGATATTTGCAAGAAGCCGGACACTATTCAATGTGTACCACGAGTTTGGAGAAGAACCCGCCTTGCAATGCGAAGACAATCTCTGCGTCGGACTCGTTGTCATTGAAGCCTGGTTCGGGGCTCTTGAGGGAGTCCCGGATTAGGGGTGTCCTGATAGCGGACTATGACCTTTGGCCGGACTCTGGACTATGAAGATACAAGATTGAAGACTTCGTCCCGTGTCCGGATAGGACTTTCCGTGGCGTGGAAGGCAAGCTTGGCGATCCGGATATGTAGATCTCCTCCCATTGTAACCGACTCTGTGTAACCCTAACCCTATTCGGTGCCTATATAAACCGGAGGGTTTTAGTCCTAGGACGAACAACAATCATACCATAGGCTAGCTTCTAGGGTTTAGCCTCTCTGATCTTGTGGTAGATCTACTCTTGTACTACCCATATCATCAATATTAATCAAGCAGGAGTAGGGTTTTACCTCCATCGAGAGGGCCCGAACCTGGGTAAAAACATCGTGTCCCTTGTCTCCTATTACCATCCGCCTAGATGCACAGTTCGGGACCCCCTACCCGAGATCCGCCGGTTTTGACACCGACACCAGTATCTAGCGGAATAAAAACACGGTCTTCAAATAAAACAGTGCTACCTCTTGGTGGAGATAGCACCCCGGTTGTACATGCACAAGAACCAGCCCTACCACAGATAACCCAAACTCTCGCAGATTGTAGCCTACTGCGATGGACAGAGAACCAGCTTCACCGAATCTGACCCCAACCCCAGCCGATAGTAACCCAGTTCCTGTTGACACAGCACCATCTCCACCACAGAGCTCCCAAACAAGAGCAGTTAGTAAGGCAGCTCCGGTGCAAAGGGCCAGTACTACCACAGCGAACCCCAACTCCTTCAGTTAGTACGCCTATTCCTGTGGAGGAAGCACAACCAGCCAGTCGTAGTTTAGCATCTATCGCATTTGATGTTGTTAAATCGTATGTGCGTGTCTTCCCATCTTAGAAATATTATACTGAAGATGAAGGAAAATGCCAATTGCAGGTGTTTGTCCAGGAGTTATGTGTAAGTAATGTTATTCATGGCAATTACTTTGCTTCGTCCCATACATCCTACCTCCATGATGGTTATAATACAGCAAATTTTCCCATTTTTCTCTATAGAGAAGGACCGATTTGGAAACTCAGGATAAGGTAACCTGTGATAATACCTCTGCTATCTTCAATAATGCTTGGTGGCAGTATCGGAATTACCTGAAGAAAACATACTTCACCACCAAAGAAACTCATCAAATTCTCTTACGTTCTCCTGAGACACATTCTTTGGGCGATGGATCGGAACGCCTTGTTACTGTCTTGGTCCGTAACCAAGAATGTTGTAAGGTCTATTAGATAATTTTCTATTTTTAAGTATTTTATTCTTGCATCTTCTTGTACTCTGCTCATGTAGAACAAGTGCCTAAACACGAAGAACAATTGTTCTAATTTAAGATTCCATTGCTATCATAGTTCAAAAAAGCGTTAGGCGTTAATTGTGCGTTTTGCCACCGCCTTGCGCTTCTTGACCAAAGCGCATGCTTATCTTGCGCATTATGCACTGATTATGCGTAGTTATGCGCAATGCGTTTTATAACGCCTAGAGCCTAAGCGGCGCTTAAGCGCTAAAGCTTAGGCGCGCCTTTTTTAACTATGATTGCTTTGCTCTTGTATCATTGTATTTACTACAAACTTATTTTTAAATTAAAGGATCCAATCGAAACTCCAATGGCACAGCAGGTATGTTCACGCATGTTTCTTTAATAGGTTTGCTCTTATCAATAGCTCTGTAGATTTCAATTTCAATTGTGTATACAGCTGACTTTCATATCATGCACATTACTAGCATCACAACAGAGCCAATAGTGTTGTTGTACATGTAGACCCGTGGTACCCATCTGAAATCTTGTTGTGCCGTGTAGTTTCCCAGGCTTTGTATTCTTTCACCTTGCTTTGTCTTGAACTGATATGATTTGAACCGTGTCTCTATTTTGATTTGGCAAGACAATGCAAGTGACCATAGGACATAGATATATGTTTGTTTGATGCTTTTATTATGTACTAGTACTTGGCAATAGAAGACTTGGTAGTTTAATCATGTCCACCTTACTAATGAACTGGTTCACCGAAATGAGTTTCATATACTAGTACATGCTAAACTTGTTATGTGTCTGCTTGTTTCTTCTTTTAGAATCCTGACAGAATATTGGGGAAGAGTGCCTTATTAAGCAATGTTAAAGGAAGTAATGCAGATAGGGTTCAGGATAGTGACACATCCTTGTTGGTCTCCAACAAAGCTGATAAAACAGCTAAGGAAGACTATCTTGAAGACAGTGAGACAACCCCAAATTCATGTCTTGGTTTAGTGTTCGAGTTACTTGCCACTACCGCATGCACAAGCTATTCAAACTCACTGTCTGAATCAGTTCGGTTTCTTGAGTCTCAACTACAAGCTGAAAGACATCGATCAGTTGTGTTGCGACAAGAAGCGGAAGGACTGCGGAAGTCCTTGGAGCATTCAGATGCATACTTTCTGGTGCAACAGCAAGCGTTGGAGGATTTTAGCGCCAAACAGGACAAAGCTAATTAGCTTGCTAAGCTTATTGCCAGCATGGTGGATACCCAGGATAACGTTTCTTGAGCTCTTCTGAAGTTGTTTCAGTTATGCTCTTGTTTTGCTGCCACGTTTATTTGCACTGGTGGCCAATTTTGATGGCCAGTGTATGTAATATGCTGCTTTGTTCCCTTTATTTGCACTGGTGGCGAACTTTGATGCCTAGTGGATGTAATATGTGTAATAGCGGTAATAGGCTAGCCTTAATTGCTTGCTTATTTATTTCCTTATTGTCTTGTTTAGTTGTTTGCTTGTAGTCACTGCAGTTCTTTTTGTGTTTTTCTAGTGGCCACAATAGCCTATTTTTGGTAACTAGGCCAAAATAATCATGGCAATACACTGACCGTTGTAACCATGGGCCTCCTGCAGTCGTATGATCCATGGGCCTTCGTTCGTCAGTAGGACCATTGACCTTCTATCTGGGCCGTAGGATCCATCGGCCTTCTATACGGGCCTTAGGGATCAATGGGCCTTCTACGGGCCGTAGGGTCCATGGGCCTTCTACGGGTCGTACGATCCATGGGCCTTCTACGGGCCGTACTATCCATGGGCCTCATACGGGCCGTAGGATCCATGGGCCTTCTACGGGGCGTATCATCATTTCGCCAATCATGGGCCATACTATTCGTGGACCATAACGGGCCGTTAATAGGCCGTATTTGATAACTCTATGAAAACAGCCCAACGGGTTTTTTTTGACATGAAAACGGCCCAACGTATTAACGGTCCGCAAATGGGCCGACTGTAACGACGGGCTGAATTTGGCCCACAAGCAGAAAATGACAGTAACGGGTCGTATGTAACCGAATGCTGCAAATGAGCCCAAGAATCAATGGGCCCTGAGAAGGCCGAAAGATAACTTAGGCTGGAAACGGCCCAATGGAATAACGGGCCGTTAATGGGTATAAATGATACACTGTTCATTACGGGCCAGTTTCACCACGGGTCGTTAATGGGACAAGAGTTACAAAGGTCCACATATGGGCCGAAAGAAGTCATGGGCCACACATGGGCCAGAAGTTAAAACGGGCTGAATCATATTGGACGGCCCAGATGACGCTACTGGGCCTAATTCGGATAGGGCGTAACGGGCCCTGGGTTAGCGGGCTGTAAATGGGCTATACGCGAACATGTCGTTAAAAGGCTTTCCGTGGGCCGGCCCGCCACCTTTTGACCAAGTCAAACGGGCCGGCCTTTTCACAGGAATGGGCCTCTGTTGGGCCGTGCCACGTGTCACCGTATCATAGGCGCCTTCGGTCCAATGAGCGGATGACATCTGTCCCAACGGTGAGCCGACACGTGTTTCCTCCAGCCAATGATGATTTTACACGTGGAAAATCCCCATTGGTCGGGCTGTTAACGGTTATCGGATCCAAAACCCGACCCGATAGCTTAACGGCGTTCCGTTATGGTGGATACCACGTGTCGGTCACCCTTGACGAAAAGCACTTCGTGACGCGATTTATCGTCATGGAAGTGGACACTTCCATGATGATAATTTTGGTAATGGCATGGAACACTTCTCTGACGACACGGTATGACTATCTTGATTCTGTCATAAATTTGTCATGGATGTACATGCATGACAAAAAATGCAACTTACTGTGACAAACACGTATCATCACGGAAGTGTATTTTTTTTGTAGTGTGCACCCACGCATGATAGTCCTATTATCTTTTTGAATTCTCCCAACTACAATATATCAGAGAAGTTTACCCTTATTAAGGATTATATTGATGGGTTGCCTTATACCGTTGCACATGATGATTTTGATGAATATAATATGCATGTGCTTGCTGCTCCTACTTGCAATTATTATGAGAGAGGAACTATATCTCCACCTCTCTATGTTTCCAACACGATAAAATTGCAAGAAATTGTTTATACTATGCATTGGCCTTTACTTTGTGTGCATGAATTGTTTGTTTATGACATGCCGATGCATAAGAAGAGAGTTAGACTTTGTTGTTGCATGATATGTTGCCTTCTGCTCACTACTAAATGCCAAATCATTGCTAATTAAAATTGGCTTTGATATACCTTGGGATCCGGGTGGATTCACTACTTGAGCACTATATGCCTAGCTTAATGGCTTTAAAGAAAGCGCTGCCAGGGAGACAACCCGGAAGTTTTAGAGAGTCATCTATTTCTGTTGAGTGCTTTTATAGTTCTAAAACAAAAAAATAAAGAGGGGAACCTAAAAACTTTTTCGAAAAGGAAAGTGAAAGTGAGAAAGACGAGCATTGTTAAAGTGGGAGCTAGCCTTGAACTTTGTTCATGCCCATGGAAACTTTGTGAATCTTAATTACAGAAACTTTTCAAAAAAAATAATTATCCCCTTGTACAATTCCATTTTATTATAAAAATAATGTGCCAAGGTTTGCCTTTAGGATGTTTACAATGCTTGTTGGTTTGTACGGTGCAGGACAGAAACTTTGGCTGTAGTGCGAGATTTTTAATTTTTTACTGGAACGTCAAACGGTTCTGATTATTTTTGAACTGTCTTTCTATACAAATAAGTTATTTTTCCTAATTTTGGCAGAATTTTTCAAGTATCAGAAGTATGGTGAATGTTCAGATTATTACAGACTGTTCTGTTTTAGACAGATTCTGTTTTTGATGCATAGTTTGCTTGTTTTGATGAAACCATCGATTCATATCAGTGGATTAAGACATGAAAAAGTTATAATACAGTAGACACAATGCAGAAAAAAAATATGAATTGGTTTGCAACAGTACTTAGAGTAGTGATTTGCTTTATTATACTAACGGATCTTACCGAGTTTTCTGTTGAAGTTTTGTGTGGATGAAGTGTTCGATGATCGAGAAGGTGTGAGGAGAAGGAAGAGAGGCAAGAGCTCAAGCGGGATGCCCAAGGCACCCCAAGTAAATATTCAAGGAGACTCAAGTGTCTAAGCTTGGGGATGCCCCGGAAGGCATCCCCTCTTTCTTCAACAAATATCGGCATGTTTTCGGATTCGTTTTGTTCATGTGATATGTGCAAATCTTGGAGCGTCTTTTGCATTTAGTTTTCACTTTTCTTTTATGCACCATGCTGGTATGAGGTATTCCTTGGTTGATTTACAGAATGTTCATTGCACTTCACTTATATTCTTTGAGTATGGCTTTATAGAATGCTTCATGTGCTTCACTTATATCATTTGAAGTTTGGATTGCCTGTTTCTCTTTACATAGAAAACCGCCATTTGTAGAATGCTCTTTTGCTTCACTTATATTTGTTAGAGCATGGGCATATCTTTTTTTGAAAGAACTAAACTCTCTTGCTTCACTTATATCTATTTAGAGAGATGACAGGAACTGGACATTCACATGGTTAGTCATAAAATCCTACATAAAACTTGTAGATCACTGAATATGATATGTTTGATTCCTTGCAATAGTTTTGCGATATAAAGATGGTGATATTAGATTCATGCTAGTGGGTTGTTGTGGATTATAGAAATACTTGTGTTGAGGTATGTGATTCCCGTAGCATGCACGTACGGTGAACCGTTATGTAACGAAGTTGGATTTATTGATTGTCTTCCTTATGAGTGGCGGTCGGGGACGAGCGATGGCCTTTTCCTACCAATCTATCCCCCTGGGGGCATGCGTAGTAGTACTTTGCTTCGAGGGCTAATAAACTTTTGCAATAAGTATATGAGTTCTTTATGACTAATGTGAGTCCATGGATTATACGCACTCTCACCCTTCCATCATTGCTAGCCTCTTGATGCAGGTGCATTGCCCTTTCTCACCTCGAGAGTTGGTGCAAACTTCGCTGGTGCATCTAAACCCCGTGATACGATATGCTCTGTCACACATAAGCCTCCTTATATCTTACTCAAAATAGCCACCATACCTACCTATCATGGCATTTCCATAGCCATTCCGAGATATATTGCCATGCAACTTCCATCATCATCATATACATGACTTGAGCATTTATTGTCATATTGCTTTGCATGATCGTAAGATAGCTAGCATGATGTTTTCATGGCTTGTCCGTTTTTGATGTCATTGCTACGCTAGATCATTGCACATCCCGTACACCACGGAGGCATTCATATAGAGTCATATCTTTGTTCTAGTATCGAGTTGTAATAACGAGTTGTAAGTAAATAAAAGTGTGATGATCATCATTATTAGAGCATTGCCCCGCCAAAAAAAAGAGAGGCCAAAGAAGCCTAAATAAAAAAATGGGGCCAAAGAAGCCCGCAAAAAAAAGAAAAAGGGGCAATGTTACTATCCTTTTACCACACTTGTGCTTCAAAGTAGCACCATGTTATTCATATAGAGAGTCTCTTGAGTTATCACTTTCATATACTAGTGGGAATTTTCATTATAGAACTTGGCTTGTATATTCCAACGATGGGCTTCCTCAAATGCCCTAGGTCTTCATGAGCAAGCAAGTTGGATGCACACCCACTTAGTTTCAGTTTGAGCTTTCATATACTTATAGCTCTAGTGCATCCGTTGCATGGCAATCCCTACTCCTCACATTGACATCAATTGATGGGCATATCCATACCCCGTTGATTAGCCGCGTCGATGTGAGACTTTCTCCTTTTTTGTCTTCTCCACATAACCCCCATCATATTATTCTATTCCACCTATAGTGCTATATCCATGGCTTGCGCTCATGTATTGCGTGAGGGTTGAAAATGCTGAAGCACGTTAAAGAGTATGAACCAATTGCTCGGCTTGTCATCGGGGTTGTGCATGATGTGAATATTGTGTGTGGTGAAGATGGAGCATAGCCAGACTATATGATTTTGTAGGGATAACTTTCTTTGGCCTTGTTATTTTGAAAAGACATGATTGCTTTATTAGTAGGCTTGAAGTATTATTATTTTTATGTCAAAAGATAGACTATTGCTTTGATTCACTCGTATCTTAATATTCATGCCATGATTAGATACATGATCAAGATTATGCTAGGTAGCATTCCACATCAAAAATTATTATTTTTATCATTTACCTACTAGAGGACAAGCAGGAATTATGCTTGGGGGTGCTGATACGTCTCCATCGTATCTATAATTTTTGATTGTTCCATGCCAATATTCTACAACTTTCATATATTTTTGGCAACTTTTTATACTATTTTTGGGGACTAATGTATTGATCCAGTGCCCAGTGCCAGTTCCTGTTTGTTGCATGTTTTTGTTTCGCAGAATATCCATATCAAACGGAGTCCAAACGGAATAAAAATGGACGGAGATTATTTTTGGAATATTCGGAGAATATGGGAAGGAAAATCCACGCGAGATGGTGCCCGAGGGAGGCATGAGGCAGGGGGCACGCCCCTGACCCTCGTGGGCTCCCCGTAAGGCGGTTGCTGCTCTTCTTTGGCCCCAAGAAAGCTATATTTTAGGAAAATATCACGGCGAAGATTTCAGTCCAATCGGAGTTACGGATCTCCACATATATACGAAACGGTGAAACGGCAGCAGGGCAGAGCGCAGAAACAGAGAGAGACAGAGAGACAGATCCAATCTCGGAGGGGCTCTCGCCCCTCCCATGCCATGGAGACCAAGGACCAGAGGGGAAACCCTTCTCCCATCTAGGGAGGAGGTCAAGGAAGAATAAGAAGGAGGGGGCCCTCTCCTCGCTTACAGTGGCGCCGGAGTGCCACCGGGGGCCATCATCATCACCGCAATCTTCACCAACAACTTCACCACCATCATCACCAACTCTTCGCCCCTCTATGAAGCGGTGTAACCTCTCTCTTACCCGCTGTAATCTCTACTTAAACATGGTTGAGGGAGTCCTGGATTAGGGCGTGTCCGGATAGCCGAACTATCACCGTTGGCCGGACTCCTGGACTATGAAGATACAAGATTGAAGACTCCGTCCCGTGTCCGGATAGGACTTTCCTTGGCGTGGATGGCAAGCTTGGCGATACGGATATGTAGATCTCCTACCATTGTAACCGACTCTGTGTAACCCTAACCCTATTCGATTGTCTATATAAACCGAAGGGTTTTAGTCCGTGGGACGAACAACAATCATACCATAGGCTAGCTTCTAGGGTTTAGCCTCCTTGATCTCGTGGTAGATCTACTCTTGTACTACCCATATCATCAATATTAATCAAGCGAGAGTAGGGTATTACCTCCATCGAGAGGGCCCGAACCTGGGTAAAAACATCGTGTCCCTTGTCTCCTGTTACCATCCGCCTAGACGCGCAGATTCGGGACCCCCTACCGAGATCCGCTGGTTTTGACAACGACATTGGTGCTTTCGGTGAGAGTTCATCTGTATGCGTCATCTTTAGGCCCGATGGCTCCTTCGATCATCAACAACGGCGTGGTCCGGTGAGACTTTTCTCCCGGACAGATCTACGTGATTCGGCGGCTTTGCACTGCGGGCCAATTCACTTGGCCATCTGGAGCAGATCGAAAGGTACCCACAGCCATCGGTCAGATTTGGGAGTTTGAACTACATGGCCGACATCCGCGGAGACTTGATCTTCGACGGATTCGAGCCATAATAGCGCATCACGCCTTCGATGGGCACGATCTAGCTCTGCCGCGAGCAGTGTCACGGAGGTCGCACCGGCGTCGCTCCGACCCTTAGCTCGAGCCGACTCCCCGATCGAGGGCGAGTGGTTGGACACCGCCTCGGGGCTACAATCTCAATGGCGATTGAGCGAACTCCATCCACGTCGCTGCGAAGACCGTGACTCCAAGGCGCGGACTCCTCTCCGGACTCCGAACCCTCGCGCCCCCCTTGTCGAATCCGATTGGGCGCCTGTCATGGAATTCACTGCCGCGGACATATTTCAGCACTCGCCCTTTGGCGACATCCTGAATTCACTAAAGTCTCTCTTTTTATCAGGAGAGCCCTGGCCGGACTATGGTCAGGAAGGTTGGGATGCGGACGACGAAGAAATTCAACGCCCACCCACCACCCACTTTGTAGCCACTGTCGATGATTTAACCGACATGCTTGACTTCGACTCCGAAGACATCGACGGTATGGACGACGATGCCGGAGACGACCAAGAACCAGCGCCTATAGGGCACTGGAAGGCCACCTCGTCATATGACATATACATGGTGGACATCTCAAAAGATGGGAATGGCGATGGAACGGCGGAGGATGACCCCTCCAAGAAACAATCCAAGCGCCCGACGTCGGTGGCGCCGCTCTAAATCCCGCCACGGTAAGCGGTGATTCCGGCACGGAGACAATAATACCCCGACAAAGGTTGCGAAGACGACCCCTCCAGCAGACTCAAGCAGGAGGAGGGAGAAGCAAGACCGCACTGACAAGGCGGCGAGAAAAGAGAGGTAGAGGACGATAATTATCGCCCCCCTCGAAGATGAGGCAAGCCTCGGCGACGGCAATTTATGCGTGCACGAGGACCCCGCCGAGCAGGAGCATTTCGAGCGCAGGCTTATGGCCACGGCAAGCAGCCTCAAGAAAAGCAGCAGCAGCTTAGAGCTGACCAAGACTTGCTAGGTGACGGATGGGTGAAGTCCTTGCAGCGAAGAGTATGAACTCGAGCGCCCCTCAAGAGATACCCCAAGCGCAGGCTGCTACCCCAATTAGAGGAAGCAACACCCAAACCTACATCACCGGCGCATGACGCGCGACCGCCACCACCCGTGGTCACGACAGAGAGGCCTCTAGACCCTCCATTCAAGCCGCACTCCCGCGTCGCTCGAAAAGTACCAAGTCACGGGGAAACGCGCCAGACCTGCGAGACATATTGGAGGACAAGGCAAGGCAAACATGATCGATCTATGGATCGCGTGGGCGCCCCACGACATGTGACGATAACCGTCACGCTGGATACAGCAATTCCGGCCGGGCCGAACACAGTAGACAAAGCTCATTTGAGATGCGTCGTGATATAGCCCAATACAGAGGCGTCGTACACCCACTATGCTTCACAGATGAAGTAATGGATCATCAAATCCATGAGGGCTTCAAACCCGTAAACATCGAATCATACGATGGTACCACAGATCATGCGGTCTGGATCGAGGACTATCTCCTCCATATCCACATGGCCCGGTGATGATCTACATGCCATCAAATACCTCCCACTCAAGCTTAAAGGACCAGCTCGCCATTGGCTCAACAGCTTGCCAGTGAGAATCAATTGGTTGTTGGGAGGACACGGAAGCCGCATTCCTTGATAACTTCGGGGCACATATGTGCGACCACGACGCCCGATGACCTCAGCCACATAATTCAACAGCCGGAAGAATCGGCCGGACAATTACGGACACGGTTCCTAACCAAGAAAAATCAAATCGTTGACTGTCCGGATGCGAGAGGCCCTTGCAGCCTTCAAACATAACATCCGTGACGAGTGGCTAGCCCGGCACCTAGGACGGGAAAAGCCGAAATCCATGGCAGCCCTCACCACACTCATGACCCGCTTTTGCGGCGGAGAGGACAATGGCTAGCTCGAAGCAACAACTTGACCAAAAACCACGGTAGTTCGGATACCAAGGACAGCAATGGCAGGTCGGCGTCGCAACAAGAACAAAGCGCCGCGTGCGGCGACAATGATGAAGATACGGCGGTCAATGCCGGATTCAGAGGCTCTAAACTTCGGTCGATGGAAGAAGCCATTCAAAAGAAATACCCGGGGCCGTCCAACTCGATCGCTTGTGCGGATATGGCACCCCGAAAAACGACCAACCACACCAAGGGATTGTTGGGTGTTCAAACAAGCGAGCAAGTTAAGTGCCGAACTCAATGACAAGGGGCTGCATAGCGATGGCGAGGAAGAGCCCGACGCCCGAACAATAGAGGACAGAAGGGCTTTCCCCCACAAGTGCGGATGGTGAACATGATATACGCAACCCACATACCCAAAAGGGAGTGGAAGCGTGCACTAAGGGACGTCTACGCGATGGAGCCAGTCGCCCCGAAGTTCAACCCATGGTCTTCCTGCCCGATCACCTTTGATCGAAGGGACCACCCCACTAGCATCCGTCATGGCGGATTCGCCGCATTGGTTCTTGACCCAATCATCGACGGATTTCACCTCACTAGAGTCCTGATGGACGGGTGTAGCAGCCTGAACCTGCTTTATCAGGATACGGTCGCCAAAATGGGCATAGACCCCTCAAGGATTAAACCCACAAAGACGACCTTTAAAGGCGTCATACCGGGTGTAGAGGCCAATTATGCAGGCTGAGTTACACTCAAGTGGTCTTCGGATCCCGGATAACTTCCGGCGAAGAGTTAATCTTCGACATAGTCCCATTCTGCGGCGGCTATCACGCCTTTGCTTGGGCCGAACCACATTTGCAAAGTTCAATGCGGTGCCGCTTTCGCATACCTCAAGCTCAAGATGCAGCCCTCGAGGAGTAATCACGGTCAATGGAAACACCGAACGCTCTCTCCGAACGGAGGAGCACACGGCGGCCCTCGCGGCGGAGGTGCAAAGCAGCCTCTCACAGCAATTCTCGAGTCCGGCCACTAAACGTCCGGACACTGTCAAGCGCGCCTAGAGTAACCTACAACAAGACCGCTTGGCATGATCCAAGCACGCGTAGCAATCCGGCCCCAACCCCAGCCCTCGTGAAACTGCGAAGCCAGTACTACGCGTACATAACTACGCTCTGGAGATACCATGGGCATAAGGCGAGGGGCACGACCACGGGACGCCCGGAATGTGGCTCAACCGCACCAGGGGCTCCCGATCGTGTCATTCTTTTTCTTTTTTTTTCTTTTTTCTTACTTTCAGGACTCCGTTTTCCAGAAGTCTTGTCCAGTACTAGAATTGCCAAACTCATGATGCAACAGCCAGGGAAACAGAAAGCTGCATCGAGTGTCCAGGTGGTCTCTACTACGAGCATTATACCTGTTTTACATACCATCCCGCAGCTTACCCCTGGAGGGGGACATGTTAAATAGTCCCATCCCTTGCTTATCGCACAATTTGTATCATTTTGCTTTTATTTGCATTTTCTTTTTAATAACCAATATATAGCTCTTGCCTATTATTGCACTCCTTTCTTTATCTATATATATGTTCATCTCATGACATATTGCACCCGTACACTTTGGTACGGCCAATACACCAGGGGCTTCAGTACCCCAAAAGTATGGTGTGATACGTCCGAACACTTTCACAAGTGCGGCACCCCGAACTTATAGCATTATATGCATCGGCTCCGAATCATGTCTTGGGTCAATAGTTGGGTTTGCCCGGCTCCCATGTTTTGGTACCTTACGTTCCGTTATATCGGCTAAGGTAGCACCTTTGGGAGAACCACTGCGATTGTGCCCGGTTGAGTTGGGTTGAGCACCTCGGTGGAGAAAGCTAAAACTGACCGTCATGATAAGGCGAGAGCCATCGCTGTTCGAGAGGTTTCTTGAGTCCCTAAAGACTTATGCCGCTTAGAGCGAGGAACCGGCATTGTCCGGCCAAAGGCGTGGATAAGCGCCCGAACTCGGTCTTCCGAATACTAGGGGCTTCGCCAAAATTTAAAATTATAGAATTCTATGGCTAAGTGAGAGTGTTCAAGCACTATAAGTCCGGTTGCCTTGTTCGTTGCGTTGAGCGCCTCCTCGACGGACCCAAGAGTGGGAACAAGAGCGCTCAAGTTTATCCGAACACCCCAAAGACTACGTGGCATGGGGGTGAAGCCAACGATTTGCCATCTCTCAAATTTGATAAGCGGCCGCCTGAAGGTAATATTTTAAATTAACAAGCGTTGCTTAGAGCATATGAACAAGTTTTTGTCTGAGGATAACAAATGCGAGTCTATTCAAAATTACATCTTTGGAGCACTCATCCGCTATCTGGCGGGCACCCTTCAGGGCGCCCTCATAGTACATTTCGGGCTTGCGATGATCCTTGCCCTTGGTGGCCCATCCGTCACAAGCTTCTCGCATCCAGCTTGCCCAGTGCACTTTAGCACGGGCAAGGCCCGACAGGCACCTTCAATGCAGACGGGCGCTTGATGACTTCAATCCATGGACAAAGGTCCACCAGCCGCGCACTAGTCCGAAGTAGCTCCGTGCATGGCTTCCAATGGCCACAGCCGAACTAAGAGGCCCTTCATGGCCTGTTCGGCGGCCTTGTGGAGCTCGACCATTGCCAATTTGGTCGCTCGAGGCACCGGATGGTCGGCCTCGCACATCGAGACCAGAACACCTTCTCCGTCGAGCTCCCCTCCTTGGCGCGGTAGAACGCGGCGACATCGCACACACTGAGGCAGATCTGCGAATGCTCCTGGAGAGCTCCGAATCCGGGTAAGTAATAGGTAATTCACTTTCACATGCTTGCTTTCATAAAGAATGCCTTACCCGCCGCTATCTTCTTTAATGATTCAATTTCTTGGAGGGCTTTTTGGGCTTCGGCCTTAGCGGCTTTGGCACTCTCAAGAGCCGAGGCGGGCTCGGACTCTCGGGTCTTCGAGTCACGCTCCAAACCCTCGTGTTTTTCCACGAGCACAGGAGCTCTTGCCGTACCTCCGCCCAACGCCTCCCCCTTCTCTCGCTCGGTGCGCTCCGCAGCCGCTTTGTTTTCGGCCGCGGACACCGCCTCCTTCAGGGTCGCCACCTCGCTCGTGGCCCCTGCAGTACCCATGTTATTTCTGTTATCTTTTGCAACCAAATCCTTTCTATAAGGTATTTCTTTAATAAGGTATTACTTACCTTCCTTGTCCTCGAGCTGCTTCTTGGCAAGGCCGAGCTCGTTCTCGGACCGCCGAGGCTCTGCTTCAATGCATTGACCTCATGTCAGTGCACGGAGGTCAGCGGCAGCCTGCATTCCCATATTGACATACTTACGTTAGACTCCTGCGTATATCTTTTTAGATCCTTAGTCCGGCTTTTCTTTCCGAACACCGAACTAAGCATCGAGAACTCTTGTCTATGCGGTAATATTTTTACATATTCTAAACTTACCTCAAAGCCTGTTAGAAGGCTGATACGAACTTCGATCGGCCCGCCCTTGGCGGGGAACTTTCTGGATCACCACACTCATAACAAGGTCGGTGCTCCTCCTCGATGGAGGCGCCGCTAAGCGCCTCCGATGCTATCCGGTGCCTCGGTTGGACGGAGGACACCGGCATCTTACCCTTCCTACGAAGGGACCGCTTGCCGGACTTCGGAACCGCTGAAGGTTCCGGTATGGAGTCCGGACGAGGGTCGGGCTTAGAGCCCCTGGGGGTCTCGCCCCCCACGCGCCTGGAGTCCGGGAGGTTGCCTTGCGGCGCCTCCTGCGCCACCTCCTCTTGACCAGGCCCCCCTTGGGGCCCCACCTCGGCGTCGTCCGCAGCGTGAGGTGAGGAGGCGGCCGGAAGTGAAGTACTCTTCATTTCCGACGAACTCAGGAACCCGCTTGACGAAGCGGCGAACTCGTCCTTGGGCGAGCTGCATGATTGTTCGGCATTAGAGAACACTATGCAATGGAAAAAAGCCATGGGTATCCGGACACTTACGATCTCGCTAGGGGCTTGGCCCTTGTTGGCCACTCCTCCTCGTCGTTGTCGGCGTTGGTGGAGAAGTCCGGAGGAAGGGTCCTTCCCTTCTTGGACCCTCCGGCCTCCCGGCTAGGGCGGCCTTCCTTTTCTTCTCTCTCCCACCGGGGGAGAGCTTCTTCCTCCTCCTCTTCCTCGGAGGAGGATTCCGCCTCGAGGGTTGTCGGGCGATGAGTCCGGAAGCACACAACTCGGAGATCTTTCGAGTTCCGTGGCCTCCTTCTTGGCCTTCTTCTCCGGCACCACGTGAGGTACCGGAGCCCGGCCCTGTCAATCGGGCGTCCGCTAGGTCTTCTTCGGCAAGGGGCGGACGATTAATCTGTCCGGGCGTCTTCACCAGTCTGTCGAAAGGTTAGGGAGTTTTAGATCCCGCATAGAGTCAAACTATGAAAAAGAGTCCCATAAAGGGTAAAATAACTTACCTCGCTGGCTTGACGCTGCGAAATGTATCCGCGATCTTCGGTAGCGGATGTAGAACCTCAGCGCCTTGAACGACACCTTCCGGGCATCTTCGTACATAAGCGTCGAAGAGCCTTTTGAGAGTTGGGTGTTGTGCGGATCGAACTCCCACAATTTGAAGGCCCGTTGTTGTCATGGGAGAATCCGGCGGATGAGCATCACACGGACTACGTTGACAAGCACGAGATTCTTGTCCACCAGGTTTGGACGCAGGTTGAGTCCGGATAGTTAAATCCAAATTCCCCACGTCGGGCCGTCTCTTTCCATGATGAGAGCCGTGCGGGAAGCCAGATCGAATTTGGGGGCCGCCGCCCATTGAGAGTCGCGGCTCGGTGATGTAGAACCACCCGATTGCCACCCCTTTATGGTCTCCACAAAGGAGCCCTCGAGCCATAGGACTTTGGCCATCTTGCCAACCATGGCGCCTCCGCACTCCACTTGGCGGCCGCCCACTACCTTCGGCGACATAGAAGATCTTGACCATAAGCCGAAGTGGGGCTGGATGCAGAGGAAGGCCTCGCACCTGACGATAAACGCCGAGATGTTGAGGATGAAGTTCGGGGCGGATCGTGGAAATCCAGGCCGTAGTAGAACATGAGCCCCAGACAAATGGGTGAAGTGGAAAACCTAGTCCGCGGAGGAAGTGGGGAGAAACACCACCCTCTCATGGGGCACAGGGGTTGGAATGAGCTGCCCCTCGTCGAGTAGCCGGTCTTGCGATGTTGCTTTGGACAAGTATCCGGCCTCCCGCAGCTTCGATGTGCCCCTCCGTGATGGAGGAGGCCATCCACCTGCCTCCGCTCCGGACATAGTTGGAGAAGGTTGAGGTGGGATGTGCGGACTTAGTATTTGGAGCTCGAGTCTTGGCGAAATGGATGAGAAAAGGAGGAAGAAGGCGTGGGTGAAAAGGTGGATCCTTATCCTTATATGGACGGACGAAGCTATCGTCCCGCCAGCCTGGTAAAACTCGCTTATCTCCCAAGCGCCCGTAATCAATGGCGCGGATGGGTTACCACGTCCGTATTGAAGAGAATCCCGGAATAAGGGGCCACGATCTCCGCTTTGATAAGGCGTGCCAAGGAAACCGCCTCGCTAAGCGCTACCGAGGTGGAACAGTAAAAGCGATTCGTATAAAGGCACAGTGGTGGTGTGATGTCACGCCCGCAGAATACGTCAGCAGATCTGTGCAAAAGTTATTCTCTCTACGGTGGTATGTGGAACTTGTTTTGTAGAGCCGGACACTATCCTTGTGTTCAAAACCTTCTATGAAGTATTCGGAGGAGGAACCCGCCTTGCAATGCCGAAGACAATATGCGCGCCGGACTCGTTTCATTGAAGCATGTTTGAGAGACTCTTGAGGAGTCCTGGATTAGGGGTGTCCGGATAGCGAACTATCACCATTGGCGGACTCTGGACTATGAAGATACAAGATTGAAGACTTCGTCCGTGTCCGGATAGGACTTTCCTTGGCGTGGAAGGCAAGCTTGACGATACGGATATGTAGATCTCCTACCATTGTAACCGACTACATGTAACCCTAACCTTATTCGGTGTCTATATAAACCGAAGGGTTTTAGTCCGTGGGGACGAACAACAATCATACCATAGGCTAGCTTCTAGGGTTTAGCCTCCTTGATCTCGTGGTAGATCTACTCTTGTACTACCCATATCATCAATATTAATCAAGCAGGAGTAGGGTATTACCTCCATCGAGAGGGCCCCAACCTGGGTAAAAACATCGTGTCCCTTGTCTCCTGTTACCATCCGCCTAGACGCACAGTTCGGGACCCCCTACCCGAGATCCGCCGGTTTTGACACCGACAATGGTGCTCAACGCTATATATTATTTCTCAATGATGTATGGCTATCCTATGATGTTTGAGTAGATCTGTTTTGTCCTATGGGTTATTTGATGATCAAGATTGGTTTGAGTTGCATGTTTTATTATTGGTGTTGTCCTATGGTGCTCTCCATGTTGCGCAAGCGTGAGGGATTCCCGCTGTAGGGTGTTGCAATACATTCATGATTAAACTTATAGTGGGTTGCGTGAGTGGTAGAGACACGAACCCGAGTAAGGGGTTGTTGCATATGGGATAAAGAGGACTTGGCGCTTTAATGCTATGGTTGGGTTTTACCTTAATGATCTTTAGTAGTTGCGGATGCTTGCTAGAGTTCAATCATAAGTGCATATGATCCAAGTAGAGAAAGTATGTTAGCTTATGCCTCTCCCTCAAATAAAATTGCAATAATGATTACCAGTCTAGTTATCGATTGCCTAGGGACAAATAACTTTCTCGTGACAAAAAGCTCTTTACTAAAACTAATTTAGTTGTGTCTTTATCTAAACAGCCCCTACTTTTATTTACGTGCTCTTTATTTTCTTGCAAACCTATCCAAAAACACCTACAAAGTACTTCTAGTTTCATGCTTGTTCTAGGTGAACGTTAAGCGTGCGTAGAGTTGTATCGGTGGTCGATAGAACTTGAGGGAATATTTGTTCTACCTTTAGCTCCTCGTTGGGTTCGACACTCTTACTTATCGAAAGAGGCTACAATTGATCCCCTATACTTGTGGGTTATCAATCATCTACGCATATACCTGGCTCGGATGCAACTGTTGGGAAATGTAGCATGCAATTTCAAAAAAATTCCTACGCTCATGCAAGATATATCTAGGAGATGCATGTCAACGAGGGGGATAGTGTGTTTACGTACCCTCACATACCGTAAGCGGAAGCGTTTGACAACGCGGTTGATGTAGTCGAACTTCTTCTAGCTCCGACCGATCAAGCACCGAATGTACGACACCTCCGAGTTCTGCACACATTCAACGCAACGACGTCCCTCGCCTTCTTGATCCAGCAAGGTGTCGAGGAAGTAGATGAGTTTTGTCAACATGACAGCGTGGTGACGGTGATGGTGAAGTGATCCGCGCAGGGCTTCACCTAAGCACCGCGAGAATATGACTGGGGTGTAAACTGTGGAGGGGGGCGCCGCACACGGCTAACAATTGATGTTGTGTGTGTTCTAGGCGCCCCCTCCTCATATATATAGGTGGGAGGGAGAGGGGAGAGGCAAAGGGGCGCCCCAAGTGGGGCCAAATCCCACTTGGGCTCCTACCCTAGTTCGCCCCCCTTCCTTATATAGGCGCTAGGGGAAGGAAGGAGGGACTTGCCCTCCCCCCCTTTCCTTTCTCTAGGGCTGGCCGGCCTTGTGGAGGGGCACACCAGCCCCTTGTGGGATGGTTTGTCCCTCCCTTGGCTCATTAAGCCCATATCTTTGCCGGGGATGCCCGTAACCTCTTTCGGTGACCCTATATGTACCCGGTACCCTCTGGAACACTTCCGGTGTCTGAATACCATCGTCCTATATATAAATCTTTACCTCCCGACCATTTAGAGACTCCTCATCATGTCCGTGATCTCATCCGGGACTCCGAACAACATTCTGTCACCAAATCATCTTTGATTAACGAGTTTTCTAACCAATATATGTCTATGGTTAGAAAACTTAACCATCTTTGATTAACGAGCTAGTCTAGTAGAGGCTCACTAGGGACACGGTGTTTTGTCTACGTATCCACACATATATCAAGTTTCCGGTTAATACAATTCTAGCATGAATAATAAACATTTATCATGATATAAGGAAATATAAATAACAACTTTATTATTGCCTCTAGAGCATATTTCCTTCATTTTTCTCTCAAAAAGTGTATATATTTTTGTAACATATTGTACACTTTTTGTATTTGTCAAGAACATTTTCTAAATACTCCCTCTGTAAACTAATACAGCATCTTTTAGATCACTAGGGAGTACAAGTTTAACATCTTTCAAATACGAGTACATGATTAATATTTATTTAAAATATGGTTTATATTTCTATTGTTTTCATATACAATATACTTTTTTATAAATCTAAAAGATATTTTACATAGGATTAACATTTTCATATATATGATTAACATTTTTCCAAACATTTGTGTTGATTTCTCGCCTTTGTGTACACATTATACATTTTTGTTATGCGAGTGAAACATTTTTTATGTAAGTTTAACATTTTTTACTAATGGTCTAACATTTTTCAAAATAAATAATTAAAATTTATTTAGAAATATAAGTTTGGTGTCTATTGTTTTCATTCACATGTTTCGGTATACAATTTTTTTAATACAGTTTTAACATTTTTCATATACAAGATCTTATTTTTCACATATTTTTTAATGTCTACTTTCTTCCATAAACTAGTAAATTTTTCTTATACATCTAAAATATTTTGGATACACATCTAATTTTTTTTAGTTACAAGAATAGTTTTTTGCATTGTATAAACATTTTTTCAACAATTCCATGTACATCTGTTTGGAAAACGTGTATATTGTTTTGGAAACCTATCAACTTTTTAATAAATTTATGCCAACAAAAAAATTAAGTCGGCCTAACATTTTTTAAATTCTCTATTTACACCTTTTGAAGTTAAATTAAGTTTTGGAGTTTATGTATTTAAAATCAAAAATAAAAATAAAATAAATAATTAAATAGAAGCATTAAAAAAGAACTAACCTGAAGGTTGGGCCTGCCCATTACTTCGGCTGGGAATATTGGGCCATCCCACCAGTGCTTCCTTGACGCGTGCATACACTAGGTCCCGCTTTATGCGAGACATAATCACACTCTGACCGAACAGCTTCGTTCACATCGTTCGGCAGCGTCCCAGCACCACAAAAGCAAAATCTCATCTATTGCAAGTACCCCTAAAAACAAATCTATTGCAAGTGGGGGCGATGAGAGCTCGCGTATGACGCGTCGCGATCGGGCGGACCAGGTTAATTTGCCTTTTCACCAATTTTTTAATTATTATTAGTTTCTTTATTTTTCCTTTGATTTTTATTTTCCAAAAAATTAAAAATAGAAATATTTCAAACATTAATTTAATAAAAAAATCCTTAATATTAAAAATGAAAACGCAATGTAAATATATGTTATCTTAATTTAAAAAATGTTGATAGCATAGAAAATAAGGTTTGTCATATTTATCCAAAAACATTTATCCAATATATGTTTTGAAATATAGGACAAATGTTTCCTACAAGTAGTGTTAGTTACCACCACTTGCGTTTTCTATGTTGTATATAGTATCTGTCAAAACCGTGAGTACGCACGTATAGTATATACTATATAACAATGATTATGTAGTATATATACTAATTTTTAGGTAGTATGTATCATGTTTTGAGTATGCTCTTTCTTACGTACAAATATATGTGTATTTCACAAATATAACAAAAACTATGGGCATATATGCAATTTTTTTATATAACTTGCTTTGAAATATCTTAGATATAGTATATAAACATATTTAAAATAATAAAATATTATATATATATATATATATATATATATATATATATATAGTAACGGTAAACTAAGCGTGAGTGTAGAATAGCTTATTCTACACCCCAGTAACAGCACATACAAAATACAGTAACACACTATGTAAAATATAGTAATTTTTGTAAAAATTTATTAAATTACAAACTTAGATGATAAAAAAATATTTTTCGAATTACTACATTTTGTACATCGTTTTACTAAATTTTGTATATAGCGTTACCACCACTTGCGTTTTGTATGTTGTATGTAGTACATATCGAAACCGAGAGTATGTACGTGTAGTATGTAGTATATAACAATGATTAGGTTGTATATATACTAATTTTTAGGTAGTATCTACCATGTTTTGAGTATGCTCTTTTTTACGTATAAATATGTATGTATTTCACAAACATAACAAAAATTATGGGCTCATATGCAATTTTTTCATGTAACTTGCTTTCAAATATCTTAGATATAGTATATGGACATATTTAAAATAATAAAATCGTATATATAGGGAAAATTCATCCTACCATCCGGTGGTAGTTACCCCACATGTCTCATATACTACCATGTGTTACTATATATACTATTTTATTATTTTAAATATGTTCATATAATATATCTAAGATATATTTCAAAGCAAGTTACATGAAAAAATTGCATATGGGACCATAGTTTTTTTTATATTTGTGAAATATGTACATATTTGTACATAAAAAAGAGCATACTCATACTACATAATCATTATTATATACTACATACTACACGTACATACTCTCGATTTCGACAGATATTACATACAACATATAAAACGTAAGTGGTGATAACTACCACTGCTTGTAGAAAACATTTGTCCTATATATATATATATATATATATATAGTACTACATGGTAGTATATGACACATGTAGGGTAACTATCACCGGGTGGTAGGACACCAGTGGTAATTACCACCACTTCAGTTTTTATATGTTATATGTAATATCTATCAAATCGGAGAGTATGTACGCGTAGTATATAGTATATAACGATGTTTATGTAGTATACATACTACTTTTTAGGTAGTATACATCATATTTTAAGTATACTATTTTTGACATACAAATATATATGTATTTAAGTAAACATAATAAAATCATGGGCTAACTTACAATTTTTTCATGTAACTCACTTTGAAATATGTTACATATATATATATATATATATATATATATATATATATATATATATATATATATATATGGAAAATCCATCCTACCACCCGATGGTAGTTACCCCATATATCTCATATACTACCATTTGGTACTATATATACTATTTTATTATTTTAAATATGTTCATATAATATATCTAAGATATTTCAAAGCAAGTTACATGAAAAAATTGCATATGAGTCCATAGTTTTTGTTATATTTGTGAAATACGTACATATTTATGCGTAAAAAAAACATACTCAAAATATGATACATACTACCTAAAAATTAGTATATATACTACCTAAACATTGTTATATACTACATACTACACGTACATACTCTCGGTTTCGACAGATACTACATACAACATACAAAATGCAAGCGGTGGTAACTACCACTGCTTGTAGGAAACATTTGTCCTATATATATATATATAAACACTATTCTGATCACAGGATGAGAATAATATTCTGATCACAACCTGACCTGCCCCGCTAGTAGTACGTTGAACTTCCGTGTAAACTAGGTTGAACTTCCGCAAACATTGCCCAAATGGGGCTTGTGATATACCGTTGGAAAGCTATGGACACCTGTATCATGACACAACTTAAATTTTTGGTAAAATGTAAGCGGTTTAAGAGCAGTTTTAAAAACCGTTTTTTTCTTCACATAAAAAACGTGAATCGTATTTTCGATTGCATTTTTAAATCGTTTATCGGAATGAGGTGTATAATATGGCGTTGGAGAGCTGCTGCAAAACCGCTACTTCCACATGTTAAAAGTTTTCTCTAATTCTCTATGGTTAAAGAGTAATTTCAAAAAACGTAAAATTTCGCAAATCGAACAACCGAGTTCGTATTTTCGACGTCATTTCGAAACGGCTAATCCAATTGAGGCATATGATATGGAGTTGGAAAGCTTATGAAAATGCCCTACTCTTTAGTTTTGAAAGTTTTTTCTAATTTTGAATGGTTTAAGAGTGATTTAGAAAACGGTACAAGTCCTACCGAGTTCGTATTTTCGAGCTAATTTTTTAACCGTGCGTCCGAATGCAGCAAATGATACGACGTTGGAAAGCTTGGACAAATGCGAAACTTTTTCGTATGTATTGTTTCTCTCAATTCTTTACGGTTTTAAGTCAGTTTCAAAAATGGCGAAAACGTATTTTCACCGTATTTTCTACAAACATTATCGGAATGGCGCAAATAATATACCGTTGAAAAGTTAAGAAAATGCGAAACTTTTTCATGTTGAGAGTTTTCTCTGGTTCCCAACCGTTTTCAAATAATTTCAAAAACGGCGAGATTATTCGTCCTGCCTTTATCGTGAAATAAATTCGTCAAAAATGCATCGCGTGAAGTACCTGAACTTCTCGGTATGAGACCTTGAACTTCATTATGTTTTTCACGTGCTTTTTTGCCCCTAGCTCTCCATCCACGCACCGGAACACTCATCGAAATTGAGCAAGTGATATACCGATGGAAAGCTGTTGTAGACACGCAACTTTCACGTGTTGATCATTTTTTCATACTCGCAACGGTTTCAAAAAAATTTCATCTGAAATCCATTCACTATAGTAGTTGAACTTCCAGCTGTTTTCACGTTGAACTTCCGTGACGTATTTTCGTTTGTAATTTTCTCATACATTTGTCAATGTCACACAAATGATATTTTTTTTATACAAACCTCTCTCACAATAAATTTTTTAACTTTCTTCGACCGAGGACTTGAACTTACACAAATGATTTCCTATTGTTTTGAAGTAATTAGAAAATGACGAGATCATGATTTCTGCCATGTAACATTAATTATCATATTTGAATAAAAGAAAATGGTGCATAAGGACACATGGAGCAAGTTTTGCAAGATATTACACCGTTGCAACGCACGGGCACTAAATAAAAGGAACAAACTCTTCCCAAGCAAACAATCATCTGTAAGAAGTCCCTAGCAAAAATGCTCTAAAAAATATGTAAAAAACAATCTTTTTTCCCTAAAAAACTATTCCTTTTTAGAGAAATGTTCCAATTTTCATAAAAAACGTTAACTATTCTTAAAAAGTGTTCCAATTTTTATGAAAATATTAACTTTTATTAAAAATAAGGAATTTGTCATGTTTAACCTGATTATGGACGTTTATTAAAATTGGATATAAAAAATGATGCATAATGGCACATGTGCCTTTTTTCGCCCGGTGCAACGCACGGTCATTTGTATTTATATATAGGGATTGACTATTCGTCACCCAGCATGAGGAATAGTTATTCTGCACCCCTCTCTATTTTACCATCAATGCACCGTAATTTTACGTTCCGTAAATTTTTTCTTATTTTATACGTAAAAACAGACCGTAAGAAAATATATAGTCACTGTATTTTTTATGTTACGTAGAATTACAAACGTAAAACATAGTGTAAAATATACATGAAATGCTTTTTTTTCTGATCTTATGACCTATTTTTTTGTTTTCTTATGCCAAATTTTATGTAGTGAATAAATATAAATGTAACTATTTGTATTTCAAACGTAATTTATTTATGAAACGATCGCAAAATTACATCGGGTGAAGAATAACTTATTCTTCACCCTGGGGTGATGAACAGTAACACACCCTGGTGATATGTGTGTGTGTGTGTGTGTGTGTGTGTGTGTGTGTGTGTGTGTGTGTGTGTGAAATGTACAGTGTTTAGGAAAAAGTAGACATCAAACATGGATTTGAAGAAATGTGTATCATTCTATTTAAAAATTCTTATCATGTATTAAAGAAATTTTAAACATGTATAAAAAATACTTTTGATGAATATAAAAATGTAGATATTAAAAATTAATTACTTATTTAAAACATTTAACATGTACAAAAATAATGTTTATAAGTATGAAAAGTGTACATAAAAATTGAGGAGAAACGATACAACTAGCACACACACAAAAAAATGGCAATTAAAGGTTGCAGAAACGGAGAAAAAACAATGAAAACCATAAAGGAAACACATAGAAAAACAAATAAAATAAAAAGGGAAAACATGAAGGAAACCGAAAAAACCAATGAAACAGTAAGCGATCAATAGGAAACAAAAAAAAACCATTAAATTGACAGAAAATAAAAGGGAAATAAAAAAGCGTTGAAAACGGGCATTTTTTCAACAAATTAACACGCACATTGAAAAAAAACGAACAAAATTTAAGAGCGAGCAAGCGGGCTTATTCTCTGAGCAGAAAAAAGCAACAAACTGGGCCGGCCTAGTTGCTACCTGATCGGGAAATGCTTCAGGCGAGAGGGAAGGTCTACTCGCTGCAAGTGAGATATAATCATTGTGATGTACTTCCTCCTCGCCTACAGACACTGACCAAGAGCTGGCTCAGTCTCGCTGGTTTTTCCAAAATTTCTGTGCGAATTTAATGTTGCTCTTCTCGTTTTCTTCTGGTTATCTTATTTTTTCTCTGTTTTCCTTTTCTTGTTTTTCTTCTTCTTTCCTTTATTCGTTTCTGTTTTCTTATCATTTTTTTTGTTGTACTCAGCGATTTTGCCGATACCGTCACAATCCCTGGTTGTACTCATGATTCTTTCGGCGGCTAGCATGGTAGCTGGTCGCTTCATATTTAGCGCTTCAGGCGCTCGTTTGTATGCATTATTCAAATGGGCGCAGACAGCCCTGCGCATTGGACCAGCCAAATGGGCACAACACTGAACTAACCACTCGACCACTTTGGCGGATCTGATAGGTTACATCTTTCCGTTATTTTCTTGTTTCTCTTTCCTTTTTCCTTTTTTCCATTTTCCATTTTCCTTTTTCTGTTTCTTTTCTTCTTCCTTATTTGATTAATTTTTTTCAAATTCCTGAACCCTTTTTGAATGATGAACTTTTTTCATTTTTGATACACTTTTCTGAAAATTGAAGAACTTTTTTCAAAATCGATGGATTTTTCCTTCAAATTGATGAACTATTTTCATTTTTCAATGGATTTTTTGAAAATTGATGAACATTTTTCTAATTTGATGATTTTTGTCAAACTCAATGAACTTTTTCCCAAATTCGATGAAATTTTTGCAAATCGATGATTTTTTTCAACTCAATGCACTTTTTCCATATTCAATGAACTTTTATTTTAAATTGGTGAACTTTTTTCTAACTCGCGAAATTTTTCTATTTTGTTCTTTTTTCCCATGTGATAAACTCATTTCGAGTTTGCGAATTGTTTCAAAATATACTGAAGATTTTTTTAAAAATGAACTTCTTTTGAATTCGTCAATTTTTTTTGAACACATGAACTTTTCGATTTGGTTAACTTTTTTTTGAATACGTGTACTTTTTTTGCATGCTCGTAAACTTCATTTGAAATCTGTGAACATGTTTTCAAATAATTGAAAAATCTAAACGTTACAGTGTAATGCATAATATGTTCTGAAGCGATTCACGCTGTAAATAATCACTAGCAGTTAGTTGGTCGAGTGGTTAGCCTTGCTGTACGGAAGCTCGGCGGCGCGAGATTAAATCCCTGTTGAGAGCAATTTTTTGTGGTGTTTTTTGTGCAGCGTGGTCGTGGGCCGGCCCAGCCAGACGCTGCTGCCAGCGCAAGTTACGTTGTGCGGTGCTGAAGGCGCGCAGTAGGAGGTCCCCGGTAGGTGTCAAGCAAATGATCGCCCGTAGTTTGATATTGGGCCTGCCTAATGCTGGGACGCTGTATTGGATTTTTCTTCTTTCATTTCTTTATACAATTTTTTCTATTTTTTGTAAAAAATTAAATTTCATGAATATTTTTATCAAAAATATTTATATAATCAAATTCGTCATATTTTAAAATTCAATAATATTTTAAAAATCGGACCTTTCTCAAATTCTCGAATGTTATATCTTTGTTGTAATTTTAGCTCTGCATTTAAAAAATATTGAACATTTTTAAAAATTCCTGCTAGCTAGTTTTTTTTTCAGAAAATGATGCCTCCAAAACTAGCTGGTCCATCGAATTATGTACCTAGTTCAAGCAACTTTCTTATGCAAAAAAACTGACCGAACCAATTAAAAGTCTGCTGAAATCGATTGCGGGCGTTGGGCCGTCTATTCTCATCCAAGTATGAGCGACCTAGGTGTTTGGTCATCTATTCAGCTTGTATCATCAAAGTAGTAGGACTCCGTTAAGTGGGAACACTGCATCCAGGAACAAATTGCGTTGGCAAACGATACGATCAAAGGGGTGGATGGTTTGGGCCCCACCCTCTACAATGACCTGAAGTTTTTAGTTCAACTTTGGAAACCCCAAAAAGATTTCTTTTTGTGTCTTTTTTTCTTTCTTGTTGCTTCCTATAAGAAGACCCGGAAAATTCAAAAATATTTCTCGTTCCGTTTCTTGTTTGCTTAGTTTCTTTGGTGTGTTAAAATTGTTTCAAAGCAAAAAACCCAAAGAGATTTCTCTTTATTCATTCTTACTCCCTCCATCCATATATATATATATATATACAGGTTCTAATGCGTTTACGAGATTGCTTTTGACTATTGATAAGATTAATAGTATATGAGATGTATAATGTAAAAATTATATCATTGCATGTCCTTTCACGTACGAATTTGATAGTATGCTTTGTGTAACTTGCATGTCATATATTATTGCTCTAACATGTGTTCAAAGTTAGCCTTAAAAAATGCATTTGGCCCTATATAGATGGATAAAGGGAGTAGTTTTTATTTTGTTTTGGTTTCATTTGGTTTTTCGTTTGCTCCTTCCTTCTTTGTTGCTTGTACTGCTCCTTTCGGTGTTTCTTTCTTCTTTGTATTTAAGTTGCATGGTTTCCTTTGTAAAACCAAAAACCAACAAAAGGATTTCTTCTTGGCTTTCATCACTTTATATCTTGAACTCATGAAAATCTCATCATATTTCTTTTGTCTTCTCTTTTTGCAAAAAATTTTACATTCTGTCCACAACAACACTTGCACTTCACTATTATTATTTGTCTTATTCAAGTTGTGCAAGTGAGAAAGCGACAAAGATGACCACTTGATGAAGTGACCATGGCAAAGAAAGCTGGTATGATCATATTTTATCTGTTATGTGCGTATGTTTATCTACATGATCTTTTTATAGCGTCCCTTGTGTTAGTAATTTTGTGCATAATGGAAGCTTAGTGGCCCATGCTTTCTCATGATGAGTCTCAATTAACTAGGAGCGTATAATGAGTTATATTGAATGTTAACATGCATTAAATTGTACCATAATGTGGTATGTTAATAGAGTATTCCCTCTGAAGTATTCAAGTGGCTTGACTTTACACATGTTTTGATAAGTAGTCGAGGCTGTTAACGAGTATCGAAACCAAAACTCACACCCGATAGCTTAAGGTGACCTGTTATGGTGGTTGCCATGTGTCGGTTACCCTTCATGAAAACACTTCTATGACGCGGCATTTATCATCATGGAAGTGGTCACTTATGTGATGAAAAATTGATTATTGTCATGGAACACATCGACGAGAACACATGTATGACTATCTTCATTCTATCATAAAAGCACAACAGATGTACATGAGTGACGGAAAGTCTGACCTACTGTGACAAAGCTATCACAGATGTGTTCTTTTTTTGTAGTGACTAGTGGATGATGCGGACGCACATGTTGGCACCAGTATTGTCGTCGTCCTCCTCCTTCTTCACTGGGCTCCATCGGGGTAGTGATGGTGGCGCCGCCTCCTTACCTAGCCAAAAATGAAGTGGCGTGGACCCCGACTTTTATGTCGGAAAACTCGTCTTCTTACTCGCCGGATGCCATGGTGATTGTGGTGAAAATAGTCCAAGGAGGGGATGGGAGTGGAGTGTGGTGCAATTTTTGCCCGACGTTTGGCATCATTTAAATAGCGGGGAATGGCTGGAGCCAACTGGCGTTGTGTTTAATGATGGCGGCTCGCGAATGGATGTGTGGCTGGAGTAGGTTTATGGGCACATGCGAGGGTTTAATGGAGGAAGGTGGGCAGTCTCTGGCCGTATGAATGCGGTGAGGAGGTGTGTTCAGCAGGGCGTGCAGCACGCTACAGCCTCGGTTAGCGCGCCGCTTCAATGTTGGAAATATGTTGTCGTAGAGGCAATAATATTATATTAATATATTTTTCATATTCATAATTAAGTGCTTATATTTCATGCTAGAATCGTTATGATCCTGAAATATGCGATTCAGTGAAAAACTCATATGCACGTCTGGAATGATAAATGGTTAAATAAAAGGTTCTTAGTCATGCCTCTATACTAGCTCAAATGCTGTTGGTGATCATGTTTCCTGGATCTTAGGATATCGTTAAGTGTAACGATAGTCTTAAAACAACATTGATATTATGATGTTGGAAGAATGATTATATTGAATCGACCCAAACTTGTTTACTATGAATTGAGATAATATCGTTTGTAATCAATTGTAATAACACGGAGTGTTAACATGTGACTTTGCTCCTTAGACCATAAGAGTATCATAATCACTTCTTGCCATATGATGGAATTTGGGGTTCACTGGTACATCGAGGTGCTATACAAACAGTTTTAACCCCTTTCCGCGAAGGCGTTCAGAACCATCGCCATGTGAGTGACTGCGATAGGGGGGTCCTTCCCACACGACCCAGAAACCGTCGGGGATAGGGAGCCTCGATGCATATACAGTACTCTCTACTAGTTTGTGCTCGCATTGCCATCGCAGTCGGTATTCTGTGGTGCTACGTTTACGATGCGCGACCCATTACAAATAGTTCACGATTATAGACGTAGACAATCACACACATTTACTTTTCCTCGACTGTGTGCGATTCGATGTAAGCGCGCACATAGTTGTCGCTATAAAACTATATGCGAAGTTTGAATACATCCCACACGATTCATCCATCGTACCCGCGTCGGATGATTGACCTATCGCACGCGTTCTTCTATGATCAAATGTTTGTGATGCGCACAACATCACAAACAGTCCTTAAATGCGAAGCGTGTGTGATAAGGTGACTATCGCAAACATTTAATAAGAAAGAACTGTGTGCGATGCTTTTCTTAATCGCACATGTTTTTTCTTGGCTGATCGTGTGTGCAGTAGAGATTGATCGCACATGTAGCGGATCCTAGAAACGTGTCTGATCTCCACGTCTATCGCAGACGTTTCGCTTTCGCAAACCGTGTGCAGTGTAATCCCTAATTAATCTCTAATTTAAAAATCACATGTTTTGAATTTGAAAGTAGGCAATCACTTATTTCATATCCAACCATGTTTATTGCAAATATAGGTTCAACCACGAATGCATAATTCGATGCACACGTACATATACTGAAGAACTACAGAAGCACCAAGTAAAGAATGATGAACCACAGTTGTCCTAAAGACTGTAAAGAGAGAGACAAAAGACATTCTGGTTGCTGGAGAAGGTGAAGCGGAATGCCCATATTGTGCCCTCCTTCATGCGTAATGCGCGCACGACTCTAGGCCAACCCCTTGTGATAGCTGCCCGTCCATCCTTCATTGTCTTCATTAGGACTTCTCAATGCTCATTGTAGCCTGGATGAAATACTTTAACCTTCATTGCGTGAACACAAATCATGTGCTTTATGAGGTAATCTTGAGTGAACTGCTTCGGGAACCACTACGAACGAAAAAGATTCAGACATTGTTGTCTAACAACTCATTATGGGTAGTAAAAAGAGAAGGCTGTAGAGTTTGTAGTTACCATCCTACAGCTCACTGCTGTGTTGGATAGAGCATAAACAAATAATTTGCTTGACGACATTCGTATCTTTTTGCTAATAATTCTTATCAGTTTCCTCACTTAATGCTTGTTCATAAATATCTCATTGCCCCATACGCAAAAAGGGTCGATGCGTGGATCCTTGCCAAGGGCATATGTACCTACAAGCAACAAGTCAATATTAGAAGGTAACAAGTGTCCAGGCCTGAATCTATATGCACTATATTATGGATCGACGGGGGGAGTACAAGCCGAGGGATGAAACTAACCTCGGCGGAAACTGGTGGCCACTCCCGTTGTTGTCCTGCATAAGTAGTGGACTCGATCGGGCCTTGGACGCACAGGGAGAGCTGGCGGGGCTTGGGCGGCCGCTTGTAGGTGCTGGTGAAGTTGCGGATGAAGACTTCAGTGAAGTCCAGCCAGCTGTTGACGCTATAGGGCTTGAGGCTGTTCAGCCATGTTCGGGTCGTGCCCTGGAGCATGAGCGGAACGTACTTCACGACAACGCGCTTGTGACCGTTTGCTATGCTGACGGCGGTGGAGTACTCAACCAGCCAATCCTCCGGCTTCACAGAGCTGTTGTACTTGGGAGTGTCTCGAGGGAGCGAGAACCCTTTGGAGAAGGGCTCGTCGCGAATGCGGGAGCCGAAACATGGCGGGCCGATCGTGTCTTCTTCTTCTAAAGCCAGGGATCGAGCCAGGCGGTCGATCCAGTGGCGGGCATCATTTTCTCCGACTCCTTCACGCGGGCCCAGCCGGCCTCAGAGAGTCGGGTGCTCAACAGGCGGTGGGGAGGCGCGCCTCTCCCTGCGCGGGGGAGTCGGAAGGCCGTCCCGCCGTTCCACTGCTCGTGGGCGGCCGTGTTGGTCGCGCTCGATGGTGATGCGTGTGCGGCTGCGGCTAGCAGCTGGCTCTTGGTCTCTTCGGTCGCGGGAGCCGGCTGTTGGCGTCCGGGAGGTCGCGCCGTGCTCCAGGCGGGGGGGGGGGGGGGAGGTTCTCGGCCTGCAAGCCGGGTTCCACCACGCGGCGGCCAGCTTCTTGCTGTGTGGCGGCCGCGTCCATCAGTTGCTGGACGCGCTCCTTCATGCAACGATGCTCGTCGCCCTCCAGGTGGTCTAGCTCGTCTGCTGCCGCCTGGGCGGCGTGCAGGTTCTCGATAGGCGTGGCGTAGACAGGGCGGTCGGCCCCCAGCATGCTGGCGATGGCGGCGCCGTGTTGCCGGACCGTGCCATGCGGCTGGGTTCTCCAGCAGCCGGCGTGCCGCAGACAGCGCGGTCGATCTCGCGCTAGTAGGCTTCGGTGAGGAGTCTCATGGTCGCCAGCTTGTTGGCGCTCTCAAGGAGGGCAATGCGGCACGCTTCCAGCGTCTCGCCGTTTGCACCGGGCGCTACGGGGCGGACATGTCCTGCATTGCCGCCTACAACGGGTCCTGGCCGATAGCATCAGAGGCTCCATCATAGCTGATGACCAGCACCTCCGTGGCCGGTCTTTGGTCTTGCTATTCTTGCCGGTGGCGAGGCGGATCGTCGAAGGTCACCACTTCACCGGGGAAGGCGTCAGAAGGCACGACGTCGGTGTCGATGACCATGTCGACTGGCGGGTCGGTGGAGTCAATGAACTCCAGGTTAGAGGCCGGCTCGTTGGCGATGTGAAGCTTGCGGAGGAGGTTGACAAGGCAGCTCTCGGAGCTGGCTGCGCCCGCGTCGGGTGTGGGCTCGTCGGAGAGGCGAATCCCGCCGATGGGATCTGCGAGGCAGCTTGCGCTGCACGCGGCTTCCACGACGCGCAACCCGTTGATGCAAACGCCGTCAGGCGTGCCGGGCTGGCTGTGCTCGCCAGGAAGGAAGAGGGTTCCTGTCTAGAACGTGTTTCCGGTCGACGGTGCACCTTGCCCCACGGTGGGCGCCAAATGTCAGGGATATCACGCGACATATGCCAGGGGTGGCTTATCATGGATGGGGACAATAGTACGTCGCTGGGCTCTAGAAGCAGGAGTGAGCGAGACCGCATACGCCTACGAATCTTACCCAGGTTCGGGGCTCTCTGTGGAGATAACACCCCTAGTCTTGCTCTGCGGGGTCTCCGCATGATCACTATGTCAACAAGGTAGCTACAAGCTTGCTCCTTGAGCTGTTTTGGTTAGAGGAGGAAGAAGAACAATGCTAGCTCTACTCCACTCTCTCTACGTGGGTGTGTGTCTTCTAAGGTTCTGAACCCTTTGCATGGGGTGGCCTGGGGGGTTTATATAGGCCTACCCCCCAGGGGTACAATGGTAATCTGGTCGGGTGTAGTACCCGGCCGTCAGTGTCTCTGGGCCTTGGCTTCTCGCCTCTTGGGACCCCGCTTAGTGGTCCCGCTGCCGGGAACTCGGCCGAAAGGTAGGGCCCACCACCTGCGGGTCATGCCGACCGCTTTATACTGTTGCCTTGCTCCTGATGACGGAGGCTTTGTCGGGGGGAGCATGGCTACAGTCCCACCGCCTGGCGGGCGCTCACTGTAGCCACACCCCGTCTCATCTGGTTAATGGCGCACATACTCCGAGAGGGTGAAGGGCCACCTGCTAGGAGGCGGCCCGCTACTATGGCCACCTGCTGGAGATGCGCCGCCTTCTGGGGCTCGCCGATAGGTAGGGCCCGCCGCCTGCAGGCCGTACCGACCGACCATCGTGGGAGCATGGCTCCTCCTGACGTAGGGTGATGTCACGGGCTACGTGGGAACAGTGCTGCGCCGGGCGAGGGGTGTCCGCTTGGTACACTGCACTATAGCCCCGCCCCGCCCTGAATTCGGGGGTGGCAGGTCGCACTATAGCCACGCCCCGTCCCGTCGTAGTAATGGGGGTGCAGACTTTGAGGGGACGAGGGACCGCCTGCTAGGAGTCGGTCCTCTCGTGGCCACCTGCTAGGAGTTGGCCTCTTCACGACAGCCTTCTGTGGTCTTGCCGCCTTCTAGCAGCCGGCCTCCTAGGCCAGCCGGCCCAAGGAGCCGGCCGTTCATCCAGGAGGTATGAGGGGCGCAGCTAGCCCCGATGTCTTTAAATACCATGGGGGGGCTGATGAGGCTACCCGTGGTCATTTACTCCGACAGTAGTCCCCGAAGCTGGTGGGGCGCCGCGGCTGAAAAGTCGAGGAGCCTCAGCAGCTTCCTACTCCGAGTGGTCTGGTAGCTTTGCTTCATCCGCCTTCTGGAAGCACCGTCCGTTAGGAGCCGGCCAGGGCCATGCCGGCTGCCTGGCGAATTCGAATGGCTGCGGTGGGGGCCGGGTGGCGCGCCAGCTGGGTGACAGGTTTGCCGCCCGTAGCCCGTCAGCCACTCGGCGCCAGCAGGCAGGCCAGCCTGCCATCCCACGCGCGCGACGGGACATCGCTGCAGGCCAGGGCCCGCCACTACAGGGTCCGCCGCCGGGGGGTTATAAGTAGGGGGGAGGGGGCGCAGACGCACGCACGCCCCCCTTGCCCTTTGTCTTGCCTCTCTCCTTCTTCTTCTTCTTGCTCTCTTGCCATCACCGCGCTGCCGCTCACCGCCAGCGCTCCCTCACTTCCGCCATCGCTAGGCCTCTTCGCCCCACTGCGGATTCGCCCGCTCGTCGCCTCGCCGGGCCTCGTCGAGCATCCGCATCCATGGCGCGTGCCGGGCGCTCCGGCGATTGAGATGGCTCCAATGTTCACGAGGACCACCTCACATTTATTCGCCAGACGCGGCGGCTGCCTCGCGCGACGCACGTAAAGGTGTGTGAGGGAGTCCTGGATTAGGGGGCGTCCGGATAGCCGAACTATCACCATTGGCCGGACTCCTGGACTATGAAGATACAAGATTGAAGACTTCGTCCCGTGTCCGGATGGGACTTTCCTTGGCGTGGAAGGCAAGCTTGGCGATATGGATATGTAGATCTCCTACCATTGTAACCGACTGTGTAACCCTAACCCTATCCGGTGTCTATATAAACCGGAGGGTTTTAGTCCGTGGGGACGAACAACAATCATACCATAGGCTAGCTTCTAGGGTTTAGCCTCTCGATCTCGTGGTAGATCTACTCTTGTACTACCCATATCATCAATATTAATCAAGCAGGAGTAGGGTTTTACCTCCATCGAGAGGGCCCGAACCTGGGTAAAAACATCGTGTCCCTTGTCTCCTGTTACCATCCACCTAGACGCACAGTTCGGACCCCCTACCCGAGATCCGCTGGTTTTGACACCGACATTGGTGCTTTCATTGAGAGTTCCTCTGTGTCGTCATCTTTAGGCCCGATGGCTCCTTCGATCATCAACAACGACGTGGTCCGGGGTGAGACTTTTCTCCCCGGACAGATCTTCGTATTCGGCGGCTTTGCACTGCGGGCCAATTCACTTGGCCATCTGGAGCAGATCGAAAGCTACGCCCCTGGCCATCAGGTCAGATTTGGGAGTTTGAACTATACGACCGACATCCGCGGAGACTTGATCTTCGACGGATTCGAGCCACAGCCAAGCGCGCCACACTGTCTCGATGGGCACGATCTAGCTCTGCCGCCGAACAGTGCCCTGGAGGCCGCACCAGCGCCCCTTCCGACCCTTAGCTCGGAGCCAACTCCACCGATCGAGGACGAGTGGTTGGACACCGCCTCGGGGGCTACAATCTCTACGGCGATTGAGCCGAACTCCATCCCTGTCCTTTGCGAAGATCGTGACTCCAAGGTGCTGGACTCCTCTCCGGACTCCGAACCTTCTGCGCCCCTGCCAATCGAATCCGATTGGGCGCCGGTCATGGAGTTCACCGCCGCGAACATCTTTCAGCACTCGCCCTTTGGCGACATTCTGAATTCACTAAAGTCTCTCTCTTTATCAGGAGAGCCCTGGTCGGACTACGGTCAGGAAGGTTGGGATGCGGACGACGAAGAAATTCAACGCCCACCCACCACCCATTTTGTAGCCACTGTCGATGATTTAACCGTGAAAGCACAAGTGCTCCCTAGGTGGTTTTGGTAATTAATGACAACATATCTCTTATTGGACTAACACTTTTATCTAGTATGTTTCAGATAAGTTCAACAATGGAGTGGCATGGACTAAAGGATGTGGGAACTCCTTCAAGATGCTAAGGACAAAGGATTGGCTAAAGCTTCAAGCTCAAGACTCTTCATTTTACATTTTAGTGATCCAAGATCACATTGAGTCTATAGGAAAAGCCAATACTATCAAGGAGGGATGAGGTGTTGCTTAATGAGCCTCTTGCTTCATGTGCTTAGTGATATGCTCCAAATACCCTCAACTACTTTCCCACTTCCACACATATGTCCTAAACCTAAAGTCAAACTCGGCCCCACTGATTATTTCTATCCGGCACCACCGAGTTTGGATATCTTAGCCACTACCACAAACCCTAGGCAAATCGGTCTCACCGATAGGGATCTCGGTCTCACCGAGATGGGATTGTAATCTCTCTGTGTATGTCCATTATCAAAATCGGTCTCACCGAGTTTGGGCAATCGGTACTACCGAGATTACAATGCAAACTCTCTGGTTAACTTATTATCAAAATCGGTCCCATCGAGTTTGATAATCGGTCAAACCGAGTTTTCCTGGCCAACTCTCTGGAAAGCTTATTACCAAAATCGGTCCCACCGAGTTTGTGTAATCGGTCTTACCGAGATTACGTTATGCCCTAACCCTAACCAAATCGGTCCCACCGAGATGCATGTCAGTCCCACCGAAAACCCTAACGGTCACATTATTTGCAAAATCGGTCTGACCGAGTTTAACTATTCGGTCCCACCGAGTTTGGTAAATTGTGTGTAAGGGTTAGATTTTGTGTGGAGGCTATATATACCCTCCACCTCCTCTTCATTCGTGGAGAGAGCCATCGGACCGAACCTACACTTCCAACTTACTATTTCGAGAGAGAACTACCTACTCATGTGTTGAGGCCAAGATATTCCATTCATACCATATGAATCTTGATCTCTAGCCTTCCCCAAGTTGCTTTCCACTCAAATCATCTTTCCACCGGATCCAAATCCTATGAGAGAGATTTGAGTGTTGGGGAGACTATCATTTGAAGCACAAGAGCAAGGAGTTCATCATCAACACACCATTTGTTACTTGTTGGAGAGTGGTGTCTCCTAGATTGGCTAGGTGTCACTTGGGAGCCTCCGACAAGATTGTGGAGTTGAACCAAGGAGTTTGTAAGGGCAAGGAGATCGCCTACTTCGTGAAGATCTACCGCTAGTGAGGCAAGTCCTTCGTGGGCGACGGCCATGGTGGGATTGACAAGGTTGCTTCTTCGTGGACCCTTCGTGGGTGGAGCCCTCCGTGGACTCGCGCAACCGTTACCCTTCGTGGGTTGAAGTCTCCACCAACGTGGAAGTACGATAGCACCACCTATCGGAACCACGCCAAAAACATCCATGTCTCCAATTGCGTTTGAATCCTCCAATCCCTTCCCTTTACATTCTTGCAAGTTGCATGCTTTATTTTCCGCTGCTCATATACTCTTGGCATGCTTGCTTGCCATATGTTGTGAATGTTAAACTTGTGCCTAAACTCCATTCAAACTTCAAAGAAACTTAAAAACTGCAACTTTGGTACTTAGTGTCTAATCACCCCCCCTATAGACACCTCTTCTCAAGGTCCTACAAGTGGTATCAGAGCTTTGGTCTCCATTGCTTTGGTTTAATCACTGACGGTGTCCTGGACTAGGGGGGACTCACCACGTCGTCTCCCGATCAGTTGGATTGGGCCGAGGATCCGCATGGACGTATACTCATGGGCCAGTCCGGACAGTTGCCGCATACAAGGAAGATTCCACAAGACTTGGCGATCAAGACGAGGACTTCTCCCCCACCGGCGTATTCGGCTAGGACTCTTGTTATCCTAGGCCTCTGGTGCATTATATAAACTGAGGCCAGGCTAGTCGATAGATATACAACAACCCTTACAATCATACCATAGGCTAGCTTCTAGGGTTTAGCCTCCTTGATCTCGTGGTAGATCAACTCTTGTAAACATCCACAATATCAATATCAATCAAGCAGGACGTAGGGTTTTACCTCCATCAAGAGGGCCCGAACCTGGGTAAACATCGTGTCCCTTGTCTCCTGTTACCATCCGCCTAGACGCACAGTTCGGGGCCCCCTACCCGAGATCCGCCAGTTTTGACACCGACATTGGTGCTTTCATTGAGAGTTCCGCCGTGTGTCCTGCAAAAGGTCGATGGCTCGCCCGCAGGTCAACTGCAACCTCGACATCTTCGTCACCAGCTCGGCTGGTCACCTTGGTTCGACCAAGGACTGCGTCCTATCTCTGATCGTCATGTTCGGATGAGGGCCTTCATCAATATCAACTCTGATCTCTATCAAGATCATGGAGGAATCATCCAGGGAGCCCGGGGCTCAACGTCAACATTGCCCTCGGGCGGCCGTCTTTTTTTCTGGACAGCGGACTTGTGTCCGCCGCCACCGCCTCCTCAAGCGTCGTTTTACCGATTGCTTCGGTGGAATTGTGCGGAATTGAGTCTACAACAGCCCTGGAAAATTTCATCGAGTTCCGATGGAGGAATCTCCAGCAATCTCCGATATACCGGAGCCGCATTGAATCTGGACGAGAATCCGGACGAGTTTAGGGCGTGGTGTCCAGATTCTAGCTCGGACTTCCTTTGGACGATCCAACCGTTGATCGACTGCGGAATTCCTATATCTACCACCCCTCCAAATTTCAGCTCGATCCGACCGTCCAAACTCCGGGAACCTTCCGATTAGTGCATCACTTTTCGGATCTATTTTCTGCGTGAAAACGAATCCGACCCGAGTTCGTCTTCTTTATGAACGGGATTCTGGACATCCTTTTTGAAGGAAGTTTTGTATGGGGTATTGTGTTTTGTTCCCGAACACATCCCACTAACTTTAAGATCTTTTGAACATGATCTTCAACGTCATGATGGTGTCAAACCAGTCCGGCAATATTGATCCACGGCTACCGACCTGCGTTAGACGCGTCGTCACTTTGTTGAGCCGAGCTCAACTTCTTCGGATCATCATCTCGGCAAGCCGAACAAGAGTCCGGCATCGCGAAGGATAAATCATCACCAACATCGCCGCCCCACGGATTACACGGGCGGGCATACCGGCATCGCCGCCGCGGTCCCTTCATCAATCCAAAGCCGACCACGTCACGACACGCATCGGCGGGCCGCACTCTCTGCTTCTTCAAGCTGGTGTCCATCACGCCGACCTACTTCGACATCTCGGCTGGACCGGGGGCTTCACCATCTCTTCATCAACCTACTCCGGACACTTCGGCGTCACTAGCCGACCAGACATGGGTGCACGGATCAAGTCCCAATTTTGGGAATCACCTTCCTTCGGATTGCTACAACAAATAAACCAGGTGCTATTAATCCTAGTATTTCCTTTTGCTTGTTTGGGTTAAATTTTTCCCAAGGAATTATTACTCTGGTTAGTCCAGCATATGTACACAGGTCTATCAAATGGTGGCTGCATTATCGTGATGCGCATGATGGTTCGGTCGATTTCCGTACACGATTCGTGACGCCGCATCCGAACTTCGGACCGACACTGTGAATCCGAGCTTTGCCACGCCTTTATTGCATTACGCCGACGACCTGCATCGACATCACCTTCGGCGCCAGGCCATATTTCTTTTACTACTCACTTTGCATAAATTATTTATTATGTAACCTTTTTTTAATTCCTATTATTACTATTATCCCCGGTCTACACTATTTTTTGTGCACGGGAAAATGATCCAGCCGGACTATATCCTTTGGCGTCACCTCGGCTGGACGGGGGGCTTCGTCAACACTTCATTACCCCATGCCGGGACTTGGCATCACTCTGCCGTCCTGCATTGACCGTGCTATGTCACCACTTGGTGCCGAGCTCCTTGCTCCGCCACCTCGGGACCGGCTTGGGGATGGAACCTTGTCCCGCATCAAGCTCGGACCGCGTCGTCAATACCGAACACATTAACCAGCTAAGTTGCCTTCATGCTCAAAGTTTTAAATTTCTAACTTGTGTCCGGTTCGACCAAGAATTATACTTTTTTGTAAAAAGTTGCTTGTACAAATTTTCCTTGTCGAAACTTTGTTCGCACACACTTGACGCGCTACCCGCGGTCATTATACCTGGGGGCTTCTTTAACAGAAGCTTATTAATGTCTGAGCTTTATGCCCAACACATGTGTCACACTTCCGCATGTACCTTTTATTCACCATTATATGCATCGATATGACTTAAGTTTTGGCCAAGCTGGGTTGCCTGGCTCACATGCTTACCCCTCGTTCCCGATTGTTCGGCTATGTGGTAAAGGGAGCACCTCTGCGATTGTTACTGCCGGGTCAGCCGGATGTGTACCTCAGACTGGGTGAAGCCGAAAGCTAGCATTCTTAAGGGAATACTCGGTCGGTGAACTAAAATATGATTTTTAATTATTTACCCATCTGCCCCCAGATGATTTTCTGCTTTCATAGCAGCTTTGACATGCACTTTAGGGCATGCATCCCAAATGAAAGGAACCCTTAACAGAACTATTCTCCCTGGAAGATGTTTCTTACTATCCATGTAATATAACATAACTAGTTGGGCACTTGTCTGATACAACACTAATGACCCCTACGCCTTGTCTCCATGCATACCACAGTTCTTATATAAGCACGAAGGTATTCGGACACACTCCGGACTATTGGGTCCAGAGGTTGAAGCGAAAAGGTCCGCTACGACAAACGATCTACAATCCGGCTAGAAGGCATTCTACATGTCACCTTACATTTTATAGTCAACTTTTCCCCAAGTCGCTTGGGGGCTCTTATGTTTATTTGAGCCGTTTCATACTAAGTGTTTTTCTTCTTAGTCGTTGCAAAGTTAAAGCACGGCAGAAGCACCTTTTTTTTCTAAAGTCCAATTTTCGGATTGGCACCGAACACTTGATCTAGTTCGGACATTAATCTTTTGAATAAGTTTTTTGGCTTTTCGAGCCCATGGCACTTTTAAACTATTTGTGTGTTTTCAGCACAAAGTCTTGCAGTGCAACGCCGGACACCTTTTGAGATTCGGCAAAAACATTCTCGGATATTGCTATATATGCATCAGTTTCAAATTGTGTCTTCGGTCAATAGTTGGGTTGCCCGGCCCGTGCTTGCCTCCTATGTTCCGCTTTGTTCGGCTAGGTGTGCAAAGGGAGAACCACTGCGATTGTGCTTCCAGCTCGCATGGTCAAGCACCTCAGTGGAGAAAGCCAAAAATTGACTGTCACAATAGGTGTAAACTGGTCAGCGATCCGATGACTACATTAAATGACAGGCCATTCAATGGCCGAAGTATTTCCGGCTTGACCTCGACTGTCGCCGAACACTATCGGGGGCTATTAACTGGCCTCCCAAACTAAATCCTCGATATTTTGCTCTTACATTGGAGCAGAGGTTTCATGATCATGCTTAGCATGACAGCCCAAAGAAAGGAACCGATATTGGGACTATTTTCTTTGGAAGACATTTCTTCTGTTAAACAGTAATACAACATGTCTCTCCGCGTACCTTTGTTTATAAAACCGTATGGCCAGATTGCCTTGTTTGTTGTAAATCTTTGCCCTTATAAAGGCTTTATAAAGTAGGACAAACACTCCTCGGCCGAGGAGGTGGAAGCCGATGGTCGGTCAACAAAGTTTTGTACAATGCGGATCCGAGCATTAATGACGTAAAGTACTTGGATACATAGAGTCACTACACATAATTTGTGATTTTACTATGGATGTCGATCCTTAATTCGGCCTCCCGTGCACGCATTAAGGCTCGGGGCTCTTGGGCTTGGGCTTATTATTTACAAATATTAAAGGCACATTGATCCCCGATGCGGTGTTGCCACCCGACCCGATGTCTCGGGGGCTCTTGCATTGCTCGTTATATGTAGAAAATCTTAAGTGCAATACAGTTTCCGAGGAGATTTTGATCCTCAGGTTGGTCGGCCGCACCCAACCTGAGTCTCGAGGACTGAGCACGCCGCTTTTTGTGTCCCGAAGTGTTATGCCGAGCTAGGACTTGATCCTCAGACCGATTTTTGCAAATCAACCTGAGTCTCAGCGGCTACGGGGATCGGCGGTCTTATGTCATCCTTCAGGTGCATCTCGGGTTTTAGACCGATACATACCTTGAGGGCTACTAGCTATATATCTCGTCAGAGAATAAATTACATCAATAAAAAACATTGACCAAAAATCAGCCCATGACCGAGGTGCTTAACCACCTCGGAAGCAGTTCGACATATAGCTCGGATGCAAGTGGCTGGCTCCTTAGAGGGCATTTCCGGCATTAAGCTCGGTTAAACTCCTTCAAACTTCTTTGAACCAAGGTGATTTACGACACCTCGGATAAAGTCCGGCGTTGGAGCTCAGATACATAGTCCGGCGTTGGAGCTCGGATACAGTCCGGCGTTGGAGCTCGGATACATAGTTCGGCGTTAGAGCTGGGAAGCAGTCCGACATTTGTGCTCGGCTGCAAAAGATACCTCGAATGCAGTCCAGCGTTGGAGCTCGGACGCAAGAGGACATTGCCGCTCGGTAACAACTTCAAACCTGAGGTGTAGCCTAAAAATAACAAGGCATTGATAAAGGCCGGAAACTTAAAGGGGCTCCTCGGATACCCGACGTGTGAACTCGTCGAATGCATTTCGGCGATCCTCAAGATCGAAGATGAGAAGATATGTTGAACCAGTTTTCAGGACCGACGACCGAAGATGAAGAACAGTTCGGAAGAATCGAGGAGCGTCCCCAACTTGAAGACCGGTTCAGGGGGCTACTGACGGTGTCCTGGACTTGGGGGGACTCACAACGTCGTCTCCCGATCAGTTGGATTGGGCCGAGGATCCCCATGGCCGTATACTCATGGGCCAGTCCGGACAGTTGCCGCATACAAGGAAGATTCCACAAGACTTGGCGATCAAGACGAGGACTCCTCCCCACCGGCGTATTCGGCTAGGACTCTTGTTATCCTAGGCCTCTGGTGCATTATATAAACCGAGGCCAGGCTAGTCGATAGATATACAACAACCCTTACAATCATACCATAGGCTAGCTTCTAGGGTTTAGCCTCCTTGATCTCGTGGTAGATCAACTCTTGTAAACATCCACAATATCAATATCAATCAAGCAGGACGTAGGGTTTTACCTCCATCAAGAGGGCCCGAACCTGGGTAAACATCGTGTCCCTTGTCTCCTGTTACCATCCGCCTAGACGCACTGTTCGGGACCCCCTACCCGAGATCCGCCGGTTTTGACACCGACAATCACCATTGGAGGAAGATGGATGAGTCTACTTTGGGGAGTCTTAGTCATAGAGTGCCCATTCTTGATGAAGAGTATTTTCGTGCGTGGAAAAATGAGATGCTTGTTATTTTCAATCAATATCATTTTAACAAGTACATTGCTAGTCCTTGTGCACCTTGTGCTGATCCTATGCATCCTACCCTTGATGAAGCTATTGACATGACTAGGAATCTTAGAACATTAATCTTATCACTAGAGGCTTGCCTAGAAACTTGATTAGAATCTTGCCTACTTTTGAGTGTGCCTACACCATATGGAAATTTCTTGAGGAACGATTTCCTGATTATTCTTTGAAAAATCTTGATGAAATTCTCTATAAGTCTATTGCTTTGAGCAAAATGAATACTAGTGATTCTATGTTTGGTGATCGTCTATTTGAGCTTACAAACCTTATGCGTGCCAAAGGAAATGTTGGTATTATTAGTGACATTATTTTCGAAGCTATAAGAATTCATAAGCAAGATATGTGTCAAACTCATTCTAATGAATCACCCTCTCTAGGATTTGATCCACCACATGACGATGTTGAACATGGATACTATGATGAGGATGATGATAGTGATTTCGATCTTGATGATACAATGAGACATTTTGGTCTTATGGCAAATCTTCGGGGATATATGTCAGGAGGAAAGGAATGGGTTCTTGATAGTGGATGTACCGATCACATGACCGGAGATAAAGACATGTTTCGTGAGCTTGCGTAAAATGATGGTCCTTGAAAGTTTGTCACTTTCGGTGACAACTCAAAGGGTAAGGTGGTTGGCCTCGGTAAGGTGGCCATCTCACATGATAGCTCCATACAAAATGTCATGCTCGTTGAATCTCTTGGCTACAACTTACTTTCCGGTATCTATACTTGCTGATTTCGGTTTCAATGTTCTATTCTTTGAAGTAGACTGCCAAGTGTTTCATCGAGATAATCATAAAATGGTCTTTCTTGGTGTGCGTAGAGGTGATCTATACATTGTTGATTTCACTAAAAGGCTCAACCTAAAACTTGCTTCATTGCTAAATCCTCAAAAGGCTGGTTATGGCATAGACGATTAGGTCATGTTGGTATGCGAAACCTTGACAAGCTTATTAAAGGAAATCATATCCTTGGAGTTAATGATGTCATATTTGATAAGGATAGACTTTGCGATTGCTTGTCAAGCGGGTAAACAGGTTGGAGGAAGGCATCCCGTGAAGAACATCATGACCACGAAGAGGCCACTCGAGCTACTTCACATGGATCTCTTTGGTCCCAACTCTTACAAGAGTCTCGGTGGAAATTCTTTTGGTCTAGTTATAGTTGATGATTTTTCCAGATTTACGTGGGTGTTCTTTCTCGATGATAAATCGCAGGTCCAAAAGATCTTCAAAAACTTCGCTAGGAAGGCCCAAAACCAATTTGAAGTGAAGATCAAGAAGGTTCGCAGGGACAACGGAACGGAGTTCAAGAACGCAAATGTGGACACCTTTCTTGACGAAGAAGGGATTTCACACGAGTTCTCGGCTACGTACACACCTCAACAAAATGGAGTTGTTGAGAGGAAGAACCGGACACTCATCGAAATGGCGAGAACGATGCTTGATGAGTACAAGACGCCAAAGCACTTTTTGGAAGAAGCGGTTGAGACAACTTGTCATGCAACAAATCGCTTGTATCTTCACAAGCTACTCGGCAAGACGGCATACGAGCTACTCACCGGTAACAAACCCCAAGTTGGATACTTTCGAGTATTCGGCTCAAAGTGCTACATTCTTGATAAGCATCGTCATTCTAAATTTTCTCCTAAGTCTCATGAAGGTTTCCTACTAGGTTATGGCTCAAACTCTCACACTTACCGTGTCTACAACAATTTCACCCGAAAGGTTGAAGAGACGGTAGATGTGAAGTTTGATGAATCTAACGGCTCGCAAGTAGAGGAATTGCCAATTGATGTAGGAGACAAAGATCCTTCGGAAGCAATCCAAGACTTGTCTATTGGCAAGGTCCGTCCAACGGAGGTGAAGGAGAGTACCTCGCCCGTCCAAGTGGAAGCTTCTACTTCACGACAAGGTGAAACAAGAGTTGATACGGAAGCATCCACAAGCGGGACACACCAAGATGAAGAAAGAAGAGAATATTCTCCAAAAAGAAGAAGTAGAAGAGAAGAATCACCATCAAGAGAGAGAAGGAGTAGAGATGATCGTTATGAATGAAGACCCTCACGGAGAAGCAAGGATTCGGAAAGGAAGGACAAGTCATCAAGGAGCTACACAAAACGAAGACATCAAGCTCATGTTGGTGAATGGGTATCCGGCTCCGACTCCGACAATCACTCCGAGAGAAGTTATCACTCCGACTCTGAATATACTCAAGATGAAGGTGTTGCCGGTCTAGCACTTGTGTCAACCAACTCCCTCGACATATTTGATTCACCAAATGAAGGAATTGGAAGATGCTTCATGGCCAAAGGCCCAAAGGTAACACACCCCGAGTATGTTGATTTCAATAGTGATGAAGATGACTTGCTAGGTGATGATGATTTACTTGTTGACAACTCTAGTGATGAATACTATGACGAAACGTTGATCAATCATGTTAATCAAGATAAAACGAATGACAATGACAAGGAGAAAATTGAGCGTCTAACTAAAGAACTAAACACTCTTAAGTTAGCTCATGAAACTATCTTAGAAGATCATCGAGAACTTTTAAGGACTCATGAGAAGTTACGCATTGAAAAGCTCAATCTTGAGCAAGAGAATGAGTTCTTAAAAGCAATCAATGATGATCTTCGTAAGAAAATTTCTTCTTACATTGCCAAGCGTTTACTCTTATCTACTTACATGCCTCAAGTCAAATCCACTAACAAGAACGAGAAGGATTCTTCCTCTAGTAGTAACAATAATCATGCTAAATCAAATGTTGTTGCTTCTAGTAGTTCTCTTGATTCCACTAATGATTCTCTTAGCCAAGTTACACTTGAGCAAGAAAATAGATTATTGAAGGGAATTATAGAGAAAGGTGTTTACAAGATCCTTGCCAGGAGTAAGCAATTTGAGGAAATTATGCATAAGCAAGGAAGGCACCGGAAGAATCAAGGTGTTGGTTTTGAACGAAAGTTCAATGCCAATGGAGTTGAGTGGGAAGAAGATCAATATCCCAAGACGAAGTTTGTTCCTCAACAAGAGAAGTATGGTCCTACTTCTTTCAAAGGGACACAAGCTCAAGATGATCTTCCACCACAAGACCACAAGCAAAAAGGCAAGGACAAGCTTCAAGAGGAGATTGATGCATTTGAAGAAGCTCCTAAGGCCTTGGTCAAGTGGGTTCCCAAGACTACGACAAGTTCTACTTCATCAAATCGACTACAACTCCAAGGATTCCCATCAAGATGATGAGGATCCCGAAGAAGAAGAACTAGAGAGTTCTTGAGGGTGACTCTGCCAACATATTTCACTCATATCCTTTTGGCAACAACGAGTGCAATCAACTTCCACCTCTTGCACTAGTTCAAGGAGTCACAAACCCTCTTGTTGGTAAGACAAGGGACAAGGTAACCTAATGCTTTCATAGACATCATCTTATGTGTGCATCACTCTATGTCTATGGATATCCTTGTTTGTTCCTTGTCGGACTAACCCGTGTAGGTATTGAAAGTGCAACTCACTCCAAAAGGATTGCTCCAAATGATCTTCATCAACATTGAGCATCCACATCTTCAACACCTACATGAAGTCACCATCGACAAAACCCAAGGTTAGTTTATCCCTCTAAAGGGGGATCTCACATCTAGGGGGAGCTTTACTCTAAAGAATTGAGCTAAAGCAACTCTAATGACGTGAACACAACAATGCATTATGTAAAAGTGGTAACACCACTTGAGCTTAAACGATGAGTATGACCTATGATCAAATGTTCTCATTTGACTCCTAAGTCAATATACTCATATATAGATGACCTAGTCATCGCCAATTGTTTGATAGATGCTAGAATTGTTTGTGCATGCTTTGTCACATATTTCATTTGTCATTTTATTGTGTGAGCATGTTGGTTGCATATTTTACTCATTTGAGGACATCCACTTGTGGTTTTGATTGATTGGTTTCTTTTCCTTTGGCCAAGTGGGTGTACAAGAATGCCTAAGAACCTTCTCTAGCTATCTATGCTCTTCTCGTCTCAAACTCTATTCATGCTACATCACAAAATTTGATCAAGTCAGATTCGAACCACTCTGTGTGAGGAGCACTCGGAGTCCCCGATTCGTCTTAGACTTAAACTTCCAAAACTTCTTTGTGCTTTTCGGTCTAACCGATTCTTCCATTTCGGTCATACCAAGATCACTAAGTCGATCTAGGTTTTCAATCTCGGTGCAACCGATTTGAACTTTTCTGTCACACCGAGTTGCTGTAACTGTCAATAGTTATGCATCTCGGTGCCACCGAGTTGTTCCACTCGGTCACACCGACAAGGTCAGGCTATATATACTCACGGGCAAAAATTTGGAATTTTTCTCCAAACCCCTTCACCCGCGCATAGCTCGCTCTGCCTCCAGGGTCTTCGGATCGTCCTTCTCGTTGCCAGCCGCCTCCTGTCGCTGGTCTCCGCCGCCGTCAACGGAATTCATCCCCGCCGTTGCCGCCGTAGCGAGTTCATCGCTGATCTAGGGTATGGACTCGATCACGATTGCTATCCCGTCCGATTCCTAGCACATAGTGTTCATAATTATTCTTGCCACGATTGAAACGACTCTATCCAGTCAAAACACTCCGTAGATTAGAGTTGAATTGAAAATTTAGGGTTAGGTTTCTGCCGAAACCATCTCGGACCCACCGAGTTGCAGAACTCGGTTCCACCGATTCGGCCAAGGACATTGCACATGTGGTTCTCGTTCTGACCGAGAATTGTGAATCGGTGTGACCGAGTTCAGGACTTTGTGAAACCCTAGTAGTCTCGGTGCCACTGAACTATGACTCGGTCTGATCGAGTTCACTAGTTTAGGTTCCAAAAGATGCTTCGGTATCACCGAGTTTGCAAATCGGTTGATCCGAAATGCTTTCCGTGGAAAACTAAAACAAAGTTTTTGACTCATTCTTTTGCAAAAATCTCTGAATTTTGTGATGCTCATCCACTCTATCTCATCTCGTATCTATTCACGTGGTCTGCGATCGGTGTTTGCAACATGTCCACCGAGTGACAGCCAGAACAAGTCAGAGGAGCAGATTCAGATGAGTGAGGGCACTAGTCCCTCTAGCAGTTCAGATGAGGGAAGCAGAAGCACCCCAAGCAACCTGCCCAAAGCTGCCACCAGGACAAGGAAGAAGAGAAACTCAGAATCTGAGGATGAAGATTATGTGGCAGTAGAGGATGAGGCTATCTCAAAGAAAAAGGTGCTCAAGAAGGAGTATAGCTCAGCTGCAGTAAAGCCAGGTCTGAAGATCAAAAGGCCAGCAGGAAGACAACCCATGTCTAAAGCCAGAGCCTCCACTCAAGCATCTTTGGAATCCCAACCCAAAGAGGCTACTACAGAAGGAAAGAAAAGGAAGGAAATGGTTAAGAATACCATGGCCAGAGTTGTTTGAAAGCCTTCCATGATGGAAGAGGAGGAAGAAGAAGAGGTTGCTGCACCAGCACCCAAGGCTCAGAAGCTCATGGGTGATGCTATTAAGTCAGGGGGCTGCATCATCAAAGCCCAAAGAAGCACCCAAAGCTGCCTCCAAACCAAAGAGTGCACCAAAGAGGAATACCATGAACATATCTTCTGCTGAGAAGAACAAGGCCCCAGTGCCTGAAACTGTTGCTGAAGAAGAAGAAGATGAAGAGCAAATCCTAAGAAAGTTGAAGCCAAAGATTCCAGACCACAATGATGCTCATCCTGTGGTTGAGAACATGAAGATCATGAAAGACTCAGGGTTGAGGCTATGGAGAGAGTCAGATCCATATGCCACCAGAAGGAGGACTGCTATTGATTACAGGTTCCACACAAAGGAACATCAGGACTTCTATGAGACAATCTTGTTGGACAAGAAGCCTATAGTATGTGATATGAGGTGGGTCGACTGGACCTACATAAAGGAGAATGAGGAACACTATCCTGGTGTGTACGATAGTTTCAGTGCTTGTGGAGTTGCAGACTTTGTTGGGCAGAAGCTCACAAAGTGGAATGAGGAGCTCATAATGCAATTCTACTCCTGACCCACTTCTATCCGGATGGCCGGATAGTATGGATGTCTGAAGGTACAAGGTACCAATCAACTATTGAGGAATGGGCCAATCTGATCAATGCACCAAAGGAGAAAGAGGATGACTTGGATATCTATGCCAAGAAGAAGATGGATCATAACACAATGGAACGTATGTACAAAGAGATTCCTGAAGCAGATATTGAGACTCACCAGTTTGGATCAGTGAAAAACTTGCTGTCAGGACTGCCTACTATCAATTGGATCCTTAGGCACACTCTCTTGCCCAAGTCTGGTGATCATAGGATGATCAGAGGCCATGCTATAAACTTGCTACATATATTTGATGCGCCACAGAAGTTCAAGGTCATGAGCCTTATAGTTAAGACTATCAAAAGGACAGCTGCTGACCAGAAAAGAAGTTGTGGATATGCCCCATAGATCCAGGAGCTGATAAACTCCAAGATGGGCACAGGCACATACCTGTTGGATAAGGAGCATATGCCTATTTATCCAGATTTTGATGACAACCAAGTGGTTATGGATGAAGATGAACCATCCTCAGTGCAAGCACAAGCCAAAAAGGAGAAGGCAAGGGCAGAGAAGGCTGCCAAGATGCCAACAATGGAAGAGGCATCCCAGTACCTTCTGAAGAGCAAACAAGATCAACTTGGCTACTTGATTGCATCCACTCTAAGGATTGAGAAGGGGTTGGCCACCTTGACTCGAAACCAGGAGAGCTTGGAGAGGATCATGGAGCAGAAGTTCTATGACATGGATATAAAGGTCACTGAGATCCAGTCTGTTGTTGAGCAGCTACATGATGACATGCAGGAGAGGAAGGGCAAGTCAACCACAGATTCATTTGCCAGAGTGCCTAGAGCTCACAGATCATTGCGATTGCGATGGCGATGATACGAGCCACTTCATCTCGCACTACAGCTTCAAGTGCCACCAGCTCCAACACCTACTCCACCAGCTCCATCTACATCAACAGATGCTTTCGTCCTTGGCGTCTGTCTACTCCACCACACGAAGATCAAGCGGAGAGTCGATTTAGTACTATGCATTTTCTATGAACTTTTGGTAACTTGTTGCGAAGGGAGAAAAATGTATAGATCATAGGCTTCGAGAGAGAGTGTTGCCTTTTGTTCTCTCTTGCTTTGGTGGTTAAACTTTATTTGCTTGTTTGAGATACATTATGTCATGTGATACCTGGATGATCATGTGTTTGATCATATGCTACAATTATGCTTGTTGGATGATATTATCTTTCTTATCCCTATATGATCATTCATTTTGCTTGGTGATGAGTGCATGTATTTAATCATTATCATTTTGAGCGCTCCACCAAGATGTATGTGACATGGAAGAGTTACCCATGAGCCTAACTCCTTGTGCATTTGCATTCCAAAGCAAATCTTAAACTATGCACAAATTTAGGGGGAGCTCTTGCTTATCACATACTTCTCAAAGTGACAATGTTTTTCACTCTTATTATCATTTGTCGAAGCTTTGATCTATATGTTGTCATCAATTACCAAAAGGGGAGATTGAAAGTGCAACTATCCCTAGGTGGTTTTGGTAATTCCTAACAACATATAGCTCATTGAGCTAACATCATTCCAAGATGAATATTTCAGGAAAAGCTCAATGGATGGCATGGCATGGATGAGAAAAGTGGATCCCTCAAATTGCTAAGGATAAAAGAATTGGCTCAAGCTCAAAAGCTCAAGACTCTACATTTTATATTTTAGTGATCCAAGATCACATTGAGTCTATAGGAAAAGCCAATACTATCAAGGAGGGATGAGGTGTTGCTTAATGAGTTTCTTGCTCTCTGATTGCTTAGTGATATGCTCCAAAACCCTCATTACTTTCTTATATCCACATATGACCTAAACCCAAAGTCAAACTCGGCCCTACCGAATCTTTCTACCCGGCGCCACCGAGTTCAGATGTCATAGCCACTACCACAAACCCTAGGCAAGTCAGTCTCACCGATAGGGATCTCGGTCTCGCCGAGATGGGATTGTAATCTCTCTGTTTCCCTTCGTAACGTTTCGGTCCTACCGAGATGAGCGATCGGTCCCACCGAGATTGCAATGTAAACTTTCTGTTTCCCTTTCTTAACATTTCGGTCTCACCGAAAAGAGCGAATCGATCCCACCGAGTTTACCTGACCAGCTCCCTGGTTAGCTTATTACCAAAATCGGTCTCACCGAGTTTGTGTAATCGATCTCACTGAGATTATGTTATGCCCTAACCCTAACCATATCGGTCCTACCGAGTTGCATGTCGGTCCCATCGAAAATCCTAACGGTCACTAGATTTGTTGAATCGGTCCGACCGAGTTTATCAATTCGGTCCCACCGAGTTTGGCAAGTTGTGTGTAACGGTTGGATTTTGTGTGGAGGCTATATATACCCCTCCACCTCCTCTTCATTCATGGAGAGAGCCATCAGAACAAACCTACACTTCCAACTTGCTATTTCTGAGAAGCAACCACCTACTCATGTGTTGAGGTCAAGATATTCCATTCCTACCATATGAATCTTGATTTCTAGCCTTCCCAAGTTGCTTTCCACTCAAATCTTCTTTCCACCAAATCCAAATCCTGTGAGAGAGAGTTGAGTGTTGGGAGACTATCATTTGAAGCACAAGAGCAAGGAGTTCATCATCAACACACCATTTGTTACTTCTTGGAGAGTGGTGTCTCCTAGATTGGCTAGGTTTCACTTGGGAGCCTCCGACAAGATTGTGGAGTTGAACCAAGGAGTTTGTAAGGGCAAGGAGATCGCCTACTTCGTGAAGATCTACTGCTAGTGAGGCAAGTCCTTCGTGGGCGACGGCCATGGTGGGATAGACAAGGTTGCTTCTTCGTGGATCCTTCGTGGGTGGAGCCCTCCGTGGACTCAGCATAACCGTTACCCTTCGTGGGTTGAAGTCTCCATCAACGTGGATGTATGATAGCACCACCTATCGGAACCACGACAAAAACATCCGTGTCTCCAATTGCGTTTGAATTCTGCAAACCCTTCCCTTTACATTCTTGCAAGTTGCATGCTTTACTTTCGCTGCTCATATACTCTTTGCATGCTTGCTTGAATTGTGTTAAGATTGCTTGACTTGTGCTAAGATAGCTAAAATCTGCCAAAGACTAAAATTGGGAAAAGGATAAGTTTTTAATTGGTCAAGTAGTCTAATCACCCCCTCTAGACATACTTTCGATCCTACACTCTTCTACCTCAAACTTGGCAGCGCCGCCAAGAACGCGGCGGCCCAGTGCGGGGCCTGCGTCGCGATGCGGCGTTCGGGTTCGGGGGTCCGCTTCCCAGCTCTCGCCTTGCTGTAGTCGGTGAAGCTGTGGCAGAAGTCGTATTTCTATGTCGAGAACATCCACTCGACGATGAACTACGTCAACCTGCCGGCTTACGTAGCCGGTCCGCCTGCCAAACCCCGCACCAACTGGCAGTTTCAGTCGAAGAACCTGTCGGCCGCCTCCTCCGCCGCACTCGCCCGGCTCCAGGAGATGACGGAGGCGGAGGGCCTCAAGGCCTCAGATCTGCTGACCGCCTTCGTTGCGCGCCGTGTGCTGCCCCTCCAAGCTCGGCCCCATATCATTATCTACATGAGCGAGCACCGGGACCCATGCCGGATGTGCACCAAGGAGCTGCCGGACGTGGAGATGGTCCGGCTGGTGAACTACTTCTCCAACTGCAAGCTCTCGGAGAAGGAGTGGCGGTTCGGCAAGCCCCCGTATAGCCGCGCACACCCGCCGCCTACGGTGAGTGTTTTAGTTATATTTCTCTTCATTCGTCCGGGTTCCCTTTTGCCGCTTGACCAGTTGGCCGTGGTGCAGATTTTCTCGACCCAGTCAGCGACCGATGCTCTGGACCCAAGTCATCAGTACCTACCGGACCGTTTGGTGAGCAACGTGGACGACCCTGATTTGGGGGCGGCCGCCGTGGAAGAGGACGATGCCACGGGCGGCGGTGATGGATCAGGCGGCTCCTCAGGAAGCGGCCTTGGGGACTGGCCGAACGACGAAGATTGGTCATCCAACTACGCGTGGCATGCAGGGCCCCCACCTACTCCTACAAGCAGGACAGTCCAAAGGTCGTGACAAATCATATGGAACGAACATCCACGGGACTGGAAATCCTGGTGCGTGCGATAAACCCTGCAATGCATGCAGATATTGGAGTGTAACCATAATTGATAAACCGTCCTCACAAAAAAGATGATCTGGATACTTCAAAATATACAGACTGAATTAAGTGGACAGACATTAACATAGACTGTTCTCTGGACTCACCACACACCAAAAGCGGCAGTACTAAACAATACAAGGTTCACAAACACAAATCAAGTATTGAACAATAGTACTTACTACAGACAAGCAAAGTTGCACTAATTAAACTCTGCAGACTATTTCTTGCCACCGACCTACGGGATGAACCCCGCATAACTGAATAGGCAATGGACTTCGTGAGAGATGTCTAACGGCACCATCACCATCTCCTCAACCTTGGAGAACCTAACAGAGTGGTCTTTCCACTCATAAACATGATGATGAAGACATGCCGCTTCATATTTGTCGGGAAGCTTTACAAGAATCACACCCTTCATAATCGAAGGCATAGCCAGGAAATTGTTGTGGTCAAGTACAACCTCGAGAACACGCCTGGCAACAATGCTACAGGAAGACACTAGTTCAGGACACGTGGCGACAAGGACATAGCAGTTGGATAGTTTAGCAATAGAACTCACCCTCAGGTCTTCCAGTTCACACGACATGACTTTGAGAACTTCATCTCCACCGCGGACCTAGTTCTAATTCAAACATAAACCAAATATTTTATTACTACCTCCGTTCAGAAATATAAGATGATATTTGATATTTTACTCCATATATGACTACATATACGCACAGAAATGAGTGAACAATGACATTAGGGGCCAGTTCTTTTGGGCAATTCTCTGAGAATCGCCCCCTCCCTAGCTTCTCCCAGAATCGCCACTATATATATTTTTACAATCCTATCTAGTTAAGGTCTAATTAGCTAGGATTGTAAAAAATAGGAAGTGACGATTACGGGAGAAAGCTGAGGGAAGCGATGCAGGAGAATCGCCTAAAAGAACTGTCCCTAGAACATGTCTTCAAAGGCATGAGAGCGGAGGATTACTTGCAATATCCATAACACAAGTTACTGATGCAAATATACCCTCTTCAAAGGTAGCATTGATGTTCATAAAGTAGTTGAAAGTAATCTATAAGAAATCAGTGTCAACCTCTCGCATGTTTTGGTCAAAAGAGGAATTTAGAACCATCATTTGGCACACAAAAATCAAATGCAAGATCACCCAGAAAGTTGTACTAATAGTACTAGTACTGCGTGTTAGATGAAAAAACACGATCAAGATCGAGAAAAAGATCGTCAAGAAGAGATATTACCTGGACTTGCTTAATGAGGGATCCGGAGAGGGGGCTTGGACAGGCGATGGCTTTGAGCTTGTCTGCGGTAGTCTCGGCGGGGTGCTTGCGCTTCTTCGTACCATGAGCCTCGGCGGTTTGTCGAGCCATAGACATCACTTTGGCCGCTGCTCCAGCATCCATCAAGAAACTGTCAAATAGAAATAAAAGAAAAGAAACCATAATCACAAACCAAAAAGAAGAAAACAGAGGGAGTTATAGGATCAGTCTCGGGGTTGCAAGACCGGGCCTTAGCCAGAATCAACACCATTGATGCGCTCACCTTTCCTTCTTTGGGAGAGAAGAACAATGGCAGAAGCAGGTCGGGGTTTTCTTGAAGAAATGAGGAACAAGATGAAGGAGAAGCGAGGGTTGGGTAGAGAGGAAGCTGAGAGAGAAGAGTGAAATGATGGTTGCTTCGTTCGTCCAACTTACTGCTGGAAAGGAGGGGGTTTTGTGATTTGACGACTCATTGGACATTACTGCGGCACTTCGATCGGGGTAGTCTACCGTGCAGTTGGGCACTCTACTACGGAGTAATTTAGTGCATGGCTAGTGGACCCCCATGCTGGCTGTCCCACACATCGGCGAAAGTGAGTAGCAAGGTTCTCGATGACCATCGAGGAGGATCCTCATGGTAGAGCGAGTCCACTGTTTTTCTGAAGAAAAAAAATGATTACAGCAAGCATTTCTACTCTTACGATGGAGGAGTGTGAAACACGGTAGCCACTTGAACATACACAGTGCTCCTACTACTAGGCATGTGAAGTGGTTCATACTTCAGTACTACATAATCTTGTTGCTAGTGTACTAAGATATGACGATAACAAATGATGTTGTGCGCATGTCAACTATATGAACAGTAATGTAACATAGTACCGCTTTTTTGACTGTCCGGTCGAGAATGAATGGTGAGATCAATGTTAACAGAACTATGTCTATAGCGCACGGAGAGTACGGTGCTACAATATTCCACAAAACATGAACCATATGAACCACGACTCAGTGTTAGGCAGGGTGTATGAAGGGTGCATGGGATGGGAGCAAAAGTTCCCTTCTCGACCCACTTTTGGGTGTTTGGCAGAGTGCATGAAGGGTGCATGAGTCCACACTAGTAGGTTAACACAAATACACGAAGAGGGAACAACTATATTGAGATGAGAATGCAACCAAACACACCCACACGCTTTGTGCTACAGTAACTGATCTACACCGTCTGAGTTTAATCCAACGGTCATGTTGTGCCGAGACATGGACATGCCCATGCAGAGGACGCGTAAACACCACCGAAGTCCCTCTACTTCTCTAGGCGCACGGTGTTGGTGATGCAGGGTGCAACGGCACGCAGAGCCCGCTCCCGGTCGACGGGAGCCAGCTCGTCAAAGACGGTGTCCAATGGCACGAATCGATTTCGGTGATGGAGCCCTGAGAGGATTCGCCCGGCAACGGCGACGGCATACTGCAACCCCTCCTTGTCCAGCTCCGCCCCTACCATCGTGCGGAGACGGCTCAGCTCCTCAGAGATATACGTGAAGAAGGAGACTAGGTCAGGAAGCCGTAGTTCATTGAAGTCGACGGGGTGGTCGAATGGGTTTAGCCCGACGGCCGGCATGGTCATGATGGCACGACGGTAGGCATCGCACAGCCGCAACACGTGCGTGGCAACTTGGTCCACCAAGTGGCTGAGGCGATCCTGGACCTCGTCACGATCGGCCCGCTCGCGCTCCAGCCGCCTCCCCTGGCGGCCTATCGTATCTCCCACTTTCTGTAGCAACTCCGCGGACGCCTCGAGCATCTTTGTGGTGGACTCCTTCCGCTTTTGAAGCTCCATGAACTCCTGCACATAACGGAGGAACATGGCACTCCTCTCCTCCTTGAGCTCATGGAGCTCCACGTCCTTGGCCCTGAGCTCCGCATCCTTGGCCTGGAGCTCCTGTGTCAGGTGCCTCACCTCAGACTCCGTGATCTACTGCGCCGCCATGGCACCAGGTAGAAGCAATGGGGAGAGTAAGCAAAGGGGGCGAAACGGCTGAAAGGCAATGCAATCTACAGGAAGGCGGAGGGAGCCAGCCGAGGAGCAGGGGATCTTTAGGTTTTCACCATGGGAAGACACCAGTCGACGACTTCTCACATCAGGGAGCAGAGGGTTTCTGGTAGTCGTCGTGACTAATTACTGCCGCGCCTGCTCCCGTCCATCAAAAAATTAAAAATCATGCCTCTCCTGCTCCCGTCAATCAAAAAATTAAAAATCATGCCGTGCCTGCCACACACAAAGACTAGAGTAATTCCGTGGTGTATATTTACATTTACCTGCCAGCAAGGAGATAAAAAAGGGTGAAAAAACAAATGTGGCAGCGGCCTAGCTAATCGGTCGCACTAGCCCAACTAGCTAGCCACCGTGCTTCACTGATGTACTCGGCGGGAAAGGTGGTCTTTCATGATTTGACGACTCATTTACTTGCTTCGGTGCTATGACCGAGGAGGACCCAGAAAACATGCGGTATGGTGTCCCACGTCTCGGCAAGGAAGAATATATGCGTGCACCACCCGGGAGGACCCCAAAACCGTGCGGTAGGGTGTGCCACGTCTCGGCACGGAGGAAAAATGTGCGTGTAAAAATATACTATATCAGACATAGTAGTACCTATGGTTCGACATAGGGACCCAGCCAGTCGGTCGAAAACACCCCACTAGCCACACAACTTCATCATGCTAACGTGGCATGGAGGATAGGTGTGGTTATCTCCGTCTCGACCAGCCACAGCATCTCCTGTTCTAGGCGATTCTTCTATTTTGCAAGCTTTTTTTAGTTATAACAACACCACGGCAAGCTAGCGCCGCTCTTCATGTGTGCCTGTGCGTCTAAAGTTTAGACGATGGAGAGGAGAGAGATCGCAGACACAGGACCCACCGATGAAAGTGAGTCAACGGTCATGCACGTGTTGATGAAGCACTCCCTCTACTCTACTCAACGTAATACTATATAAATCAAGTTATGGGACAAAGCCAACAACCGTTGTTGTTTCAGTCTAACGACTTACGCTTTGTAGTCCAGGTTGCCAGTTCGAATATCGTCTTTCAGATTTGTTAGTTTAGGTCCAAATTTGATCAATGACAAGTGGGACCCTCGTGTGTTATTCCGATATTTCAGTGTAAGATGGTTTTTTAAACAAAAACTTTGCATGGTTAGACAAGTAACGGCACGAGTTACACGTATTTTGCAAGTTTACGAACAAAAATGACAGCGGCATAGAATATCACATCCACCCTGCAGCTTAGATGATATGGTGATACGAGTTTTTAGATCATTGGAACTGAGATCCAATGGATTGGGAGTAGTCTTTGTAATTATGCACAATTTCCAGACTCTCCAAGGTTTTTCTTTGCAAATAAAACATTCAGGCCTCGTGCTTGCCGCTGCATCTTGGATCCAACGGCTCCCCATTGCTCATATTAGGCGCTCCCCGTAGCTTAATTAGCCGCTACTTTGATACGAGCATCTAGGTCGTATGATCTGTGATCGAGATGCCACATGCGTAGTACTTGTACTTTCTGCGCAATTCCCAAACTCTCTCGGTATTATATTGCAAAAACATTCAAACCTCCTACTGTGAGCCATCGAATCTCCATGAACCTGTCTCACCATAGAATCTACGGTGCGGGAGCACCTCATATTATCCCGTGCGAGAAAACATCAGGTGCTCTCGCAGCTTGGATTGTACGGTGATACGAGCTTCGAGGTCGTTTGATCTGAGATCCAATGGCATCTGAGCAGCCTTTGTGCTTGTAAGTAGTGGCCGAACTCTTTGGGGGCTTTTCTACAAAAAAACATTCGAACCACCGAAGAGCTTGTATCACCAAAGCATCTAAGGTGTGGTAGCACATGATATTCTTACATACAGGAGAATGTGATGTTCTCCTTCATCTTAGATGCTACGGTGATACGAGCTTCGAGGTCGTTGGATATGGGATCCAAGGGCATCTGAGTAGTTTTTGTACAAATTGTGTGCAATTCTCAAACTCATTAAGGTTTCCTGTAAAAATATTAAGACATCATGTGGGCTGCTATATCTCAGATCAACAAGCTCCAAGCAACTCGTATCAGCATATAGCATCTAAGGTGTGGGGGCACATGATATTCTCCCAGGGAGGAGGGGGTGTATCAAGACCCCGATTCCAAGTCACATCGATCCAGCCGATAACACCTCATATCACTTTGCGGCCTCACGCACGGTATTCCCATGGGTGTCGCCTTACCATGGCCGAGACCGTTTGCGCCTTTTGGCTCACGTATATGACAGTGTCGCTAGCATCCATATGACAGAGAACCCGGGCCGACATGACTAGTCGTGAACCCAAAGTGGCACTAACCCATGGGGACAGGCATACATGAATCAACTTCGAGCATGTCGATTAAATAGCGTGTGAATCTGGGCTGTAGCACTGGCTAACAGGACTCAGGAACCCGGGATGTAGCGAGCTAGGCAGGACTCGGATGTCACCGCGTGACATTTCCCGAAGGGACAGACATAGGAACAAAGTGAATCACATGCCGGCCAGTCAAGTGTTCCGAGCGGTAGTCTTTGGGCTAGCGAGGACTCCGATGAACCGGGCTGTACCGGACTACTATGGCTCATGGAAGCACATGACTACATTTCCCCATAAGAGAGGCTACCAAGGATAAACAACTAGGTTGTCAGATCCCACACATACCAAGCATTTCAATCATACACACAATATGCTCGATATGTGTAAATACAACATGGCATCACAACATAACTCTACGACTCAAGTATTTATTCATTAGGCTCCAAGGAGCGAGATATTACAAACATGGGTCTCATGACCCAACATTCAGAGCATACAAGTCAAAGCACAAGCGGAGGCTTAACATGTCTGAGTACAGACATCTATAAAAGGAAAAAGGCTGAGAAGCCCGACTATCTACTAGATCCTGCCGAGGGCACAAGATCGTAGCTGAGGTAACAAGCTAAACGTCGAAGTCCAAGCGGAACTACTAGCGAGACTGACGTCTCTCTGCAAAACATAAAATAGGCAAACGTGAGTACAAATGTACCCAGCAAGAAGACTTACATCGTAACTAACTACATATGCATCGGTATCAACAAAGGGGGTGGTGGAGTTTAACAGCAGCAAGCCAGCTTTGACTCGGTGGCTATCCTAAACTACGACTGCAAGTAACTCTTTTGAGATGGCGCACACGAGTCCACATATTCACCTATCAATACACCACTATGGATCCGCTCCCGTCTCCCTACGAGAAGGCCATCCATAGCACTCACGCTTATCTTGCGCATTTTAGAGTATCCACTTTCACTTGTCTATGAACTGTTATAGGCAACCCAGAAGTCCTTTACCACGGACACGGCTATTCGAATAGATGAAGTTAACCCTGCAGGGGTGTACTTCTTCATACATGTTTCCACCACTTAGCGTGCACACACGACATGTGCTCGGAAGACTTCAGCGAAAGCCGGCGTGGGTGTAGACCACGACCTACCTAAACACTCAAGTCTCTAGTCCGGGTTTATCGCCTATTCAGGTTCCATCCGCAGGAGTCCGGCCGAAGTTTCCACATACGGCCCCGAGCGATGTGCGGGGTTCCCGAGACACCAAGCAGGCGCCCGGTACACCGTGCCGCGTGCCTACCGCATCACAGCCCACCCCTCGGGTCAGCGCCCACGGCCTCCAAAGATACTACAAACACCAGAAACTACTTGCAACTCCTGGACAGAGGACAAGGGAGATTAAGAAGTCGAGCGGGGCCATATTTCAGGGCCCAATGCATGGTAGTAGCTGTTTCATGGATCACAAACACATATCTCAGTTCCTGAGGACGGCTTCAATGAGACAACCCACCATGTACTCCTACATGGCCTCTCACCGATACCTTTACCAAATCGTGTTCACACACTTAGCTCTCAACAGTAGGACATGTTCACACACCTCCGATTCATCCCGATGAATCGGACATTTACAACTCTAAGTGATAGCAGGCACAACAAACAAGCATGAATGAGTAGGCACATCAGGGCTCAAACAACTCCTACTCATGCTAGTGGGTTTCATCTATTTACTGTGGCAATGACAGGTGATGCAGAGGATAAAGGGGTTCAGCTACCGCAGCAAGTAACAGATGAATCACTGTTGTCCTAATGCGATAAAAAGAGAGCGAGGAGCGAGAGAGTAGGATTGTATCGGAATGAACAAGGGGTTTTGCTTGCACAGCACTTCAAGATAGCATTGACTCTTCATCGGTGTCAACGATCACAACGTCGGTACAACGTCTACCGAGGGGGAACAACACCGGCAAACAGAGAAGAAACACGATCAATGCAATGCACAATATGATGCATGCTATGACATGGCAATATGAATGTGTTTTTGGGCTAATGCAAGCTAGAACAGATTGACATGAGTTCATTTGAACCAAAGATTCAAATGCAAACCCATTTTAAGAGGTCATATTAGTGCATTAAATTATTTCACTTAGACAGCAAGGTTAAATTGTTTTAACATGCATTAAACTAGTACAGATGGATAGATTGGATTTTTCTGATCATTTTTCATATATAATTTGTTTGATTTGGAGCTACGGTTGATTTTCTATGATTTTTAGAAGTTTTGGCTATTTTCAGAAATAAATAAATCATTTAAGATTTATTTAAATTCCAGAAAGAATTACTGCGTCAGCATGATGTCACTGTGATGTCAGCGGTCAACAGGGCCGGTCCAGGTCAAACCTGACGGCGGGGACCCACAAGTCAGTGTAACAACTAACTAACAGAGTTAGTTAGCGTTAGGTTAGCACTAACCTAGGTTAATTAGAGCCTGGGCCCACTTGTCAGTGAGTCAACTAATTAACTAGTGCTAATTAAACTCAAACCTAAACTAAACATGGGCATGGCCCACGCGTCAGTGACCCTGGAGGGGTCAAACTGGGGTCAACCTGGGTCAAACTCGCCGGAGTTGACCCGGGGCTCGTCGCCGGCAAGGCCAGGGACGGCGGAGAGGTGCGGGTTTCCTCCTCCGGCGACCAAATGGCCGACATAGGGCATCTACGTGACGCGGGCGCTCGTCCGCATCGAGTAGTGGCAGCGACTGGGCCTGAGATGGCCGGAGTTGTCACCGGCGTCGACCTTGGCAGTCGCCGGAGCTCGGACGAGCTCAGGGTCGTCGCTAGGAGGCATGGCAGGAGATGCGGAGCGGTGCTGCGGGCTCCTAGGGACACGGCGAGTGCGGTGACGCGCTCGAACGCGTGTGGTGGCAGCTGTGGCCGCGGCGGCGACATGGCCGGAGGCGGAGTGCTCTCGGGCTCGAAGAGGGCGGCGACTACACGGCGCAAACGAGCAAGGGGGAAGAGGGGATCGAAGGTGAAGCTCACGGGGAGTGCAGCGGTGGTGTCGGGGAGCTCGGGGAAGCAACGGAGCGGGCGCATGGTCGCCGGCGATCCCGGTGGACCGAGGTTGAAGAAGACGACAATGGCAGTGTTCTAGGGCTTCCGGCGTTGCTTGGCTTGGTGCAGAGGACAAGGACGTCGAGGTGGAGCTCTCGGGCACGTCGGTGAGGCGTGGGGTGGCCGGTGGCCGCGGGAACGGCGAGCGGCGCGACGGTGGTTTCGGGCGGCTGTGCGTGGGAGAGACAGAGGAGGGGAGAAGCACAGGGAGAGGTCGAGGGGATTCCAGGGGGGTGCATGGCGTCGCCTGCCCGCTCCAGGCGATCGGCGGCAAGCAGGAGGAGGCGTGGCGCCTGCGCCTGCAGCGTCGCTATCTCCCTCCTCCGCCTCTTGGCGGTAGGTGATGACCGACGGGCTGTGGGCTGGCCCGGCCTGTAAGTTGGTCGGGTTAGTCTCTTTCTCACTTTTATTTGTGTTTTCTATTTTTCTGCAACTCTGTGGCTTTAACAAAAATACTAGATCAATCCCAAAAATCATGAAACTGCTCATGACCACTGTTGGAAATATATCCTGTAGTGAACATTTCAGTTTATGATTATGTGGGCACTTAAAATATTTAAAAGCATTTAAATGCCCAAATGCAAATACTTATGGCTTGGTGCAAAAATCCAAAATAGCCTCCAAAAATATGAAACCATTTTTGGCAGAGGGTTTAGCCAGGACCAAAGATGGTGAACATTTATGAAGGGCATTTTGGGTTCATTGAAATTCCAATTGTTGGAACCTAATATTTCAAAAGGGGGTGTTGGGGTTTGTTAGTCCCCATTTCAGAATTAATAGAAATTGAAAATGATGCATGGATGCAAAGCCACTAATTACAAAAAGATTCTAGGGCTGTGACAGGGTGCACAACCAATCGGTGTTTGGGAGGGTGGGTGAGGGAGTCCTGGATTAGGGGGTCCTCGGACAGCCGGACTATATCCTTTGGCCGGACTGTTGGACTATGAAGATACAAGATTGAAGACTTCATCCCGTGTCCGGATGGGACTCTCCTTGGCGTGGAAGGCAAGCTTGGAAATACGGATATGTAGATCTCCTCCCTTGTAACCGACTCTGTGTAACCCTAGCCCCCTCCGGTGTCTATATAAACCGGAGGGTTTAGTCTGTAGGACAACAACAATCATACCATAGGCTAGCTTCTAGGGTTTAGCCTCTACGATCTCGTGGTAGATCAACTCTTGTAATACTCATATCATCAAGATCAATCAAGCAGGAAGTAGGGTATTACCTCCATCGAGAGGGCCCGAACCTAGGTAAACATCGTGGGCCCCTCCTCCTGTTACCATCTGCCTTAAACGCACAGTTCGGGACCCCCTACCCGAGATCCGCCGGTTTTGACACCGACATTGGTGCTTTCATTGAGAGTTCCACTGTGCCGTCATCATAAGGCTGGATGGCTCGTCTCATTGTCAAGGACAACATCACCTCTGGGGGAGCCCTGGCTGTAGGCCAAACTCTCCGACTAGGCGGTTTCGTCATGACCGCCCATTCGACCGTTGCGCCGGCGATGACTTCCCGGGTCATGAAAACAACCTCCACATCGGCTCGGAATTCGCTGAGCAGTCGGATCCAATGGAGCTCTCTTCCTTGAATGAGCTCTTGGATCACATCGCCGCCTTGGGAGTCGCTATAGACTATAATTGGATCGGGCTTAAACCCGACCAAAGGGAGATTAACTCTCCGCCGGTCACCCATCAGATAGCGGTGGTGGAGGAGCAACACAGCGATTCTTCCTCTATCTTGAGGACAAACTATGTCCGGATTCCCGAGCTCTCTGAGCCGGATACCCGTCTACGGGAGGACATGGCCCAAGCCTTGAACCTAGAATCAGGCAGCGGGCCAGGCCTATTAGGCAACATCCCGGAGCCCGAACTGCCAAGCTCGGAAACTCCTCCGCCCCTGGGTCTCAGATCAGGTCAGGGTTCGGACCTAAATCCACCCACCCACCCAGATATAAGTGATCTTTCCCACATTAGACAGGAGCCCCAAGAGACAGTACACCACTATTGGGCCAGATTCCTCCTTGTAAGGAGCAAGGTTAAGGACTGCCGTGAGGAAGACGCAATTTCATTCTTTTGCAAAAATTGCATGGATAGGGGAATCCTCAACGCCATAAGTCTCCATGACATAGCACACTTCGCTGACTTGGCGGCCATAGTACGGAAGTACTGTGTGATGGAAAGCGCCTGGAAAACCCAAACAAAATTTTGGGATCCTCCGGCTCTCACAAAACCCCCTGTCTGAACTAAAATGGTGTAGTCTCGTAAGTCACCCGATCCAATTACAAAGAAACAAAAGCCCACTATAGGGCGTGGAACTGTATTGGAGGGATGGCTTAATGGGCCATGCAAAATTCACAGTACAACGGATACCATGCCAACACACAGCCTTAGAGCATGTTGGGTACTCCGACAGGTGGCCAAGAGCGGTGAGGATCTCCTCATCGACAATACCGCAGAGCACCATCCTGTGGAAAACAACAATACAGTATTGATAGTCTTCGAGACCTTCGCCTCAAATAATTGGCACAACCAAGCACTCCGCAGCCTTGCCGAAGTCTGCCACGTGGCAGCAATAAATCCATGGAGCGATACGGCTATCACCTTCAATGCCAGTGACGAACCTAAATTCCGAACAGCTCGAGCACCAGCCGCCTTGGTCCTTAGTCCAATTATGGACGGCTTCCGGCTTACTAAGTGCTCATGGACGGCAGCAGCGGATTAAACCTCATATATGAGGAGACTCTTCAAAAAATGGAAATAGACAAAAGCCGCATTGAGCAAAGCAACACGACCTTCAGAGGAATCATCCCTAGTCGGGAGGCAGGATATGCTGGGAAAATCACACAAGATGTGGTATTCGGCACGCCGGAGAATTATAGGTCCAAAGAAATCACATTCTAAGTGGCCCCGTTCAATAGCGGATACCACGCCCTTCTAAGGCGGGAGGCATTCACGATCTTCCAAGCTATACCCCATTACGGGTACATGAAGCTCAAAATGCCTGGGCCCAATGGAATCATCACTCTAGCTAGTGATCGGGACATAGCACTCCGCGCCGAAAATAAAACAGCCGCATGGCCCTTGAGGCGTTATCCAAGCCCTCGCGTCAAGAATTAATCACCTTTGCGCTCCCACGGTGGGCGGGGACAACGTGATACTCAACAAAAGATCCAAGTCCACCTCTTTTAAACCTGCGGATGAAATAGTCAGATTCCAAGTCCGTCCAATGGACCCTACAAAAATAGCATTCATTGGGGTATAGTTAAACCCCACAGTAGATGCCGCGCTATGGGAGTTCTTGTGCGCGAATTAGGACATCTTCGCCTGGCATCCTTCAGACATGCCAGGAATCCCACGCAGGCTAGCTGAGCATAGCCTTAACATTCTAAAGGGATTCAATTTGGTCAAGCAAACTCTTCGGCGCTTCTCTGAGCCTAAGCGACAAGCCATGGGTGAGGAGCTAGCCAAGTTACTGGAGGCCTGATTCATTCGAGAAATAAAACATCCGGACTGGCTAGAAAACCAGGTGATGGTACCAAAGAAGGACAAATGCTGGCGCCTATGTGTCGACTTCAAGGACCTTAACAAGGCTTGCCCCAAGGATCCCTACCCCTCCCTCGCATAGATCAAATTATTGATGCTACCGCAGGACACGACTCATTGTGTTTCCTCGACGCATACTCCGGATACCATCAAATTAAGATGGCGGAGTCCGATCAAGCCGCAACAGCATTTATCACTCCATACGGCCCCTTCTGTTAACACCATGCCTTTCGGGCTAAAAATGCCGGTGCAACCTATCAACGCATGATTCAGACATGCTTGGAGACACATATCGGCAAAACAGTGGAGGCATACGTAGACGATGTGGTCATTAAAACCAGACACGTCGAATCCTTAATAGACGACTTGAGGCTCACGTTCGACAATCTCCGAACATACGACATTAAGCTCAATCCAGAAAAATGTGTCTTCGGCATGCCCGCTGGAAAGCTCTTAGGCTTCATCGTCTCCAACAGAGGAATCGAAGCAAATCCGGCTAAAATCCGAGCTCTGTCACAGTTGGCCATCCCAACAGACCTCAAGCAAATCCAGAAACTAACTGGATGCGTGGCTGCCTTAAGCCGCTTCATCTCCCGATTAGGAGAAAAGGCACTGCCTCTTTATCGCCTTCTTCGACGCACCGAACACTTCGAGTGGGCGGATGCGGCCACGGCCGAATTAGAAGAAATAAAAGCCGTTTTGGCCACAAACCCAATCTTGGACGCGCCAAATGCCGGTGAACCAATGCTATTATATATAGTGGCAACACACCAAGTTGTAAGCGCAGTGCTCGTCGTCGAACGAGAGACGAACGGACATAAGTTCCCGCTTCAAAAGCCAGTATACTATGTATCCACTGTCCTCACTCCATGCAAATCACGGTACCCACATTATCAAAAGATAGCATACGCAGTTTTCATGGCATCCCGAAAACTACGACACTACTTTCAAGAGTGTTCAATTACGGTGGCCTCTGAAGTACCACTCAACGACATAATAAACAACAGTGAGGCCACGGGCCGGATTGCTAAATGGGCCATTGAGCTCCTCCCGTTCGACATAATATACAAACCACGGCGAGCCATTAAATCACAAGTCCCGGCTGACTTCGTCGCCGAATGGACAGAAGACGAACTCCCTAAAGAGTACGGCACGTACTCCAATTGGATCATGCACTTTGACGGCTCTAAAATGCTGGCTGGTGCGAAATTTGGCGTCGTCACGATATCCCCACCAGAGATACAGTCCAATACGTACTCCAAATATTATACACAGACTCCAACAACGCAGCAGAATATGAGGCCCTGTTACATGGTCTCCGGATGGCAGTCTCCATGGGCATTCAACGCCTGGAGGTGCGTGGGGACTCGAACCTCGCAATATCTCAAATAAATGGAGACTTTGATGCCAAGGATCCAAAAATGGCGGCTTATCACAACGCCGTCCTCAAAATGTCAGCTCGGTTCGAGGGGCTCGAATTCCACCATGTGGTCCGGGAAAACAATCAGGCGGCGGATATCCTCGCCCGCATCGGCGCTTAAGCGACCACATCCCACCTAATATCTTCTTGGAAAGGCTGTTTAAGCCATCCGTGGTATGGAAAGGAGAGACCGGTAACAATAGTCCGGACCCGGCCACAACACCGCATAAGAACACTTCGGCGTAATCGGAGGCTCGCCACCGAAATAACACCTTCGCCCACGTGATTATGGCCGTCATCGCCCGTGGGATGTAACCCTTCTTGGGTTACCTAACTAGGCAGGAACTACCTGAGGACCCAAACGAGGCACGTTGCATTGTGCGACGGTCTAAAGCCTACAAGGTCCACGAGGGCGAGCTTTATAAGAAAAGCGCTACCGGAGTCCTTCAAAGGTGCATCTCCAAAGAGGAAGGACGACAACTTTTGGCAGAAATTCATGCTGGACTTGGCGGCCACCACGCCGCAGCTCGGGCCCTTGTAAGCAAGGCCTTCCATACAGGTTTTTATTGGCCGACAGCCGGGCAGACGCACAGGACCTCGTTCAACTTTGCATCGGTTGCTAGCTTTTCACAAACCAATGCCATATGCCACCTATCGCTCTCCAAACAATCCCCATCACTTGGCCCTTTGCGGTCTGGGGGCTTGATATGGTCGGACCCCTTAAAGGGGGAAGCCATAAGAAAAAATACATATTTGTCATGGTGGACAAATTCACCAAATGGATAGAAGCCAAACCAGTTAAAACGGCCGAATCCGGACCAGTGATAGACTTCATATCCGCGGTTGTACACCGTTATGGCGTTCCTCACAACATCATCACCGATAACGGCTCAAACTTTACAGCCGACGAGGTAAAACTTTGGTGCAGCAACATGGGCATCAAGCTCGATTATGCTTCTATCTATCACCCGCAACCTAACGGTCAAGTTGAGCGAGCAAATGGTCTTATCATGAGCGGCATTAATCCAGATTAGTGCGATCCTTGAAGGAATCCGATACGCACTGGGTAGAGGAGCTCGACTCCGTACTATGGGGGCTGCAGACCACGCCGAATCACACTACCGGATACACACCATTTTTCGTGGTGTACGGCACAGAGGCGGTACTGCCCTGCGACATAATTCATGACTCACCTAGAGTGCGCATGTATGAAGAGAAAGAAGCCTAGCTTGATCGGCAGGACAGTTTGGACACCCTGGAGGAGGAGCATGACGTGGCAAAAGCCCGTTCCGCATTCTATCAGCAACATGCTCGAAGGTATCAAAGCAGATAAGTACGGACCAAAACTTATAACGTTGACGAACTTGTTCTACGCCTACCGGAGAAGAAAAAGAACAAGCTCAAGCCCAAATGGGAAGGTCCCTTCAATAAATTACCAAGTTCTGACCGGTGGAGCGTAGCGTCTGCGGGATGCATCGGACAATCGACTCGAGCCAAACCCATGGAACGCAGACAGACTCCGAAGGTTCTACGCCTAGTGCTGGACTCTATGTTCGTCTCCTTACCTCTGTCAATTTTATATATATTCGTTATCTGTCTTTTCTTTCTTTCTTTCTTCCCTTTTTTCTTCGAGGCCTTACAAGGCTAAAATGTGTCTTGACTACACAATCTTGACGCGCTAGCCGCGCTCATGATACCTGGGGGTTTCTTATACAGAAGCTTAATATAGCTACGCTCCGGGCTCTAGGCCCCTCACATGTGTTACTTTTCACATGTACCTTTTTTCGCCATTATATGCATCGAGATGACTTAAGTTTTGGCCAAGCTGGGTTGCCTGACTCTTGTGTTTATGCCCGACGTTCCTGTTAATTCGGCTAGGGCATAAGGGGAGCACCTCTGCGATTGTTACTGCCGTGTCAGCCGGATGTGTACCTCAGACTGGGTGAAGCCGAAAGCTAGCATTCTTAAGGGAATATCGGCCGGTGAACAAAAGACGATTTTTATTTATTGTACTACATGCCCCCAGATGTTTATATCCTGCATCTCTTTTTGCAGTTCGAACATGCACATTAACGCATGCGTACCCACGGAAAGGAACCCTTAACGGAACTATTCTCCCTGGAAGATGTTTCTTACTATCCATGTAATATAACATAGCTAGTTGGGTACTTATGCATTCAAGCACTTATGACCCCGACGCCTTTGGTTTCCACGCGTGCACTCGGTTTTCACATAACTAAGCGGGTATTCGGATACACTCTGGACTGTCGGGTCCGGAGGTCGAAGCGAAAAGGTCCGCCATGACAAATGATTTACAATCCGGCTAGGGACAATACATGTCACTTGAAGTACACAGTCACAAAGACTGACTAAATTCTTCTTCTATAACATCCAACATGCTGTCTAGCCTACAATCCTATCGGGAATACTTTGCGGCTAATTCTACCTGGTCATACACCAAACTGACGGGGATCTCTTTCCCATCAGACCCCACAGGTCCGACCTCGGCCATGTGGTTCGGGTCAGCCTTGGTATATCGCGTCTTCACCATGGCCCAGGCTTCCCTTGCACCTTGTCGGCAGGCTGATATCTTCCATAATTAGAAGCGCCACCGCGCTCCCTTGAGCTTCTCTACAAGCTCCCCCATTTCTCCTGGCAGGGAGGCAGATGGCCACAAGGCTTGGGAAATGCCCTGCATCACCTGCCAAACTTGTTCGTGCAGTTGGGAGAGCTCTGGCAGAAGATCACTTGCAGAACCGGGCATTTCCTCGGCGGGACGACCCGTCAGCATACCTATAGATATAACTCTATCAATCGGTTTCTTCACCGAACTCTTTAAAAGTTCGTTCAAGCACTTACTGAAAATGCCGCGTCGAAGCCTCTTATTCTCCTTTACGGAGTCAGCAAGCTGGGCTCGAACATCTTTCAGTTCAACGCCCAGCCGGGTATTGGCGTCTTGGAGATCGTTTTTCTCCCGCCTAACCCGTGTAAGCACGCGCTCGCCAGCCTTTAGCTGTCGTTTAGCATGTTGCTCATCCCCTCGCACGACCTTCGGATTCACTCTGGAGTCATCTGCAGAATCTATTGTTAGATTTGCACGCATGCCGCATACTACCTGGTACATGACATTCTTTGCAATGGAAACAAGTGTTACCAAATGGGGCCTTCTCGGACTCCTTCACTGCGACAACTGCGGCCTGAAGCTGGGCTTTGCACTCCTCCAGCTCTTGAGACAACTGGGTATTCTTCTCCGTAAGAACCTATGCAAACAATGATCCTTAAATCAGTTGTGCCAACTGTTTCAAGTCTCGAGACTCTTGATATACATAATTATTAGATTTTCTTACCCGTATATCCTTTACATCTTGGTCCGTGGCTCGCAAGACCATTTTGAGCAGCTCGGATGTCTGGCGTCTCTCTGAGTTGAAGGCATCAAACGCCTCTTGGGAGAAACAAGCGTCATGAATGCCCGGGCGGCCTTTGTGATTCATGGCGCTCTCCACTTGAATTAAGTGGCGGACAGCCTATCCGCATCCTCTATAGGAGGAACATCCGGTGTTGGCCCGATGTAGCGTCGCCGCTAAGTCCGGCTCTCGAGCCCGGCCCGGTGGAGGCGTGGCGGGCAACCTCTCCGGATATAGTTCGTGACGTTTTTCCTACTAGGAAACATGGGCGTTATTATATTTTAAAAGACGACAACCATGGAGCGGGGTTCTTTTTCATACCTCTGCGTGGCATCTCGATCTGACCGCCTTCCTTTTAAGCCTACCGGCTTGGTGCCCCTTGTTGGTGAGTCACTGCGGGTTCGGCATGGCGTCCCGAGGGCCTTCCCTGTAAGACACCATATGTGTGCGGTAGGTGAAGTGCAGAAAAAGGGATCCTTCTTGGAAGTTAGGACTCCGGTTTTACTTACATGCGATGCGGGGAGTAGTCCTGTATAATCGGCTACGATGGCCACCATGGCACCGTCGCAGCTTAATTGATAATACTTCCTGCCAATAAGCTCCACAAATGTATCCGGATCTTCTTCGAGTCCGGGGTCGAGGGCCCGGTCAGGGTCCTCCGGTTGTAGAGGCGGGCTGTGGACCTCCCTTACAGCTTTTCGCAGTTCCTGCTATGAAATGGCAAGGTAAATACTTATGACGAAGAGTGCGGGAAGGTTTGGAGTAAAAAGTTGCAGCTCACCCAACTTGGGGGTTGTACATGGAGAATCCATCCCGTGGCTTAATGCGGATGAACTCCTCTTCCTCTCCTTTGTACAAATTGGACAGAATTTTTGCTAGAGCAGCGACTGAGTCCGGTCCCTTACGACCGCAGCGGGTGGCATCGTCTTCCCCGTTGAAGTGCCACATGGGTTGCCCCCGATATTGAAGTGGCTGTACCACCCGCATTATGCATATTGACATAACCTCGATTCTGTCAATCCGACTTGGCGGCGTCAGATCCGGCCCATCAGGTAAAGGAATTCTCCGTTATCTTCCTCCTGTGGGCTCCGAGGGCGCCAGTTGCGGCGTTTCTTCAAGGGAGCGTTGTCGAACCTAGGAAGGCCCATCCAAATAGGGTCCAGAAGGGAGACGTCCTCCATATAAAACTACTCCGAAGGCCAGTCTTTGGATGTCTCCTTCGGAGTACCGGACAGGTATCCGGTCCCAGCGATGCGCCATATTTCGGCTCCGCCCACTTGATATATTGACCCCTCCTGTGTACGGGGTGCAAGGCAGAATACCCTCTTCCATAGCTCGAAATGAGCTTCGCAGCCCAAAAACAGCTCGCAAAGGGCGACGTAGCCAACGATGTGTAATATGGAGGCGGGAGTAAAGTTATGCAGCTGGAGGCCGTAGAACTCCAGGAGCCCGCGGAGGAACGGATGGATTGGAAATTCGAGCCCCCTTAATAAGTAAGGGACAAGGCATACCCGCTCCCCCATGGATGAGTTGGGAAAGCTCTCCGCTTGCTCCCCGCCGTTGTAGGTGGCGAGTCCGGCTCGGCGGGGACCATATACGCTGCAGGAGGAATCACAGGTGCAGAACTCTACTAATTGGCTGTGAGGGACGGAACACTTCTTCCAATTGCCTGGCTTAGGGCTACGGGAGCGAGAGGAGGAGCTGCGATGGCCGGCCATGATGGGATGGACCTTTCCGGGCGCGCTCCGATGGATACTCGCTGTGGGAGGATTGTGTGATTTAGATCTGAGGATCCCCGCCTCCTTAAATAGACGATTTACTTACATGGTTAGGGTGGCAAGTGTAAAACTGCCCCGACTTCTTGCATACGCTTGACACGTGGAGGATAGCCATTATTAGGCGCAGAAGCCAAGGAGTGTGACATTCATGGGAAGCCGGACGCTACTCGACAGGTACTCAGAATTTGGAGGAGAACCCGCCTTGCAATGCCGAAGACAATCTGCGCGCCGGACTCATCGTCATTGAAGCCTGGTTCGGGGGCTACTGAGGGAGTCCTTGATTAGGGGGTCCTCGGACAGCCGGACTATATCCTTTGGCTGGACTGTTGGACTATGAAGATACAAGATTGAAGACTTCGTCCCGTGTCCGGTTGGGACTCTCCTTGGCGTGGAAGGCAAGCTTGGCAATACGGATATGTAGATCTCCTCCCTTGTAACCGACTCTATGTAACCCTAGCCCCCTCCGGTGTCTATATAAACCGGAGGATTTAGTCCGTAGGAAAACAACAATCATACCATAGGCTAGCTTCTAGGGTTTAGCCTCTACGATCTCGTGGTAGATCAACTCTTGTAATACTCATATCATCAAGATAATTCCGCCTTAGACGCACAGTTCGGGACCCCCTACCCGAGATCCGCCGGTTTTGACACCGACAGTGGGGACAAATATAATCTAAACAATCCTAAACATAGCTTCACAATTTTATCTAGGGTCGAGGGGTTAACCCCTGACAATCTACATAGCTTTGCCTAAACACAACATTTCCATGTACTGTAGTAGTACTAGACTTAATATTCATGTTTCAGTTTCCTGTTCATTTTAAATATTGAATTGAGGACCATGCATGTCTTTCATTTTACTCCCTTCGTTCCTAAATATTAGTCTTTTTAGAGATTTCAAATGGACTGTGATACCTCTCCAACGTATCTATAATTTTTTATTGTTCCATGCTATTATATTATCTGTTTTGGATGTTTAATGGGCTTTATTATGCACTTTCATATTATTTTTGGGACTAACCTACTAACTAAAGGCCCAGTGCAAATTGCTGTTTTTGCCTATTTCAGTGTTTCACAGAAAAGGAATATCAAACGGAATCCAAACGGAATGAAACCTTCGGGAGAGTAATTTTTGGAACAAACACAATCCAGGAGACTTGGAGTGGACGTCAAGAAAGAAACGAGGAGGCCACGAGGTAGGAGGGCGCGCCCAGGGGGTAGGCGTGCCCCCGCCCTCGTGGGCCCCTTGTGGCTCCTCTGACCGACTTCTTTCGCCTATATATACTCATATACCCCAAAAACATCCGAGAGCACCACGGAACCCTATTTCCACCGCCGCAACCTTCTATACCCGGGAGATCCCATCTTGGGGCCTTCTCCGGCGCTCCACCGGAGGGGGAATCGATCACGGAGGGCTTCTACATCAACACCATAGCCTCTCCGACGATGTGTGAGTAGTTTACCACAGACCTTCGGGTCCATAGTTATTAGCTAGATGGCTTCTTCTCTCTCTTTGGATCTTAATACAAAGTTCTCCTCGATCTTCTTGGAGATCTATTCGATGTAATTCTTTTTGCGGTGTGTTTGTCGAGATCTGACGAATTGTGGGTTTATTATCAAGATTATCTATGAGCAATATTTGAATCTCCTCTGAATTCTTTTATGTATGATTTGATATCTTTGCAAGTCTCTTCGAATTATCAGTTTGGTTTGGCCTACTTGATTGATCTTTCTTGCAATGGGAGAAGTGCTTAGCTTTGGGTTCAATCTTGCGGTGTCCTTTCCCAAAGGATGACAGGGGTAGCAAGGCACGTATTGTATTGTTGCCATCAAGGATAAAAAGATGGGGTTTATATCATATTGCTTGAGTTTATCCCTCTACATCATGTCATCTTGCCTAATGCGTTCCGTTCTTATGAACTTAATACTCTAGATGCATGCTGGATAGCGGTCGATGTGTGGAGTAATAGTAGTAGATGCAAAATCGTTTCGGTCTACTTGTCGCGGACATGATGCATATATACATGATCATGCCTAGATATTCTCATAACTATGTACTTTTCTATCAATTGCTCGACGATAATTTGTTCACCCACCATAATACTTATGCTATCTTGAGAGAAGCCACTAGTGAAACCTATGGCCCCGGGGTCTATTTTCCATCATATAAGTTTCCAATCTATTTTACTTTGCAATCTTTACTTTCAATCTATATCATATAAAATACCAAAAATATTTATCTTATTATCTCTATCAGATCTCACTTTTGCAAGTGGCCGTGAAGGGATTGACAACCCCTTTATCGCGTTGGTTGCAAGGTTCTTATTTGTTTGTGTAGGTACGAGGCGACTTGTGTGTAGTATCCTACTGGATTGATACCTTGGTTCTCAAAAACTGAGGGAAATACTTACGCTACTTTGCTGCATAACCCTTTCCTCTTCAAGGGAAAACCAACGCAGTGCTCAAGAGGTAGCAAGAAGGATTTCTGGCGCTGTTGCCAGGGAGGCATACACCAAGTCAAGTCGAGACATACCAAGTACCCATCACAAACTCTTATCCCTCGCATTACATTATTTGCCATTTGCCTCTCGTTTTCCTCTCCCCCACTTCACCTTTGCTTTTTCTTTGCCTTCTTCCCGTATGTATTTTTGTTTGTGTTTCCCCGTGCCTTCTATTTGCTTGCTAAAAATCTATTGATATGGATCCACTTAAAGTGTTCTACTTGGATCATCTTCGATCCTTATGCGCTCGTGCTGAAACCCCAACTAGCCTAGTTGATGGGAAATCTTTAGATGAGCATGCTCATTTTGTCGCCACCGCTTATGCGAAAAAGGGAGATTCTTATGGGATCAAATAAACAGATTGATGTGTTATGCTTGGAATCTTTGTGAAATTTATGATTTTACTTGTTGCTCTAAGAACCCTAAAAAACACCTTCCCTACCTATGTAAGTTTAATGAAAATGAAATCTTATCTTCTTATGCAAAGGGTGTTTATAGTTACTATGATATCGAACAAATTGAAGAATTTGTTGCTTTTAAGGGTGCTTATGAAGTTGCTTCTTTGATTGAAAAGCACGATATTACTTTCTACGAATCTGAAATTTTTTACATACTTAAATATTGCTATGAAAATTATGCTCATAATGTCTATGTCAAAGAATTTATTGAGAGAATGGCCGTTGCTTTGGAAGAAAATAATGATATGCATGAATCTATAGATAATGATGATTCTGATGATTTGATTGAAATATCCCTTGATGAACATGATGCTTGCTATTCTTGTGGCCAAGATGCCAATATTTATGAAGATGAATTTGCTATAGTTCCTTATGTTAAACATGAGATCGTTGCTATTGCACCCATACTTGGTAGTTCCTTCGATGAAAAGCATGATTGCCATGATGTTACAATAAATTCTCTTGATGTCAATTGTGCTAATATGCAAAACCTTAAGCTTGGGGATGCTAGTTTTGCTATTTCTACTACTTGTTGCAATGATCATGATTGGGGTGATTCTTTTTATGATCTTGAAAATTTATTTAAGCCCCATGATGAATATGAGATTGATAATAGTGTTTGCAACATTATTGAAAGTGGGTTTGGAAGAGTGTTAACTTTAGATCCCACGTATTTGGAGAATGTTCAATCTTATAATTTTTTTGATAAAAGTGGGTTTGGAGAGGTCATGACTTTAGTTAATGTTAATCCCACTATTTTGGAAGAGTGTCAACTTCGCATGCATGTGGATCATCTAGAGAATATGTTATGTGATAGATATTTTATTGAATTTGCCTATGATCCTACATGTAATTATTATGAGATAGGAAAATATGGTTGTAGAAATTTTTATCTTACTAAATTACCTCTCATTATGTTGAGATTGTTATTGTTTCTCACTTCTTTCTTGCATATGCTAGTTTTTGCTTGTCTTGATAAATTATTTGCCTATAAGATGCCTATGCATAGGAAGTATGTTAGACTTAGATGTGTTTTTAATATGCTATATGATTCTCTCTTTGTGCTTCAATTCTTGTCTTTCATGTGAGCATCATCGAAACTATCAATGCCTAGCTAGGGGCGTTAAACGATAGCGCTTGTTGGGAGGCAACCCAATTTTATTTTTGTTTCTTGCTTTTTATTTCTATTTAGTAATAAATAATTGATCTAGCCTCTGGTTAGATGTGGTTTTATGTTTTAATTAGTGTTTGTGCCAAGTAAAACCTATAGGATCTTCTTGGATGATAGTTATTTGATCTTACTGAAAAAGTCAGAAACTTCTGCTCACGAAAACAATTGTTAAAAATCACCAGAAAGTGATAAAATACTGATTCCAATTGAAGTAGATCAATAAAAAAATTATTTAGGTCTTTCTATTTTGTTATAAGTTTTGAGTTACAGAAAGTTTGCGTTTGATACAGATTACTACAGACTGTTCTGTTTTTGACAGATTCTGTTTTTCATGTGTTGTTTGCTTATTTTGATGAATCTATGGCTAGTATCAGGGGGTATGAACCATGGAGAAGTTGGAATACAGTAGGTTTAACACCAATATAAATAAAGAATGAGTTAATTACAGTACCTTGAAGTGGTGGTTTGTTTTCTTTCGCTAATGGAGCTCATGAGATTTTCTGTTGAGTTTTGTGTTGTGAAGTTTTCAAGTTTTGGGTAAAGATTTGATGGATTATGGAATAAGAAGTGGCAAGAGCCTAAGCTTGGAGATGCCCAAGGCACCCCAAGGTAAAATTCAAAGACAACCAAAAGCCTAAGCTTGGGGATGCCCCGGAAGGCATCCCCTCTTTCGTCTTCGTCCATCCGTAACTTTACTTGATGCTATATTTTTATTCACCACATGGTATGTGTTTTGCTTGGAGCGTCTTGTATTGAGTCTTTGGTTTTTAGTTTACCACAATCATCCTTGCTGTACACACCTTTTGGGAGAGACACACATGAATCGGAATTTATTAGAATACTCTATGTGCTTCACTTATATCTTTTGAGATAGATAATTTTGCTCTAGTGCTTCACTTATATCTTTTAGAGCACGGTGGTGGTTTTATTTTATAGAAATTGTTGATCTCTCATGCTTCATTTATATTACTTTGAGAGTCCTTTAGAATAGCATGGTAATTTGCTTTGGCTATAAAATTAGTCCTAATATGATAGGCATAATCCAAGATTGGTATAATAAAAACTTTCATAAAAAGTGCATTGAATACTATGAGACGTTTGATACTTGATGATTGTTTTGAGATATGAAGATGGTAATATTAAAGTTGTGCTAGTTGAGTAATTGTGAATTTGAGAAATACTTGTGTTGAAGTTTGCAAGTCCCGTAGCGTGCACGTATGGTAACCGTTGTGTAACAAATTTGAAGCATGAGGTGTTCTTTGATTGTCATCCTTATGAGTGGCGGTCGGGGACGATCAATGGTCTTTTCCTACCAATCTATCCCCCTAGGAGCATGTGCGTAATTCTTGGTTTTTGATGACTTGTAGATTTTTGCAATAAGTATGTGAGTTCTTCATGACTAATGTTGAGTCCATGGATTATACACACTCTCGCCCTTTCCATCATTGCTAGCCTCTTCGGTACCGTGCATTGCCCTTTCTCACCTTGAGAGTTGGTGCAAACTTCGCCGGTGCATCCAAACCCCGTGATATGATACGCTCTATCACACATAAACCTCCTTATATCTTCCTAAAAAATGCGACCATACCTACCTATTATGGCATTTCCATAGCCATTCCGACATATATTGCCATGCAACTTTACATCATTCCGTTTATTATGACACGGTTCATCATTGTCATATTGCCTTGCATGATCATGTAGTTGACATTGTATATGTGGCAAAGCCACCATGCATAATTTCATACATGTCACTCTTGATTCATTGCCCATCCTGGTATACCGCCGGAGGCATTCATATAGAGTCATATTTTGTTCTAGTATCGAGTTGTAATAATTGATTTGTAAATAAATAGAAGTGTGATGATCATCATTAATAGAGCATTGTCCCAAATAAAAAAAATAAAAAAATAAGAAAGGCCAAATAAAAAAAGGCCCAAAAAAAGAAAAAAGAAATAAAAAGGGACAATGCTACTATCCTTTTTTTCCACACTTGTGCTTCAAAGTAGCACCATGATCTTTATGATAAAGAGTCTCTTGTTTTGTCACTTTCATATACTAGTGGGAATTTTTAATTATAGAACTTGGCTTATATATTCCAACAATGGGCTTCCTCAAATGCCCTAGGTCTTCGTGAGCAAGCAAGTTGGATGCACACCCACTTAGTTTCTATTGTTGAGCTTTCATACATTTATAGCTCTAGTGCATCCGTTGCATGGCAATCCCTACTCCTTGCATTGACGTCAATTGATGGGCATCTCCCTAGCCCGTTGATTAGCCGCGTCAATGTGAGACTTTCTCCTTTTTTTGTCTTCTCCACATAACCCCCATCATTATACTCTATTCCACCCATAGTGCTATATCCATGGCTCGCGCTCATGTATTGCGTGAAGATTGAAAAGGTTTGAGATTACTAAAGTATGAAACAATTGCTTTGCTTGTCGTCGGGGTTGTGCATGATGAGAGCATTCTTGTGTGACGAAAATGGAGCATGACCAAACTATATGGTTTTGTAGGGATGAACTTTCTTTGGCCATGTTATTTTGAGAAGACATAATTGCTTAGTTAGTATGCTTGAAGTATTATTATTTTTATGTCAACATTAGACGTTTATCTTGAATCTTTCGGATCTGAACATTCATGCCACAATAAAGAAAATTACATTGAAAAATATGCTAGGTAGCATTCCACATAAAATATTCTATTTTTATCATTTACCTACTCGAGGACGAGCAGGAATTAAGCTTGGCGGTGCTTGATACGTCTCCAATGTATCTATAATTTTTTATTGTTCCATGCTATTATATTATCTGTTTTGGATGTTTAATGAGCTTTATTATGCACTTTTATATTATTTTTGGGACTAACCTACTAACCAAAGGCCCAGTGCAAATTGTTGTTTTTTGCCTATTTCAGTGGTTCGCAGAAAAGGAATATCAAACAGAATCCAAACGGAATGAAACCTTCGGGAGAGTGATTTTTGGAACAAACGTAATCCAAGAGACTTGGAGTGGACGTCAAGAAAGAAACAAGGAGGCCACGAGGTAGGAGGGTAGGCGCGCCCCCCACCCTCATCGGCCCCTCATGGCTCCCCTGACCGACTTCTTTCACCTACATTACAAAAAATACACTTCCATGATGATACGTGTTTGTCACAGTAGGTCGCGTTTTTTGTCATGCATGTACATCCATGACAAATTTATGACAAAATCAAGATAGTCATACCTGTGTTGTCGTAGAAGTGTTCCATGACACTACGAAAATTATCATCACAGAAGTGTCCACTTCCATGACGATAAATCGCGGCGTCCGCGAAGTGCTTTCGTCAAGGGTGACCGACACGTGGCATCCACCGTAACGGAACGCCGTTAAGCTATCGGGTTGGGTTTTGGATCCGATAACCCGTTAACAGCCCTGACCAATGGGGATTTTCCATGTGTAAAATCATCATTGGCTGGAGGAAACACGTGTCGGCTCATCGTTGGGACAGATGTCATCCACTCATTGGACAGAAGGCGCCTATGATACGTCGACATGTGGCACGGCCCATCAAGTTTAAATGGGCCGGCCCAACTAAAGGCCCACAAGATTTTGCGGACCATAATGGGCCGGCCCAGCTAAAGGCCCACGAGATTTTGCAGACCATAATGGGCTGGCCCAGCTAAAGGCCCACAAGATTTTGCGGGCCATAATAGGCCAGCCCAGGTAAAGGCCCACAAGATTTTTGTGTGCCATAATGGGCCGGCCCAGGTAAAGGCCCACAAAATTCTTATGATCATAATGGGCGGCCCAGCTAAAGGCCCTCTGATTTCACGACATTAATCGGCGGCCCAGCTCTAGGCCCATAAGATTTTGAGGACCCTAGTAGGCCGCCCATTAATCGGCTGCCATGTTTTGGGCCAAACGCCGCCCATATTTGATCCGGTCCATTAATGGCTCGCTTGCCCGCCTAATAATGGCCCATATAAGATCTGCCGTTAAAGCCTCCCACTTTCATGCCAAATCATGGCCCAGATCAGTCCGCCCTTTAAGAGGCTTTGGGCTCAATTATGGCCCATATCAGATTCGACCCGTTAACTAGACGCTATGATTTTGGGCCCACTTGCTAAAGGCCCATTTAGTAATTCGGCCTGATATTAGTTTCGGCCTGTTAAGGGCCCGTTTAACATTTTAGCCCTATATTAATTTCAGCCTGTTAAAAGCCCGTCATATAGTTGGGCCTAACTACGGCCCGGTTTGCATCCGGCCTGCTCGCAGCGGATATCTGATTGGGGCAAACAAGGACTGAGACAACTTTGGCCTGTTAAAGCCCGTGAATTGATTCGCACAATCATGGGCCGGGTCCATTTCTGGCTGTTGCCGGCCCATGAGCTATTCGGCACGTTTGAGGCCCAACCTACTTCTCAGCCTCCTAAAAGCCCATTGAGTTTTCTTGCGAAAAGAGGGCCAGGGGTTACTCGGCCTATTAAAGGCCCGAATCTACTAGTGGGCCAGTTTGACGGGGCCCATGATGCGGATCATACATCGTGATTGCATGACGGCCCGATTATGTACCGTAATTTTACGGTTTGGCGATTCTTTGCAAAGACATGATATATATACAAGAAAATAAATGCAGCATCGTGAATAAGAAAAACCTAGACTATACAATAAAGAAATTACGGCATATTACATCCACTTTGGGCATCAAAGTTCGCCGCTATGATAATAAAGCACAAGCAGACAAATAGATTACATACACTGGGCATCAAAGATCGCCACCAGTGCAAATAAACACGCCGACAAAATAATATACAAAACCAACAGCACTTCAATAGAGTTCAAGAAAGATTAGCCCTGCCGGGGAGCTGCAGCGCAAGCAGCTGAGAAAGATGATGAGACTGCGCTTGTTCAACACTTATATCTTCCTCACTCTGAAAGATAAGGAAGCAGACAGATGACATGTTTTGCACATAAAAGTATCAGTGCTAACAATTCATCACATTTCTTACTGATGAATAAAGTGACACAGTTTAAAATTGCATTAACATAATATGGTATTGTTCAGGTCAAGACATGGCAGGAAATGACATTGTGAAGGAGTTGTCAGCTTCACGACACCACTGGATTACAAATCAAGAACTCATAAGTATCAATGGTTAGTGTGCTATCAATTTATCCCATTTCAGATTGGCAAATAAAGAGACGGTTTAAATAATAGTAGAATGATATGACATTGTTCATAGTTAAGACATTGCAGAATATGACATTGTGCTATAGTGGGTAGGTTCACCACACCACTGGATTACGGATGAAGAACATAAGCATACATGCAGTGCAAAATAAGATCACTTGCTCTGTATAGTTTAATTTACATGGTATGAAGAAGGAACTTGGTTGTACAACTGAAAACTTAAATTGAGAAGGACAAACTTTTGTTAATGTACATAATAAACTTTAAACATGCAATTTGATACAAACACCAAAAATAAACAACTGTTGCAGTCATGCCTAACCAAATATACACAACAAAGTTTGAAGGCTTGAGAAGGACAAACTTACATTACTGGTGAAGACAGGCTATATAAAGCCCTTGTCCATGCTGATTGGGGGTGGGGGCAATTCAAGAAGTTTAGCACATAATCTTCTTCATAAGCATTGCCTTTATTCTACATTTTGTTAAGAGTAAATATAGATGTGATAATATACAAAAAATGGAGAATATTTAAGATAAGATGAAGAGTGATGCTACATAACCAAGTAGCTATAAATGTATGTGCAGCGACAGGCAAAAGGCACAGCCAAGAGCAATGCACAGCTAAACTTCTTCAGGACCAACCTTATGGTAAGAGTAAATATAGATCTGATGTGTAGAAAATGGAGGGCAAAGGAAAATAAGCTGCAGAGTGATGGTACATGAACAACTACCTGTCAATATAAGTACACTGATAAAGGACAGCGTATACTTACAAGAACAATACAGAGCTAAAAAAATTCATTGGCATTGGATATATTCTACACTAATGTAACCATTCATATAGATCAGATAATTTGGAGCGAACAATTGATAAGCAAGCTATCATGCATACTGCTGTCACATAATGAACCAGGTATGTATGCAAGTACAGTGATATAGGACAACATGTACTAACAAGAGCAAAGCAGCGGGCAGCATATTTGCGATATCCTGTCGTTCTTTTCAAACCGGAATTCTTCTTCGAGCAGATTTCCTGCAAAAAAGATCCGTAAGGCACATGCGGAAAAGTAGAAGTTCAAATTGTCATGTGATTTCATAGACAGTACCTCATCCTGTGAACGAGACCAGTGCATAACAAGGTTTTTCCATTCAATGTCTTCTAAATTTAGCACAGGAGACTTCACCGGAAATTCGTTTATAGACTTGCCATCAAAGTGTGATTTCCTCAGGTAACACCGATACTGCTGCAATGCTTCCTTGAAAAGCACAAGCAAGCTTTGCTCTTCATGACTATCCAGATTGACCCTACCTGGTTACAACAATGTAATGTAAAACATTGATGTGTTCGATTAGCGTAAAACAGGAAAATAATAACCATGAATAATAGCACCTACACGTAAGTTGGACAGAAGATGTGAAAATGGTGTTTGTCTTCACTATAATCTTCCCATGATGGGAATATATGCACATAGTCCCTAACAACATTGAAAGCATTGTCTTTTAAACTGGGAATAAATGGAATGGGGTTCCGATCTGCAGGAATTGGCTGTCTTTGTAGTTGGGATAGGTCTTCGGCCGGTGGACTTGCTGTACTTTTTGCTGGAGTGGGATTTTTTACGTAGTGCAGGCTGGTGCTATTGCAAATGAAATCGGTATAACTTTTGCTGGAGTGCAGGTCCTGTGGTGGGGCTAGTGGTGTGGCCAAAGTGAAGTATGGGTACAGTCTGCTGGAGTCGGTCCTATGTTTTGTGTCACCGGTTGTACAACCAATATAAGTGGCGTATGTCTGATTTCTCCGGCACCACCATGTTTTTCAAGGACTTTGCCGGTGCTCCTTCGTGTTCGGCAATCACCCTCTTCCTTTTGATGTCCGATGCACAAGAACAACATTTGAGTGAAAAACATGGTATGATGACAGATGGAATATGTATTGATAATGGATGGGCATGGCATCTCGAGTTATATGATGAGTAAACTAAGCAGATGGCGGTGCAACAAAGTAGAAGAAATGCAAGACAACATATGCAAGATACAAGCAATCAATAAAACCTTGCCAAATTAGAACAGGCACCTTCATGGGTGAACAGGACAGGCCATCTGCCTTTGACTCCTTGAGGTTAGAGTAGTCATTAGGATGATATCTGAACAAGAATCAATAGGTGGGGAGCGTACGAGTTTCATTGCTTCCAGAATGGCACTCAATGCCTTGGTGCCAATTTTGTAAGTCATTGCAGTGTTCCACAATATTCTTCTGATACGCGGATTCTAATATTCATTGTAATTGCGTATAATATCTGAGAACCATGAAAGCATAAATAGTTGTGAGATTATCTTTGTAATGCAGATGATATTCTAATATAGGGGCGCCCCTGTAAACACTTATGTGCTATCACCGGATTACGATGAGAGAGCTCATGTGTGCTGTAATATGGTGCGTGCATTTATATAATCCGCACAAGTACACAAAAAATAGGCTCCGTATAAGGTAGTGGCGGATGATAGGTTCATAATATCTTTGTATACAGAGTTTATTGCCAAACCATGATAACAAGAGCACACATCAACTAGGCAGATCATAGTGTACATAACAGGGGTACACCATAACCACGATATATAAATCGGTAAAGTGGAACTGGCTTGAAAATACGGTGTTGTATTGCCGCTAGTAATTGGAAGCCTATCGATCACGTACAAGCCAGCTCTATCGAACATGGTAAAGAAGAGCAAGCAGATTTTGGATAATAAAATGTTGGTTGCGCAGTGCCCACACATGATGAACCAGAGCGCATTAAGAATGCAACTCCCAGCTGTCTCTCGACCATTTCACGCGGTTGGATGAAGATCCTACGTCTCCTCACCCATCTTCTTCCTCGTCTCTGATTCTTCCCATACGAGCGCCCAAGACAGCCGCCGGCCGGACCACCGGCCCCCACCGCCTGTGTTCCTCCGCCACCCCCATCCCCCACCCGCGTCGAGTTTTCTTCGTTCGGCGAGGCCCGACAACCACCCGAGCCCCTTCGATCGCACCGGCGAACTCCGGCGAGCTCTGAAAAATAGACTGACCCAATTTTGAAATTTAGTCTACTGTGATTTAACTAGTGTGGAATATAAAAGGGGAAAACCATAAGCATTGGGAGTATAGTGTTGAGCGTGCCATGGCGGATCTGAAGGTGCAAACCGGACAAAGGCAACTTCGCAACCAAGACAAGAAATCAGAGTAAAGCAGTGGCGATCTATTTTCTTGCTGCGATAAATAAGTTGAGCAGATACGAAAGAGTATCGCCTCTGGTGCGGCGCCGTGTACGCATCTGCTGGGAATATGATGGTGCTGCGGTAGCGATGGCTGTCGGCAGCGTGGAAGCAGATCTAGGAGGGTAGACGGTGGCGGCGGGGCGTGGTGGACGAGACGGTCGTAGGAGCGGCGACGGCAAGGTGGACGACGGCGGGGATGAAGCGAGAGGGCGGGATGCAAGGATCCTAGTCCGAAGGCATGGATGAGAGAGGTCGATCTCTTGTAATGGACGGCGGCGTCGGGGTATCAGCTCCGGCATCGTGGAGGAGGACGGCGGTGGATGGGGTGGCGGACGGCGGCGGATGGAGGAGGATGGGGTGGAGAGGGTGTTTTGGCGCCCATGGAGTACGAATGGGGAAAAGGGATGCAGAGAGGAAGGGGGGAACCATGTATTCAGGGCGCGCTTGTCTCAAATGCGAGGAAATTTACAAACTTAGCCCCTGTTTCAAATTTGTACTACATCACAGCAACATTAGTCGGTTGGGAATAGGACGGTAATCTCGCATACACCGAATATTTGCCGACGAGAGTTTGTTTTTGGCGCCCACCGTGTATGAATATGAATCGGGGAGTGAGTCGATTTCGGCCGAGGACACACTGTGTTTTGGCTCCCACCGTGTATGAATCCGGGTGAGAGGCGGTTACGTCATGTTTGGGTGAAATTACAAACCTACCCCTATCGAAACCTATAGAAATCCAGCGAGATAGGCTTTGCGTGGCAGGGATAGGCGATAGTGATTTCCATCTCGCATGATTTTGGTTTTGAGGCGGTTAGTGCGACTTTCCCCGCTTCGTTCAAATTTTGCAGAGTGCATGTTTACCGTGCCAACTCAATTCGAATCCCGTTTGTATTCTACTAGCAAGAGGCCCATGCGTTGCATGGAACATCAAGATGCATTTATATGAGTTGTTTATCTTGTGGGAGACGAAGATGAACGAGGGAAGTCCTTATCTGCAAATGTGGAGAGGGGTGCAGGTATCTTTTAGCAAAATTGTCATAGTTTGCTTTCTATCCGTCAGATATAGATCAGACGGTCCATATTGCAGGATGGCAGGCACACCATCATCACCAACTCGGTTTTCTATAAGAGTAGAGATTTTTTTCCGAGCGGGATCCATTTTCAATTGGAATTACATTCTATATACATCATTATTTTATATATACTTTCAAAAGCACAACACCATTTATACATAAATATGGTCTACAAATGGCATGATCTCAGATTCATAAGGTTGTATCCATCAATTTGGATTTTCAAATATTTGAAACCACTTTATGTTGAAATCCAATGTATGCATTCCTCGCTAACTGTCTCCAATTAATGTGTGTTTCATGCGGGTTTTTTTTACTTCTCAAACATGTATAATGTGTTTCACACACGCAACATATAGTGTAAACCCGTTTAGACATTAATTGCATATAAACCATGCATTGTTTTTAATTGAAGAATCTATGGATCACCAATATTGATAAACTACATAACATTACACGTATGCCCAAATTCAAATGAATATGCATGTTTGATACACCAATTTGCGTTATGATATTATCGATGTTGTGATCTCCAGTTTAAATATTTGAATCCCCTTTAATCCAGATATTCGTCTCATATAGCTATCACTCATGCTTATATAGGACTATCTCTCTGACCTATACACGTTCATCGTCTCGTATCTCTCGTGCTACCAGTATGACGACAATGATCTATTATCTTACTAACACACTGACGGTACTCTCTCCCTCGACCTTCATCACTCTATCTCTCTCTAAGTATATCTCGCTCCCTGCTATGTGTCTCTAACTATGATTCTCCTTGTGGAATCTCTTTCTCTCACACAAACACAAAACTTTGTCTCCCGGGGTCTCATTTCTCTCTACTATTCCCATGTGTGCCACTCGCACACACCCCTCATACAGAGATGTCTTTCGCTCCTTAGATATGAGAACCTACGACTCTTCCTCTTCAATATCTCTTTCTCACACGCAAACACAAACTCTGTCTCCCAGGGTCTCATATTTCTCCATTGTTCTCTTGTATGTCGCTCACACACACCCTCTCTTCCTAGAGATATCTTGCGTTCCCTCATATGTCTCTCTAGCTATCACTGTCGTTGTTAAATATCTTTCTCTCTCGCAGACACAAAACTCCGTCTCTCTGGATCTCATTTCTCTCTGATATCTGTTTGTACGTGACTCACATGCACCCTCTCTCTATCTCTCTCACACCCACACACATAACCCAGCCTTCTGATCCACTCGACTCCTCTCTCTAACGCACACTAGCTAGCATCTTTATCTTTCTATTTATCTATTTCTCCATCAACCTTCTTTCTCGCCCTCACTCTTGATTCCTATCATGCACACTACATATGTTTCTCTCTACATGCAGTCAAGTGCCCTCTCACACATATATAACTTCACCTTTTGAACCACCCGACGGTCATCTCCAACACCCAAACTAGCGGATGTCCCTCTAGCTAGCATCTCCATCTCTGTATCTATCTGTAGTTTCTCCGTCAACATTTCTTTCTCGCACAGAGTCTTGCTTTCTATCACCCACACTATATATGTCTCTCCATACATATGCATTTATAGGTTGATCTCTTTTGCACAATCATTGCACCTCACCCCCTCTGCTCGCCATAGATGCATGCTCCAGCCCACGCCACTATCTCTTAAAGACAAAAACACATGCTCAATTGTCGGGCCTTCTTCCCTGCATTCTCACATGCATGCATATTGTCATATTGATCCGTCTCTCCCATGTCGTTGATCTTATGACTTATGTCTTCTTTCTTTTATCTCGATCATGCGCGCGCACACACACATCCCACGTATACATGTATACCTCTCACACATGCACGTTCAAGGTCTCTATGTCTCCATAGTAGTTAATTACCCTCAATCCTAACGCCACATCGAATCGTTCTCCTCTTTTGTGCACATAACTTCCGCCTGGATGGGTAAAACACATACTCACACTTAACAATCTCCTTCTAGCTACCCCCCCGGGCCTCTCACTCTTCCCCTATATCCCCGAAACCAATAAGACCATCCCTTTGTTTAATTCCCGCCTACATATGCACCATCGATATATAGTAGTCTTCCTCGGTGTCTCTCGAACAAACACGTTCTCTCGATGTCGACTCCTCTCACGCGCACACACCTTCTCTTGCCTCTCTACGGGTATTTTCTCTCTCGCACCCCATCGTTGGTGGCATCTGCCATACACATCACCTCTCTATGATGAAGCCATGCACACTTAAATTACATCCGCCACAGAGGACCCCGCGACACACACACACACGCACGCACACACACACACACACGCACACACGCACACCCCCCCACACACACACTAAGACTCCATCTCTCTCTCTCTCTCTCACACACAAACACACACACACACGCACCCCCCTCCACACACACTTAGACTCCATCTCTCTCTCACTCTCTCTCTCACACACACACGCACACAAACTAAGACTCCATTTCTCTCTCCTCTCTCTCTCTCCACAGACACACACACACACACACCCCACACACACACACTACGACTCCATCTCACACACACATGCTCTAGGCGGAGCATTTGTTCCTACCACCCTTCATCCAACCTTACCCGTATGATAAACAATCACCTTTATTTACTTGCATAACATGGACAAATTCCACTTTACTTTAGTAGTCAGCAAACTTATCATCTGTACCCTTATAAAAAACGAGTTGGCGATGATGGTGTGACTGCCATCTTGTAATACAGACCGTATGATCTATATCTGACGGATAGAAATCAAATTATGATAATTTTACAAAAGATACCCGCACCTCTCTCCACATCATTATCTCCCGCAACCTCATTGCTCAGCAATTAAAAAAGGAATAAGTCTCTGGAACAATCTAGCATGCATGGTGGCGCTGCCACGCCGGGCGCAAATCCATCCCCATGCCTCCGCCCATTCCGACCACCAGTCACCACCACGCTCCACTCCTCTTCGCCTTATCTCTCATCTTTCATTTTTTCGATGACATTCTCGAGATACCAGTTTTCCTATAAAATTCCCGAGATATCATTAGTTTTTACACATGGGACTACTCCTGCATGGGTCAATCACAACAGGTGTTTTGTAAAAAAATGCATATTGATGTTCCGTGCAATGCACGAGAATCTTTCTTGTAATTATATAACGCAAATCACGAGTAGGAAGTGACATTTTTTTGAGACAACCATGTTAACATGGCCACGTAAATCACTAGCTAAAGTAAATACCATTATACTTATATCCCGATGCAAAAGGTTGAGTACATGTCCGAAGAGTAGAGTCGCACACACGCACTGTCTCTCGTAATCTCTCTCTCACACACAAACCCGATTCGTGGCGCCCACTTAAGCGGAACCACGAGTATGTTACAATTTGTGCACCAGCAGTACACGTGATGCTGCGCATTTATTTAAGCCGAAGGCGAACCCAAACAATAGCTGCATTCATTCCCTCCCGCCGCCTCTTCTCTCCGTCGCCGTCGCTTTGGTAGCCATGGGCCGGCGAAGGTAACAACATACGCCATACTCCCACGGAGCGACGCTTTAATATGGAAATTTTAGTGGTCATGCATGCATCTTTTTGTGCTAGCACTCCTATATAAGGGTTGACCGGTCGCTTCCCGCGGACGTGCGCAGGCGGTGGAAGAGGAAGGAGAAGGGAAGCGGGCTGTGGAGTAACGTTTTTTACCATAATTTCTTAGGAAACTGAGTGCGATAATTGAGTAGTTTTGCAAACTACCAGTACTATACCTGAAACAGTTCAAAACCTATACTCCCTTGCCAGCGCGCGCTTCCCGCGTGAAACGGTCAGCGTCACCCTGGAGCGTTAGTGCCGCATTAATGCCCGGCCAGAGCGGAGGCGACCTCTCACTGGAGCCGGCTTTGAAGTGGCGCGACGGCCGAGAGAGCGCCGCTTCCCGGGGCACGCGACTGCTCCGCGTTGAGACTGGTCATAGGCCCTGTTTGGATCCATGGGTTAGAGTTAGTTTGAGCTAGTTGGGGCTCAAATAGCCCTAAAGTATCCAAGCATGAGGGTTTAAATTGGAGCAAGTTGCACCGAACCCACCAAAAAAAACTATCCCACCCAAGAGGTGCTAACTGGAGATAGTTCTCATCGGGACCACTGAAAAATCACTTTTCTCTCTCCATGAAGTGCATTTATTGTCAATCTAACCCTGTCACCCAAACACCTCTTTGGATACAGTTAGTTCAAGGTTAGTCATGAGTTAGTCTAACCTCTAGCTAAGTTAGAGTATCAAACAGGAGCAGTATAGGACATGCAAGTTTCTCAAAGCATACAGGCAAATTCGTACGTGAAAGGATTTTTTTCTTTTTGAAAATGGAACGTGAAAGGAATTTTTTTAGAATGCTCTTGGCATGTCGCTAACATGTGATAGTTAACCGACCTCAATAGACGGCAGAAACGCCAAATTTCCCGCCGCACTTTGATAGAGACGAGGAGGGAGAAGCGATACAGGCTGCTGGATTACTAGAGAGAGGTGTCGCACGGAAGCCAAGAAATATGGTGATAGCGTGGGTTAGCCATGTACTAGTATGATGTAACTACATTGGGTTGTCGTGTTTCGTACTCTTCCAGTCCACTGTGGAGATGATTGGTTAATTTTATATCGCTGAATAATATTAAATATTATGAGTGCAGACGCTCCACCACGAGGTTCCTTGCTCCTTCTCGGTCGTCCGGAATCTATGTTCTTCCACTCTATTTTTTACGTGAGCTTTGTTCATCCTTTTGCCAACACGCGAGACATCAAGGTGCACGTGTTATGCAAGGATCGTTCCATCTATATGAAGAACACGCGGGACTTGAACTACGAGACGGACATGTATCCAGGAGTGGACGTACAAACCTGAGTAATGTAGCGCAGTAAGTGAAGTAGAAAGGCACAAATGGTATGAACATGTGTGGCATATAGGGTGTGTTTGGTTGCATTCTCGACTCAGCATAGTTTTTCCCTCTTCATGCATGATCAACTCAACACCCCTCTTCATGCATGCTCTCTTCATGCATGCTTCTAGTGTATTTGTGCTAAACTAGTGTGGACTCATGCACCCTCCATACACTCTACCAAACACCCAAAAGTAGGTCGAGAAGGGAACTCTTAGGCGGCATTTGTCTCTTACTACGTACTACCACTAATTGTTGTACGTGCAATGCATGGTGATGTTATGGAGTACGTGCCTAAGTACTCTACTACTACTATATTAGTTGGAGGCACATATTAACTGTTATATTTTTTTAAGTGTATGCCCCGAGACCTTCCAACTAGACGTGTCTTTCTCTCCAGATCGCACTTTGTATCGTTCATACTACTAAGTACTACTACGTGTGGTCTCCGACCCAGAAGTGGAAGAAGTGGAGACGCTCTACCACGCTGTTTTTTTACGCTGGGCTCTACCATGATGTTCATGTCCCACTCCTTTCGCTGACGTGTGGGACATCCAAAGCACGCGTCGTGTTTGGCACCCTTTGTCGTAAGAGTTGAAACGCTAGCATTCATCGTAAATAAAAATAATTATAAATCGGCAGTGATAATATTTTTTGCGAACCAATCAGAAGTGATACTATACCACGCGGTTTCTTTGCTCCTCGATATCGGAAAGAATACTTCCGTTCGCCAACATGTGGGACGTCGACCATCTTGGTCCACTTGCCATGCACGCATAACTCCAAGGGAGTCACCCAGGTCGTCGCGCCGCAGTAACAATGACTAATGAGCTGTCAAATCACAGGCCCACTTCCCACTTTGAAGTTGCTCGGACGAAGGAACCATCATGACTTTGTTGAATTCCGCTTCCTGAAGAAAACTACTGTACCAGCAGATGCTAGCTACGATGGTTACTCCAACAGAGGCCTCCTTTCGTTCATAGGATAGGAATATGAAAATCATAGGAAGTGAGATGACATGCATCTCAATTCCTGTAGAGAAAGAGATGCCATTTGATGCTTAGGATAGGAATTTTTCCATTTAGTCTAGGCTAATGTACTGGTAATTTACTCTAAAAACTATAGTAGTAACTAGTACTAGTATTGGTACATGCTCGTACTCAGACACAGACACACACACTAACTACTAGTACTACTACTTCTCACATGTTGGCCAGACGCCGTCGTTCTCCTTCCCGGCTTTGTCGGCGACACCCACCATGCTTGGACCTCCGCCGACCTCTCATGCAGCAGCGCTGCGTCCTTTTCTTTCTTCTTGGTGGCGGGCCTCTCTTGTCTTGAGTGCTTCGACTTTTCCGCTCCTCTCATGCGGCTTTGGCCGCCTCTTGCTCTACCGCCCATTCGCCTTGGCATCTTCAAATTCCTCCCACATAGTTGTCGGTCGCGGCGGCGATGAACTTCGGCACGGCGGGATGCCATCGCTTCCCTACCATTTTGTGTGCGGTCGTATGGCGAGAACTCGGTCTTGGCGGGATGCCATCGCTTCCTTACCGGTTAGTGTGCGGCGCGGTGGCATGAACGACGCTGGTGAGAGCTCTGGGTGGAGTGGCCGGACAACCGTATAGTGCATTGGTTTGTCAAGAGCTCAAGGACGTAAGACGAAGCAAATTTGGATTCCCTTCAATCCTGGTCATTTATTACCAAGTAAAATGCATTGGCGGTCATCGAACTTGTCTTGATAGCTCACTTTGATCATTGTATATGAGATATGGTGATTATACGGTCACTGGCTCAGCGTATAGCTCCGTATTTGTCTGGTTGACCAGTCAAACAGTCCGCATGCGCCTCATCAGCTCATGTTCTTTATCTATCTATCTATGCGGGCCTACCTGTCAGTGAAGAAAGAAATAAAAACCAAAATTATGCGTATGTGACATTACTGTTTAGATGTTTGCTGGAGGCCTCCGCGAACACCGAGCATGTATTCACCTGGCTCAACACCAACGGTCATACTCGTGACTCGACGCCTTGCTCATGTATATCGTCCATCACAACGACAATCTATAAAATAGCCTAGCTAGAGAGGGTACTATGGTGCGGAGTATGTATTATCGTGAGCAACCGATCATAGTGCCACTGCACACGAGTGTGTGTCTGATCGATTCGTCCATTATTCATAAGTTATGTATGGTTGTGTGGTGTCTAATGGTGGTCATCGAATGCTAGCTGGCGACAAGAGCGGTTGCATGGATGCCTGATTGTCAATACGTGCTGCATACGCTTCAAAGGCTCGTCATCCATGAGTTCACATTTTACCACTACGCCAGCGTCTGACCGCCCTGGCCTACCGAAACCCCTTCCATCGCTAGCGAGCGCTTCCCGCCTGAAACGATCACCGTCTCTCCAGAACGTCAATGCGCATTCACCATCCTTAACTGCAGATGCAGTTGGTGTGCCACTGACATGCAGGCCTGATGCCCGTTGGGCCCACATGTTAGTGAGACAACGCACCTGCGGTTAAGTCACTGAAGCAGCGTCTGCATTCACACCCGACGCGACCTCTCACTGGCGCCGGAATTGTAGCAGCGCGGCTGCCGAGAGAGCGCCACCCGCGTGGCATCCCGGTGCAAGCGACTACTCGGCGTTAATGACACCACGGCTGCCGACGAACCTACTCCGCTGCCAGCCGTCCATCCGTCTGCCGCGGCTCATTGCCATTCACCCGCTATATTAACTTGAGCCCCAGCTCCCAGCCATAGCCAATGACCCACACTCATTCTCCTCCGGTCCCTTCCTTTTGTTGGCACCACTCCAACCATGGCCTCCGGGCACTCCAAAGATCTCTTGGATGTACCGTCGCGAGAGCGCACGGCGAAGGACATCGGTGGCTCCGCTCCGGGCGCGCTCCAAAGCTCTCTTGGATGTACTCTCGCAGGAGCAAACGAAGGAGATCGCTGGCTCCCCCCCCCCCCCCGGCCGCCCTCCGCCGCCACGACCACGAAGCCGGCGCGCTTGCGCGGGTGCAGCCGGCAGCAAGGAAGAGTAGTACACGATAGGTCGCCACCGCTCTGGTCCTAGGAAGGCCACCGCTCATCCACTCAGTCGACGCCAAGCTTGGTGGGATAAAAATCAGCGGCCGATTAGCCGCTTGATGGCGGCGATGGGCGGAAATCTTCATAACCTTGTGCTCCGGAGGAGGAGGTTATCGAGGCGGATAAGGAGGAGGCAAAGGCAATGGCCGGGTTTCTCGGGTTCATGGCCGGACATGGTGGTCGAGGCCCGACGATCGTTTAGATTAGGTTTACAGTAGGTTTTAGTATGGTTTGTGCGAAATATGTAATGAATTTTATCCAGTTTATAGGAAAAGTTCTCGAAATGTAATGAATTTCATCGGTCAATTTGAAATTTGCTTTGTTTGCATGAATTTCGTCCGGTTAGTTCATATAGTTGTCAAAAGGTATGCGGGCAGCATCAGATGGCATCCATCAGTGTCCTCGGACAGATGCCGGTGTAAATTTGTGGGCCAGTATTTGGAGATGTCCTAACTATCATGCTATAATCGCTAACAATCCTCCATTATTTGGCGAGAACAGTTATCCCTCGATCAAAATCAGATCCATGGTGTTTCGCACTCCTCCCGCGTAAGAGTGTAAACTCTTGCTTACATAAAAATGGAGCAAGTGGACGGCACTGTAGCATGCCATATCACTCGAACTAGCCCGCCTAACGAGCGGGAAAGCACCACCCTCGTCATTTTGTTCTGGATTTCTATCAATCGATCGCGCGAAAATGTTACGCTTCACAAGTTCTATAGGAAAAGGCGGCACACTTACGACTCGTACGCGTCGCAACCCTGACAGTCCGGCTCGCACGCCGCTAACCCGGAGGACACGCATTGTCTTGCAATTTCAGCGACATGTGGGACCGTAATTGAATAAACCGTCGATAGCGAAATCTAATCACTTTCGGCGCGTCGGCTGAGAAGAGAGAAAGCGGGGAGGGAGAAGAGATCGCCTACCGCCAAGCACGGACTCCAAGAGATATATGGTGATAATGTGAGGTGGGCCATGCTGGAGTCCGGACCACTTCCGGAGCCCGCTCTCACCGCCCTGGCCCTTCAAGACGTCAGCTGCCCGCCGCATGCATGCATAGCAAGTAGTACTCCTTATGTGGAGTAGAGAGAGGAGTGGGCTCTGGGAAAATAATTCTAAAATAAGGCATAAAAAACAATTGTGTCTTAAAAAAAGAAAGGTAAAAAACATTTGAGAGGAAATAGATAGAGAGAAAGTGAGAAAAATCTGTAACCTGGGCATTACATGAGGAAGGAGGGGTGGTGCACATGCCAAGTTCACTGGGTTGCCGTGTTTCACACTCCTCCGTCGTAACAGTGGAGACAATAGCTTTCATCAAAAATAAACAATGAATACTCGTTGCTCGTCCTCTATATCGGAAAGAATACTTTCATTCGCCGACATGTGGGACGTCGACCATCCTGGTCCACCTGCCATGTACAAAATTATCCTGGTCTACCCCAGTCCTATCGCAGGCCCAACCTTTCCCACTGTAAGTTGTTCGGAGGAAGGAACCATCATGACTTCGTTGAGTTCCGCTTCTTCAAGAAAACTTCTTTGTACCCACATCGCTACCACATGCGAAGACTGGACAGCACTGTACCACGTCATATCACTGAAACCCACTAGGCCAAACTAGCCCGCCTAGGTCACCTATTTTGGAACGGAGGGAGTACGTCTCTGCACTGCTATGATTTTGTGTTGCATGTTCTCTGTACTTTTGCTACGATTTTCCTACCCTATGAACCAAATGAGGCCTGAATGTATGTCGACTACTTTCTGATCGATCGCTAAGCCTACGATTTTAGGAGCTAGGGCTATTGGTCGATCGACGAGGGATAAGTATAAGCGTACCACGAGCTCATCAGCCCCAACGTTTCTCTTTGGTGAGTGTTTTGCAAGTACTATAGCTCGCATACAGAGCTAGCCTACTAACACCAAGAATCATCAAACAAGCCCTGCTGATATGATAAACAGTTCAAACTTACATCTAAGCATGCCATATATTACATCAAAAGCTGGTGAGGATACATCTGCTTCCATAACTCGGAGAGGGTTCGCATGATTCACTATCAAACAAGAGTAGCAAGATCCGCCCACACAAGACAAAGGCACTAGCCCTAAGATGGTTTCATAACACGCATCGTTCTGGTAATTTAACACAGGGCAATGCAAACTACCCTGAAGGATTAGCGCGGCCAACTATTTCTTGTCATCGATCTCTCGGGCAATGACCACAACACGGACAGCGACATGGGAATCGATTTCTGGGGCGATGTCCGCAGGACTGATCGCGACATCGGAATTGATCTCTGGGGCGATGTCCACAGGATGGACAGCGGCATCGGAATCGATCTCCGGGGCGATGCCAACAGGACGGGCCACGACATCGGAATCATCAAGGACGTCCACCGGCACCTGCACAACCCTAACATATTAGCAAGCACATTGCAAATAATCAAAAACCACAACTATGGTAATAAGCCATTATTTTTTACCTTGTGCAACTCACAGGGGGATCTCATCCCTTCGGGGGCCATCTCCTCGTCCTCGATGGGGGCCATCACCTTGCCAGGGGAATACTGCTTCTCAACGGCGACTATCTCCTCAAACTCGGTCTTGAGCCTCACATAGGTGGCAATCAGAGTTCCTGGGGTAGGCATGGTGGGGCCCTTGCTGTTCTTCCTACTCTATTTGAGGAGTTCGTCCGCCAACTTCCTCAACTCTTGGGCCAGTGCTTGTTTCTTGGAGTTCTTCGTCTCCATGGGTTGGCCCGCCAACATGGTCAACTCGTTTATCGGTGCTCGCTTCCTGGAGATCGCTGTCTCCAGTGGGTTGTCCGTAGGCAACTCTTTGCCTAGTGCTCCAGGATCCATAAATGAACTGACAAACAAAAAGCAATCGAAAGGAAACCACAATCGCAGAAAACGGGAAAAGAATAGGATGTGAGAATCCGTCGGTGCTTCGCAAAATGAAGATTCTTGGAATGAAAATATAGTAGCATAACTGATTCGCCCACCTTTCCTTCGTCGGCATGTAAGAAAAATGGCGTAAGTGAGTAGCACAGAGTGAGGTTTTCTTCAAGAAAGGGAAGAAAGGGCTTGAGCAGCGTTCTAGTGAAATGATGGTTGCTTCGTCCATTCCAACTTGGAGGCCACCTTACTACTGCTTTGGTAAAGGTGTGGGTTTTGTGATATGACGGGTCATGACGGCCACACCGGGTGACAATTGAGTCTCATTGTAGCACCTCATTTGTGATTTGGTGGATGGCACGCGGGCCCGAATGCTTTGAAATGTCCCGCATGTAGATAGAGCGGCTAGTCATATAGGAGTGCTCAGATTGTGCACCGCGACCAAGGCGGAGAGGAAAAGCAGAGAACTGCGTAATTAATGCATGAGTTTAATTAGGGTAGTTTTGTAAAGTACGAGATACATTCGCCCAATCACAAAATGCCTTGGTTCATAAGATTTGAGATTTGAGCCCTATAAACCGGAAGGGAGGGGGTACTGCACACGGTGTAGTCTAGTCACTTGTTGAAATCTCTAGAAAGGCAAATACTACTCCTTTCCGGTTTACAGGTCTATACTACTCCCTCCGTCTAGGTGTCTAAGTCATCCTACGAAGATCAAATAGTCCCAAAACACTTAGGCGCGGTGTATTAACTTCTACCTTGTTTCTTGTTTCTTGACATATCAACCAATAATAGATGAGAGGTGTGCATGCTTTTAATGACCTGCAATGGCTAGTTCATTGCATGCAATGCTATTAATTAGCAAATAAACATTGGTGACCCCAGAGGAAAGCGGTGCTAAGCGCGTGGACCTATGCGTAATGAGTATCAACCAATGGATAATGGAGTTTAATTGTTAAACAATACTCCCTCCTTTCCGGTTTATAGGGCTTATCTCGAAATTTTATGTTTTCCATTTTATAAGGCTCAATTTGGTTGTTTTCCATCACATTTTCAGATTCTAAGGTGCATTAAATCATTGCATGCAAGTATTAAGGGAAATTTGACCAATGCATGTACTTTATGCATGCATGCATTGCAATTAATGCATTGATAAACATAATTTTTTGAGGAAAACAAGAGCATTAATTAGGTGCTTTTGCAAAACTACAAATCAGTATTCCACCACTCACCATCTACATTGATTGGTGAGATTTTTGAATTGAGCACTATAAACCGGAAAGGGGGAGTAGCAATTTTGTCTCATGCAAGAGCACAGCTAGTATATGCATGCTCCAAGGAACTGCACCACGCGAACGCTCGCGAATCGCCACGTTTGGGTTGCGCAGCTCTTCGCCTCTTCGAGAAGACGAACAATGATGCTACTCCTACTTCTACAGTATCGAATCGACTGCTGCATGTCCGTCCACCTCGTGCGGGAGGGATAGCGTGTAGCGAAAGCTTCTACTTACTGCTCCTGCCTTTGCGTCCATGATAGGTGGGCCCAATAGGTGGTTGGCCCTCCTGTCATGCAGCCAAAGGCAGGTGCGATAAACACCGAGCTCGATCCGCGAGGGAGAGGCGTCGTAGTAATCAAATTTCTCGGTCTTGTACGAGTTGATGCGACACATCAAAGCACTGCACTCGATAAAAGTCTTTTTACACATTTCAAATGGGCTACTTCGTATGTAGGAGTAGACATATTCTGCTTCGTATGTAGTCACTTGTTGCAATCTCTACAAAGACTTATATTTGGAAATGGAGGGAGTACAACGCATGCATGCATGTCGTGACTTTCCTTTTGATACTTCAGGTATATCTTCGTTTGAAACTGCCTTAGCTCTACTTCCCCAGCTCGCTACGTCGCTGCATGTGCATCATTTTCTACCTCTCAGCCCCTCTCGATCGGATGGTCCAACGTCACCTATTTTTTCTTCTTTTGTTAGATGTAAAGCTACTTCATGGAGTCGAATCTTGTACTCCTCCGTCCAGAAAATACTTGTCATTGAAATGGATGTATCTATATGTATTTTAGTTCTAGACACATCCATTTTGATGACAAGTAATTCCGACGGAGGGAGTACTGGTTCAAACAAGAAATAAAGTGGGGTGGGGAATTTAGTATTTACATCAGACTTGGTACAAACAAGAAGGAAAGGGGGGTGAAAGTAGTACAGACTGGTCATCCAACCGGTCTCTTGGTCGAAAAGGGAAATATAGGGGTAACGCTGTACACAGTGGTATGACCAGGACTAGATTTTCTATCCACACATAGGAGTAGGTGGCTAGAGTGAAAAAAATGGGACCAACCCAGATATGTTTCTTGGATGTTTGTTTCTCGGGGCAACAAACTATGAATCACCACTTTATGCCCCTGTTTACGTACATGGTGATGTCTTCTTTGGTGCACCCACTGTCCCACGCCCTTATACCAAATATTTAGGCTCCGGTCGGAATAAAGGGGCAGAAAACATAGATCTTGATGAAAATAGAGGAATAGGAAAGGAATGTAGGTATAAAACTATGGAACAGCGAACCGGAGGAAACTCTCAAGAGAATGTGTTAGGATGGACTACGAAATGTACAGATTTGTTTTTTTAGAGTAGCATGCTTGGCAGTATGAGATGCTATTTGTTTATTCAGCTGCACAGTGACTACTCTTGACTCACCTCACGTACCACACATAGGTTGATTTTTTTATTCCGGCAAACACAGCACAACAACCTGTCTAACGCATGGCGTGGCGCTTTGCCTTGGGCTTCCGCTCAAAAATGAGCAGCGCGTGGATGTTTCTAATCCTATGGAATCAAGATTACCGGACCAGCTTTCCTATGAAACACTATTCACCTTTCCCGTGTTCCGAACGGTTGGAAGGGAAAGAATACCGTAGGAATTGTGTTCCTACGAAAATCCTGCACCAAACCTGTGAACCGAACGCAGCCTTAGCTATTCTTAATATAATGTCCCTGGTAAAAATGAAGCCATGCCACTGGCTGTTCCTGTAATTGTTTGAGACTCTGACAATTTTAGCCAAATGTTTTTTCTTGTAATTGTTTGAGACTCTGACTGTTTCCTCTGTGCCTTTTTGTGCAAACAGGGATATCCAATTCACCTGGTTGCCATTGTGACCTTTTGGTGCACTGCACAAAACTCTTCTTAAAAGAAGTAACTTTTGTGTTGTTTAACTGGAATGTCATAATGGAACAGTTGGTTCATTTTGGTGAAACTGCACAAAGGGAGATCTGTGTTCCAATCCTCATCATCCATATTGGCGCCATAACCTTCCATTAGGTAAGAATGATATTTAATGCATGTGTTCATCTCTATTTTTCGACTGCCATGAGAAAATAATGTTGTTTTTTACTAGTACACTTGTACTCCCTCACTGACAAAACCAATTCTGAATTAGAAGGCCAATCATGTACTTGGTTTCACCAACTGGTGAGGAGAAAGAGAAACAGAGCATGAAGAGGAGGAAGAAGAAGAGTAAAGCGATTGCCAAAGGCGATCTTCTTTGAAGCTTGAGGCCTCAATCGAGGCCATTCAAGGGCTCCGGCAATAAATACCTTACATGTGAGACGATCCTCCAGGGAGCCCTTTCACTTCTGTTGTCTCACTTAATTAATTAGGAGTACTTAAGTACCACTAATTAATTACTGCCTAATTTTCCTGTTGGAGTTAAACAAATCTCTAGTAGGACCCTATGCTGAATCATGTACGTGTGAATGTTTGTCTATGGAGGTGAATCATGTGGTGGAGCAGGGAGGGAATATTATTTGTGTCATGACATAATAGTGCAATTGTTTTGCATGTCAATTTATTGCCATTGGTTCAATGAGGCAATGTTTTGCGTATTGTCCATCATGAATTTGATGCTATTGTTTGAGTAATATGCTAATGTCTTCCTATCCTTTCTCATCGAAGCTAATGAAGGTTTCACCTTGTTCCTACTTGTACAAACAGGGATCATGTTGTGCCAATCATACATTTTAGTGTAACTACACAAGAAAATACAAATAACTATATACCAGAAATAGCTTTAACTCTGCTGGAATTTCTTATAATGATTCGATATAATCTCAGCACTGGTAAACAAGAGTGATTTCAACCATACATTTGAAGTGCACAAAAATATATACTATTGTGTGATTCCAGTGAGTGCTTTATCATCTCTTATGGGACTACATGTGAAAGTGCTAGTTATCGACTAGAGGGGGGGTGAATAGGCGATTTTTATGAAAGTCTTCAAAACATGGATGTTTCGAAGACAAACAATAGAAATGACCTAATTGATATGCAGCGGAAGATAAACTACAACAAGCAAACCATAGTCTAGTATGTAATAGCATTGAAAGTACAAGACTAATAGCAGCTTGGTAGTAAGGATCAAGATGGAAGATAGTGAGAAGCCAATCAACAAAAGTAGTCAAGCAATGAAGTCAAACAGGTATGACAAATAGGCAATGACTTCACGAAGACAAACTCTAAGTAAGGTGAGGGAGAAGATAGAACCATCCACTTGTTGAAGACACAGGATTTGTTGGGCCAGTTCCAGTTGCTGTGACAACTGTACATCTGGTTAGGGAGGCTGAGATTCAACGCAGAAGACCGCGTCTTCACCTTATTCCCCTTGCGCTAAGGACACACAGTCCTCGCCCAATCACTCTGGTAAGTCTTCAAGGTAGACTTCCGAACCTTCACAGACGACATTCACCGGCAATCCACAATGACTCTTGGATGCTCAGAGCGCGACGCCTAACCGGCTGGAGGATTCACAGCCCTCAAGTGTAATAAGTCTTCAGGTCACACAGACAGGAAAACTTCAGTGATGCCTAACACTCTTTGGCTCGGTGTTTGGGCTTTGTCCTCGCAAGGATTTCTCTCTCTCAAAGGCTTCGAGGTGGGTTGCTCTCAAGCGACAAAAGCCGTGCACTAACTCTGAGCCGCCACCAATTTATGGTGTAGGGGTGGGCTATTTATAGCCACTAGGCAACCCGACCTGTTATGTCCGAAATGACCTGGGTCACTAAGGAACTAACACGTGTTCCAACGGGTCGATTTCAAACACACACGGCAACTTTACTTGGGATACAAGCAAAGTGACTCATCCAACTCTGGATAAGTTTTGCTCTCATTGTCTTTGCTTTCGAAGACATAGGATTTGGGTTGAGCATCACTTGATCATTACGACTATGATCACTTGGACCCCACTTAACAGTACGGTGGTTCCTACGACTCAACAAAGAAGAAAAGGAAACAACGAAACAACACAGTCTTCGCGCTCCATAGTCTTCACTCAATGTCTTCTCATGTCATAGTCTTCAATGTGAATATCTTCACATACCACCATTGTCGTCAATGTCTTCATACATTTTTATGGGTAGGTAAACCGAATCAATGAGGGACACTACCTGCGTTATCCTGCAATTCTCACAAACGCATTAGTCCCTCAACCACATTTGTCGTCAATACTCCAAAACCAACTAGGGGTGGCATTAGATGCACTTACAACATGAATAAGCTTTTTTTCTCAGGTTGGTACGGGCCTAAGGCCTTCATCCATATTAGTTTGATGTCATCTCTATTTGTATCGTCCTACTGTCATGAGAAACTCCTTTATCTTTGCACTTTTAAGTTTTGCAACCTATGATAAATGGCAATGCTTTGAGTGTTGAGTTGACCTAATTGGCACTGATTAAATAAACTAATACCTCTCTTTAAGCAAGAATACTATGTTGCTAACTTTACCCATTAAGATAATGAGGGTGCTTCTATTTGTTAGTGTATGTTTCATCAACTAGTCCCACTATTACAGTAATCTCACTCTCTCAATATATGTGCCAACAGGATGCTCGATTTTGGTGGAACTGCACAAAAACTTTGGGTGCTTCATTGCCTCGATAGCTTCCGTCCTTTCCTGTCAGTCGCTAATCTCCGCTTGCTTTCTTCCTTTGCTGTCAGTCGCTTGGCTTATCTCAGCTTCCAGTCAAAGGAAATAGTAATTGATATGCTACCTCACACAGGTTGGTACTTGTCTTTATCCTGATTATTGTGCCTGTCATATGTAATGGTAATTTGGTATTGTGCTACTATTTGCCGATTTCATAAAGGAGTAATTTGGAGCCTGAACTCACAGGAAAATCATTACATCGGGTGATTTCAGTAGAACTGCACAAAATGATCAGATGGACAGGTACTTATGCTGCTTCTATGTACTCCAAAGTTCACTCAAACAAGCATCGATGTTGACAAGAAGTGCCTATATTCATTCGAGTATCAACCAGCGTCAACCAATTGTCAAACTCCAAGTATTAGGAGAGTGAACGCCAAAAATATTGCTTGGTGCATAGCCCAGAAAAACGTAGTCCAGTCTTTGGTCCCAACTTGTGCCGGTTGGTTATCGGCACATATGGTAGCGAACTATATGGCATGGAGTCTAAAGATTCCAGACAAGTTGGTTGACGCGTATATTCATCTGGCACTTAATCAGTCTACACGCCAAGGATGCTCCATTTCAGTTGAACTGCACAAAAAATTTGGGTGGTTCATTTTCTCAACCGCCTCCTTTCTCCTCTGCAATGTAGAATTTTGGCGAGATACAGGACCAATATGAGCCAAGAAAGTAGTTGGATGAAAGTAGTGGCCAAGTTGCTCAAACCTCCCTCGGCACAAGGCCACTATTTGAGGATAAACCTACAAGCAAAGTTCAGATTATGCATCTGTTGCCTCTTATTTACTCGAAAGTTTACTCGTACAAGAACTAATTTTAGCAAGAAGTACCTCCGATTGAACACCATTTACCGATCTGTACCCTAGGTAATTCAAGTTCGTCCATGGATCATATTGGCTGTGATCTCAATCATTTGGATGCATAAACATACTGAACATGTGTATATCTGAATCTTTTGTGAATTATGTATGAATATTGTCGTGTGATCTATCAATCATTTGGATGCATAGATATGCTGAGCTTGTGTATATATGAATCTTTTGAGTTGTTGATAGTGAATGTTGGCTATGAATATGAATGTGTCCTGTGAACCTAAGTTTGATATGAATGTTTACCTTTTCTGTTGTATTTGTGTGTGAACTTGTTCGTATGCCTACTGTGGGGTATAAAACGCAGGTCTCTTATAAAAGTAATGTTGTGTCCAATTTATGATTTCCCTTCTAACCACATATATTTATATTATTACTATTATCGTATATTTTATAGAGACTTATATATACATTATAAAAACATCCCACATGTTATTAACTTATAAAAGTAAATGTTTAACAGAAAATCCTGGTTGTTTTTGACTCACGGGCAAGGAAAATCCTGGTGATTGCGTGCATAAAAGCTTGCGAAGATTTTGAAGGACCAATTTAATAATAACGCGCTCATTTTTATTTTGAGCAATAACTCGCTAATTTCTTAATTATATATATATATATAATGTGCCTCTCTGGTTTATTCTTTTATATTAATTGCTCCTTCTAACATAGCATTATATATATATAACGAGCCCACCTAATACGTGTATTTCAAGGAAGTGCAAATGGGCTGGGATTTCTTAGAAAATATAAATGGGCCTGATTGACGTGAAATTATTTGTTCACCCAGCCTAGCAAATGGACTGTACATTCTAGAAAACATGGGTTAAATATATGCCACATTTTTGTAGGTGACATGTGGGCCAATAGGTCGAAGCCTACAGGCGTTATGCTGTCAACTTGGTCAACAAATGATTGTGTCCTCCACAGCCATTGGATTTATATCCAACAATGCATGCACCTTCAATCTCTCGTCTTCTTCTCCAGCGTCGCTGGACCGCTGGTCCGGCCTCCCGTGACTAAGCGGCTCTGCTTAGCACGCATCGCTGCGAAGCGCTACCCCACCGTTGGCTAGGCTATCCCTCCACCCCTCGACACCTCCTGTTATTCTCCACATACTACAACCCCACGCCGCAACAGAACCAGTTATAACCCTTCTCCTCCTCTCAATCTGTGACTCCACTGCCGCGTTTTCCCATCTCCGAGTCATTCCCGTCCTGGGCCTCGCCGTCGTCCACCGCCTCGCTGTGTTCGGTGCGGCGTGGTCAACAAACGAGAGTCATCGGAAGAGGATCAGACGTGGAGAGCTCGATGGCTGGGACCCACGAGGTCCATGGTCGCACGCAAGGAAAGTTCCTCCTTATTAAGCTGGAAAAAATGTTTCCTCCACCGACAGCTGGGACCCGGGCTGTATCTTTGCACGGAAGGAAGTGCCTCCTTGTTTTGTGAAAAAATTATTCATCCGTTGGACATTTGGGACCCGTCGGTTTGGTGGACCGACTTGTGGGCCTACTAAGCGGGGACGTGTATGCACAGCTTTGTCAACTTAATCAACAAATGATTCTAGCAATTTGGACCGTTGGATGTTAATCCAACAGCCGTGCTCCTTCTTCAACCTCTGTTCTTGCTCCTGTCTCCCGTGGGCACAGCTGTCTTTGCCGCCGCACCGAACCAAAGTGAAGTTTCCACTCCTCTCCATCTGCGAATTCACCGCCCGTCTTCCCCATCTCCGGTCGTTCGATGCAGGTGCGCTTCGCACGCAGTGTGATCAACGTGGTCAACAACCGAGAGTCATCGGAAGATGACTGTACGTGATAGGCTGACAGTGGGGACGCACCACGCCCATGGACGCATGCATGCGACGGAACGCAACGAGGTCAACGTGGTCAAGGAACGACTTCCATCAAAAGTATACCGTACGTGGAGAGTCTCAGCTGGGTCCACGGCCGCAGCAAGTAAGTGCCTCCTTATTATGTGGAAAATAATGATTCCTCCAACTGACAGCAGGGACCCACTGGACGGGCCACCGTATTTTGTGAAAAAAACGTTTGCCCCCTGACTTCTAGAAACCACCTGACGGGCCACCGTATTTCACAAAAAAAATGTTCCCCTCGCTGTCAGCTCGGACCCACCGTAAGTGCCTCCTTATTACGCACAATAAAATGAATACTCCCCCTGCAAGCTGGGACCCACCTTGGTGGGAGGCTGACTTGTGGGCCTACTAAGTTGACGGGGACGAAGGGCTTTGTCAACTTAGTCAATATGAACGATTCTAGCTCCAGTGACCGTACGATGTCCATCCAACGGCCGTAGTGCTTCTTCAACCTCTGGTCTTCTTGCTCCAGCCGCCCAAACCAGCGCTGGTTGTGCCTCATGCTCCTGCCTCCCATGGCCGGTTGTGCTGCCGCGGAGGCCTCACCGCCATTACTATTCCCACCGCTGGCCAGGCCCTGCGGTGACGGCAGCCTCACACCGCAGCCGAACCAGTGAACCCTCGTATTCCTCTCCGCGCAGGCTTCCACTGTCGTGTCTTCCCTGGCTCCGCGTCGTCCCCTTCCTAGGCCTCGCCGTCGTCCACCGCCGTGGTGCTCTCCGCGCGGCGTGGTCAACGTGGTCAAGGAACGACTTCCATCGGAAGAGTATCAGACGTGGAGAGGCCGATACCGGGTCCACGGCCACAGCCCAGTTTTTTTGTGATTTGCCAAGTAAGTCGCTTTGTCAGGCCTGTCGGGCTGCAAATCTTTCAAGACGAGGAGAGCTTTCATTCGGCTGGCCGAGAAAATGGCCCATCAGTAATGAGAAATGGGTTGTACAATTTTAAAACAAATCAAACCGACAATTAGTTTCAAATATCTTTTTTTTCATTTCGAGATTTTAAATTACATTAATTTTTATGCATGGAGAATTTGTTGGATTTTATATTGATATACATTTATTTTTAAAATCAGTTTGAATGTGAGTCGAAATTTCGGGATTAAAAACAGTTCGGACCGCAAATATGCAAAATTTCAGTATAATTTTTTAACTGTGGCAACAATATGAGCTGTAATGCTAACAAAAAGAATATGGGCTCCAAAAAAAACCTTAAGAATTAGAAAATGGGTTGTAAATTATTAGAAATAATGTCAGATGGGCTGTATGTTGTTTTCCACATATTTGAGGCTTTCCTAAAAAAAGGTTGGCCTGGCAAAGGATCGTTGGATGGCCATCCAACGACCGTCGTGCTTCTTCAATCTCTGCTCTTCTTGCTCCAGCCGCTCAAACAAGCACCTGCGGGACTGCCTGCTCCCTCCTTCCCGCGGCCGGCTCTGCTGCCACGCAGGCCTCGCCGCCCCACCGTACTCCCATCGCTGGCCTAGCCATCCCTCTACTCACCCACACCTGTTGTTATTCTCCGGCGACGGCAGATGAACCAGTAAACCCTCGTACAGTCGTACTCCCCTCCGTGTGGGAAACAACTGCCAAGTCTTCCCTGCCTCCGTGTCGTTCCCTTCCGAGGCCTCGCCGTCGTTCACCGCCCTGGTGCTCTCGGCGCGACCTGGTCAACATGGTCAACGACCGACATGCATCTGAAGTGGATCAGACGTGGAGAGGCCGACAATGGGTCCACGGCCGCACGCAAGGAAATGCCTCCTTATTACGCCGCAAAATAATGATTCCTCCACGACATCGAGGACCCACCGAAAGGGCCTCTGTATTTCGTGAAAAAAATGTTACCGCTTGTACGGCTCGGACCCTGACTATATCTTCGCACGCAAGGAAGTGCCTCCTTATTACGCACAAAATAATGAATACTTCGCCTGTTAGCTGGGACCCAGTATAGTGGCAGGTTGACTTGTGGGCCTACTAAGTTGACGGGGACGGAGGGATTTGTCAACTTAGTCAATATGCATGATTCTAGCTCCAGTGACTATACGATGTCCATCCAACGGCCGTAGTGCTTCTTCAACCTCTGGTCTTCTTGCTCCAGCCGCCCACACCAGAGCCGGTCGTGCCTCGTGCTCCTGCCTCCCGTGGCCGGCTGCGATGCGGCGGAGGCCTCACCGCCCCCTACTCCCACCGCTGGCGAGCCATCCCTTTACTCACCCACACCCCATGTTATTTTGCGGCGACGGCAGCCTCACCCTCGTACTCCTCTTCGCGTGGGCATCCACTGCTGCGTCTTCCCCGGCTCCGCGTCGTCCCCTTCCTAGGCCTCGTCGTCGTCCACCGCCGTGGTGCTCTCAGTGCGGCGTGGTCAATGTGGTCAACGACCGACTTCCATCGGAAGAATACTGTGCATGGAGAGGCTGACAGCTAGGTCCACGGCGGCCGCAAGGAAGTGCCTCCTTATTACGCGCAAAATAATTATTCCTCCACCTGACAGCAGGGACCCACCGGACGAGTGAAAGCACAAGTGCTCCCTAAGTGGATTTGGTAATTAATGTCAACATATCTCTTGTTGGACTAACACTTTTATCTAGTATGTTTCAGATAAGTTCAACAATGGAGTGGCATGGACTAAAGGATGTCGGAACCCCTTCAAGATGCTAAGGACATAGGATTGGCTCAAGCTTCAAGCTAAAGACTCTTCATTTTATAGTTTAGTGATCCAATATCACATTGAGTCTATCGGAAAAGCCAATACTATCAAGAAGGGATGAGGTGTTGCTTAATGAGTTTCTTGCTCCAGAGTGCTTAGTGATATGCTTCAAAACCCCCAACTACTTTCCCACTTCCACACATATGACCTAAACCTAAAGTAAAACTCGGCCCCACCGATTCTGTCTATCCGGCGCCACCGAGTTCAAATGTCATAGCCACTACCACAAACCCTAAGCAAATCGGTTTCACCGATAGGGATCTCGGTCTCACCGAGATGGGATTGTAATCTGTCTGTGTATGTCCATTACCAAAATCGGTCTCACCGAGTTTGTGCAATCGGTACTACCGAGATTACAATGCAAACTCTCTGGTTAACTTATTACCAAAATCGGTCCCACCGAGTTTGAGTAATCGGTCTCACCGAGTTTGCCTGACAACTCTCTGGTTAGCTAATTACCAAAATCGGTCTCACCGAGTTTGTGTAATCGGTCTCACCAAGATTACGTTATGCCCTAACCCTAACCATATCGGTCCTACCGAGTAGCATGTCAGTCCCACTGAAAACCCTAACGGTCACTAGGTTTACTGAATCGGTCTGACCGAGTTTCTTGATTCGGTCACACCGAGTTTGGTAAATTGTGTGTAACAGTTAGATTTTGTGTGGAGGCTATATATACCTCTCCACCTCCTCTTCATTCGGGGATAGAGCCATCAGAACAAGCCTACACTTCCAACATCCTATTTCTGAGAGAGAACCACCTACTCATGTGTTGAGGCCAAGATATTCCATTCCTACCACATGAATCTTGATCTCTATCCTTCCCCAAGTTGCTTTCCACTCAAATCTCCTTTCCACCAAATCCAAATCCTGCGAGAGAGAGTTGAGTGTTGGGGAGACTATCATTTGAAGCACAAGAGCAAGGAGTTCATCATCAACACACCATTTGTTACTTCTTGGAGAGTGGTGTATCCTAGATTGGCTAGGTGTCACTTGGGAGCCTCCGACAAGATTGTGGAGTTGAACCAAGGAGTTTGTAAGGGCAAGGAGATCGCCTACTTCGTGACGATCTACCGCAAGTGAGGCAAGTCCTTCGTGGGAGAAGGCTGTGGTGGGATAGACAAGGTTGCTTCTTCGTGGACCCTTCGTGGGTGGAGCCCTCCGTGGACTCGCGCAACCGTTACCCTTCGTGGGTTGAAGTCTCCACCAACGTGGATGTATGATAGCACCACCTATCGGAACCACGACAAAAACATCCGTGTCTCCAATTGCATTTGAATCCTCCAAAACCCTTCCCTTTACATTCTTGCAAGTTGCATGCTTTACTTTCCACTGCTCATATACTCCTTGCATTATTGCTTGATATGTATTGTGAATGTTAAACTTGTGCCTAAACTCCACTTAAACCTAAAGAAGTTAAAAACTGCAACTTTGGTACTTAGTGTCTAATCGCCCCCCCCCCCTCTAGGCACCTCTTCTCTAGATCCTACAAGTGGTATCGGAGCTTTGGTCTCCATTGCCTTGGGTTAATCACCATTGTTGGAAGATGGATTAGTCTACTTTAGGGAGTCTTAGACATAGAGTGCCTATTCTTGATGGAGAGTATTTTCATGAGTGGAAAAATGAGATGCTTGTAATTTTCAATCAATATCATTTGAACAAGTACATTGCTAGCCCTTGTGCACCTCATGTTGATCCTATGCATCCTACCCTTGATGAATCAATTGACATGACTAGGAATCCTAGAACTGTTAATCTTATCACTAGAGGCTTGCCTAGAAACTTAATTAGAAACTTGCCTACTCTTGAGTGTGCCTACACTATATGAAAATTTCTTGAGGAACGCTTTCCAAATTATTCCTTGAAAAATCTAGATGAAATTCTCCATAAGTCTATTGCCTTGAGTAAGATAAATACTAGTGATCCTATGTTTGGTGATCGTCTATTTGAACTTACAAACCTTATGCGTGCCAAAGGAGATGTTGGAATTATTGGTGATATTATTTCCGAAGCTATAAGAGTTCATAAGCAAGATCATTGTCAAACTCACTCTAACGAATTATCCTCTCTAGGACTTGATCCACCACATGACGATGTTGAACATGGATACTATGATGAGGATGATGATAGTGACTTTGATCTTCATGATGCAATGAGACATTTTGGTCTTATGGCAAATCTTGAGGATATATGTCGAGGAAAGGAATGGGTTCTTGACAGTGGATGTACCGATCACATGACCGGAGATAAAGACATGTTTCGTGAGCTTGCTGAAAATGATAGTCCTCGAAAGTATGTCACTTTCGGTGACAACTCAAAGGGTAAGGTGGTTGTCCTCGGTAAGGTGGCCATCTCACATGATAGCTCCATTCAGAATGTTATGCTCGTTGAATCTCTTGGCTACAACTTACTTTCAGTATCTAGACTTGCTGATTTCGGTTTCAATGTAATATTTTTTGAAGTAGATTGCCAAGTGTTTCGTCGAGACAATCATAAAATGGTCTTTACCGGTATATGTAGAGGTGATCTTTACATTGTTGATTTCTCTAAAAAGGCACAACCTAAAACTTGCTTCATTGCTAAATCCTCAAAAGGTTGGTTATGGCATAGACGACTAGGTCATGTTGGCATGAGAAACCTTGACAAGCTTATTAAAGGGAATCATATCCTTGGTGTTAACGATGTCATATTTGATAAGGATAGACTTTGCAGTGCTTGTCAAGCAGGTAAACAGGTTGGAGGAAGGCATCCCGTGAAAAACATCATGACCACAAGGAGGCCACTTGAGCTACTACACATGGATCTTTTTGGTCCCAAAGCTTACAAGAGTCTCGGTGGAAATTCTTTTGGTCTAGTTATAGTTGATGATTTTTCAAGATTTACGTGGGTATTCTTTCTCGATGACAAATCGCAGGTTCAAAAGATCTTCAAAAACTTCGCTAGGAAGGCCCAAAATCAATTTGAAGTAAAGATCAAGAAGGTTCGCAGCAACAGCGGAACGGAGTTCAAGAAAGCAAATGTGGACACCCTTCTTGACGAAGAAGGTATTTCACACGAGTTCTCGGCTACGTACACACCTCAACAAAATGGAGTTGTTGAGAGGAAGAACCGGACGCTCATCGAAATGGCGAGAACGATGCTTGATGAGTACAAGACGTCAAGCACTTTTGGGCGAAGCGGTTGAGACAGCTTGTCATGCAACAATCGCTTGTATCTTCACAAGCTACTCGGCAAGACGGCATCTGAGCTCCTCACCGTAACAAACCCCAAGTTGGATACTTTCAAGTATTCGCTCAAAGTGCTACATTCTTGATAAGCATCGTCGTTCAAAATTTGCTCCTAAGTCACATGAAGGTTTCCTACTAGGTTGTGGCTCAAACTCTCACACTTACCGTGTCTACAACAATTTCACCCGAAAGGTTGAAGAGACGGTAGATGTGAATTTTGATGAATCTAATGGCTCGCAAGTAGAGAAATTGCCAATTGATGTAGGAGACAAAGATCCTTCGGAAGCAATCCAAGACTTGTCTATTGGCAAGGTCCGTCCAACGGAGGTGAAGGAGAGTACCTCGTCCGTCCAAGTGGAAGCTTCTACTTCACGACAAGGTGAACCAAGAGTTGATACAGAAGCATCCACAAGTGGAACACACCAAGATGAAGAAAATGAGGAAGAACATCACGAACGTCAACAACCTCCTTCTCCACCACGACAAGAAAACAACAACGCCAATAATGAAGAAGATCAAGAAGAAGAAGAAGAACAAGATGAAGAAGATGTTGAACCAAAACCCAAGCAAAAGCTTTCACGAGTTCGAGCAAGAATTGCTAAAGACCATCCCGTAGAGCAAATATACAATGATATTCAAACCGGGAGAATCACTCGCTCTAAAACTCGTTTAGCTAACTTTTGTGAAAACTATTCTTTCATCTATAGCATTGAACCTATGAAGGTCGAAGAAGCATTGGAAGATCCGGATTGGATAAATGCTATGCATGAAGAGCTACACAACTTTGAGAGAAACCAAGTTTGGACATTGGTTGAGAAGCCCGACAACAACCAAAACATCATCGGTACCAAATGGGTGTCTCGCAACAAGCAAGATGAAGATGGACAAGTAGTTCGCAACAAAGCACGTCTTGTCGCCCAAGGCTACTCACAAGTCGAAGGTATGGACTATGGTGAGACTTATGCTCCCGTTGCTAGGCTTGAATCCATTCGCATGTTACTTGCCTATGCTAATCACCATGATATCACCTTATACCAAATGGACATTAAAAGTGCCTTTTAAATGGTGAAATAGAGGCGGAAGTTTATGTTAAACAACCTCCCGGCTTTATCAATCCTAACAAACCCAATCATGTTTACAAACTTCACAAAGCTCTTTATGGTCTTAAACAAGCTCCTAGAGCTTGGTATAAATGCTTGACCAAGTTTCTTCTTGAAAAGGGATTTGAAATTGGGAAAATTGATTCCACATTTTTTACTAAAAGGGTTAATGGAGAATTATTTGTATGCCAAATTTATGTTGATGGTATCATATTTGGATCAACTAACCCTCATTTTAGTGAGAAATTTGGAAATCTAATGTCGGAGAAGTTTGAGATGTCAATGATGAGTGAACTCAAATTCTTTCTTGGGTTGCAAATCAAGCAAACTAAGCAAGGTACTTTTGTTTCTCAAACGAACTACACTAAGGACTTATTCAAGAAGTTCAATATGCAAGAGTGCAAAGGTATGTCTACACCCATGCCTACTAGTGGACATCTTGATTTGAGCAAAAATGGTAAACCAGTTGACCAAAAGGTTTATCGCTCTATGATTGGTTCATTGTTATACCTATGTGCTTCACGTCCCGATATTATGTTAAGTGTGTGCATGTGTGCAAGATATCAAGCTGCTCCTAAAGAATGTCATCTTAAGGCCGTAAAAAGGATAGTGAGGTACTTAATTCATACACCAAATTTTGGCATTTGGTATCCTAAGAGGGCCTCTTTCGATCTTGTTGGCTACTCCGACTCGGAATATGCCGGAGACAAGGTTGATAGAAAGTCCACTTCGGGTACTTGTCAATTTCTTGGTAGATCTCTTGTGTCTTGGTCCTCCAAGAAACAAAACTCGGTATCCTTATCTACCGCCGAAGCGGAGTACATTGTCGCAGGTTCATGTTGTGCTCAATTACTTTGGATGACCCAAACTCTTAAAGATTATGGCATATATGTGAAACATGTTCCATTGCTTTGTGACAATGAAAGTGCTATCAAAATTGGTCATAATCATGTACAACATTCTCGAACTAAGCATATAGAAGTTCGTCATCATTTCATTCGAGATCATGTTGCTAAGGGTGAAATTAAACTTAAGCATGTTCGCACCGAAAAGCAATTAGCGGATATATTCACTAAACCTCTTGATGAGAAAGTGTTTTGCAGGTTGAGAGGAGAATTGAACATCATTGATGCTTCAAACTTGGAGTAGAAACTCCATTGGATACAAGCAATACATGAGCTTATGACTAATCATTGATATTTCTCTCATGATGAAAATCTTATGTCTTGGATATATTTGCATCTTGCATGTTATATAACCCATGTAGGTACTTGGTTGAATCAAATTCCATGAGATTGTAATCTACTCACATCTTGAGCAATCTCTACATCACCAAGTCTCTACACTATGGTGGTTGAAGACAAGGAAGCACGGAATCATTCAAACATATCCTCTGACAAACTCTATGTTGAGCTTCATGATTGGCATTTTGGATACACAAGTGCTCCTCCTTGCAAGAACTAACCCATGTAGGTAGATGGACTCAAATTCCAAGTGGTGCTCCCAACTCTTGATGAGCTACATCAACCTTGAGCAACCCACACAAGTTCAACTACATGGTCAACACCACCAACCAAGGTATGTTATTCCATATTAGAGAAGCTTTACTCAAAGACATGAGCTAAAGCAACTCGACAAGATGTGAATACATCAAGATGCTTAAAGGAAAATGGTAACCCCATTTTGAGCTTAAACGATGAGTATGACCTATGATCAAGTGATCTCACTTGACTCCTAAGTCAATATACTCTAACATAGGTGACTTTGTCGCCGACCATCTCTAGATGAAGTTCTCTCGTGTTCTTTTCTGTGTTTTTGCATTTGTCTCATGCATATTTGTTTCCCCTTTCAAAAAAACTTCATCTAGATTTCTTTCTTTTCTTTTCTGTTTGCTCTGCATTTCCTGCATCCAATTCACTGCATATCATTCAGTAAATTCCTTGCAAATCTTTGTGAGATCTTACTAGTCTAGTGAGCTGAGGTGACAAGTGTTTTCTCTGCGATGAACTCGGTTTCACCGATTTGTTTTTTTCGGTCCAACCGAATCCTTTCGGTACACCCGAAGCATACCACTCGGTGCCACCGATTTCACAACAGGAAAAACAGTTTGCCACTTATTCTGTGTTTCTTCTGATCCAGCTCCACTCAATGAATCTTGTCCTCTACAAGCATCACATTTATATAAATGCTTTGTGCTGTGACTCAAGGATCAAAACCTTCTTGGCAATTGATGTCAAAGGGGGAGAGAGAGATCACATCAAAGCTTATCACTTTCAAAAGGGAGAAGTATTACTTCCACAGGGGGAGAAAGAGATCTCCAAGGGGAGAGAATACACAAGTAGAAAGTATTTCTCAAGGATCCCAGATGCTTGGTGTTCAAGAGGAGAGATGCCACATGTCTTCTTGAGGGGAAAGACATGTTCATATGTGCTTATTTGCATTAGCTCTGTTCATTTATATCTTTCAGCTCTGATTTTCTGCTCCCTATCTTCTCCCGAGATCCCATGCTAGATTAAGGGGAGCAAGACATCTAAGGGAAAGAAATCATTTAAATTCATTGCATACCTTTACCCTTGGGGACATGTCTAATCCAATGTAGTACTTAGTACTTACTCTCTGCATGTCATCCCAGTCTTGGTACTCTTGTGGTTTCTTCTGTTTGCTCTGGCTAGTAGATGTACCTGTGTTATCTAACCTTGTTTACGCAGGTTCATTCCATCCTAAGCCAACTCAAGACTACAAGGTAAGTATATGCATCACACTCATGTGTATGAGGAATTCTTGCTGATGTACACACTATTTGCAAGAAGGACTCATGAGCATGAAGGTATTTTCTTTAATATTCTTTGCTCTGATGCATATGGCCAAGATACATGTAACACATTGCCTACTCTATCATGGTTATGCTCTCACATGCTTCTATATTACATATTCACATGATTGCATACATGTAGGGGGAGCCTATGCTTGTTACATGTCTTTCCGAAGCTTTACTTGCTATTCTTTATATCTTTATCTAAAGCTTTGATGTATGTTGTCATAAATTACCAAAAAGGGGGAGATTGAAAGCACAAGTGCTCCCTAGGTGGTTTTGGTAATTAATGTCAACATATCTCTTGTTGGACTAACACTTTTATCTAGTATGTTTCAGATAAGTTCAACAATGGAGTGGCATGGACTAAAGGATGTGGGAACCCCTTCAAGATGCTAAGGACAAAGGATTGGCTCAAGCTTCAAGCTCAAGACTCTTCATTTTATAGTTTAGTGATACAAGATCACATTGAGTCTATAGGAAAAGCCAATAATATCAAGAAGGGATGAGGTGTTGCTTAATGAGTTTCTTGCTCCACAGTGCTTAGTGATATGCTTCAAAACCCTCAACTACTTTCCCACTTCCACACATATGACCTAAACCTAAAGTCAAACTCGGCCCCACCGATTCTGTCTATCCGGCGCCACCGAGTTCAAATGTCATAGCCATTGCCGCAAACCCAAGGCAAATCGGTTTCACCGATAGGGATCTCGGTCTCACCGAGATGGGATTGTAATCTCTCTGTGTATGTCCATTACCAAAATTGATCTCACCGAGTTTGTGCAATCGGTACTACCGAGATTACAATGCAAACTCTCTGGTTAACTTATTACCAAAATCGGTCCCACCGAGTTTGAGTAATCGGTCTCACCGAGTTTGCCTGACCAACTCTCTGGTTAGCTAATTACCAAAATCGGTCTCACCGAGTTTGTGTAATCGGTCTCACCGAGATTACGTTATACTCTAACCATATCGGTCCTACCTAGTTGCATGTCAGTCCCACCGAAAACCCTAACGGTCACTAGGTTTACTGAATCGGTCCGACCAAGTTTGTTGATTCGGTCCCACCGAGTTTGGTAAATTGTGTGTAACGGTTAGATTTTGTGTGGAGGCTATATATACCCCTCCACCTCCTCTTCATTCGGGGAGAGAGCCATCAGAACAAGCCTACACTTCCAGCATCCTATTTCTGAGGGAGAACCATCTACTCATGTGTTGAGGCCAAGATATTCCATTCCTACCACATGAATCTTGATCTCTAGCCTTCCCCAAGTTGCTTTCCACTCAAATCTTCTTTCCACAAAATCCAAATCCTGTGAGAGAGAGTTGAGTGTTGGGGAGACTACCGTTTGAAGCACAAGAGCAAGGAGTTCATCATCAACACACCATTTGTTACTTCTTGGAGAGTGGTGTCTCCTAGATTGGCTAGGTGTCACTTGGGAGCCTCAGAGCAAGATTGTGGAGTTGAACCAAGGAGTTTGTAAGGGCAAGGAGATCGCCTACTTCGTGAAGATCTACCGCTAGTGAGGCAAGTCCTTCGTGGGCGACGACCATGGTGGGATAGACAAGGTTACTTCTTCGTGGACCCTTCATGGGTGGAGCCCTCTGTGGACTCGTGCAACCATTACCCTTCGTGGGTTGAAGTCTCCATCAACGTGGATGTACGATAGCACCACCTATCGGAACCATGACAAAAACATCCATGTCTCCAATTGCGTTTGAATCCTCCAAAACCCTTCCCTTTACATTCTTGCAAGTTGCATGCTTTACTTTCCGTTGCTCATATACTCCTTGCATGCTTGCTTGATATGTATTGTGAATGTTAAACTTGTGCCTAAACTCCACTTGAGCCTAAAGAAGTTAAAAACTACAACTTTGGTAATTTTTGTCTAAACACCCCCCCCCCCCCCCCTCTAGACACCTCTTCTCTAGATCCTACAACGGGCCACCGTATTTCGTGAAAAAAACATTTCCCCTGACTGCTGGGACCCACCAGCTACATCTTCGCACGCAAGGAAGTGCGTCCGGGCAAAAAAAAACGATTCGCCCCCTGACTGTTGGGACCCACCAGCTACATCTTCGCAGGCAAGGAAGTGCCTGACAGTCGGGACCCACCTGGTCGAAGCGTACGTAGCGTTGTCATTCTGGTCGCGAACGTGTACGTACATATATACTGGTCGATGTAGAGGCGCGCACGTGTCGTAGTAGAGGCGCGCACGTAGCATGTACACGTACGTACATCGGCCAGGGTGCAAGAAAGAAAATACGGCCACGTATGTGTACATACGGGCGGGGTCTCGAACGCCTACTCGCGCATACGTACATGGCTGGGTCGGAACGAAGAAACAACGTCGTCGTCGTGTTCATGGGGAGCCAACCGGCTGGGTCGGAACGGAATGCGTGGTCGTGTTCATCGGGAGGGCTTGGACGGAACATGCGATGGAAACGAGGCCTGACGTACCGCACAATGGAGGAAACGGACCTCCTACGTTCGGAACTGGGTCATGTTGGTCGGGAGGGGTGTGGTATACCGCAAAACGGAGGAAACGGACCTCCTACGGTCGAAACGGGGGTCCTGTTGATCGGGAGGGGTGTGGCGTACCGCAAAAGCAGAAACGGACCTCCCTACGGTCAAACGGGGTCCTATTCATCGGGAGGGTGTGGCGTACCGCATAAGCAGGACTCCACGGATACTGTTCATCTCCACCGTCGACCTCCTCCGGCCTCCACGGGCTACCGTCGACCTCCTCCGGCCTCCACGGGCTCCTGTTCATCCAGCCTCCACCGCGCTACTCCACCGCTCTTGTTCAACCACCCCTCCACCAACTACTATTCATCCAGCCCTCCACACCACGGGGTCCTGTTCAACCACCCCTCCACGGGCACCCCTCCACTGTCTACTGTTCATCCAGCCCTCCACACCACGGGGTCCTGTTCAACCACCCCTCCACGGGCACCCCTCCACCGTCTGTTGTTCATCCAGCCCTCCACCACACCACGGGGTCCTGTTCATCCAGAGGCAAACGCCACCGCTCACTGTTCATCCACCCCCCCCCCCCGCAACGCTCACTGTTCATCCAATCGATCGGCTTCAGTTAGCAGCAGTAGCGAAGGAATTGCTCGATCGGGTTCAGTTAACAGCCATCGATCGATCGCTCGGGTTCAGTAACGCGTAGCCTGCAGTGCAATCGCCGGGTTCGATTAGAGCCCAACGCCTCGCTTCGGGTTGATTAGAGCCAACGCCTCGCACACACGCAGCAGCGTCGTGTCACGAAAGCAACGCGCATCGCTTCGGCCCCGACCTCCCACCGTAACGGGAACACCCCAAAATTTTCCTCCCCTCGCTTCTACCACGGTTTTTCCGTCATGGGCGACCCAAAGAAAGTCATGCGATTGCGTCTCCGGCCCGCCCAGACGAAAATCCCATTTTACATCATGATTTTTTGTCATAGAAGTAGGAGCCCACCACATCTATGATGATACCGGGTTTTGTCACAATTATCGTCATAGAAGTGTCATATGTCTGACAGAAAAAAAATTCGTTCGGCCCAAAATGTCACGGATGTGTCTTTTTTTTGTAGTGCTATATATACTGATATACCCCTAAAACATCCGAGAGCACCATGAAACCCTATTTCCACCGCCGCAACCTTCTGTACCCGTGAGATACCATCTTGGGGCCTTTTTCGGCGCTCCACCGAAGGGGGAATAGATCACGGAGGGCTTCTACATAACACCATAGCCTCTCCGACGATGTGTGAGTAGTTTACCACAGACCTTCGGGTCCATAGTTATTAGCTAGATGGCTTCTTCTCTCTCTTTGGATCTCAATACAAAGTTCTCCTCGATCTTCTTGGAGATCTATTCGATGTAATTCTTTTTGCGGTGTGTTTGTCGAGATCCGATGAATTGTGGGTTTATGATCAAGATTATCTATGAACAATATTTGAATCTCCTCTGAATTCTTTTATGTATGATTTGATATCTTTGCAAGTCTCTTTGAATTATTAGTTTGGTTTGGCCTACTAGATTGATCTTTCTTGCAATGGGAGAAGTGCTTAGCTTTGGGCTCAATCTTGTGGTGTCCTTTCCCGGATGTTAGGGCAGCAAGGCACATATTGTATTGTTGCCATCGAGGATAAAAAGATGGGGTTTATATCATATTGCTTGAGTTTATCCCTCCACATCATGTCATCTTGCCTAATGCGTTACTCTGTTCTTATTTACTTAATACTCTAGATGCATGCTGGATAGCGGTCGATGTGTGGAGTAATAGTAGTAGATGTAGAATCATTTCGGTCTACTTGTCGCGGACGTGGTGCCTATATACATGATCATGCCGAGATATTCTCATAACTATGCACTTTTCTATCAATTGCTCGACAGTAATTTGTTCACCCACCGTAATACTTATGCTATCTTGAGAGAAGCCACTAGTGAAACCTATGGCCCCGTGTCTATTTTCCATCATATAAGTTTCCAATCTATTTTACTTTGCAATCTTTACTTTCAATCTATATCATAAAAAATACCAAAAATATTTATCTTATTATCTCTATCAGTTCTCACTTTTGCAAGTGGCCGTGAAGGGATTGACAGCCCCTTTATCGCGTTGGTTGCAAGGTTCTTATTTGTTTGTGTAGGTACGAGGCGACTTGCGTGTAGTCTCCTACTGGATTGATACCTTGGTTCTCAAAAACTGAGGGAAATACTTACGCTACTTTGCTGCGTCACCCTTTCCTCTTCAAGGGAAAACCAACGCAATGCTCAAGAGGTAGCAGACTGCCACATACGGATGTATATAGACATATTTTAGAGTGTAGATATACTCATTTTTCTCCGTATGTAGTCACTTGTTGAAATCTCTAAAAGACTAATATTTAGGAACAGAAGGAATATTTTTGAATTCGTGTCATACATGCATGGTTTGGAAAAATAGATGCACTATACTTATTGGATTGTTGTTGTGTTTGTGAGTATTCGTACGTGTGTGTGTGTGTGTGTGTGTGGTCGTATGCTTGATATATACAAAGTTTTCTCACCACCATACCGTTCATCTTTTAAATTTGAATTTGCAATGAAAAACTTACTAGGGATACCATGAAATGTGAAATCCACATTGAGATCACTATATCACAAACTCACTCTAATTCAGGAACTCGTCATAAATCAATTACCACGTTGAGATTACTATTTTCTAGGAACATACATGCATTGTAATACACATAGATTTGTTCAGCAATGTAAAAGATTCCTTTTGTATTCTTTTTTTAGGGGTCCTTCGTATTCTTTTTTTAGGAATCCTTTCGTATTCTCGAATGGTAGGACCCAACGACGTACCAGCGAGACCTTGGCTCCTGTTGATCCTAAAAAAACAAGCTCGTGTCCTTCTGGTGGCGTGCGTGGTACGCACATTAGCTAACCCCAACTAGTCGAGCCTCCGCGTTTCGAGTCGAAATATATGGCTGCCAGAATTCCAGCCCTAGGAAATTCCCCTCATGTCTCCGGTCCATAATGACTACCGATGAACAATGGAGGGATGCTTTAGTAACTAGACAACGTTACCTACCATGCCGAGCACGGTTCAATTCCCTCGGTCGCCGCTACCAAGGTCACCCGTCAACTACATTGCCTAGTACTATTACTACACAAGGATGAGCACAGAATTGAGCCCGTTTGTTCGTGCCTACTAGTACTTGAGTTAATATATACCCCTAAAAAACTTGAGTTAATATATCAGGCAATGCACTGGTACGAAGGGATTATCCTTTTACTCTGCATACATAACTTGTCTGAAGTCTAACTAGGCAACATATTTGACCAAATCCTTTCTTAAGAAATACAATAGGAAAGATGTATCGCTTGAAAATTTATTGCATGATGCAGGTTATGATATTGTTTCGAATCCTGGATTTTAATTTTCAGAAAATCCAAAAGTGACCAGAAATTCATGAACTGAGCATGGTCACGTGATATGGCACAAATATTCCTATGTATTTTTTCTTCAATTTGAGACAAGCTGCTTATGATAAGTTGCACAAATGAGGAGCCAAGGTATTTTGGAACAAAGACCAGTCACGTTAAGGCGAACGCTTTCACTATTAAAACTGTGGTCGTTTACGTGCTGCCACGAGTCCCGCTTCTCATCGGCAGGTGTCGTCCGAGCAAGCGTGTGAGTCGACAGGAGGCATGCGAGTAGACCGCTCCGCCGGCTGACAGGGAGGCGTGCGAGCAGACCGCTACACAGGCCTACCGGGAGGCGAGCCCTTTGACCAGGCCCCGCCGCCCACCTTCGTCCCAACTGCTCCCACTTTTAATGTCGTCGGTGCCACAGTTTAAAATCAACCCCGCACTACCCGGTATCGCTACAATCTTCTCTCTTCCCCTCCGATTCTCCTGTCGTCTACCTCCAACTAGCCTGACCTAACCGTACGCCATGCCGCATCACGATGATCTGCCCTTAGTCTTCCAGTTTCCTGAGGAAGACACCCAGTTGGAGTCTCAAGAACATAAGGCGTTGTGGGACGAGCTTCAACCGGCCTTGCGGAAGACGCGCTGTCCCGCTCCGTTTCGCTCCGTCGCCTGTCTGCGCCCGGCGCCCATCCCCGTGGCATTGATGGGCTAGGAGCCGCACATTGTCGCCGAGCTTGATGCCACGGGGATCCACGAGGTCCCCGCCAACTTTCACGCACCCGTGCACCTGCCAACGCATGCGCCTGCGTGTGCAATGACGCGCACGCCCATGCCGGTGCTCGTGCACCTACCAGCGCATGCGCCTGCGCGTGCACTGACGTGCACACCCGTGCTGATGCCCGTGCACACGAATGTCTCCGCCGCGCCGTTGCCAACACATGTCCCCGCGCGGGTGCCAGTGCCCCCCTCAGCAGCATGGATGGCCGCTGTCGACTACTTCCTTGCACCAATGCCAGCCGCCTCCTCCCGCCAGTTGACTCGCTCCTGGAGACCGAAGTCCAGAACATTGTGGCCTTCCTTGAAGCTAGGGCCAACGTCCAGGAGTACGCCAACAACGGCGCAAGACACCATCGTCGCCGTCACCGTCGGTCAATGGCCCGACGACACACAAAGCACGGCAGAGGAGCCGCTTCCCACTGCAAGACGCCCCCGCCGCCGTCGCGTAATCTAAATTTGCCATGAAAAACGTTCGGATTGCCATGCTTAAAATCCGAATGTTTATTATTTCCGTTTATTTTATATCGATCGTTGTATGAGTGTAAAGTTGGAGTCAGACTGAATGAAATCTAAGGTTTGATTGATTGAATGTTCTGCTAGAGCCATATCAAATTAAATATAAAACATCATCAAGCCACATGTTCCTTCTCATCCAACGACCTAGACTGCTTCAATGTCGAACGCTCAACACGTTTAACGTGCAGTTAATTTCATGCCAAAAATAGTGCTAATCACATAATAACATGCAAATAATATCCTACTTAATATCCGCATGCACTTAATATACTTCCAAATTAACGTGCATTGCAAGTACACATTGACTAGTACTACTAGTACGTGAAACTGGTGCAGTAACTTGTGAACGCGTCCAGATATAGTCAATGGCAACATCGCCCGCGAGTTCTTCGTGTTTGCCTGTGCGTCTAAACGCAGAAAGGGAGGAGAGAGAGAGAGCACACATGGAACCCACCAGTAAGTGAAGGCGAATAGTACGTGCAAACGAGCCAGTCCCACTAATGTACTAAAAATAATATTACATGTTATCCATTAAATAGGTTGTGGTAATAAAAACATTATATGAACAAAGGGGGGTACAACAAACATTGATGTTCTACGTATGTTGCCTATTGACGTGCGGCTTGAAGGCCCTGGTCGCATGTTCGATCCCCGTCCTTTATTTTTTAATTCGTATATGGGTCCAAATTTGTTTCATGACAGGTGGGCCCCTCGGTGTGTAGTTTGTAGCACTTTAATTTGAGGGTCGAAATTTGTTCCATTCCAGGTGGACTATTGGTGTGTAGTTTTGTAGCTTATTTGTAATAATTAAAGAGAACAACAGAGTGTTTTGCAATAATACCATGGTGCGACGTTGAAGGCGAGAAAGGACGTGCGAGAGAGCGATGACCGAGCCACAGGGAAATCAATTGGGGGAGGTGCGGGGGTTGCAACAGTGTTTGGAGTAGTTGTGGGCCGAATGCTACGAAAATATAATCTAAACCCACCGGAATAAATGCCTACACAAATTAATCCAAGGTTGGAGTCCCCCTCGCAATGTAAATAGCTCCGGCTTTGCGAGGGATGGAGAGGTAGCTTCAATGTGTGGAATTTACGGTGTGAGAAAGCGAGGTCAATCGAGAGACATATAGATAGAGAGACAAAGTGAGTGTGGTCCGACATTCATTGAAAAGATATATATGCTCTGGAGAGATATTGTCCGATTGAGATTTTGGGAAGAGTGAGGGTTGTAAGATAGAGCTTGAGAGATGATCCAGTCACAGACATGTAGATATATTTTGTGCGTGGGAGGAAGCAAGGTCAATCGATTACATACATAAAGGGAGAGAGGTTGAGCGAGTGTGGGTCGTCGTGCGATCGAAAGAGTGAGACGGGTTGGAGAGAGTGACCAAGATAGACAATGTGAGTGAGAGAGTATACAATATGAATATGTCGAATTGGGCTCAAACATGCAGATATATCGTTTGTGTCCGAGAAAGAGCGAGGTCAATTGAGACATACACACACACACACACATAGAGAGAGAGAGAGAGAGAGAGAGAGAGAGAGATTGAGCGAGCGTGGCCCGCCATGAGGTCGAAAGAGCGGGGGCAGCTTGGATGGACTGACCTAGATAGACAATCTGCATGAGAGAGTATAGAGTGTGTTGATCGAGGCCCGAACAGGGAGATATATAATTTGTGTGTCAAAGAAAACGAGGTTAATCGAGACTGAGATAAAGAGAGCGAGATTGAACGAGTGTGGCCCACCGTGCGTAAGAAAGAGTGAGACAGTCTCAAGGGAGTGACCTAGGTAGACAACATGTGTGCGTGCGCACGAGAGGTTGGGGGCTAGATAGGTAATGCATGTATCTAGCGGGAGAGGGTGGGAGGGAGAGAGAGAGAGAGAGAGCTCGGCATGGGTGCAACGACGGGTGTGTGAGGTAAATACATTTGGTAACAAAGTGTAAAAAGGGGTTGTGTAGTTGAGAGAGTTAGAGATCGAAACATGGAGAGAAAGAATTAACGTGTGTCGGAAACCGATAGCTTCCTAATATGGTTAGGAGAGGAAGATTGACCGTCTGAGGAAGTATGTAAGCGTGTGTAATGGGGGGGCTAAAAACAACATTTGAATGTAGATAGTACGAGACTTAATATCGATGTTTCAATTTGGTGTACATTGTAAGATTTGAACAGAGTACCATGCATATGGGTAATTATTTTGAATTCGTGCCATTCTAGGTTTGGAAAAGTTGACATTGACTCGATTGTTGTGGTATTTATTAGCAAGAGGCCAATGTGTTGCATGGAACATCAAGATGCATTTATACGAGCTGTTTATCTCGTGGGAGACGAAGATGAACGAGTGAAGTCCTTATCTGCAAATGTGGAGAGGGGTGCGGGTATCTTTTTGCAAAATTGTCATAGTTTGCTTTCTATCCGTGAGATATAGATCAGACGGTCTATATTGCAGGATGGCAGGCACACCATCATCACCAACTCGATTTTTTTATCTATACCCCTATATAATGTGCGAATAACTTTGAAAGTTGGTCATTGGATGAAGCCAATCCGATGGTACAGAGATGGTAAATCCGAGCACTACTGGTCGTTGGATATCATCTACATTCCACCAGATTCTGCCACATGTACAATCTAGAAGACTCCATGGTTGAACTGAAGCATAATGCACAAACCTCAAAACACAAGCACTTCTCCTTTGTTCTCTAGAATCTTCCATATCTTAATTGCCCAAACTTTTTTTTTCTAAATGAATTGTCACTTTTTGTTTTTACTTTATGCTTTACAATGTACAATTCCATGAATCATAAAATAGATTTTTTTATAAAACTAATTGATTTGAGATAAACTATAAGAATTAAACGAACATCTACATCATGCATATATGACTCAAAGCATACATGCTATATTGTGGTATTTATTCATAATTTGGTTACCAAATCTCATGCGTGCAATGCACGTGTACCTTACTAGTAAGAGTAGATATTAGGTCATATGTTTGAATCCATCGAAAGTTTTCTCACTACCATGGTGTTCAACATATACATATGAATTTGTATTAAAAAATTAGCATGGATACCGTGAAATGCGAAATCCACGTTAGAATTAGAGATTGCTATGTGACACACACTCTAATTCAAATAACTAATTATGTGACACACACTCTAATCCACGTTAGCATGGATACCGTGGATACCGTTTCGATTTTTTTCAAATAACTCATTAATTAATTTATAGTATCTCGTTTCAAATGACTAATTATGTGCAAGGAAAACACGGGCATGGTAATACATACAGATTCGTTTGCAAATGAAAGAAGATTTGTTTGCATTCTCAAATGTAGGCGCACCAGGCAGACCAGGGTCGTGTCGTGGTGGTCGCGTGTGTCGTACGGACGCTTAGCACCCAGCCACCTACCCCCCTTCCTCCCTCACCAAAATAAATTCGTGCTTCCATGTTTCGGATTGCAATATCTGGCGGCCCCAAGCAAAATCTCCCTTCTCCACCGTCCCTTTTCCCGCCTAGATTGCTCAAATCCCTAATTCGCTGCCAACCCAAGCAAAGTTCAAATCGCCCCTCGTCTCGTCTCTTTCCCCACCTCTGTGTCGGACGACGACGATAAAGACGACGGTCACGCTTCACCACCGCACTGGAGCTACCTCATCTACGCCCTCGTCCACCGCACCGGGTGGTCCACCGACAACGTCGGCCGCCGCAACCGACGTGCCTCACAGACACCGACTTCCATCGCATTAGGTGCGCTTCACCGACGCCATCTCCCACCTCACCGGGGCTACTTCACCGAGCACATCGTCGCACCTCCCCCCCCCCCCCCCCCGAGGCCGTTAGAGCTTCACTAACGGTCTCGTCCACCGCATCATAGCGCTCTGCTGCCACTCAAGATCTGCATCCGTGCGTGGCCAGCAAACGCCAGCGCATCACCCTCAACAGCTCTGAAATGACCCGCACTCTAGGTAGGCGAGCATGCCCAAACGCCGGTCTGAACTAGGTATCCACACATCACTCTCTTGTGCACTGTTTCGATGATGTTTGGATATCCTTTCACTGCTCTCTTAGCTTACACGCCTATGAAGCTCTGACTTTAACTCTTATTTCTTCTGGAGATACCATCTGAAACAAGCAAAACCATTTTTTAGCGAAGCATGACGGTGCTACGGGATCTGGTACACATCCTGCACACCCGTATAACCTTGTAAGTATCTGTCCTCCGGTACAACAGCAAGGTCGATTCCTCTTATTTGATCAACCATTCGCCGTGCCAAAAATGTAGAGGAGGGTGCAAGCAGCACAAGGCGTGCACATCCAAGCAAGTGGTAACACGGACTTGTACATGGAACATACCAAGCGCAAGCAGAGCTGCAATGAGCCTGTACTACGAGCTAGTGTAAGTCCCTGCATTTCATTTAATTCATACTAGCCTGCGTGTATGATTTGTGTGCAGTGGTGGATCCATGAATTCAAGTTACCAGGGCGAACATTTAATTTAAAAAATACGAAGGCACTTGCACTCTGGAAATCAACATAACTTGAGAAATGTGAAGCTACATGCACTTTGAAAACCAGCGAATGATCCAAAGTAGTTCAGATTATAAAACACTAAATGATGTAAGCACCAAAAAACACAAAATGCAACATGATGTACAAGGACTACTAACATGGTGCATACCTACTTGAATTATTAGTTCTCTGGCTGAAAATATCGAAGTGTAATTGCACCTATAACCGGTCATAAACTGCGTATCAATATATCATCTGCACAAGTATGTCAATAGTTTCAAACAACAGATTAGAAAAGTATTTATGCTATGTTGTCATGATACGGGACTTTACGGTAGATGGCCTCGACGTTTCCTCAAGCCATGAAAATGTACTATAATTTGCTTCTCATCAATGCCTGCAAATCTCTATGTCTCTCTCAACATAGCAGATCATCATTAGACACTAAATCCTTCAATGGGATCTTGCAAAATGCTTGCATTAGATCCCTCATTAGACACTATATGTTCATCACCGGGGAGCATGTAAAATATTTGCATCAAATCCTTCATTAGCAGTCTGTTCACTAGACACTTCAGGCTCAAGAACAACATGAGCTTGTATATTTGCACCGGAAACTTGATTAGATACATCAGATTCAGTTAGTTCAGCATTGATTGGGGGAGTTATAAAATAAGCAGAAATTGGTTTCATTTTCTCATAGATTTCCTACATACAAGCAGTTTTACAACACCATCAGGTTTAACTATTGGCCAGAAATTGAACAGTTGAATTAGATATAATCAGGGATGTGATGTACCTGCTCGTTGCGCATGCTGCTCTTGCAAGCTGCGACTGTACATTTGCGCAAGCTCGATGCCATGCCCGTGTTGCCGCCACTGCCTCCCACGCAGGCTACACCCAGGGTTGGATCTTCGTCTTCTTGTCCTTCCATTCGCTTGAAGCCCGGCGACCGCCCTCCAACGAGGGCGCGAGCAAGTGCTGTGTCGATCGGTCTGTGGCGGCTAGGTTAGGAGCGAACCAGGTGGAGGCTGGAAGCGAGCAATTGGGATTTTTCCTGCTGTCGATCAATATGGGAGGCGCTCGTTTGGGCCACGAGCCTGCTATAAGGCCTACCTTGCACTTACATTATTGGCCCATCCAAATTGAAACGTTTTTCTTCATTTTGCCTGCTCGTGCTTTGACGAACAAAACTAGTCTGGGCCAACCTGGACGACTCAAACTAGGTGCACACTTTCCAGCCACCCGAGACGGCCGCCCATACCAGCCCCTATGGTGGCGTCGCCCCTTTTTGCGTGTATGATTGGGGTAGTGAAAAATATTCCAGTGGCACTTTTGATTTACCCACAGAATGGTTGAATTGCTTGTTTCTATGAACTGAGTTCGCCAATAATGTGAAGGATGCCAGTCTTTTCATCTTATTGTAGATTGCTTAGATCTCGATATGTCAAATGTAATCGCGTGAAATATATAGTAAAAGCCAGTGTGATGTGTGTGGCTACAACTAGCCTGACTACACGTCCTCATATAACATATCAAGGACGCACCATCTTACCGGATTAACCATTCGACTTACCAATGCAGTGTGGGAAAAAAGAAGTTTTGGGACTGCGTATCCACGCAGTTGATGCCATGGACTCCTTCGTAGAACCTTGTAAGTGAAAAAGAAGTTGCAGTGTGCCTATACAAAGAGCTAGCGTAAGTTCAGTTACCTGCTTCTCGGAATTTTAGTTAGCCATTTATTGCAAAATTGTTCAATTACGTTGCTTGGCTTAATTTAGTTTGCTACTGATTACATAATGCCATAGCCTCTTAATCCTATTATAGACTGCGCCTATCTATGTGTTTGATACTTACTGTTAAGAATTACCTGTTTGCCTGAACTTAAATAGCTACTTAAGCACGTAGATAGCTGGTCATATGTACTTCTAGGGTGCAGCAAAATTCATATGTAATTTATGTTCTGATACCATGTTTGTTTAAATGGTTTGCTGTTATCACTTGTTGCACTAGTAATGTGTGCATGTTCATAGATAGACAACTGTCAGGTTTATATGTGGGGCACCGTCTTTTTAACTTATATATGTGTTGGAATCATTTTGCTTACGTTGAAGAAATTCTGAGATGTACGTGTTCTTTGGTAAGCAGTACCGACTTGTTACTTTAATACGTTGTCAAGAACTTGTTAGTTTTACTAGTTCATGTGTAATTAAATATGTTGCCAAAACTGGTTAGTTTTACTAGTTTGATGTTAGTTTCTTATGGCTCTTGCAAAACTTTGTTTATTGATTGCTAACATTCAAGTTTGTAGGATCCAACTGAAACTCTATTGGCACAACATATATGTTTTCAGAAACTTCCTTGTTTACCTGGTTTGCTGCTGTAACTTGTTGCTATAATCATCTTACCAACTTCAAGTTTTCAGGATTCAATTGGAAGTCCAATTGCACAGCAGGTACATTTTCAAAAAAATATTTGTGTAACAGGTTTGCTGCTGTAACTTGTTGCTCTAATCAAGTTACTGACTACTCAACTTTTCAGGATCCAAGAGAAACTCCAATGCCACAATAGGTTCCTTTTGCAAAACTTGTTTGTTTAACTGCTTTATTGCTGCAACCGGTTGCTCTAATCATGTTACTGGCTACTCAACTTTTCAGGATCCAAGAGAAACTCCAATGCCACAACAGGTACCTTTTGAAAAACTTGTTTATTTAACTGCTTTGCTACTGCAACAACCGGTTACAATGATGTTAATAACTACTTTTCAGCATCCAATTGAAACCCTTTAATTCCTTGTTTGCTGTTATAACTCCCAGTTGAGATGTTTTGCTAACTTCAACTTTTCGAAATCCAATCGGAACTTTAATGGCAAAACAGGTTAGCCCAAGATCAAGAGCGAGGTCCCCATGGACGTTGTATCATCACACAACAGTGGCACCGGCCCAATCGTGCATCATGAATTGCCAACTGCTGATGCTCTAGAGGCTAAACTAGTGCTAGAAAGAGATTACATACGCACTTAGAGATGAAGTTGACATGTTGAGGAAGCAAACAGCACAATCACAAGAAGTACTCAAGACAACCACTAAATATTTGGTGGATTTCAAAACGAAGCAAGCTGAGACTGACCGCATTGTTAAGGTCTTGAAGGAAAAAAAGGAAATTAAATTCCCACTTGGTAAATCATAGGTGAAATTTTCTTTCCATCGTTAAATAACCTTTGTGTTGTCTGTTCATGTAATCGATCAAACCATTTGTTTTAGAGATCATGTAATAATTGTTTTTTTGTTTTTGGGTTTATAATTTTATTTGAGCACAAGTCTGTATTAATTGATAAGAATCGGAGACATTTCATTGATTGCTGTGCCAGACCTACAAATATGCCCATCGGGCTGAATGTGCATTCAACAAGAATAGTAGTATAGATGGACCATAAGTGGCACGCATCAGAAAGGGCCAAGATGTTGTACTAGCTTCGCTAGAAAAAGGATGCTCTTATAGCAAAAAAAAATACAGCGACCTGGCTTATGTATGTTAGTTGAAATTATTGATCCATATCTATAAGTGTTTATATGTCTGTTAGTTTTGTACATTCTTGGTTGATTGACTCGTATTTGAATCTTGATACATTGCTTGTGTACATATCTAAATGGGAGTACACATTATGTTGCATGTGACATTTGAGTTGGACATAAAGTGTTCCAAATATTCGAATTGACCTTAAACTGGATTCTAGCTTCTGAATTCGAGTATCGGCATTTGTAAATCATATTCATATATGACGGTGGAATACATCTTTATCATGCTTTTGAAGATATATAAAATCACATAGAATGATTTACAAAGATTCCTATAGGAATACAAAATGGATTCGAATTTAGTTGCCAGGGTAAACGTGGATGATTATTTCCCCAAAATTTGAAAGAAGCGGCAAAATGTCCACTCCCACGTCGGCTGCCCAAATCCAAGTGTTTGGGAGATGGAAATTACTGTCTACCCCTTACACGGACAATCCATCGGCCCGATTTCCGCTGCTCTCAATAGAGGTAGGTTAGTGACTTCAATTAGATGTGACATGGCCGCCTCTGAGCCCATTCCGACACGGTGGGCGCCAAACATGGGCGGCAAAACACATTTGATTCAAGCTCGTCCGAAAGACCTTTGTTTATCCCTCCATTTCCCCATTCATACACGGTGGGTGGCAAAACAAACTCGCCTCGGCCGAAATCGATGTAGGCAAATATTTTCAATAGGGGCAGGTTTGTAACTTCACTCAGACGTGATAGTACCGCCCTACCTGTCAGCCCCGTTCATACACCGTGGGCGCCAACCATGGGCGCCAAAACACCCTCTCCTCGCCAGAAATCGCTCTGGGCAAATATTGGCGAGATGCGAGATTACTGTCCTATCCCCAACCGATGGGACGTCCAAATTTTAAACGGGGGCTAAGTTCGTAACTTTCCATATTTCAGACAGGCGCGTCCCAAAAACATGGTTCCCCGTACCTCTCCCTCCATTTTCCCATTCATACACCGTCCGCGCTAGAACACCATCCCCACACCAGCCTCCTCCGTCCGCCACCCCATCCATCGTCGCCGTCCTCCACCCCATCCATCGCCACCGTCCTCCACCATGTCGGAGCGCCTACCAAGACCGCGTCGTCCACTGCTAGAGATGGATGTTTCTCATCCACGATGACGGACCAAGAGCCTTGCATTGCGTCCTCTCGCTTCATCGGCACCGTCATCCTCTTTGCCGGGGCCGCTCACACGACCTTCTCTTCCACCACAATGGGACTTATCCCCCGATGCACCCGTCTACACTCGCAGATCTGCTTCAACGCCACCGACAGCCATCGCACTCCCGATGCCTACACGGCGCGCAAGAGAGGTGGTACTTCATATCTCCTCAACTTTTTGATCTCAACCAGAAAATAGATCGTAACTTGGTTACTGTACTTTCTTTTCAGCTCTTATAATTTAGTTCTTAGTTCGAAGCAAATAATGGATGCTAAATAGCATTTCTCCGGTTTGCAGCTTTAAATCTGCCATGGCACAGTCATAATAGGGTTTAATTGATCATGCTTAGGGTTTAATTGATCATGTTGGTTCCGTGGTGGTTCCCTTAATAGAAATCGGAGGGGAAACCCTCTTTTGCTAAAAAATGCTAGCAGAAGAACACTCTGGTGTGTATCTCTACAGGGTGCCCACGGTGGGCCGCGGCCCACCCTGGGATTTTGGGTCGGCCTAGGCCCCGATTCCCCTCTGTTCTGTTGCACGCTTCCGATCTGTACTCGCCCCCAGCTGCCTGCCTCGCCAGCGACTTGCCATCCCCGGACAACATAATCTAGGAGGAGACGCCGGACTAACAGGAGGTTAGGAGCCGCTCGCCCAACAGCGTCACCGCTGCCCGGGCGCGCCGCCATGCCTACCTTTCCAGTCCGTCCAGGGCTCAGGCGTGCAGCACCCACTAAGCCAACCCGATTTATCCTGAGATGTGTCCTCTACACTCAGCAGCCACTCCTCATCACCCATTTTCTAATTGATTCATTACTCATTAGGCAGGACTGTCATTATGGTTAGTTGTGTGTTGAGTGCTACCTACACTTAATGGTTCAGACGTATTTCAGTAATCCTTAGAACCTATAAAGTTCACATGGTTTCAAAATTCCGGCCCTAGGAACAGACACTAGTCATTTCGGATTGTTGGTCGTAGTGACATTGACCCAGATTACTACTGCAGGCCAGGTTTATTGACAATTTGACTTGTCTTTCTTACTCATTCGATATGATATCCAATTATTCACGTCGATTAGGTGCAAACAATAAGTGCTAGACAAACTTCTTGATTAAGATTTTGGACGGTCTCTTACTGCAGTTACAATTCTGCATACTTGTCGTAGTAAGCTCACAAGTAAATGATTGATTCACTACATCTATGCTTGCCTTGTCATATTTGTTGTCAATATTCTTTTAGGGTGGACCACCCTGTTTCAAAATACTGGAACCGTAGACATGAGTGAATAATATTTCTCTGTGTGATCTCTTCCATCATGTGTGGGCAACGAACACTGCATTGTATAGAAAGAAAGTGTCATTTCCAGCTTTTACATAGACTACAATCTTTTACATGGAATACAATCTGCCTACTTGCTATAAATCAGACTACCAAAGACTCCACCCTTGAAGCTAAACATTGTGCCACTCATAATTCCTTAGTTTATTTGTTCAAATACGAATTTGATATGATTCTAATGTTCCTACTTCAGTTTTGAAATGTGTGTCTACCTGTTATAGAGACATAAGAGGTTTGTATTTCTGTGTTGAATCCGCAATGCATTTCATAGATAATCTGACTACTTTTTATGTTTTCATAAATCTCAGATTCCGAACAGCATCATAATGATTATGAGCTTGCGCACATGAAAAGAATAAAGCAGAATAATGCCATGGCTGTCAAACTTGGCATTAAGGGACTGAAATCAAGTCTGGATGCAATGCAATGCAAACGCTGTCCACCTACAGATTCATGCTCAGAATATGATCCTAACAGGATTACGAGCTAGAGGGAGACCTAAGTCAATGCAGCTCCCTAGTGGAGGAGTCAGAGGCAGATGCCCTATCTTATTCACCCATCAAGGTGCTTGCTCTAACTTTCCAAGGTTATATTGGTCGCACATATCTTGCAACTGATGTTTTGCATTGCTTCTACTTTGTTGCACTGCCATTAGCTTAGTTTACACATCGTGTATGTGAATACGCCTTGCCTATCCATTTTCAGTACATATTCCATCTGTTATCATACCATATTTATCCATTGAAATGCTGTTCTTGTGTATCAGACATTCAAAACAAAGAGGGTGATTGCTGATCGCGGAGGAGCACGAGCAAAGTATTTGGAAAAGGGTAGTGACACCTGATAAATCAAATAGCTCATTAGGTGTAGTTGCAATATCACCTGACTCACAAAACACCCCAACTCTAGCAGACTCTAGCCCTACTACATTGGTCACTTCTGATGCCCCAACTCAGCAGATCCCAACTGCAGCAAACAGTATGATGATGCCAGTTGACATAGCACCAGCTCTACGATGCAAAACCCCCATTCTAGCAAAGAGTACACCAAATCCAGTTGCCAAATCCCTTTTCGAACCAGAGAGAGCCCCAATTGCAGCAAATAGGACCCATGTTCCATTTCTTCCCAATTTAGAAGACGAAGTTTATATTGTTGTCAGGAACTTTGTGCGTATCTTTCCTTCATGGAAAGATTATTTCACAGACATAGAACAATTTCCAGTCATCCTCCGCAACTTACGTGTAAGTAATGTACTAATGTTATTCATGGTAATTACTGCATATGTTTCTGCTGACAGAAGACACGAGATTTCATTCTTTTAAGTAGGCGAGGACCAAACTGGATTGTCAAGACAAGCAAGGGTTCGTTGCACTTTTCAAGCACTCATTGATGAAGTATCGTTCCTACCTGAGGCAAGCGCACTTCGATGGCAAGCCTCTAAACGAAATTTCTGTAAAGTCTCCGGTGCTACATTTATCAGACAAAGGATCGGAATAATCTTGCTACACAATCGTCTCTGCTCAGCGGTAAGGTACTGTCTATGATATCACATCACAATTTGAACTACATGTTTGCATTTGCCTTAACGTCTCACTTGTACAAAAACTGTTAGCAGAAGAACACTCATTCTCAAGGGACCACAGAATCTCGCAACTATACTGCACACTGCCTTGCTCTTGTGAGTACCTCTTCCCTGTATGACCATACTTATTTTCATAGCTGTTTGATAATGTAGCATCACTGCACATGTTAGACTCGTTATCGTCCATTTGGTGGACATTATAAGATCCTATGGACTCTTACATAAATTTAGAATCAACCCAATGCTTTTGAAGAGGTTTAGCTCTGCAGTCCTCTTGTAAGGACTGAACGTCGTCTATCACTGTACTTACTTTAACAGCTACTCCCTGCGTCCCATAATATAAGAACGTTTTGTACAATACACCAGTGTTCAAAACACTCTTGTATTATGGGAAGAGGGATTGGTTCATTGTGTAGCATTCTGCATCTTATCTCCCTCGCCCACCATTTACTAAAAAATATCATATCTATATTCTATCTTACCAAAAAGTTGAATACACAGACAATGTCAGTGCAGAAGTGTAGCCCATTGCTCTTGTCAGTATATTTTGTCCTGTAATGCTTGTCCTTCCAGGGATTGGTAGTTGATTATGTAGCATCAATCTGCATCTTATCTTCATTATCCTCTATCCTTTCCAGTATTATCATATCTATAATTACTCTCTACAAAATGTAGAGTACAGGCAATGCTTATGAAGAAGATTATGTGCTGAAATTCTTGAGTTATCCTTCCCTTGACATGGAGAAGGGCATTATAAAGCCGGTGTTAACTGTAAATGTAATTTAGCCCTTCTAAAGCCTTTATCCTCAACTGTTGTTTAATTTGCTCATACTCCCTATCGTTTACTGCTGTTTAGTTTCCTGTTTCTATCAAAATGCATGTTCGCAAGAACCGCAAGTTCCAAGTTTTACTTGTAAAACCAAATTCCTTATTCATACCATACACATTACTCAATACTCCTGAGGGAGTCCTGGATTAGGGGGTGTCCGGATAGCCGGACTATCATCATCAGCCGAACTATCATTGGCCGGACTATCATCATCGACCGGACTCCAAGACTATGAAGATACAAGATTGAAGACTTCGCCCCATGTCCGGATGGGACTTTCCTTGGCGTGGAAGGCAAGCTTGGCGATACGGATATGTAGATATCCTACCATTGTAACCGACTCTATGTAACCCTAGCCCTCTCCGTGTCTATATAAATCGGATGGCTTTAGTCCGTAGGACTAGAACATCAACAACCCTTACAATCATACCATAGGCTAGCTTCTAGGGTTTAGCCTCCTTGGTCTCGTGGTAGATCCACTCTTGTAAACATCCACAACATCAATATCAATCAAGCAGGACGTAGGGTTTTACCTCCATCAAGAGGGCCCGAACCTAGGTAAACATCGTGTCCCTTGTCTCCTGTTACCATCCGCCTAGACGCACGATTCGGGACCCCCTACCGAGATCTGCGGTTTGACACCGACATTGGTGCTTTCATTAAGAGTTCCTCGTGTCGCCACCGATAGGCTTGATGGCCTCTTCAATCAACAACGACGTGGTCCAGGTGAGGCTTTTCTCCCGGACAGATCTTCAGATTCGGCGGCTTCGCCGCAGCCAACTCCCTTGGCCATCCGGAGCGGATCGAAGCTTCGCCCTGGCCGTCGTGTCAGGTTTGAAGCCTAAACTTCACGGCCGATATCCCGGGGACTTGATCCTCGATGGATCTGAGCCCTGACCGGCGTGCCGCGCTGTCACGATGGGCATGACCTAACTCTGCCGCCGGACAGCACCTTGGAGGCCGCACACGAATCCGCTCCGACTCATAGTCCGGAGCCGATCGCTCGGATCGAGGACGGATGGCTGGACACCGCCTCGGGAGCTGCAACTTCTATGGCGATGGAGCCGAACACTTACCTTGTCCCGCATAAAGCCCATGACTCCGAGGTGCCGGACTCTCTGCCGGACTCCGAACCTCCTGCGCCCCACGCGGTCGAATCCGATTAGGCGCCCGATCATGGAATTCACCGCTGCGGACATCTTTCGGCTTTTCGCCCTTGGCGATATCATAAATTCATCAAGCATCTCTCGCTATCCGGAGAGCCTGGCGAATTACGGCGGGATGGTTGGGATGCGGACGACAAAGAAATTCAGACCCCACCCACCACCCACTTCGTAGCCACCGTCGACGATTTAACCGACGTAATTGACTACGACTCTGAAGACATCGACGGTATGGACGATGATGCCGGAGACTATCAAGAACCAGTGCCTACAGGACATTGGAAGACCACCTCGTCATACGACATATACATGGTGGACACCACAAAGGGAAGCGATAACGAGGAACAACGGGACGCGGCAGAGGATAATCCCGCCGATAAACAAACAACACGGCGACGTAAACGCCGCCCTAAGTCCCGCCTTGATCAAAGCAGCCTTCCTAACGACCCAGCGATAGAGCGAGGCAAACCAATGGACGATTTAACAGGACGAGCCGTATAATCAACCGCTTCACGGAGCAATCTAGTTTCCGTACTCAACACCGGATCTTAAGAGCATACACTAACGAGTCGTCGACTCTGCAAGTAGTTTGAAGAAGGAAAAACGGAAGCTCAAAAAAGCAGAAGACACGCTCAGAATGAAGTGGAGCAAAGTATTCAAGACTGCAGACAAAAATGGCAATGGCCATCAAACAAAGAGCTACCCGAAGCGCAAGTTGCTGCCAGAATTTGACGAGGAATCCATAGAGCCTTCACAGTCAAAGAATAAAGAGGCCGCCTGGCCGGATAGACGGCCAGATGACGGGCCCAAAGCGACAAGCGGGGCTGCACACAAGCCGAATTATAATCCTGGGAAAATGGACGGCCCAACTAGGTCCATCTACGAGCCAAAAAAGAGGGCCCCGGGAAGTAACACAACACAACAAGTGTTCGAAGACAGCGGCACACCCAAATACTGAGCGCCGCACACCCGCTATGTTTTACCGATGAGGTGCCGGATCATGAATTTCCAGTGGGTTCAAACCCATAAACATAGAGGCATACGACGCACAACATGCACTCGGAGTCCGGATAGAAGACTACATACTACACATACACATGGCTAGAGGAGATGATCTCCACGCCATAAAATACCTACCCTCAAGCTCAAAGGGCCAGCTCGGCCTTTGGCTAAAAAGCCTCCCGAGAAAACATCATTGGAAGTTGGGAAGAACTTGAGGACGCGTTTAGAGCAAATTTTCAAGGGACTTACGTTAAGCCCTCCGGATGCAGACGATCTGAGTCATATAACTCAACAGCACTGGAGAGTCGCCACAAGAATTCAGAACAGGTTCCTTACCAAAAAGAACCAAATAGTCGATTGTCCGGACGCGAAGCCTTAGCAGCTTTTAAACACAACGTCTGAGACGAATGGCTCGCCAGACACCTCGGCCAAGAGAAGCCAAGAACAATGGCCACGCTTAACAAGCCTCATGACGCCGCTTTTGCGCGAGAAGACAAACTGGCTAGCAAGATGCAGCACCAAATGACCCGAGTACATCCGAGATCGGAGATGGAAGCGGAAAGTCACGGTAGCAGAAAGATCCACGGAATAAAGAAAAAGCCCAAAGGGCACGGCGGTCAATGCCGGATTCAAAAGCTTCATGACCAAACAATAAAACATGGCCTCTTAAGGACAACAGAGACGAGCTATCAAATTTAAACAAAATTTTAGATCGGATATGTCAAATCCACAAGACCCGGAAGGCACGCAAACCATACCAACCGAAATTGTTGGGTTTTAAACAGTCCGTGAGACTCAACGCCGGACACAAAGGCTCGACACGCCAAGCAAGGACGATGTGAACCCCACCAGTGAGCAACACCCGGAAGTCAAAAGACTTTCCCACAAGAAGTCAAAACAGTAAACTTGCTTCACGTAATAGCACGGAAAGCCAACACGGCACTCGCCAAGACAAGTGTCGGACGATCCACCCCAGTGGACCAAGATTGGATGTCAAAACCAATCACTTTCGACCATCTGGATTAGTCCAGAAGTATCCGGAACGCGGGATAGACTGCCCTGATATTGGATCTCATAATAGACGGACTGCAATTAACGCAGGTTTTGATGGACGGCGGCAGTGACTTGAACCTGCTATATCCGGACACAATCCGCAAGTTGGGATAGACCCTACTACAATTCAGCATAGCCGCACTTCCTTCAAAGGAGTGGCGCCAGGCCCTACGCTGGTGCAGTTTCATTATTACTAGAAGTTGTGTTCGTCACCGACAACTTCCGACGAGAAAAGCTAACCTTTCATGTCGCCCCATTTAAAAGTAGCTATCAAGCATCACTCGGACGGGAAGCTTTCGTCCGCTTCAATGCAATACCACATTACGCGTCTCCTACGCTTAAAATGCCCGGTTCACGTGGCATCATTTGATTATAAGGTCGCCTGAGACCCCGGACACGGCTGGACGAGTCCGGACTAAATAAGCTAGGGGATACCTAGCCGCACACCCCTTCACAAGGGTTTGCACATATAAGCCATAACGAGCTAGCATAGACTCAGCTTTCTTAATCTATATTTCAATTTTTATACACTTTCTCGCACGATTTCTTTTCCAACCAAGTTCCTCTCTTTTTACAGATGAATAGCGTGCACACCCGTCCAGGATACGGCTGCGGAGACACAGCAGGCGTGCAGTAGGGACCCGTTGCAAGGACTCTTTTCGCACTAAGACCCTACGTAAACCTTTCTTACTCTCTTGTTGCTATAATCCCCTGGTTTATCATTATAACCAGAGTGGAGGCTGGCGTTTTGGCATCGACCGCGCTGTAAGAACCTGCCTGCACTGGACACAAGGGGCTTAGGGCTTTGTTTTGCCGCTATTATAAAGACCGAACACCTTCGGGAGTGTTCGCGTCTCGAGTTAGGCCTTATATGCATCAGCTCGAATCATGTCTTTGGTCAAATGTTGGGTTTGCCCGGCTCACGTGTTTTGCTGCCTTACGTTCAGTATCATCGGCTAACGCGGCTCCGGAGAACTACTGCGATTGTGCCCCGGTTAAATTTGGCGAGCACCTCGAGAGAAAGCCGAAAACTGACTGTCATGATACAACGAGAGACTGGTCAACCACTCGATCGACCATGGGAATGTTTAGGATTCCTCCGCTTTGACGAAGGGCCGTTTCCCGGCCAGGCACATACGCGCCCCGAATTCGGAGAGCGCGGTGCCCCCAGGGGCTATGTCGTAGCCCCACCCTCGAACTCCATGGCTAAGTGAAAGTGATAAAGCGTTATAGTCCGGTTGCCTCGTTTGCTACGCTACCACCTCCTTTACAGGACCGAGACGTCGGATTAAGTGTGAAAACGCGCTATTTTTTGCAAACACCCCCGCACCTTGTGCGTGGGGGCTGAAGCCGACGACTGCCATCTTTCAGGTTATACACACGTATACACAAACGGCCGCATAGGAGATATTCTATTACTTGAACGCACAAGTATAAAAGGCGCTTACATCATAAATATCGTTTTTACATCATATAAACGTTCATTCGAACGTAACATTTTTTTAGCACTGCGACTCTATTACACGAGCACCACGCAAAGCCCGCCAAAATAGTGCTCGGCGGGTAACCGGTTATTATCCGAACCGGGTCGCATAGCAGCGGTGGCATCCATCATCGTCCAATGTGTCTTCACACGGGCGGCGCCATCCGCGCACCCTCTATGCAGGCCGCCGCTTCATCGCCTTGATATGCGGCACCGCCCAAGAAATCGATGCAATAAGCCAAAGTAACTCTTCGGCCGGGGCCTATCCGGCCGGATATGGGTCACTATATCCGCCATAGCAAGCCCGGACAACCTATTTAGCTCAGCCCACTCAGCCAAACGGTCGGTCAGCGGAAGTGAACGCTCCGGACTATGGAATTGAGACCAAAACAGCTCTTCCGTCTTGTGATCCTTCTGGCTTCGAAAATGCACAACCAAGATCCGCTCCACTCGCTGCTAAGTCCATATAAGGTCCTCCGGACACCACAGTTGGCCCAGTGAGCATATTTTGGATCCAGTAAACCTTGGCGCAGCGAAAAGGGCTTGCCAGCTACAATATCTCCGGCTGGCGCAGCTCTTCCTTCATAGCCCGCATTGCGAGCGGGCATTCTTGGCTTCGGCGGTGGCCTTCCGCAGGTCTTCTTGCCCGCTTAGGCGCTCCTTCCCAAGAGCCTCATTGCGGTCGGTAGCATCTTTTAACTTCACGGCCATTTCGCTATCTCTTCCCTGCTCGGCGGTGTGCGACCCTTCGGCCGCTAACTCCTCGGCCGCCCTCGAGGCCGCCGCGTTACTCCTTCTGGCCTGCTCCTTGGCTTGAGCAAGTTCGGCCCGAAGGCTCTCCACGGCAGCGGCACTATCTGCATTTCACGCACATATTGTAAGGAGTTGGCTTCGGCTCCCTTACCAAGTGACCGCGCAGTAACACTTACCTTGCGACTCATCAAGTCGCCTGTTGATCAGCGTGATGTCCGCATCCGCAGCATCGAGTTGCCGCTTTAGTTCAGCAACTCCATCAGTCCGGCTGGCCCCCGGACGACCCGCCACCTGCATCGGCACGGCGGGAATTTAAACCTGCGATTTTGATCCTCGGCACGCTGTCGATTTCGACAACCTACCGAGTCTCAGGGGCTACTATCTATACAAGGCGCATTCTATATGCAAAACTATTACAAGGTGTGTCATTTTTTACGTACCTCAAACCCCGCCAGTAAACTCCTGACGGCATCGTGCAACCCGCCTTCGGCGAACGAAATCCTTTCAATCGCCATGCTCATCAATGCGTGCTGATCTTCTGAGATAGACACCTTCTCAAGCAGATCCTTTAGCCGTACACCAGTTGGCGCCGAACTATCCGGCCTTGCCAAACCCGGGGGCTCCCTCCGTGACGACACTTCAGGCTCGTCCGCCCTATCCGACGGCGCCCCGGACGGAGGCGTCTCGCTCTCTATCATCTCCGGACGAAGGTCCCCGAAGACGAGCTCATCTGCGAAGGACGGAGATCCGAACTACAAGGTAAAAACTTTGGTTATCCTCAGAAGCACAAATAGGGATGTCCCTTATTATAAAACTCCTTTCTTTCTACTTACGGCTCGTTGGAGGGCTGACTCATTAAGGAGATTGTGCGGCGGGGCCTCCCGGACGCAGGACCCTCTGGCGAAGATTTCTTCCCCGTTTAGGGGCTTTTTCCCCAGTGTCCCTGAGGCAGTCCTCTTCTCCCCTTGGGGGAGGGATTCTCGATCCCCCTCTTTCAAGAGCCTCCTTAGGCAAGGCAAGAACTTCCTTGTTTTCCCCTTCGTCTTCCTCTCAAGGCGCAACCTCAAGCATCCGGACCAAAGACGGATCCGTAGCGGTCTCGTGGAGGGGGGCTGGACACCGTATCAATTTTGCTTCCGCTATCCACTCCTGTAGAAGGAAATTGGTCACAAGGCGAATCATCGAAAGGCAAACAAAGCGGTATGTCCGGACTTGGAACTACTTACTTGAGTATCCGGGCGATTGCAGCTTAGTCCAAGCATCCTCGGTCAATTCCGGACGCACCTCTTGCGATCCGAAGAATAAGTTATACATCTCCAGGTGTCATACCCATGAAGTGTTGAAGAATCCGTGGGCCCTCCGGATTGAACTCCCATAGCCGAGAGGACGGCGTTTGCAGGCGGTGAGACGCCTAATCAGCATAACCTGCATCACCACCACCATATCGATCTCCCTCGTTAGGAGATCTCGAATCCGGCCCTGCAGTAGGGGCACGTCCTTTGACGGCCCCCAGTTGAGCCCTTGGTTGACCCACGATATCAACCGTCGTGGAGGTCTCGGGCAGAATAGGGGTGGCGGCTTTTGTCTGCGGCCCCTTGGAACGGTAATATAGAACCACTCTTGCTGCCACAGGTCGAGCTCCTCTTGGAAGGAGCCAGTAGACCCACGGGCATCGGCCCTCCTACTTATGGTCGCCCGCCACACTCCGCTGACGCCCGATCATCTTGATTGCCACATTGAAGGTCTTCAGCCACAGGCCGAAGTGAGGGGTGACGCGGAGGAAGGCTTCGCAGATGACAATAAATGCGGAGATATGGAGGATGGACTCCGGAGCCAAATCGTGGAATTCCAACCCATAATAAAACATGAGCCCTCTCACAAAAGGATCCATCGGGAAGCCTAAACCCCGACGGAGGTGGGATACGAAAACGACATACTCGCCGGGCTCGGGGTGGGGATGGCCTGCCCTTGGCAGCAACCTGTGAAATCTCGTGAAGACAGTGTACTTGGCCTCCCCGCAGCTTTTAGCACGTCCTCCTCCGTGACGGAGGAGGGCATCCACCGGCCCTGGAGGTCGGAACCGGACATCGTTGAAGGTCCAAAGCGCTTGAATCTGGAGCTCTAGGTGCTGGAACTTGGAGCGTGGAGAGGATTCGATGGAGGATTGAAGAAAACGAAACGAGCCTTGGTCCCGTTATAAAGAGGGAGAATACCAAGAGCCGTCTCCGTGACCGTTTGGGACTCGCCGATAGAGGCGTGGCGAAACGGCGCGTTTGGGTTACCCACGTCCGTATTAATGAGAATCCCGGATTAAGGGGAAACACGATCTCTGCTTCGACAAAGACGTGCCAAGGAAACCGCCTTGCTAAATGCGCTAAGGTGGTAAAGTAAAAACAATTCAAATAATGGCTTGGTAGTGGCATGATGTCACGCCGCAGAAAACGTCAGCAGATTGAACTTGTGTATATATTATTCTCTCTACGGTGGAATGTGGAATTTATTTTGCGAGCGGACACTATCCCGGTGTTCACAATCTTCTATCATTTGGAGGAGGAACCCGCCTTGCAATGCCAAGCAATATACGCCACGGACTTATCGTCATTGAAGCCTGGTTCAGGGCTCGAGGAGTCCTGGATTAGGGGTGTCCGGATAGCGGACTATCATCATCGACCGAACTATCATTGGCGGACTATCATCATCGATCGGACTCCAAGACTATGAAGATACAAGATTGAAGACTTCGCCCCGTGTCCGGATGGGACTTTCCTTGGCGTGGAAGGCAAGCTTGGCGATACGGATATGTAGATCTCCTACATTGTAACCGACTCTATGTAACCCTAGCCCTCTCCGGTGTCTATATAAACCGGATGGCTTTAGTCCGTAGGATTAGAATCACAACAACCCTTACAATCATACCATAGGCTAGCTTCTAGGGTTTAGCCTCCTTGATCTCGTGGTAGATCCACTCTTGTAAACATCCACAATATCAATATCAATCAAGTAGGACGTAGGGTTTTACCTCCATCAAGAGGGCCCGAACCTGGGTAAACATCGTGTCCCTTGTCTCCTGTTACCATCCGCCTACAGTTCGGGACCCCCTACCCGAGATCCGCCGGTTTTGACACCGACAACTCCCTATATGTATGCTTGTTTTTGTGGATCTATAATCCAGTGTGTGGTGAAGCAGCCAACATTTGCACCTTGTCATCTCCTGTTTTATCTTCCTGATGTGGCTGATGATATGAACAACATGCCATGCACATTAACCAAAATAGATACAATGATTGTCTTTGCCCTTCATCTATACCTGTTATGTTGACATGGTAATCCAGTAGTGTGGGGAAGCTCCCCGCATTATGAACAATGCCAAATTATGATATTGATATTTTGAACTTACTCTTTATTTTCTAATTTCAAATTGGATGGAATTGACAAAGACAGCTTATCATCTTTGTTTATACATCGCAAAACTTGTCATCTCTCTCGCTTGTTTTCAGGTGATATGCCCGATGGCATGAACAAGTCTGCTGAAGGTCGTGAGACAAACCCAACATATATTGCAAGAAAGAAGGAAAACATCTTGAAGATAGCGAGACAACCCCAAAGTCTTGTCTTGATGCAAGATTCAAGTTACTTGAGACTAGCAAATGACAAGCTCACGTAATTCGTTGTCTCGAATCGATTCGACTTCTTCACCCCAAGTTCTACCGGAAAGGCATTACGCAACTCAACTTCGACTTGAAGTCCTATCTCTAAGAAAGATTATGAGAACACTAATGAGAACCTCATTGCTAAATAGATACACCTGGAAGCTATGACCGACATGCTAGGACGGTCTCACTGCCTTGTTTCAAGAATCTTGCAGTTAGCCTCAGCATAAGCCTAACCATTCTTGAACTGTCTTGGAAGTGGTCTCGGTCTAGTATTATTTTGTTACGCTGCAATGGTGCCCAGTTTTTGTAATCTGCTTCTTTGTTGCGCTTTATGATCACTGGTGGCGAACTTCGATGCCCAGTGGATGTAATATACCATAAATCCTTTATTGTATAGTGTAGGTTTATTTTAAGTTACTACGCCGTAATTTCTTTATTTATAGAGTAGGTTTGTTCTTAATTCCTACTAGTTACTGCCATCATTCGCTATCTGAAAAAAATCTAATGTAGGCGACCGGGCCGAAACATTCGCCTGCAACGGGCCTGGTTTTTAGCGGGCCACAATTGGGTCGGCCTGCATATTTCTTGGGCCCGAATGGCCATTGGGGCCTTCACACTTTGCGCCAGGCCCATTACTTACTCCGGCCTATATTCAGCCCAAATTTGAGTTGGGCCTTTTGTGGACGCGGCGCTTAGTTTGGCCCATGTAGCATTGGGCCATTAACAGGCTGAATATTCTGTTGGCCTGTTACGGCCCAGAAGAAACCATGGGCCTTTAGCAGGCCGAAATGCATGTTGGGCCTCAATTTTCACTAGTCGTCGACGGCCTTCAGCAGTCGAATGTCGACCGGCCTTTTTCGCCCGATTATATGACGGGCCGTTATCGTGTCAAACATATCTCAGCCTTAGTTGGCCCATCGATATCATGGGCCTTTAACGGGCCGAAGCTTAGTACGCATCAACGGGCGCATTATACGACAGCCTTTAACAGGCCCAAAGTCACGTTAACTGAATGACTGCCACCTTTATCACGGGTCGTTAGTGAGTCGGATGTCGCGTCGAACCATATATGGCCCATGGGAAGCACGAGTCATTCCCAGGCCGAAAGACACACCGGGCTGAAATGGGCCCATGTCTACATCGGGCCTCTAACAGGCCGAAAGTCACTAGACTGTAATTGGGCCCAAATATTCGGCGAACAATTAACAGGCCAGATCTGGCTTCGGGCCGTAAATGAGCCTTTATTAAACAGGCCGTTATTGGGCTGGCCCACTAGTACATGAGTAAGTACTACGGGCCTTTGACTGGGCCGGCGTTTTTAACCTATATGGGCCTCTGTTGGGCCGTGCCACGTGTCGACGTATCATAGGCGCCTCCTGTCCAATGAGTGGATAACATCTGTCCGAACGTTGAGCCAACACGTGTTTCCTCCGGCCAATGAGAATTTTCCACGTGGAAAATTCCCATTGGTCCGGGCTGTTAACGGGTTATCGAATCCAAAACCGGACCCGATAGCTTAACGACGTCCCGTTATGGTGGATGTCACGTGTCGGTCACCCTTGACGAAAGCACTTCTATGACGCGCGATTTATCGTCATGGAAGTGGACACTTCCGGGATGATAATTTTGGTAATGTCATAGAACACTTCTACGACAACACATGTATGACTATCTTGATTCTGTCATAAATTTGTCATGGATGTATATGCATGACAGAAAACGTGACCTACTGTGACAAACACGTATCATCACAGAAGTGTATTTTTTTGTAGTGATTCAATGTCGGCGCCAGTAAGAGGTCGTGTCCGTTCTGTGCCGGCGTCAATGCGGAGCGGCCGCTCTCCAGCGGCATGAAAGCGGGCAGCTGGCGCCGGGTGGGAAGCTTGCGCAGGTGAGGGATGTCTTTTTTTGGTGGAACAGGGCGGTCAGACGCGGGCGTGGCTGTTGTTCGGCCGCACGCAAAGCCCCCTCTAGTTTGTCTCCGGTTTGCGGGAGAAAGTGCGTCCGGACCGTCGAGCGGACCGATACGGGCCAGTGTTGGATGACACAACTCGTCCGGACCGCATGGTTCGGACGTATGCGGGCGGTTTGAGGGCCGGCCTTAGATATGCTTTAAAAAAATCAGGTTTTTTTGAAGCAGAAGTGTCTATTTCTACAATATAGATGTCTAATGAAGTGTATACCCTCTACAAATAAGTACCCATGCTTAAAGAAATTTCACTGATTTAGTTTTCTCTAAGCAACTCCAGTAAGCATGTTGTAATGTACACTGCCTTACTGCATTATTTACCACGTATATGCCCGGGAGATTCAAAGTCTAGCTGCTCCAAAAGTCCTAGCCTGTTTTGCCCAGGTTAGTTGACAAAACCAGCACAGTTAAAAAAGAAGGCAGCCACGGCAGTCCGAATTATCCTGAAATGATTTCGATCGATCAGACAATACTGTCCAGCTATACATGAGCGTGCAACACTTGGGATTTACCAAAGGGAAACAAAGGAAAGGGCAGCACGCCACCCAGGGGAAGATAACAAAAACTAATGATCACACGCGTACAGCCACATCAGTATGACCAAAATCTCGTACGCATACGCGTACGGTACGTGTCGACGTCGACGGGGGCCGAGATGAAGTGTCCACATTTCAATGCCGTTGTCCTTGGAAACATACGATGGGTTTGTATATGCACTGCCTCCTGAGGTGGATACATGTCACCTGCCTGGATGGCAACGACACTAATCCATGCACGTCCGGTCGAAGAAGTTGCACCGCAGCGCGGTGGCGCGTACGCATGCAAAAATCCAAACCCGGAAGCTTCTCACCAAATACTACTTACTCCTTCGTACAATAGGATTATTCGTTGTTTGATAGCCCTCGCCGGCCAATGTTTACCGCCGATGGTAACTTGGACCGCAAGGGAATGTGCTGGATCCTACGTGAGTCCGCGTGTTGTCTACCGGAATTGACGTTTGGACTTTGGCGTTTCTGATCTCCTGCTATGCTGCAGATCTGCCGGCATATTTCCATGGCATCTTCACCGTATTGCATGCGCTGCCTTGCTGCTGAAGTAATGGTTAGACATGCCTAGAATCATGTTATGGCTACTTAACAGCATTGACCAATTAGCATCCATTTGTTCGACAATGCCAAATGGAGACCGATGGAGGACTTAATTTAAAAACTTTAAAATTCAAAGTTTTCAGTTTCAAAAAAATCCCAAAAAGTACACATATACCCTTACGGAAAAACTTCCAATCTATTCATCTTCAATCATAGCAGTACAACGAACATCAAAAATAAAAATTACATCCAGATCCGTAGACCACCTAGCGACGACTACAAGCACTGAAGCGAGCCAAAGGCGCGCTGCCGGCATCACCCCTCCATCGCCGGAGTCGGGCACAACTTATTGTAGTAGACAGTCGGGAAGTCGTCGTGCTAAGGCCCCAAGGACCAGTGCACCAGAACAGCAACTGCCGCCGATGAAGAATAACGTAGGTTGGAAGGATTCAACCAGAAGACACACAAACGTAGACGAACAACGACGAGATCCGAGCAAATCCATCAAAGATAGATCCGCCGGAGACACACCTCCACACGCCCACCAACGATGCTAGATGCACCGCCGGAACGGAGGCTAGGCGGGGATACCTTTATTCCATCTTCGTGGAGCCGCCGCCGTCTCGCCTTCCCGAAAGGTGACACAAACTCTAACAAGACAGGAAAAAACGATCGAACGGAGCCCCCTTCTGCCGCCCTTTGCAGGATCCACCGCGTCCCCATGGCCCTAGGACCACCGGAGACGAGACGGACCTTCGGCGGCGCCGGCGAGAGGCAGAAACCCTAGCTTTCTTTCTTGGAGGAGGAGGAGCGAAGAGTGAAGCGAATAGTCCTCGTATATTAATTTTCAGCTACATACTAAGTACACATATACCTAGGGACATAATGTACATGTATGTAAATTTTCAAGTTGAAATAGTTAAAATAAGATCTACACAAAAAAATCCGATGCTTTTTTAGCATATGTAGTGTTCATCCTCAACATCCATGATCTTTTTGTGTGCAGCTCACAGTTCAAGGTATTTCCTCCTGAAATTTTACGTACATACACATTACTTCCTTGTATAGTACTGCTGTTGTCCCATAATATAAGGGCGTTTTTAACACTACACTATTGTCAAAAATGCTCTTATATTATGGGATAGAGCGAGTACATGTGTATTTTCAGAATTTTTTGAAACTAAAAAGTTTGAATTTGAAATATTTAAAATTAAGGCCTCCATAGAGCTCGGTCTTCAAAATGCCCTACTCCCATTTGTTTGTACATGCTATAAGTTAGTTAATTTTATATGTGTATAGATATAGATGTGTTGATCACTCGGTCTTCAAGGAAATGTTTTTCCAAAGAGAATAGGAGTATTGTACTCCTTGAGATTAATATCTTCCTAATTTGATTCTTTGATGTGGAGAATTGTAATCCATATGAACCTTTTCCAATGATTTACTTGCACTATGCATCGCGGTAAAATTTACATTGATTCTAACCTCTTGGAAAAAATTATGTTTTCAGGCATCGAACACCATTTAACCAATTCAAAAGATGTCATGGCATGATAGCCAACCTGTGACGATTGAATGCTTAGGAGGGCAATGTTACCCCCAGGCCACCAGGGATCGAACTCTAGGTTTGATACTATGGTGTCTTATAAAGGCGGAATATACTTTCAATGGAGGCGACATTTATGTCGATAGTGATGCACATGTGGTGACTTCGTCAATCTCAAGAACCGTCGGCTCAGTCTCTCGAAGGCGTTCATAGGGATGAATGTATGTGTTTGTACTGTGTTTCTAAAAATTCATGACATTACAATCTTATTCCCTGTTTTGAGAATCCTACAAACCGTAGAGGTTCTCATTTGCATCCAGTGCAAAGCAATACGAGAAGCCTAGCACTATCGTCAACCACAGTACTAAATTTATAGTGGTGAACACCTTTTTCTATAAATATTTTGCTTAATCTCGTTGGGATTCTAAAAAAATATAAAATTCATTTGGGTTACACAGGCCCTAAGGGCCATAGTTCCAAGACTTTATATTCGTAGCTTGGATATTTTTGGACCATATGCATATATTTGTTATCTTTGGGCTGAAAATGATAGTGAAAGTGGGACAAGATGTTGTAAACCTCAAGGAGTAATGTGATGAACTTTTTAATTTTGAAGAAAATATCGAACATGAAAAATATAGCCTTGAATATTGTGGAGGCTACCATCAATTCATCTAGTCTTCTGCCTCGGCCTATGCAACTTAATTCCATGGACCTCACCCCAGGTTTGACTCCTCCAAGATTTGGATTTCGCATTCGGAGCCCAAATACGATTTTTTTTCGCATGGCTTGTTCTTCAGGACATTATTCTTACTGTGAATAGGCTTGCTGCTCGTAGATGGCCCCATGGCCCAATGTACCAGCTCTGCCTCTAGGCTCCAGAAAACGGTTATAAACTTTTTCAAGGATTATCCTTTCTCCATTTGTGTTTGGAACCGTGTGAGCGCCTGTACTGGTGAGAACCTAGTTTTTTCCAACTTCCTACCTGAGCCAGGAGGTGTGTTTGACTAGTGAGAGGGCATCATTGATTCAATGTCAAAGGAAGTCTATAAGTGGAGGATCGATATGCTCATCTACGCCCTATGGAATATATGGAAGGAGATGAGCATGCATATTTTTCTTTGGCACCCGAATGACTCATCTTGAGGTGGCCATGCATGTTGCCCTAGAGGACATTAAGCAGCATCATATAATTTTTGGTGGCACCATGCCCACTATGGGTGTCAGCTGTGTTGTATTTTGCTTTTAGTAGTTCCATTGGTTTCACCATGTTTCCCTCAAAACATGTGCCCCTATGTCCATATTATTCTTCTCTTTTTTGTCTATATTAAAAGGCAACGCTCCCATCGGTTCCTAAAAAAGGCAATAGTTCAATCATTTATATTGCACTTGACCGGTAGCTAAAGGTTCTAGTTTCACTCCACATCAGTATAGATATTTCTTCCCCAAAACAAATTGATATGATCAAGGTGTTTCTGCTATATACCAACAATGTCACTTGACACCAATTCTTCCATAGGCCTTTCGTGTGGTCATGAGACATGGGGGACTTGAGTGGATTATGAGTTGTTTCTCTGTTTTTTTCCTGTCTAGCCAAGTAGTGATATATGTTCATGTACCTATATATTACACAATGCGCGTATAATTTTTATGTTTGCAAAACTCATTTTTTTATCTAGTTATATAGTGCACTAAGTACATTACCCGCATCTCGCCGATCAAAGTCTACTGGTGTAATTGTAGGCCCATTGAATTGTTTAGTGAAATAAATGTTTCAAAAAATGCATTGCACACGATCCATGCACGCTTTCTCTATGTGTGGTGTTAAGGTGTTTGCATGGACCCCACCTCCCCGTCGCCTCTCCATTCATCTCCTATGGCATGTGTTTAAGGCATTCTTTGCCATCCATCTTCTAACAGTAGCAAAAAAAACACCTAATAGAGGTGGAGCGTTTTGCTTCATCGTCACGGTTTTTTTTTGTTTGCACCCTAGCCCGAGCCACCCTCATTTCTACCAAATCATCACTTCCTCGAGATTTTTTGATCATTGGGCTGAAAATGATGGTCAAAGAAATGGAACAGGATGTTGTAAACCTCAAGGAGTAATGTGCTAAACTTTTTTTGAAGGAAACATCAAACATGACAAACACGGTCTTGAATATTGTGAAGGCTAGCATCAAGACATACGATGTACTACCTCTGTCCAAGTTTATTAGGCCCTGTCTTATTTCAAATAGAATCCCAACATTGTACTTTTTGCAGCATATGTTTTATATTTTGTTAGTCAAATAGATGGTCAAATTTTGAACCAAAATACAAGGAGGCCCCATAAACCCGGACGTAAGGAGTAATAGCTCATAGCTCAGTCATTTATATTGCACTTGATCAGTAGCTAGAGGTTCTTAGTTTGACTCAACATTGATTTAGATATTTCTTCTCACAAAATAGTGTTATGACCTAGGGATCAAAGGTGTTTCTTAGATTTACCAACGTTGACACTTTGACACCAATTCTTCTATGGGTGTTTCGTGTGGACATGAGACCTGGGGGGGGGGGGGGTGAGTGGGTTATGGGTTCTTTCTCTGGGGGATTTTCTGTGTACCCAAGTATTGATATATGTTCATGTACCTATAACATGTGCCCATATTTTTTTGTTGTTGGCAAAACTCATTGTTTTACTTCATTAAATAGTGTACTAGGTACATGCATCTCGTCGGTGAAAGTTGACTGGTGCAATTGTAGGTCCACAATTTAGTGAAATCAACGAGGCAAAAGATGCATTGCATGCGATCCGTGCACTCTCCCTCTATGTGCGGTGCAGAGGTCTTGGCTTGGACCCCGTCGCCTTTCCATTAATTTCCTATGACATGTATTTTAGGCGTTCTTCGCCATCCATCTTCTAGCAGTAGCAAAAATACGCCTAACAGGGGTGGGGGTCCACTATTTAGTGAAATCAATGAGGCAAAAATGCATTACACGATCCTTGCACTCTCCCTCTATGTGCGGTGCAGAGGTCTTGGCCTGGACCCCCCCCCCCCACCCACCCCACCCCTCGCCTCTCCACATTCATTTCCTATGACACGTGTTGCAGGCATTCTTTGCCATCCATCTTCTGGCAGGATGGTCAAATTTTGACCCAAAATACAAGGAGGCCTCATAAACCCGTACGGAAGGAGTAATAGCTCAGTCATTTATATCGCACTTGATCAGTAGCTGGAGGTTCTCTGTTTGACCCAACATCGATTTAGATATTTCTTCTCACAAAATAGAGTGTTATGACCTAGGGATCAAAAGTGTTTCTTAGATTTACCAACATTGCCACTTGACACCAATTCTTCTATGGGTGTTTCGTGTGGTACATGAGACCTCGGGGGGGGGGGGGGGGTAGAGTGGGTTATGGGCTGTTTCTCTGGGGTTCTTTTTCTGTGCACCCAAGTATTGATATATGTTCATGTACCTATATATGACATGTGCCCATATTTTTTGTTGTTGGCAAAATTCATTGTTTTACTTCCTTAAATCGTGTACTAGGTACATGCATCTCGCCGGTGAAAGTTGACCGGTGTAATTGTAGGCCCACTATTCGGTGAAATCAACGAGACAAAAGATGCATTGCACGCTATCCGTGCACTCTCCCTCTATGTGCGGCGCAGAGGTCTTGGCCTGGGCCCCACCTCCTTGTCAACTCTCCATTCATTTCCTATGACACGTGTTTTGGGCATTTTTTTCCATGCATCTTCTAGTAGTAGCAAAAGGCAAGCCTAACAGGGGTGGGGTCCACTGTTTAGTGAAATCGACGAGGCAAAAGATGCATTGCATGCGATCCGTGCGCTCTCCCTCTATGTGCGGCGGAGAGGTCTTGGCCTCCCCCCCCCCCCATCGATCTCCTCCCCATTCATTTCCTATGACACGTGTTTCAGGCATTCTTTATCCATCTTCTAGCAGTAGCAAAAACACGCCTACTAGGGGTGGCCCACTGTTTAGTGAAATCAACGAGCCAAAAGATGTCTGGCACGCGATCCGTGCACTCTCCCTCTATGTGCGGCGCAGAGGTCTTGGCCTGGACCCCACCTCCCCGTCGCCTCTCCATTCATTTCCTATGACACGTGTTTCGGGGATTCTTTGCCATCCATCTTCTAGCAGTAGCAAAAACACGCCAAACAGGGGCGGGGTGTTGTGCTTCTTCGCCGCGGTTTGCGTTTGTCGGCACCCTAGCACAGGCCACCCTCTTTTCTATCAAAAAATCACCACTTCCTCGCGGGGCTACGTCGAGGCACCCATTTGAAGCGTGTGAGTTCTTGGCAAAGGAAATGCACTTATTTTTTTGTCTTCCGAAAATGACACACTAGAGTAGTTCTATTTCAATTAAAAGGAAATGTGGGATTTCTCTCCGAAATAAAATCAAATGAGATGTGGGTTTGAGGAACAAAAATAGAGAGGGCGCCCATAAGGGAAGGAAAGGAGAGAAAAAGGAACAGTATAAAAGGCTGCACATAGCTGTCACCCCACCCTAACCGTCTCTTCCAGCGCACAACCCCTTGCGCCTGCCTGTCTCTCCTCCCTCCCCACTGAACCTCCTCCCCTCTTCTCCCCATCTCCACCGGCCACCCCAATTGCAACTGCCGCCTGATCAGAATCCCCTCCACCGCTTCTGATCATTAAGCCAGCACATCACAGCGAGCTAGGTTTATATATGGCAGTTTGCTCCGCCACTGCCTAGGCTGCCATACACAGCACAGCAGCAAGAGCGCGCGCACTGAGGGCGGCTGCGGCGGCGCGCCGGAATCAACCAACCACCCAGTTCGACCGTAGCGCGCAAGGTAGTTCACCAAGGGTAGCAAGATCGCCGGCCGACACTCCACGCCGGCAAAGCCCCTTCTTGCGACGACTCGGAGCAGGGCGGGCGTGATGGCGGCGTCGTCGTCGACGGCGTCTTCGTACCGGTCGCGGTTCGGCGACACGACGCAGACGAAGGTGTTCGTGGGCGGGCTGGCGTGGGAGACGCCGTCGGAGGGCCTCCGGCAGCACTTCGAGCAGTACGGCGACATCCTGGAGGCCGTCGTCATCACGGACCGCCTCACCGGCCGCTCCAAGGGCTACGGATTCGTAAGCCGCGCACCCCCCTCCCCCTCCTCCTCCTCTTTCCCCGGCCTGTCCGCGCGCGCGCGCGTGCGGCATGCTGCTGTAAAAATTCTTGCTCCCCTCGCGCCTAACGAGATCGATGAATGGACGCATGGCGCAACAGGTGACGTTCCGGGAGGCGGAGGCGGCGCGCCGGGCGGTGCAGGACCCGAACCCGACGATCACCGGGCGGCGCGCCAACTGCAACATTGCCTCGTTGGGCCCGCCGCGGCCCGCACATCCTCGAGGTGAGTGATCCATCCATCCATCCATCGGCCATCACAAGGAAAAGGGAAACTAATAATCTTACTAAACAAGAACAAAATTTGTCTCCTTCCTTATTACCACCACCACCCAAATCCCCCCTCCCACGAACACGTAGACAGAAGTGCATTTCCCTTCCGGAAAATCAAACCAGAGCCGCGCCAACCAACCCAAAGCCTCTTTCCGCCCACTGTTCCTCTGGTGCGCGCCAAATGGAGGCAATCCGGAGGAGGCCGCGGCGGATCTCAACCCGTCCGGCCGGGGTAGTGCCGTCCGTCTGCCATGCCAGCGCACGGGAGCCAGGCAGGCGCTAGTGTGGGTGTGGCGGGCACGCACGGCGCGAGGGGAGGGAGGGTCGTATGGCCGGGCCGGGCTTGACCAGGCTGGCCTGTCAGTTCGTCCCGCTGCCGCCTCAGTGCGTCGTCCTGCCCGTGCCTGCCCCACCACCACGTCCACGCGTGGCTATATACGCGCAGACAAGTTTTAGCCACAGCTAATCTAGCCGTATTTGCTCGATCCATTCTTTATTGGCGTACTAGAAACCAACTGGCAGTTATCGAAATTTAGAAACGGCAGTTATGTAATCCATCCATCCATCCGCGGTTGCGTGGGGCTTAATCAAAAAATTAACCCCGTTTTGCTTAATCAGATTCCTTAATGATCATGTTAATGTAGTACTAGCAGCAGCGGTAGTAGCTTCTTATCTTGTGGGACAAAAACTAATAGAGTAAGCAGGGGGGAGAGAGAGGGAGGGGGACTGCTTGCTTTGACTGGATGTGGCGTGGTCGGTTGCGGCATGGCATGGCAGCAGGGATGTGGTGTAAAGGACAAGATAACTGTCGGGTGGAGTGGAGGAGGATCGATCAGGAGCCCCGCTTTCCAGCGGTAAAAACAGAATCCAGCAAGCAACCCATACAAAATGTCTCAACGTATATACCCTTTGACCGGCTTAGCCCCTGCTTAGAGCATTACTAGCAGAACCCTCAAATCCTCAAACCCTCATTAACGTTTTAAGGGTCCAAAAATGATTTTTTTTTTTGCACTTTTACGGGTTAAAAAATAGGGGCAAAAATTAGAACCCTCAAACCCAACCCTTATAACGGAATATTCCCCATGAACGATATTGTTGTTGCGGGCATACCATCGAGCACCTCGTGCACGACAAATGAGGGCAGCGCGGGGCGAGGGCGGATGGCGGGCGGGCGCAAGTGAGGGCAGGGCTGTGGGCGGAGACGAGGAGGCGGGCGAGGCGGAGGCGGAGGGCGGAGGCGGGCAAGGCGACGGAGTAGAAGTGGCGGGCGGCGGCGCATGGAGTAGAAGCTGGCGGGCGGCGGGCGCTGGAGTAGAAGTTTGCGGGCGTGGGCGGCGGCAATGATTTAATGACGATGACCGGCGGCGGCGCCATGGCCGGGAGGAGGCGAGGAAAGGCCGGTTGGGTATGCGGCGCGCTGGAAGTCGACGGGCGGGCGGCGGCGGGGGCGACTAGCAGCGGCGGACGCGGGCACGGGCGCGGAAGTTATAAGGGTTTGAGGGTTTGAGGGTTCTACTAGTAATGCTCTTAGCTCGTCATTACTACTCGGAGTATCTTGTTTCCTCAGGAAAACCCACTAGTTTAGCACCAAGAGGGCCACGACGCCAACCAGAATTTGATGCTCCTGTAGGCTGTGGTAGGCTGTACTGAGCTGTGACCAATATTGTGACCAATATTTTTCTCCGGGAAGGCAGGCAGAGGGCTTCCGTGGCCTGCAAGGCGTGAGAGCACCAACAGTTAGCAGTAGTAGCAGTAGTACTCGCCTGCCAAAACCGGCCGGTCAAAGCGTCAACACGCAGCGCACATGGCGAGGCCGCCTCCCAGCTCCGAAAACGTACTGTATTATTTTTCGTAGCGGTTTGCGCGCCGAAAACGTACGATTGTACATGCAGACATGCACACATCTGGCGCGCACGTACTGCTTCATTTACTTGCTTGTGTTGTTGCTTTCGCGCCCCCTCTGCCGCTCTGCGGCGTCTAACATGGCCGAGAAATGGTTTGAGGTTTCATCCTAGTACTTTTTTTGAGACATTCCTATTTACTGACACTGTAAATACTAACATGATGAATGAATGGATGAATGCAGGCAGGCCGTCGCCCGGGCCCTACTGGCAGCAGGGCCCGCCGGCTCCGGTGCCGCAGCAGGGCCCGCACTACTACATCCCCAGCCCGAGGGCTCCTCCTCCTCCGCAGCAGCAGATGGGCCTGATGCCCAGCCCTGGCCCGGCGATCTACCACCAGCCCCCTTCGCAGCCATGGTAAGCCCTGTCTTCTCTCTGCAAATTCCACATGGCTACACCTACGAGCATGCATGGGTGATACGGAGTAGGAGTAACTGATAGAGGTCGTGATCAGTTTGGGTGGGCGGTGGAGGGAAGGGAGGCGGGAGGCTGACCGGACCGGACCGGAGACGGTCCCCCGGCCCTTTCTCTCGTGGCGTGGGTCTCTTTCGCCATGCAGCGTGTTGCCTCGCCTGCCAACATTTTCTGCGCCTGTTGGTTTGCTCGCTGCAGGGTTTTTAATGCGTCCAGCGTGCACCATTGCCATTCCTGGTTTTTACAGGTGTTTGTGGCAATAATCAGTTTTCTCTGTTGATACTCCTCCGTTCCACAATGCAGCGCATATAGATCTTTTGAGAAGTTAAACTTTATAGACTTTGACCAAGTTTGTAGCGTAAAACACATACATTTAGTATACCAAATACATGTCCTTAGACACATCACAAGACGTACTTTCATATTGTATATATATTTGATACTGTAGATATAAATAGTGTTCTCTACAAATTTGGTCAAAGTTTGTAAAGTTGACTTTTTAGAAAATCTATATGCACTACAGTATGGAACAGAAGGAGTATGTTTTAGGGCAAGTAAATCTTTTTCCTTGAGAAAGGAAAAAAGAAACCTTAGCGGTTTTATTCATTTATAAGTAGTGGTAAAAGTTGGGAAAAAAAAGGGGGAGAGAAGCTTTTTTCTAGTCATAAGCAGGATGGTCCTAGCCAGTTGTGGGCTAGGTTTTTCTTTTAGGTGAGTTGTGGGCTAGGCAGGTCAATGATCTAGATTCTAGACTTTACAGCCTTGGTAATGGATAAGTAGGCCTCTTATAACTACCCAGGGGGGGCAGCCCCAAGCTTTTTTCTTTTCCCCCGGATCATATCACTCGCTGAAGAAGCTTTGCCATGTCTTTTGCTTGCAGGTACTGGTGCCCACCTGACTATCAATACCCACAGGTAAGCATGTCCCCCTGCTCTGCTGTGCCCCCTCAACGCCCACCTTCTTTGCTTCAGTGCCTTTTATCACATGCAGTGCAGCACACACTAGCCAGCCCAGCCCAGTGCATGCCACTCGCGCGCTACCCAGCCACACCACATGCCCCGCGAGCGGTTCCTCCGCTGCGCTGCCGCTGCCCCTGCATACATAAAACGCACAGCTCAGTCATGATTTGCTGCTACAGAAACATTCCATGATCGGCACGTTCGAGTACAGGATAAAGATTAGTTGCACCGTTAGGATTTGGAAACACTTTGAGCCATCGATCGACCATTCATTTCCAAATAATCGGTGCTGATTGTTCGGGCACTGACTGACACACTCATGTTCCAGTTGTGGCCATGTTCCTTCCTACGCTTGTATGATAACCCATGAGTGATCTGCAGGCCATGATGACCCCTCAGATGATGCAGAACTACTATGCTCAGCTGTATGCTGCCGGGCTGGCGTCGCCGACAGGGCCATCGCCCTACCATCAGTACGTGGGGTACATGCAGGCCCCGACGCCGAGGGCCGCAGTGCTCTCGCCGGTGGCGCAGCAGATCCCGGCGGGGCAGCCGTACGTGCCGCATCCGGCGGCGGCGCAGATGCAGGGCTTCTCCATGCAGGTGCCTTCTCTTCCGCACAACTTCGCGCTGCAGCTGCCCTCTCATGCAGTGTCGATGCTGCCTCCCAACGCTACCGGTATGTCCAGGCTCGAATTTCTTTCATTCTTTGCACTCAATTTATAGGGAATTCGGATGTGTTTTCACGTCAGAAGTAGTGATGTTTTCATGTCGGGTGCAGATGTGCAGTCGGCTGGTGGCCAGGCCTCGTCCTCTGCAGCCGCGGCGACGAACTCAAACAACACTCACCAGGGTGCCTGATGGAAGGCTGGGAAGGGAGATTCTGATTGATTCCAAACACCTCCGAAACTGACTGCTTTTCTGATTTAAAGTTGTTGTTCCCATCTCGACGGATCTGGTGCGGACGAAGTTATTAATGGTCTGTAACAGTCTCTCAGGATGCTTTGACTAGAAAAGACAAACCATAAACATCTCTTCCTTAATTTCGTTGTTCCGGATTCATTTTCTTAAGTTCTGACAAATATTCGCACAAAAAAAAATCAAATCTTCTCCTATTATTAGAATAAACAAGTTTCTTTTTAAGCTGAGAGGAAACAGTTTTTTTTTTTTTTTGCGATGAAGGAAACAAGTTGCATATGCATATTTGGTCTAGCAGCACTGCAGCAGCATGTTTTTGCTTGAAGCAAGGGCTTCAATAGTCAATAGTACTAACGAAATTAAGCCCACGGGCAGTAAGAACGAACAAATATCAGCATCAGAGGGGAATGTCTATGCCTCGCTTTTGGCGAGTTGTACTAGGCATCGACCGCGTTGGGCCAGCACATCAACTGTGCGTGCTGATATTTACGTGGTTGTGTTCACCATGAGACCTATATCTCGCTCTTCGCGATACAGTAGCTCGTCTTGCCCATGTCGCGCTAGATAGCCATGTGTGTTCCTATGATTTTTTTTCTGCGAGCAGGTTATACGAAGCTTCTATCGACCGGTGTTAGAAGCTTTCGTGCAGTTTTCTTCCTTCGTGTTTTCTGTATCTGTTTTTATTTTTATTTTCCTTTGAATTTTTTCCTTAATTCTATTTTTCTCCTTTTTTTCTAATACATGCGTACTTTTTGTTTCAAATACACGTTTAACATTTTCGTATATAGGTTGAATGTATTTTAGATACAGGTTAACCATTTCTCAACTACACGTTGAACATTTTCTAGAACTATATAATGAATATTTGTCGATTTTATATTTAACTTATTTTTAACACACATGGACATTTTTCATAAATGTCACGAACATTTTATTTACAAAACATGCAAAACATTTGATATGCGTTAATTTTTTTAAAAATGTCATGAACATTTTTTTTGAATGGCACAAAACATGTTCTTAAAATTCTGCGAGCTTATTGTTTACATTGTTAAATATTTTGTTAAAGTGTCATGAACACAATTTTGAACACATGTACAATTTTAAATGATACAAAACATTGTTAAGAATTTCATGAATATATTTTTACATTGTATAATTTTTTTAATGTTACAGGCATATTTTTAAATGTGTTAATCCTTTTTAAATGCCACAAACAATTTTTTTGAATGGTACAACCATTCTTTTAAAATTGCACAAAAGATTTTTTTACACCGCGCTTACATTATTTAATGCATGATGAACGCTTTTAAAATTGATGTGATTAATTTTTATAATATTTCAAATATATAAACTGAAGAAAAAAGATAACAGAAGGAAAAAAAAAGAGAATGAATTTGACGTACGTAACAAACTCGGCTAACTAGCAGCTTCCTTGAGGCAACACAACCATTCATTTCACTACAAACGAGACATAGGCTCCATGGGCTAAATGGATACATGCGCTCTATGTAGCAA